>OX424524.1:26507900-28907900 GCA_949152445.1 Cerastis rubricosa | reverse complement strand
TGAGACTTTTTCGTATCTTTGAACTGGGCACTAATAATTTTTCGTAACATACTACAACCTCACCCCCTCCCCTCCTCCTCCTTTTTTACCATTATCGAGTATGTTTGTTTCAAATTGAATGATAAAGTTTGAGCGTATTGGTTTTGTTGCAGTCAATGTGCCGACGATATCGTTCGGGCTGGCGATAGGCTGGGTATCGCTGGCGAGCGGTGAGGGCGGTGAGGCCGGCGCGGGTGGCCCGGGGAGCGCGGGGCGCGCGGGGCAGGTGGACGACGTGCAGGCGGTGGGCGCGGCCGCCACCACGTTCGTGGCGTCGCTGCTGGGCGTGCCGCTGTGCGCGCGCGCGCTCGCCGCCGGCAGGAAGCGCGCCGTCGTCGCCACCTCCGCCGCCTTCGTGGTAACGAGCCACTACATCACTACCTACAACAGTACAGTGATGGTGTGGTGACAGTGAAGGTAACATATGACGTGTCTGTGTGCAGGTGTGTTGGGCGCTGAAGCTGTGCGGCGGCGGCTGGTGGGTGGTGGCGGCGCGCGCGTTCGCCGGGCTGGGCGGCGCCGGCGCCTGGTGTCTCGCGCCGCTGCTCGCGCGGGAGGTACCCACGCATGCTGACGTTCGTGCTATGTCTCGAGCAGGACAGAAGGCTAATGTTACGCTTGTTGTTGTCAGATGTGCAAGGAGGGTGTGCGCGGCGCGGCGGTGTCGGCGATGGTGCTGGCGCACAACCTCGGCTTCCTGCTCATGTACGTGGCCGCCGACGCGCAGGTGCCGCACAGGTAACATCGAGTGTGTATCTCTGCGTGTACTTACTGTACGACACGCACTTATTGGAAAATACGTAAATCGTTTTCATAAATAGGAAAATGTACGGGCTCGTCATCAATAGGTTCGCACCTAATAAAATGAGGTATTTCACCAACTCGACAGGAGAGACTAGACACACGGGTGTCCAGTTAGCAAAAACATAAAAGTGATTTAAGTTGTACTATGTGGACATGCGTAAAATTATTGGCGTGTCCAGATGACGAAAAAATAAGTGATAATAGTTTTGAGTTTCACCAACTGGACAGTGGACACGGGGTTTTTCCGTTTCTTATGGAGAAGAACCGTCTAAAAACTCCTTAGTTACTTTTTTAAATCATTCGGATTTACAAAATTAAAAATAAAAAAAAAGTTACAGCGTTAGTACTTAAGTATGGGAGGACATCGTAGGCCCGACAATAAGTCGTTGCTAACTACAGCCTACCTACATAAGTATCTGCATTTACAGCTACATACGGTCACGATCTTTTATCAAGTGGGGTAATTTCAATTAACGTATCAAAGAGGTGGTCAGAGCTGTTCTGTTCCGTTGATGACGGCAGGTTGTATGACTTGCCCCTGTCGAGGTGTGAGTGACGCGAGTGCGCCACGTTCCAGGACGGTGCTGTGGAGCTGCCTGGCGCTGTCGGCGGTGCACTGCGCGCTGTTCCTGCTCGTGCCGGAGTCGCCGCCCTTCCTCGCCGCTCAAAGCAAGCCTGACGTGAGTGCCTCTGCAAACGAAATGGAATTCCCCACAACCCTCACTCATCTCCGCTGGTAACCGAGGGCAGACCGTGCTCGTTGTCGCTGTGACTGTGACCGTGTGTCGTGCAGGAGGCGCGTGCGGCGCTGGCGTGGCTGCGCGGCGCGGCGCGTGACGATCCCGCGCTGGACGCCGAGCTGCGCGCGCTGCCGCCGCCCGACCCGCACACGCAGTCGCCGCTCGCACTGGCGCGGGACATGCGTGAGTACAGCGGTGCAGATTTCCACCAAGATACCCTCTTCGAACTAAGGTGCACTTGTAGTCCTGCTCCTTTGCAATTCCACCTGTAGCTTACCATGAGGGACCTGCCCAAAGTGCACTAACGCTGTCGAGGTGGCAGAGTTCTGCTCGCAACACAGTAGCTTGAAAGTAGGAATCATCTGCACGACGAACAGAAAGTATAGAATACAACATGAGTTACGGCTACATGTACATGAATACAACTTGTAGACTTTACCATCAGAGATGAATATGCTCGCGAGTCACAAGACTGAGAGACCCTCTGGTCTTTTGAGTTAAATAGTGAAGTTCAGTGATCTTCGGCATTAATTACACGTGATTATAAACCTTGCTGGACCTTCTCGGCCTCTTTGGTCGCCAGTGCTACTGCTGAGCTTGAGGTCTTGCTTTGTAAACCATACCTAGGCTGTGCAAAGTATTATTTGGCTTTTGGAGTAGGATTTTCTCAGTAAAAGTTTCGATTCTGGATTTGTTCCCTATTGGTAGCAATAGACTTTTAATATTTTGATAAGTTAGCAGTGGTTTTGAATACGTGATGATTATGTTTTCCATAAATATCGGTATCGGCAGTGAGCGACGTGCGTCGGCGGCGCGCGTTCGTACTGTGCTTGGTGGCGGTGGTGGGGCAGGAGGCGTGCGGCGTGCTGGCGCTGCTGCAGTTCGCCGAGCGCGTATTCGTGCTGGCGCGCGAGGGGGCGGGGGACGCTCTCGACTCGCCAGCGCAGCACGCCGTGCTCGGCTCGCCCGCGCGGCACGCCGTGCTGCTTGGCGCCGCGCAGCTCGTGGCGTCCGCGCTAGCCTTGTACCTCGTCGAGAAAGTTGGCAGAAAGGTATTACAATAAAATACATTGTGGGTAGGAAGCGGGAGTGCTAAAAATTCAGTTGAACAATCGACGAATTTGAATTTGTTCCAGCGGCTGATGGTGTGGTGTGCGCTGGCGACGGGGCTGTGCTTGCTGGGGGGCGCGGGCACGGTGTGGGCGGGCGCGGGGGGCGCTTGGGCGGGCGCGGCTCTTGCGGGCGCTGTGTTCGCGGACTCGGCTGGCCTGCAGCCCGCGCCCTACGCCATGCTGGCCGACATGTTCCACTACCAGGTGCAGTCACGTGCAGTCACTGGAGCCATGGTAGCGCGCGTCAGCTACAGCGTGTGTCGCAGATGGTGGCGCGTCTGTCGGATCATTTAGTTCTCTTTCAAATGGTTGAGGTTGATGAAGCTGATCCATCCACCATGCTGTTCGTGAAAGGACAGCGTCAGTAGGGACGGGTCATCTCTTAGCTGCAATGGTTTATTTTAAATGTTAGATGTTTGGATGTTTTTTTTGTTCCGTAGATGATTTTAACGTGCACGTCTTTTTATATCAATTTTCTTTTAAAATCATTTCAATGGTAACTTAAAAGATATATATAAAGATGATTTAAAAGAGAGTCCATGGAGTTACTTGGCCATTCTGCCCTACATTTATTAGCTTTAGAATGGGCAACTACATTCCTTTCATCAGGATCAGGTATTTTATGCTTTGTAAAGGGACAGTATATTTATCTTTTTAATGTAAGTTTATATAATATTTTATGGTAAGTGTCTACTTGATATGAATGCTTCTCGTTTGAATTGAGTTGTGAGTGTGTGGTGTTGCAGTACCGCGGGTGCGCCGTGACGCTGATCAGCGCGGCGGCGTGGGGCGGCAACGCGCTGGAGGTGGCGCTGTTCCCGCTGGTGGCGCGCGCCGGCGGGCTGGGCGCGGCGCTGGCGCTGGCGGCCGCGCTCACGCTGGCGCTGGCGCTGTTCGCGGCGCTAGCGCTGCCCGAGACGCGCGGCCGCACGCCCGACCAGATCTATGACGCCATCTGCCCGCCCGCGTCTCACTGTGATACTGTGCGGACTGATCCCTGTAGTGCACAGACTATCTCCACCAAAATGTGATTGCTTCCACTAACTACGAGACTGATGAACGGTTCATTGATTAGCATACGCGCGGCGTAGGTACCACGGTCAGTGGCCCGGTGCGACCCGGTGGTAAGACCCGTGGGCGAATGAAGAACTTGTCTTCGACTGCTTCCCAGTACAATTAATTAGTACATAAGTACCTAATGTATGCATGTATGAACAATGTGATAATAAATGTTATATGTTTGTAATATTCAAAGTTTTTATATCTTTGGTATGAAACTCCCGAATTTATTAAATTCTAAGTAGTCTGGTTAGTTTTAATAGAAATAATATTTTACAACGCAAAGAGTGGCCATCACTACTTCTTCTAAAAGAAAGATAAGTGTCACCGATTTCCTGTCAGGGCTGCGGGACTGTTCGAAAGAGATACCAAAATCAAAATCAAAAGTCATTTATTCAAATTAGGCTGATAATCAGCACTTTTTGAACGTCAAAATTACAAAAGACAGTCCCCCAAAACGCCCGCCCTTCGCCACTTCCTAGTGTTTTAGCTGGGAAGAAGAAGTGGCGGAACAAACTCCCCAGCAACCGTGGTCCTGGAACACAAAGGGCTAAGAAGGTACATGGATGGGTTTTAGTCAGTACAAGTCTGACACTCCCTTCCGCTCCGCCCAGAGCGGGAGGGGTTGATGATTTACCATCCGAAAAAAAATAAAGTGCCGATTTCGGAGAAGTTTCGACAAAAATGTTGAAATAAAAAATCTAATTGAGAACTTGTTTGAAATGAAGTTAACAAGTAGGTACCATGTGCGTAAGTCAGAGAGTATTGCTTCAATAATCATTTCTACATTATCTGAAGACGTAAAATGCAAAGATATTCAGTACATTAAAGTTCCTAAGTACAGCGGTACCAATCGGCAGAGTGTTGTGAACGGCGTTGCCATGACGACTGCCGTCGATACCGAACAAGCAGTCGTCACTTGTCTCAACAGTGATCGAGTTATCCCTACGTTGGTTATCATAAGTTATCTCTTAGTTGTGTTACCGGTGCCAGTAGATCACCTTTCATCACATGAGTGCAAATACAAGGGTTTTTTAAGAACGTACGTACAGTATAATTGTCACCTAGGTATGTGACATCCTGATAAGTGAAACCAGGTAAGTAACTGTAACATACCTATTGCACGCGTGACAGTATTTTTCAGATAATTTAATAATGTATTGATTTTAATATTATAGCAACGAGGTTAACGTCGATGTTACAATCAGAGGTTAAAAAAATTGAGTCGAGACATTATTATTAGAAAGAAAATGATGAATTAAGTCCAAAGAGACTTTCAATGTACCTAGATAAATAATCATGTGATAGCCAGTACTGGATCTAACCAAAAGGTATCATTTTACCCAGACTGACTGGATTGTGGAAGGCAGATAGGCAGTCTCTGATTAGTCTAGACGCCAACCATACCTTAGTTGGGAAAGGTGAAGGAGAGGATAAGCCAGGTCTCATAAAGGTCTTTTCAGTTGCTTATTCGTTAGGTCGACAACCGCGCATAAAAGGACGTTTTTAATGGTTGTGGTTAGTTTATTCACTTAATTTAATTCAAACACTTGACAGACAAAGACTGACAAACTGAATGACTTGGCAAACAAAGTTAGACTTAGGTAAGCCCTATTAGTGGTCCTAAGGATGGACTGCGGGGGCTATCCTCTCCCTTCACCTCCTAGCTCGGCTGTTCCTGAGGCCGACGCACGGGGCCCCCGATCTCGTCAGCCTTATGACAAAAGTATTGACTCAAGGGCTATCGATCACTGTGCCTTCTACGTAGCGAAAGTCATTAGTATCTTTTTTTTTTGTCGTGAACACTTGCAGCTCAAGGTGGCCAGCTGCTCAAGTGGACTATCGTGTGGTGGCCTCAAATGAATTTAACGACCGCCCTGGGGTTCGGACCTCGGCTTTTATTTTTTTATTTGCGGTGTGTAAGATGGGTTTTCTCTTGACTCTAGCCTAGGTCAGAGATGACAGAGACAAAGTCGATGATGTTACGAGATGAAGTTAAGCCGGCGACCTTGCGGCGATAAGCCAAGCTGTGAAGCTTGGCATCCATCAATTTTACGTCGCCAATCAGCTTCTTAGCTCTGCGTTCCACCGTGTCATGCGCGGCAAGCTGGTATTTAGCTGAGCCATCCCAAGGGTTGCTGTAATACTCCATGCTGGAACGGACTTGTGCTTTATATAGGGTTACAATCTGTACAGGCCTGAAGTATCGCTTCACTCTATTTAGGATACCCAGCTTTATGACCGCAGTTTGCGCTTTGTACTCAATGGTGGCACAGAAATTGAAACTAGACGTCGACTCTATTTCTAGGAGCTCAAGCTAATCAGTCATAGAAACAGATGCTCCCCGAAAAGCAGGGGTTTGGTCGAAACAACTCCTTTTTGCGGTAAAAGATACGCTTGTGTTTTGGTAGCGTTAAAAGAGACCAGATAGGCAGACAGTCATCACTTCAATGGCAGACAAGGTCAAATTTGTCCACTCTACCATGGCTTCTCTCAAGGAACGAACTTAGGCTTAGGGCATCATTGAGTAAGGCGGGTAGCAAGGGACAGGTTGGGTCATAATATTTTTATTTAGGGAATTTAACAATACAGGCTCAGCGACGCAGACTGGCTCGTTCAGCAAGGGTCGGGTAGATTTATATAGGTGGCTTGAGAGATTAGTTTGTGTGTGTGCGCCTTCCAATCTCATGCTCGTATGTGGTTGCAACACGACGTCACGGACACTTCACACGTATGATAGATGTCGCTAGTAGTTTGCAGGTAGTGTTTCTATGTTATCGACTTATCGATGATTGACCTAGTTTATGTTGCGATCTAAACGGGTGGCTTAGTGGATCATACACACAATCCGGTAGATGGCGTAAGGCGTCGTGTTATAAGTTTAATTTAGAGGCACCCATCTTAATGTACAACATTTGGATTGGTTTCTTATCGGCGTAGTTATAGATGTTAACGCGTTTATGTATCCAACTGTTGCAGTCCAGGATGGGTCTGCTGGACAAGCTGTCGGTGTGGCTCGGGCGCGGGCGTGCCGAGGTGACCGTGCTAGTGCTGGGGCTCGATAACAGCGGCAAGAGCACGCTGCTCACCGCGCTGCGCCCGGCGGACGCACGGGCGCCCGCGCCCGCCGTGCCGACTGTCGCGCACACGCAGGAGCACTTCACCAGTGCGTACCACCACACATGTACGTGTCGCGTGTACCACTGGCGTGAGCTCACACTCCCCGCACTGCGCAGGTGGCGGCGTGACGTTCAGCGCGTGGGACGTGTCGGGCGCGCCGCGGCACCGCGCGCTGTGGGAGCGCCACTACCGGCGCGCGCACGCCCTCATCTTCGTTGTGGACTCGGCAGATCACCTGCGGCTCGGTCAGTACTCTAATGTTGGCGTTACTCCGACCGCAGGCTTTTCTATCGTATGGCCGTATGACGTTTGTCTTTTATCTTCACTTAGACAACCTATATAAGTTTTATTCTATTCTATGTGGAATTTCAGTCATAATGCACGCGACCTAGTAATAGTTATTTGTTATACAAGAGTGCAAAGTTGCTTTTTAACCGCGTGTTCAATTTTGATGACCGAGCAAGCGAAGGATTCTAAAATTAATAAAAATTAGAATCCTGAGCGTCAGCGAGGGAATCAAAAGAGCACGAGGTGAAAAATCTTTGCACTCGAGTGCAACACGTAACTTTTCATTCCACCTCAGCGAGGAAATGCCTAAATGCAAAAAAAAAAAAAAGTTTACAATCACAAGATAGGTACACTTTTATTTCAGTTTAGGTATTAATTACTACATTATGACAGGTAAGTATTACAGAATAATCTTTAAATTATAACAAAATAATATTACGGTATAATTAACAATGACGTGAAAAAATGCCGCGTAAAGAACCGCGTACAAAGCAAATTGAAAAAAGAAGAAGGTTCCGAGTCTGAGTTTTTAACAAATTAAAAAAAAAGTTGTATGATATATTCGGCACCATAGAGGTAGCAGTAAATAGGTTTAATGTTTTTTTTAATTCACAAACTTAGTGCACACGATGTTCTTAATTCAATTTACTTTATCCTCTAGAGAATAAAAACGGCTTTTCCACTCAGATATTGAAGATTAAAAATACTCTTTCCGAGATGGTGGGATGAAAAATAAATTTAATCATTTCAATAATTTCATTACTGAATAAAACGGAAAGCAAGAAACTTGGAAGTTTTCAAATTTCCATAAAATTAGTTTCTTTAAAACTCCTGAAACTAGAGAAATAATATAAAAACGTTGTTTACCTACCTAAAATAATAACAAATAAATATTGATTCCATTTGGGCGAGGGGCCCGACGTACTAAGGTACAGTCAGCCCCATTAAGTTCTAACCCCCCTAAAAGACATGTGCGTTCAAATCCGTGTCGGACCAAGTTGGTTTTTGTGTTTTGCAAAAACATTTTACTATTATTAATTTATTGTTTTAGTGAATAAATAAGTTTATTTATGTATTTTTCTTTGAAACTCTGTTTAATAATGATTTTTCAACAAAACTTTAATACTTTTATTATTGGGTTTAACGACTATCAATGATACGGTAATAATAACAACGCTTAATAATATGGTTTACACTGTGTAAAGGCTCAGGCGCAAAATGTCGCTTTCGCAAAATGTCGCGATTGTAACTTAAACAAAAATTTTGCGGTTAGTGGGTCGTCTTAGGGGCAAACAGAAATTTGAAAAAAATATCAGTTTCGGGTTAACCTTGACCATATCGCGACATTTTGCAAAAGCGACATTTTGCGAAAGAGGCATTTTGAGAAAGCGACATTTTGCGAAAGAGGCATTTTGCGAAAGCGACATTTTGAGAAAGAGTCATTCTGCGAAAGCGACATTATGAGAAAGAGATATTTTACTAAAAGTAGACATTTTGCGAAAGAGACATTTTGCGAAAGCGACATTTTGCGCCTGAGCCTGTGTAAATAGTCCGGAGGTTTCAAGACCGCTTGACGTGCATGAGGTTGAAGGATCTAATCCTTGGTGTGAAATTTGCTTTTTGTCATGAATTATATTGTTTAATTTTAAAGTATTGTTTCTAATTTTTTTATAGTAATATATTTAAGAAAAATACAATACTTTAATAATGTGTTAAATAAATGAAATAATAAAAAAAAGGTTTATTATTGCTATTATTTAACACAAACTTTGATCTTATTTTGCTACAAAGATTTATATTATATTTTACAATTTGTTTTGATAATTTACAGTATCAGAATATTCATATTTTACCTGACACAAACGGGTCCCTAGAAAAGTGACATCCTATCATGCAAACCATAAAATACGAAGTGCTATAAATATTTTAGATTGACTAAGCTAACATTATAACTCGAGGGTATAGGATTAATTTTATAAAGAAAATGTAAGTAAGAAAAATTTATGGATACCTTCAAATTTTAACATCTTTCGATAGACAGAGACCTAAAGATAAAATGACTCGGAAGATACTAATTACCAATTTCATCGCAATAGTCAAGGGCTCGCTGGCTAATTTGTTAAACCGGCCAGTATTAGTAAGACGCAACTCGGTGCAGCAATGGTTCGATCCCGGGTGGAAACATTGAGTTCTTTTTGAAAGTATTCTTTACATTATTCAAAACGAATTCAATGTTGTAACAGTGTAACATTTAAAAACTTGAGGGGTTAGGACATAATTACGCTGACTGTACATTGAACTCTGTATGGTGTCGGACATAAAGAATAGCACCATCCCATATCTTCCCGTGGGTGTCGTGAGAGGCGACTAAGGGACTTGCCAGAGAATGGGCAGCAGCGTTCTCTGTGCTTTTGTAATAACCGTACTGCGATCGCCAACCCGCCTGCCAAGCGTGGCGATTATGGCAAAACCCCCCAAAATGTCAATGTGACTTGGGGGAGGCCTATGTCTAGCAGTGGACGTGTTTTGGGCTGAAATGATGATGATGATGTACATTGAACTCAGAACACGCAACTCAGAACTCGAAGTTTAACGGTGAATTAGGAATGTTGTCCATCGGCGGCCGATATATAATTACGAACCGTGATGGACAGCCCCAGACTGTGGAGTGTGGAGCGTGTAGGTCCCGCCAGTGCCGAGCTTGTTTGTGGACTCGATATCGGTTTGAGATATAATGATGTACCCTTAGAAACGGTGAAGGAAAACATCGTGAGGAAACCGGCATGTCCTAGAAGTAAAAATTCGAACACATGTGACATCTTCCAAGCCGCATTGGACCCGCGTGGTAGATTACAGCCCATTCCCTCTCATACAGTGGAGGCCTGTGTCCCAGCAGTGCATTATACGCTGATGGTGATGATGAAATATAATTGGCGAAATGTTGGTGTACTATAAGTACATCTTTAATAATATAAATAAAACACATTTTTCGGTTCACAAATACAAATTTTACAAATAAAAATAAACATTACAGACATAAGTGTATCGTTGGTACCTGTACTAATGAATCAAATTCATTGTATCACAAAGGTTGAATGAAAATTAAAGTTAAGCTACTTATTTACTTATGTTGGGCATGTGTGTGTGTGCGTGTGCGTGCACGAGAGTACACGGGTGAGTGATTTTGTATTGGTGGTTGTATTAGTGAGTTTATGTGTGAGTGTATGTATGTGTCTGGTTTTTAAATACGTCTATTGGATTGGTTTGAGAAGATCTTCAGTCTCCCGGTAATTTAACTTTAGTAAGAGGATGTGTAGTTTTGTTTTGCACTTATTTTTTGTTAGGTCATGTATGTAGGCTTTTTAGGGTTCCGTAGCCGAATGCCAAAAAACGGAACCCTTATAGATTCGTCATGTCTGTCTGTCTGTCCGTCCGTATGTCACAGCACCTTTTTTCCGAAACCTTAAGAACTATACTCTTGAAACTTGGTAAGTAGATATATTCTGTGAACCGCATTAAGATTTTCACACAAAAATAGAAAAAAAAACAATAAATTTTGGGGGTTCCCCATACTTAGAACTGAAAACCAATTTTTTTTTCATCATACGGGTTGGTTATCCATGGATAGGTCTTCAAAAATGATATTGAAGTTTCTAACGTAATTTTTTTCTAAACTGAATAGATTGCGCTAGAGCCACTTCCAAAGTGGTAAAATGTGTGTGTGTCCCCTTCTAATTTCTAAAGTAAGAGAAGGAAAATTATTAAAATATTTAGATTTATAGAACGTAAAAAAAACTATCAAAGAAAGTTGGTTTGAATAAGATATGAAGTTTACTTTTTGAGATATGGGCCTTTTTCATCAAACTGCAGCAGTAACTTTGTTTTTATTAACATACTATGAAAAACCAATTTAGTTTTGCGGTTGAGTGGAAGTTTACTAACATATACTACTAACTAATGAATGACAGTTCAAAATATTGTTATTATATTGTTTGGGGCTAGGGAACCCTGTGTGCGAGTAAGACTCGCACTTGGCCGGTTTTTGTTGATGCGGTTGTAGAGACGAGAACTATTTATTCTGGCGAGAGCAGTTCTATGCAACTGGATTTCGCACACTATGTCCTTCCTGCGCTTGTTGTCCGGGATTGTAGCATGCTTACGCAGGACGGTCTGAAGCACATACAGCTGTCTTACTGTGTGAACAGAACATTGTTGGACTTACGGTCGGATACCTAATAGGCTTCTTTAAAAGCACTTTTAGGACCGCTCTTTGCGCTCCCTCCACTCGCAGCATACTAGTAACAAACGTGTCTCCCCACGCCGGTATACAGTAGGTACATTAGTATTGATTGAGCTAGGGAAAGTACATTAGCTATAAAGTGTCTAGATCAGCAGAAGATTTTAATTTAATATATATTTAATAAGTACAATGTTACCTTGTACGGGAAACTACATTTCGTTTTTGGGAATAAAAACCGTGTCGAAAGCTTTCGTCAGGTCCAAAAATACTGCTATGGTTTTTAGTTTAGTATCTAAAGACTGAATCACATTCGTTGTCAAATCTATTACTGCGTCTTCAGTTGACTTACCTTTAATAAACCCGTATTGGTTTTGAAAAATTATATTATTTTTAGTTAGATAATTGGTTAGTTGTATATTTATAAGTTTTTCAAAAACTTTTGAGAAAGAGTGAGTACTGAAATTGGTCTATAATTTCCGACACAGTCTCTATCGCCACTCTTAAAAATAGGGTGAACAATGGCCTTCTTAAAAACTTTAGGAAAAGTCCCAGTAGTTATTGCAAAGTTAAATATATGTTTTTTGCCAGGTATTAAGAAGTGACGGGCGGATTTTAACAAGGATGCAGATATGCCATCCCAACCGACCGCACAATTGCTTTGCAGGCCTAAAATAACAGTTTTTATTTCCTGTTCAGACACCTCAAAATACCCATTGAGTAACACGGACTGCACACGTTTTGTGACGTAGGAGACGCAGAATTCGGGATTTGGTCTGCTAGTATTTTCCCTATGCCTTCGAAATACTTATTGATTATATCAACTGAGTCTTTAGGGTCTTCACTCAAACTCAGTAAATCATTTGGTACGGTCTTTTGTTGCTTCGTATCCGTAATAGTTTTGATGGCATCCCAGGTTGCCTTGGACCCTTAGCCTCCTGAAGCAAGTTTCGATCATAAGTAGTTCTTAGTTTTTTCAATAAGTTGTTGAGAGAATTACGATAGCGTTTGTAGGTAGTACTAAGTATCATATTATCGGGATCTTTTTGAGCTTTAACGTGCATTGTGTCTTTCTTTTTTATACATCTCAGAACTCCAGGGGTAACCCAAGGTTTAATGATCCTTTTCTTGTGCGGAATTTGAACCTCTTTAGTATGAAACTCAATTGTGGATGAAATTTGATGAATTAAAGACTCAGCGGCATCATTTGCATCAAACAAATAAGACAGGTATATTTTCCTCAAGTCATCTAACACAGCTTGATGATCGGTACGCTTAATGTAATAATTTGGTTTGGGTGACGTATTTGTCGTCCCGACACTCAGTACTGTAGGGTAATAATCCGTGATCAAAGAATCAAGCACTAGTGTGGTTGCACTTTTTTGCGTCTTTAACATGACATGATCAAAACACGCCTGCCCCCTTGTAGGGAAGACGTGAGCAGGTAACATACCATGTGAAGAGATAATATTAAGGTATTCCTCCGATTGGTTATTTAAGTTCTCTGGCATGATGTCTATGTTTAAATCGCCAGTGACAACTAAAGTTTTATATCCATTCAGTGATGCCAACACATCATTGAGGTTTAAAAGGAAGTTGTCAAGGTTCTTTTTTGCTAGCGAACGATATATTGCCACTATAGCGACTTCATCGCTAGTGCATACCAGACAATTAGCATCCAGTAATAATGGCTGATTAATTTTATGTTTTAAATGTGATTTGACATAAACAATTATGATAAATGATGTTTATTTTGCAAGTAGGTTTTTACAAACACTTTTACACGTATTTTTTTTTTAAACTAGATGTGGCCGGTGTTTCGTACCTGACTACTCTGAGAAGAAACAGCCGAAACAAACTCAGAGGTCACAGCCTCTTTTAAGGTCCCGACATAATCTTGGACAACTCACATGAGGACTATGCAGATACGTGTCTGAAATGGTCTTTTGAAAAAAGAACCACACAGATTTGAGTGGACCTGTCCAGTCAGTGCAAGCATTTGTCAGTTATCGTGTAGCTCGAATTACACCATCGTTCTGATTACAGAAGGTTGATTGGTAGCTTATCAAGCTATCCAAAATGGGCGCATTAACAACCTTACTAAGCCAGCACTCTGTTAGGACAATTACGTCACAAGGTGTATTAATCGAATCGAAGAGAATAGTAAGTTCATTAAAATTTGATTTTATGCTACGTGATGTTCATGTGAAATATATTAAGCTTTTTATCGGACTTGTTAACGTACTTGGTGCAATCGTAGGGAGAACAGGTGAAAGACCTAGAAACACTATTTGATTCCAAATCATTACATATCTCGGTTATATTATCAACGGTGAATTTTAAGTTTATCATTATTTCTGAACTTATGTGGCCAGAACGATCGAGAGAGAAAATTTTAAAACTTAGATTTTTACGACGTTTTCTTTATTAGTGGGTGTGTGAAGGGAGTATGTGGTATGTAGTATTTTAAGATAAGTAACTGTTAAAAGTATTTTTCACAAAAAACAAAGATAGATTAAAAACAATTTGAAATGCAGATATTGAAAATTCAGAGACAACAAAAAGGAATTTCCACATTTTATTGCTAGTCATTGGTCGCAATTGATCGTCCTTAGATCACCTTCAACCCTTACATGTATCGACTGCATACCTTCTTTTTTCCGAAGGTAGATTTTACCATGAGTTGTCCAGTAGAAGGAAAATTCATTCACTTTGGCAAATTCCCGAGCAAGATAGAACAACCGCTTTGGTTTATATGTCAGGTTTTCTGCAATATAAATGGGAATTTGCGGGCACTGGAGTCCCATTTGATTAGTGCTTAACCTGTTTCCTTTGTTTCCTTTGTTGAAATTTTTAAAAGTACTTAAAAAGTAGTCCTTCTGCAGGACACTAACAAAATCAACAATAATGTGTTTGACAGCTGAGGATTTGGTATTTGTACGGTAAATGTCACGAATACGTCCTGGAAGAGCTATTGGTCGATGAAGCAAATAATGAAAGGACCTCTACCTCTCTCACTAAGTGAAAACTCATGGACATGTGCATTCTTCCTACCTTCACCTATAGGGCAGACATGGTCACTAACCAAGAGTCAAAAGTGCGCACTTGAGGTCTGTCAACGAGCAATGGCGCGTAGTATCCTTGGAATTCAACTTCTGTAATGTGCAATGGTGTGTGTGTTGTCAGTGGTGGCGCGCGAGGAGCTGGAGCTGCTGCTGGCGCACCCTGACATGTTCGGGCGGCGCGTGCCGCTGCTGGTGTTCGCCAACAAGAGCGACGCGCCGCACGCGCTCGCGCCCATGCAGGTCGCTGCCGGTATGTTACCTACACCTGCCATGACGCTCACCACATGCATGCTACACCCTCACCTGCAGCACGAACTGAACTTGACGGTATCAACTCCTTTCCTCACTCCAATTTATTTGCTTATTCAATCACCTATCAGTAGTTTTGTAATGCCTTCCTTTTTTTTTGCTGTAATTTTACAGCGTTAGGTCTGGAGCGCATCACGGACAAGCCGTGGCACATCTGCGCGTCGTGCGCGCTGTCGGGGGCCGGGCTCGCGGACGGCGTGGCGTGGCTCGCACGCCAGATCCGCGACGCGCACCTTCCGCGCGCGCATACCTAGTTGAGCGCTGTATGCTGTGCGCGTGCACCCAGTACGACAGGGCCGGATGACAGACGGCATGGAAGGCGTTCATTTGTACTTGGTTCCTATACTACGCTAGAAAAGCTAGCTGTGGTGGTTTCTGTCTTGTGATAAAGTGAGCTGTAGTATTCAATCAAGATCTGTATATCTACTGATTTTATACTCAAAAAGTTATATATATTAAATCCTGTTTTGAAATCGCAAGCTAAGAATGAAAGGATGTGCTGACCTGCTTGCAAAGTTGGACACAAAGCTGGTATAAACAAGCTATCTCCGAGCGCGGTGATTGGGGGCAAGGTAACTGCGAGCGTCGCGACGTCGCCGTCGCCGCGGTGGCGCGGTGTTGTGGTGTCACGCGCTCTCGACTCACAGATTGTTTGCTAGGACCTGAGTGTTGCATAACCATGGGACGTGTTTGGGAAGAAAAGACAGTCTTACAAATATACTTAGCAGCTTATTTTCATACACAGTAACACATGATTTAAGCCGGGACTTGAATGTGAATTATTTGGGACTAGCTGTCCGGCGCAACTTCGTTTGCGTCACATTTTCCCCGTTTTCGCAACATTTTTCATTACTGCTCCACTCCTATTGGTTGTAGCGTGATGATATATAGCCTATAGCCTTCCTCGATAAATGGGCTATCTAACAGTGAAAGAATTTTTCAAATCGGACCAGTAGTTTCGGAGCCTATTCAATGCAAACAAACAAACAATCAAATCTGTCCTCTTTATAATATTAGTTTAGATAAACTGAATAAAACAAAAAGGAACATAAAACATGGCAGTTTGTTCGGAATGATCACGTGACAGTGAGTGACAGAGCATGTTCGACTGGTGATGAATGAAAATGGACATCGCTTTTGTCCGAGCGCGAGCGGGAACAAAGAGCAGCACAGCTATCACTCGTCGTTCATTATAACTAACAGAATGGTTGCGTTTCAGCCATCAGCTAGTATTCGGGTATTGAACGAAAAAGGGCCGCCGGTCAGTATTGATTGCACTGTTTCGAAATAATGTCACATAATTACTATAAATACTCGTAAATTGTTGGTCCTAATATTTATTAAAACAATTGATTAATGTTATGTATTGTTTTTATTAATCCTTGTATAGTTGGCGGTACATTGTTGGTAACAAAACAAGCTACCTCTTATTCTGTTTAAACTCGAACGACACGCCAGGAAAGTTCATTGTTAAAGTATTCCCGCTTCCCCGAGGCCTACTGTGCCATACTTTTATAGTTTCCTTTAAAATACTCCTAATATTACGTGGTTTACGACTGAAGGAACCTTTGGAGGTATGTTACAGAGCGGAATAATACTCTGCAGTAACAGTCAACATTTATATTAAGCGAAGCGCACGCGGGTATCTCCGTCTTCGCAATAGCTCCGGCAACAAAAAGGTTGGTTAGATCATCAATCAACCTATTGTTGTAGTAATCTACTAAAAATATAATGGGATAGAAAATCATACCCAATTATTGGCTTGGAAACATCCGCGACAACAAACTTCCAGCTAAACTCCCTCCGTAATTCTAAATTCAGCTGCAAATTAATATATCCTTAGGTGGATATAACAGAATTATTAGCTGCGCTAAAGTCGTAATTTAAACGTACCCGCTTTTCATTTAAATAGTTTCGAGGGTAGACGCACAGATCGGAACCTGTATGGACGAGAAATAGTTTTCTAGATTGGAGATCTGTGACGAATAAACGGGTGGAAATACTGAAGCAATCGCTCGCCGTCATTAGCGACTGGCTTTGGCGTTTTTCGAGTCTAAGTCGCAAGGCTTATTGCAGGTAATGGTACCAACATAATCGACGGTTGTCCACCATTTTGTACGAACGTCCTCTTGAATGACTTCTTGAGCGGGAAAATACGGGATTGTCGTTCCACCGACGAGGCCAGCTCATCAACGTGAGACTGGCTTGAAATTGCCAGTCTCACGCGGAAGTTTGATGAGCATTACCTCGAGTAAGCTCCCAGTAGAGGACGAAGTACTCGCGACCTGACCTACCGGTGGAAACTTTTCAAATTGACATTGTATTAAAATTATTTACAATTACTTTAATGGGGATATAAGTACCTATATTTGGCGTTTTTGATGACAAACTAACTATTATATTGTTGCGGCCTAAAACTTGGCCACTTTGGCTTTTTATGCTAATTTTAATATTTCTACACCGGCAACGGTAGTGTTTGTGAAACTATTTAATATTAAGATACTAATGTACCATTCACTCACAAATAAATATTATTCTATTCTCTGATAGCTGGTCAGCCAGCTCCGCAACAGCTTCCAGGGGCGTGGCAAGTTGAGACGCTATGATCGCCTGCAGGCTGGTGGGCAGACGGCTGGTCCAGATAGTGCGCAGGAAGTCATCAGGTACACCACGGCCTGCCAAGCTGTGCAGCCTGTGTATCTGTCTGTGGGATCGTAGCTCCTAAACGGATGAACCGATTTTAATAAAATTGTTTCGTTTGAAAGGTGTTTTTATCGAGAGTGTTCTTAGCTATGTTGAGAGAAAATCTGCTTAGCCGTTTGAAAGTCACCTCTTTTCTTGTTGATGAAGGGATATAAACAAATTTTATGGGTCTGGTAGATTCGAAATTTGAAATCTTGTCACTTGTCACCATGGGCATTACCAGAGGGGCCTGCACACCCCGCTCCCTCCTAGAAGCTACGGATTTATTAAAAATAATTATTTTCCTTGTTCTCGTTAATTAGCGAGAAAAGGCGCAACACCGAGAAAAGTGGAAAGAATGGGAGGAGATCTATGCCCAGGAGTGGAACAGTCAAGACTAAGAAAAAAATCAAGTTTAAAAATCATGAAATAAAAATTAATTTTAAAATTTAAAATAAGTAGACCGCTTAGCACAAGCACAAAACAAAGCGGTCCCCCGACGCTACGAAGCGTGGATTAATTTACTTATTTTTGTTTTTAAGAGGTTTTTTTTCTCTCGGGGATTTAAAAATTTTTTATTTAGTTATTAAATAGTCCCATTTCAAATTGAAACGCGCTAACGGTCGAAAATAGATTTTGTTGTGTGTAGATTCTATTGCCGTTAGCGATCGATTTGTCTTAATCTTGTGAGTGTTACTAACCAACCAGTCATACCAAGAGGTATCGTCCAGTACTTGCTGGGTTGTGGAAGTCAGATAGGCAGCCGCTCCATATAAAATACTGATATTCAGCTGCATCCGGTCGGACTGGAAGCAGACCCCAACATAGTTGGGGAAAAGGCGAGGCAGATGATGATGACGATGCATACGAAAATATATACGCTTTTCAAATAAGTATTACGTACCTGTGACGAGACAATTCTGGAGCGGCATACAATACCTACATACCTTCACTAATAATATCAGAAAGCACTCGAAATCGAAACACAAACAAACGGTAATTAACAACGTAATAACGTGCTTTCCAGAACGTTCCTACTATTGTTTTCTTTGATGCTAGTTCTATTACGCTACTATAACATTTGTCGTAAATAGCGAGTTTCAGTAACAGGAGAGGCGAGCGAGTTTCAGCGACGCGCAATCAAACTTGTGAGTGAGCGATACTCCGGGGACCGGCAGGTGACACAATTATTAGAGGTTATTCATAATCAGGGGTACAGTTGTGCAACTGATCAGAATTTAAATGTCGTCACATCAGAGGTTGGCAAGTTCACGTATAATTAAACAGAAAATGACTTCAAGGTTATAAACTTCTAGCTTTAGTAGTTACGTTTATTTGAAACGTAAAGTAAAGGAATTATTATTTAAAGAGTTGTAAAAATTAGGGATATTTGGATACGTACAGAAGGTACATTATAGATAATAGCAAAGCGCTTAGTATTTTTATCCTCTTCAATCATAATAGATGTGCTATAAAAATAAATAAACACAGCACAGATTGGAAGCGCGATAGATGTCACGCACGCTCCCGCTCACTGGCCTTCATTATTTTGTAATATAACAAAACTGCCCTTCATTAACACCCCGATTTTAAACGCCCATGTTATTAGGTTGTTTGAGTTTTTTTTAATTAGCTACTTACACTATAGTGGTACTGTGCCACGGTGATAACTTGTTAAACTTGACATCGAGTCGATTGTAGTTGAAACGACGCCAGTTCAAGCTACCAGAAACCGTCAAATATTCCGATTCAACCTTGAACCTAATTTTTAACGATAAAGTTAAAAATATATTAAATTTTGACAGATTGTTGTAGCTTGATGTGCTGAAATAAACGAGTGGGAGAACTTATTCTTATTCTTATTCTTATTCTTTATTGCACACAAAAAAAGAAAAAAAAAAAAATATACACTCAAATTGCAATATAAAAACTTATGTACAACGGCGAGCTTAACCCAGAATTGGGTTTTCTTACAGCAAACCATTTTTCGATTGCGAGATTTGCAAAAGAGGATAAACTTACGATTATGTGCAAAAACAGTACATTCAAAATTTAAATTAACTACTACATACGTAATTCATACAATACATATATAAAACTAAACATACATATAAAATACTATATACATACTAATAACATGTTGACAGGAAATGTTCTCTTATTCCTTTCTTGAACACTTCTAACGAAAGGCTATCCCGCAAGGAGTGTGGAAGTGAATTCCAAAGGCGCACAGCACGAACAGTAAAAGATCCATCGTACCGACTTGAAGAGTGGGGAGGGAAACCAAGGAGAAGAGATGATGATGAGCGACAGGGTTTACCTCTAGGTACCAGATATTCGAAGCGTTCCTGAAGATACGAAGGAGCTTTAGGGTTGTGAAGAACAGAAAAGAGAAAAGAAAGAGTGTGAGAATCTCGACGCTGCCGAATAGGCAGCCACTTCAACTGCTTCCGAAATTCCGACACATGGTCGTACTTTCGAAGGCCGAAAATGAAGCGGATGCACAAATTCTGCAGACGTTCAAGCTTATCAAGAAGTTCTTCAGTCGCATCAAGAAAACAGACATCACCATAGTCCAGAAGAGGAAGAAGAAGAGATTGAGCAAGAGTAATTTGGTTTGAAATGGCAGGAACTTCTGGAGACGCTTAAGTGACCGATACGAACAAAACACCCTCCTGCTTACTTCAGCAATGTGAACATGCCAAGATAGGTTGCAGTCCAAGAATACACCTAAGTCTCTAACTTTTTTGGAGTAGGCTATAGCGACACCATCGTACAAAATAGGCGGAAGGGACTGATGACTCAATAAATTGACAAAGTATCTGCCGCCAATAATGATAGCTTGAGATTTAGATGGGTTAACTAACAGTCCAAAGTTTTTAGCCCACAGGCTGATGTTTTGTAGATCATTATTGATGGCATCGATGGCTCCAGGAAGCTCTTCGAGTTTAAAGTGGCGATAAAGCTGCAAGTCGTCTGCATAGAGATGGTAATGACAAATTAAAATCTTAGTGATAGCGTTAATAAAAACGGAGAAAAGAAGAGGAGAAAGGACGCCACCCTGAGGAACACCCGCAGAAAGATCACACCAATCAGAGCAAACTTCATTCAAGTGTACCGACTGCGAGCGACCCCGAAGATAAGAATCAAACCAAGCAGACACAGGAGGAGATATGTTTAGGGAGGAAAGGATACCTAAGAGGATGTCAAAATCAACTGAATTAAAAGCGCTGCTGAAGTCCAATAAAACCAACACCGTAAGGAGCCGGTTTTCCATCGCCAATCGGATGTCATCAGTTATTTTAACTAGGGCTGATACAGTGCTATGGCCAGGACGAAAACCAGATTGGAAAGGACTAAGCAGGCTATTAGAGAAAAGGTAATGAGATAGTTGATTATTAACAACACTTTCAAGGACTTTAGACAGGATTGGAAGTATGGAGATTGGACGAAACTGGGATACTGAGGAAGGATTTGAAACTTTGGGAAGAGGCAAAACATAGGCCTTCTTCCAAGCAGAAGGAAAGGAGCCTGTAAAGAGGGAATAGTTTACAATGTGTAAAATTATAGGCACAAGGAAATCAAGGATAGGAAGAAGCATCTGAAGTTGGAGCCCATCATCACCTACTGCTTTTGTGGAGATAGATGTAATGGCCCTCTTAATATCTCCTTCTGTAACTGGGTGAAAAGAGAATGAAGTACAAATTGGCCGAGGCAGATTAGAAAGATCGTTAAGTGTGTCTGATTTAAGGTTGTCATCCAAAGTCACTGGTGATTTCGAAAAATGTAAATTAATATCGTTTAAGTCAATATCAGGCGTGCTGTCATTTGCAACTTTGCCGATTCCAAGGGACTTAAGAAATTGCCATACTTGTGCTGTGTTGGAGTTTTGGATTGAGTTGTGTATGTGACGCCTTTTAGCATCCCTACACATACGACCGCAGCGATTACGAAGTTTCTTATACAGACTCCAGTTCTCATCAGTAGGGTCCCTCTTGTAAAGCCTTTTCGCCTTATCCCTCTTCGACATCGCGCTTTTTATTGCATCAGACAACCAGGGAGCTGGAAGATGCTTCACCCTAACCTTTTTAAGTGGGGCATGCACATCAAAAAGCCTCAACACTATCTTGGTAAATTCGGCCACCTTAGTGTCCAAGTCATTGCTGTCATAAACAGGAGCCCAGTCAATACTGCCCGCATCTTCTCCCAAACGCTCCAGATCAATGTTCTTGAAACTGCGAAGCAAGAGGTATTTAGATATACGTTTAGGAGGGCGAATTTTATACGAAATAAATAAAAGATCGTGGTAAGAGAAGGAGGCAGAAAGTTGCCCATACGTGGCTACTTTGCTTGGGTCAGACACTAGAATAAGGTCTAGAAGTGAGGGGTTGCAATGAGGAGCGTGATGAGTAGCATTAAGCTGAAGGATGTGCATGTTGACAGAAGAGACAAGGGACTTGAGTTTACGGCTGCGCACATCATCCTTGATCAGACAGGTGTACTTGGTGAACTTGTTAGAGATTTATGAAATTCTAGCTTTCTCAATGAGACTGTCAAGGAGTGTTTTCTTCTTCTTTATAGGGTTTTGGTTTCCGCACTTAGTCCCTTAAGTGGACCATTGTGCGTGAGCCATAGTGGCCGTTACTCCAACCAGCCCACCTCCCTCCAGAAGCAGATCACACTTCCCGGTCTACTCAGGGCATCCGCAAGGGAACCTGGTGTTCCCAGGGTCGCCTCGCGAATCTTGGTGACACCGGTGCACTCAAGCAGCACATGCGCCACCGTTTCCTCCGCATCCATGCATGCTCTGCACAGGGGACTGTCAGTGATTCCTAGAGTATGAAAGTGTTTATTCAGTGAACAGTGTCCAGTGATGGTCCCCGCCACCAGACGCAGGCCATCCCTGTCCAGACGCAGAAGACGCTTGGTCAGCTTTGCGTCAAGAGACGGCATAGCCTCCTTGGACTGCCTACACCCTGGTGTCGAGGTCCACCACTTTTCCGCCTGTGTTCGAGTGTGATCCTTTAACCAGTTATGTAGCTGCTTGAAAGGAATGGGCACAATGGGTTCGGGTCCGTAAGGTTTTGTGCTGGATCCTCTTCTGGCAAGTTCATCCGCCGCATCGTTCCCCAGGGATCCACTGTGTCCTTTGATCCATTGTAGTGTTACCGTGTTGTGGTTTAGTACCGTGATTCTTTCTAGGGCATTATGGCATTCTAGTATTAGTCTCGACGTGATCTGATTACTGTTTAGGGATTGGAGAACTGAGGCACTGTCGGAAAGTATTCGAATATTGGTATTCGTAACCTCTCTGGCCTCTATAGCGTGTGCCGCTTGGATTATACCTACACACTCAGCTTGGTAAACAGAGTTGAGCATTCCAAGGGGTTTGGATATTTTTATGTTTAGGTCATCGGAGAACACCCCGAAACCTGTCCCGTCATCGGTTTTTGATCCATCAGTGTAGATTCTTAGTTCCTTTGTACCTGAGTAGTCACACAACTCCGCTGTCAGTACGATGTTGTAGTGTTTTTGGAAACAGTGGGACTTCAGGGTTCTGTCGATGGGAGATGCCATCATAGGTTGTTCTTTGATTGCATCTAATCTGATGCGTGTGTGTTTGATTCTGGAATCATTACTTAAGGTGCCGGATGCTTCGAGTCTGAAAGTCGCTTTTGCCGCCTCCTCTCTTACGACGAGGTGTAGAGGTGGGAGCCCCAGCATCACCTGTAAGGCGGCAGTGGGAGAAGTTCTAATGCTACCGGTGATTGCTACGCAGGCAAATCTTTGTAGTTTCTCGAGATCCTTTTGTGTCGTACTTAGATTGGTCCTGGGCCACCAAACTAAGGAGCCGTATGTGATGATTGGTCGGATAACTGTGGTGTATAGCCAGTGGGTGATTTTGGGGCTTATGCCCCAATTTCTTCCGAGTAGTCTTTTACATTGCCATAGGGCTATACTGGCTTTTGTGGTGATGTAATCAGTGTGTTTCGCCCAGTTTAGTTGTTTATCCAAGAAGATACCCAGGTATTTGGTTTCACTCGATAGGCTTAGTGTGGTTCCAAAGAAGCTTGGTAGCTGTAATGTTGCCAGCTTCCTTTTCTTTGTGAAGAGGACGAGTTCGGTTTTGGTAGGGTTCACTGTTAGTTTGTATTCCTTGCACCAGTCTTCTACTATCCTCAAGGCTTGGCGCATAAGATTGCATAGTGTGTTTTCGTGTGTTCCATTTATTATTATGGTCAGGTCATCAGCGTAGCCCACCGTGTAGTAGCCTCTGCTATTGAGACGTTTGATGAGGCTGTCCACTACAAGGTTCCATAGTAGCGGTGAGAGGACACCGCCTTGGGGGCAGCCCTTCGCTACCACGGCTCTAGTGGTGTCGTTTACCGTAACTTGTACGGCCCTCAGTCGGAGCATGTTTGTGATCCATCCACGCAGGGTCGGGTCCACACCGTGTTCCTCGAGGGCTGCGTTGATACTATGGAAGATAGTTTTGTCAAAAGCGCCTTCTATATCAATGAAGACAGCTAGTGAGGAACATTTGTGATCCACTGCACATTCGATCTTGGAGATTACACTGTGCAGTGCAGATTCTGTTGATTTTCCTGTGGAATACGCGTGTTGTTGTTTATGAAGTGGCCGCTCCCGAAGAGGTCCGTCCCGGATATGTCGATCACAGAGTCTCTCGAGAGTTTTCAGTAGGAAGGATGTCAGACTTATTGGTCTGTACGCCTTGGGTTGTGTGTAATCGGGTTTGCCTGGTTTGGGGATGAAAATGACTTTCACCTCCCGCCATGCAAGTGGTATGTAATTCTGTGCTATGCAGGCTTGGAAGATGACGGTCAGCCATGGCGTTAGGACGTCTACTCCCCATTGTAGCAGGGCTGGGAAGATTTCATCTAAGCCTGCGGATTTATATGGTTTGAAAGTCTTTATTGCCCATTTTATTCTCTCTGCAGTTACTATGGTGTGGGCTCTGGCCCAGTCTTGGTTATTTGGTGTGTGCCTTGGCTCGCTTGCCCAGGTTCTGTCCTCAGAGAGATTACAGTCTGGAAAGTGGGTTTCCAAAAGGACTTTACTTGTTTCGTGGTCCGACTTGGTATAGGTGTTGTCTGAGGTTTTCAGTGAGCCGAGGGTGCGATCCTGATCAGTAGATAGGATCTTCCTTACACGCGCGGCTTCACTGTTTGATTCAATTTCTTCGCAGAACTTCCGCCAGGCTGCCCTACTGGCATTCCTGACTTGTTTCTTGAAGGTGTATTGTGTTTTCTTGTATGAGTCCCAGTCTTCTGGTAGTCTGGAGTTTTTAGCTCTGTTGAATTGTTTGCGCATGGTTTGCCTGAGCTTACTAAGTTCCGCATTCCACCAGGGGCTACCCTTGCTCTTGGTGTTTGGATCTCTTAGCTTGCAGCAGGCGTGGTAGGCTTCGATAATAAGTTCAGAAAGTTTCGTTACAGTGTCTTCTAGTTGTTTGGGGTCCGTTAGTGTTTGTGGCGTTTGGTGCTGTACTAGTAGGGAGGCCAGCAGCCGTTTGTAGCCGGGTACATTGGTACGGCGTGGGTTACGCCTGGGTCCGGGTTTATCTATGTTAGCTACTAGTGAGAAGCGGATCCTTCTATGATCAGAGCAGGAAGGCTCATTTGATACGTGCCAGTTAGTGATAAGTTTTATCGCGCTATCCGACGCCAGCGTTAGGTCAATTATCGTTTGTCCGCGAGATGTGACCCAAGTGGGTTCCGAGCCGCGGTTTGCGATGTTAAGGTTAGTGGAGAACAGATATGTGCATAGTACCTCACCTCTAGTGTTGGCTTTGTTGCAACCCCAAAATGGGTGATGGGCGTTCGAGTCCGTGCAGATGATCAGATCCAGGTTGGCTTCTTCGCAGTACCTTACCAGATCGGCCATCTCTTTCGGTGGGCAGTCAGCATCCTCGCCTGGCATGTATACCGAGGCTAGGACGATATCGGGTGCGTCGCCGTCGGTTTTAAGCCTGCTAGGTCTCTGGAACATAATTGCGTGAGTGTGGTGGTGGGAATATCTTTGGGTATATAGGCACAGGTCCGTGGTTTGTCTGTGCCTTGAGTGTCGAGGATCAGCTTACCTCCAATGTTACCGAGGCCGCATATTCTGTTATTGCGGATCCATGGCTCTTGGATGAGTGCAATGGTTCGGGGTTCTATCTCCAGTGCCCTGCGTAGGCAGGCGGTAGCCGTCTGGCTATGCTGGAGGTTTGTCTGGATGATATTTAAGGGGCGGGATGTGGGAGGCGGTGGGGTGGAGTTAGGAGGAGCTGGATCCATCGGATAATTCTCCCCCGTCCGCCAGTCCATGTCGGTCTTCGCTACGTGTCGGTGATGATGAGAGCAGCTGCTCCGTCCACTGTGACGGTGAGGTTGGCATCCTTACGACGTCGGCATCAGCCATCGCCGTTCGGGCCATCTCCTCCTCCAGCTGCGTCATCGTCATGTCCAAGTCCGTCGGTGCCGGTTTCGTCGGTTCAGTGTCTGTCGGGGTGTCGGAGGGATGGGTGTTGGAGAAGAAGCGCACGTATATCGACCCCAGAAGGTACGACACCCGCCGCTCCCTCCCCAAGACCTTTACGACTTCTTCCGGTGGGATTCCTAGGGTCAGATAAGACCCGTAGTTTTCGCCACCGACCAAAGTCGCCCTGTACAGGGACCACCTACCGACGTTATACCAGGGGTTCTGGCGTGTCAGGATAGTCTGTAGACGTGCTATGTCCCCATTGTACCTGGGCACAAAGAGCGCTGCTCGGACCCGGGTCGGTACGTCGGACTGTCTCATTATGGTCATGGTCTCGTCTGTGTTCGGTAGTGTTAGTTTGGGCACGTGTTGATTCAGCCAGGTCAGGGCGTTGTCATCCTCGCACCACACGTGAACCGTTCCATCCGCTACCCTGGGGTAACCGCGGAAGGACGGGATGATGGTTTGTGAGGGGTCGGCACACGTGTCCATGATCAGGTTTTCAAGGCTGAGCTTGATGTGCTCAGCCTCGTCAGTCGTCATGTCTCGGGATGGAGGCGAGAGGCAGATTGCTACGGCGAGTCGCGCAGGGATATCCCGTGTGGCCCGCGCGTAGGTTCTCTGTTCCCCTTGAGCGGTCTGGGTTCTAACGCGCTTGGTGTCCCCCTGGAGCATGCTTGGTGAGGCCGTGTCGTCCGGACGGTCCCTCTTTGCCGCTGCCCGGCCACTTGGACCGGGCTGTGGTTCTGAGGAACTTGGCTCACCTGTATGTGCCAGGGTCGCCCCGCGCGAGAACCCAGCCCGCTTGCCTCGTTTCTGTCTGGTGCGCTGTCTTGGGTCAGGTCGGTCTTGGGTCACCTCGGTACGGTTCCGGTCGCTTCCGGGTGGTCCTGGTGCGGGCAGTGACTTCTCGCGCTGGGTTTCCCCTTCGCGTACTGTTCCCTGTCCGCCCGTTTCCGCGTCCGGCTGCTCTTCGCGCTGGGTTGCCCCTTCGCGTGTTTGTAGCTGGTCGCGTACTCCCTTACAACTAACCGTTTGCGCTCCGCGCTGGCTATTGCCTTCACGGGTTCTGCGCAAACGGTTGTTGAGTTCTCTTACCCTGTTCCGGATCTTTCCGCACTTAGCTTTTAACGTGCGTACTTCGTCCACAGAGATAAAACCAGAACCATCAAATTCCGCTTCCTTTCCCGTCCCGAGAGAGCCTATGTCCTTCAGTCTTGCCTCGATCTTCTCGCGCTGGAGTGCCAGCGCGCGGAGTTCGCTGTTAAGACTGGAGATCCTTGCGTTGTTAGTGTCGTTGTCAGGGTTATTCGTTACACTTTTCCGTACAATGCTCTGTTGCCAGGCACTCGTGGAAGGTGTAACTGTCATCAGGGTAGTTGACGCAGTCGTAGTCGACATTGTGTCAGTCGGCGCAGAAGTCGCAGCCGTATTCGTGAGTGTCAGCGCGTGAATCGCAGCCTGTGCTGTTGGCGCTAAGGCCGGCCGCGCAGAAGGCGCGGCACTAGTTGGCAGGTTGGTGCCCCCCCCCAGATTACGGTGGAGGCAGACCGACGAATCGGTGTGGGATTCCCCGGCGTTGCCGGGACCCACCTGGGGAATATTATTTTTTCTACTCTGCATATTGGGTTTTGGTTGGTGGGCTTTTTTGGAAATGAGGTTACCCGTCCTCATGGACCGAAAGGAGAAAAGGGGAAAAAGGAGGGAGGGTCTGGGCGTAGGATCATGGGAGTGGGGTGAGGGATTACCCTAGGCCTGGGATGTTGGCTTTCAGGTAAAGTACGAAAAAGCGCCTGGGGGTTTTTGTTGCGTCTATTTCTTATGGAATTAGACCAATAACAGGGTGGCAACCACGTGAAGGTGAAACCCCCAGACTTGCCTTGAGGATCTACGCGACCGTAGCGCTCCCCCTCAAGACCCCGCCACCCTACCGCCTCTGAGGGAGGCAGTAAGGTAGGCCTGCATCTATACTACCATGCAAAGCGTAGCAAGGAGTGTTTTTAAATGCGCTGAAATAAAAAGCAAAATCCTCTGAGCTGTCAAAGCACTGTGTTAACTTTTCAAAACTTTAACTTTTTAAACAATCTAGCTGAGGAAGTTTGTAACAGTTATAACCTAATTATAAACAAGTCGTGAGCGAAAGTCGCGTCAAGTGTTCGTGATTGTGCGCCATTGTGCGCGCCTTCCAGCAGTACTTAATGGCGGATTTGGGACGAAGAAATAATTAGGAAAACGGCTGCAATATATATTAGAAGCCGTCACGAACAGAGGCAGTAAGCTGAGATACTCAATTACTCAGACGCACAAAGGGAAACTCGAAGTCAGATAACCGCCACGCGTTCGCACCGCGAGAAGCGCTCCGTGGACGTACTGGGCCCCACAGACGTACTGCGCCTAGCGGACGTACTGCGCCCCACGGATGTACTGCGCCCGAGGAGGGCTGCTTATGTGGGCATTTAAGAGTTTTATATCACTTGAAAATCTAGACGCTAGACGTGAGCTCAGTCCGTCCGAAACACGAGTACTGACTAGCACAGCACCAGTATGTGCAACTCTGAGATACCCATTTCAAAATAAAAGGGTTATGAAATATTAAAATACTCGTAACAAAATTAAATAATTGTAATCAAAAAGACAAAGTCACTTCTGTTCGTTGTGAAGTGTGTACCTGTGACTGTATAGCTCATACTTTGTGACTGTGTAGCTCATACTTACTAGACTAATTGAGTGATATATTCACAAAAAGCTCAAACGGTTTACTTCAATAGACAGTCATAACTGAAACGTTCTGACCCTTCGGTGTTGAGCGTCAGATCGTCGCAGTGAGACAACAGCGAACCGAACAAAGATATTTATGATACACAAGTCTGAAAGAGTCGTTAGAACTGAAATGAAAAAACTTTGTCTTATTATTGAGTTAGCGACGCCGACGGCGACGCCTGACACTGCCGAGTTATCAACAGAGCGGCGCGCGGCGGCCACTCTCCAGAGGGACACTGTTGCTCTTTTGGAGAAACTTTCCAAGGGATCGGGAGGGGTGAGGTAAAATATTCTATATAAATAGAGGTTACATGTAATTGTAACCTCTAATTCTGGTAGCTTACTTATGTATTTAGAGAATAGATTTTTGATAACTTACGTCTATAATACCAATGGAAAATCCTGCCAACATTTATTAAGACTTTAAAATGGAAGGTAAAGAATTTCCCCAAATGTAGGGCAGACGGCTTACTTGAGAATGGATATTTCTGGCTCTCTATTTCAACAGGCTGATATGATGGACCTAAATTATGTTGCGTGTGCACCTTTTTTCGACGTTTTATAAGTGCCCTGTGAAATAAAATATTTTGATTTTTGTTTTTAATGATGTACATATCTCCCTGATTGCAGAGGCTACATCTACGTAATTGTGGAAGCCGCACTGCCTGCCCTTGAGTCTCGACCGAAAATAACGAAGCATGGTGAAACATCCGGCAAACAGAAGCTAACAGGACCAAACATCCCGTGCTGGTTGTGGGCGTAGGGAGGCCGCGCCGGTTGTCGGCAGTCGGGAGCCGACCGCGAGCGAGCGCGGCGCGTGCTGAGCGCACACACCACGCCAAACTTCGACGGGACATGTTTGATAACTGATGTTAACTAATATTGTACTGTGAGAAATAACATTTAAAAAGTTTAGAAAAAGAATTATAGTTAATTTCAGTTACAACAGATTTTTGGTTGCTGTAATTTTAGTTGTTGATTTTTTTAAGCTCATCAAAGTTTTGACATGAAAAAGTTGCTTCAGAAATGATTGGTCCTTTAAGTTATAAATAGCAGTGAGATGAACACGATTGGTTTGGCAAGATTGTTGATAAGATAATGTGATTAGTGTGCTAAACACTTTGAGTGATGTGGCAAGTAAGTGTTCCGTAGTATTTTTCAGAGTTTTGGAGCTGTCAACACAGACATTCTATCTAGATAAGTTTTTTCCCATAGTTGTGTGGTTCATGTTTATTTGTAGACTGAATGTGTTAATACACATTAGACTAAAACGCTGTACTACTCAAGATTCAGACAAGAATTCTAAAACTCTCAATAAAGTCCTTCAAAAGTAAGTCCTTGCTAACTTACTCAGTCCTACAACTGGCACAGCTACCTGTTGACCGTTGAGTGAACGAGCCAATCGTACCGAACATTAACTGCTAAACACGTTCTATGTTAGGCATTTTATGAATACCATCGTTTCACCAGATACCCTTTGCGCTATTGGAATGTAGTTTTATCTTGGATGGATGGAATTTTTTCAAAAAGTCTCATTGAAAAACAGACGTACCTTTCAAGGTTAGGCCTCGTAATAGGACTTTTTTCTGTTTATTTTCTATAATTTTGTGCAGTGATTGCAGTTATCCACGTACTGTGTAAGAACCTTTAAAAATAACTTTAATATTTCTGTTTGTGTTCCAAAGGTGGTTTATCAGAGTGACGTTTGTTGAGTACCACACTGTACGTTCAATGTAGTGGTTGTTGTATTACAAAAGTTGTGGCACACGACACAGGGGAGTGACGTCAAGACATCCGGTGAGTTCATTGTTTTTACAATTATGTTAATTTAACACCTCGTATAATAACGCTAATTGATGGAACCATTCACAGACCGACTATGAACTGCGAGGTGCGTGTTCATCGGGAACTAGAGTTTCATAAAGTGATGATCTGTTTCATAAATGTTCATCATGACACTTAAAACAAGTTACTTTAAATATAGAATGATGACCGTTATTGAAGTTGAACTATATCAAATTAAAGCGAGATTTTCACAATCTTTATTTACCAACCTTTCCACACTTAGCAGGCCTTAGGAAGCCTGCTTACACAAGCATATCATAACATCACCGCATCACGACTGCAATCCCGAAAGGGTTAGGCAAAAGTATACATATATATAGTACACCCACATGTAATGTAATAGTGGGCGAGCCTATTTCTATTTACTGGACACAAATCCAGATTCTAGGATGCTGCTAAAATCAGCAACAACAGCTGATCTGGGAATCGAACCAAAGACTTCACTCTCAGCAGTAGCGCTTGCGACCACTAGGCCACTCTAGTAGTCAGCGATTACACTAATGTGACACTTTATTTAGCACGAACGGCATTAAAACTGAGCAGTGACCGGCATCGATACAGTAACGAAAGACGAAATGACAGTGACAGCGCGATGACGACAACAAATGTCACTTCTAGAGATCTATTGTTAGCAGAAGATTACTTGTACCTCTCGTACGAGTGATGTTGCGTCGCGTGCTGCACTTGATTGTAACAGGAGACTTTGAAAAGATATCTGTATCAGTCCGCTAACATTTACTACAGGGATGGGTAAACAACTGCGGCGGTTTACGGGCCTAGTCCGTACGATTGATTAGTGACCACGACAAACGAGATATCTATTTATCTAAATGCAAATTACTTATGCTGTCATCAGCACGATCCGCTACAAGTGATTACATAGAGAATGGCTATGCACCACTGTGTAATCGGATGTAAATTCTAATTCAGACAGTAGATTTGTATCCCAGCAACGTCATTTAACGTCCCCGTGCACTATTCGAGCGCTACATTTTAATTCCTCGCGATATCCTGTCGACACGGAGGACTACCGAGCTGCTGTCGGAGCCACCTCGCTGACGTCACAGCACTCAGAATGCAATCAACAAACACGCGCCCGCCACCCGCTATCCGGCTCCAAGGACCAACTCGTTAGTACTAGCGCTACGAGGAGTGCTAACAAACTGGTCCTTCGAGACTAGGGCGCTTCGTTACTCAATTAATTAATGTTGTTGCTGTAGGAAACACAACTTTATAATTGAATCTTGAGTTAGTAGAAGTATCTGACAGCTATCCCTATGGAAATATTTATTTTGAAAGCCTGTTCCTATTCAATTGGTGGAAAAATGCAATGTGATAAAACTCATGATAATGAGCCTGCTCTTGCAGTCATAACCACTGTTCACCACATTTTTTAAACATAGACAGACAGCCAGACCTAGAATACTACCTGTAAGCCGTACAAATATTTACCGTTCGGGAACCGAACCCGCGACACGCAGCGTAGCATTCAATCGTTCAGCCACTGCACCAACCGTGCCATCCAAATGTTAAATAAGTATTGTAGGCATCAGAACTGTATAAGCAAAGTGACATGAAAAGCTTTTGTCAGGTACGTTTAATTACCCACGTTAGGGGGCGAGCCTCTTGGCGTCAACCGGGCATAAATAAAAAGGGGAAAGTCAGTGAAATTACTCTTCCAAAACGCGTGCCCTTCACCATAAAACCAAACACCAGGCTGTTACTAAGGAGTTAGTGGCGAAATTACCAATAACCTTTTCCAACTTGGGAAGAGAACCCAAGACCCAAGTTGACCAATAATCATAATTCTCTTGCCCTTATGAGAAATATACAAACAATTATTTGAGCAGTGTTGTGTACACAGCGTGTGACAGTGTGTGTGTTGTGTGGTTGTGCGGCTGAGGCTGATATCCCGACGGCGAGGAGGCGCCACCGACGCCTGTGGTTACACTACCACTCTTTTTCCGACCAAAAGACTTTTCTTGTTTACGTTGTGGAACACATATCTAGGTATAGAATTAAGAGTCAAGTTCGGTTTAGCCTTTAATAAGGTTTTCTACGATAAATTAGTAAGAAACCATATTCTAGAAATCTTTGTTTTAATGTAGTATTAAAATAAATTATTGTCTTACATATCGTGGTGAAACATATGTGGTGTTCTGTACCATAGACTAAATATATACCAGCCGAATACATAACCTCCTTCTCTTTCAAAAGTTGCCACTCTCTCCACCATATTTTGCATAGCCTAACCTACACACTGTAAATCCTAAAATTAGTAGAATAATTATTTCATCTTTCTTTTCGATTTTATACGTTGCCCCACACAGGAATTTCTCCTTGGTTCTGTGGTGCGTTAACAAACATTTAAGTTCACATGCACAAACAGCCAGATCCAGAACAACTGCCTGTAGGCCATACAAAGATTTAGTCGGTGCGGGAATCAAATCCGCGAAACGCAGCGCAGCAGCCAATCGCTCAGCCGTTGCACCAACAGTGCCGTCAAAAAATTATTGATAGTCTATCTATAAACTATGTACTACAAACTATGTAACTGTGTGTAGCTAACTAGTAAAGTTGTGCGTTATTAGTGAAGAACACGAACTCGCTCCAGCGGTACACCGTCATGGCGCACATGCTCAGGTACACGTATTCATTACGCTACACACTCCTGCTCACACCACAGAACTGTCTGAAGCTTACTGGCTTATTTTTATGTTAAGCTTTTTAGACTTATATTATTTTTTCTAAGCCTTGACTGTCCCACTCCTGGGCATAGACCTACTCCCATTCCATCCATTTGACTCGGTGTTGCGCCTCTTCTCACAAATTAACGAAAACAAGGAAAGCCATAAATTAAAAAAAAAACCCGATCTTTTAAGGGGAGGGGAGGTGCGGTCACCACCCCCCCGGGGGTTCCCGTGGTGACAAGTGACAAGATTTCAAATTTTGAATCGACCAGACCTGTGGAAGCGGTTTATTTCCCTTCGTCAACTAGAAAAGAGGAGATGATCTTCAAACGGCTGAGCAGAACACTCTAAGAATACTCTCGATTAAAAACACATTTCAAGCGACCCCAGTTTTATCCAAAACGGTTCATCCGTTTTAGAGCCACAGACCGACACACAGTTTTTTTTTATTTTTTAAAGAACTGTGCCCCACACTAGGAATTTCTCCTGTATTGTGGGTGTGTTTACGAATATTTAAACACATACACAAACAGCCAGACCCGGAACAACTACCTGTAGTTCATACACGCAGCGCAGCAGCCGATCGCTCAGCCACTGCGCCAACCGTGTCGTCAAAAAGTTACAGAAACACAGATACACACGTCAAACTTATAACACATGATACATACTTGTTTGGTCGGGGGTTAAAAACAAAATGGTACATTAGGCTCACACAACAGACTGGCTCGGACCGACACGTAAAAGATAAAAGTTAAAGTAAAGAGAGAAAAAACAAACAAATGTATAAATCTGACGACGTGACGTCATTTCAAGTGGTCGGCACGCGTAGCGGTTCTACGAGCAACGTCGTAGCCACGTAGCGCCGCTACGACGCCTACGCGCTACGAGTCCTGCCATACATCATAATATTCTCCCCATCAATACTTTATGGATATAAATCGCCAGCGCTATTTGCATGTAAATTAAATCGATCTGTAATGTCATTATCTACCGTCTCCCAAAGCGATAAGGTTCACAATACAGCGGTCGCTAATCGCCGCGAACGTGATCAAATGCTATAATAAGGAGTAATGGAATTCTAAAGCGAACGCAAAGAGGTGATGCAAACTGTGAACGTGTTGATTGTGCGACGAAATCCAGGTCCCCCGGATCGGACAGTGTTCTTGGGTCAAGAATTTTATTTTAATCAGCGTACGGGTGATGCCAATAGGCTCGCTTCATATTACATCGGATAGAAAACTTAACTGGCAACATGTGAGTGAACTATTGGGTACACTTGTGTAGTGACGTCATCACATCATCGTGACATAATTGGCCGCGGAGTGCACAGCGAGGCTCTCCCGCGCTGCGAGTACTCTCAAACTACGCTAGCGACACGTTTGACGCTGTGCACTCGAAAACATTTGAAAAATACCGTTCCAGATGCAGAAAAGCGCAAATCCCACTTAAAGTAGAAACATTATAGTAAGTACATATATAATTAAGGTGATTAGTTTTAAGTTCTTAGCTGTCGCATTAGGGTAAAACCTGTAATGATAGTTTAAGCTGTTATAAATAAATAAAAATTATAGTTTGAGACTTCTCCTAAGCGACTGGTTTTTGGGGTTCCGTAGTCAAATGGCTGAAATGGAACCCTTATAGATTCGTTCTGTTCGTCTGTCTATCCGTATGTCATAGCTATTTTGCCATTTTTATAGGTACCTTCTAGAAAATGTAGGCCTATGTCAAATAAAAATATTTTCTTTTGATTTTGAAAATTCAACACAAAAAATATGTGGAAATATGAAAAAAGTAAAAATTGGGGTAGCTCACACACACATTCTAGCATTATTCACATTCTCATACATGTCACTGTGTGGGATGTTTAACGACAGCTTTTTATAAATGATATCGTTCTAAAAGCGTAAAAGTTGTGTCCCTCCCCTCTAAGTTCCAAAAAAGAGGTTAATTTGTAAACATAAGAATGTCGAAGTGAATGGGGCTTAACAGAACTGGGTAAATCTGTCTACATAGGCTTACGTTTGCCTGCAAATCGCAACTCTTTGTATCTCATTAGACCATCACCTCCTTAACTTTATGTAATCCCCCCCCCTATCACAACGCATGATAACGTCATGTCCGCACGCAGACACACGTTGAACACAAATTTCGTTGTGCGACAAAGAAGTCGCGCGTACAGACAGTGGACTCATGAATAAAAAATAAACATCTGTTTGGCAACAATTCTTTAAAGCCTAAGTTGCCGTTGATAAGTCGGTAACGTCTTCTAACGTTACGTTCTGAAGTATCCTATGGGTCAAGCGCTGTGTGTAATAAATACTAAATACCAGTATATTTGGGACACATTTTTGGAGACTAGGTTTAGCGGTAAACTTATATACCGGTGTTCTCGTTAGATGCCGCAGGTATGTAGAACACCCCGACTACGCAAGTCGTCGCAAGTGAGATAAGCTCTCACATTGTTGCGGCGTATCGCCAGAATACACAAGCGTGTGCTGATCGATCACTATTGAGTTAGATGTAGTTGTTGAGCTCAGCCCGGTTCTTACAAATTAGATCGCAGGGTCTAGCTAGATCTACATACTATTTACTATTGTACAGGATGCATTTAAATACTTTCTAAGTCTTTTTCTTGGAGTATCGATGAGTTATAGATACCTTTGTTTGGCTTAGAATTCACCCATGAACTCCGCTCGCTGATGCAGTCATTTGGTCATCAGGTAAACCCATTTATGATCTGAACCGCCCATGAACTCCCGTTTGTGAAGATTGTATTTGCTTCGGCCTTTATTTACTTTAAATAAACTCATTCACATCACCACAAAGCGAACGCCTAGAAGATCAGACTTATTCCTTTCATAATAAGTGTATTACACTAAATATGAAACCATCTGTTATAAACAAGTTCGAATAACGATATGGATGCGGATGGGCACGATGGCGCGTTGGCGGACACTTTGGTATTAAATTCAATATTTATGTCGTGTCGCCCATTAATTACTGAAATTAGTGAGAACTGAGGGGTGTTTCATTAACAAAGGTTCTCCTCACGTTTGTACGGACGCTCATGTTTCACGCGACGGAATTCATTCGACACTTTTGTCACAGGTTTCAACGCTTCGTTAGTAACAACAGTACAAAATTTTTGTTTTTCGATTAAATTGATTCTTTTTAAACTCTTGTATGAAATGCAGTTTTCTTTCTTGTTTGTCACGAGATCAATTTCATTTTCCATTCCACCTAAGCGTCATCAGAACAATGCAACATTTGAACAGGTCAGGATTCAATAAGACATGACAGGTGGTACTTGTAAACTCAACCACAATCGACATACAGTATAAAGATAGCAATAAAATTGCAGAAAACCCGATAGTTATCAGCATAACACTGATCTTTCAGTCTTTATCCATGTCAGATTAATCCAGAGCCATCCTCCATCCTCGGTCCATTCCTTGTCCAGAATGAACAGCTCATTTAATATTATGATGTTTGATCCCCTGATGCATGGCATACAGATGGTCCATTACCAGTAGAGTGGCGGCCGCGCGGCGCTGCCCTAACCCCGGATACAGAATCACTTGCACTCTCTCTGTACACAAACCACAAAAATACAAATAGCCTTTATTTCTGATAAAATAAATACATTTTCACCATTTATACCACTTCGTTTTTAATTTATTCACTACACTAACGCTTCACTATATTATCATGCTTATAATATAAGAAGTATTACTTATTAGTATTTATAATGAAATTTTTTATTAATTAATTAATATTTGCCTCGAGTGTCAAAGTGACATGACAGAATTATTTTACAAAATTAATCCACGAAAACTATTTTAAAATAAAAAAAAGAATACACTGTAAAAAAAAACTGGACTGCACCAAGAATGCATATTTATCTCTTAGTTACTTACTTATGATTAACCATTGTAAAAATATTGTCACCGATGCTGCCCCTACGCCGAGCCAGACTTGAACAAGACCACACTCTTCATCTCCGGGCTCGTTGACCGTCGCCGGTTACTGCAGTTGCGTCGAGCTCAAGTGACGATTTTTCTCCCCGATATCGTCACTACAATCTTCACCACCACGACGACGAGGAGCGGGCTTGGGACCTCGAGGCCAACAGGCCCCGAACAGGGTTCCCGCTGCCGGTGAAAATGTGTCGCACATGCGATGGACTCAGTCCATTAATGAGAACGTCATGTTCGCATATTATGGGGCTACTGAGAGGCGAAGCAACTTGACTGCGTACCGTGGTCGGATGCTCTCTCTGTTTCAAGTGCTTGAACCAGCGGTCATCGTGTCGACTATCGTATCAGCACGCGTAGCATGACCACTGTAGAAACGAGTTTTGTCTACAGAAGAATCGACATAATGACAGATAGACAACGGCAATGTGTCAGTTTGTCGATTCTTCCGTCGACTGAGCACGTTTCTACGGCGGTCATGCTAGACGTGCAGGTGCGTGTCATCCAACGAAACTATATGTCGGATGCCAATGTACTTGATCGACTTCACCTCGGCTCACGGAGTAACCCAGTTACGCCTGGTTAGCCAATGATCGCGGCGCAGCTGCAAAATGTATCCAGTGCTTCGCCGCGATCCGATCGTGGTGGTGAACAGGATGATGACGAAGTTATACCGTGAGTACCCAGTGCAACGCACAAATATCCCTGTTTAGTACGTGTTGGCTCCTGCCTGTCATTGGGTATATTTGTATAATACCATTATAGAAAGCCATAGCAAACTGGCACTGTTACGTTATCTATAAGTAACTTGTAATGTTAACAACCTTTTTTTAGTGCCAAGTAATACAAACGATTGCACTTTCCCAGTAAAATTTCTATGGATAGAAATAATGCTTTCTATTGCAGTGTCCGTCCTATTTGCTGTAGAACTAAGCCCAGAGCGAGTGCTCCCACGGCGCGGTATTAGATCGAGCGTCGCTAAACCTATGTTCGAGAGCGAGGTATAGCATTGTATAGCTATGATCGTTGATGCGAACTGTTGATATCGCGCAGTTCAACGTAGCGAGCTCTACTGTGACAGTAATGTGATATTGGTGTTGCGTATAATAGTGCACGTCTATAAGCAATGCGGGGTTGTACCTTAGTAATATTATTATGAGTTTGCTCCAAACAACTTCTTTCAATTGTACGGTTTCATCGCGGTCGCTGGTACCTACAGTACCTACACAGTTGATGTCAAACTGGTAACTAATTCATTAAATTACCGCAACATTTCAATGTGAGACCTTCCTGCTTGCGTCATTTAGGATCTAGGACATAATATTTACTTGCAATCATTTACTGTAGGCCAACTCTCATTAAAAGCATTCCCTTGCTATAAATAGGAATGATTGAAAACCTATTCAGTATTTGGTCGAAACCATTAACACCGCATGCAATTAATTTGTTCGTATGAATGTGAGGTAACAGCGGCGCCGGTCAGTTCCAATTTGGATTTGTTTCACATACAGGCGTCACATAGCCGCGCTCGGGGGACGAGAGGACCAGGCGAAGCAGGCGCGGCAGAGGGGATGGGTGCGGACAAATTGATGGGCTCAACTATGGGGGATTGCGATATAAACCTTTTCGATTAACTTCTCGCGAGTGTTCAACAAATTGTAACACTCATATCATGTTGGATTTGACTTGCTGCCTCTTAAAAACCTTGGCTGACATCCTCATTATCTTACGTACTTACTAGTAGCTCGTATCATCCCACTGCTGAGTAAAGGCCTCCTTACCTCCTCTCACCTTTCTCTGCACAGAGATGACAAGGTTCAATCTGCTACTGCGGTACTAATAATCGAGTACATCCCATCTGGTAACTTTCCCATTTCGACAACTAAACAAAATACCATCACAAAAGTGCCGATTTGTAACAATTTTGATCTTCGTCGACGTTTTGACGTTGAGTCTCGTTTCGTAAACTTTTGAGTATGCGTGCATTCATTCCCATTTGGTAAACTTTTTGTTCGGCAAGTAAAGTTAGTAGGATTTCGGAGAACTACCTGCTAAGATATACCACAACTAATAAACTGTAAACTCTTATTTATTTTGAACTTACCTTTAATACTTGTCGGCGCCTTTGCAAAAAAGGCTTCATATGATTCACGTTGCAAACTAAACTGTGACCACAGACGAGAGAGAAACGGTCTACAGTTCTCTCTGGCGGAACGTCAAGTCGTTGCGGGTAGCCGATATTGACTTGGGTGGTTATCAAGGAAGGTGGCGCGTAACGAGACGTTGACGGATCGCCGACATCTGTTTTCTTAATATAATTAAATCTGGTGCCTCATATCATAAGTAATTCCGATGCAGCGGCGGGTAAGAGCCTTTATCAGAATTGGGATATGGAATCGCGCCCTCCACGAAAGTAAAGCCAAGTGAGGAACATAGCCAATGAACTTTTCAAGCAACAAGGAAAGCGTCCAAACCTGCAAGCACAAATCATCACCCTCACAACTTCATCGGGTGAGACCTTTTCTTTTCGATAAGTAGGTCATTTAGCTCATTGCTTAAACATGGCTAGTTTAATTGTTTTATGGGTGACATCGTAATCAGTAAACTTTACTAGCATCGGAGGTTATGATTTAAAATGCACGATGGAGATTAAAATAGGCGATATTTTGATAAAATAGGTTGTCGGCCAATAAGTTCAGGAATTATTAGATGCTGGCGTAATTTGTAAAAGTTCTTTGACATCTGGAGCTACGCGCTTGTCTGGTCCACATGTTTCAGTCGAAAAGAAAGTGTGTTTAGTCGAAATGTCACTGTTGTCCGGTTCATGCTTTACGATGATCGAAGGGACGCAGGTGCCCGATTTATGACTTTTTTGTGATGACGTTGGTCGAGGAGACGCTGTTGTCCGGTCCGTACACTGGTATGGTCGTTGGGACGCAGTTGTCCGGTTCAAACGTTAGTATGGCCGAAAGGAGAGTGTTGTCCGGGCCAGATCCATTAAGGATTGCTTGAAGGGATGCACTCGTCCGGTCCAGGTGTTAACTGTTTAGGGAAAGGTGCCGTCCGGTACATGAGTGGTCGAAAGGACACACGCTTTCTTGCTGGGGGAAAGGTGCCGTCCGGTCCATGAGTGGTCGAAAGGACACACGCTTTCTTGCTGGGGGAAAGGTGCCGTCCGGTCCATGAGTGGTCGAAAGGACACACGCTTTCTTGCTGGGAGAAAGGTGCCGTCCGGTCCATGAGTGGTCGAAAGGACACGCGCTTCTTGTTAGGAGAAAAATACCGTCTGGTCCGTGAGTGACCGAAAGAACGCACGGTTTCTTTTGTTTGTGTAAACAGTTAGTTACGATGAGAGTAATGTTTGTCATAGTTTGTCAGGATGGAAGAGCGGATGTCTTGGTGATAAGACATTGTTTGTTCCAGGAATACAATAACGCCCGAGGACGGTCGTATGTCAGTCTGGCCGTGTCGGCGCCTTTGCAAAAAAGGCTTCATATGATTCACGTTGCAAACTAAAATGTTACACAGACGAGAGAGAAGCAGTCTACAATTCTCTCTGGCGGAACGTCAAGTCGTTGCGGGTAGCCATATTGACTTGGATGGTTGTCAAGGAAGGTGGCGCGTAACGAAACGTTGACGGATCGCCGACGTCTGTTTTCTTAATCTAATTAAATCTGGTGCCACATATCATAAGTAATTCCGATGCGGCGGGTAAGAGCCTTGATACTCAAATAAAATAGGTACATAAAAGTAAACCTTCCTACTATGAGAAAAAGAAAACAATAATATAACTTATACTTATCAATGTCATAAAATAGTTCCAATAATACTTAAACCAACTAACTACACTTATACTTCAAAATGAACATTGATATAAAAAGTAATAAATTGTAACAGAACAGTCTTTTTGGTGATTTCAAAACCAAAAGTACTAGGCGTGCATAAATTCCAGGTTGTATTTATGTATTATTCTAACAGCTCCGTCTGTTCACGCAAGTTCGGGGCAGATTCTACTTAGGTCACACAGCTCTTATTAGGTAGGGGTGGCCTCTTCGGCCGGACTGTAAGGGTTAGCACTTACTGACGCTGTCTGTACAGTAAAAGTACTAGGCTTGCATGAATTCAAGGTTCAATCATTGGTTATATAGTAAGTACCTCCTAGAACTGTTTGAAGGAAGACATCTTAAATATACCTCTCATACTTTCAAATAAATACATAGAAATGTGCGACTTGGCATATTATTGAACATAATTCTCAGAAGTTGTTATTAAAATATATCACTACAGGATACAGCTGCCATTCTTTTAGCTACCAATGACTATACGATATACTACGACTATATACGGATAGGACGTCCTACAATGAAGGAACATGAAATAGCTTCGTTTATACTCACATGTCATCGCTTGCCTAGCTTATCCCGGGCTATCCCGGGACGACAGTTTATACTATTTATAGTGATCGCGGAAACTGAATGTTAATGTTCCAACATGTATCTTGTACAACAAATAATATTGTTCACAATAATTGATAAACACAATGCACGGTGTCGTAGCCCGTAGCGCTACGGCGTAGACTGTCGTAGCAGTGCTAAAAGAAAGTAGAATGAATCTTGCGATGGGTTTAAAACTTTGACAATATAAAGGAAATTTAATAAACAAAAACAATTTATTTTATTATAATAATTAATGTTTTGTAGGGTTTATCGACGGCCAACGAAAGTAATCGCCAGTGTCCGAGTTAATCAGCAGAACATTGTTACACAAAGCGAGTCAGAATAAAAGGCAATGCCTTCTCTCTCGGCCCTGGACGACTGGTAATTAATAGCAGTCGCACGCTCCGTTAATTTTGTTCTTAGTTACGTGCTGGTGAGCTCAGCAATGACGCAGAAATGAAGAACTGCCTTCGAATGTATTCAGAGGCACGGAGATGAGATGATCAGAATATTTTGTAAATTCTTAAATCTTATTAAACGACAAAATACCCGCTATGTAATCCGCATATTAAATCTAATTGGCTTATTACAGTCTTACTGTAAAGTCAGCGCTACCAGAGTCCAAATCGCCACGCTCGGTGCAGGGCGTTCTCCTGATAATGATTACAAGATCATTATCACAAGAAGAAAATTATGTAGTTACGTATTTTATGGTGATAACGCATCACGAGCCACTGTGGGCCGGTTCACTCACGCGATACAACAACCAAACGGTCATCGAGATTAAGCCGTGTTGAAAGATACAATAGTATTTTAGCTAATTTACCCGTTTTCTACAACTTTGTTTTAGTTTAAAATTGAAATTACTCTCCTCCTCCTCATCCTCACAGCCTACTGTCCCAACAATCGGACATAATCTTTACAAACATCTATGCTTCTCAGTAATTGGTGCAACCAGGGCAGTCATGGCTACCCTAGTGGTGGTAGTGTACCCTAGTGGCTACACCATATCGTAACTTAGTGTACGAGCTAGCTCGAAACATTTGCAGGCGAGCTACAACACATTCGGCCAAGTGGAAGATGGTTCCCAGTTATAAAAGAATCCATACTTTTGTACGTAATTTTACATTTGCGAAAATAGTTTGTTAGTTTAACTCTATGTTACTTTTTCGTTTGAAAGTTTGTAGATTACCTGTGATTTTTGATAGACCATGAGGTGGTCATATTTTTTTAAATCCCGGTAGGATGCTCCCGTGGAATCATTCCTAAGCAACACGCGTGCGAAGTTGCGGCTGAAAGCTGGAATATATTAGCTGGTTATTTATATAAGTAGGTTAAGGAGGTCATTTCCTACAGACGTCTCAAACATACTGAGCACGGAAGTATGAATTATAATTATTCTTTGATGTTGTTATAAAAGAAATCACTTTCAAGTGTGATTGTTTTGCAAAGAGCATAAACATACAAATTTATGTAAATATATTAGATACGGTAGAGATTCGCGGAGTACACGCTTCTGGGAAAAACAAATTGATAAAATATATTCATGTTTATTTTTCTTTGAAAGTGGTAGTATCCACTCTATTTTAGAATATCAATTTAAATGAAACGTTCAGAAAAGTACTACAACTGTAGATCATTCTTGGAAAAGAGCTTTTCTACTGATTCATTAAAAATACTTCTATTTCGAATCTGTTTTCTTTCCAATTATACGTTTTCGAATTCACTTAATTCTACTAGAGCATTAAAACATTCATTAAAAAATTTAAAAACTAAACAAAAAACCTAACTGAAAATTTTCAGTTAGGTTTTTTGTACAAGCACGATTTAAATAAAAGTTGGAACCCATTTGGATATAAAATTCTGAAAATGGGTCCCGCCTGTATCCAACTGTGCTTGTTATTTAACCGATTTCAAAAACGGAGGAGATTTTTGAGAATGTCTTGAGGCATCGCAGGGTAATTATTCACCGTATTGTCGGCCACAACCTATATAAGTTTCGTCACAGTATAAAGATAATCAGGAAACCAACGAAGACATTTTGTTAATTCAAACGCGGGTCCTGATACCCGCGATGGGTCTAAACTGTTGTTCTTTATTTATTTAATACTTGCACAAATAAATGTACAGAGGTGGACTTCATTCCAAAGGCATTCTCCACAAATATTTATAAAAAAAAATACACAATCTTTAATAACTCACGAGTAACTTGTTACCTGATACATGCTTAGAATTCATTCAATAAACGTTTTGCATGTGCGTGAGAGCAGATTCGAACCAATCCGATACGTGTTTTTGTTTACGTAACGAAGCTATAAAACAACCTATATAACTTCAAGTTGTAACTTTAAGTTAGAGCGAATGCTGTTTATATCTCGTCAACTCATAATGTTACAAATAACACGCTTATTCGTACAGACTTAAAGGTTTAAAGTGTACGGCGAGATGTCGCCTTGTGATGATGTTTATATGTGCGAGATTATGGTGTCAGGTTTCCTAATTCATGATCATTGCCATAACGGGCACAGCCATTTTGAGAACAAGGGTCTCTGTTGTATGTTGTGTTTTGGCATTATGCTAACTACACACCTCCTTTGGTGATGGCGATCAATCAAACATTTTAAAGAAATCATGAGCTTGCTATGGGCGAATTCTTTCAATGATTTTTTGGAAGTTCTTCGAAAGTGGAAAGTTCAAGGAGAATCTTATCTTAAAAGAGCCTTTACATACTTAGAAGCAGTCTAAAGATATGTTTACAGCGTGTACACAGTACCCGCTGTGGGCTACGCCCGCGCTTTGCAGGCGCGGTGTCAATGCGGCGCCATGAATACTGGATATAAGGCACCATTCAACATGACCGTGTTGATGATGGAACATCTAGTGAGGTTCTATTTTGAATAGATGCGAGGGTCTTATAAAGTTGTGTCGAAGGAATGCAAGTATTCTATTTATGGTATTTCAAAAAGCCCAGAGTCTGGATTTGTGGCCGGTTGATGGCAATAGTCTCGCCGCGCTATTAGTATACCTCTACCTAACCTGATAACTGAAATTATGTTAAAAAAATGCTAGATATAAGTCCAAACACAAAAGAAACGTTGTATTATAAAAACGTGATTTTGATCAGACATTACCCTTGACAACTGACATACTGCGAGCTATGAAGCGTAGTAAATTGTCAATGATGAGTAACTGTGAGTCTGTCACCGAAGCAGTGACATTCTCAACACTACCGACATAGGACTGAGGCACCGCGGCCCTTGCAGGCGAGACAGGTGCGACGATCGGCGGAGGGGGTGTTGCGGCGGGGCGCTGCAAATATCTCATGAATTTCTATTGTTGCTCGCGCGCGCTCTGAATTACAGAAAAATGTGGAATTTCTCCAAACATGTTGGGTAGGTAAGGAATTTTATAAAATACTATACTCAGGTAGATAGTTATTCACGAATTTTTCAATAAAATTTTAGACTGAGTGCTGTGGCCGTTGCTGTGGGAGCCGACAATAGACCCGCCAAACATTTTCTAAAAAAGAAACCTGGAATCCTCTCTTGAAAATATCGACAACAATTGATTGACATAGGCGCTCTCAATTACCAAACGACTATCAATAACAAAAACTAAAATTATGACCCCTTGTAAAACGTTCTCCAACAAATCCGAAATATCTCAGTATCGCAAGCAGTGTGTGTGTGGTGAACTGGTGAGCCCACACGGGCCACACGTACCGGCTCGGTAGCCCGAGGTGGTGAGGTGGGGACGTGTCGAGGGAGACAAAGTGCTGATGTTGATACAGAAGTGACAGGACAAAACTGATTGACGAAGGTAAGGCAAAACAAAATCGTTACGAGGAGAAGGACTTTAATATAGTACAAGCTGTTTGGTTTCATGGAATATTTCATATAAGTGTAAGTGTGTAAGTTGTTTGTCAGGAATGAATTGTTATAAAATGTGAAAGCGAGATGACAGAGCGAAAAATAATTTCTTTAGAGAAGTCGTATTCACCGTCCTACTCTCACATTGAGTGCCTGCGCCACAAACCGTGTCGGCTATGTTACATTTCATGTGAACCTGTCGCGCAGTGAGCCTTCTACTCCACATTCTGCATCGTGTGAGGTCGCGCCGCGCGCCGGCTACCTGTTGCCGCTCCTCATTACCGAATCAGATGATTCGGTAATGAGGAGCGGCAAATAATACCTTGCCTTGAAACTCAAATAATAGAATCAGGCGTTACTTTGCGGAAATCCAAGACATAAAATGTTATTCAAAATATTTAATTATATATAGTATTAATTCCGCGCAAATAGACCCAGGCCTGGCTGCAGGATGCAGCTCCGGCCTCCAATGATATTTATTCGCACCCTAGCGGTCGTAGAGTCTATACCTCCTGAGGACGCCACGTGGAGGAGCAACACACGTCAAGTATAGATTTAGGTGTATAGCTTGCTAGTTGCTATCGTGTTTCCTGCATGTGCATTTTTGAATATTTTACATGATTTTTAACGAATGCATTTCCTCGTACCTTTTACACACTGTTTAAAAAAATCAGTTTCATCAAAGAAGTATTTATCTTTCTCGGTTTGTGTCAATTGTGATAAAGCTTTGTCGCGTCCGTTCAACGACCTAACTTTATAGTGGTAATTACTCGCGACGTATAAGCGGAACATTTTATAGCTCAGTGCCAGAATTGCACATTTACAAATAGTATAAACCGTTACAACAAGCCAATCAAACATCACCACTGTTAGTATTCATTCGAGCCATGTGCTGCTGGTAATTGCTCGTTACAATGGCCTGCCTTTGTACATCGAGCGCTAACGACCTACAGACACACATTCATACAAGCTGTTTTATTTCAATGTAGAGGATTTGGATGCAAATGGCCGTTTGTTAAAGATATTTAATAACAGATTAAAGTTCAACAGTGTGCATTCGATACTTTAGAACAATCTGCCTTATCTTATCATAATTGGTAAATAAGTACCTCATAGGTGTTTACGAAATTTTTAGATAAACCAGAATCAGATTTTATTTCTATCCCTGGCCTATATACATTATGCTTTTCACTCATTTATATAATTAATACCCTACTAAATAATACATTATTCCAGTCCTACATGATAGTCATCATCGTCCTGCCCTGGCCCCATCCTACATGGTGTCGGCGCAACACGTTTTCTTCCTCCGTTCTCCCCAGTCAGACGTCACGGCATCATTAACTCCTTCCTCAAAATAAAAGTACTTTATCAAAATAAATATAGCGTTCTCAGCATCTCATTGCCAATTAATACAAAAGAAAACTGGTTTCGCGAAATGCTCAGTAGGGATATATTTTAATGAATACTATAAATTACAGCAGCAGAGGAGCTCGTGGCTAAACAAAACCAGCCGCACGGGTCGTTCTTTAAGATTAAGCCGTGCTTGCCGAGGTTGGTCCGTAGATGGGTTACCACAATTACATACCGAGTTTCCTCCGTGCCTCGGAAAGAACATTTAGCCGTTAGTTCCGGCTGTCATTTGTAGATATTTGACAGTCGCTACAAGTAGTCAGAAGCCAAAAGTCTGTCATCCAGTCTTACTAAAGGGTATTGTATTACCCAGCTACTGGGTTGTGGAGGTCAGATAGCCAGTCATTTCATGTAAAATACTGGTACTCATTTGCATCCGGTTATACTGGAAGCCGACCCCAAGATTGTTTGGGAAAAGGCTAAGCAGATGATGATGCTGTAAATGACAGCGAGACATTTAAATTACACAATGCGAATAATTGAAGGCCTAACTGTTTCCTTATAAATACGATCAAACGACGTCTTACTTTATGCTCTATGTATACTTTAGCGCCGAATAAATATATTTGTAAAGTGGTCTAATAAGGCAATCGTTGAGTAGTCCGTTAGACGATAAATCATTTCATGATATCTGAAACGTATGGATTGCTCAAATTAATCCAATCAAAAAGATCGGTAACTCATAATACAACTTAGAATTTAACCATTCAACGTCAAGAGATTCTATGTAGCAGTACATGTTCCTATTTATTTGTGAATATAGCTATAATGAGTACAGGGATGAAGCTCCGATGTTGCTGTTTACAGTTTAAAGTAGTCTAAATTAAAATGAAAGTTTACGACTTTCGAACTACTTTGTAAGTTCATTGTGTTATAAGTCGGCGTGACCTGTCGCATCGTTTACCTTCACCTTGTTTGTAATATTCGTTTAACCTAGCTTCATCTGTGACTGACGGTGGCCTCCTTTCTAGCCACACTTTTCATACAGCGGAACTGAACTTACTCCTGTACTTGCTCCAGCTAGTAATTGAACTTAAAACTGTCTTGCTCATAGTGTAGAACACTGATCAACTTTGAGTATTTTCTGCCTGATTTAGGTATCTACTTTGTAATGGCAGATGGGAGACTAGCTATAACTACCATTACCTTAACCTCCATGTGTAGCGTCCGAGCTCCGCACTTCCTGTTTGTGTAGCGTCCGAGCTTCGAATTTCCTGTTTGTGTAGCGTCCGAGCTCCGAAATTCCTATATGTAATTTAGTGGTTTGTTCATGCACTTGTTTAGTAGCCCTGCAAATTGCTCGTAAAAGAAATGCTACTCTAGGCACGATACAATAATTTTAACCTTATTCCCATGCAATAAGGTTGTGAAATGATTAACACTCGCTCTTGTTTCTGAGTTTTGATTAACATTTCAATCCATTACGCGATGAGTGACCTCGTGACCGACTCATACATAAAGCAGACTGTCAATGTATTGCCAACATTTGCCTTTTTGTGCTTCACATAATTTGAGAGTAACGCTGAGCCATGCATCACTGGCATTAGCTGATTAATAGAAGAGCTACGTTCAACGTTGTCTGAAAAAATGGTCGTAAAAATATATTTATAGCACGAGTTTTTTAATGTTCTGAGAGGAACAAGTTCATACCAATATTAAATGTGATCTTGTAAAAGTAAGGATACTTTTACAAGATCACATTTAATATTGGTATATTGATGGAATGGAAAAGGAAAGGTAAATAAAACGATGATCTGTGAGTAACGCTTTTACTTATCATACGTTTGCTACATAATGTGTGTGTAAGTGAGTTAAACAGGGTTAAGTAAGAGATACTAAATCAGCAGAACGATGATTGTTCACGATTACTGAACATTTGACCAATACGATCGAAACAATACTGTCCTTAAAAAAATATGTAGGTTTAGTAGATACAGAGAAAACACCAACTGAGTCGTTCCTGTGACTTGTAAACCTACACATTTTCTGTCACAAACAGTCGAAACTGGATATAAAACACGAATATAACCATGGCCACTCCACGGTAACTCATGCGGGTGAACCGGATCATTTACTAAATACTGTCATATGTGTCCTCAGCGGCTCAGCTGAAACATTTATGATTTAGTTTAGTTTTCAATAATTTCTAAAGAGTCTTCACGACTATGTACAATTCAATAAATGAATTTTAAGTTTTAGACTTCTTCACTGCACCGCTTTTTAAACTCGCGAGTATCATAATAAACGATACAATATCCACCGTTTACATTAAAAAATATAACAGCTTTACCCCATTCCTATTATGTTGTTTTTCGAGGTACGTTAAAGGTGCATTACCACCGTCCATAGCACTTTACAGCGCTTTTACGACACGTATACGATTTCATTTGCACCTTAACTGCGTACTTTCACACCTTATCGTATTTCAACGCAGTTTTATTTATATGAAAGTGTTGCAAACATTAAATGCTGCGTTTATAGAACTGAAACAGACAAAGTTTATTGGTGCTCGTGATGATACATACATTTAAAGAATTAATATCATAATATTATACACGTAAAAGAATATTTTAAAAGTCGTAACGTTTATTAATTTCAATATTTTTTGGCCTCGCTTGCAAGTTTTTGTGTTTAGTAGGCCATGGTAGATAACTTTATATTTAGTCTGACATTCCATGCACATTGTACAACAACTTAAACTTATGCAGCAAACATGTTCTGCTACGCCGTAGCAAGTGCTTGCTACTACGTAGCTAAAGTAGCCGTGACAGACAGTGGCAATAGTGGCAGTGATGAGGGAATGTAGTTAAGGGTGCCAGATGTCGCTGAAACAAGAGCACTGTAGTCATCATTTCAGCCCAAGAGACGTCCACTGCTGGACATAGGCCTCCCCCAAGTGTCGCCACATTCACATTTTGGGGGGTTTTGCCATAATCGCCACGCTTGGCAGGCGGGTTGGCGATTGCAGTACGGTTGTTATAAAAGCACAGAGAACGCTGCTGCCCATTCTCTGGAGAGTCCCTTAGTCGCCTCTTACGACACCCACGGGACAATATGGGATGGTGCTATTCTTTACGTCCGACACCATACAGAACCACTGCAGTATTCATATAAAATGCAAATTATTAAGATGTTAACTTTATTCTATTCACAAATTACATTTAACAAGAGTTTATAATATGCCGTAGTTGCTTTATAATTCCAAATTTCCATTTAGCTCACGCTGTGGTTCGTTCGTTCATTGAATATTGTATAGAGAAGAAATTGAATCAAAACGTAGCAAGTAGTTCATTGATTCCTCCGCACCTCGGAAAGCACGTTAAGCAGTTATTCTTGGCTGAAAATTGTAGATCTTTGACAGTAGTAACAGGCCCGAAAGACTTATCAAGGGGTGTCTTATTACCCAGTACTAATTGCGTTGTGGAGGTCAGTTGGGAGTAGCTCCATGTAAATTACTGATACAGCTGCATCCGATTAGACTGGAACCTGACCCGAAAATATTTGGAATAGGTGAGGCAGATGATGATACCAATATCTAAACCTACGGTGTTGTGGTTAAAGGGTGACGTTTCTAGGTTAGTAACTACTTTACTACATGGATTTTCCAGTCTCATCTTAATTTCGAGAAGAGACACCACATCTTCATATTTCCTATTAGCGCATCACAACAACTGAAAGTAACTCGCAACTCATACACATTATAATTTACGCTGTTATTTGAAACGTCCAAATAATATGGTTTCTAGAACAAAGTTACAAAGTTATCTTGTTATCTCGCAGTTCGCTTGATATTAACGATGTTGTTTGCGAAGTATTACTGTTTGCTACACAGGCGCATCTGACGTTTAGTGTGTGAAACAAGTCTGGCCCCAATCAAAACATGAAATAACCCGGGCAGCACTAAAACATATTCTATATTCAGAAATATAGACAAGGTTTTCACTACATCATCATTTTCGTCATTCTCATGCCCTCATCCCTTTTATTTGGGTCGGCGCAGATTATTATTATTATATTACTTGCCATTTCATCAGACACCTCCTTTCCAGTCATATCATCGTTACACAGTCTATCCATCAAATCAAATCAAATCAAATCAAATCAAAATATTTTTATTTTACATAGGCCTACAGGGGCACTTATAAAACGTCGGCAAAAAGGTGCTCGGTTCGCGTTGGTCGTTTCCTATGGAGAAGAACCGGCAAGAAACTCCATGGTTACTCTTTTAAAATCATTTGGTTTTACAATATTTCTGTTACAGCATTAGTACTAAAGTATGGGAGGACATCGTAGGCCTGACAATAAGTCGTTGCTTACTACGAAACGTAGAACGAAATAAAAAGTTACCAAGGATCTAGGAATCTATAAGGCCTACAATGTCCACACATTTACAAACAATCGGTAAATAAGAAAAAGAGTCTATACAACAACAAAAAATAAATAGAAAATATCACAAAATGACTAGATCAAATAAGTGACACAAATGTTGTCATCCGTGCTGTAACTATTCTAAACAAAAGGTGTAATGATTTAAAAACTATTGTAAAACATCTGATTAAAAAGAAAGGAAAAAAAATAAGATTGAGAATAGTTAGAGACATCCACACATTTGTGCCGTTTATGAGCTACCAGGGAAGCCGCATGTGCAAAGGGGCTAAAGCCAAACTTCTCTATCTTCAACGTACTCCTTAATTTTGTAATATGCTTTTTTAATTAGGACACGTTTAATATAATTTTTAAACTTTCCATCGGTCAGTTCTGTAACTGACTTCGGCAACTTATTATAAAAGCGTATACTGTTTATAAGTGTGATGTATGTGTTAATAATTAGTTTATAGTGGGTAGGAGCACTAAATATAATACGGTTCAGGATTGTCAAGGCGCGCCAGTCTGCGATTATACGCTGTGCTACCAAGTCGTTGTCGTTTGATTTCGTTCCTGCTGTCCACCTACCACCATATTCTTCAGTGGCGACGAGTATTGAACATTTCGCGTGTGATTAGGATTACATAAAAAGTAACGATGTCTATCGGGAAAATTGCGGAGTTTAATGTGCACAAAGACGATTGGAAACTATATGTCGAACGATTAGAACAATACTTTGTTGTGAACAAAATACCAGACGATTTACATGTGCCGACGTTAATAACCGTTATGGGAGCAGAGAGTTACGAGTTGCTAGTCAATCTGTGTACACCAAATAAACCAAAAACTAAAACGTTTGAGCAGTTATCGGAAATAATGTGTAAACACTTACAACCGAAACCCAGCGAACTTGCCGAGCGGTATAAATTCAGGCATAGGAAGCAGAAGGAGGGCGAAACAATATCCGACTACGTGGCGGTACTCAAAAAAATGTCGAAAACCTGTGAGTTTGGAAGTTGGCTCGAAGAAAGATTACGAGATCAATTGGTGTGTGGAATAGCAAGCGAAAATATTAGACAACGGTTATTCGCAGAACTCAAATTAGATTTCGCCAAGGCGTATAAGCTTGCCGCAAGCATGGAATCGGCGGAGAAAGACGCCGCCGTCGTCGAAGGGCCTAAGTCGTCAGTAGAAAGAGGTGCAGCGACGGTGACGTGTCAAGCGATGGCGGTGAGGCGACACACAACGGGCGTGGTGGTGCGCGGCGGGCAGCCGAGCGTCGTGCGGCGGGACGGGCGCGAGCGTCGAGATGTGCGGGAGAGGCCCGCTAGCCGCGAGTCAACGATGCCGGTGCCGGGTGAGCGGGCTCGGCCGGAGGAGCGAGCTCGGCCACAGCGGCTGTGTCGGGTGTGTGGCGCTAACCACAACGAGTCGTTGTGCAAGTTCTCGCGTTACGTGTGCAGGGTATGCAATCGTCAAGGTCACTTGCGACGTGTGTGCCCCAATTTAGTGGCGCAACATCAAGTAGACGTGCAAACCGCGGGCAGTGATGAAGAGGCGGACAGTGACGAGGTAATTTTTGTTAATGTTTGTCGATTATCTATATCCAGTTGCAAACCTATTTATATAACGTTGAACGTGCATAACAAGGATATAGCTATGGAATGTGACACGGGGAGTGCAGTGTCTTGTATTAGTCGAGAGTGTTACGAGAAACTATTTAACGATCTTACCCTACAACCTTGTAAATTAATTTTAAGATATTACACAGGTGAGACTGTAAAACCTATAGGAGTAATAAGACCTCTAGTTCAGTATAAAGATAGAAGTGAATTTTTAGAATTGCTTGTTATTGAGAAGGGTAAAACTGTTCTTTTAGGCCGACATTGGATAGCGGCATTAAAAATCCAACTACCTGATTTTAACTATTATGATGTCAATAATATGTTGGAAAATAATGAAACCGATGTATCTTCTTTCAGTACCAAATATTGTGACGTGTTCGCGGAGGGTCTCGGGCGCTTCACGGGCGGCGCAGTGAGCATACACGTGCGCGAAGGCGCCCGGCCGGTGTTCATGCGCGCGCGCCCGCTGGCGTACGCGCTGCGCGAGCCCGTGGAGCGCACGCTCGACCAGCTGGTGCGCGACGGAGTTCTCACCCCTGTCGAGCGTTCCGACTGGGCTACGCCAATAGTGCCAGTGGTAAAGAAAGATGGTAGCATTCGTATCTGCGCCGATTATAAGCTTACTTTAAACAAGGTTATAGAAATTGATCGTTATCCTTTGCCTAGGGTAGAAGATTTGTTATTTCGACTCCGAGGGGGTGAATACTACAGTAAAATCGATTTGTCTCAAGCGTACGCGCAATTTGAACTCGATGACACAAAAAAATACACGGTGATAAATACCCACAAGGGTTTGTATATGTACAACAGATTAGTATATGGTTTAGCGTCTAGTCCGGGCATTTTTCAAAGGCGAATTGAACAGTTATTCGCGGACTTGCCGCGTGTAGGTGTCTTCCTCGATGACATAATTGTGACGGGAAGTACTAAAACAGACCACATTAACAATTTACATGAAGTCATGCAACGGTTACAAGACTACGGACTTAGAGTGAAGAAGGAAAAATTCGTTTTCTTTTCAAAGTCTGTTTCCTATTTGGGTCATATTATTAGTAAGGATGGAGTGCATACATGCCCAGATAAGGTTAGGGCGGTGATGGAAACGCCGGCGCCTACAAATGTCACCGAGTTAAGAGCGTTTATAGGGCTAGTAATGTATTATGCTAAATTCATCAAAAATATCAGTACAGTTCTCGCCCCACTGTATAATCTTCTTCGGTCGGGTGCTAGGTATACGTGGAGTGAGGATTGTGAGGGTGCCTTCGTACGAGTGAAGCGGCTTTTGGCGTGTGGCGAAGTACTAACTTATTACAACCCAGAGCTACCACTAGTTTTGACGACGGATGCGAGTAGTGTGGGCGTCGGCGCGGTGATATCACACATTACGGCTGACGGCGAACGCCCGGTGGCGTATGCGTCGCGTTCGCTCACACCGACCGAGCGTGCTTATGCGCAAATAGATAGGGAAGCTCTTGGAATTGTATTCGGTATTCGTAAATTTCATCAGTACCTGTATGGCCGTCACTTTGTTCTACGGACTGATCATAAACCCCTAACATATATTTTCGGTAATAAAACGGGTATTCCAGTGATGGCTGCTTCGCGACTACAGCGTTGGGCGGTACTGCTATCGGGTTACAATTACAATATTGAGTACATCGCGTCTAGTAAGAACAGCGCAGATGCATTATCACGCCTTCCATATAGGGATCATAACCCTGGTAGGCTTAAGACAGAAAACACGTATGTTAACTTTGTAGAAAATTTTTTTACCCATCACTAGCAGTGATATAAAAAGAATGATACCCAAGGATACGGTACTTAGTAGGGTGATGTTATATATACAATCGGGTTGGCCATCAGTTTGTCATAATGATGATGAAATTAAACCATTCTTTTCTAGGCGTAATGAATTATATCTTGAATGTGGGTGTATTATGTGGGGCTATCGTATGGTGATCCCACATTTATTACGAGAACAAATATTGAATCAACTGCATAGCAGCCACATGGGTATCGTTAAGATGAAAAGTTTGGCTAGGAGTTATGTGTGGTGGCCCAACATCGATAAAGATATTGAGGGATTATGTAACCGCTGTGAGACTTGTGCCGCGGAAGCGAGCGCGCCCCCGCGTGCTATTATTCAACCGTGGGCGTACTATACCCAACCGTGGACTAGACTGCACATTGATTTCTTGGGCCCGTATCGAGGTATGACATTCTTAGTATTAATAGATTCGTCCTCAAAATGGTTAGAAATATTCGAAATGCCACGTACAAACGCGTTCAATGTCATTAAAGTTTTACGTTCGACTTTTGCTAGGTTCGGCTTACCGGAACAGTTAGTATCTGATCAGGGACCACCTTTTACCAGCATCGAATTCAAAAACTTCCTCGCTAATAATGGCATTAGACAGAATTTTTCACCCGCTTATCATCCGTCATCAAACGGAGCCGCAGAAAATGCAGTAAACATTTGTAAGCGCACTATTAAAAAGGCAATTCGGGATCGCACAGATGTGGACACGGCTTTACAAACATTTCTTCTGGCGTATAGAAATACAGTGCACAGCACTACTGGTGAGACGCCCGCTATGTTGTTACAAAAACGAACACTGCGTTCCAGATTGGATCTATTACGGACAGAACGATCAGTAGGTGCTCGAGTGCAGGATGCGCAGCAAAGACAAATCGATTCTTCTGGTGGGGTATCGCGTGTCTTCGACGAGGGTGATCCTGTTTGGATGAGGGAGTACGGTTCCTCGGATAAATGGGTAAAAGGTACTATCTCAGACGTAGACAGTACTCGTAGATATCTGATAGCTAGGGATAACGGTCAATTCATCAAAAGACACGTAGACCAGATACGGCGCAGATCTCGTGCATCCGTTGGTGGGCAGAACACGGAAGAAGAAGAAACGATAGAGGATGGGAACTCCGTGGCGCACGCTACGGATAATTTATTTAAGTCAGGAAAGAATGAGGTTGACTGTAAAGATCGTGTGTGTGATAGTGAGAGTGGGCGTGAAAGAAGTAAATTAGAGCAAACAAGCGAAGTTGGTGGTGTTGAGCAAGATCAGCCATGTGGTTCGTCAGCTCAGCATCAAGAAGAGTACCCAAAGCGAACCCGTAAACCAGTTATCAGATTTCAGTGTACTTAAAAGAAAATAAGAAATGTATTTCTGAATGATGAGGCTAAAATGATTTATAACATTTTTGGAATTAGTTGTAAGCTATTAACCCTTCATGAACATATTGTAATTTAAGAAGGGAGGTGTGATGTATGTGTTAATAATTAGTTTATAGTGGGTAGGAGCACTAAATATAATACGGTTCAGGATTGTCAAGGCGCGCCAGTCTGCGATTATACGCTGTGCTACCAAGTCGTTGTCGTTTGATTTCGTTCCTGCTGTCCACCTACCACCATATTCTTCAATAAGAAAAGCCTTGCTAGTTTTGGTTAATCTGAATTTGGGTATTACAATTTCGTGTTTACTGCGTGTATTTATATTATGGAAGTCGCTTCTAATTAACAGCTGAGCTTATCCTTCCTGAAAGAGTTCTAATGTGCGCGCCCCACTGCAGTTTTGAATCGATAGTAATCCCCAAGAATACAGTTTCCGCTATAACATCAAGCTTCTTGCCGTCAAGATTTAAATTTAGGTCACGTTGTGGTACATTTGGTAAAGAAAACTTAAGGCATTTTGTTTTATTCGTATTCAATAAAAGATTGTTGGCTGCGAACCATTTCGAGAGAATAGCTAGGCTTTCGTTAACATGTAAGACGTCCGTATCTTTTCTATCAATTTTAAAGATTAGCGAAGTGTCATCAGCAAATAGAATTATATCCGAAAATTTGGCCATCATATAAGGGAGATCATTAATATAAACAAGAAACAGGAAAGGGCCGAGAATTGAACCTTGGGGCACGCCCATCTTGACTATAGACCCGCAGGACGTCGCCCCATTTACATTTACTTTTTGCAGCCTGTTTGATAAATAAGAGAGAACAAGATCAGCAGCTTGTCCACGAATTCCGTAGTGGTGTAATTTACAGATCAGTGTCTTGTGATCGACGCAGTCGAACGCTTTTGAGAGATCACAGAAGATGCCAATAGCATCCTGGGACTTCTCCCAGGACTCCAAAATATGACTGATGAGTTTTACTCCCGCGTCCGTTGTCGACCTACCCTTCGTGAAGCCAAACTGCTGACTATGCAGTATCCTATTAGAGTTTTTTTTTTTTTTTTTTTTTTTTTTATTTATTATAAGGACTTTTACACATTGTGCATACCAGTCCCATTATATCCTAACCACATCTGACTGCCAATAGCTTATACTAGAAATATAAATATAACAATTTACTTCGATGCTATTAATTCAAACAGACACTTTGCTACCTTAGAATTGGGTTGACTAAGAATCACATTGAATGTGCCAACATCCAGTCTGTTTAATTCAAAGGCATTTGCTAGACATGTTCTCCCAGACTCAAATCGGACACATTCCAGCAATAAATGATATACATCCTCACAGACGCCACAATCTTCACAGTTTGGTGAGTCAGTCTTCCTCATCATGAAATTAAATTTATTGCATGGTATGTGTCCAGATCTGAGTCTGTGAGCTGTAACAATCAGTTTCCTATTTAATTTAGTGTTTGCGCACCAAGGAGTATGAAAGGGCTGACACTGGATGGTTTTGTACCATATTCCTTTTTCTAATGAGCGCTTATTAAAATACTCCTTCCAACTCTCAAAACATATTTGCTTGTATTTAGGCAAAAACTCTGAATAATCTGGTACAATATTCATTGGTTTACCAGAGGTAGCTGCATATTTAGCCAATGTGTCAGCCTCTTCATTACCCCTTAAGCCAGTATGGGAAGGGACCCATTGCAATTTCAGAAGTACACCGCGTTCTGTAAGTTCATCTATCTTACATAGGATAACATAAGCTATCGATGCACCTCTGCAACCAGAGGCGCATCGAGCTATGTGTTGTAGTGAGCTTTTGCTGTCTGTCAAAATAACCACCTTCCTGTGTACACCAACATTGCTAACATAAGTCAGCGCTTCCGATATCGCAACAAGCTCCAAGGTCATAATACACACTTTTTTATTAATTTTAAAACAGTTATCATGATGAGACATTGGTGTATTCGGTACATAAAACGCTGCTCCTTGACCATTCACATTCTTAGAACCATCTGTAAATATAGGAAACCAGTCCCTATATTTTAAATGTAACTCATCACTTATTGATTGATTTAATGAACTAATTTCATAGGACTTTTTTGATTTTGCAACACAATCTAAGTTTGATACAACTAATTCAGTCACATTAAAATTAGTAACCCACATTCTTAACATAAACATTTTTAGAGGATCACTAGAAGCCACATGTTCTTCTTTAACTTCATCGTACACAGAGACAAGCAACGGAATCGTTTTGTTTCTCCAATAATTATTGTTACAAAAAGTTTGCAGATCCGATAACAAACCAGTTATTGAACTGTTTAGTAGGGATTTAGACTTAAGACAAAATTTATATGCTAAATACTTTCTCCTTAACTGCAGTGGAGGTACACAGAGTTCACTTTCCATAACATGAATCGGCGTGGATTTGATAAATCCTCCTATAATCCTTAAAGCCTGATTTTGAACCTTAGTAAGCTTGTACAAATGGCATTTAGCGCTGCAGTCATATAAATAACAACTGTAGTCCAAACGACTTCTGATTAGCGCGATATAAATGTGCCGCAAATGCTTTGGGTGCAAACCCCAAGAAGATCCCGCTAAAACTTTAAGTAGGTTAAGATGTTTATTGGCCTTTTCTAACATAACATTAATGTGTTTAGACCAACGCAAGCATCTGTCCAGCCAAACGCCCAAATACTTGTAGCTATCTACCAAATCCAGCCTACAATTATGCAATTTTAAATCAATATTTAACTTTTTAAAACCCCTAGAAAAAATACAAACCTTTGATTTAGTTGCTGATACTTCCAAACCCACCTCCCTCATAACATCACAAAAATTATATAAAGCTGTTTGAATGTCACGTTTACATTGTATAAGATTATTAGAAGTAATAAACAATACGAAATCATCCGCGTACTGACACATGTTGATGTTATTAAGTCCTTGAAAACATCGAATAGTGATAATGTTAAAGAGGAGTGGGGATATCGGATCACCCTGAGCCAAACCTTTATCTGTATGTCTTACAAAGTAGTTGTTGGGGTTACTTTCATCTTTAATGTATAAATGTCTTTCGCTCAAAAAGTTCCATAGATACCTACATATGCTTTTACCAATCCCAATGTTGTCTAACGTTGTAGCCATTATATCTATGACTACGTTATTATAAGCGTTATCAATGTCTAAAAAACATGTTACAGTTGGGGAGTTAATTGAGAAACCTAAGTATATTTGACTAACTAACTTGACTAAACAATCTTGACAAGATTGTCCTCTTCTAAAGCCAGATGTATACGGAGACAATAATTTATTCTTCTCAATAAACCACTCCAGACGCCTAGTAAGCATAGAATGCAATATTTTACACACGCAGGATATCAATGAAATGGGCCTTAGTTTAATTGAACCACCTGGGGAAGATTTTGGTATAGGCGTTATGTATATGTCACGCCATTGTACTGGCACAGCACCTGTGTCTAAAATACGATTGTATATTTCTAACAAGTAAAGTTTTCCATTTAGAGGCAAATGATATAACATAGAATAAGTTATTCCATCGTGTCCTGGTGCTGTGTCTTTCTTTTTGAAACAATTGTTCATTTCATGTATCGTAAAATGTTGTTCCAGTAATGAGTTATGTGAATGAAAGTCGGGTGTCTTTGTAGGAACATAATCTGGTGTAAGATTAGTAAGAAGTTCGACTTTTTGTTCATTTGATACTTGTGAATTAGTATTTGGTGACCTAAAACCTTTGGCCCATCTCATACGCTTCCACATCTCCGAACTAGATGTTTGCTCGTCTATACTGCTACAATAATTTTGCCAGTCATTTAACCTTGCTAACCGAATAGCTTCTTTAGCTTCTTGTGTTTTACCTTCCAGTATGTTAAGATTATGTGGCGTAGGGTTTTTCCTAAATTGGCTCAAGGCTAACCTACGTTGTGCTACTAAATTGGCCAAGGACGGATTCCAATAGGGCTTAGGTTGGAAACATTTTTTGGGATCAATAAATGTTTTTATCATTGGTATATGTTCATCCGTCGCCTTGTTAATTACTTTTATAAATGTATCATATAACGATTGTACTGACTCATTAGAGCTATTATATGAAGTCAGAGAAAAATATTCATTTAATGACATTGCATACTTTTTCCAATTCGCTAATTTAAAATTACGTTTGGAAGTCATGTTTACAGAACCTATACAACAAAAAGAAATTTTGATAAAGAGATGATCACTGCCTAGATTTTCATTGAATACCTTCCAATTTAGCATACAAGACAATTCAGACGAGACAAACGTTATATCCGGAGATGTTTGTTGAACGATATTGTTTACACTTTTAATTCTAGTTATATCTTTATTATTTAAGGAAATATATCCCGCCTCTAATGCTGCGTCATACAACTGAATACCACGAGTGTCATTCTTAGTAGACCAATTCAAGTGATGAGCATTAAAATCACCCGCTATGATACATTTGTTCGGAAATAGTGAAAACATTTGTTCCCAATCAAACTGTGTACATCGAACTGATGATGGGCAATAAATTGATATAATATGACTAATATAATTATTATTAAATAATTTCACACAGACTAATTCTATTCCTATGTTATTAATCTTAACAGGGTATTCCTGTACCTTAATTGTTTTATGAACCAATATAGCCACACCTCCATATCCGTCTATTCTGTCGTTTCTATAAATATTGTACCCACTAATTCTCAAATATGATTCCGGCTTGAGCCAGGTTTCCGATATTATTGCAACATGTATCTTCTCTTGCAAAAGTAAAGGTTCAAATTCCGCCAGTTTAGGACGTAAACTCTGTGCATTCCACTGCATAATGTTTATCATTACCCTCTTATTATTATTATTAGCCATTTATAAACATAGACATAATCCTACTACAAAAATCACCGTTCTTAACAAATTTTAAGATAAACTGGACACAAACTTGTATCAAGTAACTGCCCAACATATTTATTTTATCATCTAAACTGCCGCCCGATGTACAGATATCTTTTATGCGTTTGACGGTACTCGAAAAAAAACTCACATCAAAATCTGGCGTAGGTTTGTTTGGACCCTTTTTTGTGTCTTTTTCTTTGGGGGCATTTTTAGCTCCTTTTTCTTTGGAGGTGTTAACAACTTCGCTATATAAACGATCTTGAGACTTGTTTTTATCAGAATTTTGTTTTTTTGGTTTCTTCTTTTTTTTAGTGTTATTATTATAAACTTGAGTATCCTGACCAGGTAGTTCCTCCGCTTCCGCACAACTATCGGAAGTTGACATAGAGTTGAAGTGAGACAACATCTGGTCCAGCATGATTTTTTCATAGATTTTACTCAGTGCTGGAAGCACAGATATAGGCCTATAATTAGAGGGATCACTCTTACAACCTGATTTGAAAATTGGTACTACTTTACTATGTTTCATCAAGTCGGGAAACTTGCCGCTGTCCAAACATTGGTTGAATATGCCTGTTAAGACAGGAGCAATCGTATCAATAATATCTCCAAGAACCTTGACGGATATCCCCCATAAGTCTTCAGTATTTTTTATATTGAGACTTTTGAAAGCGGTTTTTAATTGTAGCAATACATACTGGTTTAAATTTAAAGTTTGGTATGTTCTTTGTAAAGGTCTCTTTAAGAAGAGCTTCAGCTACTTTAGCTGAAGAGGGGAGAGATTTCGGAACCTCTAACGGAATGTTGGCAAAGAAGTTGTCTAGAGTCTCAGCGACTTCTAGCTTATTACAAATTGTTTTATTATCTATTTTCAAAGACAATTCAGTCTTATCTCGTTGTTGCGTCTTTCCTATTTCTCTGTTAATTACCTGCCATACAGTTTTTATTTTATTCTTAGAAACACCGATTTTATTACTTATTATTTTAGATTTTGCTTGAACGCAGACACTTTTGAATATTTTTGAATAGTTTCTAACATAAGTGTGAAAGACTTGATCTGAAGTCAGAGATTTTTCGTGATATAAATTGTATAAAATATCTCTACTTTTTCTTATCCCCGCAGTGGCCCATTCGCTGAATTTGGATTTTGAGTTGACTTTAACATTTTTTACAGGACACGTTTTATTAAATTCCTGGCAAACTGTGGAAAATAATATACTGTAGTTTATATTGGGGTCTTCTAAATCAAAACTAGCATTAGAAAGTTTGCTAAGAACATTATTATTAAAAGATTTTAATTTATTTTTGGAAAGAGGTCTTAATTTAATTGATTTAACGAAGTGTAACTTTTTGTCTAACTCAAAAGACACAATTTGTCCAGTATGGTCTGACCTAACGCCACTTATTAATAAAGACTCTTTTACTATGCAATTAGTAAATACATTATCTATGGTCATCATTTCTTTGGTCTTCGTCTACTACAGCTTTGCACTACATACGGCATACATAATAAACGTGTCTTGTTTGTATCTGTAATGAATAGCGCCTGTTCATATTGTGACAACTATAATCCTACTTTAATTAATTGTCAACACTAAACACTTCATTGTTTAGTAAATAGGGTTTTGCTCAAGGCAATTCATAGGATGTTCATTCCAAGAAACACAATTAGGCCTTTTTTCATTAATCCTATTCAGTAGCCCATCCATCAATAGCGTCTCATGTAGAAGCCGTCACGGCGAGTTTGTTCGGTGTGCTGCAATTATAACGCACATAGTACTGCTTCTATATATTGAATATCATGCGGTTTTCAAAGTTGTGGATCACACATCAGTAGAATTACTTTTCACTCGTACTAAAGTACATAACAACACAGAAAAAGTGACTACAAAATATCAAACTGAAAACCAATCTTCTTACTACAATGGCAAAGAAAATAAGCCATGAGAACGAACCTAATGACACTAGTCTCCCGCAACAGTCATAGCTGAGCTAATAGTTTCACCGCTCACGACGTTCCGCTCCGCTCACTCGGAACTCATCGGCAATTGTTTGGATTTTTTGTGCGGTTCAAGCGAGCAATCAGTCGCTCGGGCAACAATTGGGTCAGCGGCAGACTTTGCGTTTGGACTTATACGTGAATGTGCGGAGAGCGGACTACTGAACGTTGACAAGAGAACGTTATCTTGATGTTTTTATGTTTGTAATCTTTGACGATAAAATCTAACATTACCGAGGAATCCGATCATGATACATTTATCTCGTTTGCTCTTTTTCCTTTGGGAATAACTTACATACTAATTTATTAATTGTTGCTATTATTTCCATAAAAGCATTGCTTAAACCGGCACGGACTAATTGGGGACGTCCATACAAATACTTGCTGACGTAAGTGAACATGTCCGGAGACCGAAGCCGCGTGCGCACTGTTTTGACCGATTCTTTAAAGCAATTAGGAATTTCCTGTTTATATTGTTCAACAAAATATTACATAATGTTGACAAAATACTTGGGATAGATGATGGCTTTCAAAACCAGGGGCAAAGAGAATACTTTAAATGATACCTGCCATTTAACATTATTAATACCCGTACACGCATGTAATACCCACACTGCTGCTAATTTAATCCCTCTAATATCTCTGCCTCTCCTCAGGAGGTTCGCGCAGTGCTCTGATTGGTCTAATTAAACTCGTTACCTCAGAATCGCGTCGACTACGCAACCATGAAATAGAGTTTCAAACGTACTGATATGTAATAAGAATAACACTTTCCTAACGAAATATCAATTCTGACTCCGCCCCGATATTTATATCGGGGCGGAGTCAGAATTGATATTTCGTATTTGAGTAGTCAACTTCAGTCAAATCTCGTAGCATATACGATGGGTCTACGGCGTAGCAAAACGGTGTAGATCTACGAATATGTAGCGTCTAACTCTTACGTGTAGCAAAAACACATAAACACCCTATATTTCTTACTCATCCACATATCCAGTCGTAAACAAATCTCAGTGGCACATGATATGAGGCGAAGCTGTTATCTTAAGCCGAGACCAAGGATGTATGTAAGTACCACCTTATAGCTAACTATAAAGTGGTATTTACACCACACACACACACTCACATTTGCACACACAGATGTTACCACATATATCACAAAGTTTAGGGGTATGAGGAACAGGGTAGAAAGTTCCTCAATACTCCATTGAAAAGGGAGGAGTCTCCGGCCAGACAGGTGTTATGTCTGGCGGGCAACTGCCCGACAGTTATAGTCGGGTTTTTCTATAAACTTTGCATGTGAGATGTAGGAAATTTATGTTAGTTCTTCCATCGTGTCATAGATGGCGCTGTAGTACTTTTTGTAGCAAGTTGCTTTTTGTAGGTCGCTACAAAGTGATATTTGTGTGTGCGTATGTGTGTGTATCATAGCGGGATGCTTCGGGTGTTGAAATTATACCCTTAAGATCGTTTCAGTTAAAATCGGTTGATAAGTTAAGTTAGAGCAAATTAAATTTTACTTCACTTTGTAAAGACTTGAGTGAGATTATAAACTACAGTTTATAATCTCACTCAAACACTTGAGTACACTCAGTAGTGTCAAAAAATAGTAATATAGAACGTCATTATTCACCCTATGTTCAATTAATTTATTTTATTCTTCTTTTGTTTCGTACATATTACATTTGACAATTTTTCATAACCTTACTACGTCCTTCTTGTCTCGTCAAATCAAATCTAATCATTTATTGCATCCATAATGTACATTTAACAGGTGGTCAAAGAAACAATAATAGACAGACACAATTATGGACCCTGTCGGGCACAGCAAGTTTTAAATAAGTAGAGAGAGGAGGAGTGTTTCTCTAATTTTTCTCGTAATAACAAGAAAAATAATACATTTATTATAATGTCGAATTACTTTATAACCTATTTATTATTTCCATTTACTTATTATATTAATATTATTTATTCAAGTTTATCTATTCATTCATTATTTATTTAAATATTATATGTTGCTTGTTTATTTACTCGCTTAAAAATTATTCGTTATTATTAGCGTAATATAATAATTAAGTAATATAGTATAATTTATTTTAGTTATATTACATATTAAATGTCTGTTATTCATAATTATGTATTATTACTGAATTTATCTGTAAAACATTCGTGTAATGAGTAATAGCTTTTTTTAATTAAGTATTGGTTTAATTTATTTAAAAATAAATTGGTTTTATTTTGTTGTTTTATTTCTTCTGGTAATTTATTATATTTTTATTGTCATTGAATGAGGACTAGATGAGTGTAATTTAAGGCGGGAGGGGGGCAAATTTAGTCTGTTTATATGGCGCAAGGAATAAATTGGCAAAAATATTCCCAGTAAGATGTAATCGCTCCTCCCTTCAACCGCGTGTCACTAAGTCGTCCTGTGTGTGATGGCGAGCTGGTTCACTGTGACGCTCACTGTGAGGGTGGCTGCGCTCGCTGGCTCACTGAGGTACTGCCATTAACAACGATAAGCCGAGTTTATATAAGACAACTGTCCCGAGAGGCACATTCAGTAAGCTGTGGACGTTGAGATATTCAAGACTATAATAAAATGTTGTACTTGTATTTGCTTCCGGGGAGGAATTTGGCATTCTTTTTCCTGCCGTGGGGACAAAGTAGATAAACGAAACTCTGTGATGAAACATTTGAACGATGATTTAGGTATTGTTTGTTATACACATAAGTAACGTAATGGCGCGATGAGCTAGAAAACCAACAACCATTGAATCAAATGTACCCTGCATCGACAGAAACGGTAGTTATGGGGAGAGGCCATTACGCAGCAATAGGATGACGCAGGCTTATGGTGACAGTCGCAGGATCGGCACACGACTGTTAAAATGTTCAAGTGATTATTCGAGCACTTTATGATTGTGAATCACGAAAACAGACACAATTAATTATCTTTTGTTACTTTCCTCCCGAAAGTTACATGAGTAGAATATCTATAACCTTAATAAGGTTATCTTGCTTATTAAGACAGACCGGGATATTATCATTTTTTCTGCTTCACAGAATCTTAGCTTTTATTAATTAATTTCGTGTATTTGTCAGTCCATTCTACACAACCCACATCAACTGTCTAATTATTTCCTCCACTTTCGCATTTCTATCAGTACGTTCACTAATAGCGAACAAAAACGAATGCAACGGTGAACGTTGAACGCAGCGGTTACGTAGCGATCGCTCCTAGGAGAGCAGTTCATACAGTCATGAGGAACGTTGAGCGTTTTGTTATATTACTGAGCCATTTATAGACAAGAGGGATCTATAGAAGTTAAGAGGGAAAAACATAAAGTTCGGTGAGGTCAGCGATATTGTTATTCTACAGAGATAAATGTATGTATGCCTACTTAATCTTAATTTAAACTAAAGCAGTTTAGTGCAGCGCCCCAATAAGCAAGTATGTATGATTGTAACTCTAAAATCTGTACAGAAATAAAATATGTGTCTGTATTCAGTTCATCTTACCATCACATCGGCAGCCGTATCGGTATCTTATGTAAACCATGTTTGTATGGTAATGTCAACACATAGAATACATTATTTTTGATTTATTTGCTAACCTTGACGTAAATGTAGAGAAAGATCAGAGAGTGACAAAATAGATGCATGACGTCGTACATATTTGGCGAAACTTTTCTATTGTATTTTTACTTGTTACCAACGTGATAAAGTTATGATCTTGACCCTTTTGTTCATTCATTGATGCGTGATTACAGGCGCTTTAACGTTATAAACATGCTATCACTGTCATTCTCAGCCATACCTTCAAGAAAAGTGAGACCTCTGCCTTCAAGTCTCAACATGTCCGACCCGACCTTCCTCCACAACATCACTCGACTGCATCCGAGCAAGCAGTGCGCGGTCAGAAACGCGCCTGTCTCAGAACACAGCTCTCACAAGCGTGAAGCCAGATCACGACGAGTACGAACGCGGCCAACTTGTTACGAAGTTGGGAGTCTTTGATGTTAGGTCTGTACAGTGTTGTGTTGTAAGTTTTTATTAAGGATTCTTTTGGCAAAGGATAAAAAAGTAAATGGTTTGGAAATGTAATTGGCATATTTGGAGTTGACAACTATTTAGATGTAAACAGTAGATATCATAAAATGCCATATAATATGTAATCCCCACAGTGTTAGGCAAATGCTTAAAGTAAACTGGTAGTAGAAGCAAAATTTCTTCATTTGCCATAAATCCGGCACAATAGCGGACTCTACATTGCTACAAAAAAATCTTTTTGCGGTTTTTTTTTTAACTTTCTCCGTTTTTTTTCGTCCGTATTCTTTACGCACATACAAACGTCTATAATAATATGACCTACTGCTCATAGATTCTGTACCCAATTACCGTGTCGTAAAAACTAACATCCCCAAAAAAGTGCCGCGCCAGGGGTTCTCAACCCACGAACATGTAATTTATTATTCCCTATGAAACTATTCGATTCTGTGGAACTACCGCGGGGACGTCCGGGAACATTATGAGAGGAAATGTATTCTGTACGGAAACCTTGTTAGTGGGACTCATTTGTAAGTACCGAATATATTTAATGCTATCTATGACCGGGACTCCGCTTCACGGGAAAGTTCTTCCGGGAGGAAAAGTCACCTATAATTATTCTACTGTCCGCCTGTATTAGTATTGACTTCCGTTAAACTATTATTTTATTTATCTGGGTTTTCCTTCTAGATAACACGCACTGCAACTCTTGTTTGCAACACTATTTTAAGTAAGTAATATTGGTATGCCCTTTAATCCATCTAATCTATCTCGCAGAATTCAAATTTTATACGTTTTTGGTTTGGAGGGTTATATTGCGAAAGAAATGTTAGTTTCGAAGAAATTACCTTTAGTGATACTAAAATAGGGTTTGGGCATAACAAACTGATAGCTTACAAAATGATGTGACGTTCTCTCCATAAAACAAAACAATGAAAAGTTAGAGCCTAAATGATCATATTCATTCGCTCTTTTCTCTGTCAACTATTGACCAACTATGAGTTTATGTACGGACGGCCACCCTTATTTTTTATTTATTCGTAATTTCACATCATGTTTGTGTATATAGCGGTACATAAAAGATAACTGGTCTTCAAATTACAACTATGTGGTGCCTTCAGTCTCGGAGTAAAATGGCTGTGACATACCGGACGGACAGATAGACGGACAAATATGATGAACCTATAAGATAGATACAGACAAGCTAGACAGATGATTATGTTATTAGTATCTGCTAACAGACAACGTTAACTTAATATCATAACACTAAATCTCGACGTGAGTCCCACGAGACTGAAGCAACAGGTCGCGCCAACGTTAACAAATATATTTATATAATACCTACGTCTACAAGATACGTCTCAGTGTGCTATAGATACCCTTGTTGTTATATTTATTAAAGACACCGCTCCCAACATCGCGCATGAAAAGACTTGCGTTGTATCCGAAACAGGTAAAACGCTTTAGAACTAAAAGATTTTAACATCATTCATTTTTTTTGTTTTTTTTTTTATCTTTAGTACCAAATGGTTACGATTCTGGTATATTGTTTACTTTCTGGCTAGATTATTGATTAAGTATGAGTACATACTTACTCAATCATCTCATTATAAACTAACTATTACAAACAACCTAAGTACGGTGGGGGCACATCAAAGTTCTAATTATTCAAATCTTGGTTAGATCTGCACTGGCTGAAGTGAAGTTGAATTAACTTTGGGTTATGTTATGCCGTGTACCGGTCGACGCTTTCTCACTACGACGGTTGATCCCTTCCATTCTTATCACTATTTCGAGTTCTCACTTGCGTAAGGACCTCTTTCTACAACCCCGCCCCCTCCGCCGGCTTCACCCCCTAACAACCCCGGGAACGACCATCTGTTATTATTATCAATATTGTGGAGAAAATAAGTGTGATGGTAAATAACGAGGATCAATAGAGCTGCGCATTTAATACAATGCTTGATCAGTTCGCAATAGAGGACGTCCGGCTAATACCGAATGTTAATACCACAAATAATGTGCGCCATTGTGTGATGGTGTTGGCACATGTTATCACTGTTTCGAACAATGTGTGTTAAATAGTATAGTTGTCGAGACGTATCTTCTTTATTAAGATTCATTTACTGTTGATATATTTGTCACGCTTAGTTTCAAAAGTGATTTAGTTAAGTATATTTATTTCACTTGGCCAGTTCGATACAGTACACGTACAGCGTACGTCACGTTGATAATATTGTATTAACGACACAAATATGAGCACGAATTATACTGATATTATTAGCTATACACAAAAGTATTGTATTTAATAATAAATTATTGCAGAGGTACATTATATCATTATAACAAGAATATGGTACATATTTATTAGTACAAGCCGCATATAATAATGTAATCAATATTTATTAATATCTGATTGGCTCATTGTTATCGATGCTCCTATTATTTTCTTTTTATTGTGTTACAGTTCGGAGAATAAAGACAATGATATTGTTAGTTAATAAGGGGATTGTCCGCTTAGTACAATCAGCCCATAACGTCCCTCAGCTGGTATGCAGGCCTCCTCTCTATGAAAGGGATTGGATCGTAATCCAGCACGCGAGGTCAGTACAATTTCTCTGACGGTGCTTACCGTTTTGAGAGCAGGAGTTATAGAATAAAAAACAAACAATAGTTATTTGTGCAACAAGAGAGCAAAGCCTTTTTTTGCTGCGAGTGCTGATTTTGAATCCTGAGTGTGGCGAGGGATTTAAAGGCACGAGATGCATAAAACTTTGCTCTCGTGTAACACACATAACTTTTCACTTCAGCAGCAAGAACACTTTAGGAGATAAAATAATAAGCAGGAATATATTGAAATAACTATTTATTGTGAATCAAAATAATTAACATTGTAGGTAGAGGTGCTGTTCTCGTCGCTAGTTTCACTCAAATTTTACGAAAGTTTTAATATTTTTTAACTTATTCAACTCTTTACGCCAGCCACGTAATGTTATTCCTGCTCTTTTATTTTAATTATGGCGTGTTCGGAAATAGCACCCATGATATTTTATTATTCAAAATATATTACGTAACATTATTTGAACTAGAAATAAATATTTACTAAATTAGTAAATACTTATTTTCGTTTAAATACTACAATAAGTTAAAAATTCAATAAATTACATTAAAAGACATAATTATATTTTTGAAAAATTTCTTTACTTAGAACGAAATTCCAAACGTGTTTGTCTTTGAGGTCGAATTCAAAATAGGAACTTCGAAAGGGCTGGTCTTTGTCTCTCGCTCTCTCTTTATAATGGCGGGAAAGAGATAGAGTGTGAATGTTTACCTAGGAAAGAGATGCTGTATAGTACTGCTACATACTGTGCACATAGAAGGAGAAACCGATCTTAATATAAATACTGGGTAATTTAGGAGCAGTCACATGTGGATCGAGCCTATGCACATAGTACTACATACTCGTAGCTGTCCGTCTAACTGCTGCGCGGTTCTCTGTGTATAGCTGTGAATTCATTGAGCCGTGACAATCATTGGACAGATGGGATGTACACTCGACCTCGCAATTGCTTTACTTTTTATTTATTTATTTAGAACAGCACGACGTACAGCTAATAAAAACAAACAAAAAAGCGAACAATAGTCACCAGAGAGCTAATTACAAATCCTCACGCATAGACATAAAATACAAATTTATGGTGTGAGCACAGAAACAAAAAAAACTTCGCTCTAAATAAAGTAAGAAGCACTATATATGAAGCTGGTAGCTGTGAAGATACCTTTCATAAAATAAATAAATAAAATATACTTGGTTAACAATTAAATGATTAAAATAATAGAAACAATAATAAAAACATAAGCATACAATATAACCTACCGCTAGATGAAAAATTTAAGGCTTAAGCACCTTCTGGCCGAATTCACACTAATTGTGTATGGATTTAACTCATATTCCTTGCATATAACATAGAAATTACTGCTTGCGCGCACAATATGACTATTCTTCGATTCCTATAATTCGCAAATGTATGAGATACACGTATGAGTGGATTAAACCGAAATGTTTTAAGTACTTGGGATTTTAAAATAAATTGGGTTTTCAAAATTGTTGTTGAGGATTTTTAACAAGAAAAAGCAATCAGCAATTTTACGTCGATCTACCAATGGAAGCAAATCTTACTTCTTACAGAGTCTAAGATAATCATTTGACTGGTAAGGAATCTATTGATATAAGCAAAAATATTTTATGAAGCGGCCTGAATGTTTTAAATGCGATCAATGTATTTATTATAACGTGGATTCCATATCTGAGACGCATACTCTAGCTGACTTCTTACAAAGGTACAATACAAAATTTTTAGTGTTTGAGCATCTGCAAAGCATTTAGAGAGACGTAATACAAATCGTACAATTCACGTACGTACGTACAATTGCATCAATGTGTGTGTCAAAAACTAACTTATGTCTTGATGAACGCCCAAGTCACGAATGGTATTACACCTTGGCAAGATCTGGCAAGCCAGAGTGTAAGTAGTGGCTAGGACTGCACGTTTTCTAGCGTAAGTGATCACCGAACACTTGGATGGGTTGAGATCAAGTTTGTTAGCCCGACAATACTCTTCAAACCCATACAAGTCCGCCTGAAGTGCTAGTTTATCTTCGACTTTTGTTTGAGTGAATGTTACTTGAAACTCTTGTAAGTAACATTTTATCAGCGTTAACGATTATGTAAAAGTTTGGATTGAGTTAAGCTTCCGAAATGCCAATAACCAGTTAGTGAATCCTGTTGAAATAGGTGTAGAAATACGAAACGATTTGGCTCGGTAGCAAAACGGCACTTTAGCAAAACATTCTAAGAGCAAATTGTCATATCAGCAAATGGTCCTGATAACAAAGGAATGGAAATTGTTAGCTATTGCCACTTGTAAGCCCTAAGGTCTGCCTGTCTATGTTACAGTTACACATTTACAACCGTAGTGAAGTTTTAATTTATAGGGGTTTGTTGTCAAAAATGGTAAAGCGATTGCGACGCCGACTATGCCTACCCACCTGCACTAGTCCCCACACAGCACAGTGGTGGTCCTAATGTACGGGACGCGACTGACGGCGCTCCACATCGCGCGAGGTTCTATTGTTGACACGAATTTACGAGGAATTTAGAGTGATCGTGTGAACGAGGCATTTGTTAGCGAACCTGATGGAGAGATGATGGGTTTATTAGAGGGCAGCATTTATGCGTTCATTAACAATTTAGTTGAAAAATGTAAAAATTTTTTTTACTTTGTTATCCATACTTGCAACCATTTCTGAAGATTATTAAACAGTACTTTTAACAAGTATAACACGCGATTTTTTTATTCAGGGCCATTTTAAAAGACACAATGCTACTGTGTTTTAATCAACACCACAGCGAGGACCAAAACAAACGCTGCTAACGAGCAGCGTTAATTCCATTAGGCCCTCGTGATGTCGTAGTTGTCATGATTTATTTTGTTAGACTCGGTCATCATGTGGGCAGAATATGGGTTTCCACCACACACTACACACGGTACACTGCTTTTGTCGAACTCACAAATTACTTGAAATTACAATCCAACACAATAACACTAGGCACCATGAATCGAGGAACAGTGACATTTCGACTGAAAACACTTTCTTTTCGACTGAAACTAGTGGACCAGGCAAACGCTTACTCCAAACGCCGAAGAACTTTTACGAATAACGCCAGCATCTAATAATTCCTGAACTTATTGGGCGACAACCTATTTTATTAAAATATCGCTTTTTTTTTAGTGCTGGAGATCTCCATCGTACATTTTAAATCATAACCTCCGATGCCAATAAGGTTAACTGATTATGATGTCACCCTTAAACCAATTAAACAAGCCATATTTAAGCAATGAGTCAGATGACCTACTTATTGAAAAGAAAAAAAACGGTCTCACCCGATGATGTTGTGAGGGTACCCTCTTGATGATTTGTGCTCGCAGGTTTGGACGCTTTCCTTGTTGCTTGAAAAATTCATTGGTTATGTTCCTCACTTGGCTTTACTTTCGTGGAGGGCGCGATTCTTTATCCCACTTATGATAAAGGCTCTTACCCGCTGCATCGGAATTACTTATGATATGTGGCACCAGATTTAATTAAATTAAGCAAACAGACGTCGGCGATCCGTCAACGTCTCGTTACGCGCCACCTTCCTTGACAACTACCCAAGTCAATATAACTACCCGCAACGACTTGACGTTCCGCCAGAGGGAATTGTAGACCCCTTCTCTCTCGTCTGTGGTCACAGATTAGTTTGCAACGTGAATCATATGAAGCCCTTTTGCAAAGGCGCCGACAAATACTTTGTGTCACACACACATACAATGTCTCAAATCTATGTTAGGAGCAAATAGTTGCCATGAGTTGAGATTTGTGTCGTCGGCGACGGTTCGACGACTCAGCCGCAAGTCGCATAAATGAGGTTGTCGCTGCGTGGTTTTTTTATTTGTCGCAAGTACAACTATTGATTGTGGCGCTATTCTACATATAGCGTTACGTGTTAATACGCATCTGTCCTATTTTTAAAAGACTACTGGTTCAATCAGTACGAGTCAATCAGCATGTGGGTTATAATTAGTCTTTATACTAATCGTTAGGATTGATTTTATTTTTGGGTTAGTTGACTTAAGATGCTCATTGGATCAAAATAAATATGAAACTGATAGTAATTATTAAAACCAACATAAGATCAGAAAGCAATACACATAATAATCCTAAAATCAATTAAAAGTAACGAGTTATACATCGACATCATCCTTTTAAACTCTAACCATCTTAAAGTGTTAGGTGAGTGTTTGTTGGCTTCTGCTGAGGAAATCTAAAGATTAATATTACACGAACAAAACAGTCACTTTTGTCTCGTATCACGCCATAATCACCGTGGGACAATTTCCGAACACAACGCAGGCCCAACTGCTTGTTGAAACTACGCGGCAATAATGAGAAATATAAAACATGTTTGAACTTATATAATAAAAACGTATACCTTTATATCACGACAGTACTCTAATGAGGTATTTAAACCCAAACGCACTGGCATGAAGGGATACTTCCACTTTGGGTCTTTCCTAATAAACCCTGTATGGTCCTCTCGGGCGCCGTTAGGATCCAACGCATACAAATCTTTTTGGGAGAATGCTTTTCGGTCGCTTTCGTCTCCCATTCATTCACTCGTTCTTTGATTTATTGGCAACACACATAGAATGATAAAATTTTGGTGCCACAAGGCTCTTTTGGGAACCTAATCTGGTCTTAGGCGATAGGTTATATGACGGTTTTAAATGAGCATCCATAACCGGCTTCCACACGTAACTGCCAGGCTGTCGGTTGGCTCATCTGCAAGCATGCCATCACCGGTAACAGACAACGATATGGTTGCTTAGTGGGTTCAGAGCCTTTGGTCAACTGGACCCACTTAAAGTGGACCCGCAGGATCACTCGAGCGATTCACTATTTGAATCGCTGTACTGGACCCACGGCCCAATTTCGTAACTAGTACAGTCACGGAGTAAAGCCGAATCTTTCAGTTTTATTTTAATTTAGAATTTGAACAGAAAGTACTTGGAGAGCAGAATCATGAAGATGTTAGTGCCGTAATCGAGGGTGTTCACTAAAAAGACGACAAAAAGTATAAGCTTGCATGAATTCAATGTGATATTTGTTCTAACAGTTCCGTCTGCACACATAAAATTTGGGTAGGAGCTAGTTGTGATCAAAGAAATAGGCTTGTATAAAGTCTAGGTTGCTGTTGTTGCTGTGCTAATAAATAAATTACGTTTGTGCTGACAGTGAAAACAGTGTTTGAAAATGTGTCATATTTTACATGAATTATTGGTGAGTAGACTTATTTTTATATTATAATAAAACGTAAACGGACCGTTCACGAAGCCGCGGCTTGATAGCACTTTGCCATTAATATATTTTTTCACTTTCTGGTAAATGCAACGTCCCTATTCGATTTGATCCATACTTACATGTATACGTACGAGTATACTGGATGTCCCTGGGGAGAACCTGTATACATGTTTGTAAATAAAGTAGTATAGTTTTTATTGGTTGTTATTGTATTGTTATTTTTCTGTAATTATTAAATAGTACTTATTTTCTGTGTTAATCTTGAGTAAGTATTACATTTAGTTAATATTCTCAATAAAAAAGGTTTGACTAAATTTTAGTTCCAATGAATAGTATATTTAAGTTTGTGGTTGAGAATAAAAAGTTACACCTAATTGAATTTATTTTATTTTGGATAATCTATTTTGCGCTCGACTGTATTCTCTAAAGCTACCTTTAAACAATAGATACTGTTTAAATTTCGAATTTGGGTCCAGCGTCCGTACTATGACGTCTTAAAACATTATTGTTTCATTCCTATTCCAGAGTGAAAAAGAGACGGAGTTATACAGGTCATCTAGCTCCATCTCTTTCCCACTCTGGAATAGGAATGGAACAATAATGTTTTAAGCGTCATGGTACGGACAAGTGTAACCAATAAATAATAAACAAAATAAATCATGTAGTCAAGTGGATCCGCGCGTCCAGTAGCGAGCGGGTCCAGTTGACCAAAGACTCTGGGTCCATTACTTGTAAAATAATATTGATAACTTATAGCTGTCCATGCGATCTGCCACACATGATCGGTTATACCATACCAAGCGGAAAAAATATCTATTTCGATATATACTTTAGGTTGCGTGAACAGGCAAGGATAACTGTACAATTTTCTTCTACACGAACGGGAACTTAATGACAAAATGTCTTCGGATTCCAGTTTACTGAAAGTCCAGTTTTAAGGAATCCTACCTGATTCCATAAAAAAAAACTTAGAGCAGATATTCTCGTGTTCCAACAAAGTAGAAACTCGACCTCCCGTCGTTGTGAGCAGCAGAAATTAAATCTTTTCGTGAAAATGTTTTTGAGAGCAAGTTAATAAAAAGGTGAGCGAAGCGCCCTATTGACACGGAAATATGTTGAAAATAGAGAGTTTGAGACCGAATGAAGAAAAGTAATTCAGGGTTTTATATATGTTATAGATTTCAGCTCAAACATGTTCGTAGCAGGTTGCATTCTGTTGTCTCTGCCTACCGCATCGGAAACGGAGTGAGAGTATGTATGTATGTATGTATGTATGTAAGAACTGACATGATGTACACAATGTACATTATATATATCGGATCCGGACATTAGTACGGACAAAAAATGAATCGGCAAGCGCGCCAAAGGTAGCATCACGCGACCTACTTACCAGTCTACCCACACCTAAGCGCGCTTCTACAGAGTCGTGATGTTTCGAGCTCGCTGTGAGGCGGACAGTCAGTGTCTGATCGCGGCGGACTCAAGACGTCCCGAAACTGTTCCCCGATTCATGGTGCCTAGTGTTATTGTGTTGGATTATAATTTCAAGTAATTAGTTAGTTCGACAAAAGCAGTGTACCGCGTGTAGTATGTGTTTTCATAGCACGAAACCCATGTTCTGCCCACATAATGACCGAGTGTAACGGAAATAAATCATCAAACATCCCGTTCGCCTCGCATCCAGCGGATCCCCGCAACCTTCACTTCAATTTTATCTTAATTTGACATAATTTATGCTAATTGTGATTGTAACTAATTTTGGATCCTATTTATTAAAACATCTGCTGTATGTACCCTGTGTTCACGAAATAAATGAATTTGAATTTGTATAGCTACAATCTAGGGGTCTTTAAGTCAAGAGTGAATAGGTTTCTTCTAGGCAAGCGTGCTTCACCGTCGACCACATCATCGCTTACCATCAGGTGAGATAGTGGTCAAGCGCGGGCCTACAGATAATAAAAAAAAAACTACGACATAAACATTATGTACATTACTGGTTATTGGTGTGTTTACATGTTTTGATCTAGAGTCGAACGTAAATTGCTTTAAATAATACTTATGTAAAAATAACAACTAGGTACATATATTAACCTAAGCCTGAAAGATGGTTGTTAAGAGCCGCACACGGAACCGCGGGCGGCAATTTAACGAGCTTTTCTAACAACAACAATAAATATCGAATTATTAACGCTAAAACGAAAAGCTAAAAGCTTTCCATTAGAGAGGACAATGACCTTCATCATATCCGCTATATCCGACGGACCCAAAACTAAGAGATATTTGAATTGTAATGTGGCTAGCTCCTTGTTGTCATCTGTTAATAATAATAAAAAATTACAAGGTGTATTATTCTGTTGACGAACAAATTTTAATTTTAATTCCTTTCTAACTTAATCGAATCTGTTCTTATTACTTTTTTATGACATACTAAAGTTTTTGTTAATTTTGATTATTGAATTAGTGACATCATTATTTTTATTTGTAATGTTTGGTTCCTTTTACTTTAATTAACTTGACATCTTATCAATTTTATCTTTATCATCATCACCATCATCATTATTTTAATATTATTTATGGTAATTGTGATTGTAACTAATTTTGGATCCTATTTATTATAACATCTGCTGTATGTACCCTGTGTTCACGAAATAAATGAATTTGAATTTGTAAAATGTTAAGCTCATCATCTACCTAACCTTTTCCCAACTATATTGTGTTTGGCATGCAGCTGAATACCAATATTTTACATGAAGTGACTCCCTGTCTGAGCTACACAACCCAGTTAGAACTGGGTGATATGGTACCCCTAGGTAAGACTGATTGTTAGTATCTTATTAGGCAGATTTAACTGACGATTTTGTGCAGCGAGTGGACTGTATACATACGTAGCAGCTAGCAGGTCACTGGGAACTCCCAAGAGAGGGGTTCTTTTTAGGAATAACTACTTTAATAAAACAAGTCTTTAATTACTGTAAGCGATTGAGACTGAATTAAAATACCCTAATTTTACGGAGCCAAACGGACATAGTGATCTTCTAGACTTTACAATTATTACTGGTTACTTAGTGATTGGCGCGTCCTCTTTTATAACTTATTGTTTCTGGAACATTCGGTGGCCGACCGTTGCGGACCGTGCGCTCACACACACTTAAAAAAGTGCAGGCTCAATATCGGGTATTTTGACTCACACTCCTTCAAATCCTTTATTAAGATTACATTTTTGCTGGCCAGCGGACCCTAATTACGCACACATATAAAGGGCAAACTCGCGTCCAAGCTCACGATTGGTTGTAAACATTTTGGTAGGCATAACAAACCTTATTACTATCTTTTTGCTAAATTAATTTTGCTACTCAGTAACAGGTGGCGTTGTGCCATGACTTCACATTTCTGAATCGCGGTGTTAAGATTTTCCTGCATAGAATGACATCCGCGATTTATTTTAAAGAGAAAGATATTTTTGAGACTTTATACAATTTAAAAGATCTTAGAACTAACTTTAAACAAATATAACTATAGTATCTAAATTAACTAAGTATAAGCATTTTAAGCAGGCTAGTTACTGTCGTGCACATTTCTCCCGCCGTCGCCGTAAGGCGACTCCGTGGGGAGCACGACAATCCGCTTCGATGGTCTTCGGCGTACGTGACCTTTGGTCATCACGTCTACTACTCGTACCTCACCGTCTGCGCCTGGCAACACCTTCGTTACCCTTCCCTTGGGCCACGTGTTACGTGGGAGGTTGGGGTCACAGATTACAACGACGTCTCCGACCTTGGGTGGTGTGCCGCTACCGTAGGGCTCCCGCCGGTTTTGTAAGAGCGGTAGGTATTCACGTACCCATCTTCGCCAGAAGACGTCTGCTAGTGCCTGGGCGCGTCGCCATTGTTGTCGTGCTGTGACGTCGGCATCGGTGAAATTACCCGGTGAGGGTACATGTGAGTTAGGGCCGATCAGTATGTGGTTAGGCGTTAGGGCTTCGGGCTCATCAGGTGCCACGTTGACATGCGTGAGTGGCCTGGAGTTCACCGTATTTTCTACTTCTACGAGCAGCGTAGCGAGGGTCTCGTCTGATGGGTGAACTTCTTTTAGTGTGACGTACAGTGCTTCCTTGACTGCCCTCACCATCCTCTCCCATGCACCGCCCATGAATGGTGACGCGGGAGGTATGTATCTCCAGCTTATGGACCGCGCATTGGACTCACTACCTAAAGCACTTAAGGTGCTTTCTCCTAGTTCCCTATCAGCCGCTTTGAAACAAGTAGCGTTGTCACTCCATATTTCTTTTGGACAACCTCTCCTACCTATAAATCGCCTGAGAGCGGCGATAGCTGAATCTGCACTAAGTGAATTTGCTATCTCTATATGTATAGCTCTACAAGTAAGGCATGTAAATAAAGCTCCATATCTTTTTTCTTTGTGTCTACCTACAGTAACAGATATGGGGCCGAAATAATCTAAACCAGTAAAAGTAAAAGGTCGTACATGATGAGCTAAACGGGGGTACGGTAAGTTTCCCGTAGAGGGATTGGCTGGCTTTGCCTTCTTTATTCTACAATATAAACAGCTCTTTAAAACATTCTTTACAGACGGACGCAGTCTCGTTATCCAAACACGCTGTCTTAACTCGTTTACCGTTATCTCGGTTCCGCCATGATGTAAACTTTCATGCACATGAGCTATGTATAGCTTCGTATATCTGTTCTTACCCTCGAGTATTATAGGGTTTTTTATTTCTTCATTTACGTCTTGTACCGCTGTGGCAAGCGGGTTTCGTGGCAGGTTATAGAAAGGAAACCCAAGGTTACTTAACACGTTTATTAGACATGAGACACAGAAATATCAGGGAATGAGTTCTAAGGTCTCTAAGCACTTTGCACTGGTCACTTGGAAGATAGAAAGAAGGAAGTTACTGCCCTGGGCTTAGGCACGTCGCAGCACGTGGGCCGGCGTGAGGTTGCAGGGCAGGCAGCGGAGCGGAGAGGCGACCCCAGAGGTCACCATTGCAGTGCGTGGGCAGCAACACGCAGGGAAGAGAACGAGCGCGCGTCAGTCGCGCTCGCTGGCAGGTAGGCAGGCAAGGTCTTCGGCTTGGCACGGGGTCCGCAGAGGCAAGTAGCCTCAGCACGTGGTAGCGTGGGCTCTCGGTAACCACGAACCACGTGGATGCAGGCACAGGCGGCGGTAGTGGCCGCGTAGGCAATGCGCGTGCCTTCGACTGGAGCTGTAGCCCTAACCTTGAGGTGTAACCCAAGACTGGAACCCTGGAATCAGCGCGTGGCGGGTGCATCCGTAAGCGTTGTGCCAGAACATAGCAAGCCTCCGTCGATGCGTGCGTCTCCCAGCCGTAAGCCCATAGCAAGGTGGATGAAGGAAGACTCACCCATCGTGGCGGCTTACAATAAGAGGTTATGCGCGCACATGCCCCTCAAGCCCTTCGAAGGTTCCTTGCCGCGCGGTCAAGCGATTTAAGCGAGCAGCTAGGTGCTGCGCGGCGAGGCAAGCATGATACAGGATGGAGAAGCATGTGAGCGCATTCACAGTGAGGTGCAAGGTGGCAGTTAAAGAACATAGTTTATCTCGACAGTCATAGCGAGGCTGCCGAGAAGTATTAATGGCTGCCGGACTGCGCCGACAGACATACATAGTTAAAGAAAGCAATACATAGAAAACAAATAAGAGTTACAATCACACTGAGCACTTACCCGTTTATCTCGGGGTTTAGTATTTAGACGCCTGGGCTGGAGTTGGAGAAAGAGGTCGTGGAATGACTTGCATGAGCTTATATAGTGCAATACGAACGGACGCCACTCCTACTCAAGCAATGACGTGTTCGTATTTGAAAGATTTAGGAATGTCACTCGTTTCTAGTGATGTGCGTTTTAATCGGTTTTTTAGAAAATCGACTACAACGCTACAGTACCCCGGCTGCTATGAAAGGATTTTCCCTAGGGGAAATCCGCTAGAAGGCCTGAACCACTAAACTGACTACTGATACGTTCATACATCCCATTCATGTGCTTCTATTCTATCAATCATTCATCTACTCATACTATGTCCGTCATTGACTTGGAAGTAGTCCCAAGTCAGTGACTTACTGTAACATTCAAGAGGTAAACTAATAGTTGCTAGTTTAACTCAAGTCAGTCAGTTAGAAAAACAACAAGATATCAGCAAGTGTTCCTCCATAGGGTTAGTTAAGTAATCAAGGTTTTAAAACGCAGGGTAATGTATCTATTTGCTAGGTAAGAGTTTAATCCGTTGTTGATTGTTGTACGTTAAGACGCATGTAGTAAAGTTGAAGTTCGATTGAAAAACTACAAAATTTAAGTTTTATTCAAAAGGGAAAAAAATCTAAGTTTTAATTTTATCAAAGGAATACATTTTAAAGATATTTATCTTAAAATAATATTTATTTATTTATTTAGCAATTGCTTAAAAGAATTAATTTAATTTTAGTTAAAGTTTTAGGAAAACAAGCTTTATTTTAAAAAAAAAATTTGAAGCTAACATTGATCTAAGTCTCGGTCTAAGATCAATGTCTATGGTAAAATTATTCTAAGTATAAAATTCGGTACAAGTCCTATGTTAATGACGAAGTTGTTGTGTGCGAATATCCGAACGTAATTGACGACGTTCAAAAACCAATGGTCCATGACCATGACAACTGTCAAGGTTTAGTTAGTGTCAGTTGACATTCAGCTCTTAAACGTCATCTGTCAACAACACCGGAATTACTTTAGGTTATCTTAGGACATGCTGACCGACTAATTTATCTAGATATTTAGCTTAATAAGGTTATAGGTATTAGTTAATTGCAACTAAGCTTACGCCCATTGTGTTATTAGTAGTTGAGCGAAGTTATAGAAATAGTAAGAAACTTTTTTGTTAGTTTAGTTTTAAGGTTATGTTTACCGAAAGTTTAGTTTTGGTAGGTTTAAGATACATGCGTTCTTCAATCATACGAAGTGAAAAAGTTAGATTAGGTTTCAGGTTGTGTGCTTTGGTGAAAGAACTTTGGTTAATTATAGATTTAGTGTATGTTTTGTTTTGATAATTATAGTTTTAGACAGTAGTTAATTATTAGGAAGTCATGCGCAGTAGGCTATTTTTTTGAGTTGCGATCCGCTCATAGTTAGTTTGTATATAGTTACTAGAAGTAGTTTAGGTAAATACCATAGTGATATTTACCAAGGAATGGTTTAGAGCCAAATCCTTTAGGACTTATTACCAGGGCAGACTGATGTAAGATATAACTGGGTAGCTCCAGTTTACTAGTAGTTTAGGTAAATACCATGTAGTGATATTTTCCAAGGAATGGTTTAGAGCCAAACCCTTTAGAACTTATTACCAGGGTAGACTGGTATAAGATATAACTGGGCAGCTCCAGTTTACTAGTAGTTGTTTAGGTAAATACCAAGTAGTGATATTTACCAAGGAATGGTTTAGAGCCAAATCCTATAAGACTTATTACCAGGGTAGACTGGTTATAAGATTCAACTGTGGTATGTAGTACCTACAGTTGTTTGCATAGTTATTTTAGACTATGCCATTTTAGAATTATTTTATAGTTCATGGGAATTGAAGTTAGAAGTTTTTGATAGTTTTAGGTTGTCTATTTTAGTTTAAAATCCCATTAGTGAATAAATGCAGTTATTTAATTTGATTATTCCTGCTTTAATCTGTTTGTAGTTAACCGTAGGAAGACAACACAATACTACGCGGTAGTATGCTATACAGAATTACTTTGACCTCCAGAGTAGCCTTGGGGTCAACAGTATCTCTCTATAGGTACGCCTTTACTGAGTAAAAGTTATAATATAGCCCCTGTAACCCTTGTGGCATAAGCCATTAGAAAAATAAAGTAAAGAGTTACTGGATAGGCTGGATGAGACAGAGTATCTATGTGATGTGTAGTGTGTGTGTAAGTGTGTGTGTGTATGTGGGTCAGCAGATAGTTCTTGACTAAAGTGGCTTACAACCATGCAGACCATGGCAGTACGCTAAATAATTTAAGTTTTGTCAATTTATAGTAAGTTATAGTACTTTGTTTTAGTTTTCGTTTTAGTTACTTATGTATTGAAGTTTATATATTCATAATTAGATAGGTAGTTTATTCAGCTATGTTATGATTTTCTTTTGTCATGGCTGGGTAAAAGTTTTGTTGAGTTAGGTTTTGATAAATATTCAAAAGTTTTCTTAGTAAATATTAGTTTAATGGTTTCTAAGTATGATGTATTTTATTTGTATTACATTTAATTTGATAGTTTTTAGGCTCTATTAGTCTAGTTTATTTTAAAAGTTACTTTAGTCTTTTTTTATTCCAATTATAATCCCACACAGTAGACTGGCAAATGGTGTGCCATTAGTATAACTATAAGAATGTTATAGCTATCTTAGGTAGATGGCGAAAGCGGTAGAGCTTGTACGCCGGGGACTAGGGTTACCTAATCTCTGGTGCAAGTTGACCTCCTACAACAGATGGAGTAAAGTTGTAGGTGTGTAGTTCCCTTGGCATCGTCTGACCCAATATTGAGCCAGACACTAGGTAGTATTAGCTAGGCCTACGGGATTTATGATGGACAGCTCCACCTTAAATCCTTGGCATGTTTAGTTCCTGGTGGTTTTAAATTTATCGGGTGAGAGCTCATTGTGATTTAGTAGTTATTGATTAATTTATCAACTATAGCTAAAAAATACAATTCCCGGTCCTAGCGGCAAGTGTTAGTTAACAAACCAGGATGTCTGCACCTCGAGAACTACTGGTACAGACGGAAGATAGGGAGGAACAAGGTAGAAGGAAATAGTTTTACTCACTGCCGGTCAAGCAGACTCACAAGACCGTGGTTAGGCTAAAGGTGTCTTGGCCGCAGTAAGGGGATAGCATAGTTTACTGGATTAGTAACAAAAAAAGGTACTTACCGCCACTATGGAGAGTATAGGGAAGAGTAACCAGTGCAAGAACTTAGAGAACCTTTACCGAGTGGGCGCCACTGTGGCCGTTGAAGAACATAGTTTATCTCGACAGTCATAGCGAGGCTGCCGAGAAGTATTAATGGCTGCCGGACTGCGCCGACAGACATACATAGTTAAAGAAAGCAATACATAGAAAACAAATAAGAGTTACAATCACACTGAGCACTTACCCGTTTATCTCGGGGTTTAGTATTTAGACGCCTGGGCTGGAGTTGGAGAAAGAGGTCGTGGAATGACTTGCATGAGCTTATATAGTGCAATACGAACGGACGCCACTCCTACTCAAGCAATGACGTGTTCGTATTTGAAAGATTTAGGAATGTCACTCGTTTCTAGTGATGTGCGTTTTAATCGGTTTTTTAGAAAATCGACTACAACGCTACACCGCTGTGATTCTCCCGCGCAAACGTAAAACACCTGTGTTGTCTAAGTATGTACTTAATACGGATAATGGGCTGTCGCCGGGCACCGCTTTGTTGGTTTTTATGGCAGCAATTTCCTTTGTGAAGCTCTCGCTTTGTGAGCCCTTGACCCATTGTTCTTCGGCGCGTAGATTATAAGTAGCGGGTATTGGTATGAAGTTTACTGTTTTTACGATTCTTATTTTTTGCGTAACTTTTTTATTAAGTTTGATTTTGTTCCTTTTTTCCCACGTTGGATCTTTTAATGCATTTACAATGACCTGAGGGTCAGATTGACTAAATAATAGGCAACCTACAGCTTCCTTTGCGGCGCCTCTGAGGCTTGTCCTAATTCTAGCAACATTTTCTACACAGGAAAAATATGATAGTGAGTCACAATACGCGGCCTTAAAAGCTATCCACTCACCGGGTTTTCCATCGAAGATTGGTAGCTGCTGTATGTACTTGGGGGGCTCCCTTGAGCTGCGCGCGGCCTGTGCTAGGGCCGCGGCGAGCGTCCCCACGTCTATCAATTTCTCACTCACTTCGTAACCGTGTAACACTTTATCACTCGCGATATTGCCCTTGTTTATTTTCGCACTTAATTGCTTACGTACACTTTGTTCGTGGCCGTCGTCCCACAGCGGTTGAGCGCCTGCGGCGCCGGTGTCCCTCGCTGTGTCCCTGCCTGTCCTCCCGCTACTGACGTCGTGTGGCGGCGGTCGAGCCTCATCTCCGGGTGGCGGCGCTGGTTGCGCTAGCCACGTTCCAATCCTTACGGAGGCGAGGTCGTCCACCACGTCGTCTTCCTCACTTGAGTCAGCTTCGGCTCTGACTCGCTGCAACTGTATTTCTTGCAGCTCTCGCTCTGCCTGCGCCTGCTTCACTTTCATTTCAGCCAGCCGCTCTGTAGCCTTGAGCTCCGCGAGGCGCTTGTACTTTGATGCTGTAGAGCGGCGTGACCTGGTGTCGCCAGGCTTGAGCGTCCCATGTGAACCAGTAGTCGTATTCTGCGTAGATCTGCTGCCTGTGTCCATTTCAGTGACCAGGCCCGTGCCGGTCTCTGGTGCCGGCTCGCTGGCACCCGGCTCGGCGGTCGCTGACGGCTCTTGCTGGGCCGGTTCCCTCTTAGGGTCTCTGCTACGGCTGCGTGTCATCATCCTGCTGGATATACTTGCTTAAAGATTTGGCTGCGAAGGACCAGAATGTGCAGCAAGTGGACTGTATACATACGTAGCAGCTAGCAGGTCACTGGGAACTCCCAAGAGAGGGGTTCTTTTTAGGAATAAGTACTTTAATAAAACAAGTCTTTAATTACTGTAAGCGATTGAGACTGAATTAAAATACCCTAATTTTACGGAGCCAAACGGACATAGTGATCTTCTAGACTTTACAATTATTACTGGTTACTTAGTGATTGGCGCGTCCCTTTTATAACTTATTGTTTCTGGAACATTCGGTGGCCGACCGTTGCGGACCGTGCGCTCACACACACTTAAAAAAGTGCAGGCTCAATATCGGGTATTTTGACTCACACTCCTTCAAATCCTTTATTAAGATTACATTTTTGCTGGCCAGCGGACCCTAATTACGCACACATATAAAGGGCAAACTCGCGTCCAAGCTCACGATTGGTTGTAAACATTTTGGTAGGCATAACAAACCTTATTACTATCTTTTTGCTAAATTAATTTTGCTACTCAGTAACAGGTGGCGTTGTGCCATGACTTCACATTTCTGAATCGCGGTGTTAAGATTTTCCTGCATAGAATGACATCCGCGATTTATTTTAAAGAGAAAGATATTTTTGAGACTTTATACAATTTAAAAGATCTTAGAACTAACTTTAAACAAATATAGCTATAGTATCTAAATTAACCAAGTATAAGCATTTTAAGCAGGCTAGTTACTGTCGTGCACAGATTTAAAACGCAAAGACACTATCTAATATAATAATAACATTATAAAGAAGAAAGATTTGATTGTTTGTTTGCATTGAATAGGCTCCGAAACTACTGGTCCGATTTGAAAAAATCTTTCAGTGTTATATTATATAGCCCATTCATTCATTCAGTGTTATATTATGTTATTACATATATAGCCCATTCATTGAGGAAGGCTATAGGCTATGTATCATCACGCTACGACTAATAGGAGTCGAGCAGCAATGAAAAATGTTTCGGGAACGGGGAAAATGTGACGCAAACGAAGTTGCGCCGGAAAGCTAGTCAACACAATAAAATTATATTTCCTTATAAACGAACGACTGAATGACTTTTTTTTCTAACATTTCCAACTGTATCCGATAAACAAGTCTATGTCACTGATGTGCCATAAACTTGTTGTTTTTCTTCACTTAGATCCGCATCCGGACGACTGGCACTAAGCACGTCTACCTACTATTATAACTAAACTGATTTAGCTTTTCTTTCAAGACGCGATCCACTGAGATACATTGTAATGAAATTCCATGCTTCTGTGTTTGTAGTTTCTGCTCCACTTTAACACAAAAAGAGTCTCTTTAACGTATGATTTCATGTTTGCTACGAATGTTACACCTAAGCTAACTCATATAAGTCTATTAACTTACAAGCTTTATGTTTATGTTCCATGCAATAAGTTCGAATAGTCAACGCGGTGTCGAGGGGCATCGTCCGAACTGAAAGAAGGCGAAAGACTTTGCACTTTTTAGAGAGAGCTTTTTTCGTGCATGCAATAACATATACAAAGAAAGCTTTTCATCGATGAGTTTTAGTGTCAAATCAAATCAAAATTGATCTTTTTACTATTATCAATTGAGGACAGTCATACCGATGAGCACTGATAACGATCGTATGAAACTAAGTAAAGTTCTAGTAAGTTCTACAATGTCATTAAAAGAAAAACTTTTATAATCTAGACTCAGCGTGTACTGAAAAAAGTACTGCTTTGTTAAAACTTTCACAACCTAGTAGTTAGGGCAACTCTCGTTTTTACAAGTACGTATGTACATTGCGAGTAACCGCAAAGGAAACTATTCTTAACAATGTCACTGAGCTGTTCACCAATAGAGTCTTCATTATTTTTGAACTACCTACTTCCAAATTGAAAACGCAAATGGGTAACAAAGTCAAGGCAGGGGTATTGCTGAACTCTCTGTACGTCCGTACTGGCAGTACTCCACAGCGAGGTAGCTGGAAACAAAATGCTAAAATAGAGCGAAAAATACACGCACGTCGCACACACACGGTTCACGTACAGCATTCGCGATCGGCATTTGTCTCAGATCGCCTTGCGTACGCATGTACGGCAACGCGGCAACTTTCACTCATTCCCCAGAGCTGGGTTTCTGTATCAATCTAACCTATGTCCTCTAAGAGGCGCTAGCTTTTAATTATTCTCTGCCTTATCCTACCTGATTTGTACGAAGACGTACGTAGATAAAAGTACCATCAAGTGGTTCCCTAAAACGCAGCTTTTGCAGGCTTAATAAAAAAAAAAAAAAAACAAAATATTTTATTTTACATAGGCCTACATGGGCACTTATAAAACGTCGACAAAAGAGGCACGGTTCGGGTTGGTCGTTTCCTATGGAGAAGAACCGGCAAGAAACTCCATGGTTACTCTTTTAAAATCATTTGGTTCTACAATATTTGACTCGTGTTCTTAAAAAGCTTCAATGTGCAAAATAATTATTTTGTTGTATATTCCACATTTCATCGATAACATTGAGTTACACATAGTTTCTGTCCCGATACCATTGACATATCAATTTTGAGAACGTTGACGTTTAGAAATCATATTATATTATACTTGACATTCTTCGTTTAGTCTGAAACCAACAAAATGCTAACTCAACTTTTCCTCTCCATTAAACATTATTGCTTCTGAAAAAACCCCAATGTTTACTTCTAGTAAGTTAAACGACGCCGTCTGTACGCCTTATGGATGATTTACATTCTAATCCATTACGCGATGAGTTACTTCGTGGCCTACTCTTACTTAAAGCGTGCGGTCAATGTATTACGAATATTTGCCTTTACACGCATCTTATATTTCAAGAGAAATTACATTAACTGATTAATAGCTTGTAACCTAAATAAACTACAGTCAGTATCAACAGTGTCAATGGTCACAATGAGGGATATCTGATATGATTTAATTAAGGCTCGGCGGTTAGTTTGGTCCGTAGGGACGCGCCGGGAAAAGGGCAAACTAATATTTGTACAAACAGCGATACAAAATGTTATTTTGTGAGAATATTACTACGTTTTATCCTCTACTTACGTACTTATACCAACAACCTACAAATATTAACTAATTGATGTTAAAAGCTGGTGTGGATATGGTGGTGTGTTGCTTTCCGTATTTGCATGGCTAGCTTTCATATTCTCAATTTTGGACAATAATTTCAGCTTCTATGCGCCCCGCGAACTGAGGGGATTTAATCTGCTACTTAAAGTTTAAAGCGTGAAACCCACAGTTTCCTTAAAAATAAAAGATTTTATTGTTGAAAGGAATGGTGAGAGTAGAGGAAGACCATAGATACGATGGATACTCTGTGTGGAGATAATATGGATAGAACAGAGGTGTGGAACGAGTTACAGAGAGGTTTGAGAAGATTGTAAGCGTGCTTGTTTCGGATGGAAATGACCGAGGGATTTGTTTACTACTTTCTTTCTTAATGTGTTTGTGAACTACGCATTAAACATCTTTCGACTTACATCAAATGTGTTTTTCATGTTCAGGTAGACGTGGATTTTGGGCTAGGGAAGCCCAAAGCCCATAACACAACAACATAACACACACAACACTAACATAACACTTGTCACAATCACTCTACTAATAATTCTTGACAGTTCAACCAAACGTTTCACAAACTAAGATTGCTTAGATTATTTAAAATAACGTCCACCGAGCACGTGTTTGTGTTGTGCCACCTCATCTGCGCTGGGTGTTCGTTTTTGATGATGACATTTGTACAAAATGCCAATTGACAGTCCAGAAAAGAGGTCGCGACAACACTTATGTTATTATTATAAAATATCTCCAACATGTAATGTTAAATATCTCTATTATACTACATGATATCATGAGTTCTACGGAATTCCGGTCACCAGCTAACTTCACATGATCTCACATCAGGAAGTAGACTCAGCTATAAAACTTCCTTGCCGACTTATCGCCGGGGAATCTGTGAGAAAAATTTCAGTTCAGCTGAGTTCGGTCTCAAAACCGTGCCATTTGAAACAGATGGATGTATGAACTCTATGGAAATTTCTATGATTTTATCTTTATTAGTAAGTCAGTGACATTGACATTTTGGGGGGTTTTGCCATAATCGCCACGTTTGGCAGGCGGGTTGGCGATCGCAGTACGGTTGTTACAAAAGCACAGAGAACGCTGCTACCCATTCTCTGGCAAGTCCCTTAGTCGCCACTTACGACACCCACGGGACAATATGGGATGGTGCTATTCTTTACGTCCGACACCATACAGAAAACAAATAAAACGAGAACAAATATTTGTCACTATTTCACTGTAGCGAGTTGTATGTAAAAAAAATGCATTTTATTTTTCCATTGTTGTTGCATCATCTAAACTTCCACAGAAGATTCTAATCTTCCTTCATTATGCACAGTGGCGCATAATGAAGAAAAAATCTTAATCCGACTGATCTGCGCCTCGTCCAACCATTCCTGTGATTACACATGTGGCCTAGTACAATTATTTGACACACTATGCAACATAATTTATAAGTGATTACTTGTGTAAGAATAGGCAATCCGATCGATAATCGTTTCATTTTATCAGTTAATAAGGATTCGCAAAACCAATCAATATATAACGGTGTTTAACAACTCGTCGGCTCCGTAGCGATAATTTACGGGTTAAACTTGTTCTGTTCTATCGATAACTTCGAGAGAGTTTAGAACAGATCAGACTGCTTCAACAACACAATTCATGATTTATGATCAGCTGATGCTTTAATAGCTCTAATAGCTCCCTCTCCTGTACACCACAGTGTCTCATCTATTAATTTAATAGGAGTCACCATTTATTTTACACGGGTATCGTTAAAATGCTATACATCTTCTGCCTAATATTTTCCCAACTGTTGGGGTCGGTTTCCGGATTTACAAATGACGGCTATGACGGATTCCTGAGGAACGTTAAGTAGCTATACTTTTACCAGAAACTGGACCGCCTCGTTGGTCGAGTGGTCGCAAGTGTGACTGCTGAGCATGAAATCTTAGGTTCGATTCCTGGATCGTTCAAGTGTCATTGGTTTTTCCATCAGAAATTTCTAAGTAGTAGCCACGGAGCCTGGATTTGTGCCCGGTTGATGATACTAATAAGCTCGCCTTATTACACTACTTAAAAATAACTGGCGAAGTGGGTGTAGTATTAGGTACCTACACCTCTGCCTAACCCTTCTGGGATTACAGAAGTGATGTTTTGTTTTCCCGGTAAATTATCTCGTAGTTTTTCTCCAACAAAAACAAACATAACACAGCAACACTTTTTGCTAAAGTTAGGTTTTGTTATGAGATAGCTACCGGAGCCATATTTGCATATTATATTTCTCGCTCAGCAATGTTACGTTTGGTCGTCGCTAGTGATAAGATTTCACAAACGATTTGCCCCAGATATGTTACCATACAGAGTGGTGCTGCTGAGCTTTGAACGTTTTGTAATGATGCGGCGCGGGAAGTACAAAGCGAATCCAATGGAGGTAGAACAGAAGGTTAACTGAGTAAACTGAACTGCACACAAATCGGAACTGTCAGTGTCTTTATTGCTACGGAACATTGGCTGTGCAGCAGTGATGGCTCTAACCTGTTTCGCTAATCGCGATCAGTTTCTTTTGTGATAACCATCCTTAGTTGAACTGTCCGAATTAGTTCAGTGAGTCGGCCCTTGCGAACGGAAAATTCGATGCACCGTACATGTGCTTGTCGTATAAAGAATGACGAAATCCCATGGATGGTTTTCTAGGTCACAAAGTGTAAGGTCGCATACAACATCAATGCAGTAAAATTCAAGAAAAAAATATTCTATCGTTTTTGGAGAACTGTGCCAAGTGAGAGTTATGCTAGCTAATTCTTGTTGAGTGTTTCACACGCAAAGAGCAAAATTTTAGCGGAATGTTTAGCGTTCTTATCTGAGTAAATGTTCCTACCTCAGCGGTATTCCAGCTAGACTACGAGTAGAAGTGAGATGGCTGGTGATAGCATGCCACCAGTTAAATTAATAAGATGTGTACTCGTAGATTAGACATACATACGTGTTCGGGATTTCATCAGGTTTATTTAGCGGGAGATGTAAAGAATACGCCTTGATTATCCAGTAAAATTCGTATAATAAAAAAACATACCACTGTAGGTAGAAGCGTAAAAAACAGAAATAAAAATAAAAGGTACGAGCCAAAATACACGTAGCTGCACCAGTGCTATGATAATTTAGGTAGGCGTTCTGCGCGAACATACCCCCGGGCGTTGAAAGCCTGTCTTTCAACCAGAATAGTCAGTCTCGGGGTAGATGGGTAATGGACAAATCTTGCTAAATGATCTGCGAAGCAGACCAGTAGAAGTCTTGACGTCTGCGACTCTGATTACGCCATCCGGACCTGGGTAGGTAGCGACAATCCGACCCATTTTCCACTTCAGCGGCGGCATGTTGTCTTCTTTTAGCAGTACCAGGGAGTTCAGCTTCAGAGAACCCTTACAAGTGCGCCATTTCGTCCTGAGTTGGAGCTCCGATATATATTCCTTGCTCCATCTGCTCCAAAAATGTTGTCGGAGCTGTTTAATACGTTGAAAGCGAGACAAGGAACTGGTGGAATGGTTTTGGTAATCAGGTGCCGGCAAAGATGTCAAAGGACGTCCAATCAAAAAATGTCCGGGTGTCAATGGTGCCAAGTCTTCAGGATTTGATGAAAGTGGAGTCAGTGGTCTGGAGTTTAGAATAGCTTCTATTTGCACCAGCGTAGTATAAAGCTCCTCGTAACTGAGGTTACAAAGGCCCAACACCCTAACTAAATGATGCTTCGTTGACTTGACACCAGCCTCCGCAAGGCCAGCAAAGTGAGGAGAGTATGCAGGTATGAAGTTAAAATTAATGCCTTCTTTAGCCATCTCCTCAGATAACGAGTCGCAATTAGCCTTTAGAAATTTTGATAAGTCATTGTAGGCACCAACAAACGAGGTGCCATTATCCGAATATATATTAACCGGTTTACCCCTACGCGAGATGAATCTCTTTAACGCCATGATAAAAGTATTGCTTGTTAAATCACCGACTAGTTCAAGGTGTATTGATTTTGTAGTAAAACAAACGAAAATTGCAATGTATACTTTAACTAATTTACAGCCACGACCCTGTCGAACAGCCGATTGAATTGGACCTGCATAATCCAAGCCAATATTTTCAAAAGGGAAACCTCCAGCTAGAAGCCGCTGTCTTGGTAAATTGCCCATGATCGGTGTGACAGTTTGACCCTTTAGACGACAGCAACGTACACAACTACGGTAGCACAACCTGGCTAAATTACGACCTCTTATGGGCCAGTATGTATCCCGTATGGAAGCTAATAGTAACTGGGGCCCAGCGTGAAACAACCTTTTATGTTCATATTCAAACAGTAATTTTGTAAAGTGATGGCTAGACTGTAAAAGAATTGGACACTTCTTATCGTACGGTAGATCCGAGTTTTGCAATCGACCTCTAACACGCATTATCTTATGTTCATCCAAGAAAACGTTAAATTTCAATAATGCACTTTTCTTTGGCAACTGTTTACTATGAAGTAACAACTTATATTCATAAAAAGACTCGTTCTGACTTATTCGAATAATTAAATTTAAGGACTTTTGCAATTCATCATTACTGAAAGTACCATGAATAGACAATTTATTACATGTAGCAACAAAACGTAAAACATAAGCTACCGTGCGCTGAAGCCTTAAAAAGTTAGAAAATCGGTTGAAGTTAATAAATTCATGCGACACATTATCGGTTACTGTACCATGTAAGGTGACATTAGGTTTGATTTCAGGTAGAATTTCATTAATGGATTTTGTAAATCTAGAAGGCCAACATGATTCGTCATTCCTTAAAAAACTTGGACCAGACCACCAATCTTCTAAAGAAGCTAACGAATTAATGTCAATTCCTCGAGAGACATAATCAGCAGGGTTCTGATCCGTAGGGACATGCCTCCACTCGCAGTTGCCAGTCTTTTCTAAAATTTCTGCAACTCTATTGCGAACGAAAGGCTGCAGCTTGCTTGGCAACATTTTAAGCCATCCTAGGACGACAGTGGAGTCTGTCCAAAAGAATGTACGCGGCCTAGTGGTTAACCGTAATGAGGCGACTACCTTTTCATAAATTCGAACTCCGACCAAAGCACCGCAAAGCTCTAGTCTGGGAATAGTGGTTGGTTTCAGAGGGGTAACACGACTTTTAGCTATCAATAAACGTACTAAAACTTGACTTTCATTGTTGACACTGCGAACGTATAAGCATGCTCCGTATGCTCGTTCAGACGAATCAGTGAAAACGTGAAACTCTAAAAGTTCCATTGAATCAATTAAAACATGACGTGGAATATAGATTTGATTTAATTTTGGTAAATTATTGACTAATTTAGTCCAAATTTCTCTAATGTCCGGCGATAGCTGTTCATCCCATGACAGTTTGTGTAACCATAATTTTTGGAGTAACATTTTCATCACTATAATACATGGAGCCAAAAGCCCCAAAGGATCAAAAATTTGTGATATAATCGAAAGCATATCACGCTTTGTATTGTTACAAATAATTGGTTCACTAATGGAAAAATAAAGTTGATCGGATTGTGATTGCCAACCTAGACCTAAGGTTTTGGTAGACTCAGATCCGCCAATATTCAAGTCAAGTGAAGATTGGGGACAGTCAGAACCAATAACCAAACGCATATCATTTGACTTCCACTTTCTTAGATTCATTCTAGCTGAAGCAAGAGTAGAAGTAACTTTATGACGCAAATCTTTTACTTCATTGAAATCGTCTCCTCCCGTTAGCAAATCGTCGACGTAAAAATCGCGAAGAATGACCTCAGCAGCCTTTTTATCGACGCACTCTAAACCTAACTGTTTTAGGCACCTCGTTGCGAGGAACGGAGCGCTGGCCGTGCCGTACGTCACGGTATTTAGCTGGTAAGTTTGTAACTGAATTAACGGGTCATCACGCCAAACGATTTGTTGGAGATGTCTGTCATTGGGATGAACCACTATCTGCCGGTACATTTTCTCCACATCACCAGCAATAATATATTTATGTTGTCTAAAACGTAATAGTATTGATAAAAGATCATCCTGTACTACAGGTCCGGTCATCTGTATGTTATTGTAAGAAGTACCTGTAGTGGTGGCGCTGCTGGCATTAAAAACCACTCTTAATTTAGTGGTGACACTGCTGTCACGCAAAACTCCGTGATGTGGGAGATAATGAGCAGAATGTCCAAGATTTTCACATTTCGACATATGACCTAAAGCTTCGTACTCTGCCATAAAGTCTTTATACATCTTAGACAGTTGAGGTTGATTTTTGAACCTACGCTCCAAAGAAGAAAAACAATGTTTAGCCCTTAGAAAAGATTCACCCAACATATCCGAGGAACATTTCAGTGGTATTCGAACACAAAATTGTCCGTTTTCCAGACGTGTAGTATTATTTACAAAATGCTCCTCGCATAGCTTCTCTTCTTGGGAATACTCTGATGTAGTGCAAACCTCCTCTATTTGCCAAAACTTTGTAAGTTGATGATCTACGCTATAATTTAATTCACCATTACCGTCTGAAATTATATTTGTGAAATTACATTTTACTATTCTAGACGGGTTCGATGCATAACTAATTTTAATTGGGCCTGAAACTAGCCATCCCAGTCTAGTCTCGCAGAGAATGGGTTGTCCGTCTCCTAACTTAATTCTTTGGGATCCCAGTAAATCCCAAAAGATGTCAGCACCGAGCAACATGTCTATCGGGGCCGGTGAGTAAAAGTTAGGATCAGCCAGACAAATATTTGATGGTATTTTTAATTTTAATAAGTCTACCTGCCTACTCGGAATATCATCGGTAATTGAAGGTAGAACAAAACAATTAATTTTAATTGAAAAGTTATCGTCTAAAGATTTTATTGACAGAGGACACATTTTATTAATATGTGAGGATGAATTATTAATACCTAATATGGAGTTGTTCACAGTATTGGCAGTTAAACCTAGTAGTTGGTACAGCCTTTCGGTCATGAGGCATGACGTGCTGCCACTATCAAGCACAGCACGAGTAACGTATTGCTGACCGTTTTTACCTATTATTTTAATTAATGCCGTAGATAGCAATACATCACCACGCTCAACATTCGCCTAAAGGGACAAGCTTGCACTAGGAGCTGTCGGAGCGGGGGCACTGGTCGCAACATCACTGTTAGCAGAATTAATAGTCAAGTCTGACTTTTTTGAATGATCTGCGACATGCACCAGAGTGTGGTGCTTGCGACGACATATTTTGCAACTTGTCTGTTTACAGTTATTAGCGTAATGTCCTGAAGACAAACAATTAAAACAAATCTTATAATTCGGTAATAATTGCAGCCGAGCTTCATTACTCAATGCCAAAAACTGAGGACAACTGCTTAATTTGTGCTCACCGTTACATTTAACACAACTCTTAGGCTTAGAAGAACTATGACTCACATGACTATTCTTGTCTATTGTATTATTGGAATCCTGTATTACCATTGTCCTAACTTTAGAATTTTTGCAAGTGTTTGAATGTTTATTCATTTTTGAACTTGACATTTATAATGTTTCGATTAATTCAGCACGAGTTTTAATGAAACTGAGGAACACGGTAAATGTAATCTTGAAGTCCTTGTCAAGGCGACCCTTGTACTCTTCCCATTCACGGTAAGTTTTATTGTCTAACTTGTCTCTTATAAAGTGAATCAGTAAAGTGTCCCAGTGAGCAACAGGTTCTCCAAGAGATTCTAAAGCACGCAAGTTCTTATTGATTTGATCGATTAAAGCTTTTAAATTCACTGACGACTCCTTACTGATCGTCTCATTATCAAATAATGCTGTAACATGGTGCTGAATTAACAGATGTTTATTGTCAAACCGATCACAGAGTAACTGCCAAGCGACTGAATAATTAGCTGCAGAAAACTGAATGGAGTTTATCACCACGGCAGCTGAACCTTCTAGTGATGACCTCAAATAATGAAATTTATTTATGTCGTTCATGTCGTCATTAGTGTGAATGAGGCTGACAAATGTATCGTGAAATTCCAACCAATTTACGTAAGAACCGCTGAATTTTGGTAATTGAATAGTCGGTAATTTAACAAACTTGTGATTATTACCATTAGAACGTGAACTTACCTCAACATCACTTTGATCTCTTTTCCTATATTCATCAAGAACTTTCTGAGCTCCAGATAGGGTTTTATAATAAAGAGACTCAAACTCGCTACGTTCTAACATTTGACCATCCAAATTATCAGTACTACATTCCAGTGCCAATTGCACCTCGTCATATTGACTATACAATGACTCAAGCCTGTTATAACGCAATTGCAACTCGTTAATCTCAGAAGGACTTGTAGAAGGTTTTAATGAATTCAAATAATTCAAGAATACTGTTACCCTTCCCTTGTAACTCGCCCTTTTTCTAATGAGCTCCTTATCCTCTGGCATTGCGTAAGCTGGTGTAGTCAACCTGGAATGTATACAATTCAAGTTTTAACAGCGTCTAAAATTGTGACGAAACCTCTTGTACTAATACCTACATACAAAAGAAACGAATTGACTGCCAATTTCTTAATACTTTTACAATAATTAACGACTATACGGTTTAGCAATAAAATAAATTAGTACGAAAACCTATTTTTCTACTTTAAATGAATGAAATGAACCTATTTTATCTTTTAATTATGATTACATGAATAAGTGATTCAGTAACTGTTACCTACCTAATAAAGCGATAATAATGCAGCTATTTTTATAACTACTTTTTAAAAGGTACAAATAACTTTGATTTTCAATCTTAAGTCTGATCAATTATAACATTTTTAACCACAAATAGGTTTCTGCAAGTTACAGTTTTACAATAGGTGATAGGTATATAACGTTGTACTAACCTGGGTATATAACGGCTAATTAACACTAAAATACAACCTGATAATAGAGTGTTGGATGGAACTAATAATGATTTCAATTGTCCAGACCACGGAAAATTCCAAATCTTCACAATGACACAGCAAAACGGATGCCACCACCAACTTCGCTTGTAATTATGAGTTATCCACCAAATCTCTTGAAATCCTTATAATAATAGCTGATCGAAGGTTCTTCAATGTGAAATCTTCTAATCCAGGCTCGATAGGACCATGTTCGGGATTTCATCAGGTTTATTTAGCGGGAGATGTAAAGAATACGCCTTGATTATCCAGTAAAATTCGTATAATAAAAAAACATACCACTGTAGGTAGAAGCGTAAAAAACAGAAATAAAAATAAAAGGTACGAGCCAAAATACACGTAGCTGCACCAGTGCTATGATAATTTAGGTAGGCGTTCTGCGCGAACAATACGTATAATTTGTTGCAGGTCTCTCTGCTTCTTGGTGATGGTGAGTAAAGTCATGCGGAAAACCCCCGAAGGGTTTGGCAGTGGTGTCCTTCTTAGTATATCTACATTTCGCCAGTTTTGTTTAAGTCACATGTAATAGAGGGCGAGCCTGTTGCCATCAGCCGGGCACAGATTGAGAAATTCTTGATGAAAACAACCTATAACACTTTGCTACACTTTGCTGCACTTTGCTTTGGAAAATCGAACCCAGGAATCCAAAAGTTATTTGATGTAGCACAGTGTTTTCGCCGAGCGATGACTTAGACGAACAATGTGGTCTACCTTTGGCCAAACACGATAACGCCAGAAACACTAATTCGTAAGAAACAAGTGTTGAGTACAAAAGAGCACACAAATAGTAAATAGACGCTCTAATAAACTAATATCACATTTACAGTTCACTTGATTGTGCTAACATTCAATCTAGTTATGAGAGTGAAACAAGTCATGCGTTATATTACAAGTCATATCAGCCACTACACGAGTACCTACAGTACGTAGTCCGAGCTGTCTTAATTAAATGCTCACAGCTCGGCGCGAGCTCACCTAAGTCGACAATATTGAACTTGTACAAGTCTGTAAGTAATACTTAGCCTTCAGCTCTACGTAAGTCGCACTGGCTGGTTGATATTGAAACAGAAAAAATATAGTGTTCGATGGAATCGCTCGTAAATGTCCAAGATAAAAGTATCCTGAAGTCGTAAAGAGAAGAAAAACAACGTAGTACGGAGATGACGTCATCTATGTGGACGACCGCGACGGCGACGGCTACGCTGTGCTACAAGATTCGTAGTCACGTAGCACTGCTACGCCGCCGCCTACGCGCTACGAAGCACACCATCATAATAATTCATAAGCCTCTTATCAATACCCTATTGATATAAATCGCTCGGCGTTATTTACATGTAAATGAAATCTTACTTCAAACTAATAAGTGCCGTATATCAAAGACGTAAGGTTCAAAATGTAGTGGTCGCTAATAGCCGCTGGTGTACGTGAGAAAATGTTATAATAAGGAGTAATAGAAATTTGGAGCGAACGCAAAGAGGTGAATTCTAATTGTACCAAATGTTCATAGAAGCGCGTCGTTGGTGTAGTGATCGCAAGTACTAATGATGAGGAAGAGGTCCTGGTTTCGATTTCCGTATCGGGAAGTATTATTGGGATTTTCCACTAAAAAATCGTCAGTAACAGCCAGAGCCTAGGTCTGTGGCCGGTTGATAGTGCGACCAAATGTTTTGCTGTGTAAGTGTGGCGTTATCAGATCACACCCACGAGCGTGTGTCATAATTGGCGCGTCATGCACAGCGCGGCTTTCTCGCGTCGTCGTGCACAGCTCTCCCGCGGACAGACAAGCGCAAATCACAAATCAAACGAAAAAAAGTAGTTTTTTCCTATTAGAATGTCTTTGTGCTTTTATTTGTTAATGTATGTTTTACTGAACTAGAACAATAACTTGTTGAGTTTGATGTCAGACTCAGAGATTGTCACTAACGCGCCCTCTAGCGGCAGATCTTATCACTTCAGTGGATTCAAGACAACTTTTGTTCCCCTAAAAGTAACCATCTTTGGGAAGAATACGAAAACCTCAAATGTCCTATTCTACTACAAATTATCCTGTTATTTAAATAAAGATTAAGTTGCGCGTAGCAAATTAAATCTTGTTGCAAAAGTATAAAGTTGAATTTGGCTTGTCTTGTTGTTAAACGTTGCGTAGTAAAATGTCTGATTAAAACATCGGCTGCTTAACTTTATGCAAATGTCACGACCCTTTATCCCTCCCTCCCCTCCCTTCCACCGAGGGCACTCCATCCATCTCTTTGAGTACTAAGTGCCTGCGAGTTTCCTCCGGTTTCTGTGCGTTGATAAAAGTTTGTGGAAGATTTTAGCGAAATATCTATGAATATGTGTTGTCTGTCAGGCGCCTACAATGCGAGTCGGCCTATATTTTAAGAAAGTAGGTAAGTAAATTTTATTTGTTGAAACATGGTGTACATGAAACATCGCATGCAAGATAATAAGCAAGCCAAGCAAGACATGTGCAAGTCATTTATAAAATCCAGTCTATCAATCCAATATATTTGCCTCGGTAGAGCTCACACGTGTGCTTCTGTGCAAGTTACTCCCCCTTACGTACTGACTCATACAAACCGACAAATGTGCGCCTGGCTTACTAAGGCATTCGGTTGGCATCCTTAGGTTAAGGAACCCTAATAGTTACTGGAGGCCAACGGACGCAGAACTTTCAGTTCCGTATTATTCCGTAAAGTCATATTGTTTCGATAAGTGCCCAGTGTGCAGTGTAAGCTGCGACTGTACTGCAAGTCGCAACATGTGCGCTCAACTGCCGCGCGGGGGCCACGGTCCGGTGCAAGTGTCCACAACTGGTTTCATTAAACTTGATTGTGTTTGTTTTGAGTTGCGGTTACTTTGCAGTGTCGGGTAAACTGTGTCAGAGCGATCCGGAGATCGTTTTCATAGCCTTGAACCCATTTATTTTCTTTGGATCTCAATTTAAGATCCCATTTTTTAAGTACTTACGAGGGATCAGTTTCAATAAAAAATGTATGACTAAACGGTGACATTCATGACGGAAAATAAAAATATTATGAAAGTAACTTTTTCTTTACTTTGTCAAAAGTGACAGTATTGGTTTTGGTTTAGAGGCAACACACATAATTTTGCCTGATGGTTCCGTATAACTCGCCATCACTAAAAAGTTTCACTCACGAACGAGAACACTTGGTTGTCAGTTGCTTGTTATATCGCTCTCGTAACCGATCCGGAACCGGTCTTCATTAAAACAAAATATGTTTTACAACGAAAATAGGAGATTACACACCGAAACATTCATAAACCGACATATTGTAGTTAATGTTAAGACCACTTCAATAGTCGAGGTCCAGCGGCACGCAACGTGGATTATCTAAAACTATGCTAACCCCTTCGCTGTGTAGTGAGCCGGCACGGAGGCGCGTCGCTAACTGAGATAAGCTCTCACATAGATGAGCGAAGATTCTGAATACATAAGCATGACATGTGTTGATCGATTACTGTAAAGTTATTTTGTACTTAGTTGATCTCATGGTCATTATCCACACATCTCACGGTAAGCGGTCAAGGACATTACGTTGGTATCGCCAGTGATGGGACGGAGCTAAGTATGCGGAGATCTTCAAGGTTAAGTAAAGCTTGTCGAAATCACTCCGTGGATCCCCAAACATCCACTTTTACCTCTGAAAGTATGTTAAACAGTTAGGCGAGGCTTGTCATACTATTGAAACACACTTTATAGCTCGATTTTATATTTCTTTATCTGTTTTCACGAACTTTAAAGAGCCACAAAAATGAGTCCTAAACCTACATGCTTTTAACGACGTTGTTGTTTTTGTCAAATGGTTAGTAATCGTAAACAACCGTAATTGAGCCTGTTTTGCATACCTCATACTAAACCCAGTTACACGTACTTACATATGACGTAGCACACTTAAGTTAAGTACCACCGTTACTCACAGATCATCGTTTTATTTTCAATTTCCATTCCTTCAATTCATAAATATTAAAAGTGATCTGTTATTAGTAAGGAGGTATTAACTTGTTCCTTTCTGTACATAAAAAACTCTTGCTATATATGTATACATTTTTAGGATATTTTTTTTCAGGCGACTTAGATCTTCTCAGATCAGTTAATTGCAGGCTCAGCGTTACTTCAAGAAACATGTGAAGTACAAAAAGCCAGACGTTGGCATTAATACATTGACTGACCGGTTTACTTTATGTATAAGACAGTCACGAGGTCACTCATCGCGTAATGGATTGAAATGAACCAAAGAGCAAGAAGTGAGTGTTAATCATTTCACACTCATATAATAGGGGAATAGAGACTAAATTATCGTATCGTGTCTGGTGGAGTATTTGTTTTACGAGCATTTTACAGGGCGTAGTAAACAAGTGCATGCACTGACATTACATTTAGGACAATGCGTGGCTCGGACAATGGAGTTACGGTTAGTTCAGTAATTCTGCTCTCCTGTTATTAACTTCACGTAGGTAGACATGCCTCGTCTGCCAGCACTAAACAGATAACCAAAACGAACACAAACTGCTTAAAACTGTCCTATGTTCTGAAACTGCTCTACAGTCAAACTCAAAGCATTTATTTATACACATGTCATGCAGACAAAGTATAGGAGTTAATTGTCAGTTACGTTATACGGAAAATGTGTACTTTCACGTAAATTTAATTTAATATTGTCTTTAATGTTCTCAGTATCTACGAAGGACAAAGCGTACTTTGGTTTTGTAACAAACTCTTTCTTTTGTAAATCGTAATCGGATCACAAGAGCACATCGGATGATTTTTTGGAGATTATAAGTGAAAGAAGATTCGTTTCTGATTAAAACAGACGTTACTATGGAGACAATGCGACGAGGCTTGGGCGAGAGATCGGGGTTTGTCCAGTACCTACTATATGACGATTATTTGCAAACGTTTTAAAGCATTACTTACTGAACGTAGAGCAACAATGTTAATAACAGATTTAAAAAACCGGGCAAGAGCGAGTCGGACTCGCACACACAGAGTTCTGTATAGGGCATACCAAACGGGTTTTCGGTCTTATAGTAAAACCCGGTTTCTCCCGGTTTAACTATAGGCCCAAATCCGTTTCGTGTACCCTAGTACTGAAGCACGAAACAATAATATAATATTTTTATCGCTCATTCTCCTTAGCCACATGTATTAGTTGTTTTCAAAAGTCGTCACGAATCGTCTAGCGCAAAGCATCGACAGCATCCAGCCACCGGAGCAGGCAGGGGTTCGAGGAGTATCCAGCACCCTAGACCACATTCACACGGTGCGGTATTTTATATAGAAGGCCAAAGAGTACAATCAGGCGATGTGTCGTGCATTTGTATAGATTACTAGCTTCTGCCCAAGGCTTCCCCCGCGTGGAGTTTGGCAATTGCCCACGTGTAATGCACACCCCGGCAAAATAATGTCGAAAATAGTCATTGAAATGTGATAGATGTGTTGTTGCCCGCGGCTTCGCTCGCGCGTAAGTGTAAGTGTAGGATAAATAGTTGTGTAAAAGTCTGTAATTTTCAAAGTAAGAAGCCAGAGAATTCATTCTTAATTAGAAAAAAGCTTAATACGACGTATTTTTTAATTTTTGATTGTTAGCGTTAAATGGGTTGAACCAGAATTTGTTTTATACATGTCTTCCGAGCTATGCCGTAGCTCAAATGCCCCGGTCGCCCATCCACGTCTTTCGATATAGTTAATGATGTAAATGAGCTAGCTTACATTTATTTAAATTCAAAAATACTCAGATTAAACAAAACTAAATCCTAGAAAACTATATTAATAATGAAATATCCTAGCACCTCTTTGTGTGACGTTTGCGGTGATTTTTTTGGGTCTAAAATTACTAAGTTACTTGTAGAGCTCATTTCAATCTGATCAGACCATTTTGTTATACTTATGATTCCACCCCATTTGTCCCGCTTGGGGTGAAATTCCAAAAACGACGAACACACAGACGACAGTCAGGACTTTGCATTTTATAATATAGATGAGAATGCTTTTGACTCTATCGAGACCTGGTAAGTTCTGGAGTCTCTGCAGCGATGCCAAGTAGACAGGCGATACATCCAAGTATTGAGAAGTCTTTACGAAATTGTTTGCGAACGGTCTGGAGGGTGTATTTAAGACGCTGAACTGGGAAGGACGTGGGATATCAAGCGAGTGATCTCACACTTGAGATTTGCAGATGACATCGTCATACTGCCTGAATCGCTGCATGACTTGCAGCAGATGCTGGATGGTCTAGTTTTTCATCTCAGCTACTCGTGCGTAGATTATTAAAACTTATTAGAAACGTCACGGTGTATTTCTAGGGAAAGACTAGGGGTAACGGTATTCTTACCACTATTTAGTGTAATATTTCTCGTGCCTCATTTAGTAAATGTTTGCCAAAACCTCAGTGATAGATGAAGTTCATTTCAACTAATACTTCTAAACAAGTTGAAGGTAAACGAAGCGTCAGAACATGCCCACTAATAACATTTAACTAACAAACTAGTTCGACAGTTGAAAACTCTGATTTTAGTTTAGACTCAACTTAGCAAATCAGGGCTTTGTATAAATAAATAAATTCTTTATTTCACCAAAAGCCACCACAACACAGAATCCACAGTCTAAGAGCATATAAAGCTTGTAGCTAGGTCACTATAATGTTAATGCTCTGGCTCCTAAACTATGTGTGTGCCTGTGTCTAAGTCAGTGATTCTCCTTAACAAACAAAGCCGTAGAAAACGGGAACGGGACGTTACAACAATAAGCAAATGGTGTGAAAGAAAACAGGATATAATCTATGTAAAGAAAACATTAGATGAAAAAGTTTAACTGTATGGTGAGGTGAATAAATGTAGGGTCTGAGAGTGTGTGTGTATATGTGTGCGTGTATGGGTGTGTGTAGTGAGTAAGTGTAGGATGTGAGTTTACAGTAATTTGTTGCATTTATACCTATTTAGGGCACGAATACATTTTCATATTTTTATTTAGGAGGTTGTACATGCTAATGCTATTAACGTAGAATTGGCGTTTAGCAAAGGCAGTTCTATGGCGTTCGGGGGGTGGGGACATTATGGTTAAGTCTCCCAGTCAGTTCCTTTGGAGGGCGGGCAGAGTGTTTACGTAGGGTCGACAGGAGCACATAAAGTTGCCTGACTAGGGTATCTTGCAATCGGAATAGAGCTGTACACAGTAGGGTATATACGTGGAAGAGAGAGCATTACCTTGAGGACAGCTGTCGGGGCTCTCTCAAGGCGGGTAAATACATTTTGGGTGGCACCACCCCAGTCGGGCAACCAGTACGTTAGGACAGACGTATGTCTGAGGTCAGTCAAAACCATCTACAACAAGGAAAGTGTCATCCGCGTATGTAAATATCTTAAAATTTTCGAGAGGCAGTTTGCAGATTTCATTAATATAATAAGAAAGAGAGTAGGCCCCAGTATGCTGCCTTGCGAAACACACAAATAGACAGAAACATGAACTAAATTAATGGAATCTCTAGACGTAAAATTATTGTTAAACCCTAAATTGGATTATGAGTAAACGATCAGTTTTATTAGATGAAGTTGGACAATCCTTAATGTTTCAGATATTATCAAGTGATCTACCGCCTGAACGGGTAGCTTCACCACCTAGTGATGGATGGCACTTTGAGACAACTTACAAATGTATTAAATAATAAATAAATAAATAATAAATTTATTTTCAATTAACTTTACAAACTTCTACATATATAATCTTACATAGAGGCCTCCTTTTAAGTAAGATAAATACCTGTGCTAGGAGACCCCGCTCTTCTAAAACTAGAAACAATAATAATGTAGGAGTTTACATACAAAAACAAATTCATCTTAAATCTAGGAGGGTATGTGTGTGTGTGTGCGTGTGTGTGTGTGTATGTGTGTGTGTGTGCATGTGTGTACGTGGGTGTATGTCGCTCGTTAACTTATCACAAGATACTATGTAAGAGAGTTTCAATGTCATCATAATTCTTGGATTTTAGCCAGTCTATTAGATATTTCTTGCATTCCTGAAAACTCATAGGATAAATGTTTATAAGTTTATTCAATTTGTTGTAGAGTGAAGAGGATTGTCTGGTGTACTGTCTTGTCGCATATGAGGTTTTTACCGAGACTTCTGGTGCAACCAGATATTTTCTCCTTTTTTTGGCGAGGTTAGAATCATAAGGGAGAGTTTTGTGTAATTTTAAAACTGCATGTAGCACATATAATTTTCTGACTGTGAGAAGGCCACTAAGTGAGTAAAGGTTTTCAGTAGGGAATCGATACGATTTAAAATACATCACTTTCAAGAGAGCCCTTTGCGCTCTTTCCAGTTCTAAGAATTTCATTTTAGTGGCCCCTCCCCAAACAGGTATGCAATAAACTAGAACTGACTGGGCCAGTGAAACATAGATTTGATTTAGTAGAGTTTTTGAGGTAAAATGTCTTAGAGTGCTGAAAATCCAAATGAGTTTTCTAGTTCTAGACATGACCATGTCCGTGTGTAAATGCCAATTTAATCTTTGATCTACAATAATACCTAAATATTTTACACTAGGAACTTTTTCTATTCTAATGCAAGAACAATTTGTGCTAGTAGGATTATCACAGTTATGTAATCTAAGGTTATAATTAGGTCCAGGTTGGCTGTTGTTATAATTAGTAAATGCTATATATTTAGTTTTACAGGTGTTTAGTGTTAGTAAAAAATTATTTAACCATTTTGCAACCTTCATGAGTCCCTTTTCAGCATATCGATGTACACATTCCCATGTTTCTCCAGTGAAGACAATGGCTGTGTCATCTGCATAGGAAAACACACGCCCATTTTCAAGCTTCATTTCGCATAGGCTGTTTATATATATTAGGAAAAGCGTAGGCCCCAAAACACTGCCTTGCGGAACACCGAAGCACACGTTTAACTCATCGCTGACGTAGTTACCTATCTTTACACGTTGTTTTCTATCCTGGAGATAATCTGTTAGCAGAGCCAAGGGTACTCCTCTTACGCCTATGCATTCTAAACTACGCACAAGGATGGGAACAGAGACGGTGTCGAAAGCTTTCTTCAGGTCTAGGAAAACAGCTAGACACTTTTTGCCAGAGTCTACGTTTCCGACAATGTGAGAGGTTAGTCCTAAGACTGCGTCTTCTGTTGATAATCCTTGCCTAAATCCGTATTGACAGCCAGATATTATGTTATATTTGTTCATGTAATTTATCAATCGAGTGTTAATTAACTTTTCTATTATTTTTGAAATTGCTGTTAAGACCGAGATGGGTCTGTAGTTGCTCACATCGTCTCTATTGCCACCCTTGTGCACAGGTGTAATAATGGCTTTTTTTAGAAAGGTCGGAAAAATACCTTGCGTGAAACACAGATTAGCAAGATGTGCAATAATTGGTACTACCACGTCATGGGCAGATTTAAGAAAATTGGTAGAAATATTATCCCATCCTGGTGCGCTCTCGGTTTTAAGACTCATCAATACGCCTTGAACTTCCTGAGGATCAGTTTCTAGAAGCACAAAAGATGACGGTTTAGAATCCGTTAGGTTATAAATGTCACGATCTTGCGATAGATTGGTGGAGATGATTTCCTCGGCCAAAGTCATACCAATGTTAGAGAAATAGTTATTTACATGATTCACTGACTCATGAGAGGTTGCTTTAATCTCCAACAAATTCAGATTTTGAGTTTTAGTTTGTTTGCGATGCGTGATGTTATTTATAGCTTTCCACATTTTTTTTGTGTCTTTATTAGCCTTGTCTATCTGTTCCTTGTCATATTTTCTTTTAATTTTTTTAATAAGGTTATTGCAGTGATTACGATACCTTCTATATGTTATTTTTAAGATATCGTTATTCGGGTCTAGGCGTAGTTTTCTCTGCATATTGTTTCTGTTCTGAATACAACGTAAGATTCCTATACTAATCCATGGTTTGATTATGCGGTTATTTCTCGGAATTAAGGTTGTTATGGTGTTTTGTAGAAGACAATATCTTAGTTTGTCAATCAACAATTCAGTTAGTGCAGCAGGATCAGTCATTAAATTTAGTTTGGAAATACTACTTTCTTTTAAAGTTACTAACGCTTTCTCAAAATCAACTACTGTTTTTGTTTTCGAACATTTATGCGCCGTTTTGATATTTGATAGGTTCAAGAATATCATTGAGTGGTCCGTTATGGTAGTATCAAGAACAACAATACTGGCAGTTTTTTTAGATTTGTCCATTTTCAAGATGAAATGATCTAGACAGTTTTCACCTCTCGTTGGCAATGAATGTCCAGGTAGTAAACCGTGCATTGCAAGCATGTTAAGGTAGGTATACCTATTTGTACGCTCGTTAGTTTGTCCCTGAGTCTTATTTATAATATTTATATTTATATCGCCAGTTATTACTATATTTTTGCATGATTTTAGGGAGTCCAAGTGCTCATTAAGAGAAGTTATAAAGTTGTCAGCATTACTGTTTGATGGTGAGCGATAGATACCCAGGATAGTGAGATTGGGCAGACTTATTTGTAAGCAAGACGCGTGAGCCAATATAATTTCTTCGACACTAACTTTGTGCGTGTTTTTAACATATGCTACTACGCCGTCGCAGCGGTTTATGTGATTAGTAGTGGAGAAGGACAGATAATTTTGAATAGCGGGGATGGATTTGTTCGCGTCCAGTCTGCATTCACTTAAAATGATAACATCAGGATCAAACTTAAAGTTGGTTAAAGTAATTTGTAAATCATCTAGATTGCTGTAAATGCTTCTAATATTTTGTGAGACAATTGTAAAATCTAAGTTTCGTACGTTGATTTTTTTTGAAAATTCCTCATGTTGGAGTTGAGCAGATTGCGCCACAACTACATCGTCTATTTCTTGCATAATTGTATGTGTACTACTCATTTAGAAGATGTTTTGACGGACTGTGGTTCAATAATATACAGGTGATACAAGTGCCTACGGTTTTATGTTTTAGAATTAATTCATAGTTTAGGGTAATATAATGAGCTAATGTGACGTTACTATCTATTAGTATTTTGTTAAGCATATAAATGCGCTGGATGAGTGTGTGAGGAGTGGATGAATGTTTGCGTTCGTTGTGAAGAACATGGTGTGCGTGTAATTTGAAAGTGTATGGAGTTTGTAAGCGAGTTAAAACTATTACATTAATTATATTATATAACAAACATATTGATTTCGGCGGAGATAACAAAAGGCTAAAAACTATTACAATACTATCCTTTACAGACCAGACTAGCATAGGTTTATAATGTGACATGTAGTATAGACATCCTGCCCCGAGTCATATCTCTTGCATTAAAGCTTGTATTTGGGATTCCGTTTTAATTATATAGGTCGGCGATTCTTCCTGCTTTTTAACGTAGACTTTACCGTACGCGGTCCAGCAATATTTGTATCCTTTCGATTTAACAAGATCCCGTGCTAGAAAGTGTAATCGTGCACCTTTAGCGGTAAGTTGTTCCGAGACATAAATGGGGGCGTCTGTCTTAAGGCCTAGATGATTAGCGCACAGCTTACCATTATACTTGGTATTGTAAGCTTTACACATCTTTATAATATCGGTCTTTAATAGAGTAGAGGAGATTTCCACTATAATAGGAGTGTTCGTAGTTCCCTGTTTCTTTCCTTTGACTCTGTAAATATCTCGTATGTCTGATTTCGTAATTTCACAGTTAATACCTTTAGTCAAACATAGCACCATATTAATTAAATCTTCTTTGGTCTCTTTCTGTTGCTTAGGGACGTTTTTTATTTCTATATTTGACTTACGACAACCTCTTTGCAAGTCTTCCACTTTGTCCTCAAGGATGGTAATGTATTCTTTGTCTCTTTTAGACTGGATTTCCATTTGCTCTATTTTCCTTTTAAACTCTTCGTTCTGCGCAGTAAGGTACGCCACCGAGCTTTCTATGTTTGAGTTGGTTTGCTTTATTTCTATAAGCGTTAGGGTGATTTTTTTGAGCTCATTTTCCTGTGCCAGTAGCATCGACTTAATCATATTGATCATGTCCTCCTTAAGTACGTCAAACTCATCCTCTGTCCTTCTTTTTTTTCGTTGGGAGACATAATTTGGTGGAGTGACGAGGGTGTCGTCCCAGCCTTTCCCAGTTAGATTTGATTCCGAGAGTGACTTATCCATTTTAGGTAATAATAAATGGCTCACCAGTATCAATCCGACGGAACTTATAGGTAAACAAACAAGCAGAAGCACTCACCGGCCGTATGTTCAAACCGTGGTCGTATGTAGCATGCGTAGCAGGCGTGCGGCGAGAGTGGCAATGTCACGCGGTTGGCGTGTGGACGCTAACAGCAGCGGCGCAGGAGCAGGATGGCAATTATGAGGTACTTCCTTGTCCCTCGCGGGTCGCGGGTGCACGGGCGCACCTCCGCTGTGTGGATAGTCGGTGTACGCAAGATTGGCAATTAACCAGTCAGGAATATGCACTAATATCGGTTAAAGTAAACAACTTATTTATGCGGAGCAAGGAGCGACACGTCTGTTCTCGATGCGAACTTAGTCGGAAGAGGAATTAAGCGGAGGAGGTATTAAGCGCTGAATTTCAAGAGAAAGCTTAAATTAGGTCTTACTGGGTCGAGTTACTGCGTGATGTTGTTAATAATGTAATTGGGGGCATCTGATAATGGTACAATTACGTTTGACTTACGACTTGGTATTAAAAAAAAGTCCGATGAGGGATATGTATCCCGTGCCGGCCGCGGTCGGGGTAACGTCGGGCATTAAGACTTACGTGAGAAAGTTGTGGCGTCCAGCGGTGAGTGCGGCAGTGAGGCAAGACAGAAGCGGTTTACCGATGCCGCTGTACTGCTGTAAAGCTGTAGTTTACGAGCACATTATGCACTTACTATTCGTTGGGGAGGTATACCACACAGGTGTATGTACGAGATACTTATACATACTTATGCGTCCTTACAAAAACTTGAGAGTGTGATCATGATTTATTATGAAGTATAAAAGTTAAAAAAATATGTCTGAAAAGTATCTAAGTAGGAGATGAAAATATTTATTATTTGAAAAATACGAAAGGTTCTTTGGTTTGTACCAAACCTCAAAGTTAAATAGAGTAGCACAAGAGTACGTGGTTTATATAACTGGCGTCGTCGCAGCGGCAGCGGTGAGCTCACGCTGTTCGTACTTCTAACAGTTTTGTGCGAATTTATTTGTTCAAGGACTCGATAATGTTAAGTAGATACTAGAACAAAAAGCAGTTTTAGTTTCTGTTCTACGAATCAATTCAATATTCAGTTAAGTTAAGGTTATAGTTAGACAATTTTATTTTCCGGTATGACCATTGTGAAGAGTCTCCGTCTATTCTAAAAGGTGGTTTAGGTTTGGGATGTAAAGACTGACAATTGCGATAGATATAAAACGCACACGTAATTGCATTTAGCTTGTTAGTAAGCTCGAGTAACTCTAGGAGTTTCATCTGTCGGGTTGTATGAGCTGCTTGAGCTACAGCTTACACTAAGTTGCTGCACGCCACATGAGGCGAGCTTAAACTAAGACGTGTGGTACAATGTGCACAGCAGATATAATTCCGAGACATCTCCTTACAGCTCTAACACAGACGTAATTACAACTTACTATTGACGTGCGGTTTTGTACACCTCACGTCCACTGAAAGGTGGTGTCGGGTAACAGAAATGATGGAAACTTACTAATAACTTAATAGACAATAATATAAAGCTTTCTAATCTGGCAATAATAAATGTCCAGTTCTTAGTTGGATATTGATTATTGTCTACTAATTATTAAGAGCAGTGGAACTTATTTGTTGTTGTCAGTAAACAGGAATGCCCTCAATTATTGGCATTATGTAATTAAAAATAAATTCTCCTCGCTGTCTTTTACAGCGTTCATTAAAATATTTCCTTACAGAGACCTTTCGCGGAACCGGTTTCTTTGGAATTTATAAGCAATGAGAAGCTTAGAACGACTTATTTATTTAAATAAAATACTTAAATGTTGAACCTGATCTTATTGTGTGGGATTGGAATAATGTATTATTTATGAGGACATTGCTGATTCACTATTATTATGTTAAATAATAAGGACTCTAGGGAAGCACGGTATAAGAAGGCGCAGTTTTACACTACGTTGTGGGTGGAACCAGTCTTGCAGCGATGAGGATGATTATAACAACTCACACGGTCACATTGATTAACTAATAATTATGATGAGTTTTATTAAACTACCATAATGAAAGGCATTTTACAGGTAATGAAGTTAATTTACTGCTGCAATCGAATGAAACTGAAACACAAAACGTGCATCCAAATTAAATTGTAATAAAACAATTTGTATGTGTTTGTAGGCTGTTAGCGCTCGATGTACAAAGGGAGGCCAGTGTAACAACCAATTATCAGCACATGGCTCAGATAAATGCTGACGGTGTTGATGACTGATAGGCTTTCTGTAAACATTTGTACAATTTGTTAAATTTACAATTCTGGCACTGAGATTGTAAATGGACATGGATTGTAATAGACTACCACGCTCACTGACGGTCGACCACTTTTCAACCATATTACTCAGGGCATAAGGCTGAACAGTGGTCGACCGTCAGTAAACTCGGTTTTAGATCCGACATGAGTACTTTAGACTAACACGCCTGTTATCTGTCCTGTTGTTTCGTGCAGTAGGAGTGCAGGTCAGACAGTACGCTACGGCAGCATTAATTACATCATTCATCGTGGTCTTGCAACCGGGTTGCCACCTGGTTGCCGTTTAGAACCCAACGGCGTTGTAGCCGGGCTGCACGCTCAACTGTTTTAGATTTATTTCAAAACGCAGAGCCAAATCACAAACATTAGATTGCGGAGTTTACAATGACGTAAATATTTTGAATACTTTTGATAGTAACGTATGCAATTTGACTTATGGCTATGCTTTCTTTCCAAAATCAATGATATTGGAATAACATAAGAAGATACAACTTTTGTTAAAATACTAGTGAATTTATTTCAGTTTTTATACTCATACCTTCACAAGTAGGTTCTGGTTAGATCTATCGTAAAATAGCGGAGCTTCAGTTCGATTTCCGTTCGATGACATCTAATGTGAAGTTATGTGAACGGTTCGCGTCCGTCTGTCATTCACTAGGGAACGAATGTCACGACCGAACCGTTCACGAAATATAAACTGCATACTGAGGGCACTGGCAGAAGAAAAGAAAGAGTAGGTTTGACAGAATATAGAAAACAACACTTCAAATCAAATCTTTTTTTAAATTAACAACTCTTTAGATGTTTTTCATATCATGATAAAAGATAAACACAGTCTCTCATTGATGTCACGTGCGTGTGACAACATCACACAGTATGTTACAGTCACAGACTAGTACTGTGTTGTCGCGGTTACGGCGGGATAGTGTTTGTGTCGGGCAGTTAATTCGGTAATGAGAAGCGGCAACAGGTAGCCGGCCGGCGGCGCGATCTCACACGATACAGTATGTGGAGTAGAAGCCTCACTCCGCGCCATGTTCACACGGAACGCCTCACGGTGGGCTGAAATCGCGAAGTTGGGACTTAAGGATTTTTAAATATATATTTGCATTGTATATACTTATACCATACTTTTATGTTTTGGAACTTTTTTTTAAAGTAGGTTATTACCCTAAAATTTCAGAGATTTAATTTGTATGAATAAAACAAAGAATTCGATGCATGGTGCATATTATTAGGATTATTATTATTAGTTTGTTGTAAATATTTTGTGCAACTGCATTCCACACCACTCTTTCCACAACACCAAAACCGGTTTTCTTATCAGTAGACGAGTCGTCATTAGTGACGTGCGCCAATCAGAGGGCAGTAAATTTGCAGGTAAAAAATATTTGGGGTAGCAAGTTGAAAACAATGATATCAGTTCGTTGTAACCACCCTTTACATACGGACTACCCGCTCGTTACTTGATTTTTGTTAAAAGTTGATTTTCGAGAATTTTGTGAAAATGTTTAGTGATTTAGTTACTAATGTTGATATGTTTGTGAAATTGAAATCAAGTGGTAGTATTAAGGATCATAACTTTTTATACAGTGCTATCAAGTCAAAATTGTGTGATTTAAATCAAGATAATGATAATTTGCTAAAGGAATTCTGCGCAAAGTATTGTTATAATACTTATAAAAAATGGGAAAATGCTAAACGAAAAGAACATACATTTAGAAGTAAATACAGTGATTGGTTGGCATCGGAGATAGTTTGGCCTGAGTTTATGAAAGATTTTGCAAAAAACGACGACGAACCAGTTCCTAGCACATCAACTACATCTCATGAAAAGGTGTCTGTTGGTACATCAACTCAAGTAAGTCCGAGAAAACCATTTACAGAATTAGGTCCTAAACAAAAAAAGAGACGTACGGAACTTACTACGCAAACTATTGCTTCAGAGGAGTTGTCACATGCCCATGTTTTTAACTTAAAAGCAGAAGGAAAGGAAGATGTTGCTGACATATTACAGCATCTGCTCAAGCATCCACAGGACGTGCAAAAAGTAAAAGATTGTCTTTTTGGAAATAAAAAGAAATCAGTATTCTCTCCAGATGAAGCTTTAGGCTTGTTTTTGTCTTTGAAATTGTCAAAATGGCAATATAATACGCTACGAAAAAGTATCGCAGAAGTAACTGGTACCAACGTATATCCCTCTTACTACGCACTGCAAAATGAAAAAATTAAATGTTATCCACCTAAAACTGCTATTGTAGTAACAGATAAAACGGCTATGATAGAATTGCAGGCACTATTGGATATTACTGTGAAGAGAATTATAATGTCAAACGAAATTAGTGAAACTTGTAAAGATTTGACACTGATTAGTAAATGGGGATTTGACGGAGCTTCGAATCAAGCCAATTATAAGCAGAAAGTTGGAAGAGAAAATGAAGAAGATGAGGACTTTGACGATTCTAGCGTATTTATGGGTAGTTTGATTCCTATCAAATTAGTGTCTGGTGACAGAGTTATATGGGAAAATGATTCCCCAAATTCCTCATTATGGTGTCGTCCGCTGTTTTTTAAATTCATGAAGGAAAACAAATTCAGCATTTTGCAAGAAAAAAATGCGATTGAGGCAGAGATTAACAATTTAGTTAAGACAGTGGTTGATGATTTGACCATCTCGCACAACCTAATACTAACCATGATAGATGGTAAAGCGACTGCAGTTCTTTGCGATACATCAACACAAAGATGTGACATATGTAAAGCTACTCCAAAGGAAATGAATGATTTGTCCTTGGTTTTGGCAAAAGAAATTGATGTCGATTTATATAAATATGGTTTATCGTCGTTACACATCTGGATACGATTCATGGAATGCATTCTTCATATAGCGTACAGATTAGATTTGAAGACATGGATGGTGAAAGGTGACAGTAAAGCTATTATGGAGAGCAAAAAGAGAAATATTCAGGAAGCATTTAAATCCGAAACAGGACTTTTAATTGATGTTGTGAAACAGGGTCATGGTACAACAAATGATGGGAATACTGCGAGGAGATTTTTCGAAAACCCCGATATTGCAGCTTCGATCACAGGAGTAAATGAAGAATTAATAAAAAGATTTAAAACTATATTAGAAGCAATTTCGTCGGGTCACCGTATTGATATATTGAAGTTTAAAGATTATACCGAAACCACCATGGAACTATACATTGAATTATATAATTGGTTTTACATGCCTGCAAGTGTTCACAAAGTTTTAGCTCACGGAGCAGCTATTATTGAAAGCTTGGGTATAGTGCCCATTGGAAAATTATCCGAAGAAGCAGCTGAAGCACGCAACAAAGATTTTCGGAGATATCGTGCTCATAATTCGAGGAAATTCTGTAGAAAAGCTACTAATGAAGATATTTTGAACAATTTGTTAATCAGCTCTGATCCACATATTTCAAAGATACGACACAAACTGGTGCGAAAACACAAAGCCTTTTCAGAAGAAGCAACAGCTTTGTTGATCGTTAAGGATACATTTGTTGACGATGATGATCAAGAAAATTTAGGGGTTTTAACTGAAGACCCGTTATTGTCAGAGCATGGTGTTGAGCATGGTGCAGGCCCCTCCTAAAAATATTGGTAAATGATTTGAATTTTGAATTTGTCTTTGTAAGTCTCACACATACAGAACACAGATTTGTAGTCGTGGATTAGGCCTATTGGGGAGACCACTGATAAAAAAAACGCGCCTAGTTCTCTACCTCTGGGGTGGTGTGGAATAGAGAATACAATAATTATCACTGCTAAGTATTCTAAGATTTAGGTGACTTTTAAGATATTTTCGTTCAAAAAAATCTAAAAAAGTCTAACTACCTACTAAGTCACAGTAAACTACAGTAGACGATTAGATGCAAATAAATTGTACTATTAAAATACTTATCCAACAATTGGAAGAAATTTGAGATTTTGTAGACTTAAATGCGATTTTAATAAGAAAAAAAATTAAAAAAAAAATTCTCCTAAATCGCAGCAAAGCGCAGTAGCTGACTAGTTGTAAAAATAAGCTAATAAATAGTACTATTTTAATATATACATCGCAGTTGGAGATGTTTTCAGATTTTTGAGATTCTTTAGATTTTATGATTTTTTCTATACAAAAAAATATTTAAAAAATTGTAGTACTAAAAATAATGCGTAAAATAAAAAGTCATAGAACAATAATTTACTGTATTAGATAGTAGAACAAATTTGCATCATTAATCAGTAAAAATAAGATGACTTTTTTTTTAATGTCCTAAGTCCACTACGTATATAAATCAACCCACCGCCTGCTGCCCACCAGTAGCGGGCATATAATGGTGAACAGAGATTTCTTTCAGAAATTATTGTTCACTCGGTCATCTCGCTCTCGCATTTTGTTACTCCTGCCACAAGTGGACTTATGGATGGTAAAAATAGGAATTCGAACAACGCTCTAGATGGAGCGTTGTTTGTAAATGAACGAATCCTTTCCTATAGAAGCATGTTTGCTAAGAATTATTTTAACGAAAGTGAGCACTAGGGAGATTTTTTTAAAATTTCTCCCATGTAAGTTTGTGTTAGTTCGTTAGTTTAGCCGATGGAAAATATCATCGGCCTGTGTACTTATTGTAGTCTTTCTCGTGGTCAATATTTATTTTTGTTGTCGTATTAAACCTTCGTCAGCCAGTTTGTGTTCTGACACTTCCGTATCAATATCCTTACGTCACCACCTCGCCACCTCGGGCTAACGAGCTGAATATACGTGTGGCCCGTGTGGGGTCACCGTGTAGGGTCAGTTTACCACACACACACCGCCTGCGATACAGAGATTGTTAGGATTTATGGGAGAAGGGTTAAAAAGGGGGTACTAAGTTTAAGTTTTAAGTAAATGATAGCCCGACGTGATTGAGGATGAAGTGTTCGAGGCTTGTGTTTGTCAATCAACTCGTTTGTCAATAACTAGCACGTTTCTTTGATTGTGAGATAGAAATTATAGGACCAAAACTAACAAAAAGTTCCGCACTCACCAATTTGGTAAAATCAAACACTTAGGCCCGTATTTACAGAACGTCGCTCAGTACTAAATCATTACGTAAGACTAGTTTCAGGCCATTCGATGTGTTGAAATTAGTTTTAAATAATGCCTGAGCTCTGAGTGACGTTACGGGTCTCCTATTTAAAAAAACCGGCCAAGTGCGAGTCTTACTCGCACACAGGGTTCCATAGCCCTAAACAATATTTTGAACTGTCATTAATTAGTTAGTAGTATTAGTTAGTAAACTTCCACTCAACCGCAAAACTAAATTGGTTTTTTATAGTATGTTAATGAAAAACAAAGTTACTGCTGCAGTTTGATGAAAAAGTCCCATATCTCAAAAACTAAACATCATATTATCTAATTGAAACCAATTTTCGTTGATAGCTTTTTTTACCTTCTACAATCCTAAGTATTTTCAGAATTTTCCTCCTCTTACTTTAGAAATTAGAGTGGGGGGAGGGGGGGGGGACACATTTGACCACTTTAGAAGTGGCTCTAGCGCAAACTATTCAGTTTAAAAAAAAATGATATTAGAAACCTCAATATCATTTTTGAAGACCTATCCTTAGATACCCAACACGTAAGGGTTTGATGAAAAAAAATTTTTGGTTTTCAGTTCTATGTATGGGGAATCCCAAAATTAATTGTTTTTTTTTTCTATTTTTGTGTGAAAATCTTAATGCGGTTCACAGAATACATCTACTTACCAAGTTTCAACAGTATAGTTCTTATAGTCTCGGAAAAAAGGGGTGTGACATACAGACGGACAGACAGACAGACATGACGAATCTATAAGGGTTCCGTTTTTTGCCATTCGGCTACGGAACCCTAAAGAATGGGTGATATCTATCTGAGTCGAGGATTTCATAAAATTCCCTACCAACATATTTCGAGGAATTCCACATTTGTCTGTAATTCAGAGAACAATAGAAATTCATGAGATATTCGCTTGCTGCCCGGGGGGGCCCCTCCGCTCTCCTCGCGTCTGTCTCGCCTGTAAGGGCGAGGTCGGCTCCCGGCGGCAAAGTATGGTATGCAGGTGGAATGTTTCCGAGAGCTTCAGTGGCAGACTCACAGTGACTGATCATGGAACACATTGTTATGCTTCATTGCTCAGATTTTTTTGAATACCAAGGTCAGGTGGTTGGACCCCAATAGATGTTGGAAATGCTTGTCCAATTGTTTTTTGGATGCTTAAGAGGAAACCGATGTGGACGTCTTTTAACTGAATGATGATCAGACTTCCCAGTGCCAATGCTTGTGCTTCGAAAACTCTAAGCAATCTCAGAGGTTTTACGTGTATTAATATCCAGAAGCCAAGCTAAAACCTAGCAAGTTATCCACAAGATCCCATCGCAACTACCTAAACATCCGACCGCGGACTTCGCAAACTATCGATACGTGCTCGAATTACGATATATTCATGACAACACGGCGCTTACTCCGTACTATGTATTTATACGTAGCAATGACTCTCGTTTTGTTAAAACCATCTTTGTGACTTCTTAACGTACTACGTAGGATGTGCACAGACAGGGTTGGTCACGTTACCTGCGTGGTTCATTTGTTTGGTTTGTGGGCTTCGATCAATAATAGTTATTGATCGAAGTTTGTGGGTGTTGGCTATGAGTTGAGACCTTAAAGCCCGGAGTCCAACAAAGCGGAGATGTGCTGAGTGTTGCGGAGACAAATATGTCTAATCACAGGTGGGACGAGTGACGCCATGTAAGTAAAATGTTATTGATCGATTACGCCACGTGTCCTCTCCACTGCTGTTTAGGATTAGTTAGTAACTACTGAATACGTGGTAGGGGTATCCAGTACTTAGGCGCAAGTAGTAGTAAACATTTAGAGTCACCTACCTCTCACATGGTCGTCGTATATATTTGCCGAAAGGTGACCTCATCGGTGGATCGTTCCCAATTATTTGTTCACTGATATTGGGCGAGTGAACAAACAAGGCTAGACTGTTTCATGTCGATATGAACTGCGGAGGAGGGCTTTATTAATATAACACGCTGATTGGAATCAATATAAAATAAGTATGGATGTCTGTTCTATTTGCTAATAAGTAACCAACCTTTAAATCTTCCTAAAGGTTAGTAAATAGTACGCCCGTTACTACCGTACTTCCGTTATAAATATAATAACGGAAGAAATTATTTGTCTCGGTAGCATTAATCTGTAATTTTTTATGGTTTAAATTGGCAGATCCGGGCGTGAGTGATTGTCAGCCCTTATATCTTAGAGCTTTTATTATAGGTTTAAAGATATTTATTCTCAAAAAAGACACAAAGTCACTTACATGAGAACAATGCTTAAAATAAATTATATTTACAGTTCGTCACAGACGTCACGGAAGCAATCATTACAATAACAATTATTAGGTTTGTAAAATACACCCATCCAATGAATTCATGTTTTAGAAATAGTGTTATTTGTAATCAGATATTCAGCTAAACGAGTTTTGAATGCATTGAATGAGTGTAATTTTTTAATACATGGGGGTATTTTGTTGTACAATTGTGCTCCTTCAAATGTTAACATTTTTTTGCCAAACTTAGTTCTCATCTTCGGCAAAATCAGAAAACTAGCTCTGCGAGTGCTACGTTGGGTTACTTGTTTCACTTTTGTAAACGATAAATTAGTCTGTATGCTTTTGTTGAGTACCTTACGAATGAAAATACATGTATTGTAAATATATAACTGTCTAATGTTCATTATTTTTGTTTCTTCATAAATTTTGCTTGTTGATGTTAGATATGGGTAGTTAAAAATCATTTTTATTATTTTGTTCTGTGCAACTTGGAGATTTGCTAGCTTCGTCTTGGCCGCACTGCCCCAAATTTCAACCAGATATAGTAGGTGTGGTTTTACTAAGGCGTTATAGATGGTGTGACGTAATCTATGTGGAATACATCTAACTATGTTTCGGAGGGATCCAAGTAGTGACGTAAGCTTTGTTTTTATATGGTCCAAGTGAACAGTCCAAGATAGAGAACTATCCATTCTTAAGCCTAGATACTTTTCACAAGATTTTTGCTGTAGGGGTATATTGTTAACTAGTAATGGATTATGTGGGGGTATTATTTTGTTTTTTGCTTTAAACAAGATATAGCATGTCTTAGAAATATTTATTGTTAATAAGTTGTATTGAAACCATGAAAAAAGGGTGTTTAAATCGTCTTGAGCCTGAGAAACTAAATCATGAATAGAAGGTCCAAAATAAAATAAGCAAGTGTCATCTGCGTATAGAGTAAGATGACCATGTAGTTGAAGTTCCTGGATATTATTTATGTAGATCAAAAAGAGCAGGGGGCCCAAGATTGATCCCTGGGGAACGCCGCACGTTATGGGTAATGTGCCACTTTGATAATTATTATCCGTTCTAACTAACTGCGACCTGTTTTTTAGATAAGAATGGAACATTTTTAGTGCACTGTCGGTAATTTTGATAGTTTCTAGCTTTTTAAGTAGCAATTCATGACTTACGGTATCGAACGCTTTTTTGAGATCAATAAAGATACCAAGGACTATGTTTTTTCCATCAACATTTTGTTTGATTTTATTAACGAGGTCGACTGTAGCTGTTAGTGTGCTGCTTTTTGGTCTAAACCCGTATTGTCTGTCTGAAAGAAAGTTGATAGAGGTTAAATGTTTATACAAGCGGTTGTGTAGGATTTTTTCTAATATTTTTGACAAAACTGGCAACACTGAAATTGGTCGGTAGTTACCTGGGTCCATTTTTGAACCCGATTTGTGTATGGGAGTGACCTTCGCCATTTTCAGAGAATCGGGAAAATTACCCTCAACTAGCAATTTATTGAAGCATTTGCTCAGGTTGCTCGCAATTAAATTTTGTATGCATTTTATTGCTTTGGTACTAATTCCATCTAATCCAGTACTACAGTTAGGGTCGAGATTGGATATGATTTTTGTAATTTCAGTTGTAGAACACGGATCAAGAATTGATAACATTGGAGTGTCTTCTGGAGGAGTTTTTGGTAAAGCATGTGTATGATCATCGTGAAATGATTTAGGAATTTCATTAGCTAAAAGGGGTCCAATGGTGGCAAAGTATTCGTTGAAAATCTGGCAAATTTCGTTTGGGTCCGTAATGTGTTTCGAATCGATCAATAGTTTTGAAGGAGCACAATTTAGTTTAATTTTATTGTTGGCTAGAATGTTTACCAAATTCCACATTTTCTTGGGTTTATTAATACAATCGCTAAACTTTTTATAGTAGAAAATATTCTTTGTATCTTGCATGTTTTTGGCAACATGTTTTCTTTTTGTGATAAATTCTGCTTCCAGGGTGATGTTCTTTGGATTCTTCTTTAGATCTGTCCACAATGCGTTTCTCTGGTTGATATCATCAATTATGTTTCTATTTATCCAGTCGTTTTGGGGTAGGTTCAGAATTTTGGTCTTTTTTGTTTTACTTTTATCAATTATTGATTTTATTTTGTTTTCTAGCACTGCATAATTATCATCTAATTCTTCAAGGTTTGTTGTTTCTAGCATATCATATAGTTTCGTAAAATCAATGGCTTCGTATTGAGTCCGTAGTTTTCGAGGGGATTTAGTTTTTTTGAGTTCAACATATATTTGTTTATGATCTGACATTGAAGAGTCAGCTATTGCCATGTGGAAGTGATCGTCTTTCAGATTAGAACTTACATGGTCCAAAATGAATTTTCTAGTATTCGATTCTCTTGTACAATATTTCTTAGCAATTTTATTTATTAATGTATGTCCAGTTCCCTTCAAAAGTTCATGATATTGTTTAGTCTTTTTGTCTTTGTTTAACAGATCAATGTTAAAATCTCCGAACACTATTGCTCTGTTTTTTTGCTGTAGTTGGGACTCATAAACCTCAAGAAAATTATAGCCTCAGTGAGTTGTGAAAAAATAATATACTTGACTTTGACTAACTGTAGGATCATTTCTAGCATTTTTTTAACACCACCGACACTAAATAAATGCGTACCTTAGTTAGATAACAGTGTCTCACAGCCCTGAATGTATTCGACCCGATGCCTACGCTTACGAGAAGGTTCCATCATCAACACATCGTGTGTGGTGCCTCATCTAGTATTCATCGCACTACATTGACACTGCACACGAGACGAGTACGTGTGACGTCATCCACAGCGGGCGTTGTGTCAACTGTGCCGTGCCCCTTTTCAGATGAGATTCACCTTGACCTTTTAAGTTTAAAAGAATCATCAAAATCACGAAAAAGGTTGACACCTATCTGTAAATTATTTCAGTACTTTTTGATTGTTTAGACTTTTAGTGAGCTTATGTTATGCTTTATTGCACGATATAATGCTACAAACACAAGCTACAACAGAGTCCCTTCGTTGCTACTTTGAAGCAATTTGGCTCTTTAATTTTTAGATTGGATTAGTCGAAAATCGATCGATAGGTTAACCAGGTAGAAACTATCGATCGATGTCGACTAATCCATTCTACCATTGATGTATGGCATCGATCGAAGATCGATCGATTAGTGTGGTAACACCCTAGACAATAACAAATCATCTCAAGGCGACATCTCGTTACACTTTCAACTTTAAACCTCGTGAAAATAAACTTTGTTCAACGCGAAGTTAATCCAAAGTTAAGTAATCTACGACTACAGCAAGTTTAGAGAGCTGCAACTCTTCATAATTTAGCGATCCGCCGCAGATATGTGAAGGGATGATGAAAGCATTTGGAATAAGAATAAACACAATATTGCACAATAATTTTATGAAATATTTTTATATTCAACAACTTAAATTATTTCTGTGTCAATTTGACAATCAAGATATTTTGCAAATGTCATTGTATGATATGTTTAAGCAGGTATTGTCCATGGTCTAATGTGCCTGACAATGCACAGGCGCCACCGACTGGTGACAAATGTGCTGACGTAAAACCGAGCCGATGATGGAACGCTCTGCCCTCTGTGTGATAGCTAATGTTCCATGATTGATTGGCCCTAAAGAGTGGCTATGAGTGATAAATTATATTGATGGCCACCGCATTGATCATTATCTATATTGTCCCTATCAGGCTGTAAATCTGCGGTATTCCTCAAAGCGCAACCATTAGTTGCTCACAAATTCAAATAAAAAAATATTACATATTTATTCCTTAAAGCGCACCTAATTATCAAGGTGCAATAGTGATGGTGCAATAGTTTTGTATGGTGTCGGACGTAAAGAATAGCACCATCCCATATCTTGCCGTGGGTGTCGTAAGAGGCGACTAAGGGACTTGCCAGAGAATGGGCAGCAGCGTTCTCTGTGCTTTTGTTACAACCGTACTACGATCGTCAACCCGCCTGCCAAGCGTGGCGATTATGGCAAAACCCCCTTATGGCAATATGGCGTTGGGGGTGGCCTATGTCCAGCAGTGGATGTCTTTTCGGCTGAAATGATGATGATGATGAATAGTGATGGTTGTTCATTTCTGTTACCCTGGTACTTTTCAAAACAACTGCCATAATTCAATTCAAAGAACCTGTATTTTTAACATTGTTGACCAAAAGTTGCTTAAAACATTTAGTTCAAGTTAATTTCTGTTTGAGTCCTTTTTAATAAATAAACGATTAAGACAGTTGATTTAAAACTGTCTGTCGATATTATTAATGAATCCATCATAACCCTCTCTATTTTTCAACATGATTGCGTTTTGAGGAATAAACATGTAACATTTTTAATTTGTATTGTGTACGCAAGTAATGGTTGCGCTTTGAGGAATAATTTGGTTGCGATTAGTTGGTTGCGCTTAAAAATAATTGAACTTTAAGGAATACCCGTAAATCTAGACTAGTGAACATTATGCCCCAACACTATTTTAAGCTTTCAGGGTTTATAATAACCAAACGTACACTGTAACTGCCGTGACTTTGTAGCAAAAGGCAAAGAAAGAGGGTACACAGATTTGTCTCCTAATTATTTATTTACCATCCACCCGCATACTCCAGTCATCCCGATCATTTCGACGTTGTTGCAAGCGATCAGACGCTTGCAACAACGTCGAAATAACGTCAGCTCACAATAAATGATCACGGCAGATATCCCGTAAGTGACAGTGTAACATTATGTGCAATTTATATTTAACACAGAGACTAGACGTGCTTTCAAGAGCATTTTATAATGTTGTGTTTAGAAACTTTTCTTAAAGTTTTTCAAGATAGCTAGTAATATATGTTATAACGTTCATAAAAGAAATATTGGAATGAAACTATTCTCTATTGAGTTGAGAATATCATATTCAATCGAGTTGGAAAATTTCAATATTAGGTACAATTTTACAATTGTTTCAAATTTGCATATAAGAAGAGAAGCTATGTTACGTCTTACATCGAGACTGAATTCAATTTATATGATATAGCTATATGAAAACTGAATAAAATCTAGTATTTGTGAAAAAATATCGCCGCACCACTGTGGTGATGTTACATGATAGGGCTGATTGTTATTACTAAAAAGTAAAGTATTTTAAAACTACGCTTGATACCATATCACTATGTCTTAAGATTGATTTCTGTCTGATTTCACGAAGGCATACAATCTACTGAGCAGTCACAGCTTACAACAATTCTCTGCGATGGTATCATAAATACATAAACATACAACCTCCATATTTACGACGTTGTTTACAGTTACAATACTCGCCATCTTGTGTCGCTGTTCACTGGCGGCGTGGCGCGGGCCGTTCAGGCGGATTCGCGTCGCCCAATCTGAGATCATTCACATATAGGTCGACTTACGCCCCGTTCAGGATTTTAGCCGACACTGATTGCGACACGACTTGCGTCAAGCGATGAGAGTGGATCAATTAGTGCTATAGCGTGACGTGAGTGCCATCGCGTCGCAAAAACTCGAGGCATGCTCTTAACTTTTTTCTTCATTTGTTTCCGCTGTCGCAACAAGTGTGTTAATTAATTGACGCCTAGAGATAGTGTTTTTGATAGTTTAGTTGCTGCGTATGACAAAATGATTTGGAATATTACTTTTATTATCGTCACAAATTACGAAATGTTTATAATAAAACCAGACGAAACAATTATTCTTGAAAGTATTTCCTTGGTTCTCTTGGCGTTCTATAACTTCTAAACTAATACAGTCGAACCAAAACAAGTAAAGCTATAAAGTTTCATAGCTTTATTCATCATTTCTATAAACAAATATTTCAGCCAGCCCATGAGTTTAACGGCCGAGGCAAGTGCCCTTCATTCGTAAATATTTCTCTCAAGTCAACGAGGGTACAATGAGCTAAACATTTAATATTGATCGGCGATTAACTGGAGTATCAACAAGTACCCTGTGACGTCACAGCGTCACGTTCGAATGAACTGTACCAAAGAGCGCAGGAAATGTTTTATGATGACTATTAAAGTTTGCAAAACGCGCCCAAGTTAGAGGAGATCACGGCAAGGCGGGTACTGTGGTAGAGTGTATTAAATGGTATTATTTTCATCTAAAAAAGTAATTAATGATACAACTATTTTAATTACATCTCGAGTATTATTTTGTGTTTTCCACATGAATACAATAATTAGTAGACAAAAAAGTTAAATTTAATTAATAAAAAATGCCTACCTTGATGTTCAAGCTCTTGTATTAATAAGTGACCTAAGGTGACTCATAGCACTTTAAATAAATCAAGAAAGCAAATAAACAACAAAAGAAGTGCCGCTGATCATGCAACGTTTTGTTACATGAAATCTAGTAAGTGTGTTAATTGTAACATTATACGATTACGCGATATTAATAGCACTAGTCAAGGATACAGCGAGTTGTACTTAACGGGTTATACTGCTTTCGCGATTAATATTCCAAATATGTAAACAACTGTGTGTCACTATTAATTTGCGATGCAATTTAATAGTGACACACGGCAACAACTTTTTCTATAATGCTAGTAATTTTGAAATGAACTTATATTTGCAAGTTCGTATAGCTGGAAATTACATCAATAGGAAACAAAGTCTTGAATTAGGTTTAAAATTTGAAGTTATGGCAGTTGTTTCATTACTTCGTTATGCAAACGAAACTAATAATATAAGGAGAGGAAGTTGTTCGGAGTTATTCGTTTATTGTTCCAGATAAGTATTGTGTTTCTGTCGAACCTCGCTGAAAGTATTCATATCTTTTTGCAGTATATAAATTCAAATAAGTGTGAAAACTTACATATACTTAGAAGGAAAACAGATACTTGCTGATTTCGTTATAATTACAGTTCAGAAGTGTTTTATTATTTGGAATAATAAACCAGTACAAATATCTTTCCAGAAATTATCTCACACTAGTTATTTTGGAAATGTTTCATTTAAATCTGTGAATTCGAACAGAAAGCAGTGACTTTTAACTGATGTAAAAAAAAAAAACAATTTGAAGCGGAAATATATATCTTTAATGATGACCACGTATAATTTTTTACATAGAAGTCCGATTTGAATGATTTGATGATTTGAAGCTTAGCTAGACTAAAATGTATATTTTTTATTTTTCAGTCCATGTTTGCGTTGGTTATATTCATGGTCAAAAAGTTTTTATTACTTTTCAATTCAATCAATTTGTTTTTCCTCGAAGAAACTCCGCCATACTTTAGTATGTTTAATCTAATTACATAAATTAGTATAATTTATGCTCTTTGTGAAACAGTAACAACATAACTTGAAGTGTTTTCTTTAATAGCAACATAAAAATAATAAACTTTTAATTATTCATACGAGTACTTCCTTCGAGCTCTGTATGTTTGTCGTCCAGTATACCGCGGCTTATTTATTCTTCTACGGCTCATAACATCATGTGCATGAGCATGTGTTTCTCGATGGAGGCAGAAAGCTTGCTCGTACAGTGTTATGATATTGTATGCATATAACCAATAAACTATAGCTAGCAGATTTATTACCCACTTACTGAGACTGTCTCGTAGTACTCATGGTCGTAAGTGCGATCTCTGAGTAAGGGGTAAGGCCAGGATAACAGAAATCGCTTTCTCTTCGTCTTTTCTCCGTTTCCCTGAATATATTTGAAGTACAGTAAATCATTTCCGCGTCATTACGGGGCTCAGCAGCACATAAATAAGAACCAAGTTAACGGAGCGAGCGACTGCTATTAATTACCACATCCAGTGACTGCGCAGAAAGCAGTGCTTTTTATTTTGACGCGTTATTTTCTGCTGATTAACTTGGAAACATGCGACTACTTTCTTTAAGCCTCATACACTCAGACCGTCAGCTAAGGCGACTACACTACTTGTGTTCGTTGACCCCAATCCATATTATTATGTTTATATCACGTGTGCTGAGTTCTGCCAGCTTAAATTGGCCCCGTATATTCTATTTAATTCCCTTCAAAAGGTCAATATTTTGAACTCATCACAAGATTCATTCTACGTTCTCGTAGCAGTGGCACGAAAGTCTACGCCGTAGCACTACGGGCTACGAGACCCTGCAGGTGTTCATGTATTGTGAATAATAAGTCATTGAATACGTCACCACGCCTCACATGTACATCCCAACCTACATCGATATATATCTAAACCTACAAAGTCCTAGCATCAAGTTTACTCCTAACTAAATATATACATACCAATGGATGCAAATCCGCGTGTATTTCATCAGTATTGCTGGCATGGAATACACTCTGACAAGTAAGGACGGCTAAAGATCGCGACAAGCTAGGTTCGTTGCTAACGTTGTAATCCAGACTCTTCGTTCAAGTTGTAATTAAGTTAGCTTGTTTCAACAAATTGGTGGTGATAAAACGTTTGGTGTGTGACTAGGTTTCTAATTGTTTGAATTTAAAGTAATCCGCCAACCTCTTGTGAGTAGTTTACTCTTGTTACACAACACGCTTCAATGGTTTGATCATGTCTGTCATGTCACGAGACTAGCTGGAAAGCTCATAACAAATGTTAAATAATAAATGTAGGTGGAAACGCCGGGAGGGAATGTCCTAAAATGTGATCGTGGCGTACACATAAGCAGTATGTGAGGATGTAGCAGGTATTGTTCTCAAGTTTCTGCCTACGACAATTACAAGTATGTAAAAGTACTAAACTATTGACTAATAATTCTGTAGTTCCCATTTTAACTACACGATATCCATTGCGTGTCCTCCGGCGAGAGACGCGGGCGAGGGTACGCAATCAGCGCGATGTACCAAGCCATAAGTCTCGGCCACACTGCGCACGCCGCAGCACCGCAGCCATTATTACTGCTAATAAAACTGTCCACTGCAAGCCGTGCTTGGGTACAACACTGTCTTTATGTCTACCTATACAAATATCTACGTTTCTTAGTTCTGTCGGCTCATATTACACTCGCTTACAAACATAATTTATGTTTACTATACAGTGTTGTTCAATCTATCCCGTGCTGTTCCTGGGGAGCTATGATACTTGAAAAAAACCCAACGGGTGTACTTATTGTTGATTGGATCGCTATAAGGCTGTGATCGTAAACCTTCAGGGTATCGTCTGCAATATATTGGAGGAAAAACATAAAACTAGAGGAAATAAGTCGCCGGAGCCTCCGTCAGTAATCGCTTGGCCACGACCTACACCCTCCAGCCACACGTGTGTGTCGACAGAGATTGCGGGGAGAACAAATGAAAAGAGTTGTGCAGATCATGCCACTAAAGACCGCACCACGATTTGCAAGTCAGCGCAGCGCAACGTCTGATGTCGTGAACGGGCCGTAAGGACCATAGACGCGTCGATATAATACTAGGTTTATAAGCCACTTCACTAGGATATGCGAACTAAACGATTTTATGCGAAAGCTTCCCTTTCGGGAGCCACTCATAAAACTGTCATGTAAATTATCAGAGAATTCCTTAAACGTGCTTCTAGTCAATATGTTAGCTTTTATATCGCAAGGAAAACGGTTTTACTGGAAATTCTTTACTCGTGGGCCGTAATAAAACGTATAGTAAAACCCACGTACGTTTATGTCCTAGATGAAGTTTTATTTTAGTTATGGGTAAGCCGATGCATGAAGGCAGATAGATGTATGAATGTGGATGAAGCAAAAGTAGTAAGTAAGAGAGTAAGATCGTGGCAGGTGGCATTCTGGAGTATCTGCCTACCACCATGGAAAAAATGCTTTATAACAAAAGTTTAAAAACCGCTTGCGTAACACTGTTAAGCGTTAATTTACACGGGTAATGTAATCATAAAATATATTTAACTGTGACTATCGACCATGTAACTGGAATATGTAACATATAACTCAGAAGCCTGTAAGATTAACGCGATCGTAAACATAAATGAGGAAGCGTTTAGGGGATTGCTCTCAAAGTGTCGGCGCAGACTCCAAGCAAAGTGAGATTGGCAATCGAGTGTTCTAACGAAATCTTTATCGGAAGTAGTACTTGGACTTGGGCTCCGGATTCATTTGAACAAATAGGAAAAAAAACAAGTATTCGCAACCTATCAGGTATGTGTACACACTTGGGTGTGTTAGGTCCTTTTTTTTCTGGGACGTTATTCAATAACGTCATTTTTCTAAACTGATTTACTTTCTCTCTTTATTGACAACATTATACAAAATATAGACCATTATGGATAATTAACAGAGGTTTTTAACTAGTTGACAATTATATTAGCTTAATAAATTGTGACCCGTAAACATCACTAAACGCAAAACTGTTTTTTGTGGTTCAATCTCACTTAGAATCCAGGTTTAATTGTAGTGGGATCAACTGAGCTCGCACATCTCTAGTACGCTTCAGTACCTTACTGTGAGTGCAGAGAGATGAAAGCATTCTGATTCAATAACAAGTAGATTTGCGATAACTTGACGACATTATAGTGAACTTTTTAGAGGTACACGTAAGTTGTGAATCCATCTTAGTTTTCTTTTAATGTTCTTTACATACGACTCAGGTTTAACAGTCATCATTATCGACATCTGCTTAACTTTAGGACGTAGCTGAAAACCAGTATTTAATTTGGAATGATTGCCAATCGGACCTCCTCAACCCTACCATCCGTGTCCGTGGTAAAACCGGTTGTCACACTGGATTGTCTTCAAGTATGGTACAACTAGAAAACTATGTCTGTGGCTTTGTTTACAAAACCACTTCAGAATAGAACCACGAATCTCCCACCGAACAGCCATACTTTTGATTACGTAGGGCAACATTTAGACGATAACATCGCGTATATAATTCAATTGATATATTTATTTGATAGATTTGATAGGTTATTAGAAATAATCCAAAAGCTACATGGAAACTTGTAAAACGGGTAGCAAATCTAGGCCAAAGCAGACACTCGGCCTCTGAACTGCTAAACTACTGTGCCGAACCTTCGCAGTCTGTGGACAAAGTCAACAATTACTTTGCGAATGTTGGTGGACTCTTGGCGGCGAAAATAGAACACTCTGTCCTCTATGAATATCTCTCGGATAGTCGTTCCAACATTGACATCCCGAGTACCTCCATACAATCCGCACCACAATCAATGGCCCTTCACAGCGTGGATAGTGCTGAGCTGGAAAATATTATCCTTAGCCTTAAAGACCACTGTGCTGTTGGTTTTGACGAAATATCCCCCTCGATCGTAAAAGCGACTCGTCACATTCTTATTCCAATCCTTGTTTTCATATTCAATTTGTGCTTTTCAACAAGAACTTTTCCTGATGTTTTCAAAACTGCAGTCGTTCACCCTATCTATAAGTCGGGAGACAGGGACAATGTCGCTAATTACAGACCCATTTCAGTGTTGACTACCCTCTCAAAGATATTCGAAAAAGTTATTAACCACAGGCTCTCCAAATACCTAAACAAATTTAACCTTCTTTCTAATAATCAATATGGTTTTAGGTCTGGAAAATCCACCGAAGATGCTGTTCTAGAACTTACAGAGACCATTGCTGGCCATTGGGAAAATAAATATAAAACTCTTGCCATCTTTTTAGACCTATCAAAGGCCTTCGACACTGTCTCAATTCCCATACTTCTTTCGAAACTAGAGCATCTTGGTATTCGCGGGACGGTCCACGATCTCTTCAGGAGTTATCTTACAGGTCGTAAACAAATAGTAAAGCTTGATAACTACCTCAGCAACCAGGAGACGATCACTTTTGGTGTACCCCAGGGCAGTGTACTGGGACCCCCACTTTTTCTCATATACGTTAATGAGCTGTGTAAGTTATCCTTACCCAACTGCAAAATCATAGCTTATGCCGATGACACAGCTCTAATTGTACATGGCCAGGACTGGGCTGAAACTCGCCTCAATTTGGAGTTTGCCTTGAGCACCGTCATGAGGTGGCTCACCACAAATCTTCTTACACTAAATGTCAATAAGACCAAATTTATCACGTTCTCTACTACGAAGTCAAGTCAACCACCCACACCGATTGAAGTTCGTGCGCACACTTGCCCTAACACACACGATAACTGTGGCTGTCAACAATTAGAAAATACTCCTACTATCAAATATCTTGGCGTCACTCTTGATAGCAACCTGAAATGGAAACAACATATTGCTTCAACTGTAGCTCGTGTACGAAAACTTATATATATATTTAAAAAGCTCAGAGGCGCGGCCGACTTTAACTGTTTAATAACCGTCTATTTTGCTCTCGCTCAGTCTGTTCTTGGGTATTGCCAAACGGTCTGGGGTGGTGCCGGTAAAACAGTGATGCTACGTGTCGAACGAGCGCAGAGAGCTGTCCTGAGGGTGCTGGCAAGGAAACCAATCCGATATTCGACATCCTCTCTGTATACCCTCTGCCAGGTCCTTACCGTCAGACAACTATTCATACTTCAAACTGTTCTTCGCAAACACAGCCAACTTATCTTTGACCCAAAATGCTGTTCTACACGCCGCTCAAATAGGATTTGTAGCACTGAGTCTCGTAGAACCGTTGCTGCAAGTCGACATTACAAACATATAAGCTCAAAAATATATAACAAATTAAAATTCAAATTCATTTAATCATTTTGTGAACATAGGGTAAAAATATACAGATGTTATAAATAAATGTTGGTCCATACTATGTCCCGCCAGAAGGCATACAAAATATAAAGTAGGTAATCGAAAAGTCAATTAACAAAATTAAAAAAATAAATGGTAAGTAAATGTCACAATTCATTTCAATCACTAAAGGCTAATAATAAATATATCAATAAATTAAGACGGCACATAAGCAAGTATAAATTATTTAGTCACAGTTTCTTATATAATAATAGATGCAATATAGAATACAATATGTCAATAAAAACTATCATCCATAACATAAGCAACATTCATTTGACAGATTTAAAGTTCAATAAATATTATTTTAATTTGTCATTAAGATATTCATTGACCGAGTAATACGCCTTGTCACTCAATAATTTAAAAAGGCTACGTTTAAACTCATTCATGTTGTTGCTTGATACAATTTGATTAGGTAATTTGTTATAAAGTTTTGGAGCCATTGCAAATATACTATTGTAGAGGAATTTGGTTTTAGTGCATAACGGGTGCAGCTTTTTTGAGCGCCTTTGACTTTCGACAGATTTATATAATGACATATTGGTTTTTACAAAAATACAGGCTTCATAGACATAGAGTGATGGTACAGTCAGTATTTTCATGTTTCGGAAATGTCGCTTGCATGAGTCCGTTTGTTTTATCTTACATATGGCTCGAATGCATTTTTTCTGCGCTATCAATACCTCCTCTACCTTACTAGCATTACCCCAAAAAATAAGACCATATCGCAAAGCAGAGGCGACATAACCATGATAAGCTGCTAGGAGTGCTGGTTTATTCACAATTTTGCTTAACATATAAAGAGCATATGAGAACTTACTGAGTTTCCCACATACATTATCGATGTGAGATCTCCAAGACATATCACTATCAATATGCAGTCCAAGAAATTTTGTTACATTAGTTTCATGAATTTGTTCTCCTTTGTAGTTTACGTGAATATTTGAAAGTGACTTTTGTCTAATTTTAAAGCTCATTAATTTTGTTTTACTTAGGTTAATTTTAAGGTTATTAGCGTTCAGCCAGTCAACTATCTTCACAAGACTGTTGTTAATGTCATCTTCTATTTTTTTATTGCTACCAGTGTTATAAGTAACCGTGCTGTCGTCGGCGAATAGGGACATTTGGTGAGTTATTACAAGGGGTAAGTCGTTGATGTAGCAAATGAACAGCAAGGGACCAACAACAGAACCCTGCGGAACCCCGTAACAGAGAACTCTTGAGCTAGACGAGTATACTACTTCAGTTTTGGACTTAATATCCACTTGATTAATCTGAGTTATTTGTTTTCTATCCTCCAAATATGATTGTATGAGATTAAGCACGTTACCTCTGATGCCGTATCTATGGAGCTTACTTAACAGTACCTTATGATCCACATAATCAAAAGCCCTGGTCATATCCATATACATTGCCATTACTGGTTTCCTATTGTCCATATTGTGATGTATTTTTTCCAGAAAATTATAAATGGCCATATTAATAGATTTAGACTTCCTAAAACCCATTTGTTCCTTGCAAAAAATGTTATGTTTTTCAAAGTAATTGTAAATAGTTTTTTTTCGCGGGTAGGTGCACAAAAGTAAACACATGTTCCCAAATCATTTATTTTAATTTTAATAGTTTTATCAAATATTTAATTTAAAATTCCTACCAAATTTTTCGTACTATCACTCCATTAAGCACATATTGTGTGGGCAGTAATATACACATGCCCTAAATACCTTTAATTGCATTGACTTGCTGGCTTGAGCTGTCACTTAAAACTTTGGCCTCACTGGACTGCACTTAAACACTAAGCCACTATAATGAGCTCAATTGCTGACATTGCGGAGACGCAGCGCCTAGCAATGGCATCCCTCAACCAGCGGATGGCTGATTTTGAAGAACATCTGAAGATTTCACCAGCTGGAGCAGACTTGAGCGGGCTTCAAAGGGACTTTGCTGCATTCAAAGAGCATGTTTGGAATGTCCTCAGTGCATTGCAGCTGCAGATTGCTGAAGTGAGCAGGAGTGTCGATGTCATAGAGATGCGTCACAGGAAGAAGTTCCTGCTACTTGGCGGGGTGCCTGAGAAGCCTGGAGAGAAAGTCCTGGAAAGTGTGGCATCCATTCTGCAGGATAAACTTGGTATTGCTGATATGACACCCTCTTCATTAACAGTATGCCACAGACTGGGCATGGCTTCAGAAGGTCACTCTAGACCGATCCTGCTTCGGTTCGTGGACTGCAATATTAGGGGCCAAATATGGAAAACCAAGACCAAACTGAAGGGATCATCTTATGTGGTGTCCGAGTTCCTCACTCGTCGGCGGCAGTCAGCTTTTACTACAGCTCGCAAGTTGTTCGGTGTGACTAATGTGTGGACCATGGACGGAAACATCAACGTCAAGCTCCCTAATGGCAAACGTCGTCGGGTCTTCACTGTTGAGGAAGTTATCGCGCTGGGAGCGGAGCATGGCAAGTCGCTGGATCAAGTGGTTCCTCCGGTCTCCAACCCTAGTTCGAATAACACAAGCCCGGCGCCAACGCAGTCTCACACTCGGTCAAAGAGGTTAGCAAGGAAGAAGTAACTTATTTTGTTTTGTTTAGTCTCTTAATTCTGCCTCCTTTTTCTGTAGTTAACATACTTAGAGCAAGTTTTCTGTTCGCCGATATTGCTAGGAACACGTCACAGTAACTTTATTCGTGTACCGACGCTTTATGTTATTTAATTATTATGTTTTTCTACGCTTTAGACAGTAATTATTTTTGTTGTTGAAATGTCACAGTGTCACTGTCATTTGTCACTGTCAATAGCGTGTCGCTTCTATTACGTTCGGAAACGCATTAGTTTTAGATTTATTTAATTTGTGAACAGTCTGCCGGCAGGTTATGCAATTAATTCTTAAATGTATTTAATTCACATTTACAATTAATAATAGTATATCTTATTTTGTTTAGCTTATATTATATTTATTTATAACTCATAATAATTATGTCTGACGACGACTCATTTTATTCTTGTTCTTCTGCATCTTTTTCAACTCTTGACGATTCTGTGTCCGTGAATGATTTGCTGAGTAGTGAGTGCCAGCGATTTAACAAGTGCTTTAATGTTTGTCACGTCAACGCTCAGAGCATTCCTCAGCACCATTCTGAGTTGTTGGATTTATTTTCTGACGTCGCTTTGCATGCCGTTCTAGTATCCGAAAGTTGGCTGAAACCAGAACTTCCCTCTAATCTTTACTGTCTACCTGGCTTTATTTTAGTTCGCAACGATCGTACAGGGAAAAGAGCCGGGGGTGTTGCTATTTACCTGCGTTGCGATATCCCTTACAAAATCTTAGCTTCTTCATCCCCAATTTATAATGGCAACCCTGAATACTTATTTCTAGAAATTGTTGTCAAAGGGGTTAAGGCCGTTCTAGCTGTTGTTTACTGCCCACCTGCTATAGATTACTTCTCCTCTCTAGAATCTCTGTTTGAATCCGTCTCCTCAGAGCACAAACATCTCATAGTCATGGGTGATTTTAACACTGACCTTTTGAAGGATAACCCTAGATCGCGTAGGCTGAGAGCGATCTTGGAGTCGTCGAGTCTGTCACTCATTAAACTTAGTCCGACTCATCATAACCTTGACTCAAGTGACTCCTGGCTCGATCTCATGCTTACATCGTCTGTGGATCTCGTTGCAAACCACGGTCAGGTCGCTGCGCCTGGTTTATCCAGACACGATCTCATCTATTTGGCTTACAAAATTAAACCCCCTAAGCAGCGGCCTGCTATTGTTTTCATCAGGAATTTCGTGAGATTAAATAAAGAAAAACTCAATAGCGATGCACAAGTCCTTGATTGGGATGATATTGCCCAGTCATCATCAGTGGATCAGAAAGTGGAAATATTTAATAGAAATGTACTCCAAATCATTGACATGCATGCGCCACTGAGGGCTGTTCGTGTGAAACGCCCCCCAGCTCCATGGATAACCCCTGGAGTTCGAATGGCAATGAGACGACGTGACCGGGCTTTTAGAAAATATAGGCGGGACCGCAGTGAGGAGTACTGGAACCTGTACAAGTTGGCTAGAAACCGCTGCAATCAGATGGTAAGAGCATCTAAACGCCGATACATTTGTGAAAATGTCCTTAATTCGTCACCGTCAGATATTTGGAAGTTCCTTAAATCGCTTGGCATAACAAAGTCCCCATCCAGTATTGTCCCACAAAATCTGTCTTTAAATGCTCTTAATAAGCATTTTTCAACGGCTGCTACGCTTGCTTTTGATGTTAAGAATGAAACTATCGTTGATATTACTTCTAAGCCAAAGCTTCCTCCTGACTCTTTTTCGTTCTCCTCCGTGACTAACCATGAGGTCCTTAAATTTTTTTCCTCAATTAAGTCTAAGGCTGTTGGCTGTGATGGGGTCAGTCGAACTATGTTATCTTTTATGATTGAGAACTTGATTCCAATTATTACTCACATCATCAATTCATCGCTGCAGACTGGAGTGTTTCCTGCAATGTGGCGTAAGGCTTACATTATCCCCCTTCCTAAAATTCCCAACCCCAGTCTGTCTAATCACTTCCGACCAATCTCTATTCTCCCTTTCCTTTCTAAGCTCCTTGAAGCAGTTGCCCTTAAACAAATATCCTCTTACGTCTTTAAGAAAAACCTGTTGTCCAGTTCCCAATCCGGTTTTCGACCTGGCCACAGCACGGCCACAGCTCTTCTTAAAGTCACTGAAGACATTAGGGATGGCTTGGAGAACTCGAGGTTAACGGTGTTGGTTTTAATAGATTTTTCCAATGCTTTTAATACCGTTGATCACGACATTCTCCTGGCCATACTATCTCAAATTGGGGTCTCTTCGTTGTCACGTGATTGGTTCTCATCATATCTTCGTGGTCGCCAGCAGGCGGTGCGTGCTGATCAGGATTGCTCTGACTGGTGCGACCTGGTAACTGGTGTTCCACAAGGCGGTATACTCTCTCCTCTCTTATTCTCTTTATTTATTAACTCTATTACTGCTATCCTCAAATGTTCTTACCATCTGTACGCTGATGACTTGCAACTCTACGCTCAATCGGATATTGCCAACCTTGATGATTGCATTTCATCTCTCAATGCGGATCTTCGAATGATCAGTGAGTGGTCTGGTAAATTCGGGGTTTCTGTTAATGTCGGAAAATGCCAGGCTATCCTCATTGGTAGTTCGTATTATCTGAGAAATGTGAACACTAGCCAACTTGTGCCGCTGATGTATGAGAACTCCGTCATTTCTCTTTCACCTCACGTAAAAGACTTAGGTCTGTACATAGACGACAGTTTAAGCTGGACTAAACACGTGGCTCAGGTAAGCCAGAAAGTCACGTTCTCGCTGCGGTCTCTCTATAGATTCAAGCATTTCCTCCCGTCTAGCACCAAACTCACTTTGGTCCAGTCACTTGTGCTTCCCATTATTGACTATGCTGATGTTTGTTTCTCTGATCTCTCCCAAGAACTTCTTAATAAATTGGATCGACTTCTCAACAATTGTATTCGCTTTGTTTTTGGCCTTCGTAAGTACGATCACATTTCTTCCTACCGTTCTCAGCTTAAATGGCTGCCTATCAGACTCAGGAGGTCACTCAGATCTCTCTGTATGCTCTCCACTATTTTGAACGATCCATGTGCTCCCGATTATCTTAAAACTTATTTCAAAGTGTTGGGCAGTTCTCACAGTCGTAACCTTAGAGCTTCCAAAAATCTAGTCCTCCAAATTCCTGCACACCGTACCGGTTTCATGTCAAATTCATATGCTGTCTCATCAATAAAGCTGTGGAACGCGCTGCCTCTCGGTATTAAAAAATCTGAAAGTAAATTTATTTTTAAAAGAAAAGTTCGTAACCACTATTTAAATCAAACGAAGTAGCTCGCAGTTAGAAGTCTAGTCACAGTAATTATTATTAGTATTCTCGTTTTTTAGTTTGGTATTTGTTAAAATATGTATTAGTCTATTTTATTTGTATTTGTGTATTAGTATCTATGTAACTTATAGACAATTTCGAATATTGTTTTTGTACCTTACCACAATGTTGTCCTTTTTAACCCAATGGTTGACTGGTAGAGAATGCCTTGTGGCATTAAGTCCGCCTATGTACCACTATTGTACATGAAGTTTAAATAAATAAATAAATAAATAAATACCATTATAAAGTACTTTCTCAAATATCTTTGAAAAGATTGGTATTAGAGCTACAGGTCTATAATTAGATAAAGTTGTTTTGTCATCTTTTTTATGTAGCGGCTTGATAACGGAAACCTTTAATTTTTGCGGAAAAATACCATTTAGAATACAGCTATTTATTACGTCACTTAATATAGGTGCTATAAGAGGAGCCACTGCTTTAACTACTCTTGTGTCAATATCATCATATCCTGTACTATTGGTGTTCTTAAGGTTGTTAATAATAGTCGTAATGTCCTGTGGTATGGTAGGTTTCAAAAAAATAGATTTATGAGATCCCAATATATTAAAATTATTATTCGTCTGATGATTATTGGCATTCGGTTGGACTGAGTTCACAAAATAATCATTAAATTGCTCTGCTATCTCTTTAGGATCCGTTATATATTTATCATTTACTTTAATTACATTTATATTAGCTTTAGGAATGTTGGGTTTAATACTATTTATGAACTTCCAAGTTGCCTTGGATTTGTTGGTACTTGTTCCAATAAAATAGCTATTTTGAGCTCGTTGTGTTAATTTGATTACTTTTTTGTATCTTTTCGAGAAAGTTTCAAAAGCTAATTTTGAATCACTATTTCGTGTTCGTCTATATTGCCACAGTAAAGTTCGCCTCTTCTTGCTACAGCATTTTATCCCCCGCGTGATCCACTTTGGTCTCATAACTGTTGATATTTTACGTTTGATGATTGGGAAGCAGAGATCGTAGAATAGTTTAAACAAATTATAAAATGAATCAAAGCTTTCATTTGCATTAAACAAAAGCTTTAAACAAAAGCTTACACATTTACCCATTAACCAAGACCAAATGCAAAATGAAGCTTGAGTGCTGGTTAAAATCACAAAGTTACGATGAGACAGAGAAACTCGTGGAAGTGTAAAACACTTATCTTACCCTCGCACTTACCCCAACTAAGCCTCACACAGCACACATGACACAAACACCACACATGCCACAAACACCACAAGCACCCCATGCACACCTCATTAGCTCACCGTCAAAATACATCCCAAATGTTGTTTCCTGTACTGTTTATTTTATTTAATCTTATATTTTGTTTTAATTAAAAATTTAAAAAGAATCTATATTAATTACCTCTTAAGAACTTTTAGCATGGAACATCATTCCATTCTGTATTTGGGAAAGGGCGTTGTTAGCTGCGCCACAGTTTATACTTTTGCAGCTACCATCGTTTTACTTGTTGTACCTAGTCTTATGTTTTTGTTCCGAAATAAACTTTTATTATTATTCCCTTTATTCATTTTATAAACATTCATTTTACATTTTTAAATATTTTTACAAATATATATATATCAAGGCGGGGATTCCACCATAAATGAATATCGACGCCATATTGCCTTTCAGTCGCTAACTGTGCAACTTTATTCTTCATTATTGCTAATTAGGCGGATGGGTAGTTGAAATTACACACAACACTTGACTCAAACTCCTTATGTTTATTTCTAATAAACCAGTTACAGGCACTTTAACACTTATAAACTTTCCATAGGTTGAGTCGCCCATTCACAAACATGGTTGATGTAATGTGTGTCTTTTGGATCTGTCTTTCAATTATTAAAGTTCTTATTAACATAACTTATTATTGCTCACTTCAAAAACTACTTTCAATTCATTAATATTTCAATTGTTTAATCGCGACTTCGCGAGCTAGCTCGAATGACATCTCTGGGTGCGCCCGCGGCTCTGAGTGGGCGGATGTACTACACTCATTAGATCAGTCCAATTATTCATTACATAGTTAGTTCAGTAATACTCCATTAAAACAATACTAATACTTCACAATTAATTATTTTAGTAATTAAACAATACCAATATTCACAAATGCAAAGGCGTTATTAAGTTACAAGCTTAATTAGTAGCTTTAATACTTTTTACAACAATCGCATGCTTAAAACCATTTTCGGCAGATCAAAGGATTAAATACAAAGAACTGGTTTACCACTAATAAAATACTCTGTAAAATATTCTTATTAATTTTAAGTTTGTAGTTAGTTCTAGAAATTGATTTAATTGTTGCTACAAATTATAAATTCACTAATTGACTATTCGGCGTTCTTTCCCACAAGACTGGGTTGCCGCCTAACAAAATGAGCCATTGTTAAAATCCAAATTGTCATTGCTAAAATCCCAGCTATCATAAAATATTTGCTAATCTTAATTTTGGCTATAGTTCTAGCTAAAGGCTTTTGTTTAATAAATTACAGGCCATCTAAGCTAAACGAATCTATTATTTGCGCAGTAGTTAACACACAAGCCAATAGATGGCGTTTAGTCAAATGATTATCGTAATAATTATGCTTGCCCCACACAGATGGCATGGCAGGTTCATCAATATTATGACAAATGAGGATTATTAAGTTGATTCTTAATAAGATTAATGAATAGTCTTAGCACATAGACGCTCTTGCGGCGACACGGCCATTCTGATCGGCGGTGCGCGCCCTGCACCTGCCGTCGCTCTCAGTATGTGGAATTTTATTTTCTGAAATAATGGAGATAAATTTTGTCGGCAGATTAATGTTGTTTTTATTAACCTACAATGTTCATTGAAATGTAGGATTTGGTAACAAAAAGTTTCAGTCAACATGGAAAACTTGTAATAGATCTAACATCTATTCAGTTTTCCTCATATTCAAAATAAAATGCATTTATGTATCACCAACACACATATGCACAGTTACAGACTTAAAGCTGCATGCAGTTTATGGATGATAAGCTGTTAGCTGAATAAAAATTGTTTATTATTCAATAACATTAACTGAATCGATTTTATTGATATTGTTTTATCAGCCACTAGCTGAATAGGATATTTGTTGGCAAAACTATCCGACAACATTAATTGAGTTTATTGATATTGTATTGTCAGCTAATAGCTGAATAGAATAATGTTGCCTCAATTATACAGCAACATTAAATGAGTTGAGTATAGTGATATTGCATGATCAGTTACTAGATAAGTTGAATGATGATGCCTCAATTATACAGCAACATCAATATGAATTGAGTTTATTGAAATAGAATGATCAGCTACTAGCTGAGTGGAATGATGTTGCTTCAACTATACAGCAATATCAATATGAATTGAGTTTATTGAAATAGAATGATCAGCTACTAGCTGAGTGGAATGATGTTGCTTCAATTATACAGCAATATCAATATGAATTGAGTTTATTGAAATAGAATGATCAGCTACTAGATTAGTAGGATATTTTCGCTTGAACTATCTAACAATATTCATTCAATGGTTATGCTTTGTATGAGTTAGGTTTTTAGTTTACCTTGAGACATGGTAATAGATCTACTGTCTACTAGATTATGCTTAAATAAGATTATTGATTGCTTTAGTTATTTTGTAATTTGTATTTGGTAAGTGTGCTGTAAGTAGCATATTTTTATTTGTTCATTCTCACAGGAAGGTAATGCTCTGTGATAGACACAAAGTCTTGGATTTGATAGGATTAAAGGATAGGATCAAGAACACCGCTCTGTGATAGACACAAAGTCTTTGATTTGACAGGATTAATTTGGATAAGGAGTTTAGGACCATTGCTCCGTGACAGGCACGAAGTCTTTGATTTGACAGGATATAAGGAACCAGGCTCTAGGCGGTTTCTACGCCGTGGACCCAGCAGGATAACATGAGAGTATTGTTTAATAGAAGCCTCCACGGCCGCTAATAGTTTGTTATTAACATTATAAATAGTCTCCACGACTATTTATAGATTGTTTGTCATTTGGTGTGTTCATTATCAGTGACCTCCACGGCTTCTGATAGTATTTGTGTGATTTGTTGTACTTATCAAGCTAGTTGTTTCCTCCGCGGATAGCAATAGCTTGATGTTTGTGTTATTATTTTTTATTTATTAGTTGTAGTTAGGAGTACTAATACTTTGCTATTATTATTGTAGTTGAGCAACTGACAGGATTACAAAAACATAAAAATAATGAAAGTTTAAACATGAGACTCATCACACATGAGCATCATGTAGGTAGGTTGATTTGGCTATTGTATTCAGCCTTTGATGTAACATTATGTAGAGATCAGTGGTAAGGTGTAGGAAGTAGTTTGAAAATGCCTCACCTTTTATATTAGCTTAGGTGTGTGGACACTGAATCAGTAATCCCTGGTTGGCAGTCCTCATGCTGTTCTTCATTTGACAGCTGGCGACACGGTTATCTATTCACCAGGTATTGAAATTAATTGTATTGGTCGGCTAAAACCAAGTTGTGATATGTGTTGTTTAGCAGGCTTATTCTTGAGGAAGCTGTTCTTATTGACAATGGTTTAGACTTCCACAATTGATGCTATCACTATGGTGGAGTGACTAGGTGCATAGAGTTTTAAAAGTTCCTTTACAGTTGCTTCCAATTTTGTTTAATTTTCTTTGATAGTTGGTTATCATTTCCTTTTTGAAGACAATTTCCTGGAACCTGGAATGTGAGAAGTCATGCAGGTAAATAATAGTGCAAGAAAAGATATCCTACATAACATCACACTTGCAGTCCCTGAAGGGTTAGGCAGGGGTGTAGATAACACATCCACATTTTGTCAATCACGCCTAAGTCTCTTATTTAGGAGCAGGCTATTTGCCATTAATATTATTGTCTGGGTTGTTACTGACAAATTCCTGATGGAAAAAGAACCAATGACACTTTGTTGGACCTCAAAATCGAATCCAGGCCCTCATGCTTTAATGGCAGGGCTCATGACCACTGACCACAAAGCAGTCCTACTAATGTTTAAATTAGTTGGGGTGATAAGCTATGAAGTAGGTAATCAATTGTCTTGGAATAGTTTTCATACTTAGATTAAGTTAATTAACACCTTCACTGCCGTCCCGGTCACCGGTGACCTCAAACAATACATTTTCAATTGTGTCTATTGTCTGGCAGACTATGTGTTAAACTAAGATAGGAATGTTAAACTGATCAGAACTAGTTTAAAAACTCTATTGGTTGTGTTAATGTACTGACAAATATTCACATTCTAACATATTGAAAGCTTTGCTTTCTGTTGATTTATTGCGCTATGAGTTCATTGTTACAACTCGTTGAACTGAAATTTGTTTGGCACTTCATTACTTGTCTTGTTTTACAAATCAGTTTCATAGCGAAGTGTTTTAGTATGAATCATGCAACATGTTGTCAAATGCAAATGATTTCAAGTTGCATAATTGATTGAAAAGCAAACAATAGACACCACAAAGATTGTGAGATATTAATGTGAATGTCAAATAAATGTGACTAATTTCTAATAAGTTATTCTGTATTCAATGTTTCTAGTCACTGTGAATGACAACTCAAATACAAAAAGTTTTGAATTAAAATTTGTTGATACTTAGTTAATTTATTAAGTTCATGCAGTGTAGATGCAAGTAACTAAATAGTTTAATCTGATTCATGAGTAATTTTTCATCATCTGCCTGCCTTTTCCCAAACTTTGTTGGGGTCGGCTTCCAGCCCAACCGGACGCAGCTGAAATCAGTATTTTACATGAAGCGACTGCCTATCTGACTTGTTTATGGCACATTAATGATTCTTATTCTAATAATAGCTTTAATAAGCGCACTAAGCATGAGCTTAATAGAGTGATTTAAGTTGAGTTTGTATTTCACTCCCTTAGGTGTCAAGTTAAAGGTGGCATTAACACAGCCAGTGTGTGATGTGATAAGTTAAATTGTTGTTAACTGTAAATATGTAAAACAGTAACAACATACTAAAATTAATAAAACAAAATACTTCCCGGGATTGATAATCCGTCAGCAGGTTTTTTAACAATGTGCTTTTCCGGTGTCCAATCTTTGTTGTTTGTTTGTTTTGCTGCTTCGGTCATTCTGTGCTGTACATGTTGATCATTTTGAGTGCAATAAGAAATTGTCCGTCAAATACAACTTCACTGTTTATTTACCCATGTAAACTGCATTTTCATAATGTGTTCATTTATAGTCTGACTGGGTCATGTGTGTTCAAGTTGCAACAACCCTTATTTATCATGTTGGTATCTGTCAGCTACTTGATGAAAATGCAGCAAACTCTTTGGCTATCATAGTCTTCAGTATCTTCCTGTCTATCAGTCCATTGCTTCATTTAAGACCATAATTAGATTGGCTGGGGCAAATCATTATGCTGCACGCTCATAGAACGTTTACGATTTATAGATCAAGTCTATAAGCACGCTCTCGGCCATGGCCATGCAAGCCGGTTTCGGATTTTGCATGTTATTCATTGGATGTCCGGCATAAGTGTGAACGGCGCGCATGAACAATCCACTCTTCTGATATCAAGGCGGGGATTCCACCATAAATGAATATCGACGCCATATTGCCTTTCAGTCGCTAACTGTGCAACTTTATTCTTCATTATTGCTAATTAGGCGGATGGGTAGTTGAAATTACACACAACACTTGACTCAAACTCCTTATGTTTATTTCTAATAAACCAGTTACAGGCACTTTAACACTTATAAACTTTCCATAGGTTGAGTCGCCCATTCTAAACATGGTTGATGTAATGTGTGTCTTTTGGATCTGTCTTTCAATTATTAAAGTTCTTATTAACATAACTTATTATTGCTCACTTCAAAAACTACTTTCAATTCATTAATATTTCAATTGTTTAATCGCGACTTCGCGAGCTAGCTCGAATGACATCTCTGGGTGCGCCCGCGGCTCTGAGTGGGCGGATGTACTACACTCATTAGATCAGTCCAATTATTCATTACATAGTTAGTTCAGTAATACTCCATTAAAACAATACTAATACTTCACAATTAATTATTTTAGTAATTAAACAATACCAATATTCACAAATGCAAAGGCGTTATTAAGTTACAAGCTTAATTAGTAGCTTTAATACTTTTTACAACAATCGCATGCTTAAAACCATTTTCGGCAGATCAAAGGATTAAATACAAAGAACTGGTTTACCACTAATAAAATACTCTGTAAAATATTCTTATTAATTTTAAGTTTGTAGTTAGTTCTAGAAATTGATTTAATTGTTGCTACAAATTATAAATTCACTAATTGACTATTCGGCGTTCTTTCCCACAAGACTGGGTTGCCGCCTAACAAAATGAGCCATTGTTAAAATCCAAATTGTCATTGCTAAAATCCCAGCTATCATAAAATATTTGCTAATCTTAATTTTGGCTATAGTTCTAGCTAAAGGCTTTTGTTTAATAAATTACAGGCCATCTAAGCTAAACGAATCTATTATTTGCGCAGTAGTTAACACACAAGCCAATAGATGGCGTTTAGTCAAATGATTATCGTAATAATTATGCTTGCCCCACACAGATGGCATGGCAGGTTCATCAATATTATGACAAATGAGGATTATTAAGTTGATTCTTAATAAGATTAATGAATAGTCTTAGCACATAGACGCTCTTGCGGCGACATATACAAAAACATTTAAAAATATAAAAATAGTAGCCCACCGGTATCGGGAACAGGGTCCAAGCTACCGGCGGTCAGGGCTCCAGAGAGAGGAACCTCCTAACAATACGAGCCGTGTCCAGGAGTACCGCTTTCTGAATCAAGCCCTTGATCCAGCTGCCTAACGAGAGCCTCATCAGATATTGGTCGAGGCTATATACTTAGGCAATATACTTGATTTGTTTATCTTTCTCGGCCTTCACGAGGTTCTCGTCATGTGGAACCGTTATGTCAACAATCATTGCGCGCCGCTCTGATCGATCCATCACCACTATATCAGGCTTATTGGCTACAATAGTCCTGTCAGTGATGATGGATTGATCCCAATACAGTGTGATATTGCCATTTTCGAGAACTGGGTCGGGCACATACCTATAGTACGGCACTTCCGATTCCACAAGGCTGTATTTCAGAGCAAGTTGCTGATGGATAATCCTGGCTACAAGGTTGTGTCTATGCAAGTATTCTCCGTTAGCTAGACGAGAACACCCGGAGATAATGTGACGGATCGATTCGCCCGGACGGTGGCATGCCCGACATATGTCAACCGTGCCATCCTTCACAATAAATTTCCGGTAGTTATTCGTCATCATAACTTCATCCATAATTGCACAAACAAAACCTTCGGTTTCTCCAAAGAGTTCCCCGGAACGTAGCCAGGCTACGGACGCTGCATGGTCTACATCAGGCCCATGCAGGGCACTGAAGTAGCGTCCGTGAAGCTCCTTACTCTGCCATACTTCCCTGCGGTCATTAGTGTCAAGCACTGCAGGTTTGCGCCAGTTCTCTTTAGCCAAGGAGAGCGGGGTGAGGGCCTTGTCCATCGCGACCAAATCTCGATGCATCCCCACGTCGGTTTCCAGGAAATATTCCCTGAGACTGCATATCTCGCGATTGTGGAGAGTCTTGGCGTTTAAAAAGCCTCGACCTCCACAACTCCGCGGGATATACAGTCTCATAACCGAAGAACGTGGGTGATGCATTCGATATGCCGTCAACAATGTACGGACCTTCCTATCCAGGGCGTCTAGTTCTGTTTGAGTCCATTTGAGTACGCCGAAAGAGTACATCAAAACCGGCATGACCCAACCGTTGAAGGCACGCACCTTATTTCCGCCTGATAAAAGACTATTAAATACTTTTCTCAGGCGGCCAAAGAAGCGCTCCTTCAACGATTGCTTCACGTCAACAGCATTGATGCCCAGCGCTTCCGACATACCCAAATACTTGTAGGTTTCGGTTGCTGAGAGGGATCTAAGATTTATGGAATCTGAGAGCTGGGTTCCCGCAGATTCCACAATCCCCCCTCGCTTTACATGCATGACCGCACATTTGTCCACACCAAATTCCATCCTGATGGCGCTACTGAAAGTTTCTGTTACCTTCAGTAGCTCCATCAGTTGCAAATTGTTGGGGGCAAAGAGTTTCAGGTCATCCATGTAAAGAAGGTGAGATATAACCTGACCACCTCTCCTCAACCGAAAGCCCAGACCTGAATCCTCCAGCAGCGTGCTTAGAGGATTCAAGGCTAAGCAGAACCAAAGCGGACTCAAACTATCGCCCTGAAAAATACCTCGCTCTATCCTTATCGGTTCGCTGTTTCCTTGGATATGCCGACATCCTGGATAGCGAAGGACTGTCCTCCATTGCCTCATACACGACATCAGGAAGGTGCGCAGAGTTGCATCAACTTTATACAATTCTAGCACCCTCATGAGCCATGTATGTGGCACCGAGTCGTAGGCCTTCTTATTGTCTATCCAACATGTCGTCAGATCCCTTCGGGAACGCCGAACCTGTTGGTTAATGGCCATATCAATGAGGAGCAGCTCCTTAGTACCGCGGGACCCGTTCCTACATCCATTTTGAGAACCGGACATGATCGAATTGTCATCAATGTGTTTGCTAATTTTAGCTCTCAAAATGGATGTAAGAACTTTATACACTCTCGGGAGACAGGTTATCGGTCTATAGTTTTTGGGCTCCGCAGTACTACCCGATTTATGGAGCAGGTGAGTTATTCCAGTAGTCAGGAATTTGGGCAGCGACCCTGACTCTAAGGCTGACTGGAATAGGGCCGCCAAGCGAGCGTGCGACCTTTGGATCCACTTAATCCAAAAGTTGTGCAGCCCGTCCGGCCCTGGAGATTTCCAGTTAGGTAACGGACGGACTGCACGAGCTACGTCTTGGGGGCTGATAGTGATAGCCCCCATTTCTGGAACTGGATCGCACACTCGCTCGACCACCCGAGTCCATTCACCCTCGGTGTGGCTGACAGGCACCGACCAGATGCTGCGCCAGAACGAGCACATGGCGTCATCATCCGGTAAGCGCGTGTCAGACACACCTTGGTCCGGTCGCTCCCAAGTCCTATAAACCCACCTTTCATCTCTTTGGAATGTGCGATTCAGAGTGTATCGTTCCACCCGCCGCTTATACCTACGGATACGGTTTGCCCATGCATACACTTTCTGCTTCAGGAAGTCGATGCGCTCTGTGATACGGGACATATAGTCTCGAGGACTAATATCAGTACCCGCAAATGCCCGCCTCACAAAGCGCATCACTCGAGGGCGATTGTTGCCCTCCCTGAAGCAGATCAGTTTGCCGATGAGTGTTCTGGTCCCACTAATACGTCGCTCAATCCTGCATTGCCAAGCCGGTACGGCAGGTTTAGGTCGTGTAGCTCTGTCATCAGAAAATTTGACATGAGCTACACGACATGCCGCTACAGCCGCACAATACAGGATTGAGTGAGCATCAGTGAGGTCTTCGCAGTTATCAAAATAGTTTGAGAACTGCGAATCCAGAACAGCCACCAGCGCCCTATTTCTATTATGCATGGGCAAACGAGGTAAGCGTGGTCTAAGTTCAGGCGACATGTACCGATATTCTCGAACCGCACCTTCCAAAGCACTCCTCATTTTCTCACTGCATTGGGTACTTACATTAGTAGCCACGTCATTACTCACTTCGTCAGCGCGATTAAATAACTGACTAGACTGTGGTGGATCCACAGCCTGCGACGGAGGGACAATGACGTGACTACTCTGCATTTCAGTTCGCAAGCGATCAAGTACGGTGTCGTCCAACATATGATTACGTTGGATGACCCGCACCTGATCCGATAATCGTTGCGCCGACACGTTGACAGCTGGCTCAAGCACCTGAAACAGAGAGAGTATCCGAACACGGTACGCGGTCAGGTTGTTTCCTCCCTCTGTAGCCCCATAGTATGAGCGCATGACATTATTATTATTTCTTAGTCTTTTTGTTTCTTCTCATTTAAGAGAGCATTAGAAACCTTACACGCGGGTCAGAACCAAGGATGTAAGGTGAGATTTAGATAGAGAATGTGGATGATAATGTAGAAGAAGTCAGAAATTTGCGGGTGATTCGACAGGTATTAAGAATGGTGGCTTTTTGCAGCATGTAAAGTGTGTGAGTGGGCATCTGTAGAGTGTTGAGGCTTTGTGTGAGAGATTTAGGTATAACACCAGTAGATGAGAGAACGATGGGGACTATATGAACAGTTTGTGCTTTCCATTGGGTTTTCAGTTCAATTGCAAGATCTTGGTATTTACTGAGCTTTTCGGAGATTGTGGTTTGAATATTATGTGTGTTAGGTATTGCTATATCTATCAGATAAACTGTTTTATTGGTTTTGTCGTGAACGGTAATGTCGGGTCTATTGTAATGAATTGTTTTATCGGTTATTATAGTTCGGTCCCAGTAAATTTTTTGATCGTTATTTTCTAATGCTACTTCTGGTTTATATTTATAATACGGTATCATTTCAGAAACTAGTTTATATTTAAATGCTAACTGTTGGTGTATGATTGCTGCGGCTTGGTCATGACGGTGTTTATAATCGGTTTGTGCAAGTGATTTACATGCTCCTGTTATGTGTTGTATAGTTTCGGAGGCATTGTTGCAATGTCTGCACAAGTCAGTTGGCTGATTTAGGTCTTTAATGATATATTTTCTGTAATTACGAGTGGCAATTATTTGATCTTGTATAGCCATCATAAAACCCTCGGTCAAACGGGGAAACAATTCGCCTCGTTTGAGCCATTCGTTCGACTTTATTTTATCGACGTGTGGCTGGCTCAGGTAGGCTCGATGTCTTCCGTGTAGGGCTTTTTCAGACCATGCTGCTATTTTTTGTTGTGTACTTACGATGTGTTCATTGATTTGCGTGTTTCGGTTTTGTAGGTTTAGTGGTGTCAATTTATTATCTGTCTCCGTTACTTGCTTGAAGAGGAGAATTTTCTGATTTTTTATGAAAGTATGCTCTGAGTGAAAGTATCTGTTTGTTGTGTAAATTTTGTATTTCTATTAATGCTCTCCCTCCTTCTTGGCGTGAAAGTGTGAGTCGTTGTATGCATGATTTTGGGTGGTGTTTTCTGTGTTTTGTTAGGAGTGTATGAATAGTGCGCTGTAGTTTTTTAATATCAGTCTTTGACCATCGTATAATTCCGAACGAGTATGTGAGAATTGGTATTGCAAAGGTGTTGATGGCTTTAATTGTGTTTCTTGAATTGAGGTTGTTTTTTAAGATAAGGTTGAGGCGGTGTGAGAATTTTTTAAGCAGTTCTTGTTTAGATATCTTTTGTTGTATTTGTCTAGACTGTTTGAAACCTAGGTACTTGTATGTACTCTGTTCATCCATTGGCTCGATCGATTCTCCTGATAGAAGGGTATAACTATTATTTTGAATTTTTCCTTTTACAATGGACAAAATTTTACATTTATCAACTCCGAACGACATACAAATATCGTCAGAAAATTGTTGTGTGGAATCAGCAAGTTGATACAGAGCTTCTTTGTCAGCTGCATATAGCTTTATGTCATCCATATACATAAGGTGTGTTAGTGTATATTGTGTGTTATTGCTTTCCAGCGTGAATCCCGCATCTGTTTTGTCTAGCAATTGTGAGAGTGGATTGAGTGCCATGCAAAACCACAGCGGACTTAGAGCATCTCCTTGAAAAATTCCACGTCTTATACAAATTGGTTCAGTAGCTACATTTGAGGAGGAGGTATTGATTTTAAGAACAGTTTGCCAATTCTGCATGGAAGTTTCTAAAAATTGTTTGAGTGTAGGGTGAATTTTATAAAGATTTAATACGTGTAGCAGCCAGCTGTGCGGAACTGAATCAAAAGCCTTCTGATAATCTATGAACATTGTGTGAATCTCCTTTCTGCTCTTTACGGCGCTGTTCATAGTAATGGCGTCAATGGTAAGTTGCTCCTTACACCCTTGGCTATTCTTACGACAACCCTTTTGCTGTTCAGCTAGAATGTTGTTTTTAGTTAAATGCTCATATACTATTTCACTTATGCAGGCTGTTAGAATTTTGTACAAGGTTTGTAGACAAGTAATTGGCCGATATTTAGCTGGGTTTATAGTGTCATTTGTGTCTTTAGGTATCATATAAGTTACTCCGTGTGTTATGTATTGAGGAAGTAAATGTGGTGATTGGATGAATGTATTTAAATAATTATGTAAGAAAGGGTGTATGCTCGAGAATTTTTTATACCAGTAGTTGTGGATGTTGTCACTGCCAGGTGATTTCCAGTTGTGTGTGCGTTTGATGACGTCTATAAATGTATCTATTGGTATAAACTCAAATTCCATTTCTGGAATTTCTGCTGTACCGTCGTTAACCCAGTCTGCGTGGTTATTATGGTGTACTGGGTTTTCCCAAATGTTGGCCCAAAATTCTCGTAGTGTTTCGGGCGCTGGTGTCTCTAGGCTTTGGTGTGTGGTGTCGTTGTTAGTTGTAAGGTTCCTATAAAATATTTTTTCGTTGTTGATAAATTTTGCATTTTTCACCTTGCGATTCGTGCATGTGATGTACCTTTTGAGTCTACTCGATGCAGCGCTTAATTTTTGTTTTAAAGTGTCCAAAAAGTGTGCTATTTGTGTATTTGGGTTTTCGTGCTGTGCGTGTAGTTGGTATTTTCTCTTTATTTCTTCTACTGCAGCTATTAATTTTTTGCTTCTACTACCATTAATGAAATGTGTTAGTCTACCTATATTTGCTCTTAGATGTTCAATCTTCTTCTCTAATCTGATTTGCCATTTTGGTTTACTAGGTGTATATGGGCGGCGCTCATTTTGGATAGGGTCTGATATTTTAGCCCCGTTGCATGTAGCTGCCGTCCATGCTGCACAGTAAATTATGGTCTGCAATTTGGTGAATTCAGTGTCGACATTTACGTGTTTAGGAAGAATGACAGAATTTATGTAAGAAACAATGGCAGAAAACTTTCGAGAAGTTTTCTGCTTGGGGATGTATGGTCTATTAGTGGGATGTGTGTAATTAAAATTTAGCTGAGCTTGGTGAAATGTAGATTCAATTTCTCGGTTGGTTTCTGGGGTAGTATCTAAATTAGTTTGCGTAGGTCCAAATTGACCTTTGAAGTTGTTTTTTTGTTTTAGATCTAGTATTCATGTGTATCCCACGAGTAGCTAGGGACTTATGAAGTCGACCACAGCAGAGCCCTGCGTTCACTGTGGCAAGGGTGAATAAAACTGGAGGTCCCCTATTATCCAGAGTTGGCACACTAGCGACTAGCCTCTCCCCTAGCCATGCAGCCCTCGGCGTGTGCGACCTTGGCTTGGATTGTGTATCTCTTTTAGTCTGGCCCCTCACCCCAAACCTACCTCGGCAAAGTAAACCCTGCCGGCACAGACCTAGGGCTCATCGGAGCACGCAAGCCCCACCACGACGTCAACGTAGAGATACGGAGGTGGGGTTATTATTATTATTATTATATATTGAGGATACTAACAAAATATAGTACTGTACAATGTGTTCCAGTAATGTACGCGCTAGCTATATGTGTACACCTATCATTCAATTCAGTATCCTAGAACGCCGTCAATCCAGTTAGTATCAGCGGCCTTCCATGCACGCGTGTACACACAAACCCACGTATACAGTATGTATACACGCGTGCGGTGCGAGTTCCATTTCATGGTAGGATCACATTCACTCGTCAGTAACTAGATTTGATTGATTTTCGTGTGTAATACTTATTTTTTAGGGTTCCGTAGCCGAATGGCAAAAAACGGAACCCTTATAGATTCGTCATGTCTGTCTGTCTGTCTGTCTGTCTGTCTGTCTGTCTGTCCGTCTGTATGTCACAGCCACTTTTTTCCGAAACTATAAGAGCTATACTTTTGAAACTTGGTAATTAGATGTATTCTGTGAACCGCATTAAGATTTTCACACAAAAATAGAAAAAAACTATTAATTTTGCGGTTCCCCATACATAGAACTGAAAACCAATTTTTTTTTTTTCATCTAACCCATTCGTGTCATCGTGATCATTTTTGAAGACCTATCCATAGATACCCCATCTATGGATAGGTCTTCAAAAATGATATTGAGGTTTCTAATATCATTTTTTTCTAAACTGAATAGTTTGCGCTAGAGCCACTTCCAAAGTGGTAAAATGTGTGTCCCCCCCCCTCTAATTTCTAAAGTAAGAGGAGGAAAATTCTGAAAATATTTAAGTTTGTAGAACGTAAAAAAAACTATCAACGAAAATTGGTTTCAATAAGATATGATGTTTAGTTTTTGAGATATGGGACTTTTTCATCAAACTGCAGCAGTAACTTTGTTTTTCGTTAACATACTATGAAAAACCAATTTAGTTTTGCGGTTTAGTGGAAGTTTACAACTAATACTACTAACTAATGAATGACAGTTCAAAATATTGTTTGGGGCTATGGAACCCTGTGTGCGAGTAAGACTCGCACTTGGCCGGTTTTTACTAAACAAGTTTAATACAAACTTCCATTTAAGAACTATGCCCCACAAAACCGTTTTCACGGTTTGTCTGTGGGAACGGAACAATATTTTTAAAGATAATATTAATATAATTATATTACTTGAAGTTGAAGCTAAGTATTAATAAATCTTAGAAACTACTTATTTACCCTCCCCCAACAATTTTCAAACCACCTTCCTAAAAGTATGGTTTACAGACTCCTGAGAAAGAATAGTTTAATTAAGTGATTTGGCAAACTTACTTTTCATTTTCTGACTTCTCATATCAGCAGGCAATCGGTTGAGAAGGTATGGTACTTTTTATCAAGCGTTCGGTCGCCAAATAATTAATGATTTTAGGTACATCAAACTTGCCTGCTGATATTAACCTAGTAACATGGTTATGGGTAACAAGCGAGTGGCGCCCCCAGCTGCCATGACTTACTAGAAGTAGGTATTTGTGTTTTAAGGTGATAGGAAGAATTTTCCAAATTTTAAATAACCTATTATAATTTTTCCTTTATTTATTTACTTACATACTAATTACATTTTTAAATATTTTTACAAAGTTATATTAAAAAAAAACATTTAAAAATATAAAAAATAGTAGCCCACCAGCATTGGGAACAGGGTCCGAGCTACCGGTGGTCAGGGCTCTTGAGAGAGGAACCTCCTAACAATACGCGCCGTGTCCAGAAGTACTGCTTTCTGAATCAAGCCCTTGATCCAGCTGTCAAGCAAAAGCCTACTAAGATGTTGGTCGAGGCTTTTGGCAATTAAGCCATTGGCCGACACGACTATCGGCACAATGACTGCTGTATTCACATTCCACATGTCGACAACCTCGCGAGCCAGATCTAGATATTTGAATTGCTTATCTTTCTCTGCTTTCACGAGGTTCTCGTCATGTGGGACCGTTATATCAACAATCATTGCGCGACGCTCAGGCTTATTGGCAACAATAGTCCTGTCAGTGACGATAGGTCGATCCCAATACAACGTGATATTACCATTATCGAGAATGGCCTAAGATCCCGCCATACAAGGACCTTCGGTGAAGGTCGTTATATAGCGGGATCCTATACTAGAACTGGGTCGGGCGCATACTTATAGTACGGCACTTCTGATTCCACAAGGTTGTATTTCAAAGCAAGTTGCTGGTGGATAATCCTAGCAACGAGGTTGTGTCTATGCAAGTACTCTCCGTTAGCCAGACGAGAACAACCAGAAATAATGTGTCGGATCGATTCTCCCGGACGGTGGCATGCCCGACACACGTCAACCGTCCCGTCCTTCATAATATGTTTCCGGTAGTTGTTCGTCAGCATAACTTCGTCCATAATCGCACAGACAAAACCTTCAGTTTCCCCAAAGAGGTTGCTGAATCGTAGCCAGGACACGGACGCTAGAAAATCTACATCGGGGCCATGAAGAGCCCGGTAGAAGCGCCCGTGAAGCTCCTTGCCCTGCCATACCTCCCTGCGATCATTAGTGTCTAATACTACAGGCTTGCGCCAGTTCTCGTTAGCCAAGAAGAGCGGGGTAAGGCCCTTGTCCACTGAGACCACATCTCGGTGCATCCCCACGTCGGCTTCTAGGAAGTATTCCCTGAGACTGCATACCTCACGATTGTGCAGGGTCTTATCATTTAAGAAGCCACGACCCCCACACTTCCGCGGGATATACAGTCTCATCACCGACGACCGTGGGTGATGCATCCGATTTGCGGTCAGCAGTACGCGGACCCTCCTATCCAGGGCATCAAGTTCCGTCTGAGTCCATTTGAGTATGCCGAAAGAATACATCAAACCCGGCATGACCCAACCGTTGAAGGCGCGTACCTTGTTTCCGCCTGACAAAAGACTGCTTAGCACCTTATTCAGGCGGCCAAAGAAACGTTCCCTCAACGATTGTTTCATGTCAGCAGTATTGATACCTAATGCTTCCGACATACCCAAATACTTGTAGGTTTCTGTTGAGGAGAGGGATCTTAGGTGTACGGAATCCGAGAGTTGAGTTCCCACGGATTCCGTAATCTCCCCTCGCTTCACATGCATGACTGCACATTTGTCCACACCAAATTCCATCCTGATGGCGCTACTGAAAGTTTCAGTTACCTTCAGTAGCTTCATCAGTTGCAAATTGTTGGGGGCAAAGATTTTCAGATCATCCATATAAAGAAGGTGAGATATGACCTGACCACCTCTCCTCAACCGATAGCCTAGACCTGAACCCTCCAGCAGTGTGCTGAGAGGATTCAAGGCTAGACAAAACCACAATGGGCTCAGACTATCACCCTGGAATATACCACGCTCGATCCTTATGGCTTCGCTGTTCCCCTGTATCTGTCGACATCCTGGATAGTGAAGGACCGTCCTCCATTGCCCCATACACGACTCAAGGAAGGCGCGTAGAGTTGCATCTATCTTGTACAACTCCAGTACCCTCATGAGCCATGTATGCGGCACCGAGTCGTAGGCCTTCTTATAATCTATCCAACATGTAGACAGATGCCTTCGGGAGCGGCGAACCTGTTGGTTAATGGCCATATCAATGAGGAGCAGCTCCTTAGTACCACGGGACCCGTTCCTACATCCATTCTGAGAGGGAGACATGATGGAATTACTCTCAATATGTTGGTTTATTTTAGCTCTCAAAATAGATGTTAGAACTTTATAGACCGTTGGTAAACAAGTGATTGGTCTATAATTTTTGGGCTCCGCAGTACTACAAGAATTGAGTATTGATATAATACAGGTACGTTTAATAAAGATAAAATTGATAGGATTGAGAGGAATCAAGTTAAATCCAGCACGATATTGATATCACAATACGTTTAACACTTCAATAACGTTAATCGTAGAGGCTTCACATTTCGCATTTCCTCATAGATGAGCACATTAATATGTCCTCTTACCCTCCCTGCTTACCTCCCCCTCCCTGCCTGGCCCGAGCGCGGCTTTGTGACGCCTGTATTTGAAACAAATTCAAATTGGACACAGACTGACCGGCGCGCCGCCATTGACTCGCATTCATAGGAACAAATTAATTGAATGCGGTGGTAATGGTTCCAACATACTATGAATTTGTTTTCAATCATTCATACTTAATTATAATATTAACAGATCATACATTCCAAATTGTTAGTAATACATACACATCTTAAGCAAAACGCTTTAGCAGTGTTTTTTAAAAATTGAGCTTTATGAAATAATATTTTCAAGGAAATAAAATTAAAAAATTGTTTACGCACCCGGAAGAGCTACTTAATTGAAATGAGAGGGTCATTTCATGAATTACTGCTGCTTACACACTCGATGCGAAACAGGAGAAGCAGGGAATCAATAGAAAAGTAATACACGAACTAGGCGCTTGGCGACTGCGGAGAACATAAATGAAAACAGTTGTTTAGAGCCTGCCGACGCACCGCAACGTGCCCTGCTACTGAGAAGTTCCTGTGGTATCTCATGTGCAGTAGTCGCGGTTGCGATCACTACAACGAGATAAAATGTTTTTAATGTCTAGTCTTTACTGCCTGTACCTCTCGTCAAACAAGTGGTCGTCGACCTCACTTGGCCGCGGTTCACTCAACACTACACACAAAGTGTACAAACATTACTTCATAACGCTTCGCTTTGATCGCGACACATCTCGCGGTGGACGTGTCTAATTAGTCGCGTCGCGTCGCGTCGTGCCCCCCCACTCCCCCACCACCCCGCGCCACTTCATACAAGGTTGTGGTCAACCACTGTAAGGGGTGGGGGTAATCTGTGTGCAGGGTTTGAAGTGTAGGAGCCAAAGGATAATTGGATTTGACGAATTTTTACGAAACGTATTACGCATTACTTGTGTCGAACCTTTCAAACAAACAGCCTTATTAAACGTAACCTGTTTAGACTAAACTTTTACGTCTCAAACTTTGAAAGGGCCCCGATATTTGAGACTTACTGTCATTGTACTAGTTTCACTGGTGTTATGTTAGTACGACTGAGTTCTGTAAATGTGTGTGTGTATGTTGAAGTACTGACTGAGTGCAAGTGATCCCGTGTCCGGGAGAGCGCCGGCGCGCGGCGCCGCGCGGCCGCGTCCGGTCCGGTAATGGACCATCTGTATGCTCTGCACGCCAGAATAACAATACTACATGTCCTGTTTATTAAGGTTTTTATCGGTCAAGGATCTTTCTGGCCTCGAGATTTAAAGATCAGTGTTATACGGATAACTATCTGGGTTTGTGATAACTTAATTATTTTGTTTTCTGCTAGCATCGTCGTTCATGGGTGTGTTTACACAAATGACACGTCATCACCGTCGATCAACTGAACAGTTCAAACGTTCTGTAGTTACACATATTAATGTTTCTATTTATGTATATGTGTCCACATTATCTCCGAAGCGTTAGGCAGAGGTACCTAGCAGTAGACCCACGTTTCGCACGTTATATTTAAGGTGTAATAGGGGGCGAGTCTATTGCCTTCAACCGGGCACAAGTATTCAGACTGTCAACAAACAGCGAAAAAATAGAGCTTTATTCAACATAAAGAAAAAAAATAACATCAAGTACAGTAACCATTTTGCATTGTTACAGATTCCTCATCCATCACCAGTGTCTTGTTAACGAAGCATTGAAAAAGTGGCAAAAGTGAACCACCATATTGTGTGCGCGATGTAGCTCACCCCACGCAATCCCGTCACAAAAGTGAGTAGAACATTTTGTTAATGAAACACCTTTCCTTTGACACTAATTATTGTAATCAATTGGCGACAGAACATATCGAATTTAATACAAAAGTGGCCAGCACCGTACCATCACGCCGGCGCCACGGGGGTTTCTGGGTATTGCAAATCGCTTCGTTACATTACACGAGTTTATGATTATTAAATACCGAGAGAGAGACTAAGTCTTTACATCCTGTTACAGATATTTCTATATGTAGTTATGTTGAACTCGTATACATTGTAACTGTTGATTGGCATGTGAATTATTATCTACAATCATTTACCAAACAGTTTTCAAGACTTACAAAACTTATATTGTTAAAATATACTCTTCAAAGTCTTACTATTTAAAAGATAGAAATGGCTTTAACCTGAAATTGAAATGTATAATTGCTCAAGATTTGTTACGTACTTATGCGTTTCTTAAAAATTGCGCTTTTCAGCATACGAACAGTTATTCTAATCGAGTGCACAGCGTCAAACGTACCGCTCGCATAGTTTGAGAGTACTCGGAGCGCGGGCAAGCTTCGCTGAGCACCCTGCGGCCAATTATGTCACACACACAGTTTTTGTGACACAATGGTGATGACGTCACACTCACACAACAGAACACGATAATCTATCATCGTCCTAGTGTGTATCCAATAACCACATTATTATTTTGTTATTTTTGTTGTCTTTATTTTAGGATACCTTTATCTAGGGCATTTTAAACCAATTCCGTCGAATACAATATTTTTACTTTGTCGCTACATAATTATGTATATCTCCTATCCAGTTCGAATTACGTAGAGATTTCATTTCGAAAGTTTGTTTGAAAAGTATAACGTACTCAACTTCAAGACAAGTACGAGTTCATTACTGTCGATTTGACAAATCGACGATAGAACCTTTCCACTAACGTTTCGCCTACAGAAGTCACATATCTATTTAAGTTTAGTATAGCTGTGATTAGATGTACAAAAACAAAATATTGTGTCATACTGCTATTATGTTTTTATTTCATTAATAACAAACATTCTATAAGGTCTTACTCAAAATCCAAGCAAATTCTAATCGAATCGAATCGTTCTGTCGGCGAAACGTTCGTAGTTGAATGGTTGGTTCTGTCGTTGAAAAACTCATAAACGAAACATTATGTCAGCGGCTCATTCGACGGAGAAACGTTTGTCGGAGGAAACTTTCAGAATCGTACCGGCTGCATAACGGATCAGTTCCTTCACTTTCATAACTAGATTGAATATTAACACAAACGTCTGAACTGTGAGATTCGTTCATTTGATCTTTTGCTTACTGTTAGGTATTTGATATTTGCTCATGACTAAATTATCACTTAATGTTATGAATTTTCTCTTATCAAACATTAGATTGTCGATTTTTATTTTTTATACCCATGCTAATTTTATGAATATCAAATAACATAAGGCCCATTCAAGGGTGTTTTTAGTAGTGATTTGATAAAATAGTCTTTCATGTCCGCCGACCTTACCCTAACTGGACTGGTCTTACTGTAAGCTTTTCCCAATCTCTTTTCTGATGGAAACGCCTATAAATAATTTAACCGACCTGGTAGCCTACCATAAGGTCTTAAAACATTATTGTTTCATTCTTATTCCAGAGTGGGAAAGAGACGGAGCTATACAGTTCGTCTAAGTCTTATAACGCCAAAGTAACCTCTCCGAATCGAACTCCGGTTCTCATGCTCAGCTACACCAAAAGACTTATAAATGGCGTTATTCTTTGGAACGGAACATTTATAAATAAACCGAGTAGCCTCCTTGTTATCCTGTGCAGTAAGGCGGCCAACGACAGACTGTGTTGTCGTGTTACAATGCCCGCGGGAAATCATCGCAGACGTCTAATCTCACCGCTCGCACCGACGCATTGTGGAGACGAACTGTCTCTTTGTGAGGATCTTATTAACATAATTATTGGATGTTTATCCTTACAACATAAACAATTGGGGATTCTTTTAATGAGGTCTTTGAAGATGCTGCAAAGTGAAACTGACTTATAGTTTAGATAACACCGGGTGTAGTATTTGTTATCCTGACTCTAAACAATTGTTGAAACAAGTAGGTATGTGTAAGCATCTAGACTGATTTTAATGATAAGATTTCATTGCTCGTGGCATACAAAAAGTTAAACAAAAGATAAAAGTTGCAGCGTCCTAGTATAGGTTTATACAATGCCAGTAATTTGTTGCTTTAGTTTTATTTTACGTAACAAGGGTTGAAAAGATTACCTAAGATCAATTTAAAAAAAAATGTAATTTTATCTCACGTTGACGAAAAAAAAGAAAAACTTGTGAAAACCTTGAGGTTATTCGCACGGCCTGCTTGTATCATCTAAGTAGGTAAATACAGGTAGGTATAGCTACCTAGCATATCTTATTAGAATATCCTTATTTCGCTCGAGTCATGTTACATCCACCCACCGCACTTCCACACGTAGAACGTTTATACAGATTAGAACGCTAAACACTCGCCACAATCTTGCTCTACACTCTTTGAGTACGAACCACCTCGGAAGTAGCTGCAAAAGTTTCAGTTCACTACAAAAATACGTTACCTGTAGAAATAATTAAAATGTAGACTTCTGGGATAAAGCTAATGGTTCTTATTTGACATTTATCGTCCATTACTTAACGTCATGCAAAATAAATAAACAGTGTCATGCGATTAATATAGGTTTTGTTTATGGAAGGTTGCGTGCTGAAATGTAGAAGCAATCGTGGTAGTTCTCTAATGATTCAAATGGACTTAAATTAAATACGGTCTAAAGTTTATTTTTGTTTGCCTAGCTGTCTAATGTATTGCACCTTTGCATTTCTATTCAGCAAACCTTCTGTAATACATTTCGCGGTGTCGCTTTGTAGTTCCCGCGCCGCATCGTTACAAAACGCTTAAAGCTCCGCAGCAGCACTGTATCTAACACATCTGAAGCCGTGAAAAGGTTTCACATCGTTTGTGAAATCTTATCACTAGCGCCAACCAAACGGGACATTTCTGAGTGGGGAATATATGCAAATATCGGTTCGTTGGATTTCTTTTAAAACAAAGCCTAGCTTAAGCTAAAAGTAGTGTATATCTTCTTTGTAGTTTAGTACGGACAGAAAATGAATCGGCAAGCGCGCCAAAGGTAGCATCACGCGACCTACTTACCAGTCTACCAACACCTAAGCGCGCTTCTACAGAGTCGTGATGTTTCGAACTTGCTGCGAGGAGGACAGTCAGGGTCTGATCGCGGCGGAGTCAAGACGTCCCGAAACTGTTCCCCGATTCATGGTGTTTAGTGTTATTGTGTTGGATTGTAATTTCCAGTAATGTGTTAGTTCGACAAAAGCAGTGCACCGCGTGTAGTGTGTGTTTTCAAAGCACGAAACCCATGTTCTGCTCACATGATGACCAAGTCTAACGAAACAAATCATGACAACTACGACTTCAGAATTGGGATAAAGAATCGCGCCCTCCACGAAAGTAAAGCCAAGTGAGGAACATAGCCAATGAATTTCACAAGCAACAAGCAAAGCGTCCAAACCTGCGAGCACAAGTCGTCAGGAGGATACACTTACAACATAATCGGGTGAGACCGTTTCTTTTCTTTTCGATAAGTAGGTCATCTGACTCATTGCTTAAACATGGCTTGTTAAATTAGTTTATGGGTGACATCATAATCATTAAACCTTACTGGCATCGGAGGTTATGATTTAAAATGCATGATGGTTTAAATCATAACCTCCGATGCCAGTAAGGTTTAATGATTATGATGTCACCCATAAACTCCAGTACCATTAAAAATGGAACTATTAGATGCTGGCGTAATTCGTAAAGTTCTTCGGCGTTTGGATTTAGCGCTTGTCTGGTCCACATGTTTCAGTCGAAAAGAAAGTGTGTTCAGTCGAAATGTCACTGTTGTCCGGTTCATGCTTTACGATGATCGAAGGGACGCAGTTGCCCGGTTTATAATGTTTTTGCGATGACGTTGGTCGAAGGGACGCTGTTGTCCGGTCCAAACGTTGGTATGGTCGAAGGGAAAGGTGCCGTCTGGGCCATTAGTGGTCGAAAGGACACACGTTTTCTTGCTGGGAGAAAAATGCCGTCTGGTCCGTGATCGAAAGAATGCACGCTTTCTTTTGTTCTGAAACAGTTACAGTTACGATGAGAGTAATGTTTGTCATAGTTTGTCAGGATGGACGAGCGAATGTCTTGGTGATTAGACATTGTTTGTTCCAGCAATACAACAACGCCCGAGGACGGTCGTATGTCAGTCTGGCCGTGTAGGATGCGGTCACAGAAAATGAATCGGCAAGCGCGCCAAAGGTTGCATCACGCGACCTACTTACCATTCTACCCACACCTAAGCGCGCTTCTACACAGTCGTGATGTTTCGAACTTGCTGCGAGAAGGACAGTCAGTGTCTGATCGCGGCGGAGTCAAGACGTCCAGAAACTATGCCCCGATTCATGGTGCCTAGTGTTATTGTGTTGGATTTTAATTTCAAGTAATTTGTTAGTTCGACAAAAGCAGTGTACCGCGTGTAGTGTTTTCATAGCACGAAACCCATGTTCTGCCCACATGATGACCGAGTCTAACGAAATAAATCATGACAACTACGACATGTAGAATTTTGCAGATAGTACGTAAGTTTTGTGTGTGTACAATGTTGGTCAGCATAATCATCCCATAACGTTCTCACGGGTGGGATAAAGGTTTTCTCTCTATCAGAGGGTTAATTTGGCCGTATAACCGACCATCTACCGTGCGGGTAGACATGGGTAACAGCATGCACAAACTTAACTTATTTTATTATAATAACTATCACATTAAATGAAAAGGTGACACTGTGATCTTAAGGCAATCATTAAACAATATCAACCCAATAATAAATCATAAAATTTGTTAAATAATTAATGGTCTATAATTTGCTCTACCGCTTGAAACTAAGAAGCTAACGGCAGCTAAGTTCATACCGAAAATGATCGCTACAGAGCCGACGAATTGTTGCACACTATTTATTGTTCCTCAATATGGCAGTAATTAATTTTGCGTGAACAATACATCATACTAATTAATAGATAAACTTCGGTTAGGTTAAGGATCTGATTACAACTATAAAATAACAGAAATCGATTCTGTATGTTTCATGATTCCTCGAAACATACATTGGTTTAGTTACTGATTTTTGCATACGAACGCAGTATTCGTACAAATTGTTTAAAATACTATTAGTATACCTACATGTTGAATTTTCAAGTGGGTGGAAGCCCAAACCCGAAACTGTGTGGAATAGCGAAAAACACTCAAAGGAGTCTTGAGCCCAATTTTGATGAAAACTAAAACTGCACCATTGGATTTTTGAAAAATCTATATTCCTAGCTAGGAATCGAACCGGTGGTTTCTGAAAAAAATAATCACACTGTATTATTATTAAAGTGTTCGATAATGTCACTGTTAAGGATCAATTTCTGGGAAGTAATGACTTACGGAAAACTCATAGTTTCGGATTTGGCCATTTTGCATCCACTTGATAAATTCACCCTGTAAATGCGACTGTCGAATGGCCGTGTTTTATGACCTAACTCAGCTGAACTGCAAGTTTTCTCACAAACTACCCGCTGATAGAGTCGGAATGAAGTTGTATAGCTGCGTCTACTTCCTGAGGTGTGAGCATGAGAAGTTAGCTGGTGCCCGGAATTCCGTGGAACTCAAGGTATCATGCAGTATTGTAGAGATTAAAAAAAATACATGTTGGAGATATTTTTATAAAACCAACATGTATAAACATAAAAATATTAACAATCAAGAAAGTAAAAAGTTTCTCACTGGCATTGATTTTCATGCGACACTAGCACGCTTTCAAAAGTAAATACAATTTCCAGCTATTTAATAAACTGGGCACTATTCCTTTCAAATAATAAAATCTTTTATTCTTAAGGAAACAGTGGGATTCACGCTTTAAAACTTTATGTAGCAAATTAAGCCGCACAGTACTGGGGGCGCATAGAAGCTGAGTGCACTGTGGGGTAAAGTACCACCACGTCTGTTATTGTACTGTAAACTGTATGTCTCACAGCCACTGGCTATAACCGTACCTCCTGTCACATGCTGCGCGCCAAGTACTATCATATGGTTCAGGGAACATTGGTGTCTGCTTGTTGTACCAACTAAACTCTAGTTGTAGTAAACGTCAAAATTATTACCGTGGACCGTTTGAACCACAAATCGACATAATACACATAGCGCTAAAAGAATTTAAAACAGTTATTTTTTTTCAACTCGATATAATTGGCAGAGATAGGATTGACATCGCGATCATAAACTGAGATTATTATAGATTGACAGAAATCCGAAATGCACTGGCTTCTAATATACCTATTCTCACAAAATAACATTGAGTCGTTGTTTGTACAAATAGACTACATTAGTTTGCCCTTTTCCGGGCACGTCCCAACAGGCCAAACTAACCGCCGAGCCTTAATTGAATCATATCAAATATCCCTCATTGTGACCATTGATACCATACTGTAGTTTATTTAGGTTACGAGGTTTAGATATTAATATTAATGTAATTTCCCTCGAAATATACGATGCGTGTAAACGCGCGTAATTCATTGACCGTCCCCACTATGTACCTAAGAGTCGGTCACGAGGCAACTCATCGTGTAATGGATTGGAATGTAAATCATCTGTTAGACGTACAGATGACTTCGTTTAACTTACTGAAAGAAAATAAGGTTTTTTTAGCAGGAATATTGTGAAATGAAGAATAAATGTTGTGTAAGCAGGTTTCTATACGTTTTTAAACGTTATTATCAAGAAACACTAACTAAGTCATCTGTGAAGTGAGGAACAGGAAAATAATAAATGTTCTTTTCGAAATAAAACTTGGTAAAACACACGACATAATCTTCTTAATTAAGCCTGCAAAAACTCCGTATTAGGGAACTACTACTATCCAAATTTCTTTACACAAAGCATGCAGCGTAAGGCAGAGGCTAATTAAAAGATGGCTCCTCTCTTTTTAATTAGCAAATTATAGGGGTATATAGAGCGGGGACACATAACAGATAGCTACAGAAACCCATCTACTTAGAATTAGTTAAAACTGTCGCAGGCACACTCAGACGTATACGTTCAGCAACCGCAAAATATAAATGCCGATCGCGAGTGCACTTGCACGCGCTGTACGTGAAACGAGTCCAATGTGTGCGTATGGTTTCACTCGTTGTATGGAGCTGACCTTCTGATTTTACTTATTTTGTAGTAACATGATGCCAGTAGAGAACTGCTCAGTGATAGCTGCTTTGACATTTTCAATCCACATCCGTTTTTAACTTCCTTAGTTTTTTATTAAGTAAGTAGTTATTTTAGTACGTAGATTTCTGTATGCTCATACATATAAGATATTTAAATTCCTTATCTATTAACTTAGTACCTACGTAATTCACGACCATTCCTCACTTCACTAGCATGACAACAGAAAGTGTTCCGTATGGTGTCGGACGTAAAGAATAGCACCATCCCATATCTTCCCGTGGGTGTCGTAAGAGGCGACTAAGAGACTTGCCTGAGAATGGGCAGCAGCGTTCTCTGTGCTTTTGTAACAACTGTACTGCGATCGCCAACCCGCCTGCCAAGCGTGGCGATTATGGCAAAACCCCCCTTATGTCGATGTGGCGTTGGGGGAGGCCTATGTCCAGCAGTGGACGTCTTTCGGCTGAAATGATGATGATGATGATGCTATTAATTGTTATTGTTTCATAAGCTCGTTATATTGCCACCCGAGTTCCGTGTGCTCTTCTTAACAACCATCTAAAAGACATCTTTTAGGTATTTCATAATAATTTATTTAAACCAATTCACATTCAGCCCTCGACTGCAATAGGTGGCAGTAATGAAGATTGCCTTTGCTTGTCGGATCATAATGACGATGCAAGCTTACAGTAACCATTATAATCACAAATCAGTAAGAAGTTAAAGTTTGACGTCAATAAATTATTTATCTACTTCGGTTTCGTTATATTCGAATTACACAATTGACAGCGGTTTCATTATGATACCCATAACGACACAAGTTTCATTATGAGATCATAATGCAACTTGTACACACTTGAACATACAGCCAAATAAATAATATTACTTCGAAATCGAGTTCAATGTAAATGATGTTTTTAAAAATGGAACAAGTTTAGAACAAAAGTATTGTATACTATTTGGCTGTTGCGGCTACAAGATCTTTGCCTTATACTTCTTAAAGACTAAATAAAAAAGTGGACGCGGGAAAAAAATTCTGAGTGAAATTTTATTCGAAATTTTATTAAAAATGTCTTCAACATCAAGTGATATTGAAAATACTCCACCAGGTATAACAAATAGAGCAGTTGCGGCTACTAATAATTGACTACTAAAATCAAGACATGTATATAAGAAATGTTATGAAACTTTTAATAACTCGTGCCCACCTATTTCTGTACGCGCTACGGTACTTGTATTAAAAGACCGTCCATTACGTAACAGTTGCATAAATAGCTATTTTATGTTCTGAAATAAAGGGTTTGACATGAATTTTGACATGCTGCATTCCTTTGTTTTTTAGTTGTAGATATTAGTCCTGAAATGTCAGTTTTCAAGGTATTTTGGTATGAAGGCATACATTTAATTAGCTATCTTCCACATATCGAAGATAAGATGTAATATCTGCTCCTTATAACAATGGAAGGTCAAGTTTCTGCTTTGTTGAAACACGAGAATATTTTCTGTGCTAAGAATTTCTGAAGACTTTTGTATATCAAACTACATTCTGAAGACATTTTATCCTTTTTTTTTATTTTGTTTTTTAGGATGGGAAATCATCAAATGACTTCTTCCGCTCTGGGCGGAGCGGAAGGGAGTGTCAGACTTGTACTGACTAAAACCCATCCATGTTCCTTCTTAGCCCTTTGCGTTCCAGGGGCACGGTATCTCTTTCGAACAACCCGCAGCCCTGGCAGGCATCGGCCCTCTCGGACCCCTTCCGATTTGCTGACATCTCCTTCAGGCGCGCGTGGAACACGAACGCGCCGTCGGCACGGTCTGTCGTCATAAGAGGGACGGACGGTGAGCTAGCCCATTACTCACCGTCCACAGGCCCGCGCCTACGGTGGCCGGGGGCCACTGGTTGCCCCCCGACGCCCGGGGCGTCTCCCGCGGCGGCTGGGACGTGAGGTTCTCTCCCTTTCACGTTCCGCCACCTCCTTCGCTAGCATGACTGCTTCGCAAAGGGAGGCGACGGCTTCCCATTCCCTCTCGCTCCGGACCATGGATTGAACCAGGGCCGGACGCGAGAGGTAAGACATTTTATCCTTACGTATCGTTCTCGTCCAGGCCACCACTAAGTTTAATTTTGTTATTCCGTGTACGTCTCCAATAAATCACAAAACGTATGAATGAATGGGAAGTGTAGGCAACCAAAAAGGATTCTCCTGGAAGGATTTCTATGTGGTGCGTACCAATGTGCGTCTTCAAGGACCATGCAGGAATTTATTGGATTCTAAAGGGTTTATTAAGGAAGCCCCATAGTTAATACCCCTTCATGCCAGTGGGAGCATTTGGGTTTAAATATCTCACTTTAGTACTATCGAAGATACCGAGGTGTGTTCCGGACATATTTTTTTTTTATTTCCCTACCCTCTTGCAGGATTAGTTGCCAGTTGACGGTAATACGCTCGCCCTATTACATAGAAATCGAACTTAATTCGCGAATATGGGATTTGCTAAAGATACAGTTCTGCCTAGCCTAAAACTTAAAACAGGCGTGATATTGTACCGCGTAAAAGCTTCCGGAACCAAAGATGTTCTCAAAAATATTCACATCTGTATCATAACAACTTACCTACAACATTGTTATCAGATATCACGAGCTTTCACACAACGACGCGACGATATCTATATATTTTCACTTCATGCTCCATCGCTGGCTCACTGAGCACTCTAATTACATTTATGGTACATGTTACGCAATGGATAAAAAGACGTCTTCGAATTGAATTTTCGAGATATTTACTCCGTATCCCATCTTATAAGGGAGATGAGGTTTCTTCGAATTCTGTCTGTGTTTTTATTATGTTATAGTATGAGACAAAAGTAGCTGTTTTGTTCGTATGATATTATTTTGATATCGTCAGTGTAAGTCACCGATGTGTATGTTTTAATGTTTCCTTTTGAAGATATGTAGACAGATGTTGCCTAAGAAGGGAGATGTAAATTTTTTACCTACTAAATTATTGGGTAAATTTTACATTTTTGTGGCGCCAAATGCTTTGGTATTTCGATACGGATAAAGATGATTGGATTTGTCAAATTTGACAACGTCAGCCCGATTAATATTCATTTTGCCATTTTGACAGATTATTAAGTTAAAGTGAGTCCAAAATCAAAATATCTTTATTTTACATAGGCCTACTGGGGCACTTATAAATCGTCGACAGAAAAAAGGTGCTCGGTACGGGTTGGTCGTTTCCTATGGAGAAGAACCGGCAAGAAACTCCATGGTTACTCTTTTAAAATCATTTGGTTTTACAATATTTCTGTTACAGCGTTAGTACTAAAGTATGGGAGGACATCGTAGGCCTGACAATAAGTCGTTGTTTACTACAAAACGTAGAACGAAATAAAAAGTTACCAAGGATCTAGGAATCTATAAGGCCTACAAAGTCCACACATTTACAAACAATCGGTAAATAAGAAACAGATTCTATACAAAAACAAAAAAGAAGAAAATATCACAATAAGACTGGGATAAAACAAGTGACACAAATGTTGTCATCCGTGCTGTAACTATTCTAAACAAAAAGTGTAATTATTTAAAAACTATTGTATAACATCTGATTAAAAAAAGGGGAAAAAAAAACTAAGATTGAGAATAGTTAGAGACATCCACACATTTGTGCCGTTTATGAGCTACCAGGGAAGCCGCATGTGCGAAGGAGCTAAGGCCAAACTTCTCTATCTTCGACGTAGTCCTTAATTTTGCAATATGCTTTTTTAATTAGGACACGTTTAATATAATTTTTAAACTTTCCATCGGTCAGTTCTGTAACGGATTTCGGCAACTTATTATAAAAGCGTATACTGTTTATAAGGAATGATTTGCTAGTTTTAGTTAATCTGAATTTGGGCATTACAATTTCGTGTTTACTGCGTGTATTAATATTATGGAAATCGCTTCTAATTTTGAAAAGTCTTCGGTTTTTGCGGACATATAAAATACATTCTAAAATATAGAGTGAAGGCAGAGTCAGTATATCGATTTCTTTAAATTTTTCTTTGAGGGACTCACGAGGACCCATTTTATAGATGGCACGGACTGCCCTCTTTTGTAGTATGAAAATTGAATCAACGTCTGCTGCCGATCCCCACAGCAGAATGCCATAGGACATAATACTATGGAAATAAGCGTAGTATACTAACCTAGCTGTGGCTACATCAGTTAACTGCCTTATTTTCCTAACTGCATAGGCAGTTGAGCTTAACCTTCCCGAGAGAGTTCTAATGTGTGCGCCCCACTGCAGTTTTGAATCGATAGTAATCCCCAAGAATACAGTTTCCGCTATAACATCAAGTTTTTTGCCGTCAAGATTTAAATTTAGGTCACGTTGTGGTACATTTGGTAAAGAAAACTTAAGACATTTTGTTTTATTCGTATTCGTAAGATTGTTGGCTGCGAACAAGCTCGAGAGAATAGTTAAGCTTTCGTTGACATGTAAGAAGTCTGTATCTTTTCCATCAATTTTAAAAATTAGCGAAGTGTCATCAGCAAATAGATTTATATCCGAAAATCTGGCCATCATATAAGGGAGATCATTAATATTTAATAAACAAGAAACAGTCCAATAAAGAAAGGTGGTTTCTATCACATAATCGAGGCTTATAGCGAGATTAATAAAATGCACAAGTAAAACCTACAAACAGAAACGGTTAAAGTGGTCTTTAAAAGTACATTGCAAGACTTGTGAAAACCACAAACGATGTTATAAAATATAGCAACACAATTGAAGCTGCGATTTCCGTCAAATAAAAGAACCACTCGCGACAACCTCATTTAGTTGCGACTTGCGACCGAGTCCTCGACCCGTCGCGCGTCGCCGGCGACACAAATCTCCGCTCATTGCAACTATTGGCTCCCGACATAGATTCACGCAGACGATTGAATCAGAATGTATCATCAACCGCGCTCATAAGTGAACTACGAAAACCGACCTTACTGGTTCGAAAAAAAGCGCTGCTGATATTGATATGAGCGTGTGGCTGACTGTACAAAATGGCTTGTGGGTAAGAAGAGAAAAGAGAATCGTGCTTCCTTATTGATGATAAAAAATCCTTTCATTCTGAGGAAGCCGCGTTTGTAGCGTTTGTTCTGTTCTCATGTGGGGCTCGGTTGCAAGGTTCTTAATCATTGTGCGAGACATGTGGAACAGTTTTCAACATACAAAGAATTTGTTTTATTTGAGGAATGTTTTGCTGAAATACCTAGGTTGGTACGAGTAGGTGCATGAGAGCTATGTTTCGGGCTAAACTGCATATAAGTAAAGTAATATTTTTTATGGTATCGTGTATTGGTGTCTGTCCCCTCTGGTGGCAGTTGCAACTGTTTTTCGCATTTACCACCACTGGTAGTGGTTACGTCTGACTCAGTCGCATTTGCTCCTACTTCCGCCACCACTGGTGGCAGACACGACGATGAAGTACCCGTCTGACACCTCGTCGTGCCAGTAAGATTTAACTAAATGAGGAAATGCATCGCGCGCATGAAAACTCCATGATGTTGAGAGTCTCTGTGCGTTTTTAATTAAAGACCCAAGTTTCTTTCTTGTCTGTCTCAACAAGTTTCTCCATTTTAGTGTCATTTTTGGCATAAAAATGTCAGTTTCACAAGTCTTTTCTAATCACATGTAAAAATATTCAGTACATTTTTAAGAGGTAAATAATTATTGTAACATAATTGTGTATCGCGTGTTAAATCCTTAATCAGGTGAGGCAACAGGTAGCCGGCTCCCCTTGTCGCCTCGACCCGGCGCCTGGGGCCGACCGACGTCTTACGCCGACACCTCGCGACTCACGCCTCGAGGCGTTGCCCGTCGCCATGGTTACGAGCCGAAATGTATACAGGGAGAATATTTTGAGCTGGGAGGAGGTTAAGGTCCTTCTAAGGCTTAATACCATCCAAGAATATTACCTTGCTTCTCAATCTGATTGAGTTTGTTGGTTTGTTTATTGTTGAATTCTAGTGTATGTGTACGTTACGGTGGATTCCTGTATCTACGAGATATATAAAAAATATAGTGCTAAAGTTTGATTCCAATATTATAACGGATCTCACATTTGAAAGTCTATTATCCTTAGCCCTAAGCTTGTCTGAATAAAAAGTCAATTTTAATTCATAATTCAGTACAATACATTGTTGTGTTTTTTATCATCTTTATCGCTTATAACGATGAACGAAACGCCAAAAATAACTTTTCTCGACCATCGTCATTTATGAGGTGTAAGTGATATTCAAGCTTAGGTAGGTAAACGAATTCTGAGGTCGAGTGTACATCCCACTGCCCAATGAGTGTCACGGCTCAATAAATTCACAGAAAACCAATCGGCAGTTAGGTCGTTCAGGTTTGTAGTACCTATACTGTGTACATAAAGTTTGGGAATATCTACCTACCGAAACTGAATTCTCCGATGGCAGACAGAAGTGCAAAAGACTATTATTAGACTACTATTTAGTGATAGCACTGTATGGTGTCGGACGTAAAGAATAGCACCATCCCATATCTTCCCGTGGGTGTCGTAAGAGACGACTAAGGGACTTGCCAGAGAATGGGCAGCAGCATTATCTGTGCTTTTGTAACAACCGTACTGCGATCGCCAACCCGCCTGCCAAGCGTGGCGATTATGGCAAAACCCTCCTTGTTATGTCAATGTGGCGAAACTTGGGGGAGGCCTTTGTCCAGCAGTGGACGTCTTTCGGCTGAAATGATGATGATGATGATGATGACTTAGTGATAATGAAAATAGGCAGTATCAAATCCGACTTACGAGTTGAAGATCGCGAGTTCCAACCCGCTGTTCTCAACACTGCGGAGGAACATCATCATAGCGGAAGAAAACAGTGCCTGCGGCGAGAATTACAAGCTGCAGGAACATTATTATCCTCATCTTGTCAAGTAGGATAATCCCAAAACTAACTAATAATTGTCTGTCTATTATGTCAGCCCAAACAGAATAAAGCAATAGTAGAATTGGAAACATTAATAACAAAGACCCAATCAGATAATCATGATTATTGTTTCAGGCTCGTACTAATAATTATGTTCTTGTGACTGTGGTACAATATTCGTTTGTGGTGAAATAATATTGTTATAAACAATCTTATTGTATTTTTCTGCCTGATATTTGGGTCGATAATAATATTATTAACGTGAGGTACATTTTACTATGTGACGTGAAAATTATCTGCAAAGAAACCATGAGAATTTACAGCGTATTCATTCTGTATCTATCTTTTTGAGTAAAATAAAAGTAACTAAATCACTTCTGTGAATAGTGAAAAATAGCGTCACACATCAAAAATACAGCCAATACAGAAGTATTCACTTTCTCTCAAATAAGGGTGTTAAATAAATTCGCCAACACCATTTGACTAATATGTAACCTTTATTTCTAACACTGTTTTTTTTACAAACCTACTCGTAACATACCAAACACGTCGTAATAGTTTAAGAGGCTTTTAGAAATCGATTTTAAAGTAATTGTACACGTTATTTGTGGACCTGTAGGTTTCCATGTAGAAAGCATTTTAAAAGATTTGTGTCATAAAATAAATTTTATAGAATTGCTCTTAAAAGCGAAAGAAAAAAAATCATGAGGAATGTCCATTAAATGTGTATTAAAACCGTCGCCGTCGCCGACCAGTCTACTTAATAAATATAACTAAAAGAGTATCTATGGCTCACTGAGACGTATCTTGTAGACGTAGGTATTATATAAATATATTTGTTAACGTTGGCGCGACCTGTTGCTTCAGTCGCGTGGGACTCACATCGAGATTTAGTGTTATGATATTAAGTAAACGTTGTCTGTTAGCAAACATCATCATCTACCAACCTTTTTCTAAATATTTTGGGGTCGATTTTCAGTCCAACTGGATGCACCTGAATAGCAGTTCTTTTACATGGGCCGACTGCGTATTTTACCTTCACAAAACAACAGCAACTTGATCAGACCACTCCACTAAATCACATGACAAATAGAAAAACGCAAATAAAGGTAATGTTATACCATGGGGTGCATGAAAGAAGCCTCTTTGAGTGACGTATTCACTGATCCTCTATACTTCCGGCGCACCCTGGGCAGTCAGCGAGTCCCCACGCTGACTGGCTAATCCTTTCACCACGATGACAATTCCAAGCCCTCCTATAAAACCTGTTTTGTGCGTAGTAAGCGAGAGCTCAAAAAAAACGTACTACCCCAAGGAAGTTTCTTGGCCTCGCTCCTATTTAACATCTATACTAACGATCAACCATCCAGGCCGCACACCACCCGCTTCCTCTATGAAGACGATCTTGCCCTTACCTCCCAAGCTACCTACCACCTTTGAGGAGGCTGAGGTGGACTTAGCAGAAGCTCCTGGTCACTTAGCCACGTACTACCACGCTAACTCACTCAAGCCAAATCCGAGCTAAACTCAGTCGTGCATATTCCATCTTCGCAATAGAGAGGCGAGCCGCAAACTTAACATACTTTGGGGTGTGGTTCCCATCAAGCACAGCAACTTCTCGAAATATCTTCGTGTTACTTTGGACAAGTCAATAACTTTCAGAAAGAACTGCAACAACATAGAGCAGAAGGTGCACACTCGCAATAGTCTTTTACTGCGACTAGTCCCGTCAAAGTGGGGTGCTTCGCCTGACGCCATGCGGACTACGGGCTGGCGCTATCTTTTCTATTTTCTCTGCGGGTGAATTTGCGTGCCCTGTGTGGAGTCGCTCAGCGCATGCAAAGTTAGTGGATACAGCTCTGAACCAAACGGATCATCACTGGTTGCCTCAAACCAAACCCAGTACAGATGCTGTACCGATTGACAGGCATAGCGCCATCAGAAGTTCGCAGATCGGTGGCAAGCTCTAGTGAAAGAGCCATAATGGTTTCCGTCGCAAGACAACCACTAACACACCAAGACAACCACACCAACTTCTTCGTGCCGCAAAGGCTGACAAGCCGCAACAGTTTTTTAAAGTGTGTGTCTCCGCTCACTGGCGAATGCTCCAGAAAGACTCAAACTGTGGAAAGAAAGTGTTTCCCTATTTAATCCATATGTGCCAACTGCTGAAAATCTCCTACCTGGATACGAGTTGCCATGGCTGACCTAGAAGTTTTTAAATAGACTCCGGCCACAGGTTGGCAAGGAAAACCTGTTCAGGTGGAGATTCATGGATGACTCTGCCCTGGAGTGTAAATGTGGTGTTGACCCACAAACGATGAGACACTTGTTATCGTGCCCTGCCTGTCCTGCTGCTTGCACTTCACAGGAGCTAATGAACGCTAATGAACGCTAATGAAAGTGCCAAATGCGTCGCCAAATTTTTGGCTGACTCAACTTAAATTTTCATCGACACGCTAAGGGAAGAGATGAGATACTATGTAAAATGTAAATAGAGAAACATAGGGAGTATTGGAGTGCCCGGAAGGTTCACACGCAATACATATGCTAAGCAGAGCCAGGCCGATAATGTGATGACATGGATAGGGCGCGGGGTCAAGGAGATGTAGTGTACACGTCGGGATGGAGGCTTTGACGGACTATACAACTTATATATTAACGCGGTAAAGAAAAAGCACACATAAATAACTCTACAACAAGGGTGCGGCCGCATTTTACCTGGAGTAAAAATAATGTTTACTCAAAAATTCATGTAATGTGGTCATTATTTTGACAACCTTGTTTGAGCAAAGTCGACCTTGCCGTTCTGTTTCAAGGAGCGGCCGGCAAAGTTTTGCTGGCCGCTCTAACAGGCCGGCAATGTATTGCCGGCCGCTATTTTGACGTTTCAACGTTTTAAAAAATCAAATCCAAAAAGATTTTATTTAGAACACAGCTGTTTGTATAGCTATAGAGATAGGTACAAAAAGATTTTTCACACCACCTGCTCGAAAATGTCAAATTATATGTCAAGCAACCTTAACCTAAAGTGAGTCATTAGTGGCCGGGGGCACAGCCGGTCAATAATGTTGTACTGGATTTCATTATGACCCGCTGGCCAATAATGTGATTTGAATTTGGAATCTCACATGCTCAGCTAAATTGGCAGTATAGTACTAACAAACACCCTTTGGTGCCAGAAAGAGGAAAGCTATTCTCGATACCCTTACTACACGTGGATGATATTCTCGATTTCCTACAAAATCATAACAACTGCTTCTTCATATCGTTGCCATGTTTTCGAAGACAAAAATTATAAGAATAATTAGATAACTACGAACCATTTTTTTTAAAGTAATGGATTCACATTAAAACTGGCATTAAAAATAACAAATACCGTACCGCGCCGTAATACCGTAATAGTAATTGGCTGAAACATTAGTTAATTTATTTTAAGTAAACTGCGCAAAGATTGCTGTGGATTTTGTGATTTAATAAATAAATAATAAAACCGTTCTGTACTACAGTCGATTTATCACATTTTATCAAAAATACTCTATTTTCACGAGCGTCTCCAATGACGTTCTAAATTCAAAATTCATACAGCCAATCATCCAAAACCATTCTACCAGCCCTGTATAAAGCTTAGTTTACACAAACGCCACTTCCATGAGAGTGATATGAATAGACACACACGACAAAACCGTAGAAGAGACTTTTTTTTTTGAAAATCGAATTGATCGTGTCTTGGCTACTTATTGGTAGACGCAATAAAGGCGCGAACTTTTGGCATTTAAACTTTAAATTTATCAACAAAGTATTATAAAATGTCGAGTGATGAAAGTGATTGTACTCCTAAATTCATTACAACCGAAGCTAATAATATATCCAATGATTTACTGCCGGAAAAGTCAAAGGAAACTTATATAAAAGCCCACGACAATTTCCAAAAATGGAAAAGTACGAAAGGCGTCAAGTCCATTTCGGAACCAGTTCTATTAGTGTATTTTCAGCATTTATCTTGTACTCAGAAGTCAAGTAGCCTATGGTGTACTTATTCAATGCTTAGGTCAACAATAAGCATGAAACACAATATAGACATCAAGACATACGCTAAGCTATTAGCATTTTTAAAGAGGATATCGGAAAGTCACCAATCAAAGAAATCGAAAGTTTTCACACCTTTGAATGTTGAAACTTTAAATTATTAATTTAAAGTGCATATAGCTAACTAGTTCTAAATAAGTTATTCTTACTTTTTGTTTATTTAATAAATACTTTGTTTTTCGTAATATGGCTATTATTTTCTCACAGTAGGTGTAAAAAGTAGAGTATCCTTCTCTGGGCTAAAGGTGTCTTTGCCTTGGGCTAGCTTGAATCCCTCGCTGCATTCAGGATTCTTGTATTAACTCCCTCGCTTTGCTCGTGAGTTAAATCCCGAATCCTTCATTGCGCTCGAGATTCAATATGACGCCCGTGACATAAGACACAACTTTAGCCCCTCGGTGCATAATCTACTATTATTCCATATTAGGCTGTATAGTTCAAACTACCATTGCTCAAAAAACAAAAACAAAGAAGTAACAAAAGCGCGGTCCAGCGAAAATTTTTATGATTATATTTTTTATTTAAATTATTTGCTGGTTTTATTTAGATTAGGTACTTGCATTTTTGAGTAAAGCACTTTACAAACCTTGGCCCACAATGACTGCTTCGCTGGTCACGTTATGATTGCCTCGAGCGAGCCTAGCTACGCTCTAGGCCTTTCAGCTTGGCCATCATTGCAGCCCTTTCTGTCATCGCTGTAAAGGCCTCGACCTACGGTCTCGGCCTTTATCTCAGCTCGTCCATCAAGTGCTGCAAGCTGACCGCACTGTGTCGGCCTGGAGCTGCGCTACGCTGCGCTGTCGGCCATAATCAGCGCGACCGGCAAAGTAGTCATTATAGACCGCGGCGGTAATGTACTATTGTCTGCTGCATCCGGTTAGACTTGTAGCCGACGCTAACATAGCTTGGCGTTGAATGAAAATGTAGGCGCGTTAGTGCACCGCGACCCTTCTAAGGTGCGGATGTGTGAAATGAACTTTGCAAGCTTCTTCCTGTTCATACTACTACGAGTATAACAGTGAAATTTACGCTTTAAGTTCCATAGAAATTATATTTATATTTCGTCACATGTCCAATCAATCATTCTGTGATAACAAATAATATTTGCTGACAATCTCCCGCACACAGTAATGTTCTCAATAACTAGTGGACCGTTCTCGTTGGTTACGACTTCTCTATTGTTTGAGTTCAATTTGCTAACTTTAATATTTATCTGAACTTCATCAAAGGAGTTATTTGAATGGTTGTGAGTTAAGAAAGTTTCAACTTTTACTTTGAACAACATTTTGAACTTTCGATGTTAATTAATTATACAATGTGTTGTTTTGCATCCTCGTCAAATTTCAGGACGTTGTCATAAAACACATAAATAATCAATTTAAAGTTCGGAACCGGTCTATAATTAATAAGCGTTGCTTTTTTTTATTGTTGAAATTTAACAGTATTTCAGAATAAAACCCTTGATTCAAAACTCTTAAAACAGAATCACCCAAGTACGCACACAGCGACAATGCAGCTGCTCTGTGTGCGTGAGAGTCGACAGTCGACGTCTTACCTACGAAATGCAACAGTGTTGCGACCGTGCGATGACCTACGGCGACCGGTACCTAGCAATTTTACCTAATTTTATTTCGAAAATCACCTACATTATTGTCATAAATTTCGCTTGATACTAAACTAATTTTTAAGCATCATTGGAATACGGAAATCTTACTAACGACGACAATACTAGTGTGCCAAAGAAAAGTTCACTGACCTGTACTTACCTAAGTTCGGTAGTTATCAGATGAGTAATAAAATGTTAGTTTTGCTTTATTGCTATCTACACTAACACTCTGAACATTGTACGTAGGTAAATTCAGCCTAAAGTTTTCGTAATGATTTTGTTTGAATTTGTGGATTGAATTTATTGGTGCTTAGTACCTTAGTTGGTGTAGGTACCGATTTACTAAATCTAAAAATGTTTTTTACTCTTGTTGGAATTGGAAAGATGTGCTAGCTAAGTAGGTATGTAGAAATACTTTCGACTGTTAGGTATTATTGGCGTAGTTAAAAATTTGAAATCAACTTATTTACACTAATAAAATTGATTAAGATATCAACGTATTTACAAAATGATAGTCTAGTACAAATAAATAAATTACCTACTTAAGTTACCCGGAGGTATGTTCAAAGTTGCCACCACCACATTCTTGGCACAGTCGACAACGACGTAGCTGGTTTTCCTTCAGCTTACGTAGCACTATCACATTCCTTTTTAAAGTGTCGAAAGCACTAATTATCTTTTCACGTAATTCTGTAACACTTGCCACTTTCTCCGAGTAAACTAACCTTTTAACGTCTCCCCACAAATAAAAGTCTAGAGACGTCAGGTCCGGAGAACGGGCCAGGCCACAGGTCCTCCGCGACCCATCCAATGGTCACCAAACCTTTCGGTTAAGTACCTACTCGCGTACATGCCGACCATATTGAGAGGAAACACCGTACTGCTCCACGTAGGCTGTCTCCACTGATGGCATACGTGCGGACCATCTCTACCAACTCGACGTTTGAGTAATTGTCCGTCATCTTGCACTTTGCACCTACGTCTCAACGATGTACCTAGGAGCGGAATTCGCAACACGTATGCACGCGTCGGCGACAAATTCACACTGTTTGGTTCCGGGACGGCGGCGGCGCGGCGGGGGTGGATAGGCGCGCGAGCGACAGAGTGCGCCCGCGCACCGCGCCGTGCGTGGTAGGGAATAGGTACCTATGAAATTATCGTATCTTCGTTGCGTTTGCGTTGTGTATGTATTGTTAGCGTTTCTTTGTGTGCGTTTAAGCGCGGTAACAGACGGGCCGCGTTTTAATACGGCTGGTTCACACTTACGGATTTCCGTAAATAAGAAAAAAAATATAAAAAAACACCTACCCATTTTATTGTTGATTTGGGTCGAGAATCATTAGCATAATTACCTCCTTGAATTTGACGAGAATGCAAAACAACACATTGTATTGTACAGCTGCTATTACTATACTCTTGTAAAACAAAGGACTTCACTTATTACTTTACTAAAATTTATAATACTGTTTTTTTACTGTTCATCTGTGCAAACTTTTCTCAAGTAGTTATAGTTTCGAATCTAACCTGATATAGCTGAAAATAAATAAATAAAATAAAAATTGCCAATATTTTACATGGCAGATGATCATGAGGGATTCATCAAATCTCACTGGTTATCTTGCTCGTGCTGTTCGCTGTGATTCAATAAATAAATTAATATCTTTAAAAAAAGTTTCCATTTAGACGCGTTTCAATAATGAAATTATGATGCGACAAACTCAATGATTACAAAACAATGTACAGTGCCCTGCACCATTACCTGACACATCTCACAAAGCAAAAAAGAGGCAAATGCGTCAGGTAATGGAGCAGCATGACTGTACATCCCCGCTGCAGATGCACTGACTGTACATCCCCGCGGTCCGCAGTGACAACTGACGACTCAATCAACCGTGCCGCCGTGATACGATCCCAAGGGTTGACAACCCCTGCCCGACAACTCGGGCGTGTTGAAATAAACATGATCATTAAAATTTGTGTTACAACGGTACGCTGTCACTTTAACGATTGTTCTTAATTTTGATTTTGAAGGATTATGTTGAAGTAGGTAAATAACATAGGCATTTGAAAAACACTTGTCTAATTGGAACATTACAAAACCATTATTCCCAGTTTTTGCTGAACGCAGTTTTGCTGTCTTAGTCACGTTTTCTGAATCGATTATTTGAAGTTAAAAACTTGTCACATCCACTGTATTAACATTAATTTTGTGTTTTTATTTTTTAATATCATGTCATTCTTATATTGATGTTAATAATTTGGCTTATCACTATGTTATTTTAAAGTAAAGAATAAGAAATCTGAAGAATCTGAAGTGAAGAATAAGATATCTCTTTGTCAAAACAGTAATAATCAATAATACAGTTTTGTGGGGCATAGTTCTTAAATGAAAGTTTATATTAAACTTGTTTAATAAATAAATAATCCAATTATTTCATAAAGGTTACTTTTTCTAACGAAAAAAGACTTCCCGTGAGGCGGAGTCCCGGTCATAGATAGCATTAAATATATTCAGTACTTACAAACGAGTCCCACTAACAAGGTTTCCGTACAGAATACATTTCCTCTCATAATGTTCCCGGGCGTCCCCGCGGCAGCTCCAAAGAATCGAATAGTTTCATAGGGAATAATAAATTACTCCTAGTTACATGGCCCATTCAGAACCCCTGCCACGGGACCTTTTTGTAGAACACGCTAGTTTTTACGACACAATAATTGGGAGCAGAATACATGAGAAGTTATGTGATTGTAGACAACGCCGTATGTATCGAGGGGTATCTAGGGTGTGTCCACGGGTTGTAACTCCAGGAGAAATAGTGGTCCTGGAAAAATGCCAACTGCTTTCGAAGTATTATCAATTCTATAATGACTTTCAACGAGATCGACTTTGTCTTTTCGGTAGCTTGTGTTGCGTTCGACGTGATATAGAAACTTACTGTTTACTAGAAGAAGGAAGCACGCTGTGGGACCCCAAATAAATTCCGATGAGGGCTCGAGAATGATGAAAGATGTCAAAATCATATTTGCGTGAAATTCGTGTATAAGACACGAATTTCTCTACACTTTACGAGTATTGCACTTACTAGGTGCTATGGCTATTCTAATTAAGAGAATGAACAAAAAAAAAAATACTTTCATACACTCTTCCCTAAAAAACGTCGCTTCCCGTCCTTAAGATTAGGCATGATGCAAATCATTCGTCCCTTCTCAGAAAAAAGCTGTTTTTTACTTCGCCCCGAACCCCAATAATATTTTAAGTAGTCTCAAGTGCTTCCCAAATCGCTTCAAATTGTTTGTGGAATTGACATATCTGTATCGACACACAGATATGTCAATTCCTTTGTTTTGTGATTTGTTTTGAGAGGGATCTGTGTTTTGGCAATGTTTTGGAAGAGTGCCAGATGAAATTAATGTAGGTGCTGGCAGGTTTTGTTTGTGTTAGTGTGTTTATTGGGAGTTATACTGTGCGTGCTACAACGTATGTGATAGGCTCGCCTTTTATATAGATAACCCACGCGTAATAAGCTACGACACGTTCAAAGCGTTTAAACATTCGTTTTCTTTTAGATATCTGATATTTAAGTGCAGTGGTTTTGAAGATTTTTGGAAGAACTCGTGGCTATGCAGTCAGATCGGCTTAAGCCGGTTCCGATTCAGCGACAATAAGTGCGGTCACTCCCTTAGTCTCCATACATCGAAACAGTAGTCGACTACCTAAACTCCAATTACTGTCCTAAACAATTTCTTCTTCTTCTAAAAGAACCTTTCCTCAATAAAAACTTACAACACAAGACATAACTTTACTAACTAACATCAAAGGCTTCGTAACAAGTTGCTCCGCGTTCGTACACATCGCGATCAGTTCCCTCATACAGGCAGCGTCGCTGACCGCGCGCTCTGATGGTCGTCTACTCAAGTGATGTCTTTAAGGAAGGTCGAGTGAGGTCAGAGTTCTTGAGACTTGTTGACGGAACACGGAGGCGTCAGTTTTGTGAAGGTAATTAATAAAATCTGCGAACAAGATTGTCAATGACAACATTAGTATGCGCGGCGTAACTTACGATAACGTCCAAACGCCAAAAGATTCTGGTACAGCTTTAACTTTAAAGCGCCTTTAATCACGCTTTAATAAATAGTCAAAAAGATAAATGACATACTGTAGTATATTTTTGTTTGGACGTAAACAAAGTAGAAAATAAAACAGAAAACTTCATTTATGCAATAAAAAAGTTCCGTCAAATATTTACGATGTCCCGATCCCCATCTATTTGTATCACACTCACATCTTTCACTACATTTACGTCAAGGTTAGCAAATAAATCAAATAATGTATTATAACCTATTGTGTATTGACATTCCCATACAAACAAGTATATAAAGCTATCTTCGCTAGAGATGTGATAAAATATTAAAATTAATACACAAACATTTTATTTGTGTACGGATTTTAGTGTTACTGGCACAGATGTTGAATGAGGCGGAAAGCAGTAATTCTAACGGGTATGCGTTCAAATAGGTGAACATAAATAATTATATCACAAAAAAATTGCTTTAAAAAGGGTGTACTTGCAGATGAAACCCGTTAGGGAAGCATTTCAGTGTTCTGAGACTGTAACATGGTAGATATCCCGTAACAAGTGTTATTAATAGTGTTCTGAGACTGTTCCTTACGTTGGGTCCCTAACAATATACGAGCATAGCATTTGAGCTCTATGAAAACATAGCTGAACTCAAATGTGCAATAGTTAAAAGGTACCGCAAATAAGCAGAGCCTGTATTGACATTCATTACTAGATGACCCCAAACTTCAGACAAGTGACAGTATTTACAGAAACTTACGACTTCTTAAATACATTTTTTTTTTAAATCAAAATCAAAATATTTTTATTTTACATAGGCCTACAGGGGCACTTATAAAACGTCGGCAAAAAGGTGCTCGGTTCGCGTTGGTCGTTTCCTATGGAGAAACGGCAAGAAACTCCATGGTTACTCTTTTAAAATCATTTGGTTTTACAATATTTCTGTTACAGTATTAGTACTAAAGAATGGGAGGACATCGTAGGCCTGACAATAAGTCGTTGCTTACTACGAAACGTAGAACGAAATAAAAAGTTACCAAGGATCTAGGAATCTATAAGGCCTACAATGTCCACACATTTACAAACAACCGGTAAATAAGAAAAAGAGCCTATACAACAAAAAAAAATAAAAAATAAATAAATAGAAAATATCACAAAATGACTAGATCAAATAAGTGACACAAATGTTGTCATCCGTGCTGTAACTATTCTATACAAAAGGTGTAATGATTTAGAAACTATTGTAAAGCATCTGACTAAAAAGAAAGAAAGAAAAAAAAAATAAGATTGAGAATAGTTAGAGATATCCACACATTTGTGCCGTTTATGAGCTACCAGGGAAGCCGCATGTGCGAAGGGGCTAAGGCCAAACTTCTCTATCTTCAACGTAGTCCTTAATTTTGTAATATGCTTTTTTAATTAGGACACGTTTAATATAATTTTTAAACTTTCCATCGGTCAGTTCTGTAACTGACTTCGGCAACTTATTATAAAAGCGTATACTGTTTATAAGAAAAGACTTGCTAGTTTTGGTTAATCTGAATTTGGGTATTACAATTTCGTGTTTACTGCGTGTATTTATATTATGGAAGTCGCTTCTAATTTTGAAAAGTCCTCGGTTTTTGCGGACATATAAAATACATTCTAGAATATAAAGTGAAGGCAGAGTCAGTATATCGATTTCTTTAAATTTTTCTCTGAGGGATTCACGAGGACCCATTTTGTAGATAGCGCGGACTGCCCTCTTTTGCAGTATGAAAATTGAATCAACGTCTGCTGCCGATCCCCACAGCAGAATGCCATAGGATATAATACTATGGAAATAAGCGTAGTATACTAACCTAGCTGTGGCTATATCAGTTAACTGCCTTATTTTTCTGATTGCATAGGCAGCTGAGCTTAACCTTCCTGAAAGAGTTCTAATGTGCGCGCCCCACTGCAGTTTTGAATCGATAGTAATCCCCAAGAATACAGTTTCCGCTATAACATCAAGCTTCTTGCCGTCAAGATTTAAATTTAGGTCACGTTGTGGTACATTTGGTAAAGAAAACTTAAGGCATTTTGTTTTATTCGTATTCAATAAAAGATGCGGGGCTGCGAACCATTTCGAGAGAATAGTTAGGCTTTCGTTAACATGTAAGACGTCCGTATCTTTTCTATCAATTTTAAAGATTAGCGAAGTGTCATCAGCAAATAGAATTATATCCGAAAATTTGGCCATCATATAAGGGAGATCATTAATATAAACAAGAAACAGGAAAGGGCCGAGAATTGAACCTTGGGGCACGCCCATCTTGACTATAGACCCGCAGGACGTCGCCCCATTTACATTTACTTTTTGCAGCCTGTTTGATAGATAAGAGAGAACAAGATCAGCAGCTTGTCCACGAATTCCGTAGTGGTGTAATTTACAGATCAGTGTTTTGTGGTCGACGCAGTCGAACGCTTTTGAGAGATCACAGAAGATGCCAATAGCATCCTGGGACTTCTCCCAGGACTCCAAAATGTGACTGATGAGTTTTACTCCCGCGTCCGTTGTCGACCTACCCTTCGTGAAGCCAAACTGCTGACTATGCAAATAGGATACTGCATAGTCAACATACACATCATAGACAACATCTGGTCCAGCATGATTTTTTCATAGATTTTACTCAGTGCTGGAAGCACAGATATAGGCCTATAATTAGAGGGATCACTCTTACAACCTGATTTGAAAATTGGTACTACTTTACTATGTTTCATCAAGTCGGGAAACTTGCCGCTGTCCAAACATTGGTTGAATATGCCTATTAAGACAGAAGCAATCGTATCAATAATATCTCCAAGAACCTTGACGGATATCCCTCATAAGTCTTCAGTATTTTTTATATTGAGACTTTTGAATGCGTTTTTAATTGTAGCAATACATACTGGTTTAAATTTAAAGTTTGGTATGTTCTTTGTAAAGTTCTCTTTAAGAAGAGCTTCAGCTAGTTTAGCTGAAGAGGGGAGAGATTTCGTAACCTCTAACGGAATGTTGGTAAAAAAGTTGTCTAGAGTCTCAGCGACTTCTAGCTTATCACAAATTGTTTTATTATCTATTTTCAAAGACAATTCAGTCTTATCTCGTTGTTGCGTCTTTCCTGTTTCTCTGTTAATTACCTGCCATACAGTTTTTATTTTATTCTTAGAAAGACCGATTTTATTACTTATTATTTTAGATTTTGCTTGAACGCAGACACTTTTGAATATTTTTGAATAGTTTCTAACATAAGTGTGAAAGACTTGATCTGAAGTCAGAGATTTTTCGTGATATAAATTGTATAAAATACCAGGCCCCTCAGAAAGTATTGCGAAAAAAAGTTTTTATATATGGGAGACTGGCCAGTTATTATGTTTTTCGAAAATATGATTATTTATAAGTAAAAATAAGTAAGTTCCAATTTCAAAATTTCCCTCCACATTTTTTGCGAGTTAATTCAAAGTATTGGGTCTCACTGAAATATGGATCTGCGCCGGGAACATTTTAGAGCTATGATTTTATACGATTTCAAGTGTCGCCTGAAACCGGATGAATCGTACGATAGACTTCAAATGGCATTCATGGATGAAGGCCCTTCCAAGGCAACCGTGTATCGTTGGTATAACGAATTCAAGCGCGGTCGACCAACTTTGGGGGATGACGAAAGAAGCGGTCGCCCTTTGACGGCTGTTACCGAAGAAAACGTGCTAGCAGTGAAAAATTTAATCCAAGACAATAGGCGAATTACATATCAGGAGATTCAACACATATTGAAGATTGGATCGGGAAGCGTTCACGAGATTCTACACAGCCATCTTCGCGTGAGGAGGATAGTATCACGCTGGGTGCCGCACAACCTCACCGATGCTCAGAAGCAGGCCCGGGTGGAATGGTGCCGTGATATGCTTAACAAATTTGAAGCAGGCTCGTCTCGGCGTGTTTACGACATCGTTACAGGTGATGAGTCCTGGATTTATCAATACGACCCAGAAACCAAGCGCCAGTCGACTGTTTGGGTGTTTCAAAATGAGCCAACGCCTACCAAAGTGAAGCGATCTAGAAGCGGGGGTAAGATTTTGATCGCTAGCTTTTTTAATTTGACTGGCCACTTGGTATCAATTCCCTTACGGGATCAAAGAAGCATTAATGCCGAATGGTATACTTCCAAATGTTTGCCAGAAGTTTTCTCTGTTATAAGCAACAAGCGACCAAACACAGGGCTCCGCGGGCTACTGCTCCACCACGACAATGCACCTGCGCACACCGCACTCAAAACGAGGGACTTCCTGGACAGCACGCCAGTCAAACTCCTGAGTCACCCTCCTTACAGCCCTGATCTAGCACCGTGTGACTTCTTTTTATTCCCAAAAATAAAAAATCAGCTCAAAGGGATACAATTTTCGTCGCCGGAAGATGCGCTGGCTGGGTTCGAGCAGGCTGTAAACGAGGTGTCTGCGGCGGACTGGAAAAAGTGTTTTGAAAACTGGTTTAGGCGCATGAATCTTTGTATAGAGGCTGGTGGAAAGTACTTTGAAAAGATTTAATAAAAATATATGTACGTATAGAACAATTTTTTTTAGTTTCGCAAAACTTTCTGAGTGTCCCACGTATCTCTACTTTTTCTTATTCCCGCAGTGGCCCATTCGCTAAATTTGGATTTTGAGTTGACTTTAACATTTTTTACAGGACACGTTTTATTAAATTCCTGGCAAACTGTGGAAAATAATATACTGTAGTTTATATTGGGGTCTTATAAATCAAAACTAGCATTGGAAAGTTTTTTTTAACATTATTATTAAAAGATTTTAATTTATTTTTGGAAAGAGGTCTTAATTTAATTGATTTAACGAAGTGTAACTTTTTGTCTAACTCAAAAGATACAAGTTGTCCAGTATGGTCTGACCTAACGCCACTTATTAATAAAGACTCTTTTACTATGCAATTAGTAAATACATTATCTATGCATGTAGCTGAGGTTGCTGTTATTCTAGTTGCTACACTAAATAAATATTTTAAGTTGAATGATTTAAACAATGAGACCAGCTTACATTTTTCAGGTGAATTGACTAACAGGTCAATATTGAAGTCACCACAAACAAAAACTAATTTATTATCTGTGAAAAGTTTACTTAATATTTCTTCCATTGTGATTAAAAATAATGACAAATTTGATGCTGGTGGTCTATACACACATAAGACAGTATGACCCTCAACCTCTGCACATGCTACCTCACATAAGCGATCAACAGAGTAAGCAGTGATATCCTTCCTCTCCTTATACCTGAGACAGCTATTACAAAGTATCAGGGTACCACCACCCACTGAGGATCTGTTGTACGCACTGGCAACTGAAAAATTATTTACATTAAACAGCATCCTATCTGGTTTTAACCAAGTTTCACTAAAACATAAAATATCCATGTGGTATTTATCTACTAACATTTCCACGTCTAGAATTTTGCCGGAGAAGCGATTAATATTCTGGTGATAAAGTAAGATATTGTTACCAGGCTTCTCTTCTGTCGGCTCTAATAGTTTAAAGAATCTATAGAATCTACAACAGTATTATTGGAGACACAAGATAATACCGTTTCGTCACTTAACCTAGTCTCAGTTAAATCATCAATAACTGCGTGTATAAAAAATACTAAAAGTGAAGCCAAAAAATGTCGACTTTTTTTGGCAAGAAACATATGTTCCCGAATCAAAACAAAATCTCTAACAAAATTGTTAGTATCAAAAAACAATAGACGGTCACTATGACGACATGATAAAATATGCATCAAGTTATTTAAACTAGAAAAAACTATAAAGTTGTTCGTGACGCCACAATTTCCTGCTCGTCGTCAGTAACAGTTCACTTCTATCGAAATGATTTCATTTCCCGCCGCCTAGTATTTAATGTGGGTATGTTACTAGTTGATGTTGACGTAAAAGTGACGGAACCACCGAGACATTCTCACCACATAAACATGAAATGTTTAGCGGTAACTTTCCATAGCAAACTTGACATAACGAAACTGAAAAAGGATTTCATTATAAGGGTTAGTCAAAGCCAAGCTAAGTTCTTCCAAGAGTTTTTAGGAAGAGTTAGTCAAACATCTTTAGGATATTTAAAAATCTTGAATGTGACAATTAAATTTAATAGGTAGGTGCTATCTTTATAAATCGTAGTCGAGTTTACTTGCATTATTTTTTCTTTGCTCTGAAATAGTAACCCCAGTGTTTGCGGTCATGGACCCCAATGATTAAAGTTACCCGTTTTCGCTAACACTAAATAAGTGCTTAAATATGATTACAGTAATGGAATTTCAACGCTCGGCGCTTAGCCCAACATATAGAATCCAACAGCGCGCCTTCATTTAGTCATATTTTTCCCAGCAGTTTTTTAATGATTGGTTTATCATTAGATCTTGCTCTACAGCTACAATTCAAGTTAATACCGTTGCGTTAAATTTACTGCATATTGCCTGTCCGAGGGTATTGTTGGGGTATTAATATATCACAATAATATTATCTGTGTAATTAGTCGATATGTGCTGTAAACCCATATACAACGAGTTAATTGCTAATTTGATTCATGACAACGAATCATTCTGTGATAACAAATAATATTTGCTGACAATCTCCCGCACACAGTAATGTTCTCAGTAACTAGTGGACTGTTCTCGTTGGTTACGACTTCTCTATTGTTTTTAGTTAAATTTGCTAACTTTAATATTTATCTGAACTTCATCAAAGGAGTTATTTAAATGGTTATGAGTTAAGAAAGTTTCAACTTTTACTTTGAACAATATTTTGAACTTTAGATGTTAATTAATTATATTGTACAGCTGCTATTAAAATACTCTTTTATAACAAAGGACTTCACTTATTACTTTACTGAAAATTTATGATACTGTTTTTTTACTCTTCATCTGTGCAAACTTTTCTCAAGTAGGTACCTATATTTTGGTTAGTTTCGAGTCTAACCTGATATAACTGAAAATAAAATGAAATAGCCAATATTTTACATGGCAGATGATGATGAGGGAGTTAATTGCACGCACCAAAATATACTAGCTATGACACCTGGCAGTGGCGAAGGGTGAAAATTTTGAAAGGGGAAGCCGAAGAAAAAAATGTGAATTTAAAAGTTTGTTTTTATTTTCGTTTTGATCATCAGCGAACCCGAAAACCCCGAAAAAGACACCCATGACGAAAATACCAGAAAATTACGTCACGCTTCGGCGCTATTTTTAATTTTGGCGTCAGTATCCCATGATAAAAATACCAAAAAAAAATCTTAGGACCCGACTTGATCATTTTTTCGTAACTTATGAACTTATTATAACGATTAAATGCCCAGGAACTATTGACAAATAAAAATATAAGCTAAAAAACCTTTTTGAAACAAGCTTTTATAAAGATGCACTGAAAAGAAGAAAATAAATCTTTGAGTTAATGCAAAGCATTTACCATTCACTAGACAAGCTTGAGGTAACTATAAGAATTATGTTTATTTATAAAAAAGTGAACGCGTTTATATACAAAGTTTCATGTCTGTGCTATTAAATGTTGAGGAGTGCCCTCGTGAGAAGACGATCCTGGCTGCAGGATTAGATCATGATAGAATTCATATTTATCCATGAAATATGAACGTGCATACAAATTTTCGTGTCTGTGCTATTAACCGTTGAAGTGTTCCCTCGTGAAAAGTCGACCCTGGCTGTAGAATGAGTTCATGATACAAATCGTGATTATCCATCAAATTTGAACTCGTTTGCAAAGTTTCGTGTCTGTGCTATTAAATGTTGAGGAGTTCCCTCGTGAGAAGAGGATCCTGGCTGCAGGATTAGATCATGATAGAATTCATGTTTATCCATCAAATATGAACGTGCATAAAAATTTTCGTGTCTGTGCTATTAACCGTTGAAGAGTTCCGTTGTGAGAAGTCGATCCTGGCGGTAGGATGAGTTCATGATACAAATCGTGATTATCCATCAAATATGAACTCGTATGCAAAGTTTCGTATCTGTGCTATTAACCATTGAGGAGTTCCCTCGTAAGGAGACAATCCTGGCAGCAGGATTAAGTTATGTCTGTCATAAGAATGTATTGTCCTCAGAACCAAAGGTTTGTGCAAAATTTCAGCTCAATCGGAGATCGGGAAGTGGTTCTAATTTAGTTTTGTATACATGGAAACTTTGTCGTAACTCGATAAACTTCGGGTTACCTAGTTCCTACAAAACGCTGCTGATAGCCGCGAAGTCACGTGTCCGCGTACATACGAATTTAGTTCTGAATTTTGACACCCGAGCATCGGCTTACTGGCGCCACATGTTGCTTTCTTTGTTGACATTAAAAATTTTGGCATTTTTGTAATGTTTTCAATCCTATGATGTATTCAATGTCTATACTGTGATGTGATACCTACAGATGTGTATATATAATAATAATTTACTATTTGACTACCGTAGTCACTACGTATAGTGCCTTGTTCCCAAAGGGAAGCCGGTGGGAAACGGCTTCTTAGGTGCCTTCGGGCCTGACACCTGGGTTTACTTACACTATGTTGTTGAAAATAATCTGCCTTACGCTTATTCGTATAAAATCGGCATCTGCGGTTGAAATGGTTCCAATAAGTGGACTACCTATCGCAATATTTACTGTAATGTCCCAAGTGCCCATACACCAGTGACCACCACTGACGCATCTATGAACGTGTTGATTCTAGGTCTAACTAACATTAAATTAGCATCGTCTCGTAAAGAAGAATAAAGTTAAGAATACGTAATGGAAACAGACCCCTGACCGGTGATTATTGGCAAACTAAATGGAAGTATGGAGGGTCTTTTATAGAGTTTGATTTAGATCATATTCCAACATTCAAGATTACCATTTTCACAACAACATTCAGATAGCGAATCCTCTTGTATTGTGAGTACCCCAACATTTTATCCAACAAACAACTTTGCAAAAGTTGTATATGTTTTTCTCTCTGAACTTCTAAAGCTCCCACTTGTCTATAAATAGCTCAGTAATGTAACAAAACACTGTTTTCCTCATGGCTGTATAAAATGCTCTCTTAGGAGCGATCGCTTTTTGTTTGCAATTAAGTTCGTACTGAATACAGAATTGCTATAGAGGAGGGAAGTATTAGTCAGCTGATGTGTACAATATAGTATTGGGATTGACCTATCGCCACTGACAAGACTATGTGGCCAATAAGCCTGACATTGTGGTGATAGATCGGTTGGCGCGTCGTGCAATGATTGTTGATATAACGGTCCCGCATGAACATCACGAACCTCGTGAAAGCTGAGAAAGATAAGCAATTCAAGTTAGATACTTGAATTGCTTATCTTTCTCAGCTTTTGAGGTTGTTGACAAAAGGGATGTGTGTCATAGTCGTGTCGGCCAATGGCTTAATAGCCAAAAGCCTCGACCAACATTTGAGGAGTGTTTCGCTTGGTAGTTGAATCAAGGGCTTGATTCAGAAAGCAGTACTTCTGGACACGTATTGTTAGGAGGAGCCCTGACCACTGGTAGGTCGGACCCGGGCGCGGTGCAGACGGGCTACTATTTTTTATATTTTAATTGTATTTTTTTAATAATTCTGGTAACAAAAATATTTGAAAATGTAAATAGTATGTAAGTAGAATGAATACAGAAAATAAGTATTATATGTGCTTTCGTGACTATCTAAATCATCGAATCAATATTATATTTCTCTTATACCCACGAAAAATAGCTCAAATTACCACGTTTTACAAACGGCTAGTTGTATGAGCAACACAAACAGCTATGTTTCGTCCCGGAAGCACCCACTACAATACATTTTATTATCATCTCAAGTATCACAACGTCCACAGCTCACTAGAACTGACCCAAGAAACGTTTCCCTTGTATATAACCGTGGCTTATCGCGGTTTATGGCAGTACCTACTCCTGTGGAGCAGTGAGCCTGCTTGCCGTTACTCACAGGACTCACTGACAGATAAGCGTTTTCGACAGAGTAGCAGTTTGCACACAGCGTTTATATAAAAACGTCGAACTTTCTCAAAATAAATAAATAAAATAAACGTTGCATAACATCACGCTTGTTATCGTCGAAGGGTTAGACAGAGGTTTATAGTACACCCTCATGTCACCTGTTAAGTTTAAGTAGCATGTAATAGGGGTCAAGTCTATTGCCATCAACCGGGCACTTCGACTCCGCGGCTGCTTCTGAGAAATTCCTGATGGAAAAACCGAATAACCATTTACCCGAACCGGGAAACGAACCCAGGACCAGGGTTTTGGTCTAGTGGTTGCAATCGCCACTGCTGAGTTCATACTCAGCAGTGGCGATTGCAACCACTAGACCAAAGAGGCAATAAAAAAACAACTATTACAAAAAATGCCTGTATTTCATATCAAAGAGTTCGACAAGTACTTATGTTAAAATGCAAATGCTCCCTAAGTTTGAAACCTACATATATCTCAAACTATATTATTTAAAGGGTATTATAATCCACAACATATCCCGGTATAATCTACACAGTCGCACATAGATATTACCAAACTATAAGGTTAAACTTTATGTTTTCATTTACATACATCCTTGGTGACGGCCTAAGATAACAGCCTCGCCTTACACACGCTACATGTTGATCCCGGTGACGCAATAAGTGACGTCACCGCTCCAATCCCGGGATCCCGACAATCCCGAGACGATGCACGATACTGTTTATAGTGATCTCGGAACTGAATGTTAATGTTCTATCATGTGCCACTGGGATTTGTTTACGGCCTGGGTAGGGTGTGCAATGTGGATTTGGGTTAATGTGTTTTTATTTTCATTGTAAATCAATGTATGTATTTATTTATTTATTAACTCGTCATCACTATCATTACAGGAATGTCCTAATTCAATAGTGTGGCCATAAATACAATTTAATTTTTCACCGTAACATATTCTGTGCATCGTGATTTTTGTGAACTCACTCAGAGGACAAGTAAAAAGATCTATGCTGTCTGCTACGTCATTAAGTACACGCAAGGTACGCGATATAGGGGCTTTTCTCAGTAGATTGGTCCTACTGCGGGGAATCGCCAATAGACGTGGCCGTCTCCGTCGCAATACATAATTGTCGGGCACACTCAGGTTTATTTCTTTTAATATACCTGGGTTTGAAGTCTTGCCACGCAATAATTTAAACATATAGGTAGCAAGAGCTATGTCCCTCCTTGTTTCCAATTTATTGTATCCCACCATGCCTATAACAAACAAGGTTGGATACATCAATGGATAAAATGGATAACCATATGGATACACCATACAACCTTAAGTACAGAAACCTAGTAAATTTATTTTGTATACTCTCCAGCATGAGACTGTATTTAGCTTCATGTGGAGCCCATATGATTGCGTTACATTCGAGCTGACTTCTTACCAATGCATTGTACAAAGAAGTTAGCGCAGCGATGCTTGTAAACGACGAACCCTAGGTTCCTATAGTATATAGTATTTATATAGAAAAGATTTTGATACATTTTCGAAAACTTTTAGGATTTTTCAGGTTTTTGTCTTCAATTAGTATAAGTATAGTTTATAATACGTAAAACCACTATGATTCTTGATTTATTCTAAAAATAAATCAAAGGATTCCGCTACAAATTTTTGCTGCGCCGCGCCGTAGCTCATCACAGGCGCTACGCCGTAGATGCATCTTATCAGCTATGAGATTTGACTTAAGTTGACTAGGCAAGTATCAATTCTGAATCCGTCCCAGTATTTAAGTTTGTGAAGTATTATATTCACTAGATATTCGTATGTGTATGTTTGTAACTCTATTTCATGGTCGTGTGAAGTCGCAGTATTTGTGAGGTAACGAGTTTTATTGGACCAATCAGAGCCTCGCACGGACCACCTGCGAAGGGGAAAGGTAATTTAAGGCATTATATTAGCATGCGTAATACCCACAGCATTACGCATGATAATTATACTACATTTATACTGACAATAATCATTACTTTATACCGAAGTTTTAATTAATGTTTCAATTTATTTAATTTGAAATGCTTTAATTTGGATTACTCTCATAATCCCGGGTTTAAAATTGATTATGTTGTTAAATTTTTGACAAGTGGTTTGATTGGCTGTTGCTATTTACCAGTCTGATAGAACCAGGTGCGAGTGCTTTCTAGCTCCCAAAGGAAATCATCATCTGCTGAGCCTTTTCCCGACAATGTTGGGGCCGGCTTTCAGTCCAGCCGGATGCAAGTGTCTGTTATTATTTAGCGACGAACTCCTCGAGCTCCAAAAGCACAAACGATACGCAATACATAATATTGTATCGAATTCCTAAGAATTGTATGATTTATCATTCAATTTACTGTACTCCGCGACATTGTCTGCAGTCCAGAATGAATAGTAGCCTGCTTCAGGTCTCGGGTTTCCTATCGCTGAATGAACGTGAAATCAAAAGGATAAAGTTTAATTCACAACGTATAATTTCCCGCTCATCGTACTGTTTTTATATTGGTTTAAACGCAAAGTTTAGCCTACACTATATACGAGTCGGCACGCAAAGTATAATAAGCCAGTCTGCCGCTGACCTAATTGTTGCCCGAGCGACTGATTGCTCGCTTGAGCCGCACAAAACAAGCAAACAATTGCATTGACTTCGGCCGAGCGACCGGAGCGGTATGCGGTAAAACTATTAGTCAAGCAGTCCCTGTTGTGGAGTGTGGGTATGAGTCGTCATTAGGTTACCTCTGAGAATAGGTTTTATTTGCAATTATTGAAGAAAAATATTTTTTTAGGTGTAAAGTACTGTAATTTTCTTGTTTTTTGTATTATTACTCAGTAATTGCGGAAAAGAATCTGCTGTCCCATGACCGACATTACATTTGTATATACGCTGAATATTTATAATTGTAACTACGAGGGGCTAAACAAGTGACTATCGCTTTCGAAACATTTCGTATTTCTACAACGTCTTTCGACAGGACTGACTTAATTAAGCTTTTCGGTAGTTTATGCCATCATTATTCTAGTGCTACTTAAATGATCGTACAAAGTGTTGGAAACCGCAATTCCTTCCATACATACAAGCAGTGAGCAAGCAATATTAAGTACATTATAATTGCTGCGTACTGAACAAACTTGCTGTGATGGCTTTTGTATGAGACGCCATTGATTGACGAATGTGATGAATGAAGCGAGCTAGTGCCCGCGCATACAGAGCGGTATTATCGACCTTAAATAATAATACTAATCTTTGTCCATGGCTCCGCTTACGAGAATGGCGGAAAACTTACCTACAAGAACGTATCATCGGGATAAAAAATATGTGCTAACCTTATGTTCTAACTTAACTTCATAATTATGAATAGGTGCAAAAAGGCAATAGACAGACGGCCTAACAGAGTTATTTCGTCAATTATAAAATTAGTATGAAATGTTTAGGAATTGAATTCTGACAATTTACAAATTCTAAATACTGGAAAAATAGAACTTGGGCAGAAATGAACTCTGCAAGTGCTACCGGAAAAATGGAGCCTGTGGGTGATATGGCTTTATATTACGGAGCTACGACAAAAAACGGAAGTGCGTTTGCGTCATGCGTTTTTAGGGTTCCGTTGCCAAATGGCAGAAATGGAACCCATAAGGGACGAATCAATAAAGATTCGTCCCATCCGTCTGTCTGTCTGTCTGTTTGTCATCCGTATGTCACTGTGCATGCATAATTCTTTGCATGTTAATTGCATAATTCTTTTACATAATTACTTGAGAATACTGGTATTATTCGTAACCGTACGGTATTATACATTTAAATTCAGCAAACAGTGATCTATTTTTTGTTATTGGTTAAGTAGATTGAAAAATCATGTTAGCAAATAAAGATCAAAATATGTACACAATACTCTGACTAAAGAAAAATAAAAAAACCGGCCAAGTGCGAGTCTTACTCACACACAGGGTTCCATAGCTCCAAACAATATAATTACAATATTTTGAACTGTCATTCATTAGTTAGTAGTATTAGTTAGTAAACTTCCTCACAACCGCAAAACTAAATTTGTTTTTCATAGTATGTTTATGAAAAACAAAGTTACTGCTGCAGTTTAATGAAAAAGTCCCATATCTCAAAAACTAAACATCATATCTTATTGAAACCAATTTTCGTTGATAGTTTTTTTTACGTTCTACAATCCTAAATATTTTCAGAATTTTCCTCCTCTTACTTTAGAAATTAGAGGCGGGGGGACACACATTTTACCACTTTGGAAGTGGCTCTAGCGCAAACTATTCAGTTTAGAAAAAAATGATATTAGAAACATCAATATCATTTTTGAAGACCTATCCATAGATACCCCACACGTATGGGTTTGATGAAAAATTTTTTTTTGGTTTTCAGTTCTAAGTATGGGGACCCCCTTAATTTATTGTTTTTTTTCTATTTTTGTGTGAAAATCCTAATGCGGTTTACAGAATACATCTACTTACCAAGTTTCAACAGTATAGTTCTTATAGTTTCGGAAATAAGTGGCTGTGACATACAGACGGACGGACAGACAGACAGACATGACGAATCTATAAGGGTTCCGTTTTTTGCCATTCGGCTACGGAACCCTAAAAAACCCTGCGATTAAACCAGTGGGTAGCGACAGTTTAAAGCTAAGTGTTCGCTATATTATGATTGATGCAAGCTTGAACCGCGGCAGCACGTGACAGCTAAATGTTGTTTAATGTACCGCTGAGTGCTGTATAAAGGGTTACGATTAGAAACTTTGCTATGAGTTAGATTAATTATATCAAACTGATGACCCATGCCTGCTTCGTACAGTTTTTCTGACTTGACAAAACATAAATGATTATTCCTTTATATATTAGATTTATTTTGAGGAGCGCGTGGCTAAATAATAACAGCCGCCCAGGTCGATCATTAAGGTTAAGCCGTGCTTGCCGAGGTTAGTCTGTGGATGGGTGACCATAATTACATATCGAGTTTCCTCCGTGCCTCGGAAAGCACGTTAAGCCGTTGGTCCCGGCTGTCATTTGTAGATCTTTGACAGTCGTTACGAGTGTCGGAAGCTAAAAGTCTGACATCCAGTCTTACCAAGGGGTATCGTATTACCCAGTTACTGGGTTGTGGAGGTCAGATAGGCAGTCGCTTCATGTAAAATACTGGTACTCAGCTGCATCCGGTCAGAGTGGAAGCCGACCCCAAGATAGTTTGGGAAAAGGCTAGGCAGATGATGATGATGATATTAGATTTCTTTTTTTAAGACATTGCCCCCACTCTATGGTTTTTCCTGTATCGTTGGTGCGTTTACAGACATAGGCCATCTAGTATTTGTTCCGCGCGGAAATCGAAACCCGTGGCACTCAGAGCAGCAGTCACAGTTTAGCCAAAGCACCAACCATGCTGTATCAGAAACCGCATTAAAATCCGTTGCTTAGTTTAAAACATACAATTCGTGTCACACACGCAGACACGAAAATAGGGATTACACTATGCAAAACATGTTCAGGTTCAGTTTTTTCGTAAACAACTTTAGCTGTTTCTTAACGTACTAGTCATGCCATTCCAAAAATGGACAACTGAAAACAGATAGCAGATTTTTTATATGATTATGTATGGTATGCATGTAGGCAGGTGTGGTGGAATAAACTTTCAAACTGGAATGAATATTCATCAATCTCTCTCAGAGAGGTCTTCGTGAATTTTAAAGTATGATTGGATTTAGAAATGGGAATATGTATGTACTAAGGCTCAATATAGACAGGAAAAATAAACCCATTTGTTCAAAAACCCATCCCAATTGATACCCATGCAAAAAAAAATCTCATCACCTTAACTTATTAAAAGCTCGAATCGGTCAACTGAACCATTCATGTGAACATTCTCATATAATATTAACGGCGTCTTTGCTTTGTTACGTAAGAGTGGATATAACTAATCCGCATGAGGTGGGTATTGGACTCCCACTCAAAGAGAGTAGGCCTGTGGTCCAGGTCTGGGGACATGATAGACTGATTATATAGGCTTTTGTAGTTCAAAAAGGTACTACTTACTTACGATTGACCGTTCTCACTTTTCTATAAGATCCGTTTAGTAAAATCTAGGTGATCCTCAGATCATGTCGGATCGCGTAGAGAGTTACAGATGAGAGGACAGAGGGTTAACACGCACTCAGTCACGTTACACATGGCTTAGAGAGGGATCGCTTCACATAGTGCGTGTTGGATGGGAAGAAATGTTAGCTTGTTAACCTCTTAACTGCGCTGTATTTGTCTTTGATAACGGTTAATGCTGATATCAAACTAGTTATACACAACTAAAATATGACATCACACCTGTAATCACGGAAAGTTTAGGCAGAACTTTAAGTCCACCACCTTTAAACTCATCAACATTTCTCCAAGTATAAAGTCCCATGTAATAGTGCCGAGCATATTGCCATTTATGGGCATGCATCCAGCCTACGAGCTGAAATTTAGAAATTCACTATTAGACACACTAAATAACACTTAGCATATCCTAGGAATTAAATCTAAGATCTCAAGCCCAGCGAGGCAGTGCGACTAATTGTTATCGAGCATTTTTAACTCCCGACCAAAAAAGAGGGGTGTTATAAGTTTGACGAGTGTATTTGTGTGTCTGTCTGTGGCATCGTAGCTCATAAACGGCTGAACTGATTTTAATAAAAAAATGCAAAAATGGTTTGTAAAAAAGCCTATAGGAACCTAGGGTTCGTCCTAAGAAGAGCAGAGGGTTTTTACAAGCATCGCTGCGCTAACTTCTTTGTACAATGCATTGGTAAGAAGTCAGCTCGAATGTAACGCAATCATATGGGCTCCACATGAAGCTAAATACAGTCTCATGCTGGAGCGTATACAAAATAAATTTACTAGGTTTCTGTACTTAAGGTTGTATGGTGTATATCCATTTTATCCATTGATGTATAATAGCAGAAGTTCCCCAAACGAAAACCAAGTTCGCCAGCATGCAATATAAGAAACGCTCAGCTCAGCTGTACAATAGATTTAATAGAGAGATTTATGTACATAACAAGAAACAACATGAATGTAAAAAAATTCTATCTAGTTGGATTAAACCACTTACCTACGAGGACACGGAGGCGCTGCTAAAATAAAACACAAACCGAGATCATTTTCTATTCCACTCACGCAACCAATAGCACACCATACACAGTACACACCCTTTTACACACCCACGCTTTTATTCTCAACACTCACTCACTCATCCACTCACCCTACCCCCCATACACTCACTCACACTTAATCATTCCCCACACACCGTTTGACAAGCACACTTTTTTTTTTTATGTCTTAATTTTGTATTTTTCTTTTTCCAATTTATTTTTCGGTGATAAGTATTTAAAAAAAACAAGTTTGTTATTGTTAATAAGTTATGGAAGAGTGGAGTTTCCTAACACAGGCTTTAGACGCCTAAAAGGAAGCTCCAATCACTAGTTGGTAAGAAAAAACTTGGCAAAAACAATAAACCATTTTTTCATTTTTTTCATATTTTTTTTTTTCATGTATCCAGCCTTGTTTGATATAGGCATGGTGGGATACAATAAATTGGAAACAAGGAGGAACATAGCTCTTGCTACCTAAATGTTTAAATTATTGCGTGGCAAGACTTCAAACCCAGGTATATTAAAAGAAATAAACCTGAGTGTGCCCGACAATTATGTATTGCGACGGAGACGGCCACGTCTATTGGCGATTCCCCGCAGTAGGACCAATCTACTGAGTAAAGCCCCTATATCGCGTACCTTGCGTGTACTTAATGACGTAGCAGACAGCATAGATCTTTTTACTTGTTCTCTGAGTGAGTTCACAAAAATCACGATGCACAGAATATGTTACGGTGAAAAATGAAATTGTATTTATGGCCACACTATTGAATTAGGACATTCCTGTAATGATAGTGATGACGAGTTAATAAATAAATAAAATAAAATTGGTTTCATTTGAAAGGTGTTTTAATCGAGAGTGTTTTTAGCTATGTTTCGAGAAAATCTGCTCAGCCGTTTGAAGGTCATCACCTCTTTTCTAGTTGATGAAGGAACATAATCTTTTACGGGTCTGGCCGATTCGAAATTTGAAATATTGTCACTTGTCACCATGGGCATCGCCAAGGGCCTTGTGGGCGCATATTTGCACATTGTTTTGTGCTTTTGTTAAGCGGTCTACTTAGCGGTCCCCCGACACTACGACGCTTGGATTAATTTAGTTTTGGTTTTTTAGAGGTTCTTTTCTGTCGGGGTTTTTTAAATTTATTTTTAGGAAGTACAGTAGGTTTTCGTACCTAAACATTCTAGAAATTACTACCACTAATGAACAGCAAAGGAAATCTTTGTCCCACTTCAAAGAAGGTATGAATTTAAATGCAGCCACATTTGTAATAACTATCAATTAATCAAGCACAGTAGATTACTACCACACAACGGGTGATTACACCCTTACCATACCCTTGTAAGTGAGCACTTAAAGAAACAATGCTGAATGTACATAAACGCGTGTTCCTTATTATTCCACGGTCAGTCGGGGTCTATTACGTGGGGCGTATATGTTCCAGATAATTTACCGCTGATCGCTGTACAGCCCCCGGTCACGCGACACTGACCATGTGTTTTTATTTATTATTTATACGATAGCGGTTAATTCTGTCTGTAAGATTCAGATTTGAAATAAACTTTTACCCGTATCGAGTGTTTGAATATACACAAAACATCATTTTGTTTTACAAAACAAATGGCACACTCAATATGACTCGAACGACTTCCCCGTTGGGAGTATTTTGTCACAAGTAATAACATAATTGAATAAAACAACCTTCAATATCATAATTGGTATTAAAATTGGTAATTTACGCGAACCGCAGCAACAGTCCCTGAATCAATTACGGAAGAATTTTATTTCCTGCAGAATAACTTATGGTCACCATACCCGCATGCAACGTCTCGCAAATTTCTAAGCGTTGTACCTTCTCGACGGAATACATAACCATGGACTCGCACGCACCTACTAGCTACTATCAATATTGGTCAAGTGGGTTCATTGGGAATCACTGGTCCATTATACTGAAAGCTTATCAATTTTCTAAAGAAGTGACGATAATTAAGTAAGTTAATAAGTAGCTTACCATCACGAGTCAATTATGTTCTGTTCTAAGACTCTCTGATATTTCTGGCTGTAGGGAAACTATGTCTACTGTAGGTTTCTTTCAGTGTCAACAAAATATCTGTGTGTTCATTGCTATTCTGCTTTTCAGTCAGCTGTAATTTTAAGTAAATCCAACCTTGTAGCTTGTACTATGAGGTCATTCAGGGATTGGTTGTCCATAACTAATGACACAATTACGTAATCTGTCGATATTTTTGTCAGAACGACTTCGAAAATGAGTGTTTTCTTTATTTAGTGTTTGCGAAAAGTCATTAATATTTATTTATACATTTCTAATATACAGGTTTTTTTTTAACATTGCCCCACACTAGGAATTTCTCCTGTATCGTGAGTGCGTTTACAAACATTTATACTCACATACACAAACAGCCAGACCCGGAACAATTATCTGTAGGCCATACAAATATTTGTTCCGTGCGGGGATCAAACCCGCGACACGCAGCGCAGCAATCGGTCGCTCAACCATTGCGCCAACCGTGCCGTCAAGTTGATCGCTTCGAGAAGTACTTGTTGAACGACTATAACGGTTTTACTGATAGCAAAGCTATTAACATTCTACTACTCAAGCTCGAATACATACATGATAAATATTTGGACTTTAATAGTCAAACATTTTTTCGGTGTTTTTTTTCTGTTGTCTTCTGTTTTATGCACGTTGAAACTTGTAACAGCTGCATGAGCAGATAACTTTCCAAGATATTCCTAACACGTTTTACGAATACCCAAATTGCATCCAAAACTGCACGACTAATTAAAAGTTCAAATATGAACCATGAACCTGAATTTTTTAGCACTTGGTCAAAATAGGAACTAACGTCGCCCTGCATTTGGTTTTTATCAATAGATTTTATAAATAAAATTATTTTACGAAAATTTACCAACATCACCCTGTCAATGAAAATCGAGCACCACAAGAAAAGTTCCAGATATATCAATGTTATTCGAAGCCAGCGTCTATTTAGTAGAATTTATCTGGAAGATTCTGCGTCAGATGCACAGTAAAGCAAACCGTAATACGTTGGTAAACAAGATCGTTAATATCAAGCGAACTGTGGGTGAAACAAGAAAATAACTTTGTTCCAGAAACAACATTATTTTCACGTTTTAAGTAGTTGAATGTCCACTCATACTATATTTGTATATGTGGACATTAGACTGACAACAATGAAAATATAATTTTCTATTTCCTAGTATAGTTGTACTGATATAGTCGAAGGTCACTATTCTTAATTTCATCAGGGAACCTATTCGTAATATGTTAGTTTATGTACCTATTAACAACATTGCAAAAATATTTTTTTTATTTTTTAAACTTATTGTATGCTTGCGGTTGGCCGCAAATCACCTGATGTGAAGCGATGCGGCCTGGGGTGGAGCACGCGCGCCTAGAAGAAATCAATTCACTCGAACTTTAGAATAGAATACAATAGAATTTTTTTATTTCAGACCGGAGTCCATAGGGTTAGTAACAATTATACTTAAAATCTAGTGTTAGTAGGTTACAGACAAATGAAAAATACACAATTAAAATTCAGCGTGGTGCCGCATCCATCTCCTCATCATCGGGGAATCCCACCGATCTGCGAATACACTGAGAATACTGTTGGTGCTGCCGCGAACACGAGTCATCAGGGATGCACACCTATTCCTAATAATTGCGGCAAAACCATCAATATTATTATCTGCAAGCATCCCTGACGCACTACTACGCCACGGCAGCCGCAGCAGAACTCTCAGTGCATTGTTATATTGAACGCGTAGGTCGCTGTATGTCCGCTGAGTGAAGTGACTTTGAAGAGAACCAGATTATAATGATAGGGGAATAGAGAATCGAAGGGCGGGCGTTTTGGGGGACTGTCTCTTGTAATTTTGACATTCAAAAAGTGCTGATTATCAGCCTAATTTGAATAAATGACTTTTGATTTTGATTTTAATCCGGCTGGGAGCTCCTCAGACTGACCGCGAGCACAATAAATGTGGAAGCAAACCGCTTTGTTCGGAGCCGTCGTACACTCCTTTGGTAAAAAATGAGTAAAGCAACTAATTTTTGTGTTCCGAAAAACCCGACAGTATTAGGATACGTTCCAGCAACATCATGGTGCTTTCGCTACGGCGTAGCAATCAGTTGCTACGCCGTAGCAGTGTTGCAAGTAACATTTTAATCGTTAGCTGAAGTTATTGTATAGAATATACAAGTTTATAATTTTAAAAAAAATACCTACGTGGAATAAAACCTAAGTTCTAGAATCTAAAAATAGATTCTGAAACATAAAGTTTTATAAAAATCCAAAGACGTTAAAAAAATCTTGTACTTGCATAATAATACAACATATCCGTTAATTTATGTATCATCACGAGTAACAATAAACTTTGTTTGTTTCAGGTCTATAAACGCAGCATTTAATGTATGAAACACTTTCATATAAATGAAACCGCGTTGAAATACGATAAGACGTGCTAAGTGCGCAGTTAAGGTGCAAATGAAATCGTATAAGTGTCGTAAAAGCGCTGTAAAGTGCTATGGACGGTGGTAATGCACCTTGGGACACACCTCGTAAAACCACGCAATGGAACTGGGGTTAAACTTCAGTAAATTTAAAAATATAAACAGTTGATGTGGACCTTAATGTGATTTTTGTGACGATAAAAGTCGGCGAAATTGAAGAAAACAGACCCTGATATTTTATTCAGTGAATATAAAGACACTAAACTAAATCACATATGTTTTTAGCTGAACAGTAACAATATAATGACAGTAACGTGACAATACCGAATATGTGTGATGGTGCACAGTACTTATGGGCAAGAGTGCCAATGTGTAATAATGATTATGGGCTAAGTGCGCGTAGTAAATAGTGCCCATATGTAATAATCCGTGTGGGAAAAAGTGCGCGTGCGTGTAATAGTGCGCCGGCGCAGGATGCAGACGAACGTGCAGATCGACACGAAGGGGCTGCGCCACTCCCCCGAGCATGGCAAGGGGGGGAAGGGGGGCAACAGATATACTGCTGAGGTAAGTGAGCTTCGGACTGCTTTAATATTAACTTCTTGTTACAGTTCTTTTGGCCATAATCGGAATGAATACCGCCATCTTGTTTTTTAAATGCTAGGTATTTCCACAGTCAATTTAAAACATGTTTTCTTACAGCGCCCTTCTGAGAATGACAGTCAAGCGTCTAAAGTGAAGTGACCTTCGTTAATCCAATAATAATTTACAGATGTTCCAACTGGTCTAGCTGGTAAAGCCGACTATCTGGCCTCGCCGACTAGTCGGCAACTATTCGGCAAAGAACGCCAACTATCCGGCTTCTTACTTTGTATGTATTTCTCAATTAAATGTGTAGGAGGAATTACACTAACTAAACAAAACTAACTCTTATGTACAATAACAGTATTGTCTTTAGTTTTTCACCACAAACACCACTCTGCCCAGTGGGGCTCTTTACAACCGACTAATCGGCTAATCGGAAATAATAGTCGGCACTGTCTGAAAATAATCAATTTATAACATTGCTCACCTTCAAACTTCTCAACGACTGCGGAAGCCATTGCAATACATTCTCAAATTCTTCAGATAGGAGTTTTAACAGAGAGGCAGTAAAATATTATTATTTCCTCAAAATTAATTGTCTGCGAGAAGTTTCACGTTCTAGGTTAATGGGAGAAATTGGATTCTGTTGATTATATTTTAGAAGATTTTCGTAGCGGTGTACCTACGTTCTAATCTGTAACAACTACCTATACTTATATAACCAGTATGTTCAAGTAACCTTAAATAGATTTTGCTAAAGTTGTTACTGTAAGTGCTATCAATCACAACCATTTTTAACTTTGTTTGAGCATAAAATTACCAAAAAAAACGTTCATTTTAGAAACTGAATTTCCTTTTTTTTGAAGTTGGCAAAGAAGTGTTAGTTTTGGAATTTGTGTAGACTTTACTCTAGTAAAACTACGGCTACAAATACTACTTTATTTATGTATCACACAAACAGATAATGCTTAAATGTTAAGGTACTTTATACATCTTCACGATTACCGAATTAGTCGTTATAACCAAAGTTACTTACACTTGTAAACTATTCGATATTACCAATAAACAATACTGTTTTTCTCATGAGTCTGTCATTGCGCCAATTTATATCGATGTCTTCAAGAAAGGTAACGAAGCATGTTACATGCCGTCACTTGCAGACTCCACCACAATCTATTTCTCCCGATCGACATCTTCACGACCGCATTACGACAATTTAGATTCTCGTCGAGAAATATTGTCGTGTCGCGAACACAACACAGCTTACAGGTTGTATGAGGAAAAGCTTACACAAATGGGGCATTTCCGGTTGAATGGATTTCATTGATTAAGTACCGCATTTTAGTTCGTTCGCTGAGGGGATTGATTTTTAACCCATTTCTAAAAAAGGTTGTGGTGATGTATTCTAGCAAAAAAAGTAAGAAACTGAATTTTCATGGACCTCCAAATCACAATAGTGATTATTACCATCTATACCTAAGAGGTAGGAATCAGACACTATGCCGGGTAAGACTTGTTACAATCACATGATATTACACAGCATGTTGCTGTACATGATGTGATTTTGAGTCCATATGTTTTTGGCGATGTGTTCCATTTTTTGGCGATGTGTTCCATTTTTATTGGCGATGTGTTCCATGTTTTGTCATCGTCATTTACCTAGCTTTTTCCAAACTATGTTGCGGTTTGCTTGCATTTTATGTATTCTGGGCTAAATTGTTTTTTAATCGGACATTTTTCTAACTTCTGATAACAAGATTTGAAAGAGCAAAATCCACGTTTAAATAAAATTAAATAGCTGAACACAAGGAAAAATTAGCTTTTTAATTTTAGCCTCAAAATAAACAAAACCGAAGTCCCTTCAGTAGATAATTGAAGGCAATAAAATCCATTAATTCTGTTATTTCATTAAACCGTTTGATTGTTCAAATTATTACTTTTATCGACTATACGATGTTATATCCCGATTTTAAATGAAACGACGTAAACATAAAAATGATGGAGGGTTATTATTTGGGTTGTAATTATGTGCCTACGATTAAAAATAATTGAAAAATGAATAATACTCGCGTAAGTAATTTATTTCGCAGTGGGTGGCGTGGAAAGCGCCTCTAACGTAAAATACTGGACAATGGATGGCAAAAAAAAATATTGTAGCAAGTTATTGTTCTGTTGCGTGCAATCAAATAAAATACAAGTATAATAAGGTGGTTTTAATACCACAACACATTTTCTACCAGTTAACCTTTTAAGGTTCTGGAATTAAGATTACTTTGTAAATATGTAACAATAGTGATATGTAGCAATATTCAAAAAATCATCGTCCCAATTATTACGAGAATTTTAAGGCCTTAGTCTCTCAAAAAGATATAAATACACCTGAAAAAAAAATAACGAACTAAAGCTCAGTCTCATTTTCATACAATAATTCAACTAAAAAAAACAGCAAAAGATATAAAACACACTCGCAGATTAACTGCCTTAATCATTAAGAAGGCCTAAAATCGTAAGTAGCCACGTTACCCGGTAATAATTCCACGGCCGCTATTTTACTTTACTTTACTTTACGCAGCTTTACTCGACCGCCGATAAAAACGACATCAAATATTTTCGACGACAAAAAATGGCAGTAAAGTTTTATTTTATGTTATAAAGTAATGAAATCCACGGAACGAGGCATAAACGATTGCGGAACTGGGGTGAGAGGGAAAAGCTCTGGTTTTATGAATCTTGCACTTTAGCGAAGGTTTTTTTTAATCATTGAAATTGTAGGACACAACGTTTATACGCTGCGATTATTTTAATTTAATCAACATAAATGTTGGTCATAAGTTACATACAGGAGACATGCATTGATCCTTCATCGTCATCACATATATCACCCAGGAATCACCCACCGCTGGGTATAGGTCTCCCCTTTGTTTTGCCCCCCTTCCCAGTTCAGAGCGACTCCCATCCAGGAGTTTCTGAGCAGGCCGGCTAATTTTGTTGTTGATGAACAGGCCGGTTTTCTAAACTAAGCTATTTGAAAAATTCACAGATAGCTTATGCTATAACCTACATCAAGCCAAAAATCTCCGATGGAGAGGTATAAACATAGTATACGCACATTTCGCCAGTTATATTTCATCATCATCATTCATCATTTCAGTCCAAAAGACGTCCACTGCTGGACATAGGCCTCCCCCAAGTGTCGCCACATTGACATTTTGCAGGCGGGTTGGTGATTGCAGTACGGTTGTTGCAAAAGCACAGAGAACGCTGCTACCCATTCTCTGGCAAATCCCTTAGTGGCCTCTTACGACACCCACGAAGCGAGTTATGTTTAAGTCTCATGTAATATACGGCGAGGCCGTGGCCATCATCCGGGCACAAATTTACCAAGAATGATAGTGGTGACACATCAATATCTCTTGTAACTTGGACGTAATATCAACCGATACATTTGACGTGTATTTCATCTAAAGATTGTCTTCGACTCAGTCGAGCCGACTTGTACCGACGTATAAAAGTTATGGCGGTTGTAATATCAAATAAATATATTTATTTTATTTGTTCTTATTTGTGTTTGTTTGTGGTGAGGCGGTCGGTGAACCCGCTGTTTACTTTATTTCAAACTGAAATTCGAATTTTTTATACAGATATTCAGTTACTTAGTTAAAAATAAAAAAAGAACTATACTAATACAAAGAAAAAATATTTGCATTAGTATAGTTCAAGTAGTGAGAGTTGCCATCGCGGGTCAGACTTATATAAGGCAGAAACTTGGACATTGTAAGCAAAGCAGTGGGTGATGATGATTATGATCATGATGAAGAGTTCATAGAGTTGTGTCAGGACGTCAGCTCAATAGTGACAGTTTTACGTTGTAAAGTGTAATGTAATATACGCCATGGAACTTCACTAGCAATGTATAATGCAAATGTACAACAGCCTAAAAGGTAGCGAACACGGAGACTGAATGTAAATGAAAATAATTAAAAATGTTGAGTTCATTTCACTAAACATTCGGAAATTATCAGCGAGTTTGGTTGCCGACTGTATTTTTATCGCCAAATGAAATCTTACCATTTAACATAATATAAATACGAGAGCGAGAAAAGTTCGAAACACCATTCAATACTACAATAAATTCAAAACTTCCCAACTTTCTACCGAGAATTCAAAAGATATTTCCAACTTGATATCATAAAGTTGTCCGGCACACAACAGCGTGTTAACTTAACTGTCACTTGGCGATAAGTAACAATATCTTGGTGAGTTACAAACAAAGGCGCAGATTAAAACTAAGCGCAGTTTGAAACTCGAGACCGCCGCCCGACTTAACGCGCTCAACTTGACTCAAGATTATAAGGGTGGCGCATAATGATGATGTATGGGATTATGTGGAAATTACCCATCTGGCGATAATGCTGAGAAGTTCTATCTCTGCAAAACGGGTTCCAGGTTCGAACCCTGGTCAAAGCCCTTGTCTATTATAATGAACTAGCCCCTGCTTCTCACAGTTTTTCCAACTTGGAAAGCGTTTAAGTAGTTTCCTTTCTTAAGTATATTTAACATTCATGTCTTAGGGTAAATTTCACCAAAACGTGAATAAAACAAACCACGTACATTCGGTCTCAGTGTCATCATCTATCAGGCTCGTGAACGCGATTAGAAGTACGAATCGCGTTCAGTTTTAATGAAACAAAATGTGAAACAAATAATAAATCTGTTAGAATAAATCCTCTAAATGTTGTAGCTTAGACGAACAACATGATCACTCTTTTTTTATTTGGGATGGGTTTGCTCTTGACTCTAGTCTAGGTCAGAGATGATAGAGAAAAAGTCGACAAACACGAAAAACGATATAGATTTCCAAAATAAAAGACCTGCTCCATGTGAATCCAGGGTGTGAATCAAACGAGACCCTAAAGGACGCCTCAAGGGCTAGGCAGCGCCCCCTGAAATGAAGTAATATTATTAACCAATTACAGTAACTGAAATACCAATTATAGCTTTTATTTCTTAATTTAAAGAGCTTTGTCTTGAAAGTTATTTTAATGCTGGAAATTGCTTTTAGTCACGGAACGCGCCAAACTGTGTAATAACGTTAACATAAGTAATTCCGCTGTAGAAGCTCCCGGGGATGGTTTGGGATGGTTTCATAGAATCAAAATTATTAAAGCTGGTTTCACTTTTAGAAGGAAACTCGGAATAGTCGCTTAAATAATGATCTGTTAAAAGAGTAGCGGCTGTATAAATCACTAGGTTTTGATGTCGATTTAAAACCCCACAAGGATACTCTCTTCAGGCTCTAAGTATAATTTAAACCGGTTTGGTGATAGATTACGGACATTGACAGTTTCTTCTATATTATTTGTATGGAATTGTCCGTGTCCGAACTTTTAACTTATTTTCTTGGAGTTAAATTAGAAGAACAGTGTTCATTATTTGCTAAAAATTGTCTACTCTTTTTATAATTTCCTATTTTTTAAGTGAGCATATATACTACTCGCTCTGTGTCGTGCTGGTGTCAGACGTAAAGAATAGCACTATCCCTTTTCTTCTTCCCGTGGGTGTCGTAAGAGGCGACTAAGGAACTTGCAGAATAAGTAGCAGCGTTATCTGTGCTTTTGCAACAACCGTACTGCGATCTCCAACTCACCTGCCAAGCATGGCGATTATGGCAAAACCCCCAATAAGATATACTAATAATGTCCAAACAACACCATCTTTTCATCTCTGAAAGAAACTTTTCCACTGCTGCAGTTTCGCTACTCGCCGCTGCATGTCGCTACTGTCGGTACATTTTCTTCAGCCTTTCTTTTTCAGTCAGACGCTTGGCTTGGTAGTGTATCCAAATGTTACTAGATGGCGTTGCTAGGGACATCTTTTCAACTCTATAGAAGTTTTCTTAGAAAGTTTAGCATAATAACCATGTGAAGTTTATAGTTTCGACAAATATAATACAACATTTGTAGTTATGGTGAGTTTTGGATTAAATAATTGATTACTTTCATGTCTAACTAATAATGTAAAACGTCTTCATCCTCCATTTTTTTAGATAAAACTCTTGACCTCTCTTGATTTAAAAGATAAAACACTCGAGTCCTTTAGCTTTGGATTTTTTCCTTTTGTAAGCTTAATTACTTCACCCTATTCGAAGTCGGAGTGCACCACATTATTCAATTCAATTCAAAACATTTATTTCAGACTTTTAGGTCCATAGAGTGTTAGTAGTACATCAAGATGACTTAAAGCTATGTTAGAAATTCACAAATACACAAATCACAAATAAAACAATGATATAAAAAGAGACAAGACGCCCGTCAGCCTACAAAATGTGCAGCCCAATCCAATGCCTCCAAATAGGACTATGGATGTAGTCTGCAATTTCACTCAGGTAACTGTTGGGACTGCCCCACACCCTTTGCATCAGCGATGCTGCTCTCTTACGTATAATGGCATGGAAACCGAATTCAATTAAAATGAAAATTAAATGACATAACTTTATTTTTCGATTCCAATCGTTGCATGGGAGTTGCGTTGTGTTTCTGAAGGTAGAATTCTCTAGTTAATTTGTTTATTAAAATAGGTTCTCTAACAGATTATACATATGTACAACATAAATCTTAAGTATAGGTTTTTACAGTCCTGGACTAAAACACTGCCAATTACTGGTCAACCAACAATCACAAAAATAAGTGAAAACATAAAGCGAAAATAAAATTAAAACGAGATCTTAACTATTACAGTAAACTCCGTTAACTTCAGCTTTCGACATAATTATATCAGTAATCTATGCTACCTGCGAACACTCATCATCATCATCATTTCAGCCCATAAGACGTCCACTGCTGGACATAGGCCTCCCCCAAGTTTCGCCACATTGACATTTTGAGGGGTTTTGCCATAATCGCCACGCTTGGCAGGCGGGTTGGCGATCGCAGTACGGTTGTTATAAAAACACAGAGAACGCTGCTGCCCATACGAACACTACGTAGATATATTTCCAAGAAGGTTTCCTATCTATTGGTCTGCAAGTTAGTGTCCTCGCCGTGACCGCACACCCCTGACCCCTCCCTCCCCCATTTTGTTCTACAACACCCCTCTAACTGGACTGTTTACAGTTCCGAACAGTTAAGAAGTACAAACAATTTCCACATATTAGTGTGTTGAATGTTACTTATTGTATCTGTTGCTTCACTCGAAAATAAAATTTGTGAAAGTAGTTTTGTATAAGAAATTCCATGAGTGATGATGACAGACGAAGCCCATAGACTAGTAGTTCGGCGTATCCAGCATAGAGCATGGCATCACTGTGCGGTCGTTTAGAGATGGCGGTAGGTGCTTACGAATAAAATTGACATAATATAACAAATAACATCACGCGTATAATCCGCGAAGGGTTAGGCAGAAGTGTACCTTGTAGATACACCTACATTTCGCCAGTAATGTTTAAGTCCCATGTAATAGGCGAGCTTATTGTAATCAACCGGACACAAATCCAAATGCCGTTGCTCCTACTGAAAAATTCCTGAAGGAAAAATCCAATACCACTACTTGACCCGGGAATCGAACCTAAGTCACTCAGCAGTCGCACTTCGACCACTCGACAATTCGTGTCACTAAAATGCGAATATGCGTGTAGCGTACAATTTCTGTCAAAGACCGCCATTATTGACAAAATTCAGGGAAACACACAGAAGACACAGAAAAATTTGACAAACGCGTCTCCTTGCTCTGTGGTACCCACAATAGTCAGCTCAGTCACCAATCTTCTAAATCCAAGCTTTAGAAGTAATATCAACTTTATGGAACTTTCTCAACGATTAAATTAACTTATCTTAGTCGAAGATTAATGAAGTAATTAAGGCTAATTAAGTAATACCTACATCGAAAAATGACAATTTATGTCGGGGCAGAACTTTTAATCTTAATTTTATGAACGGTTGCTTTATTACAAACCAAGTGACTCGAGACATTCAGAATTTAATATCGCAAGAAGAACAAGTTATTTTGAACTATAATAATACTAGTCTATGCCCGCGACTTCGCACGCGTGCAGTTCGTGAACTGTCTCACGGAATCGTACTACCTGGATAAAAAGTTTTCTGTGTTAATCCAGGTTATCAACTACTGAGCAGATTTGGATAAAATTAAATCCAAATCCGTTCAGTAGTTTTCGCGTGAAAGAGTAACAAACATCCATCTATCCATTTACTGTCACAAACTTACGCAGACTAACTCACTTATAATATTAAGTAAGATAGTAGGATTGCCTACAACTCATCTGGTACCTAGTTGCCAAAGGCTACCTAAAACGCCGCTATATTGACGAAGGATACAGCAAATTAATTGCAAGTGTATCACCGGCTGTGCTCCCGTGCGTCCGTACGTCCGTGCGTCCGTGCACGATGGACGGGTCAATGAGGTTACAGGTCTCGTCGGGGTCAACGAGGCACAAAGTCTATTACGTCTCGTAGAGCCCCGATCGTGTTACGTCCATACCAGTTTCACACAGTTTTATTTTACAACGTGTTATTGAGTAAATGAAAACTTCTTAAAGATTATAATAAACAATGGGGTTATTGTTTATTACCTGTGACATCAACAGCTGCTTCAAACATGATTATGCATAATTGTACAAAATGTAGGGAACCGTTTTTTATTGACTTAGTGCTTAGCTAGCCTCGCCTTATTTCTGATCTTTAGGAAGTATGTATTCTACTACTTAGACTATGGTGTCATCTTACCTTAAATAAGAAGCAGACTATCTAAACATAAAGTTACCGCCATCATCGTCATCAGAGTCCGCTACTCGTAGATACGTGAATAAAGTATGAGTTTGTCTCCCCGAGCGTCCAGCGGCTGGGCGCGGAGCCTAGCGCCCGACCCCAGTAACTCAATCAACGGAAAGATACCGCCTCTGAATGTAGCCAGATTGAAAGGTTTTACCGATTTATTTAATATTAGTAGGTTTCTGGCTGCCAGACTCCAGACATACCTGCTAATCGATTGGCTATGAATACGTCTTTGCTATTACCGACCCTGCTCTGTATAGTCGAACTCGTAATTTTCTAACCATTCTCACATTGACTGTTTCTTAAATTGCAGATCATAAAATGTGACGGTCTGTTTCTGTTCAAATTATTAACAATGCATTTTAATTAATAAACCATTTTTTTCAAGTCTTATTATTAATAAACCAATAAACTTTACATGCCGTTGAGAAATACCTCTCAGACATGCTGGTTTCTTCATGATGATTTCCTTCAAGTGATAAATATAAATTACGCACTGAAATCCGAAAAATCCGGGTCCGTGGCCGAGGTGCGTGAGTGTTAACAGCTCTAGGTTTGATAGATCAAGTGATATTGTTTTCTCGTCTCATCACGTGATACCGTGGCATAAAGATTAGCCATAGGGCATCACTCGTAACAAGAACCGTGCTTCTTATCTCTATTATCAGCCGGGGAGACAAGGCAGCAGGTAATTGATTAAAGCTCACAAGATGGACCGACCAATAAGCGTGGTCCTTGCACCCGACTGGTCGAGGTCAGCGCGACCTAATAAACTTGTCGTCTTATGTTCACGTGAATATCACTTCAGTAACATCACTACATAATATAAAACAAAGTCGCCGCCCGCTGTCTGTCTGTTCCTGTGTATGCTTATCTTTAAAATTACGCAACGGATTTTGATGCGGTTTTTTAAATAGATAGAGTGATTCAAGAGAAAGGTTTATATGTATAATACATGCATAATATAGTAGAGAAACACTGATCATTTTAGAGGTTTCCAATGTGTTGTCGTAAATAAACACATTTTTTTGCGCTTACTTTGTAAATGCTGGCTGAACCCTACGAGATAGATCAAAATAATGTAGTACAGTATTGTAAACCTTAAAAAGGTCTACAAAAAAATCTTCGATAGTATATGTCTATCCCTTAGGGATAACCCACAATAACCCATAAAAAATATTTACGAAGCGATTTTAAGCAATACAGCATTAATCCTTATCCAATTAAGTACCTTAAATACATTGTGCATTTAATATAGACCGGGGCGGGTCACTAGTACACACTATACACATCTTTAGATCCTTATTTCGAAACATAGTTATAACTTTCACGAACAATACACTTAGGCCGAATCATCAAAGGGCCGGAGGGAAAGCATCATCTGCCTAGCCTTTCCCAACTTTGTTGGGAGTCGTGTTCCAATCGAACCGTTTACAGCTGAATAGCAGTAAATACAAATTAAATTGTTTATTGAAATGTTCAAGTAGCGTAGGAACGTTAACAGTTTAGTAATTATAAAAAAAAACACCTGGTGGTATTTATGGTAATTTTTTTGAAACGTTGCCTCCCCAAAGATCACAAAGCTTTTGGCGTTACGTTTGACCTATTTGTTTCTGTATTATCGGTTGCGGGCTAGATTCCCGAATGAACGGACAAAGGAATTTGTATGACTATAGTTGACGTAGTTATTTACCACAAATTGGGATGAAACAACGAATAACTTTTGACCCAGAACCAAAGGATCTTACTCGTGGACAGACCTACCTTTACATAATGTGTGGCCTTTATTTGTGAACCTAAACCAATAACATAGGACGTCACAAGGGCTAAACAAGCGCCAATAAACCGAGGGCTCTAGCGCTTGGGGCTCTTTGTGAGCACGTGTATGAGGACGATAGTCAATAGGTACAATCACGAAAGTAGGTAAGTGTAAACAAATGTGTATACACTCACCAAGTTTTGGTTGAAATTGTATGTGGTTACACTATTGTAGCAACGGTATTATGTCAAACTTACCATCGTTCGTACATAAACCGTTTTTGAAATTTGTCAAGTTTTTACATAATTATGTATCAGTGCTAGTGACTGTTCAGTCGATTTTGGGGAACGGAAAGTTTTTTTTAGTGTGAGATAAATAAAGACTTACTTTTTTTATTTTTTTATTTGCCCCACTCAATGAATTTCTCCTGTATCGTGGGTGCGTTTACAAACATTTAAACACATACACAAACAGCCAGACCCGGAACAACTACCTGTAGATCATACAAATATTTGTTCTGTGCGGGGATCGAACCCGCGACACGCAAACTACGCCAAGCGTGCCGTCGAGATCAATTCGTATGGAAGTCTGTGTGTTGTCAATTTTATTAAATGAGCTTTGATTACGATGCGTTCTCTGACTTGTGAAGACAGTAGATTTTCAATCATCATCATCTTTCTGCACTTGTCTCATTTTATTTGGGGTCGGCGCATCACGTTTTATTTTTCCATTCTTCCCTGCCAGATGTCATGGCATCATTGACTCCTTTCTATTTCATATCATTCCTCACACCATTAGTCCATCTTTTCTTTGGTCATCCTCTCCCTCTCCATCCATCCACATTCATATCTGTTATGTACGGTACTGTTGTATCGCATAATAATCACACGATGTGAGGGTAGGTCATACTTTTTATAATAAATGTCAGTCTGCGTTGAATCTCTGTGTTTAATTGTCACGAACATAATATTGGCGACGAGAAAATGATTAAATATTCATTTTTACGCGTGTGTTTATAGTAATAACATGCCGATTGGAAAAGTCGAAGGTTTCCAAGTCGGAACCCAAAATTGAGACACTTTTGTTCGTCGAATTAAACAGTTTATAATGTTGAACGACATTGAAGAAAACTTACGCGAGGCTACGCTCTGGTGACATTGGTCGGTTCGGAGTGTTACGACTTGATGTGCGATTTATTTTCGCCAGATCGTGTGAAGTGTGGTGAAAAAGGACATTTAAAATCAGTGTGCACTCGTAGTTAGATGGGTGGTAATTCCACTAAGAAGACAAACAAAGATCAGTTCTATCTTGATAATAGTGTTACTGATTCCGATACTGATGAGGATTGTAATTTCTTTATCATGGGTTATACCAATCATAGTAGTAATATAAAGGAGTGTGAGGATGTCGGTCCCTATTATATTAGGTTGAGTGTCGAAGGTATATTTTTATATATTTTTAAAGTTTGAAGTAGATACGGGGAGTAGGACAAAGACAATATAAAAAAAATTACAACAAGATGTTTCGTAAGCAACAGATACTTAGCAAAATATTAACTTTAAAATCTTATACTGGAGACGTTATTCAAACACTCGAATAATACTGGTGACAACCTACAACAATAAACAACTTCCATCATTCGTTATTTTTTCGCCGTTAATGGGGCGTACATGGATAAAACAATTAAAATTACCAAGTTTCCATAATAAGTAAGTTCCATAAGTTAGTAAGTTTGGTAATTTTGCTGCTGGGACACAGGTCTCCTCTCAATGAGAGGCAGTGGGCTGTAATCCACGCGGGACAAATGCGGGTGTCAAATGTCTTCGAATTTTTAGTGCTTTAACATGCCGTTTTCTTCACGATGTTTTCCTTCACCGTTTTTGAGGACAGCGGTGATGAAATAAATTACACAAAGTATTGCGCCTGCCTGGGTTCGAACCCACGGTTTACTGCTCGTAAGTCGGGGCTGCCACCACTGGGCCACCGCTGCTCTCCATCATGTATCCATCACCATTAAGTATCCGAATTAGTTGGCTAAAACACACAAGGATGAATATCCCGAAGTTTTCGCTGGGGGACTGGGTACATTCAAGTCGCAGATCCGAGTTCACTTACATGATACGACTCCAGTGTTAGTGAAGGCGCGGCTGTTGCCTCTGGTTCTGCGCGCGCGCGTGGAACCGGAGCTCGATCGGTTACAGGGGGAAGCAGTTATATACAAAGTTGACAGATCAGATTATGGTACGCCTACAGTGCCTGTAGTCAAGTGGCGATATCCGTATTTGCGGAGGCTACAAAGTAACAATCAATCCGCGATTGAAAGACTTTCATTACCGGCTACCACGAATCGAAGACCTGTTCGCTACATTAGGTGGAGGTGAACTGTTTACTAAGCTTGATTCGTCGAATGTTTTGCAACAATGTGTACTCGATAAAGTTTCAAGTCCGATGACGGCAATCACCACTCACGTAGGTACTTTTTTATACAGGTTGTAACGGAAAGGCAAGACAAACATCGTAATAGCGAAAAAATTATCAGCTGCTCCATACGTTTGGTCGGATAGCTATTGAAATTTTTTATGGGGCAGCTGATAATTTTTTCGCTATAACGATGTTTGTCCGATGGAGAAACATGTTCAGTTTGATGGTCTGTAGCACACCCTTAAGTATGTATATAGCCTTTCCGTTACACCCTGTATAACCGTGTGCCAACTGAAAGCAGTTATTTCAATTAGACCATTACAGGCACTTTTGAAAGTCAAAAAACAGAACAAAACGCAAAGCTTCAGTCCCAGACACAAGGCATAATAACTTGTGAAAGTACTGTAGTAGCCAATTCCAAAGTGTAGGATCTCTTTGACAAAGAATGGGCAATAAACTTCAGGGACACTCTTTTAAATCAAAATATTATTACAAAATCTTGGTTACATAATTAATGTTGAGAATTACAAATATGTGAGAACGATGTAGATGCCGTTTGGTATTAAGTGTATACCCGAAAATTTTCAGAAGATAATGGAAGAGACTTTGAGTGGCTTACCGTATATGACTGTGTTTGCGGACGATATATGTGTTGGCGGTAAATGTAGGGCTCCACATGAAATATTGTTTTAGTGGATGTTTAGTATGTATTTTTCTTTTAAACTCTGTTTTTAATATTGTTTTTTTTTTTTCAATAAAACGTTCAATCAATAAGACTTCTATTATAGGGTATAACGACTTTTACACGAAGTTCTTCAACTTGTAAATAGTTCGGAGGTTTCAAGACCGCTTGACGTGCATGTCATAATAAAAGTAGTGGGTACCTAAATAGTGAGGTTCGTCCAGAATTTATAACGAAACTTACCCACCAACCTAAACCTAGTTTCTTGTGGCTTTTCACATCTCCTTAGTTGTTTTATTCTGTCAGTTATCTTATAAGTATTGGTAAAGCGTCTGATACAATTATCTACGTAGTTAAACGTTTCCCAATCTACAATGAACTGTCTTGATTTCGCCGTTGAATCATTAATTTGAAAGATAAAATCTGAAGAATGAAAGATTCATTCGTTTGAATAATGATACGGTTGAATTAAGATAACAATTATCAGAACCTTTTAACTTATTCTCAAATTAAAGGACCGTTAAGATGTTCTCAGTTCATACTCAGTTGATAAAAAGTTCACAATGGTAACATTTACTAATAACGGTTTGTTAGTCTTTGCTCTTGCTTTAATGTAGAAAACGAACTTCTACGTTTTGAGAATAACGGTAGTAAAAAAACCATCACGAAGCTAAGAATCGTAAATCCGTCCCGTCATTGCAATGACTATAGGTGTGTACACGTCATTCCAAGCCATGATTATTTGAAATTCAGGAAGCCAGAACATTGTAGTTATGCACAGTGCCTATTTATTGTTTCCCCCGGACATCCTACAGAACAATAAGATGACACCTTGCACACACACAACGATAAGATTAGCATACACAATGTCGCAATGCATTATCTGTATGTTGGTCTAATGCTGATCTCTCAGACCACGTTAAGTTGATTAACAGGCGTGATGCATGGACAGTGAAGTCTTAATGGATGGCAAGTTGATTGCAGACCGCGGTGCAATCGAGAAGAAAGCTTGCCCAGGATGTTATTGGACACTATATCCATAGTGTAGGGGGGGGGGGTGTAGGGCTGTCCAGCCCTAAAAACAAAAGTTATGTAAAAACATAAAAAGTGGTAAGCGTGAGCTTCCTCTACCAAGTAGAAACAGAATTACTTAAATCACGAAGAAATCGGTAAACATACTTGAAAAAAAAGTTGCTGTTGGAATAAATACCTCCTCCTTTTTGGAAAATGTATATGTCGCAGTCTGATGATTTTATTCCGTTAGTCATGGTCATCACGTGGGCAAAACATGGGTTTCGTGCAATGAAAACACACACACACGGTACACTGCTTTTATCGAACTAACAAATTACTTGAAATTACAATCCAACACAATAACACTAGGCACCATGAATCGGGTTACAGTTTCGGGACGTCTTGACTCCGCGGTGGTCAGACACAGACTGTCCTCCCCGCAGCGAGCCAGAAACATCACGACTCTGTAGTAAGCGCGCTTAGATGTGGGTAGACTGGTGAGTAGGTCGCTTGACCTTTGGCGCGCTTTCGATTCATAGTCCGTACTAATAATCCGACTCCGACACGGCCATCCTGCTTGCACACGTCCTCGTGTGATGGGTACCCTGCAAAAAAAATACTCCACGACAGAAATTTGTTCCACTCGGTCACTCCTGACCAAACTTTAGATTCAATGGGGTGGTGGAAATAAGAACATTGTAGAACTAGCCGTTTTGTTTTAATCGAAACGATTGGAAATAATCGAAAATACACTAATGATAACCCTGGGCCATGTACCATAGTCGTTCAAAGCAAACAATCAATCTAATCACCACATAAAGCAGGAATCTCATCCGTGGCCTATGGGCAACACTCAGGCCCTCCAACAAACCTCTGTTTGTTTTACTACGTTCCTCAAGAACGCCGAGTCCCACATGCATGACTCTATGGTCTCTACAAGACCCGACCTCCGCCAGAGCCACCCGCGCACCGCGCATCCACGGACTACTATAAGCAGACACCGACTTCTACCGGACTACGGCTACGAAATGGCTACTGGTACGGTCTGACCATCCGAACTAGATTCCACACCATCTCTCAACTCTAAATAATTTACTTCAAATGGTACTTGGCCCTCGGGCATTCTCCTTAACCCATCATGTGCATACTTGTAAGTACGCTTAGAACTTAATGGTCTCAATGTGTAGCGATCCCCCTCTAGCACTTCGACTGGTACGTGACCCGATGGCATCTTCCTTAGCCTACCGCGTGCGTATCTGTAGGTACGCTTAGAATTTAAAGCTTTCCGTGCTAAGGATAACCGTCCAAAATCTCAATCACTCTAAACAGACCTTTAATCTTTAACAACCCAAAATCACCAATCGCAAAACGTTTAATTTTGCCAACGTTTTGTCAACTCGGCACACTTGTCATGTTAAGCGAAGCTAACCCATCGCGTCTATACGAACCGTGTACCACCGGCTCGTCACCTCAGGTACCTGGTCAATTCGGCTTGTACTTTACCGGAGTGAGACTTCGCTACTTAGCACGTAACGCAGCTATTTACGAATTTTCAAACCTACTGAGACTTCCCCGGGAACCAATTATTATCGAAAAGCTTTTCAGTAGTCTTTTCAGCACAAAGGTGAACGAGAAGACTCGTGGAAATTACTGATTACCGACCATCGGAGAGCACGACCTAAATACGGTAGGCATTTAGACCTACCATTGCGTTGAATATGATGGTGAAAGACGTCTGAACGTAGCACTTAAGTCTTGGCTAGTCATGGCTAGTTACATTCGTTGCGATAACAGTCAAAACCGATTGAAACTTGTTACCACTATTATGCCTCACCGAACGTACACAAATGAGTTTCGTTAACGAAAACTCCCCTGCCGTCATGTTTGCAACAAAACCCCGATTTAAAATCTCGCCACCTAACATGACGTCACTTTGTAAATAATTATCAGGCAAACATTGCAACAAAGTTTCGATAGGGTAATCGTTTAGCACTACACAACATAAAATCTGTTCTGTACTGAATACTCGCTTCAGAACTATACCAGTCTTAGCAACAACGTGACTAACAAGTTTGACATTAAATTTCTATGGAAAACTTTCTTTCACCAACAAGTATTCAGAATCAGAATAATAAGTAAACCGTAACAACTCACCCCTGTGTTGCAACGTGCCCACGATGTTGCTTGTACGACGCAGACATCGACGCGGCTCGGCACCCCGCCGTCAACAGGCCCACTGCACACTGCCAGCACTGCATGCCGCCACCGACGCACGTACGGACGGCTACGTGAACCGGCATGACACTTTTGACGCACAGCAAGGCCTTCGCGGCCCTTTGTCGCTTGCCCGATGCCCGTAGCAGCCGGCACAGGCAGCGGCTTCTTCGTGCGACAATCCGCTTCGTTGAGTCCTGGTTTCTCCCTGGTCCGCAAGCATGGCACTTGATTTGCGGTAGCGATGAACACTTGTGACGTTTTTCTTTTCCTTCGTCATGGTCAGTGCGCATTATTTTTAGGGGTTCTCCTTTGGTTTGTCACTACTCAGGTTAATGAGGGTAGTCGTAAAAGTTACGGCACACACGAATCTGGCCTTGAACAATTATTTAAACTGGTACCACGTCAAACCTGGATAGGTTCTCAGTGTTTCGCAAACATTTGTGTTCAAGGTACATCTAGAAATTCGGTAGTACATTTTGGAGGTACACCGTAGATGGAAAATCACCTTCGTTTTCCGAGGCACATCAACTAATGACCACAGTACACCAGTGTGCCGCGGAACACTATGTTACAGCACTATGTTACACAATGTTACATTATGCTACACTATGTTACACTATGCTACACTATGTTACATTATGTTACATTATGCTACATCATGTTATACTATGTTACATTATGTTACATTATGTTACACTATGTTACACTACGTTACACTATGTAGATTCGGAGCCCTTCAACGTCTTGCTTAACGTCCAAATAAGCTGGATACCTTGAACTGCACTCAGCACGAAAAAATTAAAAGTCACTTCATTCAAATTAGGCTGATAATCAGCACTTTTTGAACGTCAAAATTACAACAGACAGTCCCCCAAAACGCCCGCCCTTCGCCACTTCCTAAGTATTTTAGCTAGGAAGAAGAAGTGGCGGAACAAACTCTCCAGCAACACATCTGTCTGTTAGGTTAGAAGAACCAGATTTTACAAAAAATAAGTCGGCGATGGATGACGCATTATTAGCGCGCATTGCAGTCAAATGCGGGTATTCTATTAGGTACGCTCTGCCTAACCCTTCGGAGATTACAAGCGTGATGATGTTATGTTTTGTGGGGATCAAAATCCGCTAACACACTAAACAAAAACACTAACCACCAGCACTAGCTTGCTATTCACTGGCTGTGTTTTAGTTCGTATCGCGGGTCCAATTATTCGGTTTGCATTTTAAAAGTAACCGTCACTGATTGTTATTGTCACTATTCTCGCGTGTGATTGCATTAGCACGATTTGATCCCACTTCTGATGTCGCAGTCTGATGATTTTATTCCGTTAGTCATGGTCATCATGTGTGCAGAACATGGGTTTCGTGCAATGAAAACACACACACACGGTACACTGCTTTTATCGAACAAACAAATTACAATCCATCACAATAACACTAGGCACCATGAATCGGGTTACAGTTTCGGGACGTCTTGACTCCGGTGCGATCAGACACTGATTGTCCGCCTCGCTGGGAGCTCGAAACATCACGACTCTGTAGTAAGCGCGCTTAGATGTGGGTAGACTGGTGAGTAGGTCGCTTGACCTTTGGCGCGCTTTCGATTCATAGTCCGTACTAATAATCCGACTCCGACATATACATAATGTATTATGTAGTCTTAAAAAAATCGATTTGACTAGTTGATCAAAGAATGCTGGCCAGAATTCGGTAGCTTGTTGTCTATTCCTTTTTATTTCATTTACATCCAACCCTGGTCGTAATAAAATCAGTCTGTGATTACCAATTTGAGTAGCAGGCGTGATAATGATCGAGTTACAACAATATCTCCCCGGACCCGGCAGACGCGGCGACGAGGGAGTAACCTCGCGATGGAGGACTCATCTCTTTACTGTAATTATATTTTTATTATTATCTGTTTGTTCATGACTGCCTCTTGGGTGTAGTGGTCGCGAGTTACACCGCTGACCATGAGATCTTCGGTTCGATTCCCAGATCGGCCATTTGGTTTTTCTATTAGGATTCGGGTCCGTTTGATTGCTATAAGCTTGCCCCTATTACATGGTACTAAAATATAACTGGTGAAAATAGTTTAGTTTGTTTTTGTTATAGTTTTAGAAAATAGTGTAATATTTATTGTGCTATTTATAATAAACTGGTGAAAATAGGTAATATTATACGAGTACAAAGGCACACTTCTGCCTAATTCTTGGAACATGCGTGATTTGTATTTGTCTTTAGCCAAAAGATGAAAGAAAAAGCTTGGGCTTTAATTCCTCCGCACGAGATTTAAATCAGTTCATAACCGCCAAAAGTGGAGAAATTTGCAAGAGTCCTACACTCAGCATTGGGTGGCCAAGGGTTAAAGAAGTAGAGAAGAAGAAGAATGCAAAGCAGTCTGAGAAATAGTTAACTAAACGCTATAGTAGCTCTACATAAAGCTTTCGGTAAAACAGATTGTCCAGGAACTAATACGTATTCACGGGAAGAGGAATAGTAGGTGGAATGTCAATGTACGAGTAGGTACTCAATTAAATATCGGCTTTGTGCAATTATATGGCACAAACTTTCAAGTTTTGTTTGCTGCGTCCTTGGCGCTCCAAAGCTTGTTTTTCGTCAGTCCTATACTTTTACTTTTTCTAACGCACTGCCGCGGCTCCTGAATATTAATATTGGCAGTGTAGTGGCCACCTTTCCGAAGTCTGTGCTGCCAAAGTAACGAGCGCTGACACCGACGACGTCAAGGAAGTGGCAAACTTTCGAGACAGCCATACATTAAAAAATACTGTAGTTCCAGCTAGAACACTGTACCTACGGACAAGACGTCTCTGTGCCTGTTTACCAAATAGCGTGTCCAAGTACCTATACAGTATCATCCTGGGACGTATCTGTCCAGCCTCGTCGCAAAGGTTCGTCGTTACGATGAATAATAACTCAGGTATTTGCATCCTAACCCCCCCAGCACTCCTGCCCCCCCGCCGCCCATCGTGCTTGCACAGAGACCAGCATTCCCGCGATATCGAGGATGTTCCACTTTCCAGGTATTAGGTCACATCATTAGCGGCATTGTACGAGTATGTAGGTCGCTGTTGTGATCGTTTGCAAGTCTAAGGACGGGTGCGTTGTGGGAGGTTGGGTGAAAAACATTTTTTGATTAAAATATGGTTTGTTATCTGAAAAATTATAGCAAGTTTATTGTGGACGTCAGTATGTTTTAAAAGCTGTGTTTAGAATGCCCCAAACGTAATGCATACCTTTAACGTAACAAAAATCTAATTTAATTTCGGAAATTGATAGCTTTAAAAAAATCAAAATAGACAACCCCTAATTCTGCCCATCCCTGTTATTAACCTATAACCTTGAACCACATTATCTAACACAGCATACATTCTCCATTTACCTCAGATTACGTCGCTAAATACTAACTACCCAGAGCTGAGGGCACCTCACTGATAACGACGCTTGCATCTCCGCTCCCGGCGGCGGCGGGCGCGGCAGTGGTTGACTGACGCGCGGCGAGAGCGCTCCGCTCGCTCCGCTCACCGCCCGCTCCGCTCCAAAGTTTAAGCGATATTTTTATACATACCACTTTAGTATTTATATTTATACACCCTGTAGATTAGCTAGTGTAGTGAAGTGTCTTATTGTGGTATTGTTTCATTTTTTTGTAAGTATTTATTTAAAAGTGAGATAAAATAAAAAATTGGTAACATCTGACAGTTTTTAGTGGGAAAAGTGCTTTCAGTATAATTTGGTTACGCTAAAATGAACACAGAGTTTCAAAAAAACGATGGAATTTCATTCAAAATCTAGTCGTTGCCTTGCCAACGACTGGAAAATGCGCGAAACGAAAAGCTACAAGCAGCTTCAATGTCTATGTTTTCATTCACGTACGTTTATATAAATTGCGGTTGTGATTGTAACCGAACAAAATTCAATCAGCATTTTGTGTAGAATTTATCAAAATCAGTTTACACTGCGTTCGATCGCAAAAACAATTCGTAGAAAGTTGGAATGTGAAAATAAACATACTGAAGCTTTTTGATTAGAATCCCACGGACGCGGTCAGTCAGCACATTAAATTTGTGCAACTGTGCGATTTTACAAAAAACGTTACAATTTCAAACAACGTGGTTTCTGTGGCTTTGTTTATTGCCGTTCTGTTTATATTTGTAAAGAATTAGTGAATGTGAGCGGATACAGGGTTGCAGGTGGGACACAAAACACACATTATATTAGTCAATTAGCAGTTTATCTTACTTGTGTTGGAATGTTTACTTAATTAATTTTGTATGTAAATTGCTCTCTGTAAAACGGAATAAAAAACTGGATAAGATAAAATTAAAAACAAACACTTATGTAAATACTGACATTTAATTTGAATCTTCAGTAGAAAATGTAGAAATGTTCTCTTTGATGAAAACCACCAACCTGGGATGAATCTTATTTGCAAGTTATATACTGGTGTAACAAAATCTAATGGATCAAACTGAGACTATAGTTACTTTCGAAACTATTATGTCAACAGTATCAATTTAATGCTGTAAGTTTTCTCAGTTGAAATCTTCACTTTGTCAAACAACCTACAAAGTAAAAGAGTTACGATATAACGGGAACTTTCACCCTCTTCATAATTGAATGTTTTTAAACGAGCTAGCACGACTTTATACCTAGACTAGACTATACTCGCGGGTTTGTCTACGAAAACTCCAGTTTCGAGGAAACTACTCTATGTGCTAATTCAGGCTATATATCTCAGCTCAGTACTGCAGCTGTTGCCGCAAGATTGAGAGACAGACGTACATACAAAGTTTAATATGAGTGTTTGTGAAAACATTTCAGGTCTAAGACACTGAGATATTATTTTTAGAGTGGCACTAGGGTGGCGCAAGGCCACTAGTTTGAACCCTAATCTTTTGACTATTGACAGAGGATTACTTCTTAAAAGATATTCATTTTGCCCAAAAAAAGTAGCCCAACCTGATTCATCATAAAAGCACTAAAAATAAACATTACTTCTATATGCTACGCTAATATTGAACAGTCAAGTCTCTTGCGTCTTCACAATGTATTTTGAAATTGTGGTACGGAACAGACTATTGTATAGAAAACTAAGTTTAATTACATGGCCAACTGATTTTTTGCCTGACGGTACCGCTGACACCAATGTGTCTGACAACTCTGATTATTTTAGTTAAGTACTAGGCGGGGATCAAGCCAGTGATCCTCGGAGGGTTAGGCAGAGGTGACCTTTAGTAAACCCACACTTCGCCATTTATGTTTCAGTCCCGTGTAATTAAATGATCATTCATGGACCTTATAGGTCAATATAAAAACTTCTTGGGGACTAATGCACGATATTAAAATAAAACATGTGTATACAGGAATAGTGGTGACTTAATGCCACATAGAATAAAGTCAATTTCACCGAATCAATCACTTATCTCTCCTCGGAGGACAGGCGCACATATCGTTATCAATCATCATGACCGTCCATCGATCAGCTGACTTTCACAGCGAGTCACAGTCAGCTGGGATCTCCCACGCTAGAGCGTTGCCATGGCAACAGATCACTGTTTATACTGCGAAGTAGACTGCTCAAGGCTGAGTATCAAGGTTACTTTTTTTGGAGTAGCTTTTCTTTTAGGTGTACTGTTAATGATACTTTAATGCTCTAAAATCACAAAATAAATCTTGTAAACATATTAAGAAGTTGTATGAAGTTATGAAGAAGGTTTCCAGTCTGAAAATAGATTTACTTGTGATAGATTGAAATCCTGAATCCAGTTAGGTATGAAATTGATTTAATTGAGTAGCGTACCAGTTATTATATCTTATAACGGGTGTAAAAGTATCTTAACGGAGCCGAAAGGCACTTGTTGTCCTCGCATTTACTTTTTTTTTGTTCTGGACCAGGTAGGGTCTAGCTACGGAGATATTAGGTGTCAAAGTTCCAACGTTTTCACAATAAAAAAAAATGATAATAATGTTTACTTTGGATACCTCTATGACCCCATGCTTTCCAATGCATCTATCACATTTTTTTAAGTGCATTACCTTGAGTCCTACCGTAAAACGCAATTGTTCACATCAAGCGAAAATAAAAAACATATTAAGTTTGATGTAGTTACAGATTGACGGATTTGTGAAAGGTTCGTTTACACCATGTATGCTGAATACTTGTTTCTATAGTGGTTCGTTGTATTTACCGATGGGTCTTGTTAATGCTCAACTGGGTCCTTTAGTATGAATTCATCACGATCAGTTACGCTTACAAATACCTAAAAGGCTTCTAAATAAACTCATTGAATAAGATTAAACAGTAATTTCTTAGAAAATAAGTCTCTCAAAGTAACTTGAACAAGTCGGCCTCGTTTCTGCGACTTGTTCCACTCAGTTGTTGCTCCTCTGTTCATAAAGTATCGCCTTTACAAATTATTTGACAAACTGCTAATGAAAGGACAACGTGTTACCAATTCTAGTAACTTTTGCTTTAAATTGGCTCTTGTTTTAGACAATTTGGGAGAAATATTTTACGAAAATTGGGAGAAGTGTTTTTCACTTGTGAAATGGAATTTGTATATTCAACAGATTTTGAGTAATGCTAATTGGAACAGTCATTGATTGTGTTTTGTTTTCAATTCGAAATAGTTTACTTAAGGACTGGGGGGAGGGAAGGGGGAGTAATTAGGTCTCTAGATATCGTACTAACTAACAGACAAAATCAGTGATAACAGTTTTTCCATCTGAATGTTTGACCGGAAAAGAAATATCAACAAGATAAACCAAAATGTGATTGATTATTTGCTAAGGACAGGGAATTTAACTTTCTTCATGATATTCCTATGTTTAGTTTGTTATTATTCTACAGCTGGGCAAATGCGCCCCATAATATGCCTTATGTTCCGATCCAGGGCCAATCTAATGTATGATAAAAATCAACTGACATTATAAATGCGAAAATAACTCTGTCTGTCCGTTACCTTGTCACGCTTAACCACTGAACTAATCGTTATGTTTGACAAAACTAATGTTACATTAGCTATTTTTTATGCTGGATGTAAAATTTATATTTAAAAATTATTATAAATCAAAATCAAAATATTTTATTTTACATAGGCCTACATGGGCACTTATAAAACGTCGACAAAATATGCACGGTTCGGGTTGGTCGTTTCCTATGGAGAAGAACCGGCAAGGAACTCCATGGTTACTCTTACAAAATCATTTGGTTTTACAATATTTGAATGTTACAGCGTTAGTACATAACTGTGGGAGGACAGCGTAGGCCCGACAATAAGTCGTTGCTTACTACAAAAGGTAGTACAAGTCAAAAAAAAAATATATATATATACAGGGTGTAACGGAAAGTGTATATACATACTTAATATACTTACTTAAACCATGGAGTTTCTTGCCGGTTCTTCTCCATAGGAAACGACCAACCCGAACCGTGCCTCTTCTGTCGACGTTTTATAAGTGCCCATGTAGGCCTATGTAAAATAAAATATTTTGATTTTGATTTTAAGGGTGTGCTTCAGACCATCAAACTGAACATGTTTCTCCATGGGAAAAACATTGAAATAGTGAAAAAAATATCAGCTGCCCCATACACTTGGGTTGAATAGGTATTGAAATTTTGTATGGGGCAGCAGACATTTTTTTCGCTAATACTATTTTGTCCGGTGGGGAAACATGATCAGTTTGATGGTCTGTAGTACACCCTTAAGTATGTATATACCCTTTCCGTTACACCCTGTATATATACACATAGACAAAGTTGCAGCTAGTCTTAATATATAATATAAAACGCTGGTTTCCTACAGAGTTTTCCCGGTCCTCACTAAACCCTGTATTACGTAGACTCCTTTATAATGAGGGCAAAAATGAATCCTAAATTATGACCGATATTAGCAGACCCACCCTCATTGGGCCTATTTTACGGTTCGCTAACTACAGTCAGAGTAGGGTAGGGTTAGACCTCTACCTTTACGATTAGTCCCAGACTTGTGTATGTGGGTTTGTAAGCGATTTTTTTGTAAGGATTAAAAACCACAAAATCTTAGTGGGACGATCCCTATTTCTACCCTAGCACCCTAGGGACCTAGACTGCCTATGCAACAAATAGGGACCGTCTGGCTAAGGGTTTGTGGTTTTACAATTTGCAGAATAGTCCTTAGGGACCTACAACTTATCTTTCATTAATCTGTTATTTATACAGAAGCTTTCCAACTGAATGTATACCTATACACTCACAGTATTTAGAGCACATTTTTGTCGACGTTTTTTTTATGTGCCCATGTACGCCTGTGTGAAATTATTTCGATTTTGATTTTAAGTCACAATTTTTGTCATAATTACAGATCTCACATGCATCTAAATTAAAGGAAACCACGAGACTATTCATCAGCGTACTTGTGTATTAGCTCGCGGAATAGAAAGTGATTGCTTTCAAAGATATTAAAAGAGTTGGCTATAGAGAAGGTATAGCCTTCCTAAGTAGGTAAAATATCATAGTAATATTCAACAGTGGGTTATATTACTATTTTGAGTCCTAACATCAACTTACGTGCTTATTAAAATTCATTCAGTTTTCCATGACTTCTAACAAACAAACAAGCCTTTCCCATTTTTGGTGAACGTACTGAAAATGCTCTCGACAAAATATACCAATTGATGAACTTCTCGGTACACTGTATTAACTCTGCGAACAAGCTTGCGACCGTTTTTCATATTTATGAAGTAAAGTTCAGTACAATCAGGACAGCGGACCCGGGCCCGGCTAACTCGAGCATTTAATGCATGAAATGCCTACGTTCAGAGTATTCTAATTTATTTCACGAGTATGAACTCGTTTTTAGACAGGGCTTGGTGATTTTGTGGGCTTAATAATAGGTGTCTAGTAGTAGAGATGCTTATGAATGAGATCGTGTGGAATAATGCTAACTTATTATGATATTTTGGCATCAAGCAGAATTGTCGTTTTCTGTTCTGTCAAATATAGACCGTGCTAATGAAAAGACAGGTAGATACTCAGGTCAAGAGATATAACTTTGTCTTTAAGATTGGTTACATACGATATTCTCTTAAGAGTCTAGGTATGGAAAAGAACCGCAATCATTTTTAGAAACTTGTAAGTAAAACAGGAATTCAAGCGAATCTCATCAGGTTAAACGTACGATCGAACCTGCGACCCGAAGTGCATGACCTATCCAAGTTCTCAATATTCCACGTCGTGGTTTAAGTCGCATGTAATACGGGACGAGCATTACATGGTACACAAACTAATCCATTACTATCGGTTTAAGCGCACTATCAACCCCAATAAAAGCAATATTAATAGAATAGCCATTACCCCGTAAAGACCCCTCCCTGTAGACCGCAGCCCCCAGACTAGACCATTTGTGTGCCATTACATATAGTTTATGTGCTATAAAGTGTTGTGTCGATGTGTGCTGAAGTATTGTGTGCTGACCGTATGTGGGGAGCGCTGACCGATACCTTTTACGAGTATACATGTAGAACTGTATGGAATGGAAGAATAAATATGGAACTAGTTTTCCCCGCGGCTTTGCCATAAATAATCCCACTGGAACATTCTATGTCCTAACCCATGTCACAGACTACCTGTGTGCCAAATTTGATCGAAATCTGTTCAGCTTTTAGGGCGTGAAGAGGCGACAGAGTCAGACACAGAAGTTTTCATTCCATAAAGAAAAAACGTAAAGTAAGTACCGATAAATTATACTGATTGTACAAAGTTTCAACTGAATATTTGAAAGGAAAATTTGCTTGTTTTTATTATTTTGTAAAACAAAATGTTGAATATCAGAATATTAATGAACTCTTGCTATATTTTTAACTTCAATATTTAATATTCAGATCCAAAAAACGCCCAAGTCTCTTGAAAAATATTTCAGAATTCCGTGAAAATTTATTAAAAACAGAAAATTCGAAAAACACTTTCCACGAACTGAAAATTCATTCGAGTATCTCACAGAACTTGCAAATATCATTTTACAAGCATTACTATAATCTGTAGCGTCTACCAACAGTAAGTAGTAGGTAATGGACAGGAGCCGTGGTGGTAGTTGTAAGTCGTGGGTTCGAACTACGAATCCAGGCTTAGAACTTTACATTATATTGTTTGAGAACATTATACCATGAATTTGCTTATACTTCTAGAAACAAGACAAAAAACCTCATATATTCCGAAATCCAGGACTAACTCCATTCATCTACAATGTATCGTCTCGACCCGAACAAGCGAGTGTTCGTCCCGTTCAAACAAGTCGCGAGCCGACCTTCACAACTTGTCAAGGTCATTTCAAATGGGACTTGGGGATTCTGTAGCTTAGTCAGTTGTTGCGACTTCTCCCAGTTCAGTAGGATTAAGTTGTAGATATTGATAGCGTTATGTATCTTGGTAAACATAGAATTTAGTCAGATTTGAGTTTTTGCTTTTGCAATAGTTTTCATTAACTAATTAAACTTCATTTTATTAACTTGTTTTCGATTTCCAGGTCGAACAGAATTTTAGAGTTTTTCTATCAGAAATTGCTCAGTAGGTCGAAGTTTATATTGGTGTTCGGTTGCGATGCTTGCCTCCTATTGCTAATCTGTAGTAGTAAGTGTGTGTCCTATGTTTACAGGTAAACCACTGCCTGACCCTTTGAGGATTGCATAATATCATGTGATACTTAGTAATACAGACGTTTGTCTTATTCTGTCCTGAATTTAGTAATATAATTTAGATTTAAAGCGCTGTCTCTACCTGTCGCTGTGTCTAATAACTAGCATTTGGATCTATTCTCAAATTCAGATTAATTTATAATTCTGTACTTTAGCTCAACTTATTATTCTATAATGAACAGAATGCTCTACTTGTGAATGTTTCAGGGATGTCCGATTATTTTAAGGCTCATAATCATTTATGGAAATATCGTGAGCAAAGTTTTGAGTATGAATATGGATGGGTATTTAGAGGTAGACCCACGATGGATGGACTGTGTGAAGTATGATATGGCAAGAAAGGAGGTGTCTGATGAGATGACGAGTAGAAATAGAGAAGTATGGAAGAGGAAGACATGCTGCACTGACCCCAAATAAATTGGGATCAGGGTAGGGGAATGATAAAGAAGTACTTGACAACAAATTCACGATTGATAATTTTAAGAAATGAAAAGTTTGTTTCTTCTCCAGAACTCTAAACTCGTTGTACGGGTTGTACTAAAAAAAAACAAAAAAGCTACAGCGCATACGCATGAATACAGAAGACCGAGACTTAGGTCATGCATGCATATAGCCGAGTTCAAAATTTCATTTTCAGCCATCAAGGTACAAAGCTTGCTGAAAGACAGAGTTATTTCGCATCGGCAATATCAGATAGGTTTTGATAAGTACATACGACGACCAATCAAGCTATACAAAACCAGTTTATCCGCATCTCTCATTGTAAGGGAAATCTATGCAAAACGAGGTCATGTTATACTGGAAATGTATAGCTAGATGTGTCTGCGTGTGTCCGAGAACATTCGTTTATCCAGTTTTTCATTATCCACGGGTGAATGAAGTCTAATTAGATGCTAAACGAGCTATCGTTTGCGTGGGGCACTTATTTCCATTAGCGAGTGACAGTTGTATGGGAAAGGTTTTATGGTCTGTGGAGTGAATGAGACGTTAAGTGTTGTTTTAACTTTGTTGGTTTTTAAAGTGAATTGAATTGGAAAGAGTGGATAATTTTTTGAAATTACACTCAGTGTAGTTTTTCATCAACATAGTTGAAAAGTTGCGATGCTACAGACTTTATATTAAAGGGAAAGCTTGAGAGGGCAGTTGGCCATCTGATCGGTTATTTCTGTATGAGGTTTCAGTGGTAGAAAGAGTTTTCATTTAAGCGCGATGTTCAGTGTCTAATGAAGTCCATCCGACTATAAGACAGATGTCTGGCTTATTAAAATTCAAACTCGGCCTAGACTGAATTAACAAAGCTTAGTAAAAACGGAATTCTGCTAAAATACTGTCCGACACTATCGCCTGTATTCATTAACACTAGCCGACAAATTAACACTAGCCGACAAATGAATTAATGTCAAAAAAACTAAGTAGGTACTCTGTTGCTCATTGAATTAGGTTATCAAAAAAACCCGAAAATCATATACAACACTTTCTTTGAGTAAAAACACTACAATATATTCTTGCTCACTATAACCGCGTACCCGAAACTAAAAGCAACTATTATCCCAAACAATTTCCATATTGCTAAGTTAAAGCTGTCCGTCAAAAACATTATTCAATTTCTACGTAGTAGTTTACACTATCACAGTGAAATACAGAATGTTCAGTACAAACTATAATCATGCGCAGGTTTTCCCAACTATGTTGAAGACGGTATCTCAAATAACCTGACGAATAACCTGACGAATCAGATTTTTGCATTTTACGTATAGTGACTGTCTGTGGATGGGCCCATTACATGCCGAGTGGGTGTCCTGCGTGCCTCGGAAAGCACGTTAAATTGTTCATCCCGGCTGTCAATTTTAGACCTTTGACAGTCGTTACAGGTAGTCTGTGGCCCCAAAGTTTGACAGTCTTACCAAGGGGTATCTTATTACACAGTACTTACTGGGTTGTAGGGGTCAGATAGGCAGTCGCTCCATGTAATATACCGCTATTCAGCTGCATCCGGTTAGACTGGATGAAGCACCAATTCTAACATAGAAAAAGGCTAGGTAGATGATGACTGTCCAGCCCTCCACTACCCAGTCATTGGGTAACACGATACCTTCGGTAGGACGTTGACCGTCCGATCTACACATGACAGCCAGCTAACGGATAAACGTTCTGAAGCATGGAGAGCCCTCAGTATGTAATGGCCACTCATCCACGCACCGACCTCGGCAAGCGTTAAATAAAGTATAGCTCATCATGAGTGATAGAATGTAGCCCTCTGGTTTGATGTTAAAGTTTTAGGGGGTATGAATAACAGGGTGTAAAGTTCATCCCCCATTCAAAATAGAGGATCGTCCGACCAGACGGTGTTGTGTCAGGTGGGTTACTGCCTAAAAGTCGTTGTCGGGTTTTCCCAAACAGTTTAAAGTCGCGTAACTGCGCTTTTCAGGATTTTGATGTTAGTTCTTCATTTGTGACATAGATGGTGCTGTAGTACACTTTGTACTATGTTGCTGTAGTACTTTTGTAGTGTCTCTACAAACTTATGGAGACTAATCCAACCAATTATTTGCTTGCCCTTTTGCACATTTCTGTTCTACGTTATCCTGAGAAATTCCAACAGAGCGGTGTGCGTTTACAAAGAAACTGATAAATAATTGAACACACGTACAGCTGCTGCTCTGTCCGAATGAATGAACCTTCGTAACTTGTCACTGTCACTTTGTGGGGGAAAGTGACACTGACATGTGGCATAGATTCGTTTGTGGGATAGATTCGTTCTTATCGTGTTAAAGGGAATTATTTACGTAGGTTTAGGTGTGGATAGTTTTTGATGACCTAAATGGATATTGTCTCTGGTTTGGGAGAGCTGTGTCACACAGTATTTATTAGTCTACTGCGTCGTTGGTGCTAGTGGTAGCGCGACTGCTGAGCATGGGGCCTGGGTTCGATTGCCGGGTCACGCAAATTGTTATTGAGTTTTCCATCAGAAATTTCTCAGCAGCCACGGAGTCCGTACCCAGTTGATGGCAATAGGCTCGCCTCCTACTACATGGGACTTAAACATAACTGGCGAAATGTGGGTGCACTATTAGGTACACTTCTGCCTAACCCTTTGGGGGTTACAGGCGTGACGTTATGTTATATTATTCATTAAATCAGCCTATACGGTTTCTCAGGGCAAAGAATTCTTCTCCACTAGACGCAAGGAGCATAGGCCTGCCGAGATCTCGCTTGCGAAAGGGACTCACGGTTCATTAATTTGGTTTATTGTTCGTCTGACGTGCAACAGACGTGTCCAGTTCAGTTCCATTTTAGGGTGACAGTTTTCCGAGTGATGCCACTTGGAAAACTGCAGTGATTTTTGTGATGGAACGAATCAATAAATTATTATTTATTTATTTATTTAAACTTTATGTACAATAGTATGTAGGTACATAGGCGGACTTAATGCCACAAGGCATTTTCTACCAGTCAACCTTTGGGTTAAATACGACAACATTGTGATACAAACAAATATTCACAAAAAACCACTAGTTCTCAAAAAATCATAAACTAACAAAGATACACATTATACAAATAAAATATTATAACAAATACTGAAATAAAAAACGAGAATAGTAATAATAATAACTATGACTACACTTTAATTATTCTTGATAGAAGATTTGATTTTGATCATTCACTCTGTTTTTCCAAGTAAAACCAAGAAGTTTTGATAATAGAGTATACATACTATTTCGGTGCTATTCCATTCTATGGTAAGCCACCTCACTATTATACAAATTACTCGACTATCTATTATCACTTTACTATTCGAAGTATTCAGTTTTGTTTACCACGTAGCTTCATATAAACAAGCTATCAATACCCCCCCCCACACACACACACAGTAGTGACAGTGCCAGTAAACACCTCACCGCTGATGTCTGTTATTAGCAGATAACATCAGTCACTAGTTCACTACTAACAACTTAGTTTCATGTTTAAAGGTGACTAACAAGAGATACGTTGACTACTGTACTACCCGAAATAGTGATCATTTGTAACTTAGGCGTGCTACATCCTTGTTCGTGTTCCGCATTTGACTTCAGCATTTGTTGAACAATAATGCCGACCCGAAGCGACAACTACACCTATTCGGCTTTCATTTTGCACGCAAACTCCGTCCGACATCTAGCAACGGTGATTCATGTACGGTTCGGGGTCAGTTCAGCATAATTTGAGTTAAACCGAGGGATTTTTTCGCAAACGAAAAAGTACACATATACAGCAATACATTATTTACAAAGATATTATGGTCATCCACATCTATAAGTAACTCGCTTTCGCATTGATCGGGTTAGTAGACAAAAACAAAAGGAAAAGTAATTTCCTGTGCAAGTGTACTAGAAAAATACGCGATCTACTTTGAAATTGCACGGGAAATTAAAATGCACAAAGCAAAGACACGAACGAACAAAAAACGAAGATGAGTTCGCTATTGGTTATAATCGAGTAGTTCTTGGCTACAATCGTTGTATATCTTATGTCATATTTTGTAATAATCATACAAAATCCAGCATAAAACTGATTTCACAGCCTGCAAAAATACAGAAATAAATAAAATATAGGTACGACAGAAATAGCTTATATTATATACTTAGAAGTGTATCAATAAAACAGTAAATACTTAATACCAATTCAAATATTTAATTGTACTCGAACCACACTGTTGATTTAATGAATACTTTCTTAAATTCTATATCTATTTACTTTTTCACCGATCGGTGTCACAAAACGACTAATGACGCTTCAATATGGCCGACCGCATTAAAAAAAGTAAGCGACGACGGTTGGAAGTCAAAACACAAACTATTATTCGACAAATACATAGGTGGTAATACATTATTTTTATAAAACAATTAAATTAAATTATTCTAATTATATTTTCAGACGAAATAAATAGCAAAAGCTTACAGTCGGCCATTCTGAAATAACAGAGTCCTCTCGTTACGTTTTGATGACTAACTTATGTATGTGCTAATATAATTATATAATTCTAAAACTATGAAACAATATTATAAAATAAAATGTGTATTCAAAATAATTTATAACTAGCGAATAACTTTACTTGAGTGACCATCAGATATTGCAGATTCTATGCAGGTAATCAGTAAAATTTCCAGTAAGTGCATAAGAATGTACCAAAACTATATAATATAAAAAAGGCAAATAATAATATTAATAACAAAAAACATATTTTACTACTTATCATGAATAGGGAAACATTTTACACAAATTTATTAATTTTACTAATTATTTTTTATATAAATACTATTTGTTCGGCCATCTTATACAGTAATTGTTCCATCAATTTATAGAACAAAAAAAAACAACTAATACAATTTTAAAAATTGATCTTAATTTTAAATACATATATTTCTAATCTATGTCCATATCAAATTAATAATAACTAAGAAAGCGCTCAAATCCTTGGCCTACGGCCTCCTTGCGCAATACAATATTATTCCATAAAATCTTACACACTCATAATTGTCAAACGACTCCATTGTGTATTTTCCCATTTCAATTTTCAAATCTAACACACTCATAATTGTCAAACGACTCCATTGTGTGTAGATTTTTTCATTTCAATTTTCAAATCTAACACACTCATATTATTGTCAAACGACTCCATTGTGTGTAGATTTTTCCATATCAATTTTCAAGCCTAATCAAAATCAGAGTCATTATTCCTTCCTTAATAAAGTTTAAAACAAAATAATATTCCTTCCATAAAGTTTAAAATAAAGTTTAATCATAGTTCCAATTCAAATCCATTTTCAAATTGACTTTTCAAAAATAAGGGGAAACATCCATGATAAGAATTCATTTTTTTTTTTGTAAATTCAATTGTCGCTCATTGTCCCAGTACTCTCCACATCCAATCCTACTGACATTTCCGACAACTCCATTTCCATATTATCAGTACCTTCAACAGTTTCGTTTAAATTTACATCCTCCGTTGAGCTTTCCTCTTCGGAATCAGCTAAGCTTTCTTGGGTAAAGGTCAACCAAGGATGTATCTTATCTAACGCAATAACTGCCTCATATTTTATATTCCGTTTTCGGGTTAAGGGTGTATCTTGAACAACATACCTATATCTATCTAGTACTTTGATAATCCTGTATGGACTTTGTAATTTAGCAAGTAACTTTCTCGACTGTCCGTTATTACTACCTACTTCTCTTTCAATTCTTACTAAGTCACCTACTTGATATTTCCTACCAACCTTCCTATTCTTGTCAAATCTTTCCTTTTGTCTTACTTGATCCTCTCTTATGTTGGCATTTACCTCCTCTCTTATATTCTCTAATGCTTCTTGTGAACACCCCGATTCACCCTGGTCGAGCAACGAAGTGACTATTCCGTCACTTTTTGCCCTCAACCTTATACCAAACAGTATTTCAGCTGGCGTTTTACCTGTACCTTTATTAAGAGTTGTATTAAGACCCAGCTGAATTTCTTCTAAATGAGTATCCCATTCATTTTCCTTACAATTGTAGTTTTTTACTGCAAGCGAAGCCAATATGGTACGATTATATCGCTCCACTTGGCCATTCGCTCGCGGTGTTGCTACCGCATTTAAAACGTGCTTTATGCCTAGTTTGTTCACAAAGTCTTTAAAACTTTTACTTGTAAAAGAAGTTCCCCGATCACTGATTATCCTACTTGGTATACCGAATAAACTAAAATAGATATTTAAAACTTTGATGGTCGATTTAGTTTTCGTATTTTTGACAGCAAATAAAGTAATGTATTTTGTGTATGCTTCAACAAGCACCAACAAGTAAGTGTTTTTAGATTTACTCCGAACAAATGGACCTAAGTGGTCCATGTGAATCGTGTGAAACGGTTTATCAATTTTTGGAACTGGATGGAGCATACCTTGTCTTTTTCCTGGTGGTACTTTGTGAAAACTACATTCCAGACATGATTGAACATACTTTTTGGTAAACTTGTTCATTTTGGGAAACCAGTAAAGAGATTTCAACTTGTCCAAAGTTTTATCTAGACCAAAATGACCAAGTTCGTCGTGACACTTCTTGAGTAGCTGCCACCTAAATCCTTTAGGGACCAACCATTTCAATTGGCTGTCCACAACCCTATAAACCTTTCCTCCCTTTAAACGATAATTCTGAAAAGTTTCATAGGTTTTAGGCGTTTCAGGGTCTTCTAAAATACTTTTAATCCGTTGAACCTCTTCATCAGCACTCTGAATAGTTGTTAACCAGTCTTCTGTTTCTACAACTAAAATATCAAATACAGGCTCAGGTTCATCTGACATAGGGATAGCATTCCTGCTTAGTGCATCCACATGGGTCATACGGTTACGCGGCCTATACTCGATACTGCAATCGTACTCCTGTAGTTGAAGCCACCACCTACTAATACGAGGTATCATATCTCTCTTTGATAAAGTAGTACGTAATGCGCTACAATCGGTTATAATTGTAAATTTGAGGCCTAAAACGCGAGCGCGGCGGCGAGCCTCTTGGCCGGATTGCCGCCATGGGATCTGGAGGCGATAGTCCTCGCGTGCCTGCACGAATGGCGCGCGGAGGCACTACGCCGGGGGGAAACTCCGCTGCCGCGGCAAATTGTCGCTCAGCGGACAGACCTCCGGCGCGATCTCATGGCGACATGGAGAGAGCGACTGTCGCAACCCCGTGCAGGGCACGCCACAATAGTGGCGATAAGTCCCCTCTTTGAGGAGTGGCTAGAGAGGCGCCACGGCGCCCTCACCTTCCGCCTGACGCAGGTCCTCACCGGACACGGTTGTTTCGGGAGGTTCCTGCACCGAATCGGGCGGGAGGAAACGCCCGGGTGTCACCACTGCGAGGATCGGCCGGAGGACACGGTGGAGCACACTGTGGAGCTATGCCCCGCTTGGGCTGAGCACCGCCGTGTCCTCGTAGCGGCGATTGGCGGCGGCGACCTCTCGCGTCCGGCCCTGGTTCAATCCATGGTCCGGAGCGAGAGGGAATGGGAAGCCGTCGCCTCCTTCTGCGAAGCAGTCATGCTAGCGAAGGAGGTGGCGGAACGTGAGAGGGAGAGAACCTCACGTCCCAGCCGCCGCGGGAGACGCCCCGGGCGTCGGGGGGCAACCAGTGGCCCCCGGCCACCGTAGGCGCGGGCCTGTGGACGGTGAGTAATGGGCTAGCTCACCGTCCGTCCGTCTTATGACGACAGACCGTGCCGACGGCGCGTTCGTGTTCCATGCGCGCCTCAAGGAGATGTCAGCAAATCGGAAGGGGTCCGAGAGGGCCGATGCCTGCCAGGGCTGCGGGTTGTTCGAAAGAGATACCGTGCCCCTGGAACGCAAAGGGCTAAGAAGGAACATGGATGGGTTTTAGTCAGTCAAGTCTGACACTCCCTTCCGCTCCGCCCAGAGCGGAAGAAGTCATTTGATGATTTCCCATCCGAAAAAAAAAAAAAAAAAAAAAAAAAAAAAAAAAAAAAAAAAAAAAGGCCTAAAACGTACACTCTAAACCTTTGCAAGGAAGCTATTACCGCCAGGGTTTCCAATTCAAATGAATGGTACTTTTGCTCTTCGAGAGTAGTTTGCCTACTGTAATACGCTACCGCTCGCCACCTACCTAATTCATCTTCCTGCAGTAATATTCCCGCTATACCCGATTTGCACGCATCCGTATGAATCTGAGTTTTTGCACTTACGTTGTACAACGCTAAAATTGGTCTTTTTATTAGCTCTACCTTTAGAGTGCAAAATGATTTTTCTTGTTCGGGACCCCACTCCCATTTACAGTTCTTTTTTAATAATTTTGTTAGTGGATTAGCAATTATAGCAAAATTTTTCACAAAACGCCTAAAAAAACTAGCCAAACCAACAAACTGGCGTATTTCGTGTTGGTTAGTGGGGCACTTAAAATTTTCTACTGCTGCAGTCTTTTTTGAACCCGGTCTGACCCCTTGTTTACTTACTTCGAAACCAAGATAGTCAATTTTTTTTGAGAAAAATACACATTTTGATAATTTTAACGTCAAACCCGCTTCTTTAATGAGTTTAAGTACTGTTTCTAACCGCTCCATTCCTTGCGAAATACTGTGGGCTGGAATTATTATATCGTCCATGAATGCGAAAGCTTTGCCTTTGACGTCTTTCAAAACGGTATTAATAGTTTTCTGAAAAACAGACGGCGCGTTGGCCAAACCGAAGGGCATGCGGGTGAACTGATACTGACCGTCCGGAGTTACAAACGCAGTTTTGTCTTGCGACGAAGGGGTTATTGGGATCTGGTAATAGCCTGAAGCCAAATCAAGTGTTATAAAATATTCATAACCACCTAACTGATCTATTTGATCCTCTATTCTGGGCAAAGGGTAGTGTTCCTTGACAGTTTTAGCATTTAAAGCCCGATAGTCAACGCAAAGCCGTTGATCACCGGTCTTCTTCTGCACTAAAATGATGGGGCTTGCATAAGAAGATGTTGACTCGGTAATTATACCTGAATCCAACATAATTATCCTGAACCATTTCTTTGACTTTATTCCTTTCTGAATAAGCTAGCCTGTATGGCCTATACACAACCGGGGTCGCATCTTTTAACGTGATAGACATTTCGGTCAAATTAGTCAGCCCTAAATCATATAAACTAAACGAAAAACAGTCTCTATACTCTTTTAGCAAGGTTTCTAACAGTTCTCTATCTCCAGAACTAAATCCATCACCTATTTTAAGATCGTTCGATATGGAATCACTATCCCTGTTTTCTAGTATTCTAACATTTAGGCAATCATCATCATTTAAAATGTAAGCTCTAGTCAATAACTGCCCTTTTTGAAGTTTAATTTCGTTACCATTTAAATTTATTACTAAAATGTGACCTTTTCCTTGCACGATTGTGTATAATCCAGGCATAATAAAATAACAATTATCACCTATTTTCCTTAATGATTCCTTTACGTAAAATTTTATGGTGATATCAGTATTTACTTTTACCGGTATAATATTTATAGAGTTAACGTTGACATCAGAGTCTACAACTAAATTAATTTTTTGATAGTTTTCAAATTTAGAATTATTTAAAGGAGTAGGCTTTTTTTGAAAAACTAAATGTTCGTCTGTCTTTATAATAATTATACCGGCTTGCTCGGTAAAAGTATGTCCCAACAGTACGGCATGTTTAAGTAATTCGTCTGGTACCACTAATACTTCTACGGATGTTGTAACGGCTTGTACTTGCATTTGGACTACTGCTCTACCTATAGGTTCTATGATTGAATTACCGAAGCCTTTTAGTGTTGGCAGATCACTTTTGCCGTAAGCAGTGTTTAAATTTTTAAAGTCACTAATTCGAATCAAAGTGCTTTGGCTACCGAGATCCACATAACACGACATTGTTTTGCCATTAACTTGAACTGGGAGGACATACTTATCATCTAACTCACCGGTTAACTTAACTTCAGACACTGCTTTACTGCTTTCATTATGTTTACCGCCATCATTACCATTTCTGGGAAGCCGTCTACAATTAGTGCTCTGATGACCAAGTTTCTTACAAATGCTACACGTCAATAAAGGTTTGTTACACTTAAAAGAGGGGTGACCGACCTCATTACAGTTAAAACATTTAATATTGCTACTCAGTTTAGTATTGTCATTATTGCTATCAAAGCGCCTTTTTGTAAACGACTGACGAAATGCTCTGTCCCTTACATCCTCTAACTTAATAGATTTAAAATAAGATAGTAATTCCTCAGGTTGAGAGTAGTTCGCAGCTTGAGCTCCGAGTCGCATACCTTTGTCTTCCAATCCATATATGAGACAATCCACAGCCCGTTTACCAGTTATATCGCATCGGTTGAGCAAGTTAATTTTGTGATAAAAATAAGTTTCTAACGTTTCATTATGTCTAACCTTCCGATCCAACATTTCATGTAAAAGTTGTGCATAATTCTGAACCGTGGGAAATGTCTTAGTCAATTTATCCTTCCACTCCAACCAACTATAACTTAAGGAAGTTAAACCTTGGTACCACACCTTTGCAACTCCAGTCAATTTAGGCAACGCATTAAGAAGTTGTTGTGTTTCAGACCATTTATACAAAGCTGCACATTCTTCCACTTTCGTAAGCCATAAATCAATAGTTTGTTCCTTATTAGCAGGATCAAATTCTGGTACTGCATTTGTTGACATACTAAAGTGGTTTTGAGCCTGGGACGCTGACGAAGGCAGTGATTTGATTAACTCCATGACATCATGAATACTAAAACTATGATCATCTACAGTTTTCTTTTTAGGGGTCTTATTCATATTAGTTACATCGGTGTTTACATTCAAATTACTATCCATGCTGCTAATACATGACGACTGACTTACGGTTTCCCGACGTCTTCGACTCGTCCTGTGGTGACGGGATCGCCGTCTCACCTCGCTACTGCTGCGCTGCCGTCGTCGCCGTTTCACCCTCCGCGAGTGTGCAGATCGGGAACGCGAGCGCGACCGCGAAGACCGCGTTCTTTTTTTCACACGCCGCGACACAGACCGACGCCGCCGCTTACGACGCTCAAGGCTCTTATAAGAACCCGCACGTCTCCGTGGCGTACGGTCTCTAGAACCTGCGCGGCTCGAGGGGGTTGAGCTGGTCCGCACAGTACGCGGGCGCCGCGTACTAGAACAGCTTCTCCTGTTACGCCTGCGCAAACGCCCCGCACGACTGCGGCTGCATGACGGCGTAGCTCCATCACGCGTTTGAGAAGCCTCTCGATCAGAAACTTCACGCATTCTCACTTCTTCACGAAATCTCGACATATTATTTAGATCTGTAATCATATTTTTATCGACATTTTAATCACTTTTTAATAAAAACATACATAGCTTTTGAAAATCCTAAACACAGAAAAGCAACAATAAAAATAAAATTCAGCCATTGTAATCATCAAAAATTACATATTACTGAACTTACTGAATTCGACTGCGCGAAGACAACAAGATAGAACAATTTATTTTACAGCTTACAATCAAACTATACATATGCTAAATATATATCTTATAAAATAGGCTCTCTTAGGCAAGTGGGACGATTTATTAGGTGAAGTACGCATCTACATACAGGATATCACGCCTTCTTTCCATGGGGTAGGCAGAGATTACTTGAAAACAACGACGTCCTATTTATTATTTTTAGTTTTTAGGTTTGTTTACGTAATCTCGGCGACTCACAAAACCTTTACAACGAACTACCTCACTCTTTATGTATTTAATAACGCGGTTAAGCGTAAGCATACACTATAATTACTGTATTTAAGAAATACAACTTACCGAGTTTATGCCCCTTACTTTACCTGTCCTTATAAACGGCTTAGGTGAACGTGGTTAGAATATTAAGTAATATTCATGTTATATCCCACTTCTGAACTATTATATACTTAGAAGTGTATCAATAAAACAGTAAATACTTAATACCAATTCAAATATTTAATTGTACTCGAACCACACTGTTGATTTAATGAATACTTTCTTAAATTCTATATCTATTTACTTTTTCACCGATCGGTGTCACAAAACGACTAATGACGCTTCAATATGGCCGACCGCATTAAAAAAAGTAAGCGACGACGGTTGGAAGTCAAAACACAAACTATTATTCGACAAATACATAGGTGGTAATACATTATTTTTATAAAACAATTAAATTAAATTATTCTAATTATATTTTCAGACGAAATAAATACCAAAAGCTTACACTTAGGGCCTGTTCACATGATCGTAGCCGTTAGCTCAGTATATAAACGTTTAAAACCTCGGGCGCTCACCGCAACGCATGATTACACACGACCACGCTCACACTGCGGTGTCGACGCGTACATTTTCACGCAGAATTGCGTGTCTGAATGTTCGCACTCGTGGAATGAGCATCGATTTTAATAACTGTGATTCAAAATTATAGTAATGTGAGGTTTTGTTTGTAGAAAACGATTAGATCAGAAACATAGTTATTGTTACTAACATTATTGAGCCTTTAAAATAAAATATAAATAATACAATCAGCCGCTCACAATGGGCCTCATCAGAAGGCTCAAAGTCACCCAAAAGGCAATGGAGAAAGCTATGTTCGGAGTTTCCTTGCGTGATCAAATCAGAAATGAGGACATCCGCAAAAGAACCAAGGTTACCGACGTAGCCCGAAGAATTGCCAAACTTAAGTGGCAGTGGGCAGGGCACATTGCTCGCAGAACAGATGTCCGATGGGGCCGAAAAGTTCTGGAATGGCGACCGCGAACCGGGAGACGATGCGTTGGAAGGCCTCCCACTAGGTGGACCGATGACCTGGTGAAGGTTTCGGGGATCCGCTGGATGCGAGTCGCACGGGACCGATCAATGTGGCGACACTTGGGGGAGGCCTATGTCCAGCAGTGGACGTCTTTCGGCTGAAATGATGATGATGATGATGAATACAATCAATCCGAAGCCTAGTAATTTGAGAGACGTCAAATCATCGTGATCTTGATGTACTACTAACTCTATGCACCGAAAAGTCTGAAATAAATGCTTCGAATTGAATTGAGTTGAAATCAACTTTGAATAACTACAAACTAGTTTACTACATGAGTCTATCTAAGCAATACGTCAAATCAAATCAAATCAAATCATTTATTTGCTGGAATATGGGTACATACATGAGGTGTTACAAACAAAAGTTCTTGCTGCCATATTCTACCTTAACAGGTGTGCAAATATGTGTTACATGCAATGTCAAATATTTTAATAATAATAGTTTCATAATTTAATAGTTAATACATCTAAATTACATTGTTTCATTTAAATAATCATTTACATTATAATAGGCTTTATTAATAAGACATGTCTTTTAATTTAATAGTTACTACATCTAAATTACATTGTTTCATTTAAATAATCATTTACATTATAATAGGCTTTATTAATTAGATATGTCTTTAATTTATTTTTAAACGAAATAAAATTCTCAGCCTTCTTTATGTAACTAGGCAATTTATTATAAATTCTAGGGCCCATACAAAATGCACTCTTGTCAAACATAACCGTTCTATGGCGTATTACACGTATACGTGCTTTCTGTGATCAATTTGAGCTGAAAGAAACAAATTTTATTCGACCCGTTTTAAAGTTTAGCGAAATAGAGTATTTCACTCGTTGTTTCAATTTAATTTAGCTAATAATGTAACGCGTTCAAAAATCTTCTGTTATTGGAATTGGTGCGTTTGTTTAGCAATACTGTTTCTGAATTAAATTGTCTTAAGACATGAGACTTAAAAATAACTGGCGAAATGTGATTGTACTATTAGACTGCAGGCACAGATTACAGTCGCGGTATTACGTTAATTTTAAAATATTTTTAGGCTCTGGCAACAAATTATACACGAAGCTTCTTCTAGTAACCCCAACTACAATGGAAACACCTCGTTTAGATTCGGCCATCCATCTTCAGTAGTTCGTTTTGCCGACACCTCCTCCAGGGCACACAATGATGTATAGCGCCTGTTCCGTCAGGTGAGAGCACCCACCGCGCTGCTCAATGGAGATTTATACCGCGAAGCGATGGATGTTTCCATGGTGATAATTTATTGGTTTTTGATACCAGGATCCCCTAATTTTGTCGAAAGTGAAGAAAACTTGGTTTTGTTTGATATCATAGGTATATGGCGTTGGCAGGTATTTCTGTATTTAACCCGTAAGTTTTGGTAAATATGTTAATCAATACACGAATATAATCATGTTGTTTTATTTTTGTTTATAATATGTTCAGTTCCTCGCTAGAAGCTACGAATCAATATATTTTTTGATGTTCGAAATCACCTTGTTGGCGTTCGATTTCGGCTTGACCTTATTATTAATGAGCTAATTTTGAAGACAAGGATGTAAAGGTATTTATTGGCTCGATAGATTTTGCGATTTAGCCTCTATAGCCTAGGAAGAAGTGCTGAAACTGAACTCGGATACGCGTAATGCGCGAGAGATTTCTTTTCAACGCCTGATTTACCCAACAAGAGCGAGTTTTATGGGGTTTAAGGGGGTTATTTTAAAATTTTGACAAACTTAAATAAAAATTATGAATCGTTTATTAATAAATAACTAGGTATCGTAATTGAAATTGATCATTTACGTCTTTAGTGACATTCTTCTGAATTTTGACGAGGATGCAAAACAACATCTTGTATACTGATCAATGTTTGTACATTTTGTACGTTGAAGCCCTCACCTTGAAGGACAAGAGCCTTTAGCAAAAGGTTATGTTTGTGACGCTACCGGCGGCGTTTGTTATGGTAGGGAAGTGGGTCAACAACATGGGGTATGTCAACAAGTGGTTATGACTCGGTCGAGCTTTTCTTGTTTACATAAATATTACAATCACAAGAAATGTTTTGAAGAGAACCGAGTTGTCAACCACTCGCAATGATAATAATTATGAATGGAAATGTTTACTGATATGTGTAGGTTTTAGTTTTTAATAATTAATAGTGCTTAATAGCTAACACAAATTTTAAGGTCACACTACAACCATATTTTACGATCACTGATTTCGAATAATTCCATTCATCCATTTTTAGGGTTCCGTAGCCGAATGGCAAAAAACGGAACCCTTATAGATTCGTCATGTCTGTCTGTCTGTCTGTCTGTCTGTCTGTCTGTCCGTCTGTATGTCACAGCCACTTATTTACGAAACTATAAGAATTATACTGTTGAAACTTGGTAAGTAGATGTATTCTGTAAACCGCATTAGGATTTTTACACAAAAATAGAAAAAAAACAATAAATTAAGGGGGTCCCCATACTTACAACTGACAACCAAAAAAAATTTTTTCATCAAACCCATACGTGTCGGGTATCTATGGATAGGTCTTTAAAAATGATATTGATGTTTCTAATATCATTTTTTTCTAAACTGAATAGTTTGCGCTAGAGCCACTTCCAAAGTGGTAAAATGTGTGTCCCCCCCCCTCTAATTTCTAAAGTAAGAGGAGGAAAATTCTGAAAATATTCAGGATTGTAGAACGTAAAAAAAACTATCAACGAAAATTAGTTTCAATAAGATATGATGTTTAGTTTTTGAGATATGGGACTTTTTCATCAAACTGCAGCAGTAACTTTGTTTTTCATAAACATACTATGAAAAACAAATTTAGTTTTGCGGTTGTGTGGAAGTTTACTAACTAATACTACTAACTAATGAATGACAGTTCAAAATATTGTTATTATATTGTTTGGAGCTATGGAACCCTGTGTGCGAGTAAGACTCGCACTTGGCCGGTTTTATTCATGTTTGTTGTTCTGTTATTTACAAACATGTTTCAACAATAATATGCGTATACCAATGATATAGTTATGATCCATTTAATCAGTAGATTCCAGATGATAGTGCTACTTCGGTTTTATTCGATGGTAGCCAGTCTTTGTGAAGGACAAAAGACTGGCAGTGACGGGGCATAAATCCAAATCCGGGCATAAAAGAAAGACTTTTCTATCAGAAAATCAAATTACAATTATCTGATCCCGGAGATGAAATCCAGGACTATTCAATTATGGCTTTTGGTTCCTACATTGTATTCCATAAGACCATAAATGCCTTCTGATAAATTAGTTTTAGTTCAGCTCAAAGCGATCAGATGACAGATGATTTTCTTTCTGATCGTTATTTTAACTTCACGTTTTACTGACGAAAAAGAGGATTCTAAAGTCGACGGGTACTTTTTGTTTTCTGCTTGAATGTTCATTTAGCTCGAGTACAATCTGAGTAGGCTTTTCTTTCTACAGCCGCGTTTTTACCGCTCGATCAATGCCAGAAAAAGAGGTTAAGTAGAGGTGTGCAGTCTTAGAGATTTACTACACAAAAAAACAATCAAATATTTTTCCCATTTATGTTTAAGTGCAATGTAAAAACGGGCGAGCCTACGTATATATAATTGGTTGGTTGGAAACATTCAAAAGTAAATAAGTCAAATTCATATATTCTAGCTAACGCTACAATAATAGCGCCAGCAGTATAGATGGTAATCACACGAAGTAAATATTAAAACACAATCACGGCAAACTGTGCTAATTCGCGTTTGATGGAGTCCGACATACGCCCTTATCGCAAACTGTATGATAAATAGGAGTGTTTCTATTTATCATATAGTTTGCGATAAGGGCGTATAAATAATATATAGTTATAAACAAAAATAGCTTCACATAAACATATTTATATGATTTAGTTTGGTTTGTATATTTATTTAACTCTACCACGAATACAGGCGCCAGGTTAAATGGTGGAAATGTTTCTAGTCTAATTGTATTCGAATGCTTATTTCCGGTTGACGTTATTTACATTTAAACTGATTTCAATGTAAATTCAATTGATTACCATAATTATATGATTTGAATTATAAAATTAGTTTTTCCAAAGCACATATTTGTTTATATGTTTTAAAAGTAAATCGCGTACGCGGTTTGATTTATAAATCTAATTTATCAATTTGTATAGGTTTATATTTGGAATATTAATGTTTTTCACAATGACCGCTATTAACGGGTCGGTTTCAAAGAACGATAAACGATTTATCTATTCCCTTGAGAGCGATTCTCAGGCATTTTTTTTCTAACTTATTATCTCTCACTAACCTTGCAGGACTCTCAGGGGAATGCCAGGATGCAGTGAAGATTGAAAGAAGAACTTAATGTGTTTACTATACGTAATTTTGTAAGCAGATGCCATTATCGCTACGAGACTAATTAGGTAACTGTACACTGATATCGATCTTAAATACTTTGGAGACGCGCTCCGGTTTCACACGCATACTAGTAATGTAATTAAATCACATGTAATTCTCCCAATTACATTACTCTGTTAATATGATGTAACATAAACCATAGATAGTAGATAGGGAAAAGAAAGAGAAATTGTACAGTGAATTATAATCATAAGTGGCAAAATGTGTATACTACTGCCTACACTCTTCGGAGAGCTTATGTTCAAACTCAAACTCAAACTCAAAGCATTTATTTCAATTATACCATTACAGGCACTTTTGAAAGTCAAAACACAAAAAAAAAGCGAAGCTACGGTCCCAGTTCGTTCATAAAATCATAGTTTAGTCACAATAACACGTCATGCATGCGTACTGTATGGATAAGAATGCTAGGCTGTGAAGACGATGGATGCAAAACGATTGCGTAAAGCAGAAATGTGATTGTTAAAATGGATGTGTGGAGTTGCAGGAATGGATAATGTAAGAAATGAGTATATAAGAGATAGTTTAAAATTTCCGCCTGCTATAAGAAAATTGCAAAAAGGTTTTGTGTCTCTTGTAATGAGGAGGGATGAAACGTACGTGACAAAAGTGATGGTGATTTGTAAGAGATAGGAGTAACTGATGCTGTCGTGTTTAACAGGGAAGAATGAAAAAAGAAAGCGTGTTACGCTGACACCAACTAGGATGGGGCTGGGGCAGGAAGATGATAATGATGCGTATATTATTTGAAGGAGTTGTTATGTGATTAGTACACCTAGGTATAGATAACATTTTAATAACCTCATTGTAAGGTATTTACAGCCGGCTACAGTACAAAGCCATTATATTCAGTAGTCGTTCCAACTTTAGAACTTTAATATTAGCAGATTAGTATGCTAATGATAGTGCACTCATTTGCGATTCCTGAGCATAATATGGTAATTAGGACTATAGTCTTAATGAGGAGTACAGAAGATATGCTGGGATGAGTCTTGTGTTTACTACTGTCAAAATAATTTTACAGCAAAAAATCATTCACAGGAGTTGTTAAAGTATGGGGTAGTTTGTAATAAAAGGAAAAGGTCAGCAACGTAAGTTGTTTCTGGATAAACCCATTTGATACAGTCATTAAAACAGAATGCTTAGCTATGATGTATAATTGTCTATGTTCTAAGTAAGTAAGTCTCTTTAGTCTATTTGTATGCATACAAAAAAAAAAACGTTTTTAGAATTCTGTGAAGCCACAATATCTATTGTAATTTTAGTCTCATGATCTTTACACCACTTCAACCGAGACTTAAATATGTCTCGGTAGCCGACTCGCACAATTTTATCAAACATGGGATCTATAACACGAAGGTGGCGAGGGTGTTATAATGTTCCTTTAGAAAAATCCTAGGATTTTCGCCAAAAAACCATGTCCTGTGACTTAGTATAGAAATGAATATCAGCTCGTCAAGTAGACGAGTAAACGCAAGGTTAAAACTGGTAGAAGCTTGATAAACGCGTGTAATCTGACTAGACAGACACAGTTTAGGTTCTGGATTAAACCAACAATCGTTTGAGCCAATTATATTGAAGCCCCAGTAATGTCATTAACGGCTTATTCTATTATTTTAACACGTCTATGTAGGTCTATATGTCACAGGGTACGCCAAATCGTGTAATAATGTGTATCTAATATGTAATATATGTGTAGCTAATATGGTGTTAAATTTAATGGCCTTCCTTTCAATAATAATGCGATGTATAATGAAAATAAAATCCTAGTTTAAAAAAAAGCTGTAAGAAAAAAGTTGAGAGTTTGACCTTTAATATCTCAATAAAAATCATCCAGGAAAAACAAAAGCTTTTTTAAGTTGTTTCACGCGTTTTTAAAACTGAAGAAATGTTATAGAAAAACTGCGATCCCACGTCTCAGGATGTCTAGAAAATAATACTATTGTCATAACCTAAACTTTTACCAACACCAACTAGCTGGTGGTAAGTGTATTACGATATTAGTGGTTCAGTCCTGACTACCGTAACTCTGTATTTGCATAAAGATGACAGTGTCAAGTACCATATTCGTTTTAAAGGTTTATTTCACCGTTAAAGGTAATCTATGTTAACGATTTCACTTATTATTACCGAAAACTAAAACAAAGCCACACGAACGGCAGTGAATATCATCAAGTTTCCCTAAAAAAATGAAACAATACCACAATTTAATTATAATGTTACAGATATAGGTATACCATCAGTAACAGCGGTCCAAAAACGAATTTTATTTTCATTCCAATCCTCGAACCAATAAATAGTAAATCAAAAAAGGTAATATTATAGTGAAGACTGAACGCACGGGATCAACGGGACAGATAAATAAAAGATATACACGCCGAGATTGTGTGAGAAAATATATTGTGTGAACATAAAAGTGAAATAATTCAATTAAAACGAGTAATAATAATTGTGTACGTCATATTCAAGAAAAGACAATAATAATTTCCAACCATATCATTTCAACATATAGAAGAACAAAAGAACGTCAATTTTAATTTTCAATTTTAGAACATTATGAAGCAGTAAAAGCAATTGTGTTTTTTATAAAAAAAAAAACACCCAGTTTAATTGAATACATCAATACAGTTAAGTTCAGTTTCAATTATTTTTAAAGTGAAAGATAAAGCATTTTAATTGAACAAGACTCAGACGAAGGAATGATGATTCTAAATGAGTGGTGCGTTTTATTGTGATAACGTTGAAAAGTGTACTCTGTGTCGTACATATAAGAAACTAATTACGGTAATGAAGCAATCGTGACTTCAAGTTTCCATGAAAGGTCATGTGTTCAAAACAGTTCCTGTAAATAAACTTTCGTTCCTGTAAATAGTGTTTGGTGGATTTTGTATCTTAGTGCAAGGACTATAAGGTTCAACATGAATGTGCCGATGAAGGGTGGGCCCGCGCCCACGGTGGCCGTGGTACCGATACCGGAGAGCGAGATGGATGCACTGCTGCTCGGGAGGACTGCGGTGAGGACATTTGATCAGTACATGAGAAATGTATGTATTTATGCTATAACTATTTACTAATATATAAGAAGGTCGATCGCGGTGACTGTTGAAGCTTATATCATCATCATCGTCCATCTACCATCTTCGTTTTCTTAAAATTACTGTAGTAAAAGAAAATGGTTAAATAAAAATGTCGTAAAGAAATGATTGCTATTCTGCCCCCGATAAGAAAAAAGACGCATCTAACATTTTTTCCAGATTTGAGTTATATACATTGCCGGAATCAGAAAAAAAGGCGCATCTGCCTGTATTTTTAATATTTTTCTAACTTCCTCCAGTGCGGTTTTAGCACAACCTAATAGGGCGCTTCTGTTAATTTTTTTGCATCCAATTGAAGATGAAAAAACGAATTAATGTGAAACTTAATTAAAAAGTCGCATTTATGTAGATAATGTCCCTATACTTTATAGTTTTTTTTTTAGTTCAGTAATATAAAAGGCGCATATTTGTCCCTATTTCTAAGAGGAAGTAAATAAGACGCAAACACTCATTTGCGTCTAACTCGCTAATAAAAAACTGCTTTCACATTAAGAAAAAAAGACCACATCTGACCACTTCCGCCCTATTTACTTCGTAAAATTGTTTTAGCATGGGCGCATTTGCCATAAGCGTCTTGATACGTTACGTTGAATAAAAAAATACAATATGATACTTCATAAAAAGGGCGCATGTGTGTAGAAACGTCTTTTTTTCCTAGAATTGTGAATCAAGCGAAGATTGCGCGGGGGTCGGGCGGGGTACGTTTAGTACGGCGCCTGACCAGTTAAACCAGTTTCTATGTCAGTTGCGCCCGAGTAGGTTGTAGGAGCACGACGTGTCGCGGTCGCGCAATTTTTCGCAGCGTGATCCGTCGTAACAAAGTAAGTATTTTTTATTTGAAAAGTTTGTTTGTTGTTTGTGTGTGCAATTTTATTCAACCGTAGTGTGCCAAATAATAATACGAATTGTTAAAGACTTGTTTTGATGGAAAAAAAAATAAAATCAATGTCTTACTTTCCTAAAGTATGCACCTATGTACCTATATTATAGTAAAATTAATAAATTAAAGTAAGTACTTCATTCGGATTTAGGTGTATGAAAATTATTTCATTCATAAACATTTTTATTAGGTTACATTCATTTATTTGAATAAGATTAATATACAATAGTGATGCTTAACTGAAGTAAGCTTTTATTGAGTTGTTCATATTGAATTGTGTGTGTTTTTTGTGATCATATTATTTAGTTTTCGTTTAATAAAACTAAAGTTTTATGTGCGTTATATCGCTTGCATACACTTAACGCTTTTTAGTGCATTCTAACACTATTAACTGTTGTTACAGGTAAAACTAACATGAAAAAAGGTCGATGCTTTGAGTTACTTACTAAAGCTTTAGCTTCCACAAGTACGGAAAGTACAAATAGTACTACAGTAGAAAATACAGACCAAATTTCGCTGTATCCCGACGAACACCCTTACCAAACAAGCCATGGTGAAGAAATTAACCACGTCTCTGCAACTGACAGTGTTCTTCTGGATGAAGTCTGCGATAATGCAGCCACCACTGCAGCTACTATAACCAGCAGCAGCACTTCAACAGTAAGTGAATTCGACTCTGATGATTCAGTTTTTGATAAAGATTACATTCCACCACAGAGAAAAAACAACCAAAGTAGTGTTATCGACTCTGATTCAGATATTGATTTCATAGAGAACTCACAACAAAACAACATTCGCGTATCAGAGTCACCTGAACGAGATGATTTTGAGCCAGAATATCAGACAGACCAGGCTTCTGACAATGTAATCCAACTTACCAAGAAAGGAAGTGTACGTAAACGCAAACATTACGATACTTCATTGCGAGAGCGTACTAAAGCGAAAGAGTTAAAGACTAATACCAAGTATCGCGTTAAACCAGGTTGTGGCGAAGAATGTAAAAAAAAAAATTCTTTAAATATATCTGAAAACCAGCGAGGTATTATAAATAAGCAGTTCCGTAATTTTACGTGGAGAGAACAGTATATATACATAATTAATAACACATCTCAAACCATACCGGCCAGGCGAACAAAAAAAAATCCTAACTCAAAAGTAATTAACCGAGGCAAAACTATTACATATTTTATGTTGAATGAAAAGAATGAGAAAGTAACGGTGTGCAAGATTTTTTTTCTGACGACCCTTGGATTTGAGAAAAAAAACGACAAAGTTCTGCGAAACGCTTTAAAACAAGCGCAAGTACAAGAAATAACGGATATGCGAGGCTGTAATCCCAACCCTAAAAAGATCGATAACAAGCCCATCATTGATCACATTAATTCTTTTCATCCTGCTGTATCACACTATAGAAGGGTACATGCACCCAATCGAAAATATTTACCGTCAGAACGAAATATTCGTGATATGTACAAAGACTTTTGTGAAAAAATGGTTAGAACTGAGCAGTCCGCTCCCGAAGATTGTGTATCTTACGATCACTACCGACGAGTTATTAAAGAACTTAATATCTCTTTCGCAAAACTAGGCAATGAGGAGTGCGAAACATGCGAAAAATATAAATTACATAACCCTGATATTATGGAGATCCGTCATCGAAATTGCACCGAATGGGAATACGAATCACATCACAGAAGATACATTTTAGCACGACAGAAATACGATGAAGATAAATCTCGTCAAATGAGTATTCAAGACCAAACCAGTGACGCTATGTATTACTCAGTAGACCTAGAAAAGGTTATAATGTGCCCTCGTCTAGATGAATTCAAGATTGCTATATTTTGCCCTAGACTTATATTATTTAACGAGAGTTTCGTACCTCTTGGAGACAAGAAATTTCGAGGCGTGAGGGACACATATGCTTGTATCTGGCACGAAGCTATTGCTGGAAGGAAGAAAGACGACATCATAAGCTGTTTCCGAGCCTTTTTTTTGCATTATCGTGATGTCAAGCACATAACACTGTTGCTTGACAACTGTGCTGCTCAAAACAAAAACTGGAGTCTTTTTTCTTATTTATTGTATTTGATAAACTCAAGCGATGTACATTTGGAAACTATCACTCTGAAATATTTGGAAGTAGGACACACTTACATGTCAGCGGATGAATTTCATCACCAGGTCGAGTTGTCACTCAAAAAGAAGAAAAGAATATATGACTTCGAAGACTTCTATCACGCGGTTTCTGATACTCATCGTAAAATCACTGTAAAGAAAATGGTCGTCAGCGACTTTTGTAGATTCGAAGATTGCTCTTCTTCTTACAAACTTCAAAATATGATACCAAGAGTATATCTGAGTAACATGTGCGAAGTCACTTTTCGAAGGGGAATTAATACTATAGCTTTTAGAAATGATTTTGATGGCATAGAAAGAGAACTGGACTTCCTGAGAGTGAAAAATATTAAAATGGGCATTCCAAGACCAGTATTAAAAACTCAATTCAGAGGAGTTAATGAAAAGCGAAAATCTGATATAATCAATCAGTTACTTTCTCTTATGCCAGAGAACCGCAGGGCGTTTTGGCGAAATTTGCCAGTTAATGATAACTCCGTTGATTTGATTAACGAATATGAGGAAGATGTTGACAAATAGGAACAAAGCAACAGGAGCTCTTTGTCTTTAGTAGCAGTGAAACTACATTTACTTCGCTGGTTAATGCTATCTGTTTAGATTTTTTAAGTTAGACAATATTTTTCCAGTAAACTAGTTTTTGTACTTATTTTTAAGATTTGTCCAAGGATTGATAATTGTCTGTGATCTTACGTTAAAGTTAGATTTTAAGAGAATCTAGAGGCAGTTAAGACTGATGTTTTTTTTTTATTTATTTTTTTATTGATTTTATAATGTTTTTACTTTGATAGTTTAGTCACATAATATTATCATAATATTGTTTGTAAACTACTTTTGAAAACTACATAGAGTAATGTTATGGGATTATTAACTTAAGAATGTTATTATTTTTAGACGTGTTTATTATAATAAAGATACGAGAGATAATTACAATAGATCTGTATCTATTTAAGACTGATTAAGCTAAATTTTGCTTAAGTTTAATACATATTTCTGATTTTCATTACAATTTACTGTGCCATGTCATTAGCATTTTTGTTTATGTGGGTCAAAAGAGTTTAAAATAAATACTTGACTATATCAATTGTGTTTCATTTACAAATAATAAATTAGGCTATGGCTTATATGATAACCACGAACCTACTGTACTATTTCAGATATATTACCTTAGATAAAAGGATTATTAAATAATTTTATAAACATTTTATCTAAGCCAAGGGTTATTTACATACTTTCTAATACTTAAGAAAAAAGGCGGAAATACCTATAAGCGCCCATTTCTGTTCAAATCATATACTAGATAGATAAACTAAATACTTAGAAGAAAAGTACAGCCAAAAGCGTTTGTAATTTAAAGGACGCATCTAGCCAATTACGTCTATTCAATTAAGTATGTAATATTTTTCTTCATTTTTTATGCTAACATGAAACTGTTTTTTCATTATTTTATTATATAAACTTAATAAATTCATATTATTTATTAAACCAAGTTGAAGCCTAATAAAGTGGGCATTATTTTCAACTTTTAGTATGTAAATATTTTAATTTACTCGAAGACGGCGAACGATTTCCCGTTTCATTCATTAAAACATTTATTTCTCCGTTTTTACTTTTTGTTAGATACGTCTTTTTTTTATCGGGGGCAGTATTGACGTGCTACGAGATGCTACGCCGTAGCAGCGTAGCGCGGTCGTAGCAAGTGAAGTAAGCAATAAAATGCTACGAATAGTGTCGTGAAGCAGATAGGTTGCATCACAGTTTAGTTTTAGTACTTTGGGTTACAATTTATAAAGAGAGGTTAATAAATTGATGATCAAATCGAATAATACTTCTGCATAATAGTGTAAGAACTACTAGCAACTCAGTGTTCTGTGATACAAACTAAGCTAAAATAAAATCGCAGCTGTAATTCAATTGTTGTAAAAAAAAGAGCCCATCCTAATCCTAGATTTTTAGAAAAACCAACAACATGTATTGATTTTATTTCCCTCTTAATTAGCAAAAAACCGATCCCTATTTTGTATCACCATCTTACTGAGATTTAAGCTTACAATAAATCAATCGGTGCTAATAGCAGTCACAGCGATCGACTCCCGAACGCTTCCAAATGCTTCCGAGCGCTTCCGAATGCACACAGATTTAGCCGATTTGTGCCGAATAGCCAGAGTTTTATCAGAGAGATAAGTGGATCTGTTGGAAATCTTTGTCTTGGGGCAAAATAAGGGGATTTTCTGGAATACTCATGGTCGCCTTTATTTTGAAATTAATAGATTTTCGTAAGATGTTTTTGGAGCATGCTACACTTTCGTTAGAATTTTCTCAGCCAACGCGATTAACTTTAAAAACGTTTATGTAATGTTTTTCTTTTAACGTTTTGGACTAAAAATTAATGCGATATAACAATTTATATGAAAAAAGGGCACTCCGCCCTCTGCTCTATTGCTTATTATCCTATAACCCAACGCTAAGGGCGAACCCTGCCAACCTACAGGTCATAAGTTCAATCTCCTAGAAGTGACCCTACACACAAAAGTTTAGATAAGTCGCAATAAGTCAGCATTCTAGTTGCGTACAAAAAAATCACAATACTCTCGTTATCACAAACATTAAGTGACACCTAAATTAATGCCTTAATTTTATTGAACTGTGGGTTCTGTCAGCGCAGCGTTGAATATTACACTGCACTTCGATTATTTATTAATGTAAACGGCAGAAAGTAATGGTTTTCTAAGAATTATACAAACTTGTGTCTACTTTTCATTGTATAGACATCCTTTACTTCTTTGTACTTTTCGTCCACGAGTAAGTTGACCTTGAGAGCACAATATACTGGCGGAACAACTGAACATAGGAGATGAAAGCAAAAGAAATCTCCGCTTGTTCAGTCTCCGCCGCGGGGCGTTTACCTTACAACCACACTATGCGTAGGAAAATGTTGCCGAGAACCATGTTTCGGAGTTTTTTACTTAGTTATATACATTTTCTATGGGATTTTCTTTTCCAAAAACACATAAAAACTTTCCATAAATAAAATACAAAACCATAAAAAAATCCCCGACAAGAATATATTTATAAGTGTTATTATCGTAAAATGATTTGATTTATAGACAGCAACAGACTGTGACAATGATTGAAAATGTTTTCTATTTTATTAATTCCTATTGAAATAAAAATTGACATTATATATTTCTTATCTAAAATGTGAATCCAATATAATATAACTTCGGCAGGTTTTCAAATAGATCACAAAGATTACAGATGTCTCATCACTGTGATATTTTACAAATTGAAATTCACATTGATAAATTCGTATGCTTTCGTAGAAAAATGCTTACATTAATAGAATTTTTGAAGTGAAAACTTCTTTCGCCGCGTTGAGCGATTTTTGGAAGAGAAAAAGTCTTTGGATTCTCGTGACCGACATGCTCGTGACGTATTCCGCCAGAGTAGCGACGCGTTTAAAAATTAAAAAAAACCGACCAAGTGCGAGTCTTACTCGCACACAGGGTTCCGTAGCACCAAAAAATGTAATTACAATATTTTGAACGGTCATTCATAAGTAAATTTACACTCAACAGCAAAACTAAATTTGTGTTTCATGGTATGTTAATGAAAAACAAAGTTACGGCTGCAGTTTGGTCAAAAAGTCCCATATCTCAAAAAATAAATATCAAAACTTATTCAAACCAATTTTCGTTGAAAGTTTTTTTACGTTTTACAAACCTAAATTTTTTCAGAATTATCTTCTTATTTTAGAAATTAGAGGGGGGAAACACATTTTACCACTTTGGAAGTGTCTCTCGCGCAAACTATTTATTTTAGAAAAAAATGATCTTAGAAACCTCAACATCATTTTTAAAGAACTATCCATAGATACCGCACAGGTAAGAGATTCAAGAAAAAAAAATGAGTTTCATTTCTATTTACGGGGAAGCCCCCAAACTTATTGTTCATTTTTCTATTTTTGTATGAAAATCTTAATGCGGTTCATAGAATACTCACCAAGTTACAACAGTATAGTTCTTACATTTATAGTTTCGGAAAAAAGTGGCTGTGACATACGGACGGACAGACAGACAAACAGACAGACATGACGAATCCATAAGGGTTCCGTTTTTTGCCATTTGGCTACGGAACCCTAAAAAAGAACACATTAATTCCATTGTTTTGAGTTTTTACTTCTGCCGGCAGTCCATAACTGCATCTGTTTATTTGAGAATACTTATACTATGTTTTATTATTTTACTGTAAATATACTAACATTATTGTGTCGGGATGTAAAATGGAATTTTTCAGCGTATATTAGAGCCTTTGTGTTGTGAGCTCTCGGCGCAATTTTGGAGTATATTTGAGCCTTTGTGTTGTGGGCTCTCGGCGCTATTTTGCATTACAGAGAATGATATAAGGTGCGGAGTTGAGTATGAAAAAATGTTGTTTTAGTCTACAATATCCGTATGCAGAATAATTTTGTCCACGAAACCGAACATTAAAAAATAAAAAAAAGAACTACTCCAAAGCGGGAAGGTAAGCATCGAAAAGTAGGTAATCGGTATGTGTTAGAACATGTACCAAATAGCCCTTGTAGACAGTTACTGGATTACGGCTCTCTTATAGATGAGGCCTGTGTCCTAGCAGTGTGGACCTTACAGCCTGATTAGGCTATCCAAAAATAACTGCGGCTAGCGGCTGTTTTATGTTCAAACAAAACATACCAATTTAAGTGATCTGAACTGAGTCATTATTTTTATCATTTTGTTTAACTGGTTAGATTCACTTCATAAACGGGTGTTGGAATCAACATCCAGGATATTTTCATAACACTTTCTATTTATACGCTAACACTCCGTATTATAAATAGACGCGTACGTTTGTGCTCTCAATCAAATAGCTAAAGGCTTAAGCGCTTTACACCGCTGCGTAACAGCGTATAGTCAGTAAAGCTGTATATGTTTTAGTATGAAGCCGTAGGTTTTGTGTAGGTATTACTTTTAAAGATATTTTACTATTTATGGGGCTTCCGGTTTGGCAGTGATTGTATTTGCCTACCGACCCCTCTCTGCTTCTGATTTTAAAATACTGTCAAAATCAAAGTAATCTTTAATGTCGTGATAAGATTGCTGTTATAGGTGAAACAACCGGGAAACAACTGTAAATGTAATGTTTTACTTACTGTTACTAAATCGCCCTGCAGTTTGTTAACTTGTTCAATAACTGTGAGTAAACTAATTATGAAGTAGCTACGTGATTGAGACAATAACTATTGTGATATGACATAATTTTTTAGGTTTTAGGTATTTCCATTTTAGATTGTCTATTGGATTCTGAACAATAATACCTACACGAAAACGTCGTTCATTTAAACCAACTCATACGAAACAGACACGATCTCTCTTCTCGCTGCTTTTCAGGCATAAAACACAAAGCGCACTTTTTTCCAAATAAATCCATCGACAGATGGCCTCTACAACAATACAGCCAGCGCAAACGGTCGTATCTGCACACTCCATACATTTGCGGCTGTCGCTTGTCGCGCATAACGGTGCAACTATTTATCATTACAATGCTTGATCGTGGCACCACTACTTTGTCATATAGCCTGTACGTCGGTGCATTTTTTTTTTTTTTTTTTTTTTTAGGTTGGGAAATCATCAAATGACTTCTTCCGCTCTGGGCGGAGCGGAAGGGAGTGTCAGACTTGACTGACTAAAACCCATCCATGTTCCTTCTTAGCCCTTTGCGTTCCAGGGGCACGGTATCTCTTTCGAACAACCCGCAGCCCTGGCAGGCATCGGCCCTCTCGGACCCCTTCCGATTTGCTGACATCTCCTTGAGGCGCGCGTGGAACACGAACGCGCCGTCGGCACGGTCTGTCGTCATAAGACGGACGGACGATGAGCTAGCCCATTACTCACCGTCCACAGGCGCGCGCCTACGGTGGCCGGGGGCCACTGGTTGCCCCCCGACGCCCGGGGCGTCTCCCGCGGCGGCTGGGACGTGAGGTTCTCTCCCTCTCACGTTCCGCCACCTCCTTCGCTAGCATGACTGCTTCGCAGAAGGAGGCGACGGCTTCCCATTCCCTCTCGCTCCGGACCATGGATTGAACCAGGGCCGGACGCGAGAGGTCGCCGCCGCCAATCGCCGCTACGAGGACACGGCGGTGCTCAGCCCAAGCGGGGCATAGCTCCACAGTGTGCTCTACCGTGTCCTCCGGCCGATCCTCGCAGTGGTGACACCCGGGCGTTTCCTCCCGCCCGATTCGGTGCAGGAACCTCCCGAAACAACCGTGTCCGGTGAGGACCTGCGTCAGGCGGAAGGTGAGGGCACCGTGGCGCCTCTCTAGCCACTCCTCAAAGAGGGGACTTATCGCCACTATTGTGGCGTGCCCTGCACGGGGTTGCGACAGTCGCTCTCTCCATGTCGCCATGAGATCGCGCCGGAGGTCTGTCCGCTGAGCGACAATTTGCCGCGGCAGCGGAGTTTCCCCCCGGCGTAGTGCCTCCGCGCGCCATTCGTGCAGGCACGCGAGGACTATCGCCTCCAGATCCCATGGCGGCAATCCGGCCAAGAGGCTCGCCGCCTCGCCGGAGATCGTGCGGTACCCCCGGATCAGCCTTACGGCTACCACCTTCTGGGGCGCGTTCAGGTAATGGGCGGCTCGCCGCCTCAGAGAACGCGCCCACACCGGGGCCCCGTAAAGGGCCATGGACCGCACGACCCCCGCGTAAAGCCTGCGGCAGGAGGCGTTTGGACCCCCCAGGTTGGGCAAGAGCCGCTTGAACGCAGCCCCTGCCCGTTCCAGTTTGGGGGCCAAACGTCGGAAATGCTCCACGAAGTTCCACCGGCTGTCGAGGACAAGCCCTAGGTACCTCAGCGTCGACTCGACGCCGATGGGAACCCCTCCTACCGTCAGTATGGATCCCGACGGTGGCGCATTCCGAGGCCCATGAAAGCACATGGCCTCGGACTTGTGCAATGCCACCTCGAGACCCAGTTGCCGGATTCTCTCCTCGACTATCGCAACCCCGCGTGTCATAAGTTCGGCCGCCGCCTCGTGCGACCTACCTTGTGCCAGCACCAGCGTGTCGTCAGCGTAGCAAACTACACTGACACCGCTAGGGAGGTCGGCGCGCAGCACCCAGTCGTAGCCGATGTTCCACAAGGGCGGCCCCATAACCGATCCCTGTGGAAAACCGCACGACATCTCTCGCCGGTTCCATTCTCCGGTGCGACCGGGGTAGATGACGGCCCTATCCGTCAGGTAGTCCCCGACCACACGACGAAGGTAGGTCGGCACCCGGTGATACCGGAGTGCCTCCCTAATGCAGCTCCAGGGCATGGTGTTGAAGGCGTTGGCGATGTCAAGAGACACCGCCAAGACAACCCCACCCCTGGACACCGCATCCCCCGTCGTGAGAGCCCTCACGCGCATGATGGCGTCCACCGTCGAGCGCCCTGTGCGGAAACCAAACTGGTGTTCCGCCAGATCCGGCCCCATCCCCACAAGGTGCCCGGCGAGGCGGTTAGCAATGACTCTTTCGAAGAGCTTGCCCACCTCGTCGAGCAACACAATGGGCCGGTATGCGGACGGAGAGTCCGCAGGGCGCCCCGGCTTCCGGATGAGGACCAGCTTCCCCGTCTTCCAACGAAGCGGGAACTGGCCTCTCTCCAAGCATGCGCTTAAGAGCCCTTCCAGTCGGGGCCCGAGAGCCTCCGAGGCCAGGACCCAGGCTTTGCCAGGCAAGCCATCGGGTCCCGGGGCGGTATTTTTGGCTTTAAGCCTGCCTACCGCCGCTCTTAGGTCTACCCCGGTCACTTCCGGAATGTCGTCATCGTCCTCGATGTGGTCCGCTTCCGGCACCGCAAGCGGCGGAGCCATAGGCGGGGGAGGATGTTCCCTTTCCCTCAATGGCTGCCGCATCCGGAGGGCGGATGCGGAGCCTGCGATGCCTGGCGTACGGGTGCCGCGCGGCGACGCACGCCTCGCGCAGAGACGTCAGCTCTCGCGACCACCAGTACACCTGACGCCGGGCGCTTCCTGGCTGAACTCGGGGCATTGCCACGTCGCAAATGTCGGACATGGCCTCCTGGAACCACTCTGCCTCATTGTTGATGTCGGCAGGCCTGTTCGGTGATGTCACCCAGGCCTGCACTATCGAGGCTTCCAGGAGGAGCTCCCGGTCCAGCTGCTTCAGCGCCCAACGCGGACCACTCGGGGCCTGTAGGACCGGCGCACTTGAGTCCTGGGCGGAGACATCAAACCGGATGTACCGGTGGTCGGAATAGGTCTCCACCCCCTCCATGACGCGCCAGTCAACGACACGCGGTGACAGAGCGGGGCTAGCGAACGAGATGTCCACCACCGACTCGCCCCGCATCCGCACACACGTGGGGACAGAACCCCGATTTAGGACGACCAGGCCCACCTCCAGAGCCCAGTCCTCCACCATCCTACCCCGCACATCCGTGCAACGAGAACCCCAAGCCAAGTTTTTGGCATTGAAGTCCCCGAGCACAAGCACGGGGAGGGAATAGTTTCGGATGACGACACTCAACTCCATGAGGGAGTTGTGGAACTCGGCGAGAGTTCGGCTCGGGGAGAAGTAGACTCCCGCTACGACGATCTCCCCGAACCGTGCTGCTACGCAACCCTGACCCTTCCTGACACTCTCAAGGGTCGGGGTACCGGCGGCGGCCGACGAAATTATGGCCACTGAGCCGCTCAGGTCCTCCACCCAGTCTTCCCTGGGCGGGACAAAGTACGGCTCAGCGACCACGGCGACGTTAATCAACCACTCCGCCATGCTCTGGAGCAACAGATCCTGAGCACAGCGGCAGTGGTTGATGTTCGCCTGGAGAAAGCGTAATGGGGCCATTATTGGCACTCCATTTCAGCCCCCTCCCGGGCCCCCTGTGAGGGCCCCGCCACAGATGTTGTGGCGATAACACTGGCGGCAACGGCGGAAGCGACAGTGCCGGTGGCTGCGGTGGTGGCGACATTGGAGGCGGTGGCTGGAGGCCTTCCCTTGCCCCTGGCCCTGGTGGGTGGTGCGCAGGCCTTGCCCCCTGCCCGGTGATCGGCCGGTTTGCCCGCTGCCGCACATGCAGTGCAATGCGGCGTGGCAGAGCAAGCCGCGGCCATGTGACCGGGCTGACCACATCGGAAGCAGTCGCCGCTGCGGTCCACCTCCGAGGAGCACCGACAACTCACGTGCTGCCCCACGAGGCACCGGTAACACCTCAGAGGTCGGGGCTCCAGGAGCTTCACCTGCGCTGCCACCCATCCCACCAGGAGCCTTCCAGCCTCCACAATTATTCTCGCCGCCGCCACAGGGCAGCTTACCATCACGGTTCGCATGCCCGAGTGGTCCGGACGTAGGGTGCCTGCCCTGACCTGCTCGGCAGGGCACCCACCGGTCCTGGTGACGGCGGCGACCACCTCCTCCTGGGTCACAGAGTCGTCCAGACCCAGGATGCGCAGGTCTGCGCATCTGACGGGCCTGGACACTCGGGCCTCGTCCGCATCTAGGGACGCTCTAAGCTTTTCAGCCAGAGCGTCAGCGGACGGGCCGCTATTTGCACCAGGGATGTACGTAGGTGCCTTGATTTTACTGTAGAGTGACCTTTATTCTCATAGACTTAAAGTTTATACAGTTTGTTCGATATCGAACAACCAAACAAATGCACAATGACTATCGATAATCGATACGAGAAAGTACATAGGCGGGTTGTAGTCGCGTAGCGTTAAAATTATGTATGTTTTTATGGAAATTGGTGTGGTCGGATAAGTAACAAAATTTGTGTTTGGATCGCCACAAAACTCAATTCCTAATATAGTTTAATGACGCGTTACGTTTACTTAAGTATCGCATTATAATAGGTATGGATAGGAATTCACAATTATTATAATAAAAAATTAAAAAGCAGGGACGCCTGACTCCCGAAGCTTCTCTACAACACTTTATACAAAACCATATCGAATGCTTTTGTAACGTCCAGGAAACAAGCATACACGGGTGTTTTCCTATCCGTATTATTCTTAACCGTGTGCTTTAATGCAAAAATGGCGCTCTCAGTTGATAAGCCAGCACGAAACCCGAACTGCGAGTCATGTAGCTTTGTGTAGTCATTGAGGCGACAATCAAGCACACTGTCAAATAAATATTTACGCCTCGCCTTCATGTGAGCGCCGCTCACATGCGTGTTCTAGCCCACGACTGTTCCTCGCTTTTTAGGACTACCTCCAAACTCAAACTCAAAGCATTTATTTCAATTAGACCATCACAGAGACTCTTGAAAGACAAAATAAAAACTAAAAACGCGAAGCTACAGTCCCAGTCACAAGACATAATAACTTGTGAAAGTAATGTAGTTGCCCATTCCAAAGCGTAGATCTCTATGGAGAAGAATGGGCAAGAAACCCCATGGACACTCTTTTAAATCAAAATATGTTACAAAATCTTGGTTACATCATTCGTGTTGAGAATTACTAGTATGTGAGAACGATGTAGAAATAAGGGAAAGTTAAGAGCGTCCAGAGTTAAAGACGTAAGTTATTGTCTCGGTAGCCGGACTCGCACAATTTTATCATACATGGGATCTATAACACAAAGGTGGCGAAGGTATTATAATGTTCCTTAAGAAAAATCCTAGGATTTTCGCCAAAAAAACCATGTCCTGTGACTTAGTATAGAAATGAATATCAGCTCGTCAAGTAAACTAGTAAACACAAGGTTAAGACTGGTAGAAGCTTGATAAACGCTACAAGTTAATCAAGTGTGTAATTTGACTAGACAGACACAGTTTAGGTTCTGGATTAAACCAACAATCGTCTGAGCCAATTATATTGAAGCCCCAGTAATGTCATTAACGGCTTATTCTATTATTTTAACACGTCTATGTAGGTCTATATGTCACAGGGTACGCCAAATCGTGTTATAGATAAAATGGTGTTTTTAATGGCTTTCCTTTTTTAAACACCAACTTTAAGAAAAAAAAACGTATGAAAAAGTTTGACCTTTAATATCTCCATAACTAAAAGGTTCCTAGGTAAGGTACTAGTAAATAAAAATCATTGCAATGCCAGAAAAAACAAAAGCCTCTGAGCTTTTTTAAGTTGTTACACCCGTTTTTAAAACTGAAGAAATGGTATAGAAAAACTGCGAACCCAGGATCCCACGTCTCAGGATATCTAGGAAATAATATTATTGTCTTAAACTAAACTTTTACCAACACCAACTAGCTGGTGGTAAGTACATAAAACAAAGACATTGGTAGTTCTGTCCCGACTTTCGTAACTCTGTATTTGCATAAAGATGACAGTGTCAAGTACCATATTCGTTTAAAGGGTTTATTTTACCGGTAAAGGTAATCTAAGTTAACGATTTCACTTATTATTACCGTAAACTAAAACAAAGCCACACGAACCGCAGTGAATATCATCAAGTTTCCCTACAAAAATGAAACAATACCACAATTTAATTATAATGTTACAGATATAGGTATACCATCAGTAACAGCGGTCCAAAAACGAATTTTATTTTCATTCCAATCCTCGAACCAATAAATAGTAAATCAAAAAAGGTAATATTATAGTGAAGACTGAACGCACGGGATCAACGGGACAGATAAATAAAAGATACAACACGCCGAGATTGTGTGAGAAAATATATTGTGTGAACATAAAGTGAAATAATTCAATAAAAACGAGTAATAATAAGTGATAATAATAATATGACGTTTACAATTGTGTACGTCATATTCAAGAAAAGACAATAATAATTTCCAACCATATCATTTGAACATATAGAAGAATAAAAGAACGTCAATTTTAATTTTCAATTTTAGAACATTATGGAGCAGAAAAAGCAATTGTGTTTTTTATAAAAAAACACCCAGTTTAATTGAATACATCAATACAGTTAAGTTCAGTTTCAATTATTTTTAAAGTGAAAGATAAAGCATTTTAATTGAACAAGACTCAGACAAAGGAATGATGATTCTAAATGAGTGGTGCGTTTTATTGTGATAACGTTGAAAAGTGTACTCTGTGTCGTAGATAAAAGAAACTAATTACGGTAATGAAGCAATCGTGACTTCAAGTTTCCTTGAAAGGTCATGTGTTCAAAACAGTTCCTGTAAATAAACTTTCGTTCCTCTAAATAGTGTTTGGTGGATTTTGTATCTTAGTGCAAGGAACATAAGGTTCAACATGAATGTGCCAATGAAGGGTGGGCCCGCGCCCACGGTGGCCGTGGTACCGATACCGGAGAGCGAGATGGATGCACTGCTGCTCGGGAGGACTGCGGTGAGGACATTTGATCAGTACATGAGAAATGTATGTATTTATGCTATAACTATTTACTAATATATAAGAAGGTCGATCGCGGTGACTGTTGAAGCTTATATCATCATCATCGTCCATCTACCATCTCCGTTTTCCTAAACTTACTGTAGTAAAAGAAAATGGAATTAAATAAAAATGTCGTAAAGAAATGATTGCTGTTGACGTGCTACGAGATGCTACCCCGTAGCAGCGTAGCGCGGTCGTAGCAAGTGAAGTAAGCAATAAAATGCTACGAATAGTGTCGTGAAGCAGATAGGTTGCATCACAGTTAAGTTTTAGTACTTTGGGTTACAATTTATAAAGAGAGGTTAATAAATTGATGATCAAATCGAATAATACTTCTGCATAATAGTCTAAGAACTACTAGCAATTCAATTTTCTGTGATACAAACTAAGCTAAAATAAAATCACAGCTGTAATTCAATTGTTGTAAAAAAAGAACCCATCCTAATCCTAGATTTTTAGAAAAACCAACAACATGTATTGATTTTTTTTCCCTCTTAATTAGCAAAAAACCGATCCCTATTTTGTATCACCATCTTACTGAGATTTAAGCTTACAATAAATCAATCGGTGCTAATAGCAGTCACAGCGATCGACTCCCGAACGCTTCCAAATGCTTCCGAGCGCTTCCGAATGCACACAGATTTAGCCGATTTGTGCCGAATAGCCAGAGTTTTATCCGAGAGATAAGTGGATCTGTTGGAAATCTTTGTTTTGGGGCAAAATAAGGGGATTTTCTGGAATACTCATGGTCGCCTTTATTTTGAAATTAATAGATTTTCGTAAGATGTTTTTGGAGCATGCTACACTTTCGTTAGAATTTTCTCAGCCAACGCGATTAACTTTAAAAACGTTTATGTAATGTTTTTCTTTTAACGTTTTGGACTAAAAATTAATGCGATATAACAATTTATATGAAAAAAGGGCACTCCGCCCTCTGCTCTATTGCTTATTATCCTATAACCCAACGCTAAGGGCGAACCCTGCCAACCTACAGGTCATAAGTTCAATCTCCTAGAAGTGACCCTACACACAAAAGTTTAGATAAGTCGCAATAAGTCAGCATTCTAGTTGCGTACAAAAATCACAATACTCTCGTTATCACAAACATTAAGTGACACCTAAATTAATGAATTAATTTTGTTGAACTGTGGGTTCTGTCAGCGCAGCGTTGAATATTACACTGCACTTCGATTATTTATTCATTTAGGTTAGGTTAAAGTAATGGTTTTTTTATGAATTATACAAACTTGTGTCTGTTTTCCATTATATAAGACACCCTTTACTTCTTTGTACTTTTCGTCCACGAGTAAGTTGACCTTGATAACACAAGGTACTGGCGGAACAAATGAAAATCGGAGATGAAAGCAAAAGAAATCTCCGCTTGTTCAGTCTCCGCCGCGGGGCGTTCACCTTACAACCACACTATGCGTAGGAAAATGTTGCCGAGAACCATGTTTCGGAGTTTTTTACTTAGTTATATACATTTTCCATGGGATTTTCTTTTCCAAAAACACATAAAAACTTTCCATAAATAAAATACAAAACCATAAAAAAATCCCCGACAAGTATATATTTATAAGTGTTATTATCGTAAAATGATTTGATTTATAGACAGCAACAGACTGTGACAATGATTGAAAATGTTTTCTATTTTATTAATTCCTATTGAAATAAAAATTGACATTATATATTTCTTATCTAAAATGTGAATCCAATATAATATAACTTCGACAGGTTTTCAAATAGATCACAAAGATTACAGATGTCCCATCACTGTGATATTTTACAAATTGAAATTCATATTGATAAATTCATATGCTTTCGTAGAAAAATGCTTACATCAATAGAATTTTTGAAGTGAAAACTTCTTTCGCGAGCGATTTTTGGAAGAGAAAAAGTCTTTGGATTCTCGTGACCGACATGCTCGTGACGTATTGCGCCAGAGTAACGACGCGTTTAAAAATTAAAAAAACCGACCAAGTGTGAGTCTTACTCGCACACAGGGTTCCGTAGCACCAAAAAATGTAATTACAATATTTTGAACGGTCATTCATAAGTAAATTTACACTCAACAGCAAAACTAAATTTGTGTTTCATGGTATGTTAATGAAAAACAAAGTTACGGCTGCAGTTTGGTCAAAAAGTCCCATATCTCAAAAAATAAATATCAAAACTTGTTCAAACCTATTTCCGTTGATAGTTTTTTTACGTTTTACAAACCTAAATTTTTTCAGAGTTATCCTCCTCTTACTTTAGAAATTAGAGGGGGGGGACACACATTTTACCACTTTGGAAGTATCTCTCACGCAAACTATTTACTTTAGAAAAAAATGATCTTAGAAACCTCAATATCATTTTTAAAGACCTATCCATAAATAGCGCACAGAGGGTAAGAAGAAGAAAAAAAAATGAGTTTCAGTTCTATGTATGGGGAACCCCCCAAATTTATTGTTTTTTTTTTCTATTTTTGTATGAAAATCTTAATGCGGTTCATAGAATACATCTACTTACAAAGTTTCAACAATATAGTTCTTATAGTTTCGGAAAAAAGTGGCTGTGACATACGGACGGACAGACAGACATGACGAATCCATAAGGGTCCGTTTTTTGCCATTTGGCTACGGAACCCTAAAAAAGAACACTTTAATTCCATTGTTTTGAGTTTTTACTGCTGCCGGCAGTCCATAACTGCATCTGTTTATTTGAGAATACTTATACTATGTTTTATTATTTTACTGTAAATATACTAACATTATTGTGTCGGGATGTATAAGGGAATTTTTCAGCGTATATTTGAGCCTTTGTGTTGTGAGCTCTCGGCGCTATTTTGGAGTATATTTGAGCCTTTGTGTTGTGGGCTCTCGGCGCTATTTTGCATTACAGAGTATGATATAAGATGCGGAGTTGAGTATGAAAAAATGTTGTTTTAGTCTGCAATATCCGTATGCAAAATAATTTTGTCCACGACATCGAACAATTTTTTCTCCAAAACATGCTGAATTTCGTTATGAAAAAAATAATTAATAACTACTTCAAAGCGCCAAAGGAAAGCATAGAAAAGTAGGTACTCGGTACGTGTTAGAACATGTACCCTTGTGGTGAGTTACTGGATTACGGTTCTCTTATAGATGAGGCCTGTGTCCCAGCAGTGTGGACCTTACAGCCTGATTAGACTATCCAAAAATAACTGCGGGTAGCGGCTGTTTTTATCACAAACAAAACATATCAATTTAAGTGATCTGAACTGAGTCATTATTTTTATCATTTTGTTTAAATGGTTAGATTCACTTCATAAACGGGTGTTGGAATCAACATCCAGGATATTTTCATAACACTCTCTATTTATACGCTAACACTCCGTATTATAAATAGACGCGTACGTTTGTGCTATCAATCAAATATCTAAAGGCTTAAGTGCTTTACATCTTTCTGCGAAACAGCGTATAGTCAGCAAAGCTGTGTATGTTTAAGTATAAAGCCGTAAGTTTTGTGGAGGTATTACTTTTAAAGATATTTTACTATTTATGAGGCTTCCGGTTTGGCGGTGATTGTATTTGCCTACAGACCCCCCTCTGCTTCTGATTTTAAAATACTGTCAAAATCAAAGTTATCTTTAATGTCGTGATAAGATTGCTGTTTTAGGTGAAATAACCGGGAAACAACTGTAATTGTAATATTTTACTTACTATTACTAAATCGCCCTACAGTTTTATAACTTGTTCAATAACCGTGAGTAAACTAATTATGAAGTAACTATGTGATTGAGACCATAACTATTGTGATATGACATTATTTTTTAGGTTTTAAGTATTTCCAGTTTAGATTATCTATTGGATTCCGAATAATAATACCTATACGAAAACGTCGTTCATTTAAACTAACTCAAATGATACAGAAACGATCTCTCTTCTCGCTTCTTTTCAGGCATAAAACACATAGAACACTTTTTTTCCAAATAAATCCATCGACAGATGGCCTCTACAACAATACAGCCAGCGCAAACGGTCGTATCTGCACACTCCATACATTTGCGGCTGTCGCTTGTCGCGCATAACGGTGCAACTATTTATCATTACAATGCTTGATCGTGGCACCACTACTTTGTCATATAGCCTGTACGTAGGTGCCTTGATTTTACTGTAGAGTGACCTTTATTCTCATAGACTTAAAGTTTATAGTATATAGTATCGCAGTTTGTTCGATATCGAAGCGTAACAAATGCACAATGACTATCGATAATCGATACGAGAAAGTACATAGGCGGGTTGTAGTCGCGTAGCGTTAAAATTATGTATGTTTTTATGGAAATTGGTGTGGTCGGATAAGTAACAAAATTTGTGTTTGGATCGCCACAAAACTCAATTCCTAATATAGTTTAATGACGCGTTACGTTTACTTAAGTATCGCATTATAATAGGTATGGATAGGAATTCACAATTATTATAATAAAAAATTAAAAAGCAGGGACGCCTGACTCCCGAAGCTTCTCTACAACACTTTATACAAAACCATATCGAATGCTTTTGTAACGTCCAGGAAACAAGCATACACGGGTGTTTTCCTATCCGTATTATTCTTAACCGTGTGCTTTAATGCAAAAATGGCGCTCTCAGTTGATAAGCCAGCACGAAACCCGAACTGCGAGTCATGTAGCTTTGTGTAGTCATTGAGGCGACAATCAAGCACACTGTCAAATATTTTGGCTATCACATTTGCTAATGAGATAGGCCTGTAATTTCCCTTGTCAGCTATGTCTCCTGTCCTGTTCTTAACAATAGGAACCACAACTGTATCCACTAATTGACTTAAACATAGATTGAAGAGCATAGTCAACACTCTTGGCTGATGTAAACCTGCATTTCGAAGGTGCTCGATGCTGAGCCCATCATGACCTGGGGATTTACCCCGCTTCATACTTTTGATTACAGATTTCAGTTCCTCACATGAAAATCGAACACGCAAATCTACCTGTCCAGACTCAGCATCGTTCACACTTTGCACTGACTCGAGAGGCACACTAACTTTCAAATGTTCTTTGAAGATATTTGCTATATCAGTGAAGTCCCTCTTACCCTCCACAGTAACCTGAAGACTTGTGTTAAGTTTTTTGGTACCTTTCCAAAACAATGAGAAACATTTCCTAGAATGTAGTGAAGCCAAAATGTCCATTTCCATTTTAAATAATACTATTAAATAATACTCCGTCTATCTGTTACACTAATGTGTTTAAAGGATCTGACACACGGATAAGAAGTCCATGACTTGGACTACTGGATATAAAGTATTCTACGTCACTATACTTCGTCGTATACTTTATATCCCGGTAGCATATTTCACTGGGGCAATTACTGACCCGGGGTGAAAATGCCAGTCATAACATAATTATTTAACTCTTTTACTTCGCTTTGTTTGAAAATAAGCAGAACCATCATCAAATGGCAATAAAACAAATATTTACAGCCACAAACACAGTCCCTTCACATCTTTACACGCACAACTTATGGTATTCACACACTTTCGTCACAAAATATTCACAGAGAGTACAATTTGTCAGCACCTGCTTCCTCCAAATTACTTCAAGCACTTAGCTCTAATATAAGAACCTCCATTTTATTCCTCCTTTTGTTTTCTTGCCAAAATTAAGGAGACAGGAAGCCGTAACGGTAAATGAAAGCATTAGCAATCTTATTTTTTAATGAGCGGTATAACAATAACTTAGTCTTTATCTAGTTAAGTCTCTCTTTACTTATCGGGTCTGGAGGCCTACTCTTATTCTCCGCAAAACGAAGTTGCGGCCGAAACTTCGAACGTTTCCTACCACGGTTCTATTCGTTCCGAAATTTCGGGCAGCCGCAGTTTGTTTGACATTTGCATTTTCTAAACCTACTCTAATTCACGCAAGTGCGGAAGAAACGTCAAATTTTGACAGAACATTCTTCGGAATTTTAACCTCAAATTTACGTCACCAAAAGTGTTAACGTTTGATTTTCGTTGGTGTGGATTTTCGTAAATATTTGGTTCAAAAGGCTGTGAGATCTCTTTTAATAGAGGCTGCTCACCGTGAAGAACGTAAAGAGTGCAGGAGGAACCGGCGCCGCTGCGCAATCAATTAGAAATAAGCACAATTCCCGATATGGAGTTTGTTGATAATTATAGACTCAGTCGGCAGTTATTTGAAAAGCTGTGTCAAGATATTAGTGCCTTTGTTAGCTCCAAAGGCAAGGCGTCATGGAATCATGCCCACAGTTAAGGTAGGAAGTGTATCTTCATGTTATTATTTTTCAATAAAACATTTCACTGTTGTAAGATTTAACTTAACATTTTACAGCTTTGAATTTTTTAGGTAGTTACCAAGGGTCTGTAGGGCAGCCGGCAGAATATTGATGGGTCATGGCACAACAGACTGTCTCGTTGTTTGCAGGAACTTACAACCGCCCTCAATACACCACATATTTTAATATTTTTTTATTTTGTTTTAGTTGAAAATAGAAGACTTGTGTGATGCTGAGAGTTTCTTGCGCAGTTTCTTTTCTTCAACTACAAGTCTACAACACTTCAAACTATTGGTTGATGTTTTATGCGTTTAGAAGTGAATATTATTATACTCTTCATATTTAATTATAATCCATGGTACTTCTTATTGTCGCATCAAAATGAAACTTTGTGTGTATCTATGGATTTCAGATGGCAATACTATAATTTGGTATATTGGAACTGATGTGATAATGTGGCCAGGAGATGGATAGAGGAACTCTTCGGTGGCTAATATATAAACCTTAAAACTAACAAAACACTTTTATTTGCTTAGAACCCTAACACCTCCCCACATACAAACATAAACTCATGCCACTGCTTCACTGCTAATAGAATAGAATAATTTATTTCTGAGTGAATGGTATATTAGGATCTTAATATTAAACATTTTCACTTAGACTACCATTGCCGGTGTAGAAATATTTAAATTAGCATAAAAAGCCAAAGTGGCCAAGTTCTAGGCCGCAACAATGTAATTAATAGTTAGTATGTCATCAAAAACGCTAAATTAAGATATATCCCCATTTTAAAGTAATTATAATAGGGTATCATTTAAGCTATCACCAATTTAATTAGTTTTGTGTTTCTTAAATAATAGGGTTTGTCCTCAAAATAGTAGATCTGTCACCAAAATGTAGTCACCAAACAATGCAAAATCAGTTCCACAATAAATCACCTAAAATCCTGAGATATAAGGTCTAGTACCAAATAAATGTTTTTGTATGTATTATAATAGGTGTGTCCTAATAAGTATTTAAGCAAACTAATTTAAAGAGATCACCAAACCACAGGTCCAAACTAAGGCGTTGTCGACGTAGCCCCGCTACGCGGGGCTCCTATTTCTGTCTGCAGGGTTTACAGTAACCTAACACGAAGGGGATGTCGGGGTCTTAGTTCGCTCGCTCCGCTCGCTCACTAGACCCCGCCATCCTCTTCGAACCTAACCTGTCCGAGTCGGTGTGCCCAATGTCTCGTATAAAGCATTTCTTCATAGAAATAAGGAACTGATCTATTTATTTGGTGACAGATCTACCATTCCGAGCACAAAGCTATTATTTAAGTAATAAAACTATTATTATAAGAACGAAGTTTATATTCATCTAATGCACTACAATTTTATTGGTAATCCATCTCTTATTTTACACATGTATCAACATTTATTTGATAATTCATACCTGGGAACACTTTTTGTTTATCTGAGAACGAAAATATTTCGTGGCGATAGATCTATTTACTAGGTGATACAACTTTGATGACAAATATAAATTTTGGTGACAAGAAATATAGTTCCCATTATAATATGATTTTAAATGTCAAGTTGAAAAAGTACAGTGAAAAGTCAAAGGTTCAATCTTTCACACAGATGGATTATTTGTAAAACATATAACATCTAGCAGTAATCCTCAAGGGTTAGGCAGAGGTGTACGTAATAGGACACCCTACATTTCGCCAGTTAAGATTTTAAGCCTCGTGTAAAAGAGGGCAAGCTTTTTGCCATTGGCGGGCACACAAATCTATACTCCATGGCTGATGAATATTTCCTGATGGAGAAACCCAATAACACTTAACCCAACCTGGGAATCAAACCCAGGACCCCATGGTCAGCAGTCGTAGCTTGCGACCACTAGACTAGACCAACCAGACAGTCCTCAGTCGAGATTATTTGTATAAATATAGGTAACAAAAACTAAAAAGTATTAAACTCAAGTCATTTATTTACAAAATAATGGAAGCACTGTGTGAGGAGTGATATAAGAGAAAGGAGTAAATAATGCTGTGACGTCCGACTTGTCCCGGGGAGAATGGAAGAAAATGTGTTGCACCGAGTAGAAGTAGAATGGGCAAGGGCAGGAAGATGATGATGACTGCTTGTCAAATTTGAATTTCATTGGTACTTCCCCCCCTCAGTAGCCCCATAATATGCGCGCATGACATGTTCATTTATGGACTGAGTCTATCGCGTGGGCGACACATTTCTACTGGCAGCGGGGACCCTGTTCAGGGCTGGTTGACCTCGAGGTCTCAAGCCCACTGGTGGCCGTCCTCTTCTTCGTCGTCGTGGTGGTAATGATGGTGGGGTCTACGGCGGGGAGAAAAATTCGTCGCTGGAGCTCGACGCAGCTGCAGCGCCTACGGATGTGGCGCGTCCTGGCGGCTGCGAGGCGGAGCTAACCGATGAGCTCGGACTCGGAGATGGTAGGTGTGCCTCTTGTTGGCTCGGCGTCGGTGTCGATGCATCGGTGACATTATTTACAAAGGTTTAATTTTCTGCATTTTTGGTTCAATCTCTTCCAGTTTTCTGTTATTGGGTAACGGTTTTTTTTTTCTTTACATGATTTCTTGATGTTAAACTAGTTTTCGTGGGGTTATTTTGTAAAATACTTAAATGAAAATTTGTTACTTTGTTTGGAAAGAAATCTGTCATCTTTCACTTCAATTTGACACCCGAACCCTTCGATCAATAATAGTACTAGATTCCCGATGAGCGCTTCAAAAACGGCACGAAAAATAAGACCACAAATCATTTTGTGGTCTTATTTCAAATTAGTATTGTCCAAGCATAGCCAACGTTAAGACGTCGAGATGCCGTAGTGCGCGTTTTAAAACTGTGAAAATAACCACCGTAACACCACGATTTTGGAAGGATTTTTTTATTTCGGTAAGTATATATTATTTAAGTGTTTTTTCGTGAAGTAAAAACAGGATAAATAGTAAAAATAATTCAATTAGCTAATATTTTGATGTTTGGCCAACGTTTGCAACAACGCACCAACTATTGTTACAAACATCGACTGTTTTGGAACCGGCAATACATGGAGTAGTGTTGTTATTTTATATATTATTTTTGTTTGTAGATTTTCTAGCGAACCATTTCGATTTGCAGAATACATAAACCTTATAAACATTCGAGAATATGTTCAATTAATTTTGATAGTTTGGACATAACTGGAAACACGCAAAGGCGTAGATTACAAAAATCTTTATCGGAAGAAAACTATACCTGTAGGTATTTTCATGAAATACTTTAAAACTTTGCGAAGAGCTCTTGGCTAAATAATAACAGCCGCCCAGGTCGATCTTTAAGGTTAAGCCGTGCTTGCCGAGGTTGGTCTGTGGATGGGTGACCATAATTACATATCGAGTTTCCTCCGTGCCTCGGAAAGCACGTTAAGCCATTGGTCCCAGCTGTCATTTGTAGATCTTTGACAGTCGTTACGAGTAGTCAGAAGCTAAAAGTCTGACATCCAGTCTTACCAAGGGGTATCGTATTACCCAGTTACTGGGTTGTGGAGGTCAGATAGGCAGTCGCTCCATGTACAATACTGGTACTCAGCTGCATCCGGTTAGACTGGAAGCCGACCCCAAGATAGTTTGGGAAAAGGCTAGGCAGATGATGATGACTTTTAAACTTTGCTTTAAACCGCGCATGTTTCTTTACAGGTTCAACAAGTTTAAGTTTTGAAGATACCACAGGAATACGTGACGAGCCTCGTTAGATCATGATAAACATTGTATGCACCTATATAATTTGACGGTTGCTCTCGATTTCTCTAGGACTTGGTGACAACGGGACCACAAGAGTATATGCTTTCGAATAAAAAACAGAATTTTAAACATCGGTTTACAATTATTGGTGGAGAAATAGGTGGACAAACAAACAAAATATAGTCGAATGGAGAACCTCCTTTTTTTAAAGTCTGTTAAAAATAGTACCTACTACTTAGTCAACTACTTTTTACAAAATATTTGCCACCATAAAAAACGAGCCTTGGCCTAAAAAAAATATATTTTGCAACTCTACGTCTTTCAATACTTACTGTGTTCTGAGCATTGAATTGTAATACCAAGAACTACGTCTAGTTCTAAATTAGTGTAAGCACGAAATTTTCAACGTAATGTTTTTAACCTTGTCACTTAGATTTTAAGATATATTTTAGAATAAATATTTTTGTACTCATGGCTTTTTATTTTCAAGCGACATTTTAAATTTATTGCCTTTTAGGTTTCTCCAATGAAAGGACTTAAATAAATATCTTTTGCAATTGTTATTAAACTTTATGTGCGAGTGTTAAGGTTTATAATGAACTGAAGTGGTTAATATTATTAAACTTTTTTCTATTAATTATAGATGTTTACGTGTGTGCAAACGTGGACACTTTAGCGATTCATTTTTGTTCCTGATCCTTAATCTAGTTCTATTATTGATCGAAGCCCGAACCACAGATTTTTATTTTAGTTGAAAGATTATACGAATATTTTTGGCGTCATACATTTCTTCCCATAGTTTGCATGAAATGGTACTCTTAAATTTTGTCGGATAGCAATGTCTATGATAGGTTTTTTATAGTGTCTCGGTCAATGTCTCCAAAAATATAAATTTTATTAATATATTAACGTCTTTTCCATGAATATTGCTTGCAATGCTTAATAGACTACAAGTCATACATTAAATTTTAGAGTAAAGTGGAAAAGACCAATTTATTTAAAGTTAAAATAAAAACCGTATTTTATACTAATAGACATTGAAAAAAGCCTACACTATAACATTCAATTCATTCATTCACGCAAATTGTCTGTGAATTCGAAATTCTTGTGTGCGTCCGCAAATGATATAGAGTAGGGTCACAAACGTAACAACGTTTAATTTTCGTTCGTTGCCGAAGTTGCGTTTCGGAGAAAGAGAGTAGACCTCCTGGTTCTGTGACAAATTGTCCGGAATACAACTAAACTTCACTTTGAAATTAGAAAGATGTCCAGAAAGTCTAGACAAATGACAGTCGCTTTCAAAAAGGTTAGCATGTACGAACAACGATTTTGAACCGACTTCTAAAAAAGGAGGTGGTTCTCAATTCGGATGTTTGTATTTTTTTTTATGTTTGTTCGCGCTTAACTCTGTCGCTTACCAACCGATTTGAAATTTTTTTTTTTTTGTTGGAAAGCGTATACTTTCCAAACGGTCCCATGAAAATCAGACAAGCCGTTTTGAAAAAATCAACAAAAGTCTAAATATTCTAACTTTTCATTTACTCTGCATTGCGTTTTTTGTTCGCGCATAACTCAGTCATGTACAAACTTAAGCATGCTCAGTTAAGAAAATAGTTCTGCGAAAGCGCAGATAGTGACAAACCACGCCCCTTCCTTGCTCCACCCAATTAGAGACAATACATATTTGTGTGAGTGCAGTAAGTGCGTGCGACAAAAAATATCAACAAACATTTTGCATCTCGCTAATTGTTCACGCTACCTGTTTTCATCCCAATTTTATTTTACGACCTGTTTATTTCTATCGGACTGATTGCCTGCCCAACTGTGACCTTTGCTTTGTATACCGGACTGTGATCGTGGAACTCTTTTTGACCCTTGCTCGTATCCTGGACTGTGTATCGTGCGTGACTACTGCGGGCTGTGTTTTGTCAATAACCATGACAACCCGAAACCTTAATGCAGAAGAAAGGAATGAAATCATTGTCTTGCATCGACAAGGATTGAATATATCCCAAATTGCGCTGGAGTTAAATCTACAAGTAAGTTATTTTTTGTTTTTATCCAGAGAGAGATAATAGAAATAAAAGAAATGCGTGTTGGTTTCCTTTACTGAGCTATATTTTTATTGTTTGCATTATTATATAGATCTTTTTTTTTTCTTCTGTTACCGTAATTCACAGTCCCAATTAAAAGTGATTGTTTCGCGAGCCGACGCCAACGTCGCCGTTGGCCCGAGAACAGAGCTTGACATATTAAATTGTGGGTTAAAAACAAATTTTTAATAATTCATATTATATTTGAATGCCTAAAAAAACCTACATGCATTTTTTATATTTCTTATATTTTTTTTTGTTGTTATTACAAATTTTATTCTAACGAAAGCGTGTCTTATTGAGTTTCTGTGTAAAAGAAATACACAAATATATCCATAATTGCTTACTGCAAAAATTTTTCATGTCAAATCTCTACCTCGAGTCTCTAAATACTCGTAGTATAAGCAAAATCGCTGTTTCTGTCTATTCTGTGTGTCTAAACAATGCAACGGATTTTGATATGGTTTTTACTCTCATTTAGAGAATTTCTTTTGGAAGGTTTTTATGCATGCAAATTATTATAGAGCAAAGCCGAGAATTTTAGAGATTTGTAAGACCCGTGCGAAGTCGAAGTAGATCGCTAGTTTATGATAAATATGAATAAAATAAATAACATATAATTTTGAAAAAATTAAATAAGAAAAAACTTTCATATATTCAAAATATTTTTAGGTTTTGTTTTTTTTCCTTTCTTTTTTTTTAATATCGGCGCGTTCAAAGACATTGTTTGGACATTTTATGACCCGATAACAAATCTTTCAACACTTAAACAATGGCTCTTCATTTTAAGTCATCACTGCATTTTGAAATTGAGTTATCGCACTTAGGTCGTTAACAATAATGCACAAATTTGCTTGGGAGAGTTTTACACAATATTGGAATCTACTACAATGCCATTGTTAAATATCTGTTTGTGGTCTACTACCCATATAAAATACAGATAACAATGTTTATACCTAAAATAGATTTTTTAAAAATTAGGGTTTATTTGTTACCAACTTAATCCTTTTGCACACTGCTAGTAATGTGTTTTTATTCCTATATTATGTGACAATTCGAAGCTAATTGTTCCTTTTTTACAGAGAACCACAGTGCGCCGTTGGGTGCGTAGATACGAAGATGGAGAAAGTCTAACTCAACGCGTTCGTGCACCTCGACCTCGGGCTATAAACGAAGGGCAATTAGCCAATATGCTAGCTACATTTCAAGAAAGCCCATTTACACCTACTCGCAATTTCGCGCAAGAATTTGATGTGTCAATGCAAACTATTCGGAACGAGTTGCATAGAGCTGGAGTCCATCACAGACGTCCTGCAAAAAAAATTATTTTGACTGAGGAACAAAAAGCTGCTCGCGTACGATTCGCTCGGGACTACAGAGACTTCGATTTTTCTTACGCCATATTTTCCGATGAAAAGAGCTTTAGGTCTAGCCAACAAGGTCGTCGGAATTTATGGCGTATAGATAACACAAGATACGAACCTCGAAATGTTATCCCAAATGCAGAATCAGGACGAGTGGTCGTGAATATGTGGGGCTGGATGAGTGCTGCTGGACCAGGCGAGCTTGCTTTCATACCGGGGAGGGCAAATGGCCACACATATAAAGATGTGCTTGAAAATATTATGTTACCAACTGTGCGCACGGTGTATCCAGAAATGGAGGTGCCAGAGTTTTATTTTTTTCAAGATAATTGCCCGATACACCGTGCGCTAGTTGTTCGAGAGTGGTTGCGAGACCAACCACAAATTAAATCAGTGCCATGGCCCTCCCGATCGCCAGACTTAAACCCCATTGAAAATTTATGGGGTTTTATGGTCCAGAAATGGGATAATAGGGCAGAAAGAACTAAGGAAGCACTTGTCACCCATTGCGAACAAGCTTGGGATACATTAAGGGGTTCAGATTTGTGCGAAGTCCTGGTTAGGTCCATGCGTAGCCGGTGCGATGCAGTTATAGACACTGGAGGAGCAGCGACAAAGTATTAATAATTTAATTTAAACATTCAGGTGGCCCAAATATTGACGTTAAAAAAATTGATTTGTAATCCTTGGTAGTTTTCGAGTTGTAATATTTTTTTTAATCTCTTGATTCTTGATAATTGTTACGAGATCCACTTTAAAAAACTTTATTTTCTATTATGCAATTTTTGTTGTTTAGAAGAATCCTCTATATATAAAATTATTATCTTTCTAACATTAGGAGAGACAAAAATTTTGATCGATAAGAAAGAATTTATGTTCGAATGATACAGAATCGAAACTTTTACTTCAAACATTTTTTAAATATTACCATTTATTAAACTAGAAATTAGCAAAGCAACTTGAATGTAAAGAGGCGTGTAAAAGATATAGAATTTTTTAAAGCGGTATGCTTAAATGTTTTCAAAAGATTTAAAAAAATATATAACTTGTAACAATCAAGAATCCGTAGAGTATTTTTGACGACGCTTGGGCATGGGAAACCTAATTTATTAGTTTATGACGTCACTATTGGAACCAGCACATAAAAAAAAATATTATTCACTCTGAAATTTTAATGGTTGTTTCTCCGCGACAGAATGATTTGCCCTCAGACTTTCAAAACATAGAACAAACTTTAAATATTAAAGATGTTTTTGTTTCCAAATAATAATAAAAAATCATCATTATAATATTAATTGGTTCGAGAGAGATCCGTTTTGAGTTTTTTTTTAATCACATTTTTTTTTTTTTATATGGATTTTACTATCAATATAATATAATTTCTCTGCAGGAAAAAATCATTTAAATTTCACGGTGGTGTCACTTTGATGTGTTTTTTTACACCCTATATTTTAGTATATTATTTCAATCATTCTAACTCGTATTATTCTAATTCATTAATAATATTGCCATAATTTTATTTTGTTTAATGATTGTGCCAGTTATTTTGAAGTCGTCCTGTATAATCAATATAAATAAATGGTCACTAATAATATAGTAAATCTGAAGATTTGTTTGTTTAATCGCGCTGATGAATGGAACTAACAGTGTTATTGTATATGATAGCCAGATTTAGGAAGAATATAATAAACAACGTGTTCCATAAATGCCTGTTCATATTAACACACACACACTACGTCTATACACATATATATAAAAAAAAACTATATTAAGTTTTCGATAACTTTACGAAATATATCGAAATAATGGATGAGGCAAAGAAACACCAAAATTCAGTAGAGTTCGATATGGGAATTAGGCTCTCTATCAGATACCTGATAGGTGATTATCACCTTTAAATATGACCACGCATTTTTGGAACACGTTGTAAATATCACGCTCATCACGGAGCAATAACCAAAGACGCGGGGAAACCGCGCGTGACAGCTAGTAATTGATAAATAATATAATAAAGTAAGTGTAATGTATAATATTATATGGTATGTTAAAATAACGTGTGTGTAATAAATAATAAAGGATATTATATAATTTTGAAAAATATGTTTCATACTTTTGTGTTAATAATTAGGTAATAATATTGTTGTATTATTTATTAATAGCTAACAAGACAAATGTTTTTCGCGCGGTAGTGGCGCATTATTTCTTATGTGTAGGTATATATGATATAATAATATATATATAGGTAATAGATATAAGTGTAATAATAGTAAGTTATTCATGATCTCCAAATTTTGATTATTCTTAAGTTAGAACTTTTATACTGTTATGTCTAGAATTATTTTAATCCTATTAAAACTTGATCTCATAAAACAGGTCTTCATCTCTCCTACCCTTTTACTGTGCCCTACAGGGTCCATAATGATCTCAATTATAAAGTGTTACCATCTAAGAATACTTATGGAAAAGCAATAAAGATATTGACTATTGTATTTATTTTTTGTTTTTAGTGTTTTACACTTACCAACTTGTTTTTATTTTGCTTTTGTATACAATTTTTCTTAAGTTGTGTGCGTCATTTTCGTGTAAATAAACAGTTTTTCTTTATTTTTTTTTTCTTGCTATGTAATTTTTTCAATATATATCTGTAATGTTTTCTTGGACAATCTTGAAAAGATGCATAAAAACAAAATAAATTATAATTTAAATTGTTGTTTTTTTTTCCTGTCCTAAGTGAATTTTAAACAACCCCCAAGCAACCAGTGCATATATTGGACTAAGACTAAGTTTAAAACAAAAATCTCTTATTAAAATCTCTCATTTAGATGAAAATATTTAATAACTGCCTATTATAAATAATAATTAAAAAATACTAAATAAACACTTTAGTATACCTATATAGGTAGGATTTCCAATATTTTCTAATAGAGTTAGTTACAGATGAAACTAATAAAAGCGTGTTAATAAAATACCTAATTCTAAACAGTTTTTACTGGTGTTTTTTATTAGACAATATTTGTTTTCAATTCTCCGGTAATAAATGCTCTGTAAGAATAGAATTTTCAAGCGAATAACATTCTTATAATAAAACATAAACATAATAATAAAACAGTACCCCGCGGCCCGCCGAAACGCGTCTCAAAAACTGCTGTACTACTGATTTTCGGGGGATTTTACCAATATACAGAGTTCATGAGAAAGATTTAGGTGTATAGGTAGTATTTATATTATATTAAAGAAAAACCGAACGTTTTAGTGATTTATAACACCCGTGCAAAGCTGGGGTGAGTCACTAGTAGGTATACATATCTTAGTATGAAATAATTTTTTTTTGTGAACTTTGATAATAGTTAAATAATACTAAATAACACATTTTCTAAATCAAACATAATATATTATTATGAGTACGAAATAACTTCTTGTCAACAATGATTTATAAAAGAGCTCACGCGGGGCATATCTTAGTTTGAAAACGAAACGACAAAAAGGAAAGGATTGAAAATATATTTCACAAAACAAGGGACACAGCTTACTAATGTGCGCCCCTGCACACTAGTGAGAGTGTCCACTTCTACACATCATTGTATTACGACGAACACAACTAAAATTCGCTTCCTATTGGTCAAAACGCATGCATACGGTGATCGAGTCGAGAGTCGTGCTATGCGATTATCGCCTTAGAGGTGAGCATGCGAAAGTTTGCTCGATAGTACGAACCGATTTGGAAAATTATTTCTTTATTCCAAAGCCGTACTTATTTGCGTAAAGCATTTGGTCCCATAGTCACCAAATCGGGATCTGATGATGGAATCTTGGCGAAATCTAGGGAACTCTTCAAATTTTATTGGAAAACGTACAGCGATTTTAGTATTTTCTACAACAAGTGAAGCATTTGCGTTCAATAAGAACTATTCTACCATCAGATCTGATGATGAAGCCAAGAGACAGGCACCTCTATAATAAGACAATGTACATATATTAGCTGTGTTTGGGCTTGTTGGAATTGTAACGGTATGCATTTTCCAGGTGTACCACAGACTTGACTTTCCTTAATCAACCTAAGTAACATGTAGGTCCTCTGCTTTGACAGTTTGTTTTCGCGATGATCAGGGTTCTTATTCAAAAGGCGTTGATCATTTCTTTCCCTAATTTCTTTTAATCGTTGTCCTTTTTCCTTTTTCTCAGTTTCTAGTTCGACGCCGTTTTCGCATACGAGAAGCATCTTTACTAGGTCTACCCATATTTTATTATTAGATTTAAAATATGTCACTAAAAATGAACAAATAAAAATTGTTTTTGCAAAAAAAAACCGACTTCAAAAAACCCTAAACGCACTAAAAAGTTAAAAGTAATACTATAACCTACCTATATTAATAAACCTAACCTAACCGACGATTAACCTATAATAAAATTTAATAATTCTTTGGAGTCGGTGCCAAGCAATATACGATACCTAGATGACTATATAGACAGACTAAGGCCAGAAAAACAAAACATCTTACAGTTTCTAAATATTAATTCAAATTATATTGCTTGGCACCGACTCCAAAGAATTATTAAATTTTATTATAGGTTAATCGTCGGTTAGGTTAGGTTTATTAATAAGTATGTATAGGTTGGTTATAGTATTATTTTTAACTTTTTAGTGCGTTTAGGGTTTTTTGAAGTCGGCTTTTTTTTGCAAAAAAAAAATATAGTGACAGCTTTACGGTAGCCTATATGAGATCCATAGATATTTATATTACTTTTTCTACGTCGTTTAGTGCAGCATGCTTATTTTGGCACTTGAACGGTACTGTATCATGTATATTTTGAATACACGATATCCACAGTCAATTAAACAAAATCTTACCATGAACGCCTTCTTGCCTATATCGTTCAAAAACCATACAGAACACGTTCAGAAACACTAGTTACTAGAACTACAGTTCAATTTGTGTAGGACGAGATCTTTCAAAATAAACCATGTGTAAACCACCTTCCAAGTTTTCTTATCTTACAAAGAGTATACCTAAAATGGATACACCTTTGTCTCAACAAAGATAGTTGAAGCCAAAAACCTTATGATTAAAAGTAGAAGCGTTGTCAGCAGCGGAACGAGCGGAACATCAAATATCTCCGCGGTGCTGACTGAGATTACCGCGGTTCATTTGCTCCACATTTTCCACATCGCTTGCACCGCTTAACTCAAACATTGGTGAAGAAACTATGCTAAATTCTTTTTGTCTGTACATTGCTGCTTATGAATGGATTGTTCAATTTACGTTATAGTGTTGTATTTACCCTGTGTTGTAATGCAATCTTGTATGATGAAATGGGTTTTTTTTTCTGGGGACAATCTTCAGAGGGACTTGTGGAATACGTTTGTTATGTGAATTTTATTAAATTCACATAACAGCCGAATCCAGCCTGTTTGTGACAGGCTGGATTCAGAACCTGGAGGACAGGGTATTATGGCGCAGCTTGGGTCAAGCCAGAGACCTTTTTCCAGTGGTGTACAGCGAATTGGGATAGACTCAATTGATTAATAGGACAGACAGTGTATTGTATTTATATTAAAATACGGGTAAAAGCTTTTAACAAGAACTATCTAGGTCATTGGTTGTCAATATGTTGATGTATTGCCATTACATTTTTGAACATCCAAACAATATTTGGGCATACAACTCAATGTTATTAAGAAATTTTGTACAATGTAGGTAAACAATACAAACGCAATATTCCGTTAATATAGTTCAATATAATCTACTCACACATCTATTTACAGCAATCCGTCCTATCTAGATCAAAACAAGCAGTTTTCGGCACGCTGCATCAACAAATTATATTCAGCAATGCTGAGTATAAAACAATAAGTATAAGTACAAGTTAACCACACAATCAGTTTTACACTTGAACTACGAGTATCGTTCTTATTGCTGCGACTTTAAAGCGCAGTTAATTTTAAATTGTTTTGGTACTTAAGTAACTGACAGTCAGCCAGGAGTTCGCAGTGTATTTGTTTTACAAACACAAAGCGAGCTTGGTACAACTGGTCTGATAAAAATATGCGTCCTGTTCGAACGATAGCTTTATGATAAAGTAGGTAACAAGAACAACGTCATATTCAGCTTTAAGACTGGAAAATAACTTATGATGAAAGTTCTTTGAGAAGAAAATCGCCCCTGGGAATAGTTTCATAACATTAACCTTTTGACGTGACAACGTCTAATAAATCGATGAACAGCGTCTGCATGCACGAAAAAGGATGACTACGTTACGCGTACGTTACGATCGGATCGTACGTTACGCTCATTGTAACGTTACGATAAAGTGGAGTGAAAAGTTAATATGGTTTTCATTGTTTATTACAACAACCAAATTAAAAGTAAATTTATCAATTAAATTTTAGATTTCATTTCACTCCATCTTTGTATCCATACAAAATAGTGATCATCATCATCATCATTTCAGCCGAAAGACGTCTACTGCTGGACATAGGCCTCCCCCAAAGGGGGGTTTTGCCATAACCGCCACGCTTGGCAAGCGGGTTGACGATCGCAGTACGGTTGTTGCAAAATGCTCAGAGAACGCTGCTGCCCATTCTCTGGAAAGTCACTTAGTCGCCTCTTACGACACCCACGGGAAGATATGGGATGGTGCTATTCTTAAGGTCCGACGCCATACAGACCAAAAGATAGTGATTATTCAATTTTATTCATAAAAGTATGCAATCATTTCATAAATGTTTTGTTATGACGCTGTCACGTTAAACTATCGTCAACCGACTTTACAGACATCCAATTTTTGTTATGATAAGCGTAATCAGCACTTCTCTCTGCACATGCAGTGGGCCGTGATCTACCACGTCGCGTTTTTACTTTACCTTAGACTAACTTATTAGTCTCATCTAACCATTTTTCTCAAAAACGACACTGACCATAAAACAGATTTTTTTTTCGGTGTACTGGTAATTTTCTTTGGTGTAGTTATTGACTCGGGTTACATAACTCACTGGAATCATTTTCCAAAGATAGGTTTTAATGCTCAAACATACCTACTATCCAAAATTCCTCCTATATTTATAGTTGTACGGGTTTATCCTATTATCAGCGCAGTTGAGCGCACACTGGCCTGATGCTGACGTATGTAATAGGGGATTGTCTAAATAGATGACCATCTAAGTTTAGTTCCACCTACGTAATAATGAAAATATTTCTGAATGAGAGATGTGTGGGATTTTATGGAAATATTACGTAGGACAAAATTACAAGGTTTGCAATATTTGTGTTACTTACATTCGGTTAAAGGCGCCTAAAAAAACAGATACAAAAAAGCAATGCTTATGATAGACATATTTACAAAGGTTGTACATGCAAACAGTAGGGGATATAACATTTAAAAGTGACCGTAAACAAACGTGAAAACAGTTGGAACCTTCAATATATCCATAAGTACCGATTCCCAGGTCTGACTCGATTCAGCGTCGAGGTCACAATGACGAGAGAACAAATAACTTCTGGTTACACCAGTCATACATATCATAGTACCCGCAGTACTTGACTTACAGTAACTGCCTAAACTGTATCTGCAAGGTCCCTGATCTTATAGTTCCCGTCTAACTTGTCAACGTAGTTGGCCCGCTCCAGTGGCCGACTAAACAGACAGGGATGAGAAGGTACTCCTGTGGGGGAATATTAGGTGACTTCTTCAAAGAAACTCCAAAAATGCTGATAATTAGTCTCGTATGTATTGTCTCGGTGACGATCAAAAATGGAAGAAAAAAATGACAAGCAGATACATAAAATCCTTACATCTAATTACAAACTAATTAGTACGCAACGTTGATACTTGCTCACTCCAAACGAGCAGGCGTTTAGCTCGAACATGCCCCCGGACGTTGGAAGCAGCAGAGGCGCTTTCAACCAACCGCAGAATCAACAGGCAGTGGGCAAATCCTATTGAAGGCTCTTCTGCAGACTCCAGTGGATGTTTTGACGTCTGCCACACGAACAATTCCATCTGATCCCGGGTGAACGGCGACGACTCTCCCCAATCTCCATTTAAGAGGAGGAAGATGGTCCTCCTTTATGATGACTAAAGAACCCAACTTGAGCATATCTTTGCTGGTATGCCACTTGGTTCTTTGCTGCAGTTCAGACACAAATTCTTTACTCCAACGAGCCCAAAAATGCTGACGTAGCTGCTCGATTCGTTGGAAACGAGACAATGAAGCAGTGGAGTAGTTATGTAAATCTTGCTGCGGGAGTGACGTCAGCGGTCGACCAACAAGAAAATGACCCGGAGTCAGTGGTGTGCAATCCGCTGGATCGGATGACAGCGGCGTCAGTGGACGTGAGTTTAAAATTGCTTCAATTTGGACTAACGTGGTGTTAAGTTCTTCGAAGGTTAAGTGACAATTTCCCAACACTCGCCTGAGATGATATTTAGTTGATTTTACACCCGCTTCCCAGAGTCCGCCAAAGTGAGGAGTATACGCGGGTATAAAATGAAACTTTATTCCGTCATTAGCCAATTGAATTGCAATTAGATTTAAGGAACTTCGAAAGTTCGTTACAGGCACCAACGAAAGAGGTACCGTTGTCGGAGTAGATGTCATTGGGTTTTCCCCGTCGAGAGATAAATCTAAATAAAGCTAGTAAATACTTATTGCTGGTTAAGTCACTCACCAGCTCTAAGTGGATAGCCTTGGTGGTAAAGCACACAAAAATGGCTATGTACACTTTTACCAGCCTACATCCCCGACCCGTAACGTAATTACTTGCGCAAAACTCAATCCCATGGATTACAACAGCAGCAGATCCTTCCAGAGACGCTCGCAAATAATGGAATTTGTTAATTTGATCAATTTCATCGTTACAGTGAATAAGGCTAGTATAAGTGTCGCGGAACTCCAACCAATTGCTAAAACTCCCATTAAATTTAGGTAACTGTATCGTGGGTAACTTAACAGGCTTACGTTGACTAATACGGGTACATTTCGCACTACTCATGGACTCATTATCGCTGTTATGCTTACATAACAGCTCCTGTGCCCTAGCCAGTGCTTTGTAATACTGTGAATCGAATTCAGTACGCTCAGAGACTTGAGCTTTATCATCATCTACCTGACATTCCAATCGCAACTGTACCTCATCGTAACGCTCATACAAGGACTCGATTCTTCCAATTCGTAACTGCAATTCCCTGACCTCACTGCTAGTTAACTCCTTGTCGCTGGATGCATCAAGGTAATTGATAAATGCAGTTAAACGTCCCTTTATACTTCCTCGCTTTTTAATAAGTTCTCTTTCTTCGGACATACTGGGAATCGAATGTAGTCAACCTGGAATTTATACAATTACAACTTGAAGTATATTTTTATGCAATACGAAATAAGTTACGATAGGAACCCTACGTCTAGCTACTAATGTAATTAAACTATACCTGTTGTAAACAATAAGTGAATCCAAAATGGGATTTTTTATTTAGACTTTGATTTAAGCTACATAAATTTCTCAAAACATGAACACTAATACAATAACAAATGAATAGGTAACTAAATTGACTAATACGGTTTAAATAACTGAATAAAGACAAATTAGGAGTTGTAAAGTCATCTAACACCAAACTACGCACTAATAACTATTTACTCTGAATAGAACTAAAATACTGCTATACAATTATAAATGTAGTAAAATATCTACTGAACTTTTCTCTATAATAATCTGCCCACCATACACTAAAGTGCAGTAACAGCAAAATCACGATTTCGAGTAAAACGCATTTAAAGTTAAGAATTGATTTTAAAAAATCAACAGAATGTATAAGCAAAAAAATTTGAATGCAGAAAGGTTGTAAAGGCATAGGTTCACACGTTAAAGCAATAAAAAAAAAAATATCTTAATAACTGAATTTATTATGGCCATTTATTCTTTTTGGTGCCTATTACTGCATAGCCTTTTTTGTAAAAAATACCATTTTAAACTTAGTAAAATGCAGCAAAAAGCCCTATTACTGCGTTTGGATCAGTTATTTTGTCAAGAAACCCAACTAACATGCAGTAAGGTCAAAAAAATACTGCATTTTAGTTAGTTTTTTAAGAAAAAAGTGTTCAATTTACTAGTGCAGTAAGAAAAATAGCTAGTTCACATTTTAAAGACCGTTTATTTCTTATTATTTAATCACAATAATTCAACTCACTTATGTAAAATTTACATATCAAAAATAAAAAAAACATCTAATTAATAAAGGACCCTGCGCAGAATGCACAACCTCCTTTGACAGTTTTCTCTTAATATTAACATATATAACATAATGTATCTTTATGTTTAACAATAAAATATAGATAGTAAATGTAGGTGAGTATTATAAAGGTGGACATAAACTTGAGATCAACATTACAGTAAAACAATCATCACACACAAAGCATTACAAGCCTTGGTAAGTCTTAGGTAGGTACATAATTAGTTTCTAAAAGTAATTTTTAACAGTATAACGCGCTTTAAAATAACATTGGTTTAGTTTAGCTTTTGAAGCCTCTTATTATTCTTACTACTAGACATAATCTTGAGATCAACATTAAAGTAAAACAATCATCACACACAAAGCATTACAAGCCTTGGTTATTAGGTAGGTACATAATTAGTTTCTAAAAGTAATTTTTAACAGTATATTAACGCGCTTTAAAAATAACATTGGTTTAGTTTAGCTTTTGAAGCCTCTTATTATTCTTACTACTAGATTTAAAATAATAAAAATGTATGTATCATACAATTATCAAAACAGATCAGAAAAATATTTACTTAGTTCTTTTGTTGTACTTATTAATAATCAGTCTTAAGTTAACTTTAAGGCACATTGTTTCTTAGAATTTGAAGATAAAAAATACAGACTATTAAAAATAAATTCAAAACACATTAACACTGTTTAAGATTATTCATCAATATCAAAATTAAATTCTTCTGGTTCTTGTGACGTAGAACCAACAGAAAGATTTTTCCAGAAGATTAATCTATTTGGTGGAATAAGCGGCCCTAATACGTTTAAGATGTTTCGCTTCCTTTCCCTATCAATGCCTTTAGGAACAGTTTTTACAGTAAAATTAGGCAAGTTCTTAAGTAATTTACTATAATTTGTTAAACTTGATCCCAATTAAAATGCAGTATTTAAAACATTAACTGCACTTTAGCTAGGAATAATCATATCTGTGTCATTATGCTATCCAAACTAATCTGCAGTAATGCTGTATTTTACTGCGTGTTAGTCAGTTTATAATGATAAAAGAATGTTAAGTATTCACAACTAAAATGCGACAAGCTTTGATTTTACTGCATTTTAGTTGGGAGTTCGTGACAATAAATTGTATTTTCTTAATTTGCAGTAAAAATAGCTTGTATGGCGGTAAATTTTACTGCGTATTAATTTTTTTTTTAATTTTTTTCCAGAAATATAAAACTATCTAAAGAACTGTAAAATTATATTGCTTACTGCATTTTAGTTATGAAACCTAAAAATTTAATCTGCAGTATAATTTATACTGTATTTTAGTTGGGAAATCACGCCAAATTGTTAATTTTTTTCGTTTGCAGTAAGTGAAAACTGTTAAATAAAAACCATTCTAATAGTCTTAGAAATAAGTAAGTTAATTCAATAGAAAGCTTAAGAAACCCGCTTTCAGAATCACTAATAAAACGAAAAATCACAAAAGGGCTGTTACTGCTCTTTAGTCTCTGGTGGGCAGTAATAAGAAAGAACGTATAATCGTAATTGCAAATTAAATATCATCAAACAAATGATACCTAAGTACTAGAAACTATTCACAATGCATTAAGGTAAATAAGTTACTTTCAATAATATTCAGGAATTTAAAACACTAACCTTTTTAAATCCTTAATTATGGTTATATACTACCTGAACGAGTGTTGGGTGATGATATTTTAACTGTAATAATCTTAACACCGTAAATTAGCTTGAAGTCCTTTGTTCACAGTCACGTTGCCGGCTAATAACCTCGTCGGCATATCTCCCGGGTAATGTTTGTAGAAATCCACAGAATTTTAGCAAATCTTCATGTGATTCCCAATCCAGCTCGTAATGGACCACAATGTGGGGGAATATTAGGTGACTTCTTCAAAGAAACTCCAAAAATGCTGATAATTAGTCTCGTATGTATTGTCTCGGTGACGATCAAAAATGGAAGAAAAAAATGACAAGCAGATACATAAAATCCTTACATCTAATTACAAACTAATTAGTACGCAACGTTGATACTTGCTCACTCCAAACGAGCAGGCGTTTAGCTCGAACACTCCCGTTCACTGGCTCAGCGTATCGCAGAGCTCACTGCAGATAACTGCCCCTAGGGTATAGTATAGTTTGGCAGATCGTTTAGTTTTGAGAACTTTCGCATTCACGTTCAATAATACCCACAGTTCCAACTAATTCTAGTTCGTGTCAATATAAGCACGTTCCAATGCAATAGTTGTGTATCCCAGCATCGGTTCAGTATCGCAGCGATAACGCCAATATGTCGAACTATCCTCACTGTGAACTACATTATATTCAACGATAACCGCTGAAGTTATCAGCGGTTAACGCTCCATCACACATCGCTGGTGAACCGACTGCCTTCTGATCGTAATGGGCTATGCAATGAAGTTTATGTTTTGAATTTATTTCTGAGATAGTGTGGTTCTTATTTGACTTTTTATGATGAAAGTTTATTTCTGATTTATGTTAGCATTTAAACAAATGTTACATAACATAAACGCCTGTAATTCTCGGTGGGTTAGGCATTGGTGTTTCTAATAGTACACGCTTATTTCGGCACGGCAATCGTTTCGCCCCCAATTACATGGGACTTAAAGATATTAAGTCCCATGTAATAGGGGGCGAAATGATTGTCTTCAACCGAGCATAATATGAATTGCAATTCAGAAAATCTATAAATGAAATACCAGACTTTTCTCGAACTGGGTATCGAACCCAAGACCTCATACTTATTAAGTAATTTGCTCAGAGCTGCATTATAAGGTCGAGAAAAATAATTACGCGAAAATTTTAATTATGAAAATGTAAAGCAGAAAATAAATAATGTTATTTTAGAAACTAAAAACCCGACAGAAAAGAAAATAACAAGGGATTTGGAAGCAGGGGGGACCATTGAAATTTAAACATAAAACATGTACATATTTTTGTTATCCCCTTATAAATTTTCTTTATTTTGATACCATACTCGATAGGTTTGGTTAACTTTTTTTATTAACGTATTAGAATTTGCACCGAAAATCTGCCATTTAGTATTTTTCTTCAAACACCTTTCTAACAACACTTGGGTTTTTAATACAAATATTTAAAATATTATACCTTAATTGTCGAAATCTATCCAGCCGTTTAGTAGCTACAAGGTAATAAAGAAATTTACAAACAAACAAGATACGCGCCAAAAACATAACCCTTCGCAGCTCTTGGCAGTCGGGTAAAAAATGTCTTCCTCGCGCATTTTTTGTACAATGTTTAACAAATATGACCTTATATAAAAACAGCCTTCGATCGAGAAACTCACTATCTATCGCAAAAATTAGTCACCGCGGCACAAGATCTAATATGATAGAGTGACGACCATCAATCAATTATGTATGCCCGACACCGCGCCGCGCCGCGCCCGCGTCTCATCGGGCTGACCAATACCATTACATGCGGTTTTATTGCGTACCAGCTTGTGTTCGCAGCTTCGTTCGAGAGGTGCGGTGGTCGGAAATTACCCCCCGGGAATGTAGTGTCGGAAAAAAATAATCATTTCTCCTAATCCATCCTTATTTTTCATCCATCTTTTATCGATTCTTACTTTTACAAAAAAAAAGCTTCCCTACACTGGGATTGGTGTTCCACGGTTCAAAAACGCCTGTTTCGTGCGTGCGTTCACAAACATTCAAACTCACATTCACAAACAGCCAGACCCGGAACAATTAGGCATACAAATGATTGTTGCGTACAGGGTTCGAGCCCGCGATACGCAGCGCAGCAGCCAATCGCTCACCCACTTCGCCAACCGTGGCATCAAAATCTGTCCGGCTGTTAAACCGTGAAGCGTAACAGACAGATAAACGGACCGTCAGACAGAGTCACATTCGCATTCTATAATATTAACTTTAGTTTGGATACGGTTAGCCACATGGCCATGGTAACTTATTGTCGCTAAAAGTAGCTTTATTTCGAAGTAGTAAGAGTGGTTTTATTGCGAGTTTTTGTGGTTCTATTGGCACGCGGTTGACTCTCCTTATGTTATGAAAGGTGATTGACTTCATGACTTTGTATGGAAACGTTTTTATTGGTGGGGTTTGTTTTTATTTGATAAGGGAATGTGTGGATAATAGTTGGAGGTAGTGGAAAGAGCTTGTTTTGATAAATAGTAGGCAAACTCATAACTTTTTCAAATGCAGAAAAACTTTTTCAGTTACAAGTTAAAAGCTTAGCCTGATTACCTATAACATGCTAATGAAACGTTATGGATCTATGGTAAATAAGTAGTTTCTAAGATATTAGTATTAATTAAGTGTCCGTTCACATTTTCTTTAAACATATTGTTCCGTTCCCACAAACAAACCGTGAAAACGGTTTTGTGGAGCACAGTTCTTAAATTAAGATTTGTATTAACCTTGTTTTTAATAAATAAAATAATAATTGAAAAATAAAAACTTCACTAAGTTGCCTTAAAACCCACATAAGTACTTAAGGTACGGGTTGAATTTGTAGGTTCTACATAATTTTATTATGGTCTGATCTCGATTAAGCGAGGCGAGATAGGACACAAATTATATCCGCCGCACGCTTACCTTGTAAGTCAACTTTGCTATCATCGTAACGTTGCTGACTGGCCAATATTTTTGCGATGGTCGAGTATCCCAGCGCTACTGTTGAGCAGAACGTTCTGGTTTAAAATCCGGTGTGTTTACGAGAAGGTAGTATATGCCTACCTGTGTTACAAATAATATGAGCATTATAGTACCATACAACATATTGTTATTGACCAATAGTTTTTCTTATTCAATTCGACTCTAATACATTACCAACTCCTTTTTCACAAGTCGGTTAAAAAGTAGGTACACAAAACTTAATTTCCATACCAATATTCTCTTGCCCTAAATACACCTAAAACTTTCAGTACTGTCCAGTATAGGTGGGGGTTGACGACCGGTGAGCCAATTTACTCGCGCCAGTGACTATTCCACGTTACTGGCGCGGATTACTGGCTAATGGATATTCCTGCTAAACGTTAACTTTATTACGAAACGCTGACAGGGGAAACCTATTCGTTTTTATTGAGAGGAACGAGGGTGAAATGTGTCCTTTTAATTTGATGTGTCATGGCAGAGGACTGTTGGTCTTCTTTCTTATACGAGTATTTATGGTTGAACCAAAGAAATATTAAAAAAAAATTAAGCAAACAGAAGATTCTGTTTCCTTATTTATCTGTTTTAGAGTAGAAAGTGAGTTGTTAAGTTTTGCATTATTCGATATAATGATTTCTTCAACCACGAAATCAATCAAAGTTTCATTCACCATTTTGGAATATCTTAGTAGTAGCCCGAAATCTGAGCCCGGTTGCTGGCAATAGCCTCGCCCTAATCATTTTAACATAACTGGCGACATACGGGTGCACTATAAGGTACACTCTGCCGTACCCCCGCTCCATGTCATGTTTCTTTTTTATAAAATTGCAAAGCCAGTCAGCAAAGATTTGATGTCTCTTATTACGCCACGAAAAAGTCGACGAGAAAACGCAGCGCCGCAGCATCTCTATGTTCCTTATTAAAAATAATTCCCATTTTAACATTTTTAAGTTTGTTAAATCACAGTTACAACTATGTTTACCTAAATTATATTCTGTGTATGCATATGAACATAGGAGATAGTTACCCTACAAAGGATTATAAATCCTAAAGGGCTTAGCAGCAGGACTTCCTAACCCTTATTAAGGACTTTATAATGAGTCTGATATGGAATGACAAAGGTTGGGTCCGTAGGTAAGTTTTCACAATGGGCATAGCTACGAGTATGACGTAACTCATTATCACAGTACTATGTATTTTTGTTAGGTACCAACATTTTCACGCTTGAACGGTTAAAGCGTGAAAAGGTAGGAACCTAACATTAAAAAAAAGAAACCATAAAATAAAACTAACCTAACCTAAAATAAATAGTTGTTGACCATGACCTGGCTTATGGAATACTTTTAATCCAGGTGGTAAGTTTCCGTAGGGTAACTTCCAACCTAATCAGCGACGAAGCCTTTCGGAGTAAGCTGGCTTATCTACAGGATGGGAGCCTGGGGACACCGACGCACCCATGCTTACCACGTATTTAGCACATAATTCTGAACCCTCCACATAGACTATTTTTCATCGATTATTAAAAAAAATATCAGCTGTTCCTACAAAAGTCCAATACTTTCAGAATGATGAACTGAGTACGTATAACCGTTTGTGCGCGGGTGTTTCTTCCACTTTGTATTATTTAGAAAAGCAACTTGCATCTTATGTCGATGGTCAGCAAGACTGGCAGTGAAGCTTGAAAGCTAAAGCTAAGCTCGTCAGGCGAACTAAAGTATCCCCACTCGTGAATGTTCTTTATGCACTCTCAACGCCTCCGATTGAAGAAAGTCTCTTAAAGACTACTGTAATCTTCAGATTTAGTTTTAATATAGAACTCTAGGAGAGAAAGAAGAAGAAAACTGGCGAACGTTCTTATTGTTTCTTTATACACATAAAGTACAAATAAAAATAACAACAGTCAACTGATGGTCACTATTATTCCACATATTCTTTTTGGACAATACTACAATAAATTAAAACTAAACAAGATGAACGCTGCAAAAGCTTTTAAAAAACCTAACTCCACAAAACAATTTAAAATTGAAAACCAATCATCAATTTTCGGTCCGTTCCACTCCAATCAATATTTGCTTCTAAACGTTCATACACAAACACGTACTCGTATGAACTCGTGCACAAAACGACCGATTCCACTTTTTAATCGCCAAGCAATCAATGCCTTTCATCCAAATAAAACAACACCATTCCAATTTGCACTTTACTTTCTATGAAATAAAGTTCGTTATTGGTGGTGGTGGCGGCTGAAGTATTTAATCGTTTGAAGTGTGACATGACATGAATACGAGTGCAGTGGGGAAGCGAGGCTTGCGCTTCGCCATTCTAGCAATCTCAGTGGGATTCTGGTGACGAAGATGTTTGAAAAGTGATGAATTGGTATTGAAATGTAGTTTTCATCACACTTGCACGTTAACAGTATCATACAAGTTAACTTGGCCGTAATGCCCCATATAAAACCCAAGGTCGGTAAGTATTTTTTTTTTAATTTAAATCACATTACACAGTTCATGCAAATTCAAGCAAGGAGTTTACACGCAATTGAAAAATTGTCTTATTATTTAAATAGGAATTTCATTGCAATCTCGCTACATGTTACTTAAATACTCAACTAATGTTCTTAATAATCGATAGTGTTTTGTATCAAAATGTTGAAATTATTATTTTTTTTAACACTCCGACATGGCTGTATACCTACGTAAGTATTTGCCCTTAACGTTTCTGAACGAAACATTTGTATAATCTGTGGTGTGGGCAAGAAGCCCACTATCCACTTAAAAAAAAGTTCACGTATTTCGTAAATCGTAATAATAGTTGTGCTTTCATAATGATTTACTCGCAAATGTGATGAAAAACATTGTATGTTTCACGGGCGGTACGGGAATTACGAAGCTCGAGTCAGAAAGCCCTCAGTCTTCGACTTCGGGCTTCTACTAGAGCCTCGATCGTAATTCCTTACTTACCGCCCTTAATACACAATGTACTATTTAATTTTTCATCTTAGAGAAAACGTCTGCAAAGTTTTGAAAACTTGGGAGACGTGCTCGGACACAACATTAGTAGTTTGCTTGGATGCTTAGAATGTCTGAGCACTATACAAACTGTAAACGAACCCTTCACGAAGTCGCCAACCAAGTATCATTTATATCAAACTAAGTAACTCTACGTAAAAATATTGCTGGGAAACGACTTTTTGGTGGGAAAAATGCAATGCAAAAACTCAATGTTACGCACTCAATGAAGTAAAAACATTAAAAACTCTTTACCTCCATGACCCCTGTACTATTCAATGCATCCTGTGAAAAAGTTGGTTCTTTGACCTCCAATATCTCCGTAAGTAGAGGTTCCCAGGTATGGTTCAGAACAAATAAGAATAAGTTGTGGAAGGAGAAAGTCGTATTACCGAAAATGTTAAAAAAAAAAGTATGCACTTCATAAAACGGTTAGGAACTTTTCGTGGCCTCAATGAAAAGCGAAATAAACTCATTCACATAAGCACAAAAGTTAACTCAATTAAATTGAAAGACAAACTCTTAACTGGGTCGAGCATTTGCAAAGTTGTCATTCAACATACATCTAACTTCTGCACAGTCGGGTAAATCTAAACGTAGAGAATTTATGACCGACCAAGCGTCGGTTTTATTCCAAAAGTCCAAAAGTTATCGCGAGCGAGTCAATCAGCTCGCGAATGAATTCCATTATTCGTTCAGTCGTTCGGTCCCATTCATCGTTCTTTGGAATGGAATTGAAAGCAATCTTTTTCTGAATCTCATCTGATGGAGCTGTGATCTATAATTGTTTGTTTATTTTTTTGTCTTTTGTGTCAATTGCTTTGTATTTAAAAAAAGCAAAGATAAAAGAAAGCGGAAAGGAATATGGATGAATGTAGAAAAAAATCGAAGATTTTTTTTATCTTTGCCTTTTTAAAATACAAAGCAAGTGACGGCCGTGTTTGTATGACTAGCTGTATGCGTAGACGAAGCTGGAGGAGTACGTAAGGATAACAGCTGGCAGCGTCCTGTACTTTCTGCCTCACCTCGTGGCTAAATGGCGTTAATTATTGTATGTATTTACGAAGACGATATTATCTTGAATCAATTGGATTTGTCTTGAAGAATAAGGCTTCATTTGTATCAGTGCTAAACGGCCCAGACACGCAATGCTACTAATACATATTTTAATGCGATAGTTTGTGAGGATGAATTGATGTCTGGATTTTTGTTACTCTTTCACGCAAAAACTACTGAATGGATCTGAAATTTGGCACAGGGATAGTTCTTTTTTTTTAATTCCATGATTGATTCATTCAACAAACATCCACCGTGGGCATAAGCTAGTGAAATATATTAATCCGAAACCTACTTCAGAGCAGTCTCAAGAGCAGTTTACGCTCAACAATAATTTAATTTGTAGTACATACTATAATCACGTATAGAACTAATTACGCTTGTATAATGTTACGAGTTTACCCTACATTACTCTACGCCAGAAACATAAAAATATCTAGAATTTCAAACAACGTTCCTAATTAAGTAAGCAGTATGTGTTGAATGCCAAGCGAGGCGGGCCTTACATGTTGTAACAGTGCGAGCAAATAATGATATACAAGATGAAGCCGGCATTTACACGCTGCTCAAATATACAGAATATTTCCATGAAGAACACGCGCTTTTGAGATGAAAGAGGTTTCTGTTTGAAGAGTTTGAGGAGTACTTCTTTTGATATTAAATTGAGGTGGCTTAGATATACTTATTTAAAGTATAAGGTAACTGCACTAGATCTACCGTCACTTTTGCGATTGACTGGCAGTATAACAACGGTAGGGGTCGACTTTTTACATGCTTTTATTAGCTACCTCTATGTAAAAAAATCTAAGAAGTTAAATTTGACACACTTCACGGTTTCCGATTGAGCAGAAATTTTGCATACATGTTTAGTTTGGATCACCAATGCATAGCCTAAGTGACGTCATTATTAATCCAATATGGAGGACCCCCAAAGATGGCGGACTAGTTATTTTTATGCATTCCCATGATATGGGTATCAAGTAAAACGGTTTGCTGAGAAGAATACGAGAGATAATTGACGACACTCTAAATCGTATTTTATTAAAACTAATCAGAATCACGCTTGCTGTGTCAACAAATACCGAGACCCCACCACAGCCCAGAAAGTATATTCAACCGTTGCTTGGTTCAAGCTTTCATTTGTTTAAAGATACTTACTCTCTTATAAACAGTTTAGTCGCTTAAAACCCTGACATGCAGTCTAACCAATGGTATCGTTCGGCACAAAAAATGGTTATGGTTGTGGAGATCAGATAGGCAGGCACTCTGTATAAAATACCTGTATTCAGCTGCCGAAAGCGTAATTATGAACACATCCTTCGACAACATCGCATAAATTCATATACCCAGCAACGGAATCACCTCAGCGAGGTGTTACAACAATCTTGTTACGTCGCGTCGCGCAGCACTCTTGAAGCAGCCAATTAGATGACTCCGTGGGATTAGATCCCGCGCTGATTGGCTGGAAAAAAAAATGAGAATAAATCAACTGCGCTTCTTACAGGGTGGCTTGTTAAGCTGTGTTTGATTAAATTTTGTATTGGTTTTGAAGGAAAACTGTTTAAAACTGTCAGTGAATATTACATTATTACTCAATACTAACTTAACAATACTCTAACTAAGCTTAACATGTTTTTAATTCCCAACGTCTGAATCTCTAAGTCTCTACTTTCAAATAATTGGATTAGTATTTTCTGGAATTGTGCACGAAATGGGCGCCCCTCTGCCTAACCATTCGAGGATTACAGGTCTGATGTTATCGACTAAAAAAGTTACCTAAAGGGACCTAGTAACGAATATTTAGTTATTTGTTTTTGTCCATCGTTTAGAGATAATTCTCCAATCTGACTGACAAACGCCAGCAATCCGTATTTAATCAAATTGCAAACAATCCACATCAAGGCTTATGTTCCCAGAATCGACGTGTATTGTAATGTTATACTGCTCCCACATTTCACCGATAATGCTATCCTCTGGGCTGATACTCGGAATTTTCTGACTAATCGTATTTCAACTTAGTACTCAGACCTGAGAGTTTAACTTAGTACTTTGTCAGTGCGAGCTTAAGGCAACTAATTCAATTAGTTAGTCAGGGAGCTTTGGTTCTAGTTTAATTTCTAAGTATTAGTCTAAATGCGACACCGAGATTGTACGGGGTACTGATGGCCCAGACAAATATATTCTATCAGCGATAGAATTCAACTAGCACCATTGACAAAAGCTAAAAAGAATTCTGTTGAAAGTCGTTCTTTTCTTGTGTGATTAATGCGATGAGTTAATCTGGTGTTAGAGTTTTTATGGCCATGGGCCATGGGACTCCGACTTGGCTTGTATGCATGCTAGATATTAAGCAAATTCTAAGGTATTTTTTTCAATAAAGATATTATATTCTTTACGCCGTCGGGAAATATCAGGCATAATGGTTTGGTTTCCCTTAGATATTTTTCTACACCGAAGCAAATGATAATTATACAATACGTACTTGAATCTGATTAATCAGAAGTACACGTCTAAAGTTCGAACTCGAGACCTTGACCTTGAGCAGTCTGACGGTCACGCCAGTAGGTTATTACTGCTTGAAGAAACCGTTGTCGGTAGCGCTGTTGAACGTCGTCGTCGTAAATATATGAAACGAAACGATGGCCTGCGGGTCTCCTTTTAAGAAGTATTCCTTTTGACACGATTCTCAAGGCAAAACTAACCCTGAGAACCGGACCGAAAAAGGGTTCTTCTCCTTTAATAAAATAAACCGCATTAGCTGAGAAAAATACTTAGCAACCATATTGGATTTGGTCTGTGTAGGTACTAACACGCCAAATGTACTGTGGCACGTGTGTCCCTAAGGACGTTTGAGACCTAATTGGGTCCCATTGGGTGCAAGAAATTCGAAATTGGAACACTTCTTAGTAGCTGCGAAAGAAGTAGCCAATCAGGACGCTTCGTTAACTGCTCTGAAGTTCTTGCTCGGTTTTGCTCATAAATATGTGTTATTTATTCAGTCTGTTTGTTTGGTAACGTTTTACTGGTTTGTGGAGGTGACATAGTCATTTACTACATGTAAAATAGGGTACTCAGCTACATTTGGATAGACTGGAAGCCGACCACAATATACTTGGAAATGGCTAGGCAGATGATGATAACTGTTTGTTTTAAAGAATTTTGTCCTGTACCAAGTGGCTTTGATCCACAACAGTCACGACATCTCGTTAATATCCATGACATCAGATTACGACAGTATCAAAATCACTTCCCTGCTTCGATCACTTCCCCGTTTGATTCGCCTTGTCATCAAAAGTGATTTAAAAGAAATACTCGAGCACGTTGTTTTTCTTTAAATCATATTTTTGTCAATTACTTTCTTTTTAATTAAGACAATGCCGTGATGGAAGGTTATGATTTAGATGTAGATTAACCTAGAGATTCCTACACCGGTTGAATACACTTATTAGTTGTTAGTAGTTAGTATTATAGATAACAGCAACAGTATACGGGGTGTATTTTTGAAGTGGGCGTGTATGGCCAAATCCAAAACTATGAGGAACAGCGAAAAATACTCAAAAGAGTTTCAAGCCGGATTTTGATGAACACTAAGACCTACACATAAGACTCTAGATCATAAGAGTTTTGGAAAACCAATATTCGTAGCCAGAAACCAAAACCTTTCTTTTTGCAAAATAAAAAACACACTGTATTATTTATTACACCATTCGACAGTGTCGCTAATTAAATAGGGGTTAAATTCTGGGAAGAAACGACATCCTGTATAATCGAAAACACCAAGTAATCATTTTAAATAAAAACTTTATTGCGTAGTTGATCTAGTGCACAAGCTCTGCTGTTGAGCTTGAGGTCCTAGGCATGTTAAACGTGAAATGTACGTTTACTATTATGTACAACTAAGTCTAATTCTTCGAGGATTATAGGGGTGAAATTATGTTTAGTTAAATAAACGTAATTACTGCTTGGGTTCTGTATGGTGTCGGACGTAAAGAATAGCACCATCCCATATCTTCCCGTTGGTGTCGTAAGAGGCGACTAAAGTACTTGCCAGAGAATGGGCAGAAGCGTTCTCTGTGCTTTTGTAACAACCGTACTGTGATCGCCAACCCGCTTGCCAAGCGTGGTGATTATGGCAAAACCTTTATTATGTCAATGTGGCACTGGGGGACCCCTAAGTCCAGCAATGGACGTCTTTCGGCTGAAATGATGATGATGATGATGAATTACTGCTTGTTAAACATGTTTTATACTTTCAAATATGTGTGCTAATAATACAATCCCCCGTCATACGCTAAAGGAATATATTTCCATTCGCCGTGTGCCTCGGTGAGCAATTTTATAATTAACAATAAAATTAATGGGCAATTTTATTGCTCGTATATTTTCATTGTTACAAACGTAGTATAAATGGTTCTGGAACAGGATGGTTCTTAATTTCTTTGTTGTAATTGAGATCACAGTTATAAAACCCTTTTATGGCATAGCCAGGGGTAGTAAAAGCATGGTAAAAAAATCACTAGGGTCAATGTCTTAAACCTTTTAAATATTTTTGGAACGAAGTTCCTTATCGCGCGTTGCGAAAGGGGGCTAGACGGAAAAAATTAAGACCATAAAAGTTGTAACGACACTTTTTGCTATAGTTGTAAGCCGTGCGGCGTGTGCATGTTTCTCTGCCTGTCTCTCTCTCTCTCTCTCTCTCTCTCTCATAGAAAGTAAGCCAGTTAAAAGGAATTTCGTTTCATCTGGATGTCCCTTGACACCTCTCAAGTTTTTTTATTAAAATTATATATGTCACTTGTTTGATCTAGTCTTTTTATGATATTTTCTTCATTTTCTTTTTGTATTGACTCTTTTTCTTATTTACCTATTGTTTGTTAATGTGTGGACATTGTAGGCCTTATAGATTCATAGATCCTTGGTAACTTTTTATCTCGTTCTACGTTTAGTAGTAAGCAACGACTTATTAGCGGGCCTACGATGTCCTCCCATATTTTAGTACTAATGCTGTAACATCCAAATATTGTAAAACCAAATGATTTTAAAAGAGTAACCATGGAGTTTCTTGCCGGTTCTTCTCCATAGAAAACGACCAACTCGAACCGAGCACCTTTTTATCGACGTTTTACAAGTGCCCATGTAGGCTTATGTAAAATAAAAATATTTTGATTTTTATTGATTTTGAATTTGTTCGTGTGCGCTCAACCCGTCTTCAGAGTCTTCGCGCGTCGTTACGTTACACGATGCTACGAGTAAAAATTAATTATTTCAACTTTGCAGCGAAACTGTTAAATTTATGATATTGAGGGCCTCGATTGTTGTTATAAACACTTACAGTTAGGGTTGCCAACTATACTGTTAAAAACAGTATTATACTGTTTTTCACCACATTATACTTTTTACTGTTGAACAAAAATAAAGTATACAAAATACTTTTTTTAGAATCAAAATGCTTAACACTATAAGTCTTAGATTTTTTATTTAGTCAGCGGGCGCTCTGTACAGCGCAGCCAAAAATAAATCACAATAATGGAGTTTCAGAACGAATTTGTCAATGTCAAATATTCTATGTCTAAAAAATGTGTATTTAAAACATTAAATAATTAAAATACTGTTTATTTTTCTAATAAAATTATAAGTAAAAAACCTTTTAAAAAAAAGCTTTTATTTAAATGTTCTAAAAAGAAGAAAAATAAAATTTTTCAACTTATAACCTCATTATACACAATTTATATGATCATAAAAGCTTGTCGCGAGGTTTGCGTAAGTACCTCATCATTTCAGCCGAAAGACATCCACTGCTGGACATAGGCCTCCCCCAAAGGGGGGTTTTGCCATAATCGCCACGCTTGGCAGGCGGGTTGGCGATCGCAGTACGGTTGTTACAAAAGCACAGAAAACGCTGCTGTCCATTCTCTGGCAAATCCCATAGTCGCCTCTTACGACACCCACGGGAAGATATGGAATGCTGCTATTTTTAACGTCCGACACCATACAGACCCTATAAGTAATTACCTATAAGTATTTAATTAAACTGAAATTAAAAAAAAAAACGTTAAACTTAGCAGATTATGTTACTCAATTAAATAGGTACTAGTTTATTTACACAAGTGCACTCGCGACAAGCTTTTATGATCATATAAATAGTGTATAATGAGGTTATAAGTTGAAAAATTTTATTTTTCTTCTTTTTAGAGCATTTAAATAAAAGCTTTTTTAAAAAGGTTTTTTTACTTTAATTTTATTTTAACATTTATAGTTTTGCCGTAATCGTTTCTGAACACATTATTATCTCAATCTCAACACTTTTTTAATATACATGCTATTAACCTTTGAGGAGTTCCCCGTGAGAAGACGATCCTCACTGCAAGTTGAATTCATGATACAAATCGTGATTATCCATCAAAAATAAACTCGGTATGCAAAGTTTCGAGTCCACGCTACTAACCGTTGAGGAGTTCCCTTGTGAGGAGACGATCCTGGCTGCCGGATTAAGTTACACTTGTCATAAGAATGTATTGTCTTCAGAACCAAAGGTGTGTGCAAAATTTCATCTCAATCAGACATCGGGAAGTGGTTCTAATTTAGCTTCCAAATTCCACCGTAACAAACAAACATACATACATACATACATTGCAAGTTAAATAAAAGCTTTTAATAAAATACTGTTTAATATTCTTCTCAGACCTAAATTTACTTTATTTCTTATAAAAAAGGTTGGCAACCTAACCTACTTACAGTATCTTATTGCGTAATCCTTTAGACCTTACATAGCCAGCTTATTATGTTCCCAATGCTGGGACACAGGCATTCTCTGTATGCGAGGGAATTGGCAGCATTCTACTACGCGTGCCCGGTGCGGTTAGGTAGATGTATCATGTCTTCGAGTTTTTAACCGACTTCCAAAAGGAAGAGGTTCTTAATTCGACTGTTTAAAAAAATGTATTTTCACCGATATCTTTGCCAATTGTTGACCGATTTCAAAATTCTTATTTTATTCGAAAGCCTATGCTCTTAAGGTGGTCCCATTTTAACCAAGACAGAATCTGATGATGGGATTCTAGAGAAATCGAGGGCAGTCCCCAGATTTTAAAGGCACATGCAATGTTTTTCACATACTTTCAAACGCAATTTAGATATTTGAGCCTGGTAATGATCATCTCATGTTGTAAGCTGATGAGGGAAGGTATAAGTCAGGACCTGATGATGGGATCCTAGGAAATTTAAGGACAACCATCAAATTATATGGGCATTGTTAGAAACAGTGTACTACCCATGTGATCCCATGGTCATTAGGACAGGATCTGATGATGGGATCCTGGAGGAATCGAGGGAACTCTCCAAATATTATAAGCACCCGTAGGTATTAGGCTTGGTAATCATCTCTTGTTGCTGAGCTGACGATGAAAGGTACAAGTCGGTGGTCGTGTTTAAATTCGATGAAGATCTGATGCTGATCTACGCAGATATACAATGGAACTCTTTAACTATAGACGGCAAAACTTTCGTGATTGCTGTAATCGCTTGGATGTTTATTGTTTACACAATATCATAACATAACATGACGCTTGTATGGCTTTGAGGGGTACGCAGATACGCCCGCGAGGGGTACGCCCGGGTGTCACCACTGCGAGGATCGGCCGGAGGACACGGTAGAGCACACTGTGGAGCTATGCCCCGCTTGGGCTGAGCACCGCCGTGTCCTCGTAGCGGCGATTGGCGGCGGCGACCTCTCGCGTCCGGCCCTGGTTCAATCCATGGTCCGGAGCGAGAGGGAATGGGAAGCCGTCGCCTCCTTCTGCGAAGCAGTCATGCTAGCGAAGGAGGTGGCGGAACGTGAGAGGGAGAGAACCTCACGTCCCAGCCGCCGCGGGAGACGCCCCGGGCGTCGGGGGGCAACCAGTGGCCCCCGGCCACCGTAGGCGCGGGCCTGTGGACGGTGAGTAATGGGCTAGCTCACCGTCCGTCCGTCTTATGACGACAGACCGTGCCGACGGCGCGTTCGTGTTCCACGCGCGCCTCAAGGAGATGTCAGCAAATCGGAAGGGGTCCGAGAGGGCCGATGCCTGCCAGGGCTGCGGGTTGTTCGAAAGAGATACCGTGCCCCTGGAACGCAAAGGGCTAAGAAGGAACATGGATGGGTTTTAGTCAGTCAAGTCTGACACTCCCTTCCGCTCCGCCCAGAGCGGAAGAAGTCATTTGATGATTTCCCATCCGAAAAAAAAAAAAAAAAAAAAAAAAAAAAGGGGTACGCAGATACAGTGCAACCACATTTTGATAGTTAGGTATACTAAGTTCCATTTTTGTTGCGGGCGTATTAAATGTAATAATGTAAATAAATGCAAAGCGAATATAGGATATTACAACTAAAAATAAAGGAAAATAAAAAAAACAACTTTTTTGCAAAAAAAATAAAACCGACTTCAAAAACATAAAAATGTGAAAAATAACTTTAGCTTCAGGATTTGGCGGCAAAAAATGTGAATCAATGAAACAAAACTTGCAGTCATCTTTAGCCGACGCAGCAAGACAAAATGGGTTGGCATTTAGTTATGGCCGAGAAACATGTCTATGCTGCGATGATATTGTAGACGGGGTCAAATTTAATTACCTAGATAGTCGTGTTTACGGCAAAACAAAATAAAACACGGTTTCACGAAATACAAAAAGTAACAGCGCTATCTGCAGTCATTGACGCCAAAAATCACAAAATAATTTTTATTGTTTCGATTTCGAAACCCATCACGTCTCTCGAGTTACGCTAGCTAACTTAATTTTACGCTGTATTCATTACCAATCCAATATACTACGTGACGGCGCCTTTGCAGAAAGGCTTCATATGATTCACGTTGCAAACTAAACTGTGACCACAGACGAGAGAGAAGCGGTCTACAATTCTCTCTGGCGAAACGTCAAGTCGTTGCGGGTAGCCATAATGCCATATTGACTTGGGTAGTTGTCAAGGAAGGTGGCGCGTAACAGGACGTTGACGGATCGCCGACGTCTGTTTGCTTAATCTTATTAAATCTGGTGCCACATATCATAAGTAATTCCGATGCAGCGGGTAAGAGCCTTTATCATAAGTGGGATAAAGAATCGCGCCCTCCACGAAAGTAAAGCCGAGTGAGGAACATAACCAATGATTTTTTTCAAGCAACAAAGAAAGCGTTCAAACCTGCGAGCACAAATCATCAAGAGGGTACCCTCACAACATAATCGGGTGAGACCGTTTCTTTTCTTTTCGATAAGTAGGTCATCTGACTCATTGCTTAAACATGGCTTGTTTAATTGGTTTATGGGTGACATCATAATCAGTAAACCTTACTGGCATCGGAGGTTATGATTTAAAATGCACGATGGAGATCGTACCATTAAAATACGCGATATTTTGATAAAATAGGTTGTCGGCCAATATGTTCAGAAATTATTAGATGCTGGCGTAATTTGTAAAAGTTCTTTGACATCTGGAGTTACGCGCTTGTCTGGTCTACATGTTTCAGTCGAAAAGAAAGTGTGTTTAGTCGAAATGTCACTGTTGTCCGGTTCATGCTTTACAATGATCGAAGGGACGCAGGTGCCCGGTTTATAATGTTTTTGTGATGACGTTGGTCGAGGGGACACTGTTGTCCGGCCCGTACACTGGTATGGTCGTAGGGACGCAGTTGTCCGGTTCAAACGTTGGTATAGCCGAACGGAGAGTGTCGTCCGGGTCAGATCCATTACGGATTGGTTGAAGGGATGCACTCGTCCGGTCCAGGTGTTAACTGTTTAGGGAAAGGTGCCGTCCGGGCCATGAGTGTTTGAAAGGACACACGCTTTCTTGCTGGGGGAAAGGTGCCGTCCGGTCCATGAGTGGTCGAAAGGACACACGCTTTCTTGCTGGGGGAAAGGTGCCGTCCAGTGCACGAGTGGTCGATAGGAGACACGCTTTCTTGCTGGGGGAAAGGTGCCGTCCGGTCCATGAGTGGTCGGAAGGACACGCGCTTTCTTGTTAGGAGAAAAATGCCGTCTGGTCCGTGAGTGATCGAAAGAACGCACGCTTTCTTTTGTTCTGAAACAGTTACAGTTACGACGAGAGTAATGTTTGTCATAGTTTGTCAGGATGGAAGAGCGGATGTCTTGGTGATTAGACATTGTTTGTTCCAGGAATACAATGACGCCCGAGGACGGTCGTATGTCAGTCTGGCCGTGACGGCGCCTTTGCAGAAAGGCTTCATATGATTCACGTTGCAAACTAAACTGTGACCACAGACGAGAGAGAAGCGGTCTACAATTCTCTCTGGCGAAACGTCAAGTCGTTGCGGGTAGCCATAATGCCATATTGACTTGGGTAGTTGTCAAGGAAGGTGGCGCGTAACAGGACGTTGACGGATCGCCGACGTCTGTTTGCTTAATCTTATTAAATCTGGTGCCACATATCATAAGTAATTCCGATGCAGCGGGTAAGAGCCTTTATACGTATTAAATTCTAACCTATCTGAGTAATCAAATTCTCTATCTAGCGTTGTAGTAATAATTTAATTGTGAGAGTGAGCTCGCTCCATGTCACCTCGCCCGGGCTTTCATTCATACAAATTACGACAATGTAGCAACTTCAGATTAATATGAATGAATGAGTTTCGTAATTACTAAATGGCTTTTGTTTTATTATACGGTTTCAATAGCAGGTTGTATGTAAATTTATTAGCACTGTGTTATTTTAATGTGAAAGAAATACAGGGTCAGGTAAATGTTTAGTTCTTGTGTACCCAAAAGGAATAAGCAGGGTAGTGCAATACTTTTACTTGGATTACAACAGTACCTACACCAATCGTTATTCGGTGGCTATACTTTTGCTAGTCCGGTATGAACTGGGAATCTACCGCAACTGTAATAGTGTCACCTTATGTGGACATTGTTACAAACTAAAAAAGCGGTAGAGGTCTGGTCGATGCTCATCTGAAGGAATTATCGATAGGACGAGAATAAAAACTAAACTTCAGATAAAAATGTTGCATTAAACATCGAGTGTTGACACAATTTTTTGTCATTTTGTTCCCAAAAAACAATATTTTTATTTTGTGCTTTTTCAGTTATTATCTAAACCAAAAAAAAATTATAGGTAAAAAAACCTTTTTAAAAAAAGCTTTTATTTAAATGCTTTAAAAAGAAGAAAAATAAAAATTTACAACTTATAACCTCATTATACACAATTTATATGATCATAAAAGCTTGTCGCGAGGTTTGCGTAAGTACCTTTAAGTATTTAAGTAAACTAAGATTTAAAAAAACTTAAACTTAGCAGATTAAGTTACTCAATTAAATAGGTAAATACTAGTTTATTTACAGAAGTAAACCTCGCGACAAGCTTTTATGATAATATAAATTGTGTATAATGAGGTTATAAGTTGAAAATTTTTATTTTTCTTCTTTTTAGAGCATTTAAATAAAAGCTTTTTTTAAAAAGGTTTTTTTACCTATAATTTTATTTTAACATTTTTAGTTTTGCCGTAATCTTTTCTGAACACATTATTATCTCAATCTCAACACTTTTTCATATACATGCTATTAATCGTTGAGGAGTTCCATCGTGAGGAGACGATCCTGACTGAAGGTTGAGTTCATGATACAAATCGTGATTATCCAACAAATATGAACTCGTATGCAAAGTTTCGTGTCCACGCTACTAGCCATTGAGGAGTTCCCTCTTGAGAAGACGATTCTGGCTGCAGGTTGAGTTCATGATACAAATCGTGATTATCCATCAAACATGAGCTTGTATGCAAAGTATCGTGTCCACGCTATTTACCGTTGAGGAGTTCCCTCGTGAAAAGACGATCCTGGCTGCAGGTTGAATTCATGATACAAATCCTGACTCTCCATCTAATATGAACCCGTATACAAAGTTTCGTGTCCACGCTATTAACCTTTGAGAAGTTCCCCCGTGAGGAGACGATCCTCACTGCAGGTTGAGTTCATGATACAAATCGTGATTATCCATCAAATATAAACTCGTATGTCAAGTTTCGTGTCCACGCTATTAACCTTTTAGGAGTTCCCTCGTGAGAAGACGATCCTGGTTGCAGGTTGAATTCATGATACAAATCGTGATTATCCATCAAATATGAACTCGTATGCAAACTTTCGTGCCCACGCTATTAACCGTTGAGGAGTTCCCTCGTGAGAAGATGATCCTGGCTGCAGGTTAGGTTCATTAACCGTTGAGGAGTTCTCTTATGTGGAGACGATCCTGGCTGCTGGATTAAGTTACTCTGTCATAAGAATATATTGTCTTTAGAACCAAAGGTGTCTGCAAAATTTCAGCTCAATCAGACATCGGAAAGTGGTTCTAATTTAAGTTCCAAGATTCCACCGTAACAAACAAACATACATACATTGCAAGTTAAATAAAAGCTTTTAAAAAACCGCCATCCATTTCCTACTAACAGTAACATGTCATGTCACCTCTCGTAAACAAACGCGAGGAACCCTGCTTCGCGCCCATTTGCATGGCACGACGATAAACACGGTGGGTGTAAAGCCTCCTTTGGTGACATTTTATAGAACCGTTCGAGTGTGGACGCAATTTATTTCCATTTGCCACTCGTTACCGTAACGCTGTTAGCCCGTCGGCGGTTATTTTGAACAAAAAAAAAACCGGTACGTTCTGGTTTCGACTGGTTTTATCAAGTTTTATCTGGTTTTAGCCTGTGGGATTTACGGTTGAGCGTGTGTTTTCGGCGTTTGTAGTTTTGCGTTATTCGGTGGTTAAGAAAATGTGAACGTTTACAGTTAATTCTTTTGTTTCACGTTTGAAACGGAAAGAAAACTCAAGGGATACATTTATTTGCGAGTCAATGACCTCGTATTGAAACCTGCCGCCGACGTAAAATAATTTGTTACTTGACTTGACTGAGTGCTCTCGAGTCCCGATTCAGAACAATTATTTATACAACCCCTGTACCTCAAGCTTGAACGTAAATAATGATCCTACGCACATTATGTTACAGATCATTTTTATTTGACAGACAGTCGTCGTAAAATTCTATTTTACCTGACTATAAAGTTAAGCCAGGTTTGTGCCACCAATTTCTGTTTACCAAGTGCTCCAAAATTTCTTCTTAAGCTGCAACAATTTATATTGAAAGTCAAGGGTGTCACGATAATTATCTTCCCTAATTATATTTCCTAAAGAGCAATGGTGGGCTGCTGGCTCCGTAGTCTTTGGTCTACCGGTCTCATTTTTGTGCCTTAGACGTGGGTTCGAACCCAAGCAGACAGTTTACGTTGTGTGATTTATTTCACTGCTCTCAAAACGGTGAAGTTAAACCTCGTACTTAAATAAAACGGCATGTCCTAGAACCAAGAAATCTTAGATCAGACACATCACAACAACTAGCACTGGACCCGCGTTGTGGAAAAAGACCCACAGTTCTCACGAAGAGGAGGTTTGTGTGCCAGGCTGATGCTGCTTGTAGGGGGTACTCGCTGCAGTTCATCGCTACCTCTCATCGCCCCGCTCCCCACTGTCTCTCAACTCACGGCCTTACTCTCTCTGGACGTACATAGATAACGGGGTTATTAACTGAAGTGCTTCAGCAGAACCGACAGGCTATAATAAGGCTATAACAATCCTCCCACGCTGCATTTATGAAGGCAAGCAGCTTTAAGATACATTTTAATTTTATGGTCAGTAGATGAAGATTTGGAGACTGATTTGAGAGAGTTGAATCTATATTCTATAAATGAGGGATGTTGTTGGAAAGAGATACCTTTCTACAAGTTAACTGTTGTGCCAGCTTTTCTAACACTAAAGTGACACTTGTATGAATAAATAAATAATATTGCACCGTTAGAATTCCTACGCTCTGTGCTGACCTGATTATTAAAAATCCAACAGCAGTATGCTTCAATTTAGATTTGTATCTTTTTACTTCCAACCAATTTGATATCGTTTAGGTTTAATGTGAATTGGTCAGTCACAAAATTTTGTCTAGATTTGTGTCTGATTGATGGGAATAGGCTCGTACCCTAAGCTATTTTATGAAACTAGAAACAACTGACGAAATTTGGTAATGCTTTACGCTTCTGCGTAATGCCCTACCATTCGGGAATACAGATGTGATTTTCTGTTTAAATAAATTAATTGAACTGAATTTGAATGTGTGTTTGTAAATAAGTAACAACAATGTAGGTAAATTTTTTGAGGACGTCGATGAAACGTCTTATTTCCTTCATAACGTGCAGTAAGTGCATGTTTACTTATTGCTCGCTGAAACACTTACTAGTCTTTTGCATTTTTGATCCCGTAACCCGGCACACATTCCATAAACCCGTCTGAAAAAAGGATATTCTTGATAATTTTCACATAATTTAAACATTAAAATTAAACAGTCGCACTGGACGCCGGATATTATTTTCTCTTGAGTGCAGTTGTCAACGGGCTTAACAATGTATGGTCTTATGGCCATTAGCTTGTCAACCATGGAACGGAATATAATCACGAAAAAATCAACAACATGAAATGTAAAAAAAAGTGAAAGGAAATGCATTTACATTCTTTTCTCACATTACTACCATAAACAATACACACACCACGTACAGACAGCCACCAAGCCATCCAGTTCCATCACGTTGGCTAACCGTGCCTGCCGCCGTATTTCCGGAAGACGACCTCACATCCGGCCCGGCCCGGCTCGAGATGCGATCCCGTTTGAGATCGTGATCGTAAAGAGTTCTGTAAGTGGCGGTAATGGGTGATTGCAGCCAGATAGCTATGTGAAATATTGCACGGATTAAGAAAATGGGAAAGACGTTATGATAATTTTGTTTTTGTAAAATAGAATTTTGAGTATTTAGAAATGCGGGAATGTTCGTTGAGGGTCGTTGGATTCCCGAAATTCGTAAAACTGGTCTCTCAAAAATAGTATAACTCAGTAACTGAGTGCTGAAAGTTAGACAGGAAGTCGCTCGAAGTTAAATACTGTTTTGTAGCTGTATCCGGGTTTAATCGAAGCCAACTCCAACCTGGTTGAAAAAAAGATAGATGATGAAAAGAGTATGAACCGATAAAATATAAAAAGGCTAGAAAATCTTTAACAGCCACTTTAAAAGTTCGTATGTATTTACAAAGATGAGCCATGAAATATGTGCATAGAATTGATCTAGATTTTGGAAGAGCTAGTATAAATACAAAAAACGTAGAGGAATATTGTAGGTTGACATAGTACAGTTAGAACGAAGCAATTTGCTAACATCAGATTAAGTAGAACAGTAACAATAAATAGGGCTAAATAATACCACGAACTCAATTGCATTTCTTTACGAAGTCGGCGCAGTACTACGAAAAGGCAAAAGCCTTCTCCATGCCTTTCAATTCAACCTCAAGGACTTTATTTCTCCCTTGGGAAATGTCCGGTGCATCCGGTGGAATCAAAACTCGTGTTCCTGTATGTTCGGTTGCGAGTACAGGTCGACAGATCAAAGTGGATTAAATGAAAGTCTTTGCACAGTAAAAAATCACTGTGAAAAAAATAAAAAAATTCATTGTAGTCCATTTTCAAATAACTGAAACTCTTTCACCAAACGTGTATAATATGCTTAGTATATTGCCGCGACAGAAAGAGTTTTAGGAAAATTAAATGTCGTCTGAGAATTTGAAGGTGGGTGTTTAGAAAAGAAAACGAATTTGTAATTCTAAAAATGCAATAATATTATGCTTTAATTTAGATACCGTGGAATGTTAGCGAAAATTGACATTTTTCTTTCAATCTATGATTATGGTTGAACTTGCGTTACAGCAATACAGAAGTAGAACTAACTACACTTAACTCTCCGTCCACAACCGCGCGCGATGCTGTTTGCAACGCGACCTGCAACAAGCACTTCTGCGCTTCATTTCTTTCCTTTGCCTGAGGAAACAGGTGCAGGTAGAAACAGTGTCGCACCAGAAGCTTACGGTTTTGTACATTTAGTATGGTTAGAAACACACGTGCGGAACTTGTGGCCAAACGGTACCTAATAGGGGTTTCAGACTACAATATTTCGTAGTGCGTATAAGTGTACGCGTACAGGCGGGCCACTTCAAACGCGCGTACACCAAGCGCATGTACGCGCGATCGTGTCGATTTTTTGAAGTGCCGCCATGCCGTGTTCGAGTGGGGTGAGCGGGCGTGCGCAGCGGTGTCTCTCACGGCTCAGACTTAAACGAGCTTAAAAGCGTGTCAACGCTCGAGTATACGCAAAAAAATACGCTTATCTGGAACTGTCCTAACTATATTTTAACGTGTATAAAATAAACTGAAGTCTGATATGAAGTGATTGTCAGTTTGCATGCTGTTTGCTGTCGAAACATGTAATGTGGCTGAACGTAAACAATATTGTTTGTTTGTTGTTATAATTGTTTGTTGTTTTATTGATTGCAGGTAAGTCCTTACTCGCGAACTGCTGTGGTGAGTTTTTGCACAGTTTTATGTGTTTAGTTGTAACTTTGTAGTGAGTGTCTATATTCTATACGTTGCGTACATCGAGGTGGATTTTCGTGCCGAAGATTTTAATGCGACTTTTACCGACCTTTAGAATTTAATGTCTCTTCCGAAAGGTTTATGTGTAAGATAAATATATTTAAACGTGCTATAAATGTTTTGGCATATCGCCATTGCAGTTGGGCGGGTCATTAGTTTAATACATAAAACCTTCATGTTGATGTTCTTTGTAACATTATTTGGCATAGTGAAGCACTTTGTTCACAACAAAGCAATATACTTTAACTAGAGGAAGCCAGATATATATCTATCTTTGACTGTTATACGTCAATGGACAGCTTTAGTGTCATAGCTTTGCAAAAGGTTCTATTAGAATAAGCCATGATTAACGAATTTTGTCGTGACTAAAATTTCGAACGGAAGCAGACTTTACTTTCTGTAATTAAAACACACATATTACAATCTCTGCTGACAAACGGTATGTTTAACATTCAGAAGAGACCTTCATCTCCTAGAAGAAAAATTCGAAAACATGTGACATTCTGGTTTATGGGCCTATCGCTCTCCAAGTATAAATCCACCGTCACGCAGACGGCTCGTCGCCGGCACGGTCGACCGGCTGACCGGTGGTCCGGCCACCGTAAACGATTAACCAACGTAGTTACAAAGTACAGCCTGTTAGCCGCTGTCACCAACATGTGGTTCAATCATGGTGAACAATCGTTTAGGAAAAACTGGAATTGTTTCGCGCTACGATTTTTTCCTGTGTTGTGGGTGCGTTTTGCAGGTTCTCAATTCTTTATTGCGTACCATAATGTATTTACATAGATGGATGGTACACATGGTACACGATGGATGATGGTACACGGCAAACACGTGTGTAAGTATAAAGTAAAGGCCAATATTATTATCAAAATCGAGCAAAATTTATAATAAACTTTATTTCAAGATAATTCTTCTGTTGGTGCTCCTCCAATTAAAATTGGTTATATTAACTAATAATATTGCTCCTCGCCTTTTGCAAGGTCGAACAGATCAGTAGCACTGGTCTCTTTGGTACATTCGCGAAAGTTTCTCAACTAAGACTATAATTTTCAATAAATAACTTAATAATATAAAGTTTTCTTCAGCCCACACAGCGTTTTCCCTTTTACTTTACCCATCATAGTTGTAATTAACAATTTAAGTCTCTCTTCATTTATGTATTGTAAGACCTGTGTGTCTTTCTGATTCCATTCCTAAAGGTCAGATATAACATAGTTATATACATTACTTCCGCTTATGTAGAGAATATGAAAGATAAGCGCTGATAGCTGTAACCGCCGTGACAATGATTTGCCCTTTATGAACTCTCTCTGACGGGAGTGAGACGACTAGGCCGCTACTATTGGCTCGAGTTACATTTAAATAATACCCATGCTCGCTTTATGCTCGTGGAGTTCTCGGAGTTTCTCAGCTGTCGTTGGATAATATGCTAGTAAAGTTTGAAAACACTTGAAGGAATAGTGTACCAAAGCTCTCGACGACACTTAAAAAAGGTTAACGAATATAAAAGTTTGCTGGATGGCACGATCATTATCATTGCCAATTTGAACAAATTATTTCTATTTCCAATATTTTACATGCTAAACACATTCGGCAAAGATTGATGTTATTCTCTGGTGTCGGCTCTAAAACAAGAATTAAAAAAATAACACTACTAAAAAAAATGCCAGTTGTTCCCTTTCAACGACATTTAGTAGGGGCTCTTGGCAAATCCTATTTCTTGCCGCTTGGGGGCGCTGCGGGCGATCGTGAGAGCCTACTGGCTTCACCTTATTGTTAGTGTAACCCTAAGATTACACGCGAATACGTTTTATTAACCTCCGTGCTGCGAAAAGAATGCCGCGTCAAATAGTAGTAATGTGATTTCGTGTCGGGCAAATGTAGATTTAGGTGATGTTGAAATCGTGTCTGTAATGAAAGATGGTTTATTTCTTAGTCGCATAGTTTCAGTTCATCTTAGTATTTTGCCTATACTTGATTGTATTCTCTTCACTGAATTCTTATTTGTATGCACATTAACAACTCTTTAACAAATGATCCAGTACTTTTCTTTTTCCGTTTCATTCAATGATTAGATGCCTAGTGGCTGGCCGGGGTGGCCACATTTACCGCGGTATTACTACTATTTTATAAATCTTCTAAAGTGCAGGTGTAAGGACGCTTTGGATACTTTCTCCAGCAATACTTTCACAGTGCTTCTCACCCGTAGACTTCCACATCCAACTTTTTGCTACTCTTTAGTTCTTTGAAATCAAAAGTTTACTTTTTAAGAAAAGATTAGGTATAAGTCATCTGCCAGTTCCATCACTTACTGCATAAAATCTTCAATCACTAAGACAAGACACGAAGAAAATGAAACCAGATTGTTCTATTTCTCTTTATCATCTTCAATTGAAAGTCCCAGGGCAGTAATAAACAGTGTAGCAGAGAAAGTCAGTTGTTTCCCTTCGAGACTTGGTGCAAAAACGTCGATTGAGATAATTGCGTCGATAGCGCGAGCGGATAACGTCTAGGGTAAGGCTTTGCTACACTGAAAGCGGTTTTCAAATCCGGTGTTTTATGTACTCGGCACGAATCGGAGCCCAAGAACAAATTAGTATGTGGGTTAATTCAACAAGTAACTGTTGTCTCTTCTGTCAATGTGGGACAATTTCCAATGCTTGGCAAATAATATTTCTTCCGAATTTCTCTTTATGTTGTATATTTTGGCTAAATAACTAGTAATAACACAGTCAGTATAGCTGCAACACGTTGCCGAGACGGTTTTGTTGAAAAAAGTAATTGTAAATGCATGCAAATGAATAATTCAAAAATAAACTATTCACGATCTCAGTTTTTAAATGCCAAACGTGTATGTGTCAAGTCGTGTTATTCTGCTGTGTGAAGCGGTCCAGTGAGCTCCGTTGAAACCTCACGGACTAAATTAATACCTACCATATGTTCTGTATAGCGTGGGGTCAACACGGTCGTAAGACTATCTGTCCTGTTCACTATTATAGCTATTTTGTACTAAGACTGTAAAGTTCAGCTCAAATGAGATGCCTTGTGTATTTTATCATGATTTGATGTCGTTTCTGTCTGCAATGAAATAACAATTTCCTATCTTCACGATAAGCGTTTTTTTTAGAGTTATTTAAATTGGAGTTTTTGTGCTAGTGCGACTGCTAACCATCGGGTTCTGTATTAGATTTTTCAGGCTAAGTGGTGAGTTTTTTTCGCAAACAGCCTGGATTTTGGCATTGGGCTCGTTTTAAATGGCAATAGACTTACTACGAATGCTTCGAACTATACTTGCAAGTACGTAGTAAAGCTGATTCCCTATGGGACGTGAATACAAAGGTTGACTGGTAGAAAATGCCTATGGCATTAAGTCCGCCACTGTACATTGTACTTGAAGTGTTAAATAAATAATACATTATAAGCAAAATATGAGGCTCTACTTGAGACAAAATGCTTTTCCTTGCTATTCATCCAAATCCTCTCTGGCTGCCGCAACCCTAGCATTTCCTAGTTCCAATAAATCACACAAAAACCTCTACTTCCAGTGAAGTTGGTAAATACAACCAAATAAATCTGTCGTCTCGGACGCTCATCGGTTAAGAGAAGTAGGTCGCTCGTCACTCAGAGGCACTTCAGCTCAACTTTTGAACCCCTCACTGTGGTTCACTTTCATTGGCTGGGAACTAGCTGACGTCACGGGAATAAGTGGTCGTGATAGGCTGGGGAATAAATGAAATAGTAAGCTATTTGTTACAAACTTTGACATCGTCTAAATTCATGTTGAACTCTGTAGGATGTTACATAACATAACAACATTACGCCTTATAATTCTCGAAGAGTTAGGCAGAAGTGTAGCTAGCCTGTACTCCCACATCTCGCCAGTTAAGTCCCATGAAATAGGGGGTGAGCCTATTGCTATCAACTGGGCACACATCCAGACTCCCAAGAGGCAGTAGGATGTACTTATTCATAAACACGGGAACGTGCTACTGGTATAAAAGATCTGATATCCTTACCATCATGATGTATAAGTATGAAATTGTCATGGAAATCCATTCAGTGGCGTTAAACCGAAGCGGACAGTCACTCAGACGAAGATACATTGCTAGATACATACATAATTTCGTGCAATTTTTTTTTTACTTTATTATTGGATAATTTAGGTTTGAGTTAATTCTACTCTTAATCGGGCTATAAAACTTTGTTCTGTTTTAACCGACTTAAAAAAAAGGAGGTTATCAGTTCGACCTGTATGTATGTAGTTATATGGTCAGAAATACTATCAATAACACTTGTTAACGTCATATTTACCATGTCTATTCTTTGTTTTGAGTTCTCGATATTTCGGCGCTGTTTCAAACGCCATGATCACGGATAAACTGAAGTATATCGGGAACTCAAAACAAATAATAAACATGGTAAATATCCCGTTACAAGTGTTATTGATAGTGTCAGTGACCATGTCGAATTAAAAACTGATATGGTCAAAAATGCCCAGTTTTTAACCGACTTTTGTTTATGTTAGTCTATATCAGCTTCTAAATATGTGTGCCAATTTCATAAGTGTATGTATGTTTGTGTGTCTACGCATATCTCAAAAAGTATAAGTCGGATTATATATTTTTTTATTTTTCGTTTAATTTGGTATAGTCCAACTTAGGGTACAGTGCAATTTTCATCAAAATCGGTTCAGTAGTTTTTGAGATAGAGTTTTAAGTGTGTTTACACTCACTAGGAAAACGTGTAGTTAGCTAATCATCGTAGGTAGGATTAGGTCTAGTTAGGTAGTTAGTAAGGTCTAATAGTTCGCCCCTTCATTTTTATCAGAGTAGGTAATGTCAGATCAATAAGTAGTTTTACTTTTAAACTAGCTACGCCCCGCGGTTTTATGCGCGAAGTTCTCATTTCTGTGAGACTGAAAAATATATTGTATAGGTAATTACTACTTCAAAAAACCATATAAGCACTAAAAAGTTAAAAATAATACTATAACCTACCTATATTAATAAACCTAACCTAACCTACGATTAACCTATAATAAAATTTTATAATTCTTTGGAGTCGGTGCCAAGCAATATAATTAGAATTAATGAATTAATTAATATTTAGAAGCTGTCAGATTAATGTTTTGTTTTTTCTAGCCTTAGTCTGTATATAGTCATTAAGGTATCGTATATTGATTGGCACCGACTCCAAAAAAATATTAAATTTTAGTATAGGTCAAAGTATAAAGTATTTATCTTTTAAAACATCTAAAATAACTATATATGCCCACTATTGTTTGAGGTCGGTGCCAGCCTTAATATTTGGGACTAGCTGAACCCCACGGTTTTACCCGCCTAGTCGTAGCGTGATGTTATATGTATAGCTTATAGCCGTCCTCGATGAATATCGACTATCCAACACTAAACGAATTTTTCAATTCGAACCGACTAGCGACTGGCTGGCACCGACCTCAAAAAATTGTTGGCATAATTAAGTATTTTAGATGTTTAAAAAGATAAAACTTTTATTTCTTCGAAATTTTAGTTAATAATTAAATAACACATTAAATGTTCTGTATGGTGTCGGACGTAAAGAATAGCACCATCCCATATCTTCCCGTGGGTGTCGTAAGAGGCGACTAAGGGACTTGCCAGAGAATGGGCAGCAGCGTTCTCTGTGTTTTTGTAACAACCGTACTGCGATCGCCATCCCGCCTGCCAAGCGTGGCGATTATGGCAAAACCCCCCAAAATGTCAATGTGGCGACACTTGGGGGAGGCCTATGTCCAACAGTGGACGTCTTTTGGGCTGAAATGATGATGAATGATGAACACATTAAATTAGAATTTTGAAGTCAGTTTCAAAATGATTTTTTATTTCTTAATTACATACGTTGCTCTAAACAATGTACACGACAGTAAATAGTAAAGTAATAAAACTCCGCGTTTATAGGTAAACAAACGAAGCAATGGAGTGAAGAGCGATGCATGGCGGCCATTGTGTCCACGGCCAGTAAACAGTACGCCACGTTGGCTCGGTGCAATGCGTGTTATTGGGAGCCGCGTTAGTACACATTCACACCTAGACCATGTCGTTGTACGTAGGGCCAGGAAACTGAGATCGAAAAAGAACATAACAGTTTTACCTGTGATGATTTAAATACTGCAAATACGATTACACGATACCACTGGACTAGTAGTGCAGAAGGGGAAAAAAATAACCAAAACACTACCAGTAGTGCGGCTTAGTAGTGTGGAAGGGAAGGAGGGCGGTAAGCACACTACCACATAAGCCACCTGTTTGTTTGAAAATAAGCATTACTTTAACAATACTACTGTACCTACATCAATTTATTCTAAGTGGATTAACTGCACCTGTGGCCTTTTTTATCAAGAAATCAAGAGCACATTTATTAGCTTGCATAAAGATCTCACAGGTTATCTCTCTCAGGTTCTCAGTACGGTTAGATTGAGAAAAATCGGAACCTATCGGAATGGGTAAAATTGTCCAGTACTTTTAAAGAATCAGGTATAGAAAAACCTAAAAAATAGCAAGGGAACAGGTTTTTCTGGACTGCAAAACCTGCACCATTATGCAAGCACACTTCTAAGTCTTTCTTCATACATTTTGAATAGCTTGACTTTGTTAACTTTACGTCTAATTACCTCAGTCTCTCAGTCATTTTGAAAAGTAGAAAAATTGTATTCTCTCTTCCGACTCCTCTTTTCTACTGGCCTCACAGCCATCAGCAGCTTTGATGTAACTGCGCGATCCGGGCGCTCCGATAACGATCACTGGTACCATACGGGTGGACTTTTAAAGCTCATGTCTAGAAATAAAATGCTGGCAGGAAAGGCTGAAAACTGGCTTGACTCGTGGGTTTTCCCAATCTATTGGATGTTCTGTTAATCAGCGGTTTCGAGACACGGATTCCTATAACAATCTTCTTTGAAAGCCAATTCCCCCTATATCATAATCATCTGCCTAGCTTTCTCCCAACTACGTTGGGGTCGACTTTCTAATCGTGAAAAACTCAAACTTATAGCATTTATTTCAATTAGACCATTACAGGCACTTTTGAAAGTCAAAAAACAAAAAAAAAAAACGTGAAGCTACTTTTACTTTACTTCACAAGACATAATAACTTGTGAAAGTACTGTAGTTGCCCATTCCAAAGCGTAGATCTCTATGGAGAAGAATGGGCAAGAAATTCCATGGACACTCTTTTAAATCAAAATATGTTACAAAATCTTGGTTACATCATTCGTGTTGAGAATTACTAGTATGTGAGAACGATGTAGAAATACAGGCAAGTTGAAAGCGTCCAGAATAAACTACGAAATCAATAATTCGAAAATAAAGTTTTAAAATAAAATGTGAACTAAAGATAATTTGTTATAAGAACAGTACCAGGCTAACACAAATACGTAACAGCCTTCTCTTAAAACTGCAAATGTGACTAATAGAGAGCTAAGAGAAAAGTTGGAAGCAACTGAACTGTTGGAAACTTATAAGTAAGGCTAAGTAATGGCGACACACACGCGAGTTTTATGACCATTTCTTAACTTCCGTCCTGCGTCGTCGTGTCCCTTTTATTTTGTCCAGAAGAAAATGCTTGTTATTAGTAATAGGTACGTAAAGTAAATTTTACTCTAACTTTTGTAATAGTTAAGCAGTAAATACATTCCTAGATTTGTTTAGTCTTCATCATTTATATTACTATTTGTTATTTTAAATAAAGTATTTTAATGTGCAGTTGGTTTTCTTCTTCTTCGCATTGCTGGCACGATTCATAGTATTTTAAGTTTGAACAGAATTGTAGTCATTCAATTTATCAATACCTATATAAACATACAGGAGCTTGTGGCTAAATAATAACAGCCACACGGGTCGACCTTGGTTGGACCAACCTTGGCAAGCACGGCTGCCGAGGTTAGTCCGTGGATAAGTGACCATAATAACATACCGAGTTTCCTCCGTACCTCGGAAAGCACGTTAAGCCGTTGGTCCCGGGTGTCATTTGTAGATCTTTGACTCGTCGTAACGAGTAGTCAGAAACCAAAAGTCTGACATCCAGTCTTACTAAGGGGTATCGCATTACCCAGTTACTGGGTTGTGGAGGTCAGATAAGCAGTCGCTTCATGTAACATACTGGTACTCAGCTCCATCCGGTTACACTGGAAGCCGACCCCAAGATAGTTTGGGAAAAGGCTAGGCATAAACATATCGTTCATTTTATCCCATTCAATGAGTTTTTCATGAAAAAGTTATTAAATAGGGTTAAATGAACTTAGAGGGTGATTAGTATCGAAGATTTTAATGATTATAACTCGGTAAGACCATATTTACTACGATCGCGAATCATATTTTAATCAACATACAATCCAAAACTGACCTGCATATTGCAATTGAATGTCGCGGTCTACCCTGTCGTGTCCACCTTAAGTTGGTTTCGATTAGCGGCTTGGCATTCTACAAACGATCACAATTTTTAGGGTTCCGTAGCCGAATGGCAAAAAACGGAACCCTTATAGATCCGTCATGTCTGTCTGTCTGTCTGTCTGTCTGTCTGTCTGTCCGTCCGTCCGTATGTCACAGCCACTTTTTTCCGAAACTATAAGAACTATACTGTTGAAACTTGGTAAGTAGATGTATTCTGTGAACCGCATTAATATTTTCACACAAAAATAGGAAAAAAAACCAAAATTTTGGGGTTCCCCATACACAGAACTGAAAACCAAAAATTTTTTTTCATCGTAACCATACGTGTGGGGTATGTATGGATAGGTCTTTAAAAATGATATTGACGTTTCTAATATCATTTTTTTCTAAACTGAATAGTTTGCGCTAGAGGCACATCCAAAGTGGTAAAATGTGTGTCCCCCCCCCCTCTAATTTCTAAAGTAAGAGGAGGAAAATTCTGAAAATATTTAGGATTGTAGAACGTAAAAAAAACTATCAACGAAAATTGGTTTCAATAAGATATGATGTTTAGTTTTTGAGATATGGGACTTTTTCATCAAACTGCAGCAGTAACTTTGTTTTTCATTAACATACTATGAAAAACCAATTTAGTTTTGCGGTTGAGTGGCAGTTTAATAATGAATGAAGTTCAAAATATTGTTATTATATTCCATAGTTTGGGGCTATGGAACCCTGTGTGCGAGTAAGACTCGCACTTGGCCGGTTTTTTGTTTTCAAATCAAATCATTTATTTGTAGTGAATGTAGGATACATTAAAATACAGGTGGAGTAGAAAGGAATTAGGAATGTACATTCTGCCTGAAAATAGGCACACAAAATTTAAAAAAAAACGGGCCAAGTGCGAGTCTTACTCGCATACAGGGTTCCATAGCCCCAAACAATATAATAACAATATTTTGAACGGTCATTCATTAGCCAACTTCCACTCAACCGCAAAATTAAATTTGTTTTTCATAGTAAGTTAATAAAAAACAAAGTTACTGCTGCAGTTTAGTAAAAAGTCCCATATCTCAAAAAATAAATATCAAATCTTATTCAAACCAATTTTCATTGAAAGTTTTTTTACGTTTTATATCCCAACATTTTTTTAGAATGTTTCGCTTGTTACTTTAGAAATTAGAGGGGGGAGACACACGTTTTACCACTTTGGAAGTGATCTTTCAAACGATTGACTTTGAAAGAAAATGGTTTTAGGAACCTCAATGTCATTTTAAAAGACAAGATATCTATAGACACTATATAGAAATAGTAAAGCGGTATACAGAATATATCTACCTGCCAAGTGTCTGCTATGTAGTCCTAGTAGTTTCGGAATAAAGTGGCTGTAACATACGGATGGACAGACAGACAGACAGACAGACCCACAGACATGACGAATCTATAAGGATTCCGTTTTTTGCCATTCGGCTAAGGAACCCTAAAAACGGGTTGGTTGCACTCCGGGAGTGCCGGTAGAAGTGAAAACTTGAATATTAACGTTGTGCATTTTTGATATTTTGAAATGGTTAGGGAATAACTTTACACGAAATGCTTTAAGTATCGGTATAAAGTACTATCATTTATTGCGCTATCGTATACAAACATGACAATTTAACACTTCAGAACTATTACAATCCGTCTTACGAATTTTCCAGTTTTGGAAACCCAAACTCAATGCCTGATGTCATAAAGTTCAAATTCCTTCGTAACCTACGTGACCTGTCGTTCAAGTGTCCTGACGCGCGACCTGACGCGAGTTTAACATTTTTTACCCATCACAAAAGTGCACAACGCCGCTAAAGAAGTTCACACTTCAAAAAAAGGTTGAGGTATCTAAAATTACAATTAAGATGTTACAGTTAGAATTATTGCAATCATACATTTATTAATATTCAAACATATCAAATTAATATGTTACCATAGAATAAAATTAATGTATATAATGTACATAATTTTGTTCAAAATATTTTTTTATACAACGTGTAACGTTAAATGCGCAAAACCTGAAAATAGTTTGATCAGAATAACGAGCCGAATCAATTGAACCACTTTTTAACATAGGTCACATTTTTCAAAAAATCTTCATAAAAAATGTTGCCCTGTCTATTTTTGTTCATAGGTCAAGCCATCACGCGCGCAAACCCGCAAAAATAGGTAAACAAACACAAATGTTTGTCGTCCAATTAAAATTTTCTCATACGCGGGAAAAAAAGAAAGAAACGATCAGAATTGCCAGTAAAACTAAAACAGCACATCAAACCTTTACGTTTTTGTTAATGATTATTTTTCTCTTAGAATTAGGTCAGTTGAATTAAAAATCATTTGGGGTGTCTGAGGTTTTGCGTATTTAACGTTACACTTTGTATATTTATTAAACACATTGCTGATTAAAAAGTCTTGTAAAAATCGATAATCTAAAATAAAAAAATTCTATTAGGAAGGCCACTAATTTGTTTTTAAAGTTTATAATTATATCGTTTTTGTTTTTTGAAGCAACGTCTTGCATTAATATGCCACAAATACGAAGACATGTGAACACAATGACTGCAACCAAAGCCGTCACAATAATCTATCTAAAAATTAAATAACTTCAGTTATTACAAATACGAGTATAGATTGACTAAGGTGTATAACAACAAAATGAAGTTTGAATTAAAAGTGACGTCACTATCCAATAAAATGCTTTTCAATTCGGATATTTTATTGCTTGGTTTGGCAATTTCTTTTTTTAAGATTTTTCAATATCTAGGCAATAAAACGAATGTCGTTAAACACATTTGAATTTAATATAGAGATATTAGATAAGGATTGAACAACTACTTTAAACACAAAAATATGAATATAATATGATCATTTGAATATTGATATCGTTGTGAAATCTTCCATTATTACTGTTTTGAATTTCATTTCTTTTATACAAAAAGTATCTTTCTTCGCATGTATCTCATTAAAAACAATATTTTTTATTTCATTATTATGATTGCTGTCGTCGAAGTTCAGAGCCTTGCTGAACTTCGTGAGGAAACCAAAGATTTAGCGATAGCTGAGGTGGCATTGCGAAAGACTGTCAACGGTATATTCTCCACCCTGAAACTCGATCATGTGAAGCATAAAGCGAGATTTGGAGAGTTTGCAGCTATTCACAACTTTTTCGTCACTATCACCTTACAAGATGACGACGATCTGACGGAAATTGCAAGACTAGTTAAAGTTGATGACATCGATAACAACACAGAACGTTTTATTGCACAATTAAATGAAGTACTGAATGAAGACCATAAAAGCTACGAAGCTGGAGAGGATGAATATGTAACTTTACATATAGAAACGTTTATAAGAAAACTTGAATATTTAAAATTCAAGTATGGCTTTAATAACAACACTGCAAAGCTTGGTATAAACACACATCTGTTAAATCATTTGAAGTCGAATTACACTTCGCATAACAATACAAAAACGGCCCTAGAAGGAAATGAGGATGCTTATCTTTTGAATAGTAACGAATTTTGGAGTAAGTATAGCTTAAATTGAGTTAATTTTCGAACAAAAAATTTTACTTTTACGCAAAAAAACAGCACCGTCGCTATATCTGTCGTGTTTCTGAGTTATTGAGTTTCTTGGCCGAAGTCATGATTTACTTTGCAGCTCCAGGTATTAGTCGTCGCATTTTCGAGGGACGCAGAGAATCGATCAAGCGGTTTCCCTTCATGGCGAGCGTCCAGTTCTTCAAGAAATTCCAATGTGGCGGATCCATCATCAAATCAGATCTAGTAATCACTTCAGCGTCATGTTTGCAACTGTAAGAGCTAAATCATTGTTTATTTATGAGAAATTATGCTTTTCCTTGTCTATGGACAAAACCATTGAACCTTAAACAGTTAAATTTCTTGGAATATTCTTAGACAAATTTTGCTCTTGGAAAAGCCATTTCAATAAAGTTTGCTGTAAAATGAATAGTTTTATCTACCCTCTAAGGCATTTTAGCTGCAAGATATCAAAAAGTCGAGCAATTACTGCATTTCAGAGCTACATATCCTTCATTTTGCGGTATGGTATCATTCTTTGGGGTCGCTGTGTGGAAATTGATCAAGCATTTTTTATGCTATAAAAGTGTTTAAGTGCGATATATGTGTTGAAAAAAATAGATTCTTGTCGCCCATTCTTTAGAAAGTATAAGATACACTTTACCGGGCATTTATCTTAGAAACCTGTATATTTTTGTCCAAATAAAAGATTCTTTTTCATATAGCGTTACTATGCCCCTCGATATCACAATACCAACAAGCTATATAAACCGATGACGAATCTGACACTCACATCGAACAACAGATGTATCATGTGTATCAAAATGTATAATAGACTTCCAAGTGCCATAACGACACTCCCATTTTTTTTTAATTTACGCGAATTTTAACAAAAATATTAATCGATAAATGCTTTTTTAGTGTACTTGAGTTCCTAGATTATAAGTTGTAGGTCATGAACTGGAAGTATCAATGATTGTCACATGAATTAATATCATCATCATCATTTCAGCCGAAAGGCGTCCACTGCTGGACATAGGCCTCCCCCAAATTTCGCCATATTGACATAACGTGGGAGGTTTTGCCATAATCGCCACGGTTGGCAGGCGGGTTGGCGATCGCAGTACAGTTGTCACAAAAGCACAGAGAACGCTGCTGCCCATTCTCTGGCAAGTCCCTTAGTCGCCTCTTACGACACCCACGGGAAGATATGGAATGGTGCTATTCTTTACGTCCGACACCATACTGAGCACTATAGACACAGAACACACTGAATTAATATATATATTATGAATTATTAACAAGTTGGAATGTTTTTTTTTTTATATTGCGTTTGTATATGTATACTACAATTTACTAACTGCATGCATAATTCAAATGAATTTACTTGTCATTCCTGTTATAAATAAGTATGTAAAATTTGCGCACGCCGAAATGAATGGGAGAATAACAGATCTATATACTTATCTAAGCACCTTCTATACCTTATTTGAGCAAATAAATGATTTAGATTTTATGCTAAACCGCAAAACTAGAAGCACTCGGACGATAATGTTTATTTTTTGTTATTACCGTCAGCGCCTGGAACAACCGCTTCTTTAGAGAGAACCCGAGTTTCCTCTCAGTGCAAGTGGGCTGCAATTTATACGAGGGATGTGATGAGAACATTCCTGTTCTGGAAGTCTACTTCCATCCGTCATATGACCCTAAGACTTTGAAGAACAATCTCGCAATAATGCGTTTGGTTCGGATTCTAAAGTTCGGGAGGAAAGTCAAAAAAATAAAGAAGATAGATTTTGATAGGAATCCTTCGCCTTTGCCTACGAATACAATAGGAATCACTATAATTGGTTGGGGTGCAAAAACCGTAAGTAGTTTTTCGAATGCTTTTGAAATGATCAAAATTTCTTTCTAGACAGGCACAGGGACCATAAGAGGCTCGCCGAACATAATAAACTCTATGATTACTGATTAGGACGCGAACTAAGGTGCGAAGAGCAGTAAGGTCTGCTATCAGTTGATCAGTTGTCCTTTCCCCGCATGTGACTCTCAAGTGAATGCTCAAAACTTGATTTTTCTGGAAAACTTAGTGGTAATATAAGTCTTCTTGCCCAACATTAGTTTGTTTTTCAGACCTCCAACATCATTTCAAACATTTGGAATAATCGACTGGCGTATGCGGTGCTCGACTTTTACCCACTTAGGGAATGTCAAGAAGTTTATTCTAAGTAAGTGCTATGTATACTATAAGTATGCTACCTTGTAGACTTGTCGTAAGTTGTCTTAGTTGTGACTCATCAACTCACGCACGCGAAGGAAAAAACCCTCGCGCATCGATTGATGCAAGGGGAATCGTGCAAAGCCGCGAACGGTTCATTATTATTTACGACAAATGTGACATTATTCAAAGATTATTTTTTGCGTTACTTTTAGAGAGTTCGTGACCCAAAGGAACTTTTGTGCTGGATTTTTCTCTAAAGGGGGTGGCGCATGTAACGTAAGTTTAAGAGAAAACATTAAACCTGACTAAATTATATTATAGTAATAAAATAACAACAAACAATAATCGTGGGAGAAAACCCAGGACGCTATTGGCATTTTCTTTGATTTCCCAAAAGCGTTCGACTGCGTCGGCCACAACACACTGATCTGTAAATTACATCACTAAGGAATTCGTGAAAAAGCTGTTGATGTCTGATGATTATTTCCTATTTATCAAAGGCAGCAAAAAGCAAATGTAAATGGGGCGACGTCCTGCGGATAGCCGGTGAAATGTCCGCGGTAGCCATGGCTACCCCGCGCACATGCCGCGCGCTCATGGAAAGTTTTTGCCGCGCAAGCCCCCCGCGCCACTTCCCATTTAAAGCTTATTTTCTCGTAAACTATTGCAGCTACACCAAAACAAAAAATACGTGTGTATAGCTGAAACTATACAGAATCTAACTACGTAAAAACTAATTACGACAACTAGATATAAGTATTTCGAAAAAAATGTGAACTTGAGAATATGTTGTAATTTCAGTTTCTCCAATAAGAATGTTAAGTTTTTCCAACAAGAATTGTAGTTTGTGTCAATAAAACCTAAAAAAAGATATGGATGTCATAGATGTCAACGAAAGTCTAACCGCTCTCTCGAAATAGTTCGGAGCTAACAATCTTTTACTGACTGAATACGAACTGAACAGAATGTCTAAAGTTCTCTTTACCAAATGTAACACAACGTAACCTAAATTTAAATCTTGATGGCAAATATCTTGATTTATAGTGCAAACTATTTTCTTAAGGATTACTATAGATTCAAAACAGCAGTGAGGCGCGCACATGACAACTCTTTCGGGGAGGTTTAGCTCAGCTGCCTATACAGTTAAGAAAATAAGGCAGTTAATTGTTGTAGCAACAGCTACGTTTGTACACTACGCTTATTTCCACAGCATTATGTTTTATGGAATTTTGCTGTGCGTATCGGCAGCAAACGTTGATGCAATTTTTATATTGTAAAAGAGGGCAGTCCGCGCGATCTATAAAATTGGTCCTCGCGAATCCCTCAGAGAAAAAATTTAAGAGATCGATATACTGATTTTGCCTTCACTTTATAATTATCTTAGAATGTATTTTATATGTCCGCAAAAACCGACGGATTTTCAAAATTAGAAGCGACATCCATAGTATAAACACACGCAGTAAACACGAAATAATTTTAAAACACTAACCATGGAGTTTCTTGCCGGTTCTTCTCCATACAAAACGACCAACCCGAACCATGCACATTTTGTGGACGTTTTAAAAGTGGCCATGTAGGCCTATCTATACCAGTAATAAAAAGCTGAAGAGTTCGTTTGTTTGCTTGAACGCATGAGTCCGATTTGAAAAATTTGAAGCGGAGCACCATTGAAGAATGTTTCAAAATCGGTGTTTTTTAGGGTTCCGTAGCCGAATGGCAAAAAACGGAACCCTTATAGATTCGTCATGTCTGTCTGTCTGTCTGTCTGTCTGTCCGTCTGTATGTCACAGCCACTTATTTCCGAAACTATAAGAACTATACTGTTGAAACTTGGTAAGTAGATGTATTCTGTAAACTGCATTAGGATTTTCACACAAAAATAGAAAAAAAACAATAAATTAAGGGGGTCCCCATACTTAGAACTGAAAACCAAAAAAAAATTTTCATCAAACCAATACGTGTGGGGTATCTATGGATAGGTCTTCAAAAATGATATAGATGTTTTTAATATCTTTTTTTTCTAAACTGAATAGTTTGCGCTAGAGCCACTTCCAAAGTGGTAAAATGTGTGTCCCCCCCCCTCTAATTTCTAAAGTAAGAGGAGGAAAATTCTGAAAATATTTAGCATTGTAGAACGTAAAAAATACTATCAACGAAAATTGGTTTCAATAAGATATGATGTTTAGTTTTTGAGATATGGGACTTTTTCATCGAACTGCAGCAGTAACTTTGTTTTTCATAAACATACTATGAAAAACAAATTTAATTTTGCGGTTGTGTGGAAGTTTACTAACTAATACTACTAACTAATGAATGACAGTACAAAATATTGTTATTATATTGTTTGGAGCTATGGAACCCTGTGTGCGAGTAAGACTCGCACTTGGCCGGTTTTTTCTTGTGTGTGCTGCGAAAACGGTTAAAGGTTCGCAAAAATCATGTATTAAAGAATTGTTCCCCTTTAAAAGTTCTAAAAAAAGGTCGCGCCAGCATATGTCTATCTTTTAAAGTTGGCTCACTATAACCTTTTTTACGCTAACCAAATTTGTTCTAAAATAATGCATGATATGCGATGGTGTTTTTATAAACATGATATTAATCCTTATCCGAATAAGGTCGTCACCCATCACAAGTATTAAATTTAAAAGAAAATTGCCCTTTCCATCATTCGATTTCAATGAATATCTTAGGAGATATCGTAGTTTTAAAATAACAACGCAGCAAAATAATGATCAAGTATTGCTCGTGCATTTATGATGTATCATGTAGGTACCTAAAATAGCTCCTTAAGAGGGGACTCTACGCCCGAGGAATCTGAAGAATATGTATTTGAAGAAACTGTTGCCGTCGCGCTGCGCCCGACTGAGCCCCCGTAAAGTGCGAAAGGGACAACTACAGCTCAGGCTGATTTTACCTACAAAAATCTTGACCAAAACTCGAAGAAGAAGTTTTGTATTCCACTGTTTCTTCTTCAAAACTAAACTGGTCTTAATAATTCTTATGTCAAAATTTAGAGGAAAATTATATATGTTTATGCTTCTATTATTTTCTGTTTTGTTAAAAACTTATCTAATTTAATAGTCGTCTACCGCTATGTTCTAGCGGTAAAGACGGGTTTTTTTTCGGGTTTTTGGATTGTCATTATTCTTTTAGTTATGTTTTGAAAAAAAAAGAAATGATAGGGGCATGTATTAATAAGACATAGATTTTTTGGAAAAACATCATTGCTCTAGACGCCTTATCCACGAAGAAAACAGCGGAATACGTTTGTATGGAAAAAGGCCTTCTAGAGTCCCCTCTTAACGTACGTATCATTCAAAAATATTTCGTTAGTCGCGGGTTAAAGTTAGCGCTAGCCCAAAGTAACTATTCCACGCGCGCGAAGTAACGGGCAGAAGCTAGTATAAAATAAAATATTTTGATATTGACTTTGAACAGTTGAACAGTAACAAGGCAGGTGCAGGCCAGGTTACCGCCAAAGCAAAGACGTACGGGAACCGACCAATCACAGAGCAGAAGATAGGTTGAAATCAACATTGCGCCTTTCATCTCTCCTGTTATTGGAAGAATCTTGTAGGTCCCTTATCCACAGCAATCGTCTCCACTATTGTGGCAACCGAGTCTGTACTGGCGTCGGCCGTGGTCATAGACACAGAAGTTTTTATTGCTGTACTTTAAATATCTCTATGATAAAGTGGATAATATTCAATGCATCCATCAGCATAATGTTTGAAATTCTACCGTAAACCGTGATTTTTAACCCAAAAAAGTGATTTCCCAGCCATAATTATTCCAAAGTTTTATGTACAGAATGCCTGGTTGACTACTTTGTGATGGGTACTTTTACAACCTGTAGATTCCATTATTTCCACATGATTGTTTATAAACTATTGTCGTGATAGAGAGACGCGGGTGGACCAGGTGTGATCAACGGCAAGCTTGCTGGAGTGGTCAGCTTCGGCGCCCCGAACTGCGGAGCCCCCGACGCGCCCACTGTCTTCACCAAACTTGGCTTCTACACCGACTGGATCGAAGGCATCATAGATATGGTAAGAACTTTTTGGCTATGTTTGATATGGTCAGCTAAACATTTAGATTACGAGTCAGCTTCATAATGTTTTAAACTTCTTTATTTGTTTCTGTACACGTTAATTTCATTTTAACATATTTCAATACATACAATAATTAAATATATAAAAATAGCATCCCACCGGTATCAGGGACAGAGTCCAAGCTACCGGTGCTGCGGTCAAATCAAATCAAATCACTTTTATTTGTTAACAAAGGTAAATAACTACAGATCTTGAGTTTGGTGAACAGAGCGCTATGTTTGGTCAGGGCACAATATTTCAAAAATTTTAGAATGGGCCACTAAAGTACTTTTACAAGTTACTATGCCTTGTGGCAGGCACTGCACCTTAGCTTTTTTGTTTATTTTTTACCGTCACGTCCGTAGTGCGCGTAATGGTCTAATTAAAATAAATTAATGCTTCGAGTTTGAGTTTGAAAAAACCCTTTTATTACATTTGCTCGAGTTATTAAATCACAAATGGGTGGAATAGGTACCTTTTTTCAAATAAAATCTGACAAAATTACGCTGGCCTTACGATCTGGACTCATTCTTCATTCTATTCTCTATTCCAGAAAGTACCGACTGGTAGAAAGACTACTACGGAGCGAACGACACGGGAGAAAATTTACAAGGAGAGCTTTAGAATGAGTACGAAAAGATATTTCAAAATCGCTCCCTTTACGAAACCTGACGCCGAGCATACACCTGTCCCCAGCGAAGATGCCCTGAGAACTCTCGATGAAAATAAACTTTTCAAAGAATTTGTCAAAACGATGTTCGGTAGCGAAGAAGCAAAAGAATATCTAGATCAATATGATTCTGACACAGACATAGGAACTCAAGAAAAAGTAGTGCCAAAGGATATTTCTAGATCTATTACCGTCAAACCAATCGCTATAACAACAACAGAAGTGAATACAGAGGAAATCAGTTCTGGCGATTTGGAGGTACGTGAAGACGTACACAAAGAATCTGTTAAAATGGCGACTATTATAGAGGACTTTGAAGATCCAGTACTAAAATCTGAAGAAGACACAACACGATACGAAACGACGCCAATGATTATGAAGATGGACGTAAGAGATCTAGCGGAGCAAAATATCGCCAAGCTTATTAATGATATTGACATACAAGAACTATTGGAATCTGCCATTGGGGAATCTTCCGGAGATAAGGCGATTACACCTAAAAAACCAAAACATACAAAAACCAAAATTATACGTGAAGAAAGGAAGAGCAACAAAGACAGTATTATATCTAAAGAAATAAAACTTACCACAGCCAAAATTAAACCAATAGACGTTATATCAAGCAACGACAAAATTAAACCCATTGAATTAAAACTAACCACAGACAAAATAAAACCTAAACAAATAAAACTTATCATAGACAAAGTTAAACCAATAGACCTTATATCTAACATCCACAAAATAAAGCCAAAAGAAATAAAACGACAAAGGGACCAAATTAAACCCGAGGAAACACAACAAAATAAAGTCACAAATAAACCGAAGAAGCAAACAAGTACGGAAGAATTAGAAACAGAAAGTACGGTTGAATTAACATTAGAGAGTGTAGAGGAAAGTGAAACAAGTGATGATTATACTGATGAGAGTAATGATAAGAGTGATGATGAAAGTGACGATGAGAGTAATGATGAGAATAGCGATGAGAGTAGTGATGAGAGTGATGATAATGATGATGACTACGTCGTTCATCATTCCGGCGATCTGTCACATGGTAGAGTTGATAAGATAGCTAGAGAGGTTACGTTCAGACAAAATAATACAAATGCTGGTGATTTATTCTCTCATAAAGATCTTTTGAAATTAATACATGAAGTCCTAGCTGAGGTAGTTGAAAGTGCTACAACCAAGCAAAATAATACAAAAGGCATTCTCAGTCATCGCTAGGGAAGAATGGTCGTGCAACATTCGCTGGCGACTCTTGAAAGGCGATTACTGCAGGCATTTTTCTAAGTTAGGTTCACGTCCAACAAAATAATCAGTATTTTATTAAAAAAATCACGTTAGTTTTCGTTTTATCGAAAATCGATTCAGCATTTGATTCTCTCGCAATACGATTCCAGAAGCAATAGCAGCCACTCAACTTTAATGTGGTCAAGCGAGAAAAAAAAACCCGATATACTATTTCAACCACATGAAAATCGTAATTGTTGCCGTAGTGCCAAACTGACAACGACGACTCTCGGTAGTCGCCTCTCGAAACTCTTATCTCGTGTCAACTGGTATTATATTGAACTTCAGATTCTGCAGTATGATTAAATTTTAAATTGGAACTTTATTATTCTGTTTTATTTCAATTGAAATCCGTTCAGTCGTTACAGGTAGTCTGTGGCCTGAAAGTCTGTGAACCAGTCTTACCAAGCGATATCGTCCGTACTAATTGAGTTGTGGAGGTTAGTTAAGCAGTCGCTCCATGTAAAATACAGGTATTCCGCTGTATCCAGTTAGACTGGAAACTGAATCCAACAAAGTTTGGGAAAAGCTAGACTGATGATGAGAAGTCAGGCAAGGAAATTTAATAAGGATTGTGTAATTTTATTATACACTTACTAACCGGCCAGCTTTGCCCGGTGACGTATTTTCATTAAAACTTTCAACCCCTATTTCATCCGTTTTGGGTTGAACTTTCCAAAGTCCTTTCTTAGCAGATACCTAGCTGAATCATGCTACCAGCTCTACCAGCACTACTAACATTAGAAAAAAAATTTACGAATCGTGGCGTGGCTAACTTCCGCAATGTAAGTTTATTTTGATAAAAGCGGCCAGGGCTAAACCTGTATAAATTTTATTAATGGCTCATTATTGATAAGGATAGATTTAAATAATAGTGGGTCTTCATTTTCATCCATTAGCAATAATACTTTAAATATACACAACGTTAACTATTTCGCTGACTGAATTCCTAGGCATAGTTCTGCCCCCGACAGTCTAAGCGAGCACAATTCAACGGGCGGTAATAAGCAAAACAATCCGCTACTGAGGAGACTTTGTACAAAGTTCGTCCTGAGGCGGCCCGCTTTAGATTAGAGGCCGAAAACACTTACTACCGCTAAATACCAGGATTTAGAAGCTTGACAGCCGGATCCTGAAAGCTAGTAGTAGCTAGTAGAGCTCTGTGATCACGTATTATGCTGGCATTCAACGAGAAACGTTAGACTTTAATAATGCATACTAATCTGTAGTAACATAGACGTTTCCTCGTGCTATCCATCCAAAAATATGAAGAGACGAGTAAGTAATAAGACGAAAAAGTAATGCTCGCTAGCACGAGAAATCAACATAGTAATAAAAATAACCTGTTATTAACTAAATTCGTGCTTGGTCACTTACGAGACTTAACTGAGAGCACTCTGAACAATGAGCCTTATTATAAGAAATAACTAAAACAATTCGAAAGTTTACTAGTAGCATGAGCAAGCTATAATCTATCTTAGGAAGGAATCCAAACTTGATAGTGCATGAGATCCATCACGATGGAGACACACACACGTTTTTCGTAACACACATTTTGGTTTGTGCTTCGAATTTAACTGGTTGGCTATAACATTCATTTTACCACTTTTATTTCACCGTTTTTCTTACGACTTACAATTGTAGCCATCCATCTTCTTGTCCTGACGTTATCTCAGCACATTAGCACACTGCATATCTTCGCAAATATGCGGGAAATCTTTGGCTGTAAATTGCACAAAATGATGGCTTTCTCAGTATTGTGCGACTGGTTTCTCAACTGGAATTTGGCTGTAGACATTCTGAAAAGAAGCTGTGTGGAATCGAGTTGATTGACTTTTTTAACCAATAATGTAGTCATTCTTTAATCATAGAAACTATTTTGAATACACATGCACTTAACACTTTACACTGAGATCTCAGTTGGGCTGCTTTACAATCATTAAGTTTAGATTCTTTGAAACAAAGACATTTAATATACAATTAACTTCTAGACGACACAAATAGCATTGTAATACGTTATATTGTTGTTGTAGTCTAACATGAGGAACATGGGTAAGTGACATTTTGCTATATGGGCTTACTGAAACATGAGATCAGTTTGTCTATGACATTCCTTCTGATATTAATCCTTTTACATCCACTTTTCAACTATCAAGTAGTCAGTCAGTCACACACTTGAATTAAGTCTCTCTATGGCAGTTAGCTTAAATCTCTTTGTTCGGAACCATCCAATTTTGTCTCAATAAAGTTAGTTTCTTAGTTCACTGTCCACACCAACTTGTCGATACTCTCCTCTCACTAGACATCTATAGATAGTGCTATCATTAATCCCAGATTTTGCAAACATGTCTGATAATTTTCTTCCCCCATTCGGACTTTGTCCAGCTGTCGCATGTCCGAAATTTTCAATTAACTCAAACTTTATTTTAGAAAAAAAAACTTAAATGAGCTCTTCTTTATCGTGCGATTTGTGCCGAACCCATTGGCCTCTGACTTGGGTTTACATGCCGTTGAGAAGTATCTCTCATGCTGGTTTCCTTAGGATAAACATCGTGAGGAAACTAGTATACAGGTATCAGTGAAAGAGTATTAACAATAAATTATTGCAAAATAAAAATGTCCAAACTTTTCTGTAAATATCAGATTTTTCTTCAAAAATATTAAAATTTCGAAAAGGTAACCCAACCTAAGCTATGGGTAATAATCGTACTCAAATGTGCCGAACGTGCTAGACTTATACAGGGCCAATATATGTATGGTTTATTGGACGAAGCTGGAGGCCGCGCAATACAGGCAGTGTGTACGTGAAAGTAGGGTGTCGCTCGGACCGACCTTTTATGGAAATGACTGAATGAAAATGGAAAAAAGTCTAGAGGTGTAAATAAGTTTACAGAAGGGTGAATGTAATTGAAAGCTTGTCCAGCTCGTCCCACCATCTTCTACGAGGTCTGCCACGACGCCTTCTGGCTGTGTCAGGGCTCCAGAAATTGGTTATTTGGCGCACAGCTCATTGGATCTACGTTGACCATCGAAACAATTGAAAGTCATGGTGAGGGGGCCTTCACAGCACTGGTATGACGCAGGCTAACAGTGTCAGTGATATAGAACTCCGTACTAAGCATCACACCTGTAATCTCAGAAGGTTTAGGAGAGGTACATCTGTATAAAACTATATTTTTTTTGTACTTTTTTTTATTTCGTTTTATTATTCTTAATTTATAATTTAACTTCTTTTAGGTTAATCTGGAACAATGTCTATGATTGTATTTATTGAATTGGGCGTTGATAGCTATCTTCGTTTTTCCTCTGTAAACTTAAGTTGTTCCAAATAAACTTTATTATTTAATATTATAGGTATAGCGTTTTAGGTGGGTGGGTGAGTGGGTGAAATTTAGTAAAAATAACTTCAGAACGAAAAAAAAAAATTCTAAATTGAGCAAAGTTTTATTAAGTTCAACATAATTTTTAAACAGTTTGTTAACTAGTGCGATAATTCTGTGAAGCAATGACTAAAATATTTTTTTAAGAAGAGGACGAGGCAACATTGACCTGAATACATATTTTTTCTGTACAAATAGTCAGACACCCAAACTTCTAAGTAACTTCCAGTTCTTTTTACTGCATAATGAAACTACTTAGCATATGAAAACACCTGCCTACACTCTAACACGGCCTCTAAAAGCACCGACTTCCGTGATAGTCTCACGAAGAACTTTGTGCTGAACTTGTGAAGTTTTAGCACTAAAAGTTAAGAAAGTCACGTGACTCGGAGCTGTATGCTAAATACTTGAGGTGCACTTAGAACGGAGATATGTGTAGTGCATGCAGTTTATTTGCGGTTAGTGAATAGAGATGGAAGTTTGTGATTTTGCATGTTTAACAGTTAATGAATTCTTTCATAGTACCAAAAGTTAATAAATACGTGTAGCGCTAAACGATTTTGAAAAGTCGTGCTGTTTCTTTTTCGCAAGAGACACAGTTTTTTATCTTTTTCAGCCTGTATTGTCCCGTTGCTGAACAAAAGGTCTCCCCAATAGCTGTCCACTACTCACTGTGCGTGACACAGAGACATGATAAAGTTTAGCGCTAAACGCGTCAACTAGTCTTCATTCTATAATCAGTAACCACATCGTTGTAAAAGTGGGCTTTGAGGTGGTCACACAGTCCCTGATGTAATTTAACTGCAAAGACAATACAGTAGTATGCTAAATACAATGGGTAAGCAGAGCAAGTTCGAAAATTTCAGAACATACGAGAGTCTGTAATACAATGTTCCCCAAAGTTGCAGACTGCTTAAATCGTAGTCCCCTATCTCAAATAACTGTAAAAATAATGACCTTACATGAAATAAACTGGAAAACTTGAACCCTAACCGCAAACTTTGCCATTCTTCGCGGAAATTAAACAAACAAGCACAAAGGATACAACCTTAACGATTCCAGCAAAAGTAACGTAAGCTTTGATAAAACTTGCCGCGAACACAAACAAAGGGATGTTCTTCTTAGCGTTAGTAACACGGACATATCTTGATACCAAAATTGTGACATAGAAGTGCCACATTTGAGTATAAGTTTGACTTGCCAAAACCATCGGCATCATCATAATCAGTTTACAGCATTCCACTGCTGGATAGGCCTCTTCAATCGTAGTCCATTCAACTCAATTCTTGGCAACTCACATCCCAGCTGGATGAGAGTTATACCGGTCATCCTGTGAACATCGTCTCCACCTAGCTTGAGAGCGTCCTACCTAACGTTTGCCGTTTTGTGTGACACATGAAAACGTGTACTTACCTGAACGGTCATAGATTCTGCAGATAATATGGCCGGTAGCAATTCGGTCGAATAGACAGGAAGGTGTCGAATATTGTAGATATTAGACTCTTTTTGAAATTGTTAAAACACGTATTTTCTATCCGTCGATTTTCATTCTTTTTGAGCCTCAGTACCGCAACGGTCAAGAATTTTGTATTTGATTCTTTAGAAAATTAATTCTAGCTACATTTTATAATTAAGGAACAAATGATACTTCTTGTCAAATTATCTTCTTTCATAAATCCTGTTAATGTCACTTCTATTACCTTATATTATTTTAAGTCTATGGCTACAACTCTGAGTAACGGTACCTCGCAGTGAAATCTAATAAGATTGTCCCAACTGTACGTAGTGATGAGCGCTGCTGCTAATTAGTCGACAATATTGATTCTTAGTCGATCGACTTGAGACAGTGATTTATCGACTATTCAAATTGAGGAAGGAGGAAGGAGGAAGGATTGAGGCTTTGATTTATTTGTTTAACTCTATCACTAAGTAACTGTAGTAATTATTTTCTGCTAATTTCCTTTTGTTTTATAAAAGAAAATGAGGAAGTAATTTTAGGAAAATCAAATGAAAGCCACGTTCTGCTTGAAAAATATATATGTTGGGAATTTAGCATAGGTACACTAGTTTTTATTATTTTCTATGCCATTAAGAAGATAACATTTAATCAATTTAGTCGTTTAATTTAATTATTGGGTAAACAAAAGACTCTCTGGCGTTACCTTTCATAACTTATTTCAACAAAAGCATGCCCAAAGTTATCCTGTTTATTTTATTAGGACTGAGCTCCAAATTTTGTTCTTTGACTAGCGGTGCAATCTACGTACGCGATATTAAGACCTCATATTGTGCCAAAAATTAAATACCATAACCCTCCATAAATCCAACATTCTTATGCGACACAACCCTATTTTTTTAAATAATTAAAACTCTTCATTTGAAACGTTCAAAGGGGTGTCTTTATTCAGCACTTAATGGAATCGTTGAGTTAGACCGAGTTTATCTTACCACGTTTTAGCATAAGGCGTTACGTATAATAATATTGCATTATATTTGAATAAACTTAGTACTACGTTGTGAATTATTACTAAGACTACTTGCTTTCAATCCTCGTCAAGTATTTTTTGTTAATTCAATTTGCATTTTCTTTAAAAACTAGGTGGTTATAGTTCAACAGTTGATGTAAGTATTAGACTTATGACTGAAATGGGTTTAATTAAACCCCAACTATTATCAAAAGCCTTTTTAGAAAGAAGATAACTGGGTTTTTAGTCAAAACTCGTTTTAAAATGTAATGTCTTCAGGCTGTCCGACCACCATTATCAGGCTACATCAAAAATGCATTAAAATGAGGAAAAACAAGTTTACAAATAATTCTTAACAGAATCGATTGTTACAGTCAATACTTAAAACATAGCTCCATAGGTCAAGTAAACTTGTGATATGTGTCATTAGTTATGCATTGTATGCAAGTCCATTTGTGGGTTAAAATCGATATGTTTACCAATATGTGGACTTGTTTTGTATGTCGCCAAGCCACACGGCTCTGTAACAAGACATGTTGATTATTTGCAAGCCATTGAGTATTCTCATTATTTTGTAAATAACGATGGATGTGGGTGAATTGGTAACTGTTTTTATTTGTTTTGTTCTCATGCCGTTCTTTGTGATTATATTATTATAATGTTACATTTACCTTACCTGTGGTTTTAAATATTTACTCGAATTATTTTATTTCGCGTAAACCTACATACAGTACCTACTAAATATAAAAACGTCAGAAGAAACAGCTTGAATTGGCCGTTTTATGGAGAAACCTAACCAAAACTTGGTTTCATTGAATGGCCAAGATGAAGTCTAATAAGAAAACTATAACAGTTCTAACTAGTGATGAGGTATAAAAGCTTGGCTTAGGGTAAATATTGAAGCTCAAAAATTTTCCTTCTGCAAAAACATTCGAAACTGAAATTCTTCAAAACGTTTTCCTTCTCTAAAGCTTCAAATTCCGTTCATAAAATGTTGGCGAAGCTTTTGAACCAATATTTATAGTTTCCAAGTGAAATACAACTTCTAGTACAACTTGTATGAGAAACGCAATTGTTTGGAAAATATATATTTCTGACGTATCAAACACTGTACAAATTCTTGTTTGTATACTTTTTTATCAATAACTACATATACGTTACGGTTAACTCCTAGACTCAATAGAAGATCAAAAGTTTTAAATGCTCTGACTCTTTATAGCTTACAACTTTATATTACTAAGAATTACAAAAGATAGATAAATAATTTATTCAGTGCACACAAAAGACACAACACACAGAAGCACAATTAAATGATACAGATCATATGACCTATTTAAAAACAAGGTGCCAATATACAAAAAGAGAAGAAAAACATATTTACGAAACAGATAAAGTAACACCATGACATACTACGACTTTCCGATTCTCAGACATAAAATGGATCCCCAATTCCCCATGTGAGAATCTGAAAATCGTTATCGGAACCTATTTCATTAGAGACTGTGAGTAAAAACTCAATACACACAGACATCCCCGAAGGCTTCAAAATCAAAGCGACATATCTTTGTAATTTACCTGCCGGACAGCCCTTTGCCAAGCTGATTGAGAACCGCTAAGCTTTAAGAACCCGAAAAAAATACAGCCGTCTCTTTTACTCCTACCAGTTTTATCAAAACAGAAAGAGATTACGATACAATTTGAATTTGCTTTTTCTGTTTGATATTATCATTCCTGCACGGTATGTAAATGTGTAATTCTTTGGAACATCAAAAGATTCGTGTTTTCATTATTTTCCATTCTGCTTTAGAGGTGAAATTAAAGAGGTCAAGTTCGACTGGTTATGTTTGTGTTGTGTATGACAACTATGTTAATTTGATACTTCATCCTTTTTGCAAGTCGTGCGGAAAGTTTGTAGACATTTAATTGTGTTTTCGCTTTTTGCTTTAATAAAAACTTTGTGCTCTTTTATTGGATAAGTGTGCAGATTATGTGTTTAGAAGTTGTTTAAAGAGTTTCCTTATCTAATTAATCAAAGAAAAGAGATCAAAGGTTTGTGTTATTCTTTGAAAATACAATTTAACTGTAACTTTAATAAAATATTCAAAAATTAAGAAATGTGTGTGTGGATTCGCTTTAGTTTCAATCAACATTCAAAAAATTTCTATTTTTTTCATTTCAGTTGATCCATGTTCAATACTCGTATTCAGCTGTATCCTGCAGCTGGTTAGACTGGAAGCCAACCTAAACATACATGGGAAAGGCTAGGCAGATGAGGATTTAAACATTTTACAACCATCCATTTTGATCCACGTAAATGTTACTTTGGTTCAAAAAACGCTGCTAAAGAAGTTTTCACTTATATAAATCTACGGGTACATACTGTAACAAACTTGCTTATTCCTTGATGATGAAAAGAAATAAGCTAATTTGTACATTAAATAAGTTAAAAAGGGGAAAATGAATTTATTAAAAATATACAAATTATTATCAAAAACCTGCTTATCATGAGGATTGACTCTCGATAAGTCCCCTCTTTGAGGAGTGGCTAGAGAGGCGCCACGGCGCCCTCACCTTCCGCCTGACGCAGGTCCTCAGCGGACACGGTTGTTTCGGGAGGTTCCTGCACCGAATCGGGCGGGAGGAAACGCCCGGGTGTCACCACTGCGAGGATCGGCCGGAGGACACGGTGGAGCACACTGTGGAGCTATGCCCCGCTTGGGCTGAGCACCGCCGTGTCCTCGTAGCGGCGATTGGCGGCGGCGACCTCTCGCGTCCGGCCCTGGTTCAATCCATGGTCCGGAGCGAGAGGGAATGGGAAGCCGTCGCCTCCTTCTGCGAAGCAGTCATGCTAGCGAAGGAGGTGGCGGAACGTGAGAGGGAGAGGACCTCACTTCCCAGCCGCCGCGGGAGACGCCCCGGGCGTCGGGCAACCAGTGGCCCCCGGCCACCGTAGGCGCGGGCTTGTGGACGGTGAGTAATGGGCTAGCTCACCGTCCGTCCGTCTTATGACGACAGACCGTGCCGACGGCGCGTTCGTGTTCCACGCGCGCCTCAAGGAGATGTCAGCAAATCGGAAGGGGTCCGAGAGGGCCGATGCCTGCCAGGGCTGCGGGTTGTTCGAAAGAGATACCGTGCCCCTGGAACGCAAAGGGCTAAGAAGGAACATGGATGGGTTTTAGTCAGTCAAGTCTGACACTCCCTTCCGCTCCGCCCAGAGCGGAAGAAGTCATTTGATGATTTCCCATCCTAAAAAAATGATATCAGGCATTTCTGATGACCTGAGTGTCCAAATGCGTCATGCGAGACGTGTGTACACGATCCCTCCAGCTAGGACGTGTTTGCTTGTGGGTGGACTTAGAGCAGATCCACCCTGAGTACTACTTCACTGTGTAGAAACGGACTCCCCATTTTGCCTCTGAAGGACTGGCCAAGGACTGGAAGGACGTTTCGTCAAAACGCATCCAGCCAGTATTTAAAACAGCCAGTAACAATAGGTCAAAAACCTTGCTCATAATATTTTTATAAATACAAGGTGTTGTTTTGCAACCTCGTCAAATTCTAGGAGGTAACTATGCTAATGATTCTCGACCCGAATCAATAATAAAATGAGTAGGTAATTTTCTTAAACACAAACACCAAACACCTTTGAATTTACACTAAACACCTTTCACACCGTCTGTATAAATACATAAGCAGTACGTAGGTAACACATACGTGTCGAGAGCCGCTTACAGTAAAGTTAAGCGTATTTAGAGAGAGAATTACTTCGTTCTCACGGAATACTAAGTACCTGCTCGGTAACGGATGTGCCTGCATATTTTACACATATTTCAGCTGTCCTACATACATTATTATGAAGGCAGATGATTACGTTTTGGGGCTACTGTCTAACTTGTTCATACATTCATTTTAAAGGTACCTACATTATTGTAACGCGATCGCAACAATAGGAGGTCTGGTTTCTATTTCATAACTCTACTAGCTTTTCCCGCTGCTCCGCTCGCATTATGGCTGGAGCTTACCCCATAGTAACATTTTAAATATAACTTATGACAGGTGGTGATAACGTAGCTTCCCAATAATGAAAGAACTTTTGGAATCGGATCAGCAGTTCACAAGATTATGCACTATTTCCAAACTTCACCATGAATATCTGTTGCCGGTTGGCGTGTCATAACGATTGGAGTCAGCGGATCTGCTGCAGCCTTCGAAATGGAACCTTTATACCCCGGGGGCCTATTAATAAAACCGACAGCTGGCCGGTAACATGCGACAAACCACCAATTTAACAAGTTGTTCAACGGAACACCACATTATTATTGTGAACAAAAAAATTATTTACTTTACAAAATTTGGTAACTGTTCATAACTCGGACGTTTGTCAGCGGGTTTACTCTATCAATGTCAGCAAGACCAACCACCAATGTGTACAAGCCATGTTAGCAAACTGAATGTGTTTACCATAAGCATTTTAAGCTTACTAATCAACCTCATGTCCTCTCTGTCAGAGGGAGAGCCGTACGGTTAACAATGTTGAATAACTCTTTGAGAACAGTAAAACACACCTCAACAAGTATATCCATCAATATTCCTTACTATCAATCATTGATTCGTGCTCAATTGCCCACAGTACCCGCCAGCCAATGCTAACTACACGAACTCCACAAATAAGTAAGATATAGAAGGTCAACTCTGTAATGCGAGGCATTTGTTTAAAATCGCTAGACGCACACATACATCCATATTCTAAGAGCCTTCCTAAATCCATTTTTGAACTAATTTGACCTTTTGTTGCCATGACAACAGTTGAAAACGCCCACCAAATCGTATTCGCAGAATTTCTTGGCCGCAATGGCCTTCCTCTAGCTAGCTATCTTTGTCAAACCCATAGTTGCATTCTGTGTATGTTTTTATTCCATCAATGCTAAAGATGCTAAATGTCACTTTAATCAATGCTAAAGATGTATGTAATTAATAGTTTTCCGGTACTTCAAATTTGACAGACGAAAAGTAGGCGTTTATAATATGACAATATATAAACAAACAGGACGGAATTTAGGCGTGCTTAGTTCGACTTAAGTTCAGTTAATGACTAAAAATAGCAGTGATTAACACGCTTCACGTACAGCAGCGAAAGAAACGCGCTCCCGACTGGCATTTGTTTGAGATCGTCGCACGCACACGTAGACACGCTTCACGTACAGCGAGTGCAAACTCGCTCGCAACCGGCATTTGTTTGAGATTTCCGTACGTACGCATATATCCCCGTAACCACAAGCTACAGACTCAAGTGACACGTGGCCTGCGACAGATGGGTTGAACGCCAAAGGAAAACATGTGAGCTGCAGGCGTGCCGCATGACGCATGTCGTGTCGCAAGTCGGGGTCTATAATATTCGACTGCTTAAGCTCTTTGTTTGGAGCCAGCCTTCTGACCCTATCTACTCCGTGCTAACACAATTGGCTCCCCGCCAGTGCGCTCATTGCATATAATATCGTCCACAATTCACTTAGCAACGTAAATATGTACTAAATGAACGTCTGAATGTACTGTAATTTGGGAATTAATGTTGCGATATCGAAGTGGATTATAGTCATGAGTGTATGAACAATTTGCATTGCCTATTAATAAGTCGAAGAAGAAGTTCGTATGGAGTAGTCGTAGAAGTTCTTATTGGTGTGGCTTTAGTTTTGTGAAACTACCAAAGTCGTATTTAGTTTAACAAGAATTCTAGGTAAACTGTAGTTCCAGAATATAGGCAATATTCTGGAACGTTAGTCTAGTGGTCGCAAAAAGCGACTGCACAATATGTGGTCTTATGTACGATACCAAGGTCAGACAATGTGTTATTGTTTTTCCATGAGGAAATTTCTCAGTAGCAGCCCGGAGTAGGAATTTGTGTTTGTTTGATGGCAATGGGCTCGCCTCCTATTACGAGGACGATTAACCCTCAAAATGAAGGTGTAGGTTCTAAAGGTACAGCTCTGCCTAGTCTATTAGGGATAACAGGCATGATATTATGTCTGACTCATTAAGCTTTTATTATATCCACCTTGACTGGAAGTATATGGTTAAACGAACCACTCTCACAGTATTTCTATTTAATGTAAGTTACCATCTGCTATACAAAGAACGCCAGCGCAACTCGCTAGCTTATGAGAACAAATCTCAACGTGTACATATTTTAGACTTACCTACGATTTAGGCTAAGCTCAGTAGAGGCTTAGTGCGAACGTTTATTAGACGTAGCCACGTAGTGACGTAGCTACGTAGCTACGTAGCTAGCAATATGTTCTCATTAATAACGCTTCGGTGAACTAATTTTGGAGCCGAGAAAGCTGTACACAATAGGTTTAAGGCAGGTTTTAGCTTTATGTATTAAAACAATTAATTCTACATTTGTGATGAAATGTTATTTTTGAGAAATTGACCACCACCGCACATGGTAAAAAAATAAGTTTTGTCGTGTTCTGTTTGTTAGTCCAGAATTTTCACACAATTTCTTGGTTAGTACTATTAATTTGAAACAAACGTTGGTGCACTGATTTTTCGGAGGCAACCATAAATGTGAGGATTTATAGGTCATTCATTTACGCTGTACATACAAATACAAATCATTCATCAAGGCAAAATGAATTGAAAAGTAAGAAAGGTTTGATAAGTCATAATAAATGTAGTAATTTTTTGAATATCTTAAGAATTCAATATCTATTGGAATAAAATAATAATTATCACACTGGAACAGTGGTTTTGTTTTGGTTCGTAGACGATCGATGTGTATTAAAGTGAACTTAAGAATATTGATTCATCGAGCTTAGGTACTAAGGTTCAATTTACTTGTACGTACGTACTGAAAACCGATCTGTCACGACCTGTCTACAGACTACAGGTTGTAAGTTACAATAGTTCTCGGCAAAATTTTCGATCGATAATTATAAACATTATCTACGACATGAAAATCATCTTGAAGAACTTTAACGAAGCAAAACAAGGCTGTTTTTTTTTCTAAATGTTTTGTTTATTAACTCATCTCGTAGTAAGTCGTTTGTTAGCGATTTTCCACCTCTAGCCAAAAGTTTTTGTGACCCAATGCCCAAGTGAAAATGTTGTTGTGTCCATATGACGAAATAGTCATCATCATCATCATTATTTCAGCCCAAAAGACGCTGGACATAGGCCTCCCCCAAGTGTCGCCACATTGACATTTTGGGGGGTTTTGCCATAATCGCCAAGCTTGGCAGGCGGGTTGGCGATCGCAGTACGGTTGTTACAAAACTACAGGTAAGTTACAATAGTTCTCGGCAAAATTTTCGATCGATAATTATAAACGTGTGACTCAGTAAAAACGACAGATTAAGGCCTCCCGCAGACAACCGCGATGTGGCGCGACACCGCACGTAAGTGTTTCACAGATTCAGAACACTTACCACACACTCAGTACATCATTCTGAACCTCCGTAGAACAATGTCTATGTGGGAGACGCGTGCGGTGTCGCGCCACATCGCGGTTGTCTGCGGGAGGCCTTAATCTGTCGTTTTTACCGAGTCACACGTTTATAATTATCGATCGAAAATTTTGTGACTTTTGGTGAAGAGAGTGCATAGTGCTCACGGGTTAGTCATCAGACTGGACACACGTGTGTCCGGATGGTGAAACTCAAAATTAGTATCACTTACTATTTCGTCTCTGTATGGTGTCCGACGTAAAGAATAGCACCATCCCATATCTTCCCGTGGCAGTCGTAAGATGCGACTAAGGGATTTACCAGAGAATGGGCAGCAGCGTTCTCTGTGCTTTTGTAACAACCGTACTGCGATCGCCAACCCGCCTGCCAAGCGTGGCGATTATGGCAAAACCCCCCAAAATGTCAATGTGGCGACACTTGGGGGAGGCCTATGTCTAGCGTCTTTTCGGCTGAAATGATGATGATGACTATTTCGTCATATGGACACAACAACATTTTCATCTGGGCATTGGGTCACAAAAACTTTTAGCTAGAGGTCGAAAATCGCTAACAAACGACTTACTACGAGATGAGTTAATAAACAAATCATTTAGAAAAAAAAAACAGACTCGTTTTGCTTCGTTAAAGTTCTTCAAGATGATTTTCATGTTGTAGATAATGGACCTTCATATTCGACGTTCAGCGGCAGCCCTAGTATTTTCGAATTAATTATTGAGTTTCAGCCTCCGTCCTCTCGTATCGCCGGAGGATATTCTGGTTTGTTTTGATTACCTATAGGTCAGGAGTCAGTATATCGGTACGCAGCGCCTTGGGTTGAAAAAAAAGGACACTGGGTTCTATCCTCAGATTAAGCAAATGTACATTGAGTCAGGATTTGTTAGTAACTCATATTAATAGGCTCGCTCTTATCACACAGGACTTTAACATGACTAAAAAAAAATGGTATTAATACCTACATTTTTATTGCAAAGACTGTTTGTCAGACTTATGGTTTCTAATCCTGCAACAACTGTCAAAGATGACAGCCGAGACCAAAGGCTTAAGATGTTTTCGGTGTCGCGGTGAAATTGATGGTCACTCATTCACGGACCGACCTCGATAAGTATTACCTTTAAGATCAAACCGTGCTGTTGTTATTACTTCGCCATCTGCGTAATGTTATGTTATCTTATAATTTCAAAGCCTGTTTATCTCAAGGCAAATACTTGTTAATCATTCTTCTATCGTAGTATTCTCGTGTTCGTCACTCCTAACTCTTCAATTAATTATTGAGCCCCACTTCGAGTTGTTGCGACGTCGCGTTAAAGTTTGACAAAGGGCGTCATATTTATAACGAAGTTCGGAACTGTTACTGTTCTGAGCTAGTGCATATTCAGTTAGTGTTGCTTTATTGTCTCGGATGAGAGGAAGTTGGTCTTGACATAGACTATTGCCCTGAGCAGTTCAGAAGTAGCGACTAAATCTGACGTTGTGTCGAGTTGCGAAGTTATCTTTAAAAAAATATTGTTTATAACGAGTTTCCTCCGTGCCTCGAAAAACACGCTAAGACATTGGTCCCGGTTGTCATTTGTAGTTAAAGTGAAAAGCTATTTGGGTTGATATTTTTAATATCTTAGACTGAAAAGAAAATATGAAGATCCAACCCCAGGGGTCATCACTTAAAGGCTCCCACAGACACTCGACAGCACGACGCGGCTAAGCGGTGTTGCCGCGTCGCGAAGCCTCGCACACAGGCACGACGCGGCGTGGCCCTGCCTCAAATCGATCGATCCTAACGTATCGAAAAGCGCTCTCAAAGTGATAGATTAGGATAGTTTTCAGTAGTACCGTTTTCTGAATCAAGCCCTTGATCCATCTGCCTAACTAGAGATTAAATACCAGGTGTAAGGGACATCGATGTGTATGTATATGTCATCTTTACAGTTGTTGTGGAATTAGAAGACCACAAGTCTGACAACCAGTCTTTGCAATAAAAATGTAGGTATTAATACCATTTTTTTTAGTCATGTTAAAGTTCGGTGTGATATGAGCGAGCCAATTAATATGAGTTACAAATCCTGACTCAATGTACATTTGCCTAATCTGAGGATAGAACCCAGTGTCCTTTTTTTTCAACCCAAGGCGCTGCGTACCGATATCCTGACTCCTGACCTATAGGTAATCAAAACAAACCAGAATATCCTCCGGCAATATGAGAGGACGGAGGCTCAAACTCAATAATTAATTCGAAAATACTAGGGCTGCCGCTGAACGTCGAATATGAAGGTCCATTATCTACGACATGAAAATCATCTTGAAGAACTTTAACGAAGCAAAACAAGGCTGTTTTTTTTTTTCTAAATGTTTTGTTTATTAACTCATCTCGTAGTAAGTCGTTTGTTAGCGATTTTCGACCTCTAGCCAAAAGTTTTTGTGACCCAATGCCCAGGTGAAAATGTTGTTGTGTCCATATGACGAAATAGTCATCATCATCATCATTATTTCAGCCCAAAAGACGCTGGACATAGGCCTCCCCCAAGTGTCGCCACATTGACATTTTGGGGGGTTTTGCCATAATCGCCAAGCTTGGCAGGCGGGTTGGCGATCGCAGTACGGTTGTTACAAAACTACAGGTAAGTTACAATAGTTCTCGGCAAAATTTTCGATCGATAATTATAAACGTGTGACTCGGTAAAAACGACAGATTAAGGCCTCCCGCAGACAACCGCGATGTGGCGCGACACCGCACGCGTCTCCCACATAGACATTGTTCTACGGAGGTTCAGAATGATGTACTGAGTGTGTGGTAAGTGTTCTGAATCTGTGAAACACTTACGTGCGGTGTCGCGCCACATCGCGGTTGTCTGCGGGAGGCCTTAATCTGTCGTTTTTACCGAGTCACACGTTTATAATTATCGATCGAAAATTTTGCCGAGAACTATTGTAACTTACCTGTAGTTTTGTAACAACCGTACTGCGATCGCCAACCCGCCTGCCAAGCTTGGCGATTATGGCAAAACCCCTCAAAATGTCAATGTGGCGACACTTGGGGGAGGCCTATGTCCAGCGTCTTTTGGGCTGAAATAATGATGATGATGATGACTATTTCGTCATATGGACACAACAACATTTTCACCTGGGCATTGGGTCACAAAAACTTTTGGCTAGAGGTCGAAAATCGCTAAAAAACGACTTACTACGAGATGAGTTAATAAACAAAACATTTAGAAAAAAAAACAGCCTTGTTTTGCTTCGTTAAAGTTCTTCAAGATGATTTTCATGTCGTAGATAATGGACCTTCATATTCGACGTTCAGCGGCAGCCCTAGTATTTTCGAATTAATTATTGAGTTTGAGCCTCCGTCCTCTCATATTGCCGGAGGATATTCTGGTTTGTTTTGATTACCTATAGGTCAGGAGTCAGGATATCGGTACGCAGCGCCTTGGGTTGAAAAAAAAGGACACTGGGTTCTATCCTCAGATTAGGCAAATGTACATTGAGTCAGGATTTGTAACTCATATTAATTGGCTCGCTCATATCACACCGAACTTTAACATGACTAAAAAAAATGGTATTAATACCTACATTTTTATTGCAAAGACTGGTTGTCAGACTTGTGGTCTTCTAATTCCACAACAACTGTAAAGATGACATATACATACACATCGATGTCCCTTACACCTGGTATTTAATCTCTAGTTAGGCAGATGGATCAAGGGCTTGATTCAGAAAACGGTACTACTGAAAACTATCCTAATCTATCACTTTGAGAGCGCTTTTCGATACGTTAGGATCGATCGATTTGAGGCAGGGCCACGCCGCGTCGTGCCTGTGTGCGAGGCTTCGCGACGCGGCAACACCGCTTAGCCGCGTCGTGCTGTCGAGTGTCTGTGGGAGCCTTTAAGTGATGACCCCTGGGGTTGGATCTTCATATTTTCTTTTCAGTCTAAGATATTAAAAATATCAACCCAAATAGCTTTTCACTTTAACTACAAATGACAGCCGGGACCAATGTCTTAGCGTGTTTTTCGAGGCACGGAGGAAACTCGTTATAAACAATATTTTTTTAAAGATAACTTCGCAACTCGACACAACGTCAGATTTAGTCGCTACTTCTGAACTGCTCAGGGCAATAGTCTATGTCAAGACCAACTTCCTCTCATCCGAGACAATAAAGCAACACTAACTGAATATGCACTAGCTCCGAACAGTAACAGTTCCGAACTTCGTTATAAATATGACGCCCTTTGTCAAACTTTAACGCGACGTCGCAACAACTCGAAGTGGGGCTCAATAATTAATTGAAGAGTTAGGAGTGACGAACACGAGAATACTACGATAGAAGAATGATTAACAAGTATTTGCCTTGAGATAAACAGGCTTTGAAATTATAAGATAACATAACATTACGCAGATGGCGAAGTAATAACAACAGCACGGTTTGATCTTAAAGGTAATACTTATCGAGGTCGGTCCGTGAATGAGTGACCATCAATTTCACCGCGACACCGAAAACATCTTAAGCCTTTGGTCTCGGCTGTCATCTTTGACAGTTGTTGCAGGATTAGAAACCATAAGTCTGACAAACAGTCTTTGCAATAAAAATGTAGGTATTAATACCAATTTTTTTTAGTCATGTTAAAGTCCTGTGTGATAAGAGCGAGCCTATTAATATGAGTTACTAACAAATCCTGACTCAATGTACATTTGCTTAATCTGAGGATAGAACCCAGTGTCCTTTTTTTTCAACCCAAGGCGCTGCGTACCGATATACTGACTCCTGACCTATAGGTAATCAAAACAAACCAGAATATCCTCCGGCGATACGAGAGGACGGAGGCTCAAACTCAATAATTAATTCGAAAATACTAGGGCTGCCGCTGAACGTCGAATATGAAGGTCCATTATCTACAACATGAAAATCATCTTGAAGAACTTTAACGAAGCAAAACGAGTCTGTTTTTTTTTTCTAAATGTTTTGTTTATTAACTCATCTCGTAGTAAGTCGTTTGTTAGCGATTTTCGACCTCTAGCTAAAAGTTTTTGTGACCCAATGCCCAGATGAAAATGTTGTTGTGTCCATATGACGAAATAGTCATCATCATCATTTCAGCCGAAAAGACGCTAGACATAGGCCTCCCCCAAGTGTCGCCACATTGACATTTTGGGGGGTTTTGCCATAATCGCCACGCTTGGCAGGCGGGTTGGCGATCGCAGTACGGTTGTTACAAAAGCACAGAGAACGCTGCTGCCCATTCTCTGGTAAATCCCTTAGTCGCATCTTACGACTGCCACGGGAAGATATGGGATGGTGCTATTCTTTACGTCGGACACCATACAGAGACGAAATAGTAAGTGATACTAATTTTGAGTTTCACCATCCGGACACACGTGTGTCCAGTCTGATGACTAACCCGTGAGCACTATGCACTCTCTTCACCAAAAGTCTGGAAACAATAGTTTCGCCCGCAGCCCTGCGTTAAGCTGTATAATTAACAGGTGAACTCGGACGAGCTGTCCGCTGCAAGCGATTTTGAAGGTCTTTTGAATATATACGGACAATAGGACAATAGTTCAATTTTTTATTATAAAGCATACAGAGTAGTACGAGATATTTGCCGTTGTTATCACCTTGAGTTTCAGTTGAGGTATTCGTCGAACTTATTTAAGTATATTATCTTGAAATAACTTCCATTTTATACAATGCAGTTCCTATCTCTTTACTGGTGGAGGCTACTTGCTTGTATACTTTTAAACGACTTCACCGTTACCTTTAAATTGTATGAATTCGTAAAATAGTAGTCGGCTGACCAAATGGACAAAATATTCTTTTTTACATCAGTATTTTACATCTAACTGGTAATTGCAACATAACTCTTATTACTAACAATTCCATCGATTATATAACTCAAAATACCAGCTAATAACAATCTCAGTGTGTGACTGCTGATTACAACATAAACCTGGTTATTAGGGCATTCAATTAGTTAATTAGGTCACCGGGCGATGCATTATTCAGTGCACGCTTTATAGAGTAGTTTTAGTGCACAGATTACTTTAATGTAGGTCGGATGTTGGTAACGTGATTTTCCTTTGTTATTTTGCTTAAAACGCTGATCTTCTAAGCTGTTGGTGGATTGTTCCATAAATTCAAGGTCACTCAGCGGGCTATGCTTGGAGTCTTTCTGAGGGATTGCATCCAGAACGAAGTGATCCGACAAAGAACCAGAGATGTCGACATAGCTCACAGAATAAGAAAGCTGAAGTGCCAATGGACCGGTCATCTTAGCCGTAGAACCGGTGATGGTTGGGGTAGACGAGTTCTTGAGTAGAGACCGCAAATCTGTAAACGTCGTGGTAGACGCCCTCAAACTTGGTACAGGGTGGCTGGTAGCAACTGAATGAGACGTGCCGAGAATCGCCTATGCCCAGCAGTGGAGTGTGGTAGGCTGATGATGATCGAAGTCTGAGGAGGATAAAATCGTGAGGAAACCGGTATGATTCTACAACCAAAAATGAACCAAAAACAGGTGACATACCTATACCAACGTGCACCTCGCCCGCTTGGTGGATTACGAACCAGTCCCTCTCATAAAGAGGAGGCCTGTGTCCCAGCAGTGGGAATATTACAGGCTGATTATGCTTACTATTGAACAAAACTGCGTCATTCGGAATATGAGATGCGGAAAACGAACAAAGAGAATTTGCGCTTAATAATATGCAAGAAAAAGTACACACTACCACAGCCACATATGTATTCCTTCACAACATTTCTGATTTACCGATAAGCAGCTTCGGTTGGCGTCAAACTGTCAGGTATAATATCCGACTTCCGAGACTGGTACAGCGGAGATCTCCGATAGTGAGAGAGAGTCTCTCTTCTCTTTGGTCCCAGACGTCTGCTACGTCTGGGACCAAAGAGAATTAAACCATAGTCATTGTCTGGGACCATTGGTTGCGGTACTTGCGGGAATACGTATGAAGATAAATATTTTACATCATTATACATTCAGTCAAAAATGTATTGTGAATGGGAGATTTGTTCCAAATTCAAAAAAAAAGGTTCCAAATTGGATTTTTGTTAGATTGGCACAACTGTTTTCCATTTTGGCGCGGAGTTTGAGTTGCATCTATTATTTAGATTCAATAGTAATTTTATAATAACACTCACACCATTAACATTACTAAATGCTTAGAAGAAATAAAATAATTAACTTATAACATTTTCTAGAACTCGGTAGGTAGCCATATCTATCAGAGACTTTTTTATTAAGAAATTCTTGCACACGATAGAAGATTGGATTGACATGAGCTAAAAAATAATAAGCGCTTTGAATAGCAATTGTAATTTTTTTAGGTATTTTGGTAAGACTAAGGAAGAGTTTTCATATGATATTGTTACGTTCAAACATAATTATAAATTCGCTTCTATAACAGAATTGTTATGCAAAGTTTGTAGCGGGATTATGCTTGAAGTTTATGCCAGCATGCCGGTAGGAATGTCGAGGTGCCATCGGTGTAAGAATTTGCTGAAACTTGCTAGTTTAAAATGGTAGTTTGTATATAATGCCAAATTTTTGCTATGTAGAGACAAACAATGTGTTTTTGTTTTTTTTTATAGGTTGGCCACACTTCTCCGGTATCGTGGGTGCATTTACAAACATTTAAACTTACATACACAAACAGCCAGACCCGGAACAACTATCTGTAGGCCATACAAATATTTGTTCCGTGCGAGGATCGAATCCACGACACGCAGCGCAGCAGTCGATCGCTCAACCACTGCGCCAACCGTGTCGTCAATGTGTGGAAACCTTGTGAGGCAACAATACACAAGCAAGTGGTATGGTAGCCCAGTCGACACGGCCGCAAATTACAAGCTGTAGGTTTCCTAAAACAGTGAAGGAAAACATCTGTGTAAATATGATTTAGACCGGAAAATTTGAAAAAAAAACACCAACCCGCATTGGGCCCCTGTAATATTTCGGGCCGCTTGAGCCATGGACTGTGCCGAGCTAATGTATAAATAAATAAATCATTTTATTTCGGATAACTACGAGATCCATAAATTGTTAGTAACAGGTTTGCACTTAAACACTATTGTTAGTAAACTTAACTAAAGACAAATTATTACAAATTATGACATACTAGGGTATAAGTCTTCTCACCCATTGCCGTACTATAGTGGAAGAAGTATCGGCCGCCACAGCTTTGAGGATGCTATTGTGACTGCCTCTTATTTTACTCAGGAGCGAGGCTGTTTTCTTGCGGATGATGGCATGAAAACCATCAGTATTGGCTACCGCAAACATTTATGAGGCACTGCAAAAACGAGGCAATCGCAACAGCATCCTAAAACATCATTATATTGGACGCACAGAACATCCAGCGATCTCTTCGAGTAGTTGACCCAAAGATTACCGGTGTAAAAACTCTGACATTATATGTTTAAAAAGCGTTATCTTCACTTGGTCAGTACACCGGGCAAGTCTTCGTGCCAACATATTACCCCTGACCGCCAGAGCTCTACGCTCCCGTTCAATGTCAACATGGTCACTGAGGTCGTCGGTGAGAAAATGCCCAAGATATTTAAACTTTTTCACTCTACGTATTGACGTTCCTTTAATGGCAAGTTCGAGTGTACTATCCCTGCACTTACCAGCGACCCCAAAGACCATGTATTCACATTTTTTGGCATTATATACCAGTCCATGTGCAGCAGCAAAGGTCTCACATACCTTAAGTAACTCTACGATCGCTCCCGGAGACGGCCCCAGCAGCACCATGTCATCCACATAGCTGATGTTGTTGCAACTAACACCATTTACCCTGCATCCGACACGCATGCTGCTAAGCTCGGCAATGAGGTCATTAACATATAGATTGAAGAGCCGGGGAGACGACAGACCACCCTGCCTCACGCCGCACTCCAACCCATATGATTCCGAGAGCGCATTCGACCATTTGACACGGTTAGTTTGGCTACGATACCAATACTGTAGCACACTGAGCAGTTCCTCCGGTATACCCCTACTCCTCAACTTGCTCCACGTCGTAAGAAACGAGATCAAACGCCTTGGAGCACCGATAGATCTTATTAATGTCCTTTATACTTACGGAAAGGTTTTTCAATCGATTGAACGCCGCTACAAATATATTAAAACCAACATTGGGAAAACTTCACCGTCTCAAGAAAACTTATCACAATTGAACACAATAATCCAATAATTTCTAGAATATCTTGCACAAAATATTTCTCGAAGGAGATCGCTTGCCCGAGAGCACCTCGGTACAAATTTAAGGGAAACTTTGGTGTTGCGAGCGACCGACTATAATTGTGTCAGAAGTGGAGCAGTTTATGTACCGGGGTATGGCAAAACATTTTTAAGAGCACTGGACTGTTTTGTGTGTCGGTTGAATATTTTATTTGAAGTCATTTACGTAACTTAGTTACCCTACAAGGGAGCATTTTAATCATTCAAGATTGTGCCAAATACGGATAGTGATAGACTAAAACCTCGAGATAGGCACAGTTTAGCATTAATGTGAAACTCAGCTGAATTATAAAAGTAAAATAAAATGCTCTGGCTGTCTCAGAAAATACTTCAGCAGTGGTGGATTCACCCTTAGGCCAAGAGGGTCATGCCCCTTGATGGCAAGATGGCCGATAGCAAGATGTAGTAGCGGTTTGAAGGAAAATTATTGCTGCATTTTCTTTGCTTATTTCTTATACTTTAAAGTTGTAAGAAGGTTACGCCTATCATTTTCCTTCTTCTTCTTTAAATTTAAAAGTATTTACCGCCGAGTCGTGATAAGCCGTTGTAATGCAACGCAGACAAAGAGATAATACCGTCTAAGGCGATAATCGCCATCTGTTGGAGCATTCTGTCGTAGTTAACAGATGTCGGGCAATTCTTTACGAAGCGTCTTTGCACAGCTGGGTTCAGAAGTTTAAGAGTAATGTGTATTGGTTCCATTGTTTAAAGTGTGTTCTACTAAAAACTTTGTAAAGTGTTGCAATTGTATTGAAATATTGTCAGTAAAATAAACATGATAGTATGATAAGTATGTAGTTCTCCGCGTCATGGTTTATTTTACGCTCACTTAAACATCCATGCAAGCGTCAAAGAAACTATGATACGGAGAATATCCAACAGGAATGTATCCTTCGTTTTATAAGTACCCTTGTAGGCCTATATGTCTTTTTTATTTTCACAGAAATACATGAAAAGATAAACGACAGACAAACATAGTTACTTGCGAATTTATACTATTTAGTACTATAGTTTTAGTTATCTAATTTATCAATGATTATATTTCGGAAAACCCAAATAGTTTTGAGCTCGACGATAGTTTTACATTGTACGCATGAATTCTATGTTTTGAATGATCGTAAAATTACATAAAGGGTTGTGTTTTGTTAGACCCGAACACACAGCTAGTTTATAACGGGTGCGTCTCATATCATATAAAGTTATTTGGTATATTTTTATTTCAATAACGCTCACAAGATAAACGTGAAGACGTGAAACGTGAGTTATACCAACTGTTAATATAATTTCTTTAGATATAACATTTATTTACTCTAAAACTTATTTTGTATAACGTTATTGGATGTAACGTTTATTTAATCGAATATAATTAGGCCTATCGTTTAAAATATATAATATTGATACTATCTTTATGGTTAACACCCCGATTCAAAACAATCCGACTCTGATGCGTTATATTAGGTTAGAAGGTTAAAAGGAGACTCTACGCCCGAGGAATTTGAAGAATAGATTTTTGAAGAAACTATTGCCGTCGCGCTGCGCCCGACCAAGCCCCCGTAAAATGCGAAAGGGACAACTACAGCTCAGGCTGATTTTGGGTTACTTATGTTTCATCGAAAAGAAATTGACAAATTAATTATCACTTCCCAAACAATTTTCCGCATAATTTCATTTGCTAAATTATTACTACTTGCCAAACCTAATGTTTGGCAAGTGAACGTTTCAACAATAACTTGTTTTACCAACTAGTGCTTTTACCAATTTTTATGTAGTCAAATATTTCAGTTGTTGTTGTTTCAATTGTTGTAGTTTCAGTTTCAATAACACATTTCTCAGTTCAGTTTCGGGTAGCCTTGTTTTGTAGGTTATTTTTTTCATATTTCTTTCTATATAATCTAGTCAGTTCTGCCTGAGGTCACAGTCTTAACCTAACCATATTTCTTTTAATAAATAACATCGTCTAACTAGTTCGGTTCCCGATAGCCTGCTAAAAATAAAATCATCATATCAAATCATTTGACCGGTTTATTCCCGGTCGTCCCCACTGGGTACGAATGGGAAAAAAAGTTTTATTCGTCAATAGTCAAGTAGTGACGATTGGAACTATTTATTTCCCACTCGTTCCGCTATAGAACCATTTTATATTCGCCTAAAAGGCATAGTCGACGTAGACCCGCTACGCGGGTCTCCTATCCTAGGGACCCCGCCATCCCCTTCGAACCTAACCTGTCCGAGTCGGGGTGCCCCAAGTCCAGAGCTCGCTTCGCTCGCTAATGTATCCAAATTCTGCATTTTGACTCTCGGTCTGTAGCGGAACGAGTGGGAAATAAAAAGTTCCAATCTTCACCACTGGGGAGGAACGAAACTTTTTTTTCCCATTCGTACCCACTGGGGCCGACGAGGTGGGGACGACCGTGAATAAACCATTTGACCTAACGTTTACTGGCTAAAGATTGTTTGGTGTAATAAATCATTTGATTAAAGACTAAATGTCATAATGAATGCCAAGTAAAAATTTGACCAAATGAAAAAGTGCGTACTAAAATCATTCCAAATGTTGCATTGGTATAAAAAAAGGTTGCTAAAATTTGTTTGGGTAATGGAATTTTGTCAAAACCATTTCGGCAAAACGACAGGCTCCCGCTGATTTTACATACAAAAATCTTGACGTAAAGACGTTTTGTATTCCGCTGTTTTGTTCTTCAAAACTAAACTGATCTACATAATTCTTATATCAAAATTTAGAGGAAAAGTATATCTATGCTACTATTATTATCTTTTTTGTTAAAAACGTATCAAGTATATCTATGCTACTATTATTTTCTTTTTTGTTAAACGTATGTCTGATAGTCGTCTGCACATGGCGGTAAAACGAGCTTTTTTTCGGGTTTTTGGATTGTCATAATTCTTTTATTGATTATGTTTTGAAAAAAAAAAGAAATGATAGGGGCATGTATTAATAAGACTCAGATTTTTTGGAAAAAAAATCATTGCTCTAGATGCATTATCCACGAAGAAAACAGCGGAATACGTTTGTATGGAGGAAGGCCATCTAGAGTCCCCTCTTAAGGCGGCCTCTATGTTGATGAATCATTTGGGTTAGGTTTGTTTAGAACAGTGACTAATAACGCGGGAAAGCGATCGAGTTTAGCGAGCGTGCTGTGGGAGCGGCGTGACAGAAGAGACTCGCTGCAAAACCGACTCCACGTAGTCTTGTCTGCCCTACCCCTAGAGTGTAATTTTAAATTGCGTAAGCCCGGAGGGGTGAGGCGGCCCGTGAGCTGAGGAGTAGGTGGTTATAACACTTGTCGACGCGGCTGAGGCTGGCCAGCAAGCCGAAGCCGCGGTGGTGAGAGTGAAACACATCTGCGACGAAGAGCTCGCATGGGACCGCTGGAGCCCCGTAGCGCCGCCGGAGCCATGACAGAAACCATGCTACAAGTTGCATGCTTGCTTGCATGCTGCATGTATTGAGTGTACCAGGCGTTTTATCATCATCATCTTCCTGCCCTTGTCCCATTTTACTTGGGGTCGGCGCCCCTTTCTTCCATTCTTCTCTGTCATTCGTCATGCTATCATTTACTCCTTTTTCTTTCATATCACACAATCCATCCATCTATTCTTTTGTCTTCCTCTCCCTCTCCATCCATCCACATTCATATTCATCACTCTTTTAGTCACATGTGTTCCATCCCTCCTCATCACATGTCCATACCAAGACAGACGACTCCCTTTCATCTTTTCTGTAAAAGACGCTACTTTCAAACTTCCTCTAATATACTCATTTCTAACTTTATCCATTTAGTCACTCCACACATCCACCTCAACATTCTCGTTTTATCATAAACTAAATAGGTTTTATGACTTTTGATTGGTATATCAAACGATTTTATATTCAATGTATGTTATGCTTTTAAATTAGTTACTTTAAAATTATATCAATCGTTTATTACATTAACTGATCATTATATAGAATAAAAATAAATTATTTATTAATATTTTTTTTTTAATTATTTATTTTAGATTCAGTTGTTATGTCTTGTAAATATTAGAGATTTTGTAATTATATCATATATTACTTAGGTACTAGTTTCTAACAATTCTGGTATCCATCCAAACATCAAAATCACCAATTATTCAGTTAGATCAGTAAATCGCACACAATATTCCGACTCCATATCGGACTGAACAAACATCGGATCGACGTCCGACCGCGGCTCAGATATCTGACACGTGACGTCATAATCCGATCTGACGTGTCCCGAGACAGATCGTTTACTACTCTCTGAGTACCGTTGTATGCACAGGCGTGTATTTCATATAGCCGGGTGTTTATGGTTAAAGTGTAGTAAGATAAATATTAATGTGTGTCGTTAGGAAAAACTATGAGAACTAGCGTAATTTCATAATGATTATAAGATAAACATTTGTGCCACAAACTCAATTTGGTAATAATTTATATCTATATAAAAATAATCTACCGTTTTCGTCTCCTCGTTGCTACGAGGAGACGAAAACGGTAGATTATTTTTTCCTTGTCCGATTAGCGAAGACCTTCTTTTTATGTTATAGTAATAATAAATCTGAAGAATTTGTTTGTTTGGTTAAATGCGCTAATCTCAGGAACTACTAGTCCGATTTGAAAAATTCTTTCAGTGTTAAATAGCCCATTTATCGGCTATAGGTAGTGTATCATCGCGCTACGATCAAAAAGAACGAAACAGCAATGATAAATGTTGCGAAAACGGGGAAAATGTGACGCAGACGAAGTTGCGCGGGACGGCTAGTATAATAATAACCACTATTTTAAATAATTCTCATTTCTATATATTTGAAAAGCACTAGCGGTCCAAAATAAATCTTGTTGTGTGTAGATTTTATTCACTTAGCACAAGCACAAATCAAAACGGCCCCCGACGCTACGACGCTTGGATTAATTTATTTTTAGTTTCGTAGAGGTTTTTCCGGTCGGGGGTTTTTAAATTTTTCAATTTAATTTTTATCGTATACAGAAGGCTCAAGAAGTGAAGATTGTATTTCGGTCATCCACCCGCCACCCCCTACAGGCTTTTTATTGGATGCAATATATCTTCTTACCAATTTTTTCCCAGCCTTTTTTTTTATTTTTATATGAGATAGGTTTGCTCTTGATTCTAGTCTAGGTCAGAGATGACAGAGACAAAGTCGACGATGGTTCGAGCTTACTAAGAAGAAGCCTGTCTCTCGCAGTCCGCTTAAACAGGCGTGAAAAGGTAACAGACATAAATCAGTTTGATCGGCTACACGGTGACTTTCATAATCAACTATCGGTCAACTGCTAGATCAGTACGGCGCTCTTATACCGCACGCACACTTGCCGACTCCGTTCGTAAAATAAGCGCTTTGGACGTGGAGTTGCTGACACCAGCCCGTTATACAATCGGCCGACTCGGATGATAGTTCTAACTACCCAAATTATTGTAACTAGCAAAATTTTCCATCGCAGTCGATCGATGTTGTTCTGGTTTGTGCAGTCGTCACCAAACAGACCGTTTTGTTGGCCTAGTGTGATCTTAAATTATTACGATTACCCTTTAAGACAACTTATAACTTTTTGAAAGGGATCCTTGCACTCCAACCAACTCATCCAAATACAATTTATAATACCCTGGTACTTGCAATGGAGCATTTAGTCAATAAAGCATTATCTGAGTCAAACACGATTTAGGTTTCTGTCACTTCATAGAAGTCAAAATTCATATAATATATTCTTTGATTGCTTCCCAGAGTGAGGAAATAAAAAACATGTCTAATAGGCGATTACATTTCATAGTGTCAGTGATGAAAAAATTTATAACCGTAAAAGTAGCTTTGTAATTGCGTATCATTTATTTAGGATTGCAAAGTTTCTTATGCAGTTTTAATTTCTAGAAAACTGGACTGGAATTGCAGTGTGTTTGAATTTTCCTCGCTTTATAGGCTAGAAACTAATTGCCATCAAAACCTGAAGCTTGTACAACTGCTACAACTACCCTAGAATTATGATGAGCGGTGAGTGAGTCAGTGACAAAATTAAGGAACTTTGTCTTGAAATAGTTCCTAAACTTCAAGTTCAAATTGAACGAAATTCAGGAATATACCTAATTATAATAAGTGCTCTTAGTAACTGAAAATTCAAGCTTCTAGGTTTATCAACAACGAAGTTACAGGGGGGTCGGAAATGTCCTGAATGGTTTCGAGAAATGGGTAGTACGGCCGTGCCTTTTTTTGCTAGACTTGGCGGGGGCACTCTCGTGCCCCCAGATAACGAGCAAAAGCTAAAACTGCTACGAAAGTGCTACGCCGTAGCAACGTAGCGCTACAAGGGTAAAGTCGAGCACAAGGTTATAAAATCTTATCTGCACGATTTACGATTTCTTTCAGTTCCATTTGCGACAACTAGTCACAAACTCAGGCCGTATTCCTAACAGATGTTCCTAACACCTCTATATTTCTTGTAGACCTAGTCGCGATTTTTTTTCTATCAATAAACGAGGGTAGGTGCCTACTAAATTTTATCGGCCTCAATTTTTTCGTCCAATAATAAAGGTTATTTATTTCGGCGATCGTTTTGTGGGCCTTCGATAAATAGCTTCAGACGAAAAATAGCGGAGTCGTCAATGCCAGGGATTGTCAACATTTGTCAACGTCTCTCCCGGTGCTGGGGCTGCCACAAAGTGGTATCTTGTGCGTTAAGAATGCATGGAAAAGGTTAAGAGCGTCTGCCGTAGTGATTGTAACCATTTATCAAAGTCGTGTGGGACAACGTAATAGTGGATGGAACATGGGTTTTATCTACAATAGTTTTTATTTAATTTGCCGAAGTGGTTTTTTACTGCCTTGTATACAGGATTATTTTTTCAAGTGGGCATGAATGGCCAAATCCGAAACTATGAGGACTATCGAAAAATACTCAACGCTAAAAGTGCATCATTGGATTTTTAAATGTTATAATCTTGGCCAGGAATTGAACCCGTTGGTTTTGGAAAATAAAACACTCCATTATCACACCATTCGCGAGTGTCGATAATAAGCATCAAATTCAAGTAATGATATACGTCTAACTTAATTGTACATCTATTGAGACGTAAAAATTTTGTAGCTTACATACCTAGTGTCCCACTGTTGAGCAAATACCTCTCTTTTTTCTTTTATCTCTTTCCATACCACTCTACTCTCCTGTGTGGTCTCTGGACATGCTATTACATAAAAAATGCACTGTACGAAAATACAATGCAATAAATCCACAAAGTAGCTTTCAGTAATTTCTGGTCGAAATATAGTTTACTAGCTGTCCGGCGCAACTTTGTTTGCGTCCCATTTCCCCCGTTTTCGCAACATTTTTCATTGCTACTCCACTCCTACTGGTCGTAGCGTGATGATATATAGCCTTACTCGATAAATGGGCTATGTAAAACTAAAATAATTTTTCAAATCGGACCAGTAGTTTCGGAGCAAACAAACAAACAATCAAATCTTTCCTCTTTATAATATTAGTTTAGAAAAACTTTTTTGCAACAATGATTGATGTTGAAACATCTCGTTTTGTCGAAGGTCGCAGCTACATTATTTTTGTCACCACAATAATCCGAGGCTAATCCTGGGATTGCTAAAAATTAATTGGATGTGTCGAGAATTAGAGTATCGATCTCTGGGGGTTAGCTGCGAAGCCTTATTTTAAGCCGTTATGAAATAGGCTACCTATAATGTACGAGCTAATAATATTTAGGTTGTGATCTGCGGCATTCTCGGTTAAAGGTCACTCATGTTGTACGCATTATTTGTCTAAATTTTAAGTAAATTAAATCCTTTAGGCTTAGATACAGTGACGTTCTTTCAGCGACCGATTGCAATGATGTAAGAATGTATTAGACTGACAAAAACTACCTAAAGCTTATTTCAATGCTTTTAAAAGGCGTCATAGTCAAACGGTTTGAAAGCACTTGTCACTAATTTTCTGAGCCATCGGTATCTCACATTTGATGGTAATTTTATTTAAAATTTATTTGAACGATACTACAACCTATACATTACCATATTTGCAAATCCTAAGAAAGGCCCAACAAGCTCTCGACAAAGTGTCGATTACTGACGGGGTGTGAGCCGACATTTTGTCGAAATCGAGACGGCACCCAATGCCAATGGCACTCTCCGTCGTCACGAATGTGTGATAGGGTTGTACAGTCAAGGACATTAATATGTATTAGGTAGCAGCTATTATAAATGTATTTCTCCTACTATAATCATTCTAATTTTTAACCGTCTTCCAAAACGGAGGAGGTTCTCAATTCAACTATATGTATTATTTTTTTATGCATGTTCACCGATTTCTGTGCCAATTGTGGACCGATTTTCAAAATTCCTCCTGCCTCCTGCGGTAGTCCCATTCTACAGCTAAAAGACTTCTGCAGCTAAAAGTTATTTTCCGTTGTTTGTGTTTTTATAAGTCGGTTTTATTTTTAAGTTGTTGTTTTGGAACCCGTACTATTATGAAATATGTGTAGAGCATAAAGTTACAATCGATATTCTTCGAGAAAATCAGTTTGTAATTTTGTTAAGTGCACAAAAAATATGTAAACGGCCAAACCCGATTTCTGGCAAAAATAGTTGGTCTAGGCCTAATCGGTTAATCAGATCAGGTTATACTAATCCAAACAAAGTAATTACTATACGACCACTTGGATGTAGTGGTTGGTTTTAGTTTTAACCGAAGTTATTTGTGAGGAGCCCATCTGCTACAGTTACCAGGACCACTAGTTAAGACAAACTAGTTTAGCTTTAGGTCTTGGTTTGGTGGGTAACATATTATACAAATTAGTGCTGGTTACAGTACTTACCCACTTGTCACGCTCCGCCGTCACGAGTCCTTCAGGGTTGTTGACTCGAGCCTCTCGAGTTACTGTCAATAGTCGCATGTTGGGCAGTATGGAAGTAGAAAAGAACGTTGTATTTCATATACGACCTTCAAGGATCATTATTGAGAGCAAATAGTGAGGGAAATAGCGGAGACAGATCCCGTTTCTACAGTGTTTGACTAGGCACTGTACTCATACTAATATTATAGATGTGAAAATAATTTTATTTGTCGATCAGTCTGTAAGCTAAAAAACAAAAAAAAAACTGTTCGTCGTACTGCTGGACCAAGACCTTTCACTACGACTTCCATTTTTTTGAGCCAGAGCAAATTTCTGACTAACAGTTATTAGTTTTGTTCACCTGGTCCCGCCTGTCTTCTACGAGGACCGCCACGACACCCTCTGCGGCTGTATCAGGGTTCCACATAAAAACAGTTCGTTTGGCTAACAGTTCAGTCATATTGTTATGAGTGAACTATTGGCCAAACGAACTGTAATTATAAAACTTTTCAATACCGCTTTGTCATGTAAAACCACATTAGCAAGTCAAGATCCCAACTAACTAAATCGATACTCAACTATTTTTATCAGCAAGCTCATTATTTAGCCTAAACAGCTGAACACCGGGCCCTGAGCCGCGCCTCGAGACGATAAGTCAAACGAAGAGGAATGGCTCCAGCTGGTGCTAGCGAGTAGCGCGTCACGTCGGGACTGATGGTAAGTGAACTTGATTAGGGTACTATGTAAGGTTGCGTTTACAGAAGATGTAAGGCCAATACTTTTTATAGACATACCATGAGACCTGAAACCAAATCTTAACAGAACTGGTCTTCTGGCATTGATACGAATTTACTTAAACGTAAGAGATCTATTAACAAAGAAAAATTACGTCAAGTGAATAGTTGGTTTTTGGGTTACAAGAGCACTTACAGGCAAACTTAAAGAGCGACGATGTTTAAGCTAGTAACAAAAATACGAAGTAGCTGTTTAATGTTTGAAAATCTTGTGACAGTTTTGAGTAAATGTTTCCCCAACAGGTTTTGGGGAAACGTCGCCTGATGTTTTAAGTTGTCGTGAGTAGGTTTTCAGATAAATATTTATTTAGGACTCTCCTCGGGGAGTTTAGCACCTTCACGTTCTGCCACTCCTGTGACATAACAAATATAAAACTTTTTAGTCACTCGCTCTGCTCCTCGCTCAGCTAGGATCCTATATCATGACCACTAGGCGACAGTTGGAAAGTACGAGTATATTTACGTCTGTTTGTTTTGACGAAGGACAGTATTGCGTTAGCTGTGCTGTGGTAATAAGGTGAGTTAACTGACGATGACGCGTTGCTTATCGCTCCGCGGTCCGCTAAGCTAGGCTCTTATAGACGCGTCCTTAGGCCACAGTTGTGGGTAAATAAGTAAAGTTAGTGTTATTTCGTTTGCGTTGCTCTGACAAGGGGATGCATCAGCTGTGCCGCGGTAATAACATGAGTTGACTGACGGAGATGTTTGTGGGTTGAGTCTGTATTTAGTACTGGAAGTTTAATTTATCACTAGCTTACGCCCGCGGTTTCACCCGTTTTGTTCAGTATTTGTTCCATAAGGTCGTACTCCCGGAATAAAAATGTATCGTATGTGCTATTCTCGGATCCATTCAGTACTTAGTTTTTTCGTGAAAGGAGTAACAAAAATCCATACCTTTCGTATTTACAATATTATTATGAAGCAGCATGTTGTGCATCTTATTTTGTGTTCCTATAGATTTTAAAAGCTACTGTATGTAACTATAATTTCAATTCCTATTTCAATTCCTAAATAAAGTTTTTCAATCGCCATTATACCTTATTTACAATATTCAACCCAGGAAATCAAAATAAAGACAACAAATTAAATTGAACTTCAAAATCAGCAATTTTATCATAAACAGGTGAGCACACGTCTTATTATAATATTAACGACGCCTTTCATTACCAATAGAAAAGGTTTCCGAAGCTCGAGTTCTACGATTCAAGTACGGTTTACTGTACTTATAGCCGTTAAAGAGAAGTTAGCTGACGCGTCAAGTGATGAATCGCTCATCAATATTCTGAATGTATAATTACATTGATTACTTGAAAACGATCAATTCATTTCAAAGTACGGCTAAGTTTTGTAACAATCTTTGCGGTAACTTTATTCGTGAGAGAGATTGTTTTACTGATAAATGGAGTTTCAGTTCGCTGTTTTTGTTACTTAAACTCTTTTATTAGTAGTAATTAAGTTTATTTATATTTTTTCAAGTTCTTTTTCGATCAATTTGCTATTGGTTTATAAAAACTGTCAGTCAAGTCACTGGAAGAATTGGCAAGTTTTATTGTATTGAAAATAATATTAGACCTAAAAAAAATACCAAGAACTAGGCGATGACCGATGCAAGCTTTAAAAAATTTTTCACTACATGTACTGTGTACGTAAACCCAAATTAATCTGACCCACATTATGATTTAATAGTTATAATTATGTTCCCATTGGTTACTTTACTCAAAGGATACCAACTGTTCACAAAGCTATGAGCTAGCAAATCCCTATTTTGTGATATCATTCCAGGACCGCAAACTAGTTGAAACACTATTTATGTAGTGACCCTAATAAATCTACAATCTGAAATTATTGTCATTTTGTAACAGCTTCTAGTCGGTTCCAGGGATATCTGAATTGATTACGTACTTGTGGTTAACAAATTGATGGTAGCAATGTCTTCTTGGCATAATATTTGGATCTTCGATAATATTATCGTTATTTTGCTAATTTCTCCTGTTTCAAACAAATTTAGTCTTGCTGTTGAATGTAATACAATACAACATTATGAATGAGCCTTCAAAATATTCTTATTATATTGTTTTGTGCTACGGTACCCCGTGTGCGCGTGAGTACGACTCGCACTTGGCCGGTTTTTGACATTGACTGCCTCGTTGGTGTAGTGGTTCAAAGCACAACTACTGACCGTTAAGTCCTGCGTTGAATTCCTAGGTCGGGCAATGTATTATTGGGTTTTTCACTAGGATTTTCTCAGTAGCAGCCACGGACCCAGGATTTGTGCCCGGTTGATAGCAATTGGCTCGCCCCTATTACTATTACGATATGGTGCTGCTGAGCCCCTCGATTGGTGCCTTACGAAGGCTCCTGAAAATTTGTGAGTCCTATGCGGTGGCTCATGGGCTCAAATACAACGCGAAAAAGAGTGAAATAATGATTTTCAGGCCGGACAACAATCGATACACATACGTTCCGAATTTCACCTTATGTGGTACAACTCTAAACAAAGTCGAGCAATTTAAGTATTTGGGCCACTGGGTCACCGAGGATCTTAAGGACAGTGTAGATATTGAAAGGGAGCGCAGAGCACTGTCTGTCCGATGCAACATGTTGACCCGCAGGTTTTCACGGTGCACGGGGACTGTCAAAGTTGCACTTTTTAAAGCGTACTGTCAGTCCTTTTACACCTGCAGCCTGTGGGTTAACTATACACAGCGGACATACAGTGATCTGCGCGTTCAATACAATAACGCGTTCCGGGTGTTGGTGGGACTGCCGCGCTACTGCAGCGCCTCCGCGATGTTTGCGGCGGCTGACACAGATGGCTTTGCGGCCATCATGCGCAAACGGTGCGCTTCTATCATGCGCCGCACGCGCGACAGTCCCAACACCATCCTGCGCGCGCTGGCGAACCGTTGGGACTCGCCGATGCTGGCTCGCTGGATACGGCTGCATGCAGTCGTATAGGGATTTGCCACCATCATCGGTTAGTCCACCCGGACCACTGCCCGTTTTTATTTAAGTTTGTTACGATTATTTTATTTATTTTATTTTATTGAATTATTATAATTATTTTATGTTTTCAATTCATTGTTACTAACACTAGTTTGTAAGCTCGCTATTGTACTAACAAATATGGATGTAATCTTCTACCGTGGATGAATCTGAAATAAATGATTTATTATTATTATTCCCTTTATTCATTTTACTTCTTATTTTATACATTTTTAAATATTTCTTAAAAAACAAATAAGGTAAAAAACATTTAAAAATATAAAAACAGGTTTCCGCCGGTGTCGGGAGCAGGGTCCAAGCTACCGGTGGTTAGGGCTGCAGAGACAGGAACCTCCTCACAATGCGGGCCGTATCGAGGAGTACTGCCTTCTGAATCTGGCTCTTGATCCAACTGCCAAGCGAGAGCTTCGATAGATGTTCATCGAGGCTTTTAGCCATTAGGCCATTGGCCGTAACGACAATCGGCACAATGATAGCCGAGTTCACATTCCACATGCTGACAACCTCGTGTGCTAAGTCGAGATATTTTATTTGTTTCTCTTTCTCAGCCTTCACGAGGTTCTCGTCATGCGGGATGGTAACATCGACTATCATTACGCAGCGCGCTGATCGGTCTATCACCACTATGTCAGGCTTATTGGCGACAATAGTCCTGTCAGTAATGATAGGCCGATCCCAGTACAACGTGACATGGTCTTTCTCGAGAACTGGGTCGGGCACATACTTGTAGTACGGTACCTCAGATTCCACAAGTTCATATTTCAAGGCAAGTTGCTGGTGAATAATCCTGGCTACTTGGTTGTGCCTGTGCAAGTACTCGCCGTTAGCCAGACGAGAACAACCAGAAATAATATGTCTGATGGACTCACCCGGACGGTGGCATGCCCGACACACGTCCACCGTCCCGTCCTTCATAATATGTTTCCGGTAGTTGTTCGTCAGCATAACTTCGTCCATAATCGCACAGACAAAACCCTCAGTTTCCCCAAAGAGGTCGCTGAATCGTAGCCAGGACACGGATGCTAGAAAGTCTACATCGGGCCCATGAAGAGCCTGGTAGAAGCGACCGTGAAGCACCTTGCCTTGCCATACTTTCTTGCGGTCATCGGTAGTAAGTACGACAGGTTTGCGCCAGTTCTCTTTAGCCATGGACAGCGGGGTGAGTGCCTTGTCCACTGCGACCACATCTCGGTGCATACCCACCTCTGTTTTTAAAAAATATTCTCTGAGGCTGCACACCTCGCGGTTGTGGAGGGTCTTCGCGTTTAAAAAGCCTCGACCCCCGCACTTCCGCGGGATGTACAGTCTCATCACCGATGATCGTGGGTGATGCATCCGGTTTGCGGTCAGCAGTGTACGAACTCTCCTATCCAGGGCGTCCAGTTCGGTCTGAGTCCATTTGAGTATGCCGAAAGAGTACATTAAAACCGGCATGACCCAACCGTTGAAGGCGCGCACCTTGTTCCCACCTGAAAGAAGGCTATTTAGTACCTTCTTCAGGCGACCAAAGAAGCGCTCCCTCAACGATTGCTTCATGTCAGCTACGTTAATACCTAACGCTTCCGACATACCCAAATACTTATAGTTTTCGGATGAGGAAAGGGATCTTAGGTGTATGGAATCAGAGAGCTGAAGTTCCTCGGATTCCATAATCTCCCCTCGCTTTACATACATGACTGCACATTTGTCCACACCAAATTCCATCCTGATGGCACTACTAAAATTTTCAGTTACTTTCAGTAGCTCCATCAGTTGCAATTTGCTGGGGGCAAAGAGTTTCAGATCATCCATGTAAAGAAGGTGAGATATGACCTGACCACCTCTCCTCAACCGGTAGCCTAGACCTGAATCCTCCAGCAATGTGCTTAGAGGATTCAGGGCTAGACAGAACCAAAGAGGACTCAGACTGTCGCCCTGAAATATTCCCCGTTTAATCCATACAGGCTCAGCGTTCCCCTGGATCTGTCGACATCCTGGATATCGAAGGACCGTCCTCCATTGCCTCATACACGACTCAAGGAAGGCGCGTAGAGTTGCATCAATCTTGTACAACTCCAGCACCCTCATGAGCCATGTATGTGGCACAGAGTCGTAAGCCTTCTTGTAATCTATCCAACATGTCGACAGATCCTTGCGGGATCGACGAACCTGTTGGCTAATGGCCATGTCGATGAGGAGTAGCTCCTTAGTACCACGGGACCCATTCCTACATCCATTTTGAGAGGCCGACATAATGGAATTACTATCGATGTGCTTGTTAATCTTCACTCTCAAAATGGATGTAAGAAGTTTATAAACCGTCGCCAAACACGTGATCGGTCTATAATTCCTGGGTTCCGCAGGACTACCGGACTTATGAAGCAGGTGGGTAACACCCGTTGTAAGAAACTCTGGTAGCGACCCAGACTCTATGCATGACTGGAATTGAGATGCCAGGCAAGTGTGTGAACTATTCAGCCATTTAAGCCAGAAGTTGTGCAGTCCGTCCGGTCCCGGAGATTTCCAGTTCGGTAACGGACGAACTGCTCTGGCAACATCTAACGGTGTTATTATAATTTTATCCATTTCTGGGATGGATTCACACACTCGCTCGACATCTCGCATCCAGTCAGCCTCCGTATGACAGACGGGCACCGACCAGATGCTGCGCCAGAATGAACTCGTGGCATCATCATCTGGGCGGCACACGTCCGTCACACTTTGTTCGGGTCGCTCCCAAGCTCTGTATACCCACCTCTCATCACTCTGGAAAATGCGATTCTGCGAGTACCGATCAACACGCTTCTTATACCGCCGAATACGGTTCGCCCATGCATAAACTTTCTGCTTCAGGAAGTCGATGCGCTCTGTGACTCCGGACATGTATTCTTGAGGGCTGGTTCCAGTCCCCAATTATTATTATTATTATTATTACATTGGACCTTAACATAACTGGCCAAATGTGGGTGTATCATTAGAATAGAATAGAATAGAATATCATTTACTTCTGAGTATATGGTAGGTACATACAGATCTTACAATTTATAATAGTTCACATATACTACCGTTGCCGGTGTAGAAATATTAGAATTTTAAAATAATCATAATGTGGATACGCACAAATATTAAACTTATTAGGAGAAACCACCAAATAAAAATAAATTATAAGTACATTTACAATACATTTCCTTTTTTTTAATTATTATTATTATAAATTAATTATTAAAACTTATGATTAATGAACTCGCTTACAGAGTAGAAACACATTTCCAGAAGCCACGAAAATATTGCACGTTTGAATTTATTTATAGGCAGCTGTCTAATATGTGATGGTAATTTATTAAAAATCTTTATAGCCATGCAGTAGGCATTTCGACTATACAAACAAAGTCTTTGGGCTGGTACTAGTAGGTGTTTGGGTTTTTTTTTCAATTCTTTTGGAAACATGTTCAGTTATGGGAAATAAATAGGAATGTCTTTTCACAAATAAACAGATTTCAAGTATGTAGAGACACGGTAAGGGAAGTATCTTTAATTGCTTGAATAATGGTTTACAGTGGTCTAAATAGTCAGCTCCACATATGGCTCTAACACATTTTTTTGCACTATAAAACAACATTAGGTACATCTCTGCTTAGCCTAGTTTTGTTTTTGTTCTATTCTGAAATCAAACCCTAAATTAATAAAAAATCTGCACAGGGAACCCAGCCAACTATCTCGTATAGTCACCAATCCTCTACAGACAGAGGGCTAGCTCACCGATGACAGTTCCCCACATGGAAAGTTTGTGATCAAGTATCCATTGAACCTGTACTCTTGCCAATATAAACCAGTACCAACAACGCTTATATCAATCGCTACAACATCCGACCAATCACGCCGCTAAACCAAACATTTTGCAGTTGAACAACCAATCGCGCGCTGGCTCTTCGCCAGCGAACTTACGCGGTAATGTATGTTATTTGTACAAAGGAAATCCGATTCATTGTCAGCTTTGTTCGAGATTTAGGCAAGGGCCTTTGGGAGTTAAAGTTAAATGTTTGTTTCGTTTTAGAAGTCAGATAAGCTAAAGTAATTTTATTTGAAAGTGTATTCCTTTTTCTTCTTTGACAAATTTTGGAGTGCCTGGGAATAAGCCTTATTAGACCGTCTTAAATAAAACATAAAACTATAAAAATAGTATCTACGCATTCTTCTTCTTACCGTGTCGATGGCAATGTACATTGTGTCGGCCCAGAATTAAGCAGGAGCAGTTTCTGTAATAATGAACAAACAACAGAACACTCATGAGACGATATTAGCCTATTCATTTACTTACATTAAAAGCTTTCAAACACTGCACCGATTACACTTAAGCGCAAAAGGTGTCTCGTGAACTACACAAATAAAGCCTCCTTCCCCGCTACCCATGATTCAATAATCCGCATCATCTTAAAGTCGTAACATCGACTAACAAACCCCCCCCCCCCGCACCCCTGTTCCACTGGCACTCTTCGCGACAAGTATTTCTACTTACACCCACTTGCCGACGTCACAACACTTTCGTCTTCACGAGTTTTTGACTTAGTATAATAGCGTTGTTGGGAGATAGGATAAGGGCGGAAAAGTACTTGTAATGATGACATGCAATGTCAAAGTCATTGCTCACATTTTATATCGAAAGACCCAGGTCACGATGTTTAGTGAAGAAAAAAACGCGCGCGTCTCTGCTTTCCTTCAAGTGAGTCTAATTCGTTTCGGTGACGTGTGACATGGTCGAACAGCTTCTTTCATTTGTTTTCTACGCAGTCAACTTTGCAAGATGCCAATACGATGGCCCATGTGTAGCCCTTGGCCAAGAGGTGTTATCACATCATTCCAGGCGACGACAATGAAGCATGGTCATTGGCTATACGTCACAATATCAGAACCAAAATTTATGATATTTTCTTTGGACTCAATCTAGAACCATGTTATATTCCTGAAACTAACATTTGCAGGCTGACCAAGCCGAGTTACAGATCAAATTTCGTGTAATGTTCCTCATGAATGAAGCCACTAATTTCCATAGTGACCGCCACAATCTAGCTAACGTAGTAACTAGCAAGTTTGCACGTATTTGTAGCTATGCCGTGTTAAGTTCATAGTATGGTCATCCGCACGTTAGTATTAGTCTCTTTACTAGTAATGCTTGAAATATGGAAACCATCACTGCCACGCACAGTCGGCCTTTTAATTGTTTATCCACATTGAAGTTGAATCTCACTTGCATAACACAAAACGCCAAACGATAGCTTAGATAAAACAACAAATTCTATCAACGATGTTGGAGAAGTCAATAAATGTATTGAATTTTCAAAAATTAACCGTAAAACTGAGACTTATTCTGTAGAAAGTCGTTGTAGGAATACGAAAAACTCTTAAAGCGATAGCTACTTATCTATAACCTCAGGTCTATGTTTACATACAGCAAATGTGTTACAATAGAGTTTCAATTTACTAGGAATATTTGTCCAAACAGGTAAAGCCCTCACGAGGTCGACTATACGTGCACACCATCACGAGCCATCACGAGGTTGACACCGTAATATTATGTGGAGAGTATATTGTAGTACGTACGTACGATGGAGGTACGTCTGGCTAAGATTACAAGCTGGCCAGCTCTCAATTTGCGCAGGAAATGGCCATCTGCTGAGAAATAGCCCCGCACTTGGTAATTTGTTACCAGATGTGGTACAAGGTATAAGCTTAGGACATTATGCGGCAGTGTACAGTCCAGTCAAGACCACTAAATGGAAATAAAGGAGTACTTCTTATTTGGTCTTTTTTTTTAAATCGCGGACTGCGAACATATTGGAAAATTGATTCTTCTGAAAACAACGGATGTATTTGTCACTGTTTGAATGCGATCAAAATGAATCTTAACATTTTTATTTGTAGAGAACATAATTTTCCATATTTCATAAATTATCTAGAATCTTCTGAAGAAGAAGAATGTTCTGTGTGGTGTCGTACGTAAAGGTTCTGTGTGGTGTCGGGCGTAAAGAATAGCACCACCCCATTTCTTCCCGTGGGTGTCGTAAGAGGCGACTAAGGGATTGGCCAGAGAATGGGCAGCGTTTTTTGTGCTTTTGTAACAACCATACTGCGATCGCCAAACCGCCTGCCAAGCGTGGCGATTATGGCAAAACTCCCCCTTTTTGGGGGAGGGCTATGTCCAGCAGTGGACGTCTTTCAGGCTGAAATGATCAAAATGATGATCTAGAATCTTAAGTACCTGCTATCAAAACTTCGTCAGTGTCATACCTAATTATTTGCTCGGTTGTTACACTGACAGCTCCGATATGCAAATCGCGTTCAGTTCTATTAGTACTGATATAAACGTAAGTGTAGTACGGAGTTCTTATAACATAGCCAAGCGCTTATGACTTGGTCTACCACCTATGAATTCGTTCGAGCGTTAATAATAAATAAAGTATCAAGTTATTGAAAGCCTCCGTCCAAGGTATTACTTACTTACTGACAAAGTAAATAGTTATTTAGTAAATCAGTAGTTTTTACTTAAGTGGCGGTAAATCTCCTATTATAACAACGATTATAGACCAACAACTATTGGTCGATCAATATTCACGTTTAAAAAAAACATAAAAGCAAAAATTCGATTGTTAGATAAATCCACTCGACTTTAGTACTGAAAATGCTTGAGCCAAAAACAATTTGCCAGACATAGAATCGAATTTACAACCCCTATACTAAGCCAAAAAGTGTCAATGGAGTTTCTTCCCCGTTCTTCTTCATAGAGATCTACGTTTCGGAACGGACAACTAGGGTTCAACTTTCTAACTAACTGACAATTCAAAAGCGACTGTGAATGGTTAATTGAAATAAATGCTTTGAGTCCGAGTTGCTCTTACGAATAAAGCTCAATGTTGTATGATCTCTGTATTCATACATAAATAGAACCTGCAGTTTTGATGACAAATTCTAATAACGTCCCACTACTGTCGAATTAAAGAAGACCGTACATAATTCAAAGGTATGAAAACAATTCCATTTTCGCAGCAGTTTATAAGTTGCGTTCACTGAGCTCGAGCTGTAAGCTCGCATTATATTATATTATGTACAATAACTTGTATACAATTGTGCCCATTGTGCTCATTGTGCTGTATTGTGCTTTGGGCAACTTGATTTTGAGTGTAACTTTAGAGCTTGTTTATTCAATTCCTGAATCTGTGAAAATGTGCTGTTCAAGGAAGCCTCAAAGTCAGCCTTGCTGAAATGTGGGAAAGAGATGGACCTATAGGACGAAAAGTTCCATCCTTTTCCCTTCCACATATGACTATAATTGCGTTCCACTTTCCTATACATCCTCTGGGCAATGAACGAACCCTTTGAGAAACAGTAAGCATGATTGGAGACACCAATTGCTTAACTCAAGGCGAAGGCATAATGCATTGTTTCATATGCTGGAAAAAATCGTCTCTTCAACAAGTTAAATGTTGTTAAATTATTAAGATTTCAGATTTCCTTGAAATTGGAATAATTAAAACTGAACGCGGAACCGCTGCACTCCGAGAGGTCAATATATCGTAATACTGATGACACTGACAGCTCTTGAATGCAGTTGAGATTTTGTTGTGCTGGTCACGTTTAACTAAACGTGATCACTGAAATTAACCTTACATGTGTTTAACCATTTCTCCTATTGTTTTCCGTACGATGTTTTCCTACTTTTTTATATGATTTTACTGCTATTTTTTTTTTATATGAATCTGCGAAAAATAGTGTTGTTTTGAAAAATTCAATCGAATTAAAACCTTCTCAAATTTTTGAATGCGGTTGAAAATTTAAAAATGGAGCAAGTAAATAATGTTACTCTACGAAGACATAAAACTGCGACTAAATCGAAATCTACGGAGTCACTAAACCGTAGTCTGAATACAAGTTTAATGTCGTGTGACGAATTATTGGGCAGAAGTCTGGACCTTTCAACAAATATGTCGTCTACTTTTATGTCGGAGCTAAGGAATGAAATTAAAGAACTAAAAGTCCGTCTAGAAAGCACACAAAATGAGATGGATAATATTATCCTAGAGAACATAGACCTAAAGCAACAAATTACCAACGTGAATCAGGAGCTGAGTATTCTCAGACAATTGTGTAGAAGCCCTTTGTCTACTCTTAGACATAACATGTCTTCAAGCACCAACAAGAGTGTTAGGCGCAGACTCACAAACAGTTTTTGTACATCTCCTGTAAAAATAAAACTAAACGAAAAAAATACGAATTCATCAATAGAAAAGAAACAAGAAATCATTTCAGAACCGGAAATTGTCACAAGTACGGAGCAATCCACAACGAATATAGACATCCAACTTGTAAATACATTTAATCCATCATTAGAACATGAAGTGCGTATAAGCACCGACAATGGTCTTGTCGAACATACCGTGGCAAGCATAAACCATCAACCAAATAATGTTACAGTCAGAAATATGCTCAACACAAAGGCGAACATTAATGCACAAGAACCTGTATGCAAAAACTCTTGGTTCAAACGTGAAAAGAGGGCATTTATTATAGGAGGCAGACAGTGTAGTGGATTAGCTACACGACTTCACAAATCTCGATTCTACAACCCTTACAATTATTATCGCTTCATTTCAATTGTCAAGCCAAACGCTTCTACAGAAGAAATATTAACTGGTGTAAAACTGTTTGACGTTACCCCTGACGACAAATTAATTATATCTGTAGGACAAAATGATTATAATAGTCTTAAAATGACGACAGAATTGTGTTTATTTCTAAAATCTATTAAATGTCCTGTAATCATTCTTTGTGTAAATAAAAACATCTGCTCTAAAGAAATAAAAATGAATGAAATGTTGCATCTAATCTGTAGACAGAGTAAAGATTGTTCATTTATTGCAAAATACGAGAATATTTCATCATTATGCTATCAAATAAACTCGGTGCTGGATCAATTAGACTATGACAAAACCTTTTTATCATATGATAGAAAGTATAATAATTCTCTGGTCATTGTTCAGAAAGCCAACACGGTTTATACTAAAAATCAGAGTACACAAACAAATCACTCATTTTTTAGACAACATTCTAATGAACTTTCTCAAGTAAATAGCACTCTGGATGATACTGCACACAAAGCATTTTTTCGTGTCTAAAACAGCTCATACAAACCATGTAATTTTTCATCAAAATATTGCTGGTGCCTTAAATAAGTCTGATGATATCGAAATAGCACTAAACTTACTTCGAGACAAACAATGTATAGTTGATTTTGTGTGTCTAACTGAGACCTTTATTAAATCGGGAGATGAAGAAAACATGAGATTAAAATCCTTTAAATTTGTGAGTAGTTACTCTAGGAAAGATCAGAGACGTGGCGGTGTTTGCATTCTAATAAGGCAAGATATAGAATACGAAAACATAAAATGGCTAGATAGTATTGCTATGGAAAAACACTTCGAAATATGCGGTATACGGCTACAAAAATATGGCTTTAATTTATTATGTGTGTACCGAACACCAAATTCGGACTTGAACATATTTTTTAGTAAACTAAATATATTATTAAATAGGATACAAGACAAAGATAACAAATATAATAGTATAATATGCGGTGATTTTAATATTGACATTTTAAGTGACACCAAAAATAAAAATGAATTTAACAATATTTTATACAATTACAATTTGACATTCCATATAAATGAGCCAACTCGACAAAAAACATGTATTGACAATATAATTAGTGATATAAAAGATGCTAAGGGGGAGGTACATGAGTTGGGATTGTCCGATCACAATACGGGTCAAACCTTGTCAATAAAAACTAAAGTAAAAAACCTCGTTAAACAACATTGGTTTGTTTATAAAAGAGACCTATGTAGAGATAATCTGGACAAGTTTAATTATTATTTAAGTAATCTGTCTTTCTCCGAGATATTCCTTGAAACAGATGTGAATAAAGCGTTTTCTTTGTTTCATGAGGATATCTGTCTTTTCTTTAATCTGTGTTTTCCGTTGATAAAAGTCAAAATGAACCAAAACTCGACAAACCCAAAATGGATAACAAGGGGCTTGAAAAAATCTTTTGTTACTAAGCGAAAATTACAAAACGAATATTATAAAAACAAAAGTAGACAAAACAAGCTAAAATACACTACATATAGTAAAATATTAAGGAAATGCGTGGCAAACACTCAAAGAAATAAAAATAAACAAACTATAGAAAAAGCTAAAAACAAGTGTAAAGCCACTTGGAAAATTGTAAATGAACGACTGAAACAAAACAATGCAACCAATGAAATCAAGGAAATTTCGGATGGCAATGGTATACTAAAAAGTGGTGATGACATTGCAACGTACTTCAACAAATTTTTCATAAACATTGCGAAACCAAAAGCCACCGGGCACCCAAAAAATAAACCAGAAATGGGACGAAGGTTAGCAAACTCTATATATCTTGAACCAGTTGACAATGTTGACGTTTATAAAATAACAATGGAGTTGCGAAATACGAACTCAGCTGGGTATGATGGTATTACAACTAAAATTTTGAAACATAATATATTTGCTATACTACAACCATTGACCTATTTAATAAATCTATCTTTGGAAAGTGGAATTTTTCCTGATGCACTAAAATTCTCGGTCGTAAAACCGTTACATAAAAAAAGCTCAAAAAAAGAAGCGGGGAATTACAGACCAATTACTTTGGTACCGATTTTCTCCAAGATATTTGAGAAAGTAATGTGTATAAGGCTAATGAAGTTTTTTGAAAAAAACCAAATTATAAGTAAACAACAACACGGGTTTATTAAAACTAAATCCACTACTTTGGCATGTTTTAAATTAATAACAGAAATCCTCAGGTCAATAGATAAAAAGGAAATTCCTATAGCGGTATTTCTAGACATGAGCAAAGCGTTCGACATGGTATGCCATGATAAATTACTAAATAAATTAGAACAGTATGGTATAAGAGGACCTGCCTACAATTGGTTTGAAAGCTATTTAAAGGGTCGAAAACAATGCACAGAGGTCGTAAAACTATGCCCTGAGACTAACACCCAGGTAACCCATAGGTCCCCATACTTAACTAATCTATATGGCGTTCCACAAGGGACTGTGCTTGCCCCGATAGTGTTTTTAGTATACATCAACGAATTGCCAGAATCAACGGATCAGTACACTGTATTATTTGCAGACGATACCACTGTATTAACTAAAGAGGTTACTATTGATCAGGCAATAAACGTCACCAATAAAGCCCTAAAGGACATACATGACTGGTTAAATGAAAACAATTTAGAAATAAATACTGATAAAACAAAATTTATGAGATACTTGACATATAATAACAAAAGAAATGAAATGGACAGAATAGAATTGCCAATAAAATATAATAATAATAGTATTGAAGAAGTAAATGACATAAAGTTTCTAGGAATAAATATTGATAAATATTGTAATTGGAAATCTCATGTAGATACTGTTTGCAAAAAAATTCACAAATTCGTATTCGCGCTTCGCAATATCAAAAAAATAACCAATAAAGAAACAGCTTTAATGGTATACCACAGTCATGTGTGTTCAGTACTGAGGTATGGGTTAATTATATGGGGAAACTCTACAGACGCACAGAGAGCATTTATAGCACAGAAAAAATGCATTAGGTCAATTTATGGTCTTAAGTGGACTGATTCGTGCCGACCAATATTTGTTGATAAACGTTTGCTTACATTTCCATGCTTATACGTTTTGGAAATGTGTAAATTCGTAAGAAACCACCTTTCACTTTTTGAGCAGGATGATAAGGCTCCACTTAAAAGGAAAATAGTGCAAAAACCTTTAGTGGTGCCTCGAAGCCGATTAAAGCTATGCGCCAAAAACTGCCACACCATGGCGGTAAAAATATATAATCAACTTCCGGAAAAAATTAGAAAACTGAATAACATAGAATTTAATAGAACTTTATATAATTGGCTTTGTGACAGATGTTTTTATTCAATTGATGACTATTTAAATTTTAAATTTTAAGCCGACATGATCTAGATAACTATTGTAATATGCGAGTACTTATTTAAAATAAAATTGTTGACATTGGTTTGTGGACATGTAATTTTAATAAATTTATTGACTGTTTTGACTGTGATAATCTGATATATTTCTGATTTAATGTAATAATTTATAAAGCTGGAAAATTAATGTATAATTACTAATATATTAATAATGTAAATTCTGCTGTGCATGGTGACATCAAATCTAATTTTTTGACTTTATTAAGCATGCGTCATTTCATAATATTTGCACGACTGATAAGTCGAATATAGTGAGTCATATAAAAATTATTTTACCACATTATTGTACCTATATTCTGGCAAATAAATTAATTTCATTTCATTTCATTTCATTTCATTTCATTTCATTTCATACTCCATAAGCTAGTAGTATCAAATAACTTGATAATATTGGAAACCTTACATCATCTATCTAGTCTTTTCCCAACTATGTTGGCATCGGCTTACAATTTAACCAGTATTTTACATGAAGCGACTGCCTATCTGACCTCCGCAACCCTAAGTGGGTAATACGATACCTCTTGGTAAGACTGAATGTTCGACTCGACTGTACGAACTACTCGTAGCGACTGACCAAAGGTGGGAAAACGGCTTAAAGTGCTCTCCAATGTACGTAGGACCTGGATTGATGATGGATGGTCACCCATCCACGGACCGACCTTGGCAAGTATAGTTTTACTTACGATCGAACCGTGCAGCTCTTATTCCTTAAGCACGAGCTCCTCCATAAGGAACATTTCAGATTTTTGTAATAATTTGAAAGCCTAGTTCTATGAACTATATTGTTTTCTTCAGCTATTCGGTTTACATTATTACTTATTTACTTTCGAGTAAAGTCTTTGCCTCAAGCATAACTTTGAACAAAACATAATTTTGTGTTTGTGTTGTAAATATTTTGATGCTTGACCTTTAGACATAATGCTTGCTGGGCGAGATTTTTTATGATTATAGTGATAAATCGTAGAAAAGCTTTACAAAAGCTGGAGTTTTTTCCTTTTGTTGAAGATAGAACGTGCGAGCAAAGAAAATAATGACTTTTTTACAAGAAACGTACTTATTACAATAATCTTATAAGTTTTTAGTTGCTGATTTTTTCTTATTTGTTAAAAGACTTTATCTTTTGTATAATTTGTTATTTTTTCAAATTAAATCCTTTGAACTTCCTTTGGTAACAAAAAATATTATTGGTAACGTTTGCAAAAATATTATGGTCTCCTCTAATCCGAGGGCGAAAAAAAACTTAATGAATTTACTTCGCTTCGGCACTTTAATTGAGTTTACCGACAATTTGAGAGTCCTTGATGGGTTCCGTGTTCTAATTATATTTAACACTTTCAAAATACTGAGAAATTTTGGTTTAAAATTTGTTTATATTAATTTTCTAAGGATGCTAATACTTCAGACAAAACTCTTCTCTTTCTGGAATATGTGAAATGATAATTGAAAAGTTTTTTTTTTTTTTTAATTAAATTTTAAAAGCTACAGCCTGCTTTATGGTACTCTTCTTTGAAAATAAAATTTGCATCGTCCTTCCGTTAGAACGAAAGTGATATAATGTAAAACCTTTGGTCCCAAGTTTGATTCGAAAGCAATTCTTTTAACAAAACACCAAAAACGTAAATACCTGAACCAACCCAATAAGCGTTAGCAGCATAGAACATTACACACTAGCCCCAAACGGCACAGACCACAACAGACAAACTAGCTAATAAACTACCAAGAGATTTATTTGTGTTAGCAAACCGCGGGTCTGTCTCTGTGTGCTTCCTTAGTGCGACTTATTCAAGCGACACGCGTCTCGACAGCGACTGAGGCAAAAGCAAATGAAATCAGTCGTTTAGTCATAAACACGTGAAATAAACGGCTTCGTATCGAAACATCACTTTCAGCACCGATCGCGGCGAAGATAAAATATTTATTTTCAAAATATGGGAATATAATTAGCAACAGTCATATTAAACCAGAAAACATGCAAAAGTTTAAAAAACACTAGTGATGCTAAGTAAAATAAAAATAAACTAACTATAATTACAATTTAATTATGAAAAACTTCATAAGTTATTTATTTTACACACAATTCTTATGGAATCCATTTATTTCACGAAACACTGCGATGTGACGAAACTCACACGGAGGCAACATGTGACTTCGGCGTGTTGCTTGTCGTCTCCAAGTCGGAAGTCTCGTCATCTGAGGTCGTGAACAAAGACTCCTGTTTGATTCCAAGGCCAAAGCAGTTCCCTTTCCAACAAAGACTAAAAAATAAAAAACAAAAACGTAAAGTAACACCGAAACACGCTATCGTCAAAGCAACAGATTTCAACAAACAAACAGCTAACAAACTACAGCGCGATTTATTTGTATTAACAAACCGCGTCGCCTGTCTCTGTGTGCTTCCTCATCGAGCCGTCCTCGCAGCGTTTACTTAGGCACTGTTGGTTTAGGCCATGGTCACAGTGATACACTTTGCGACTCCAGCAAAATTCTGGGTGTTTTATTTACAGTAGAAATGCTTTGGACTTAAAGGAAATTTATTTTGAAATGCCAGAAGTTATCTTCTGCAAAACGTGGGATAGAATAAAACTTTATTGTACACTGAAAATGAAACATAACGGGTTAACAAAACTGCTAATTTTATGGTTACAACGGCGGCGGCAATAGCTGATAGCGATATCTTCCAGATAATCAATTTCTTGTATAGCAGTATTTTGGGGTCATTATCTTCCTGCCTTTGTCCCACTACTACTAGCTACTAGGGCTAAGAGCAACTTACATGTCTTCTTCTTTTTTACCCTATCAACCGTAACGCTTTATTGTTTCATTTTTCTTTCATATAATTTCTCCATCTTGAAACCCACGCTAGTTACAAAAACATTATTGGATTTCAGATTTAATTCTTCTAAATTGACATCCTAAAATGCCCCACTTCTGAAGTCTTAAACATCAAGATAATTTATCGCGAATAATAAATTATAACGTTCTTCGTATTTTCGTGTCGATGAACTCAACCATTAAATTGATACAGTAGTTAAATGTCCACTCATACTATATTTGTATGAGTGGACATGCAACTGAATAGTAACACTAATGGTAACAAACTTTGATTCACCTTGCCACATTTCTCCTGTGTACCAACCTCAGCAACCTACGCACAAAATACACACATCAAAAGTGTCTAGGGATCAACATATATTTTTGCAATAACTTTTCTCCTGATTGATATTAATTAAAATTTTCTTTAAGGATTCATCAAATAAAGTGTTTTCGTTTGTCACAGTAACGATAAACCAAGTCACCTTTGCATTAATAAAGAAATTTGCCATTTTCTAATAAAGGGATTTTTGACATTTGAACCACTAACATTAAAGTTCGAAAAAAAGACTGAAATAACAGTTTTCTTTAAAATTTTATTGGGTAACTTAAACAATTAATAATCCGTGTTTCTACCGCGAACACTAACAACACAAGAACATCGGTTTGGCATACTCAAAATGAGTTCATCCAAATCACGCTGTGGAATGGCCGCCCATGTTCGTTGCAACAACAAAAAAAGGTCTTCTTGCGACTGGATACCCTCCATATTCGGCAGAGCTCTTCTCTGTAGCATATACCATGCATGCTCAATCGGGTTCAAGTCTGGCGACTGAGCAGGCCAGGGCAGGACATTGATGTTAGCTGCGGCGAGAGTCTGTCTTACAACTCTTGCGGTGTGCGGTCGTGCATTATCATGCATTAACTGAAATAAGGGACCGATTTGCACTTGTAGAGGAACGATGACGTCTGATACAATCGTCTCAGCATAAATTTGAGCGTTGAGGTTGCCTCTGATCCAAATCAACTCAGTTCTTCCGCCGATCCAAATACCCGCCCATACCATGATGGTTCCACCACTATAAGGATGGACTTCCTGGCAGGATTTTAATCGCTGTTGGCGTCCAGGGGTTCTCCAGTGTCGTATACGTCTTGTATCCGGTCTCATACCAAAACGAGACTCATCAGAAAAGCACACGAAACGCCATTGTTCTTCTGCCCAATTTCTGTGTTCAAGAGCCCATTGATATCGAATCCTACGATTGTGCATTGCTATAGGTGGTACCCGTAGCGGTCTTCGGGAATGAAGGTTCACTTCATGCAAGCGGTTTCTGACTGTTTGGTCGCTAATTAAGTTCCCTGAAGAGTGATGAAGCCTCACGGCTAACATCATGGCGGTTATTGTTGGAGCTCTTCGAGTTAAGATTTGAATGTATCGGTCTTGTCTCCGTGTGGTGCAGCGATACCGTCCTCCATGGCGCTCAGCCACGGTACCAGTGCTTCGGTAACGTGTCCAAAGTCGACTGATAACACTCTGACTTGTATTCAGAGCTAAAGCCACAGTACGTTGCCGGGAACCAGCTTCTATCATTCCCACGGCTCTGAGCATTTCTTCCCTGCTTAAATGACGTCGCCGCTCCATAATAACGTTGGTTTTAATCAGTAGTAGGGAAACAGTAGCACTAATAATGTCTTCAATGCGTTGTATGTTTTTATAGGGAAAATATTGACAGCTGATTTTCATCTTTTAATCGAATTTGATTCACAGTTCCTGATTCAAATTATGAAATGCACCAAAAAGGATCCATATAAATTTATAAAATCATAAATTTATTACAAAGCCACATCTCAATCTCAAGAAATCCGCATAAAAATGCTTGATCCCTAGACACTTTTGATGTGTGTAGATGATGTAATGAAAAATGCACACGACGACCTATAAACCTGCGCCCTTGCTGGGTCTCCGGTAATTTATTTAGGAATGATACTTGTAATGGATCAGACAGCACATTATTACTATTCCAGTCAGGTCACCCTCACTCAAAAGCCTAAAAAACTTTATACCCCAGAATAAAATATTAGATAAAAGTTTCTCTTTGTGAACTATAAATACTGAACATCCCTTGGAGGTCATTGTACTAACCATTGTGAATACTTTTGCGAAGAGAACAACACTGAAATCGCAACAAAAATCTACTAATCGTCGTTTTCATTTATTTAAATTGCACTTTTTAGTTTTGAAAGACCATTAACATTTTGTCTGGAAATTAAATGAAAAAGTGTTGATAAAAAAGAAGAAATAGCACACGGGCGGGTGTGGGTTAAAACCCTAGCTATTGCAGTGATCTCTTAAACTAAAAATAAGGAAATTGTCATTAAAGTTTTATTTTGAAGTTCTTGTATTAAAACCTTGAAATAAAACATAACATGAAATGAAAAGCAGTGGCCTAAAATCCCTTCTTCTTAACGTCCTACATAAAACGCGTATATGTGCCGACCTGACAAAGAACGGTAGAGTTTACGATAGCACTCACGTCACGATAACGACGCAACGAATCGGTTGTCGTTAAGATCGTTACGCTATAAACATGTAGTAGGCGATATTCAGACATTAAAGGGATATAAAAGCTACTCAATATTTTGTGTAATAATTAGTTCTACAATAGCAGATTTACACGTCGACGCGTTATTAAGTTTTGTAGCTCTGTAACACATAGGAATTGTGAGAAGTTGAGGATACGTTCAAAAACAGTTGGATCTGCCCAAAATAACAACATGATTATACAAAGTGGAAGAGACATCGAAGCGAAACGGTTACCACTTATTCGGCACGTCATTTCTGAACCAAACATCAAATTGTTTAATCGGAAATTAAAAAAAAAAAACTGGTGTTCCATAGTTTTGACCGTGTAGGTATTGAAAACAGCTATTTTTTTCTCTTTCATCACACACATCAGCCATATACATCATACATCTATTTCAATAATTTCATCTCTAAACATCATACTGAATTACATATTTCAGTTTTCAACGAATCGCACACTCCAGTACTTGAATGCGGCAAATGACAGAGCTGTCCAGGTCGCCACGTTGTGGTCGGACAAAATCTAAGACATCGATTCGAGAAAAGAAGTAATATGGCAAACCGGCACAAACATCGCATTTTTTTAATCATTGATCTTAAAACAGGGAAAGAAAACATCGTAAGGAGCTGGTTTATTTGCGATGTTTTCTTTACACCTTCTACAATAAAAAAGTCGTAGACATGAGACATCCACAAACCCATGCCGGCGTGGTGGATTATGGCCTATTCCCCCACATAGAGGAGACCTCCCAGAGTGCGAACATGGCACACTGATAATTCTATTCATATTAGAATCTTCATGTGCGATTTTCCCTTGACTAACTTACGTCTTAAATAAGAGCATAATTATCAGTGTGCAATGTTCCCATCGCCGGAGATCTAACCGTTCAAAACTCAATTCCTACATATTCTCCAAACACGCAAATTCGGCGCCAAAGTAGCACATGACGTTATAACGTGGTTGCTCAGTTAATTGACTTAGGGACTTCTGCTGGTAACTCGCTTACGAGTACCCGGTACCGGGATGGCGCGAGTACGAGTAATTGTGTTACCAGGAGTAACTTATTCATGGGAGAGGTAAATACGATGAGACGTACGAAAAGACCGAAGTGAGTTTTGTTTAAGGAGGTAGAAAGAAGGGCTGCTTATTTGAGAGGATTGAGAAAACTAAGAGAGAGAAGTGGCACTGGGGATTATGTGACGCCATTTTTCCTTCGCAGCTATAATAGTCGGGATTGGTGAAAGGCTCAAGAGAAATTATTAACTGCGAAAATGGTTAGACGAATTCTTCTTAAGGGGTTTTCCATAAAGCCAAAGTCAATGAAGATGGCAAAGGGAATGATATTGAAATTTTGTAAACTCAACATTTGAGAATCAATTTGTCTAGCTAGACCATCACCATCTGTTTAGCCGTTTCCAAAATATGTTGAGAACGGCTACGAGTCTAACCATGCTGCTGAGTACCAAAATTTACATAGACCAACTGTCTATTTGACCTCCACAACCGCGTAACATCTTCAGCAGACTTTCGGTTTCTGACAACCTTTAAAGACTGTCAAAGATTTTCAGACCCCAGGACAATGAATATGCAAACGGTTTGAACACTAAAACCATTTGTCATTCTACAAAACCCTTTCGTACATTATTCTCTCCACATTGCTCTAACTCGAGCACTTGTTCAAACAGACAGACGTGTGTAAAGTAACGCGGACACTTATGAGCGCTAACACACTGATGCCACAAATTAATACAGAAGGTTAACTTCATACAAGTGTATGTACACATAGACATCTTTTTCGCTGACCCATACTTATCCTTTACCGGGCAAAGATTTTTTCCATATTCATTCACTCCTATTTTCGTTTCGCCGTAGACACCACTATAATTCACTTGATAATCGTTTATTAGGACACTGCTTAAACTTTCGTTCATTACTAGAATTCACAAGTACTTCTAAATTATTTAATATCTATAAAGTTCTCAACAGACGTGTGCACTCTGTTCATTGTGAAGGTAGAAGGCAGAGACAACCTTCTGTCAAGCTCATATTTAGTTTGACAGTGACATGACATTGACATTACTAAACAGGTACAGTTAAACGGTAAAAGGTATGTGCCTCAGTAATCTTCGTGATTTGAAATTAGGATAAACCCACTGAGCTATAGTGAGTTCCCCTCAATTAGGTAAAGCTTCTAAGTTTTGTACTGCCGCATTTTGTCATAAATCACAAATAATGTAAATGTGCGTTTGTAGGAACCTTTTTTCTATTGGGTAACCTAATTTGGCTGCACCTTGTCATAATATGACATACAAAAAATTGAAAATATTTGTGAAAGTGCAAAGAATTGTTAGTTATATATTCCGTAATTATGGCATCTAAGTGCAAATACCTGTACTTCCATAGTTGTATTAGAGCGTTACATTAGATTTTTTTATGTTTTTCGTATTTCCAAAGATTATTATCGAAGCGTATAATTTTTCTGGACGGTCTCTCTCTGGCGATCACAAACAAATGCCGATGAGTGCTCTTACACTCGTTGTAAGTTACCCGTGTATGTGTGCGTGCGTTTAAGCATGTTGTGTGAAGCTGGTCTTTTGTTCTTTGCTTTTATGCGCTGACACGACGACACTCAGTCGACAAGAAAATGTCGTGTGTTCAGGAGATGAGGTTTAAGTGAATGTGAGCGGGAAGTGGTGCACAGTTACATTGAATTATATTGGATTTTGGGGTTCATTTTATGTTATACTCGTTGATAGCGAGCTGTTTTAACCTGTCCCCGTGAAATCGATGAGGGATGAACAATTTCTGCTTATAAATACATGTTGTAGTTATCATTATGTGATGACTCGTCATCTCAGTTATGATCCCTTTTTTTGCTATATTATGTTTAGTCTCTTTTACCATCCTTGGATTTATATTGTAGCACATATTGAATTAGTATTTATATCAGATTAGTGTCGATTTTCAGTAGGTATATTATATGCCAGGTCATCATTCAACCTGATCTATAGCACAATAATAAGACGGTTTCTTAAGCACAAAAATTTTGATTGAACACTTTTCCAAAAATGTACCGTAGCTTCCCCCAAAAACAAACCCCCCAAAATGTCAATATGGTGACACTTGGGGGAGGCCTATGTCCAGCAGTGGACGTCTTTTGGGCTGAAATGATGATGATGATGACCGTAGCTCAAGTTCGTTGATTCGCGCAAATGCAATTTTGCTAAGACTTCAGTTGATGAAACCGAGTTCAATGTAGTATAATTTATGTAACCTTTAATAAAGGGCAAAAATAATTGCTCCTAAGACGTTACTGTGTCATTCGCCCCAATCTCCCAGGGTACGGAGTTCGATTCCATTCGTTTGACAGTCTAGTATGCGTTTATTTCATTTGAGTGCTATTTTATAGCAAGCATATAAATTATTTTATTGAAAATGCTCGTCTATAAATAATTTATAGATACTTTGAGTAAATTATTTACTACTCTTATTTTCTCCGGAGTAACGGGCACACTGGTTTTATTTATTTGATCTTCTACGAAAACAAAAAAAAACCGGCCAAGTGCGAGTTGGACTCGCGCACGAAGGGTTCCGTACCATTTATTATAGAAACGAGAAAAAAACACTTTTTTGTGTGGGAGCCCCCCTTAAATATTTTTTTTTTTAGTTTTTTCTGTTTTTAGTATTTGTTGTTATAGCGTCAACAGAAATACATAATCTGTAGACATTTCAACTGGCTAACTATCACAGTTCATGAGATACAGCCTGGTGACAGACTGACACCGAAATCTCAGTAATAGGGTCCCGTTTTACGGAACCTTAAAAATGAATATGTAGGATTTAAATTTAACAAACATTTAATTTATAAGTGTGCTCGTATGTAAAAGAGTATGTCAACATGTTTACGTTATAGAGTACATTTTAGCTTATATGTATGATTCACACACATTTAATAAAATAAATATAAACACTCGTAACTCTTTTTCATCCCTCTCAAAGAGTTCTCATTTCCTGCCTGACTTAACTAAGCTCATCCCGAAAGGGGTAAGCAGACCCCTCCACAACTCATTACTTGTAAATGACGAGAACTTTTCTCATTTCAGGTGAGTACATAACACGAGTGCCTCACAGACGCATCACTTATGTAGCAGCCTTGGATACATAGCCAAGTAAGTGGGTACGGCCAACAGTGTTGTCTTTAAGTTGTTTTTTATACCTAACTGTTTCCATCAAGTTTTTTGGCTATTGAAACAATTTTACTTTTACCAATGAATACTAAGTTACTAAGAAGAGACACAGACAGACAGACAGACTAAGTTATTAAGAACCTACTGACCTATTGTCAACATCTTCAAGACTACACTTAGTTCGCAATAAAGAATTTAAATTTGAAATCCCATTTATCTACCAATCCAGCATATTACAATAAAAACAAATAAAACAACACATTCATCTTTCTTAAATATTTGATGAATAACCTAAAACAAACATTTCACGAAATCTCGTGGAAAACGCACTTCATTTGAAGCCAGTCGAGGGTAGATACATAATAAATGGCAATTGTTTCAGAAGTAAAACATTTCAGCCTCTCACGTAGGTGCCGGTTACCAAAGAATAATGAATATACAGAAGGTCAGGTCCATACAACGAGCGAAAACGCGCGCACACAAAGACACGCTTCACGTACAGCGAGTGCGGTCGCCGTTTGTATGTACGATATGTGCGTACTCCTGTTTTCACTCGATGCTTGGAACTAACCTTCTGTGGTAACACTCTGGTGTCACTTTTAGTTAGACATACTTTCGTCATTTGGCTTTCACGGGTTTAGTGTTAAGCTTGACCCGTATGAGCATTTTTTTAACATACAGGAAAAAGATAGTAAAACTCTGAAATGGCCGCCCTAAAAAGCGCCATTAAAAGATAAGATACGAGCCTTTCCATTTGGTTTACGTAACTAAAGAATAGACGGTACGCCTTTTGACAGTATCGAGAAAGCGATCTTTCAAAGGCTTAAGTCACCTGATTTACACCATATAACGATTTTTTTAAATAAAATAAATGCTGATTGGCGCTCTAAATCTAAGACGACAAATATCATAATTATATCAGTAAAAATCATTATCAATCATCTCATGAAACAACGACTAGCTACACCAGTGGCACAATCAACAACTCAGGTCAAATATACCAAGCCTTTAACTCCTATATACTGTATTTGAATTAAACCGCCTGAAACCGGATCAAACCCCTTTGCGCCGGAACTAAGCGATTGATACCAGTTTAACCGAGCTAATACTGGATGTTCGCCAATTACACTTTAGGTTCAACTCAATTTCGTTAAGTGCTGTGGTTATTAATTTGGTTCTAGTGGGACCTTTTATATGATAGTACGTAACAAAACTCAATAAGCCGTAACGACTGTCTGTATCGACTATGAAGAAGAATAGACCTACAGAAAATAGCATTAAATATTTAATTTCATGTTATAAACATTAATTTGCCTTACATAAATAGGCTTCTAACTTCATAATTCTATTTAGGAGAGCAACTTCACAAGCTACAAACATAAATAAATCAGTGCTAGACACTAAACCTCTCTCGTTTCAGTTAAAATTTTAAAACCACTCTTGTTTTACGAGTGTTACATAAATCCGCCATTTTTATTGTTGGCGCGGTCATAACTGGTTGTATCCACTTGAATCCGGTTTAAAACGCCGCGCGTTACTGATAACCGTTGTGAAGCGGTTTCAAACTATTACGATGACAGATGAAATTGATGTCATATTTGTTTGTTGTATTTCAGTTTGAAAATTATGGATAATTTAATTTCATGTCGAAAATAATATTTTTTTAATACAGTTGCTCAAAAAGTGGCGTATTGCAGGGATGTATAGCGTTCGGGATGTGGGCTATTACACACTCGAGCTTTTTTCTTTACCTTTTCCGAACTCGTGCGTTCTCTTTCCCAACTGTCAAAATAAAGTCTATTAAAAAGAAAAAAAAACCAACCACGGAGATTTTACAAAAAAAAAAATCATAGAAGTTTTAATGATTCATGCAAATATTTCTAAAAAGAAGCTACTAATTTGTTTCAATATCAGATTTAATGATTTTATTCAATGAGTTGGGTTAGGTTTCATTTCATTTTCATTTCATATCAATAAAAAAAATCTACTGATGACTTGGCTGTATGGGCATAGTTCCCTTTGCCTACCCAGAATGGGTGAAGAAATCAAAAACTTTTACGGTAGGCGCCATTTTCCAAAAATGTTCTTTATTAAATTGCTTCATTTTTTCGCAACTGTATTAAAAATAGTTGTTCAGTACACGTGCGGAACCGTCATTGCAACTTGTTCCGACTGTCCACCCTCACCTTCGGCTGCGCCTCGGCTCGGGTAGACATTTGTCGGAACTCTTTGCAATGACAGGGTTTCCGCACTCGCAATGAAATATACTATTTCACAAATATTTTTTGAGTAATTTTGGTCCAAGGTTACACGGTTTGGAATTCTGTGGTTTTATTTGAGTTCGTGCGACACTGAGAAAATAAATTGGTTTCGATTCATATAATATTGTCAGAATAATTAGCGGTTCCTACTTGTTATTTTTTATCTTTTGTAATAATAAACTGTCAATAAAAAGAAATCTTCCAAAATACTTTCTTTTGTATTGTTTCTGTTCTGGTAATCATCCTAGCCATTTCCCAAGTAATTTGAGGTCGGCTTCCAGTCTAACGGAATGCAGCTGAATACCAGTATAGAGCGACTGCTGTTTTGATTCAACTAATGTTATTTATGCATTTGTATCAAGTCTCTGACAGCCACGGAGTTATTTTGTGTATCCGCGATACTAATCTAATATACTAATATTATAAACATTAAATATTATTTATTACTAATATTATGAGTTTGTTTGTTTGCTTGAACGCGCTAAGCTCAGGAACTACTGATCCGATTTGAAAAATTCTTTCAATGTTAGATAGCCTATTTATCGAGGAAGGCTATAGCTTTCTTCGATAAATGCTACGACAAATATGAGCGGAGCAGCAATGAAAAATGTTGCAAATACGGGGAAAATTTGACGCAGACGAAGTTGTGCGGGACAGCTAGTAAACTATAATTATATAGAAAAGAAATAAAACCTAACATATTTAGAAATTATATAATTAAACCAGAACTAATGCGTATCTCACAACTCAGCAATTCTTTCCTACTAAGTATCTCTCAACAGTTGCTAACAGTAAATTACTTCTCATAATATTGCGTACAATTAACCCTGCGCTCGCGAGCACATGCCTCGTGCCCACAGAAGCAGTAGCAATTACAGAGTTGAGTGGCAACTAATGGCAGCGCCACACTGGCACAGCTACACCAATTTTTGAACTCATATTTGTCACAGAGTAGAGTTAAATTGTGACACCGATGCGGTAAGAGCGGGTAGGATTTTGCATTTGAAAAGTATGTAAAAATGGAAGAAAATGTAGTTTTTTTATTAAACTGGAACTGGAAATGAGAATTTCGTTTTACGGATGACCGTTGTGTTTATAGAATAGTAAAGAATTTTCTTTATTCGAGTATCCATGACTCAAAAACTGTTAGCAAGCACTCAAATAAAAAGAAAAAAAAAAACAAACATAAAAGCAAACATTACAACAAATAATGAAAATGCTTCGTCATACTATCACTAATAGCTATCCTATTAGCCGGCACTATCTCACTGCTGGGCATAGCCTAAAACGGATAAATAACAAACTAAAATGTAATTATTTTGCCTTGATCAATAAAACATGACATTTTAGAAATTTCACAAAAAGAAAAACAGTTTCTATGAGAACGAGTTTGTAATGTCCATGCATGAAACGGTAATGTAATAAAAAAAGACTTTAAATATGTGTTTGTTTATGTTTTCGAGAGTATGGCACTCGTGGGCTGCAGTTGAAAATCAGCGTCAGGTGGTACACCTTGTGTTGCCATCTGGCATTTTGCTGGGCTGAGGCCCTTTTGGCATTATTAGTCTTGTTTGTTTATTTATTTTGTATATTTTTTAAGGTGTTAATAATGCCAATTAAAAACAAATTTCTTTCTTTCTTTCTAATAAATAACCCTTTTGTACGAACCGCATTGTTTCAAACTTTGCTTCATACCGAATATTTTACAGAAGCTTTCTCTTCAGGGATTAAATATTCGTGAGTTACGGCACGGTGTAACAAATCACACGCCTGAGAATTCAACCAATGGCGACGCAGAAACCGTGCACTTAATAATAATACACCTGCCGCCGCCAGTTATACCGTGACGAATGTGCTGACGGTGTTATGAACGAGAGAGCGGTGCACTGTGGCATTTTTAAAGCACTTTACTTCTTGATTGTTCCTGGCTTATTTTTTTAATTTATTTTTTTCTGTGTGGTGCAATATTTTTAGATCATTTTATTTTACAATCTGTGGGGATTGGGTTGTGAAGTCGGTTTAAAAGGTTTAAATTTTTCGTTTCAAATATTTACTGTATAAAAACCATCTGTTTCTTGTTTTGATTGAAGCAAAAGCAATAAAATTCAAAACAAGATAATGATTATGAAGTGTTTATTTGAAATTGCAAAAAAGTAACTGCATTTTGGCATATCCAAAGCGAGAGGCGCTATAATAGTCTACTGGTTTTTAAACTAGCTCTTGTCCGCGATTTCTCGGCTTTCGGTCTGTCTGTCTGTGTATTTGTTACGACTAACCGATGAAACGGCTGTTCCGATTTTGACGGGACTTTTAGTGGCAGATAGCTAAGTTATAAGGTGTAACTAAGGAATTTGTGTAAATAATTAAAACCCTCAAAATTGTCAACAAAATCGGATTCAGATCGGAAAGTAATATTTCAATAAGAATTTCACGGGGACGGAGATCGCGGCGACACCTAGATTAGTACGTAGATTTACTATAATCAATCATTTTAGTGCATGTACGATGTAATAGAAAGAAAAAAAAAAAAACAAAAATATTACCTTCGATATTGTCACTATAGATTGATCAGATCTAATAATCAAAACCGTTTACAACGCAAACATTGATGTCTGATGTCTATCATAATTATCAAATTTTCATGTCATACCGAGTGCTCGTTGGTTGGCTTATTTCAGCCAATAAATTGATAATCAATACTAAAACAACAAAAAAAAAGTTATAAATTTTGAAATAAAATATGTTTATTGGAAAATGTAGAGACAAGACGTAATATTCATCCGGGGGTCTAACATCTTAGTAGTGAGTAATAAGTTAATCAATAGCCAAGTTTATATGACTTACTAATCAGATTCAAGCATGATTTTAGGGACTCGAAACTGTTAAAGGCCTTTTAAAAGATCTTTGTGTAATGACAAAAAGTGTCTGTAAGAAGCTTTTTGTGACTTCACGCTCATTTAGGGGTACATTTTCAGAAAAAAAAAAAATGAGAGGCACTTAAGATTCCAGCTACATTCGCGGTCAAATGGATGGAGATCTTGTCAGAGAAAATACTGAGAGAATACTGTCAAATGACTCTTCTCAAAAGGGTCATTGTTGCGTAGTTCTTGACTTTGTTCTTACAGTAGTTGGGTCTTTCCTAATTTTCGTTCCGTGGGCTTTTCTTCAAGAATTCCTGAGGAACACACTGGCTGCAGTCTGGATTTTGCCCAGTTTATGGCCAGAAACTCGACCCCCTTTATACGAAACAGAAGCGTTATTTTAGGTAATATTATTGGTCTTGAACGAATGCTTGGCTTTTGGCTGTTTTACAACAAATAAATGAAAAAAAAAATACTGAAAAAAGAAATACTTCCATAAAGTCACAGCAACCCCTTTTCATGTATTCCGGCTTGGATTCTCTACAGATAAACAAGACACATTTGACCCAGTTGCGTCCAGACCACGTCATTACGTTTGTTAGTCACGTCGATACCCTGTACTAACATGTTACCTGCCATTGCCACAGTATAAAGGTATCAGTAAACCAACTAGGCACTAGGGTTGTCAACTAAACCAGTTTTTATGTTGCACTACACACAGGGCTCACAGAATAAGCAAGAAGTGACCGTAGAACTGATGACCATTGTGGAATATGTGATTTTGAGTGGAGTGTTAGTGAATCTGCGAACGTAATGTAGGACCCCTCAGGCAGGTGAAGCGATGATCTTCGTAGCGTGGCTGACAGTTACACGATGACAGTTGCCGAGAATTGAGAAAGTGCCGTGCAATTAGAGAACCCTTATTCCAGTAATGTACTACTATACACACAAAAGACTCCGACGACTGCACTCATAAAACGTTAACCAGTTGTCTTGGCGTGGCAGCTCTGACTTACTCAAGAGTAACTGTGATACCTGAACCATGATCAGAATTAGTGTAAACGCATTGCAAGTGGGTGTGAGTCGATCCCGAACATTTGTTCTTAGTTGTATTACTGTATGTCAATACTAATGTGTACTATGTGTTTGCTGACCAGCATGATCTTATTACTGCACAGGTAAAGGCGGAGGTAGGAACATCAATAATTCTCATAATGGTGCGTCGTAGGTTCCTTGGCCACGCGAGTTGGTTCACAAAGAGGTTTTTCCTGTATCTCTGATGTTCGAATGTCTGAAAAGATGTTTGGGCTTGCAATAAACGTGGTTATTTGTTTTGTTTGTTGGTTTATGACTATGACGTTTGTGTTTAGTTAAGGAAGCCTGGCAAAGTTATCTTTCTTCAGATACAAATGATAATAAGTGAAATGAATTCCAAAAGCCATTCGATTTCTGCTATATTATGAACAGCATACTATAATGCCATTCCGTTATCACATTATTTGGTATTGGTCTATTGGTCTTATCGCGTAATATGTTTAAAAAGACATTGTATACAATTTAACACGCACGGCTCGGTTGGCGCAGTGAATGAGCGATTAACTGCTTGTCTGCGTGTTGTGGATTCGATTCCCATACAAAACAAATATTTTTATGGCCTACGGGTACCTAGTTTTTTGCGTGTCTGGCTGTTTGTGTTTGAGTCTAAATGTTTGTAACCGCACTCACGTTTTTTAATAAATAAATAATCATTAATAATCATTTTTAAAGTTAGATCTCCCTATGATTCCCTATACAATTATTGTGACAAGAGATGAAGATGTTATTCTCAAAAAACAAAATAAAATCTATTTTATGGGTAATAAATTCACAGGTTTCGTACTTGTATCAAAAATGATATAAGCACGATACGATTCTTGACCTTCTACAACAAACTTGGCAAACCCAGCGTGCAATATTTCTGAAACACGTCTTTGTATCCGAAATATTGCACGCTGGGTTTGCCGGTCGCGCTGCAACTGAAAACTGAATAAAGCAAAAAAAAGACAGTTTCTTTGATGCGCCACCACTCCTAGAGAAGTCCTAAAAGAGTCCTCGTTCTTTTTTCATACTTTGATGTTAAATCTCGGTTGAAGCAAGGTTCAAGGCACACGGTTTTTGCTACATTTCGGTTTTTAGGTTGACTTATTGTATGTTTCTGTATGGTGTCGGACGTAAAGAATAGCACCATCCCATGTCTTCCCGTGGGTGTCGTAAGTGGCGACTAAGGGACTTAGCAGAGAATGGGCAGCAGCGTTCTCTGTGCTTTTGTAACAACCGTACTGCGATCGCCAACCCGCCTGCCAAGCGTGGCGATTATGGCAAAACCCCCCCTTCTTGGGGGAGGCCTATGTCCAGCAGTGGACGTCTTTCGGCTGAAATGATGATTGTATGTTTGTTTCTGTTGGGCCCCTAAGAAGAGAGTTAAGGATACTGTTTGCTGGGTGCTGCTGAGCTTCTCTGTGTATGTTTTATTTTTGTAATAAGGGGTTTTTCCCTTTGTTTATAATCCACAAATTAATATTTAGTCAAAGTAAGAATACAATTTGATATAAAGTCATTCTTTTTTGTTCTCCAAGAACCAAATATCCAAGAGCGAATGTCGTCTAAAAAAATATTCTTTATGTATTGCGTCATTTAAGCCACTCGCGCCCATATACCGGGTCCAACAAATAGTGGCCCGGAGCTGAGGCGCGCACTAATGGGTGCTATACGTCTGGGCCGCCGTATATTAGGCCGCGATTTAGTGCCGGCATTTGTCACCGGTTGCTGGAAAACGTCGCGGCAGCACGAACGGTTGTATACTCAGCGTTTGTTGGGGGAAATGTTTTTGATAAGAGGTGCTGCCTCGCTGATGTAGCGGTCGCAAGAGTGTGGTCTTGGGTTCAGTTTGCAAGTCGGCAAAGTGTTACAGTTGGAGGTTTTCAACAGTAATTTCTCGGTAGTAGTCTAGATTTGTGCACGGTTTATAGCAATAGGCTGGCCCTCTATAGCATAGGATTTAAATATTATCAAAATGTGGGTGCACTATTATTAGGTACTCATCTTCCTATACCTTCGAAGATTATAGGCTATTCATTATGTGAATATTCGTATATGTTTTTCGTTATTCGTTAATGAAAACCATCAAAATAATTTTATTTTACTGCGTCAACTTTTGCTTCTTCGTAACACTTTTAAAGCATTATCAATGGCTCCGCAGATATCACCTTTAAATGCAGGTTTTAGACTGTCATGTTGGTCTAGTGGTCGTAACTGTATCATAACTGTACCATCTCTATGTACCGCAGCAATATATGCGTGGCATAGGACGGCGGCGGCACCAACTTCTTGCATGCCCACCGGAATGGCGCATCCATCAAGCCAATAACAGCCCAACGGCAAGAGCAATTGGCCTCATTAATCGATACCTTGACAGCAATCCAAATGCCGATATGTTTGTGGATACTATTGGTACTTTAAGGAAAGATGTTTTGTCATTTTTTAACCGACTTCTAAAAAAGGAGGAGGTTCTCAATTCGGAAGTTTGTATTTTTTTTTTTATGTTTGTTCGCGCATAGTTCTGTCGCTTGCCAACCGATTTGAAAAATTCTTTTTTTGTTTGAAAGCGTATACTTTCCAAATGGTCCCATGAAAATTTTATCGAAATCAGACAAGCCGTTTCTGAAAAAATCAACAAAAATTAAATATTTCTAACTTTTCGTTTACTCTGCATTGCGTTTTTTGTTCGCGCATAACTCAGTCATTTACGAACCGATTTGGAAAATTATTTTTTTATTCCAAAGCCTATGCTTTCTATTTGGTCCCATAGTCACCAAGTCGGGATCTGATGATGGAATCTTGGCGAAATCGAAGGAACTCTTCAAGTTTTATAGGAAACGTACAGCGATTTTGGTATTTTCTACAACAAGTGAAGCATTTGCGTTCAATAAGAACCATTCTACTATCAGATCTGATGATGAAGCCAAGAGACAGGCACTGGAACTCCATAATAAGACAATGTATCTTAGCTGTGTTTGGGCTTGTTGGAATTGTAACGGTATGCACTTTCCAGGTGTACCACAGACTAACTTTTTGACTTTCCTTATTCAACCTATTTAACATGTTTTCGCGATGATCAGGGTTCTTATTCAAAATGCGTTGATCATTTCTTTCAATAATTTCTTTTAATCGTTTTCCTTTTTCTCAGTTTCAGTTCGACGCCTTTTCTCACACGAGAAGCATCTTTACTAGGCCTACCCATATTTTATTATTAGATTAAAAATATGTCACTAAAAATTAACAAATAAAAATATTTTTTACAAAAAAAGAAACCGACTTCAAAAAACACTTAACGCACTAAAAAGTTAAAAATAATACTATAACCTACCTATATTAATAAACCTCACCTAACCGACGATTAACCTATAATAAAATTTAATAATTCTTTGGAGTCGGTGCCAAGCAATATACGATACCTGAATGACTATTTAGACAGACTAAGGCCAGAAAAACAAAACATCTTACAGTTTCTAACTATTTATTCATTCAAATTATATTGCTTGGCACCGACTCCAAAGAATTATTAAATTTTATTATAGGTTAATCGTCGGTTAGGTTAGGTTTATTAATATAGGTAGGTTATAGTATTATTTTTAACTTTTTAGTGCGTTAAGTGTTTTTTGGAGTCGGTTTCTTTTTTTGTAAAAAATATTTTTTTGAACAATTGATTTAAAGTTCTCTTATTATTGGTTCTCTTATTTTATTTTAGTCAAGACTGTAATTATTGAATTCCGGGATATGTTTATGACACTAGTGTATTAATTTTGACTTCAGCACCATCCGCCCAACCTACTCGGTCAGCTTCCAGTATAACCGTACATACTACATGTTATTTTTTAGTTATTTTTTTGGTTTGACATACTAGGACTTATTTATATTATTTTATTTGTGATATGTACCTAAGCACCACTTGACATATATTTATTTACTTGGAGATGCTATGTATTTGACATTCTTATATGATTATTGACATACTAGGACTTATTTATATCATTTTATTTGTGATATGACCTAAGCACCACTTGACATATATTTATTTAATTGGAGATAGTTAACAATAATCAAATTAGAATTTCAAATACATATTTGAAATTAAAATACAAATTCTAGTTTGATTATTGTTAACTTTTAAGCGTTTTGGTATATTACTGTTAGCTTGAAATGTATTACTGAATAAATAAATAAATAAACTGAGACTGCCGCCTTTTACGTAGGGTTCAAAGTTTTCGTCTGGTTTTGAAAACGAAAATCTCATGCCAGATTTCGCTGTGTTATTGATACCATTAGATAACGCATAGGTACCTAGTAACATTTTTTTTTTACAAAACTGATTTTTTATGAGGTTTTATAATAACCGCCTTTTGAAGTTTAAAAGACAACCACTTTTTTAGGGTACCCATACCTCGAAAGGAGAAAACGGAACCCTTATAGGATCACTTTGTTGTCCATCCATTCGTGTGTCCGTCTGTCTGTCTAGAAACTTTTTCTCAAGAAGGCGTGGAGTTATCAAGCTGGAATTTATATCAAATACTCAGGTCTACTGTCCCTTGGAGCTGTGAAAAAATCAAACTCCTAAGCCAACGCAAACAAAAGATACAGCCGTTTATGCCGCAAATTTTCGACACTCGCAAGGGGATCAAAACCTGCAGGGTACTTCCCGTGAACTCAGAATCTTGAAATTTGGTACGAAGCAACGTCTTATAGCATAGATAAAGGAAAAATTGCGATAACCGTAATTTTTTTGTCACATCATGTAATAAAAATATTGTAATAATTTTTGTGCGGGACCCTCGGTGCGGTTTTTATCGAATTTCGCTGTCTTATTGCGCCCTTATTTTTACATTAGGATTAAAATTAAACAGACCCAAACAAACAAGGTATCTCTGGCAAAGGTTACGTTAAGGAGTTTCTTGTTATTGCGAAGTCTAAAAACGTTTACCAAATTAAAAGTAAATACAAAAAAAGCAACAATTTATTTTCAGAGCACATTTTTCTGTGTGTTGGTTCAAATGTGGGTGAAAGGTCACACTTCCAATATACTTATTATATCAAAGCAAAATAATAACATTGTTCTGTCTTCCATTTTGAATTGTTTTATATAAGCAACTTTCTTAGAATTGCAAATAATTATATATACTCGAAATAATACAGACTTAGACAGGCGTTAAAGATTTATAAAGGATCGTGTCATTGGGCAACCTGACTAAGCATTCTATTTTCAAACACTATTTGGTTATTTTCATAAATAACTTGTACACTCATTATGTTTATCCTTTTATTATAAGTTGTGTACTTATACCTATAATTATTATATATATATATTATACCTATCATAATTATTCAGCTTCAAACGCGTACTGCTTGACACAAGTTCATTCACGCTATTTTAAAAGTTTAAAAACGTGAAAAAGATTCGCCACATGACACATTCACCGAGCATGCGCCGACGAACGACAAATTCAGACTTGACAAAAACCAGTTTTCATTTTTCTAACCCCAAAAAAACAAATTAAAATTCCGAACATAAATGATGTAAATCATCTATCTATTTACATCATTTATGTTCGGAATTTTATTAATTTAACGAAGCCGAAAGGATTTTTTTTTAAACTAGTTTTGTTTTAATTTTATCACTGTACTTTAAGTACCCCCATGACCCGTTTACTATTACAATACAATGAATGCATCAGCACAATGTTCTGACTGTGTTACATTGAGTTTTACTGTAAAACGTGATTTTTCCCCCAACAAAAAAAGTCGTTTCCCAGCAATAATTTTTGCGCTTACTCCTATGCCTATATCACGTGCTACGTGCTATAAAGGCCCGTTAACGCACTCAGCGGCATCTGCTGGTAACTCCAGCACTTAATTGTAACAGCTGGGAACATCCTCGTAGTGTTTTTGGCTGGTGTAACCAAAATCGTATACATCCTTTATATGGGACCTATAGTCCTTTTACAAATATTTTACCTGTGATAGCTGCCCAAACGCAACCTTATTATGACCAGAATAAGATCACTGTGAAATTCAAATTAATGGCCGAGGCAAAGATATATTAACTCTAAAATAAAAATTTAAAAAACCCCCGACACAAAAAACCTCTAAAAAGCCAAAAATAAATTAATCCAAGCGTCGTAGCGTCGGGGGTCCGCTTTGTTCTGTGCTTGTACTAAGCGGTCTTCTTAGCGGTCCCCCGACGCTACGACGCTTGGATTAATTTATTTTTGGCTTTTTAGAGGTTTTTTGTGTCGGGGGTTTTTTAAATTTTTAATTTAATTTTTTTTCATGCTTTTTAAACTTATTTTATTTTTGCCTAGCCTTGACTTTCCTACTCCTGGTTAACGAAACCAAGGAAAGATATAAATTAAACAAAATATAAATGGGGGGGGGGTGCACCCCCCCCCCTCAGCAATGCCCATGGTGACAAGCGACAACATTTGAAATAGACTACCTGTGAAAGTTTTTAAATCCCTACATCAACTAGAAAAGACGTGATGATCTTCAAACGGCTGAGCAGATTTTCATGAAACATAGCTAAGAACACTCTCGATTAAAATACCTTTCCAACGACACCACTTTTATCCAAATCGGTTCATCCGTTTAGGAGCTATGATGCCACAGACAGACACACAGATACACAGATACACAGATACACAGATACACACGTCAAACTTATAACACCCCTCTTTTTTGGTCGGGGGTTAAAAAGGACTGTACTGTGGGATTTGTAGGTAAATCAGTAGAGAAAGAAAGTAAATACAAGGTGTTGTTTTGCATCCTCGTCAAAATTCAGGATGTTGTCACAAAAGACATAAATATTCAATATAAATTACGGTACCTAGTAAATTATTAAAAAACACTGCATTTTTTTGTTGATTAAATTTGTCAATATTTCAGAATAACCCCCATAGCGTGGTTTAGGGATTATAAAATTATCGAAAAAACGTTTGAGGTTTTTTGTTTGTGTGTAAGCGACGTTATAAGGCAGGGATCAGACGGCCCGTGTTTAAAACACGGGTGGTTCACAGTTACCGATTTCAGTAAATAAATAAAAAAAAGAAAATTACCTACTTATTTTATTATTGATTCGGGTCGAGAATCATTAGCATAGTTACCTCCTAGAATTTGACGAGGTTGCAAAACAACACCTTGTATAATTATATTTGTGTCTCGCAGGGACATGACGTTATAGTCTAAAAGAAGCTTTTTTTTAGGGTTCCGTTACCAAATGGTATAAGGTTCTATTGCCGACTGGCAAAAACGAAACCCTTATGGATTCGGTCTCTCCGTCTGTCTGTTCGTCTGTCTATTAACGAACAGCCAATTTCATTTGGCACTTTCAGGTTTGGTTTGTAGTCAAAGTTGTGTAGTGATTGCAATACCTTTTTCTGTTATTACATAAAGTAAAAACCTCCTCCTTTTTTAGAAGTCGGTTAAAAATAATCTTTTGAATATTCTAACAACTGAAGAAAAACCAAAACACAATCCCTTGCATTTATTAACTAGAATTTACATCCGACTCCTCCGTTCGATCTAAATCGCGACCGTCGCTGTGCAGAGATGCAGGAGTCCGAGTCCTCAGCTGCGCCCGTGTCGTCAGCGGTTCTTCGTCAGTAGCAGCAGGGTCCTCGCCGAAGTTTGTGTATGGGTCTAGGAGGGTGGTCGTCTGACCCAGCTTGTATGTCGCCAGGTACCCTTTGAGTCTGGACCTCACGGTTGTAGTTGTGCGCGCTTCGCCTCGGTAGTTCCTTGGCATCTGTTAATTGGAAGACAGACGTTTTTACTGACGTCGTGACAGTAAGGATGTATCGTTGTTTAGTTATTTGGGTAGAGAAGAACCGACTGTTATAACCAGTGATCGGAGTAGGTAGATTGATTTTTGGTACTTGTATCTTAAATGCACACAGAAAGAATAACATGGATAAGCCATTTTTCTGAAAAGTAATTCTGGTATTTCCGGATTTAATTAAATATTGTTAATAGTGATATTATTACTACTCAATTTCAAAATTTAAAGGAAGGTATCAAAACCAAATTAATGTATTATTTATCTGTTGAATTTTTCAAATAATCAATCAATTCCAGAGGAATGTCCATATTAATATATACGTTTCGGATCAATGACCCCAATTCAATCTACCTACTTCGTTCACTGGTTATAACAGAAGAATAAAGGATGCATAAAGTAACGCAGCCTGTATAAGTAAAAATTAAAATAATGTTGTCAAAGTAAAATTGATTTTCGGTATTAGACTACTTTGTAAAACTAATCTTTCAATCAATGTATATTGGCTTTTTACCCGACTGAGGACGGTAATGTGTTTAACAACTTAAATTGTGTATGGTTGTTCCTTTGTGGCTCTCTAAAATACTCGAGATAAAATCAACACGGTAGGGTGCCCTATTACCAGGCATTCAGCGCATGATTCTAGACCCTTAGCGTAGAAATTTTTCGTCGAATATAACAAAAAATCAGCTGGTTACTGCTTATGTCCCTTATACTTTGAATACAAATATTGCTACGTACAGTCTCGTTGATGACTTCTATCCAATCAGAGAAGTAGCCAATCTTCGTGAACACAGTCGGAGCATCTGCGTACCCGCAGATTGTTGGGCCGAAAGAGATGATGCCAACCAGTCGGCCGGATAGGATTGCTGGACCACCCGCGTCATGCTATAACAAACAGTGATTCTCAAGTCTACAAGGGAAATACTTCCTATATCTGCCATGTTATAGCCGTTTCTTATCTGAAATTAAGCTGGTAGCCAGTTTGCTTATCAATCAAATAACTTGATTGTACTTTAAGCAGGTGTTTCTCAAAAGCCTTCGCCACTCAGCACGGCACGTAACCGTAGTAGGTAGTAAAGTCAATGCAGGACTAAATACTATTATATTTTTTTACTCGACTGCCATTTAAGACCTCTTGCCTACGGCGACTTTTTGTAGCGCTGCTGTTGCGGGTTTTTTAAACGCGCGATAGCGTCGCTACAAAAAGTCGACGCTACTATCGTGCGTTATTCGCGCGCGAAAGAAACGATGCATCGCTACAAAAAGTTGCCGTGGGCGAGGCCTCTAAATCTCGCATCAGCAAAGTAAATTTTATGTTTTTGAAATAGAAGCTAACAGGTATGACTGTGATCCCGGAAGGGTTAGGCAGAGGTGTGAACATGTTGCCATGTTGCCAAACCAGACTTGACGTGACTACTACTGAAATGCCTGATGGAAATCCTCAATAACACTTTGCCCGAGCTTGCAATCGAACCGAAACCTCATGTTTAGCAGTCGTACTTGTCTGCTAATATAGATATATAATGAAATCATGTTTTCTATATATCTTATATCAGTACTTACATCACAAGCCCCCTCTCCAGTCGTAAGAGTGCCAGCACAGAACATGGTTTCTGCCAGAAACTTACTGCAATAAACACGTTCAAATTATTTAATTTTATGGAGTGAAAGAAGAAGTATATATTTGTCTTACACAGCACAAAAGGAAAGGGTTAAAATTATCAAACAATAAATTATTAAGAAAAGTAAACGTAAAAAATAATAATAAGTCAAATTAAACTGGTCTTGTACGAGGCCAAAAGGCTAAGCCTATCTCTCAGCATGCAGCTGTAACATTAAAAAAAACCCAGCACTGCACCCACGCCCACGCTGGTATTCTGATAGGTCTTTAATGAGTACGGGTATGTTGTCTTCACCAACATTATTAGCTAAGACCAGTTTACTGCTGGACCTAGGCCTTTCTAATTTAACCAATCCTCGGTTACTCAAATCGAAGGTCATTTACAGGTCGTTAATATTTATCTAGTGGTAGAACTTATTACAGTGAAATGAATGGTGTCCTTGAGTGTAAACGTATGCTTGTATTCACTAATGCTAGATTTTCAACTATCGGTGCTGAGCCGAGAGGTGAAAATTCAACGGCGACCTTAATTTGGATTTTTTTCTTATGAAGATAAGTAATTATACTGCCCGCTGCTGGACGAAAAGTTTTTATAATATTTGGTTTTACGTTGCGGGCACTTATTTTTTCTTGGTAGTTGTATGCTTGTTGCTTTTGTTTTTAGTGAATCTTGTTATCTACTCACTCGCCATACACTTCTTTACAGAACGCGTTTGGATACACCGGTAAGACCTTTTTCTGTAAGAATATCGGTTCAAATGACATCTTCTGAGTCATCTGCAACAAAATAAATAGTGAGCTATTAAAAATACTTGATAATTTACAGTCAAATGCAAATCAGCTTGATAGATCTTTAATGTTTATTAATGTGAGTTTTTGTAGTTCATGAGCGACTACTGAGTGTTCCTTTAAGCACGAATGTTACGTTAAATGTGCTGGGAGTTGCCAATGCACAGTTTTTAATAAAGGGTGTTATAGAAAAGTATGTAAACTGAGACTTTGAGCGTCAATGTTTCTGCAAAGTATATACGAGTCACCATCAATGTCTTATATACATTGATGCTTTAAACCAAAAGATAAAGAAACATTCCATAATTTTCATAAAAAGTATGTGATACGTCATGCATAAAATTAATGTGTCTAGTAACATAAACAACCTACAACGACTAACTTTTCAAGATTTAAATATAATCAACAGACTTCCCTTTTTTTAAACCCTGCCAAATATATTAAAAGCAAGCAACAAGTCGCTTTCCCTGCCTTTGGCCATTAACCTATATTCTTGATGGCGGCCGCAAAAATCTCAATTATTAGCCACAGTAACGGCAAGTTTATTGCTAATAATATCATCATCTCTGTCTATAACGTCGCCCATATCCTGCTTGATGGTCTCTTTGGCTATTATTTTGTTGAAATGGCTGCTTTTATTAAACGTTTGTGCGATGGTATTGGTTGGTAGCATTTTCCATAAAACACTTGTGTGATTTATTCGCTAAGGCATAAGACGGTAGAGAACTACCGCCGTCTGAGGTATCCATATTACGCTTGTGTTCAACGGAGGATGAGGCAGTCGTGTATCACGTATAGATAGACTCTTTTACCAGTGTTGTTCTAAATAATAAGTAATAGAAAGCCCTAAATGGGTACAAATCCAGCCTCTGAGTCACTTCTGAAAAAATCTCATGGAAAAAGCCAATAAGACTGCCTGACCTAGGGATCTAACCTAAGCTTTCTGGCCGTATTCACGGCCTCGAGTAATATGACTTGCGTCAAGTTACGTGAGTACCGTTACTCCGCAAGTCGTGTCGCTTGTTCCATGTCTTAACAACGTCTTCCATTTATTTTCTTTGCAGTAGCTTTCGGAGGGATGGCGTGGCGTAGCCCGTGGCTAAGAAGTTAAACCAGCGAAACAGTCTACGTCTATCGTTAAACCTAAAGACATACCTTCGTGACTCCCCAACCTAACAGCAGCACTTCAGTAGTGGACGGCACAGCGTGTGCCTTGTAGTCTATCGCGAGGTATTTTATCAAGGTCTTGCGTTTGAGGAACAGGTGCCGTCGCAGACGTACTATTGCCAAGTTGTTCTTCAAGGTCTTCGGATTGTAAGCAGGGTGGAAGAAGACCTGAACATAAATCATTGTCAGTGTTAGCCATCAAATTATACTTACCACAAGGCAATTCTTGCTTTCTTGTATTGTAAATACTATAACATTAGGCTAAAGTAAACAAAATTTAGCTAGTTTGTTTATTTCTGTGCTTAGTCACTCTCTCGAACTCTCACTCACCTCGAGCACATCTATCATCTCGCCTCCGATCCTGCTGTGGTTGCTTCCGATCCTCACTTGCAGGACCCGCGGGTTCTCACGGAAGAAACGGTTATTATGCAACCTGGGGAATTAAAGGAAATTAGCATTTTCAATTCAATGTTTAATTTATCATTTGGACTTTTTATTTCGTCTGTGTGGTCACATGCTGTCTTGAAGTCGTCGCAAGTTTTTTGATTCTGAATTTTCGTCTATCAACCGACAGGTTTTCTTTCACTACCTTTCTGGTCGTCCGTTGATTTAATCCGTACTACACTCTAATGTTTCTTTTCTTTCGCTTTCCTTCCTATATTGAGCCCCAAGTAATAAGACACCTTAACATTCATTATCACCCTTCAAACACCTTTTCTTGGGTCTTCGCCTCTCTAGGGTGTTCGACCTTGGTGCAATGAATTATGAATCTTTCTTTTTTGCGGCACGAGAAATACACACAGTACATTTAGAACATATTATTATCCTCCAAGCGACGTTACTTTTCTCCACCGTATAATTTCAGACAGACCAATGCGTGGGTGATTTGACAAGATAAGACTCAAATAGACCAGAGTAGTCATAAAAAAAAGGAGATAACCTATACTCAGCAGCTCGTGGAACAGGGCTGCTGAATGATGAAGATACTTACAACTGCAAACAAGAAGCCGAAGTGATGCACAAATCGGACCATATCAGCACCGCCCCACACCAGAACCTACCCATCAGGTGAACAGAAGCCATGAAGGGGTAGTACTGGATGGTGGTGCGTTCGCCCTTGAAGATTCGGCGTCCACTCATCTTGGTGTCATGGTAGGCCTTCATCTCCTCGAGTTCACCTTGAGGATCTGGGGTTGAATGATGAAAAATTATATGAGATTCTGTTCTGACATGGCCATAGATCAGTTCACAAGCGCTACACACAAATCTCTGCTCTGTATGGTGTCGGACGTAAAGAATAGCATCCCATATCTTCCCGTGGGTGTCGTAAGAGGCGACTAAGGGACTTGCCAGAGAATGGGCAGCAGCGTTCTCTGTGCTTTTGTAACAACCGTACTGCGATCGCTAACCCGCCTGCCAAGTGTGGCGATTATGGCAAAACCCCCCAAAATTTCAATGTGGCGACACTTGAGGGAGGCCTATGTCCAGCAGTGGCCGTCTTTTGGGCTGAAATGATGATGATGACACACAAATCTTTGATTCGCCACATTTGATTGGACAGTATTTGTTAAAAATAAAGTCAGCCTGCAGAAATGACCAAATTCGGCTTTCATTAAGCTTAGGTTGATCAGCAAACTGCGTTCGGCATCTATGTATGTAGGTACCTTAACTTGAGCTGCCGAACGGCATCGTGGATAAGCTTACGTGCCTCTTAAACATGTTAGCTTAAAACATTCAGATTTTTTTAAATTCTCATTTTACTTGTTTTAGTAAAATGAGAAACATAAATACTCTGTTTAGTTTCTGTCCAAAAAGGCCAGCGCCTTTAAATCATAATGTAAATGTTTCGTAAACCAATAAAACATTTATATCAATAGTCACCGCTAGTGGCGATACTGAAACGTACACGAAAATACAGCAATAATAAACGCTCAGTTTCGTTACCATCTTACTGCTTGACTTGCTTTAAAAACTATGTCAGGAACCAGTTCCTGCAAATTAAGAATTCTTCTACTTGCTTTATTGATGAAGCAGAAAATAATTAAAATATAATTTTATTTGAACGTACCCCAATATTTACTTTCTTTAGCTTTCACTTTATGCTGATTTTTGGGTGCTTCTGCTAACAGTTTATCAACTACATCATTCATCTTCTCATCATCTTCATGCTTAGGAAGACTGTTTTCCATCATCCTTCGAGCTGACTTCACCAATTTACTCCTTTTACCTTTCTCCGCTACAATCTTCATGATATCATCACGAGTCATCTTTTCCTTTAGCTTTACATACAGACTCTTTGTTTCATTATTAGTCAAGTATGAAAAATGATCATTTTCATGGAGTGCCTCGTAAAAGTTGGTTTCGTTCAGCTTGGTTTCCCTGGTTACATTTGTGATAATGTCTTCTTTCAAGCCATGGTCCACTTTATAAAGGTCGATTTTGTCAAGATTATCTTTCAGTTCCTTGAGTCTCCCATTGTCAAATTTAACGTCAGCTAGAGTTAATAATATTTTGGTGATGTCGTATACTGTTAGGTTATTTCCTTCGGCTACTTCATATTTCTCGTCATTTGCCTCGACGATGACATTTGTACATAGAAGTATTGTTAAATATAGAAAACTCATCACATTGAAGTGCACTCGTTGTTCTGATTTTATCTTTTCGTTTTTGCTTTCAGTGTTTTATCGTTATTCAATAATTTTATGAGCGCTCAAACTTTTATCACGTTCATATTGGCGGCTGTGAGTAATCAAATAAATGTCGATCATTCTAGTTTTATGCGAAAACATTCGCATGCACTCGTCCATTTGCTAGAGGTAGGTATATACTATACATCATATACTATAGGTAGCACTGGGAAATGTCGCCTTAACAGTTTCAAACTGTACTGGGGCATCAGTAATGCACAACATAATGACCCTATAATGTTCTCGCTGCTGAGCCAACTTACCGATGAACAGTGTGTGTTGCCAGTGATTAATACGGGACCGAAACGAAGTCGCTCACTATGGGCCTCATCAAAAGGCTTAAAGTTTCCCAAAGAGCAATGGAGAGGGCTATGCTCGGAGTTTCCTTGCGTGATCAAATCAGAAATGAGGACGTTCGCAAGAGAACCAAGTTTACCAACGTAGCCCGAAGAATTGCCAAACTTAAGTTGCTCGCAGAACGGATGGCCGATGGGGCCGAAAAGTTCTGGAATGGCGAGCGCGAACCAGAAGATGATGTGTTGGAAGGTGGACCGATGACCTGGTGAAGGATGCGGGGATCCGCTGGATGCGAGTCGCACGGGACTGGTCAATGTGGCGACACTTGGCGGAGGCCTATGTCCAGCTGTGGACGTCTTTCGGCTGAAATGATGATGGTGATGATGCTGGGACACAGCCTCGTCTTTGTGACGGGGAACGAGCCGTGATACAGCACGCGGGATCCAGCGCCGGTTTGTAGATGTCACATGTCTCCAAAGTCTTTGTTTTAGGACACACCGGTTGTGATAATATAAGTAACAGAGAGTAAAGTGCCTCACTGGGTTCGAGCTCACGATACATAAATTGAGATGACATAATAAAGTAAACTTGAAAGTCCAAAATAACATTAGACCGTTCCAGTAAAAAAAAATTGAACTTTGTAACAAAGGACCTTTCTTACAATAGTTTATTAAAAGGCAAGCTTTTAAAATATTATGCACCTTCGAACTTGATTATTTGAGTAAAAAATGGTAATAGGAAAATCTTTAAAAAGTATAAGTGAAGGTTTTGGTGTGAATTTTAAATTTTAGTTTAGTCAAGTTATTTGAAGCTGAAGTGATGTACTCGTTACAGACATCACGCGTTGAACTGAAACTTTCGGGACAGCCAGATCTTTGCCAGATGTTCATAAGAGACTAAGAAACCTTATCTGCTTCTGAAAGGAGTTGCAATGAGTAACGACGGCCACAACCATTCCCCATCAACTGAACAATCTCTGATCGAACTATGCTTCATTGCCGTAAAAAAAGAATGAAACTTGTATATCTTCACACATAAACCAACACTGGTACTCAGCAGAAACAACATTGGCTACTATCCCAAATTGGGAACTTATGCCGATAATAAGGCTGTCCCAACGTCGGCCCCGGCTCATCAATCAAGCTAGATAGCGCCGAGAAATACCTAAACAGGGAATCGAATTACGACCCGCAGGAAATGGAGCCACTTCAGCTGGGTAGACAGGATGATTATTTTTATTTGGGGTAATGGTTGGACGGGAAATTACGCGTGAATGTTATTTTCTAGAGAACCTTTTACGTTGTTAACCCACTGCCCAAGATTTTGACATTTTGGAAAGTTTACCCCCGTTATTCTAAAAGTAGTTTAAAATATTGATTGCGATCATCCCCGTTTTCACAAAGAAATACCAATTACACAAATTAACATAAATGTATATATTTATTCGGTATTCCGTACCGGGATTCGAACCCACAACCCTGTGTGCCTTACAACCTAGCTTTTAATTGCAATTCAAAATTACAAATTTAGAAATAATATTGCTACCAACAACAAACCTAAACGCTGATAGCGCACACTGAAACTTCAGTCTATGTATGTATTAATTGTTGGGCTTCATAAGAAAATAAACAATAACTTATAACAAATAAGTTAAGCGTATGGGTTAACTTTACTTAGCAGTAAGGTCATAGCTCGCTCCATAGATCTCAGTTTTTAGCTTTAGTTCCCACTCACCCAGCCACAATCAACTACCCCCTTCACCCCCCTAGAACCACCGATGCCTCGCTATACATCATGAAGGATCTCCTACCATTCCGTCTTGCACCCCCATGGGAAATCAGCCCACGCCGTATCAGTCTGAAAGGGACTTAGCTCGAATACACTTGGATCCTAGGATTGTATTCGATTTACTTAATTTTGTATTGGTTTTTTTTTCAAAGACTTCTTGCGGGCTTTGCTTCTTAGGGAAGGCTTATTGGATTTGTTGAAACTGTTCTCAGTAATAGTCCTGGGAGTTCACTGTGAAACTGATTGTGTAGAATTGTGCAGCTTTTGTACGAAAGCCATTCTATATAGCTATATATTCTTGGAGAAAATCTCCGAAGTGACTTGAAGTTGGTGTTAATTGCAAACATTTATCCCTATTTATTTGTTGTTACTAAAGCTTTTTTCTGTTAAGTGGAGCAAATAATAACTTAAATCATTTCACTTGATGATTTCACATCACTTTGACTATTTACTTTGTAGAGTTCTCAGGCTTCTCAACAAATTTCGAAGGTCACTTTTGTTCAATTAACTTCAATCAGTACTATAGCTTTCGTCTTGAGAGAAGAAAAGTCTTGAGAGAAAAGAAGAAAGCTACGCCATCTAGTGGGCAGCAGTGTAACTAAATGTTGCCAATGAATGAACTCTTTTTTGCACACCAGTGTTCAGATATATTTATACAGCGCCATCTAGTAGTGAATAGCAAAATTAACAGCCAACTGTGTTCACCAAGTTCACTATTAGTTTATAAAACTGCCGGCAGATAGAACTGTTACGGTGATTCAGCAGCATTTTATGAAACATTTCCTTTTTAATTAAATAGGCAACTTGAGTTAATGTAGTCATACAAAACATCACGCATTTTTCCCGTGAGGTTAAGCAGAAAGTACAGAACGTTACCTGCTACAAGCCTAACTTACTCCTTACGCCTCGTCCATGCTAATTCATTCATGAACATTTTAATGCTTTTAGTATAACCGAACTCTGATCCATCTTTCATTGACAAAAGTGATGATCGAGGCTTATGTTAGAAGAGTCACTTACTCTGAGGTGGGAGTGGGACAGCACCTAATAGGCTAATATTATTATGTATGTATGTATCGCCTTCCAAAATGGAAGCCAGCCTAATTAAATTCAAATCGCATTTTGTTCAATTTTGCTCGACCCGGCGGGACACGTATTATAAAATTGTAAAAAAATCTCGCACCCACAAAACAAATAACATTAATTTAATTTGTTTTATGTGTGCGAGTTTTTTTTAGACTATTTATTTGTTTTTCTAAGGGTGCTTATTTTTATCCATGTGACTGAATAGGGAGGCACCTTCGAAGCTAAGTCAGCAAATCCAAAGACAAAAAAACGAAAACCTACAAAGTAATTAAACCATTTCCATAAAACACAATTACAGGCTTACCAAAAACACTCCTTTATTTACATTGCCCTAAAACAGAATTTCTTGGCATAAATTCCACAATTAAACTCAAAGACCAGTCGCCTTGGATCAGCGTCTCTCACGACAGAGTTAGCTAAGCTACCAGAGCGTTCTAAATGAAATCGCCGGTAATTTGATTCTACCGTATAATTCAGTTGGGGCCCCTAAACGGGCGGGTGAGCTAGTGATTGACTAACGACATTGCCGTCGGCTACGTGCTGTCACGTAGTGTGGTGAAGGTGAAATTTAATAAGTGTTTTGTGCAGGCGATAGATGGCATTGGTTCAACTTTTAAATTTATAAAAATCAATCGATTCTAACAGTAGTAAAGGGATCATAAACTTTAGAGCTCTTCTCGTCCAACTTACCGCAGTGTCTCAAGACGAAAGTCTATGACCAGTGTGTGTTGCCAGTGATTACATACGGGACCGAAACGTGGTCGCTCACAATGGGCCTCATCAGAAGGCTCAAAGTCACCCAAAGGGCAATGGAGAGGGCTATGCTCGGAGTTTCCTAGCGTGATCAAATCAGAAATGAGGACATCCACAAGAGAACCAAGTAACCTTGGTTCTCTTGCGGATGTCCTCATTTCTAGAAGTAGCCCGAAGAATTAGAATTAGAAAAATTAGAATAAGTGGCAGTGGGCAGGGCACATAGCTTGCAGAACAGATGGCCGATGGGGCCGAAAAGTTCTGCAATGGCGACCGCGAAACGCGAGACGATGCGTTGGAAGGCCTCCCACTAGGTGGACCAATGACCTGATGAAGGTTGCGAGGATCCGCTGGATGCGAGTCGCACGGGACCGGTCAATGTGGCGACACTTGGGGGAGGCCTATGTCCAGCAGTGGACGTCTTTCGGCTGAAATGATGAAACTTTAGAGCAAAGTTGCATAATTATGACCACGACTATCCTTAATGGTTTGTAGGTACATAATTATATGAATTTCAGACCAGAATATTTTTTGTTTCTTACTTTTTAGAGCGTGATTTTTCAGTCGAATCGGGTTTTAGTTTCTAACTTATGTTTTGAAATGATCAGGGGCTATCTCACAACATATTGACAGTGTTCGCACATCGCGCAAGTAGCAACAACCTGCTGTAATCCATAGAAACATCGGGTGATAGAAATACGTCATACTTGTGCGACGTGCGCGCCAAGAAACAATCAATTTGCTAAACTCTGCAATAAATATCGTTGAAATGTGAGCTTTAAGATAAGATCTGCACGTAATACTCTTACTTCATGGCCTCGGCGACGTGTTCATTACGGGCTAGCAATGAAACAGTTTGCGCGACACAACTCAGCCTCACCGCCGACGCCGCCGGCTGTCTTAAGCCATTTGTTATTAAAATAACGTTTAATTTCAGTCATTTTGGTCTCATCAGCCTTCATTCATTAGCATTATGGAGGCTTTGACAAACTTTCAATAAATGTCACGTTTTAATAACAATTTGCCTTTAAACTGGATAATTTTACGGGGAACTTTTGCTATTGTTATGGTGGCTGGCAGTTTTTCATGAAGTTGTAGCGACCTACAAAAAGCAACTTAGTACAAAAAGTACTACAGCGCCATCTATGGCACGACGGAGGAACTAACATCAATTTCCTACATCTCACATTATTACACATTATTAGAGACCAACTTAGAGTTATTTGCTGCTATCAGTTGAAATAATTATGACTTGTACTTAAGGCTATATTCTACTTGTTCAAAACTCAGATAGTCTCAGCAAAAACTAAAACGAATCGTGTGTGCCAAGGTGTCAAAGGAGAAGGTCCCCACCTTCTCCTTTGACACCTTGGCGTATTTGAATTATTTGAGATGATGCTAAAGCTGCTCTATCTGCTTATTAACCGACTTAAAAAAGGAGGTTTGATAACCTCCTTTACGAGCATTCGAGCCTTATATTATATTTATTCTTATTTCCAGGAAACACCATGCAATGACGTAATTAAAAAGAACTCTTGATCGATAATCCCTTTAAAAAAAAATTGTTTGGCTTCCATAGCATGATTGTACGAGTGACACTTTTAGTATAATACTTTATGTATGCACCAGAATGAGAAATCTATATTTTCATGATGGTGCATACTGAAAGTTGGCATTATAGCTACGAAAAAAGGTAAAACGAAATCAACTCTGTACCTACCATATGTAGTTTATTTTCATGATTCATATCATCAGACACTTGGAAAGTTCCCTTACGGGGGAAAGGGTTTACCTTTTCCGTGTAGATGTTAAATAGATTAAAGGGTAACATTAAAAGGATGGACAGCTAGGTACCGTGAATCAATAAAAAGAAAAAAAAACTGTGTGAGAATTTTCTTTTTTGACATGCATTGGAAGATTTCCTGTGGATAGGTGTTTCTGATTTGAAACTGATAAAAGCATTTATTTAAATACAAGTCGTGTGGGCGAGGGGATTTCCCATCGGTGGTTCCAAAGGAGTCTCAAGAGTCAGATTCCATTAAACGACAGTAGGTATAACTAACTTTAACTTGAAAACAGAAGTCTGTCTACTAACTTCTACAGTTTTAAATATAAAATAACTAACTTCCCTTCATACTTTCATCCCTTACGAGAACATAATCCCTTTAAACTTTCCCTTTTTTAACTTACAAAAATCACTTTTTTATGAACTTTTTAACTCATAAAACTGCCTCAGATAATACAGATTTTAAGCCTATGTTGTCCTACTTTAGGCCTCTTTTTGCCCTTTCCAGTCCTCTCTAGCGTGGTCTTCGTAATCTTGCCAGTTATAAGCGTCATGCTCGTCTCGCTATCTTCACAGTCCATCAGCATCTTTATAAGTAAATATCTGCACAGTAGGTTTGTTTAAAAACAAGTCTTGACAAATGTAGTGACTTTATTTGAAATGAAAATCTAATTATGTGTCTTGCTCGTGTCGGCACAGCCCTTGAACAAAGTTGCTGCAATACATTATGTTACAGAGCCTTGTAATAATAAAAAAGTAATTATAATAATTCCAGCTTTTTAGCTTCATAATTTAAATTTTGATTACTTTCATGTATGACACTCGCAAGATTAAGACAAATCGATCGCAAACGGCAATAGAATACCCACAACAAAATCTATTTTGGACCGTTAGCGCTTTTCAATTTGAAATCCCCTTTTAACTTCCTTTATTTTGATACCCTACTCGGTTCGGTTCGATTTTTTATCCATCTATGACAAAACTGAAGAACTAACATGGCCTGTATCTGGCAAGCAAAGTTTACATCGACTTAAGACTATATGGAAAAACCCGACAACAACTGTCGGGCAGTTAGAAGTGTATTTATTAGTCACCAGCACCCTTACATGTACAGTCAAGGACTTTAATTGTTGAGCCACTTGCCACTGTTTGTATTTTACCCGTGTAATGCAAATCGGGTTTAGTCGGTTATATTCGTGCATAGTACGGAGTAACTACCCAAAGTCAACCAATTGCAGGTCTAGCAACCGTTACCTAGCAAAAATTGGTTTTAACGTAGCCATAGTAACGCTTAGCGTACGGAGAGATTATGGTTGGTAATTTTGACATCGGAAAAACTCGAACCCACGATTTTATCCGAACGCCTGGCGTTCATGACAATTATTTGATTCACCAAAATTCAAAATAATCGTCTCTGACATCGACGTTTCAACTGTCTGAAAACCAAAACAAGGTTTTCAGAAATAAAGAGTATTTAATGAGCTCTAATTCAAAGGAGGTCAATAAGAAATAGATTGGATGTAACATTTTATGGAATTCTCATTGACAACTTATTAGTCATTCTTCAACCTCTATTGATAAGACTATTTCCGATTATTAGTAATATATCATCTTGTTTACGAGTATGCGGTTTGAGTTCGGGTTTAATCGTGTAATCTCGTGAATGTATAAAACGGCAAAATTGGGAAGTTTAAAAGTGGCTTATCAATTAAAGTCCGTAACTGTACATTTATAAGACGTCTCAGCTTTGTCACTGCTATGGCAATGCACAAGCGATGCCAAAGGCATCAGACACACACGCATCTGTTACAGACATCCCTGGCCTAGAAAGGCCATCTGCGTTATAGACACCCACTAAACAAGGTGAAAATGATATTATCTGTTGAGCGACCATAACCATAAAATAAAAAATTATACAAACATAAAATAATTTGTTCATTCCTAAAAAATTGTGCGTGTTTAGCATTTGCATAACATTTTTCACAAAAAATCGTCCAAAATTCCCCTCTATAGTAATGCGCATAATTCAAACGCCAGCAAGTGTCGTAACTCAGTGACAAGTACCAAACTCTGTGTTATCTGCTGTTATGAAGCACGTAAAACAAAGGAATGGGCTGTAACCATCACTTTAGCGCTGTAACATTGCTGGTACACTGGAAAATTCCGCTGTACAGCGCTTCAAGTCAGCAGACATTAAAAAGTTTAATGAATAGCGAAGAGAATGTGGATGTTCAAATTGGATGTGCAGCGTGCGAAATGAAGCTTTCATTATTGAGACTGATGATTACTGTAATTCAGACTCGTAAACCTAGAACTAGAAACCATTTTAGTGCATGCAGCATGTTTCTTATTAGCTCTTTGTGTTGTCAGAAGCCCAATTTATGGCACATACAATCATACAAGAGAGCAGCGGTGGTCCAGTGGTGGTAGCTCCAACTTACGAGCAGCAAGTCATAGGTTCGAACCAAGGCGGGCGCATTACTTTGTATAGTTTATTTCAACACCGCTGCCCTCAAAAACGGTGAAGGAAAACATCGTGAGGGAACCGGCATGTCCTAGAACTAAAAATTCGAAGACATGTTACATCTACCAACCCGCACTGGGCCCGCGTGGTGGATTACAGCCCACTCCCTCTCATTGAGAGGAGGCCTGAGTCCCAGCAGTGGGAACATTATAGGCTGATGATAATGATGATGACAATCATACATACTAGTAAGACGTCGTCAGTTGTTCCTAGCAGTATTATATACACCTTTAATGTTTACGTTACTTTATTTTAGGAAATGTTCTGCAGAAAGGTCATGTGGGTAGCAGTAGATGGTCGGACGTTCTGTAGTTTGAATTTAAAGTGTACAGATCAACAAACAATGCTTTAAAAAGAGCAATTAAAGTCCTTAACCCTCACAGTTCCACCACAATTTGCTGAGCAAGCCAAAATGCGGCATATTATTTTATCCAGCCAGTGACACAGACCTGGTATCAGTATGCACGCCCGACTGCGCGCTGTGCCGAGCTAAACGTTTGAGACAACAAACGGCGCCGCAGGATGTGTGCAGTGTATGGAGTAGCCATTATCTATGCGACTTGCTTTGTTTCATGGAGAGTTTTCAAGCTGTTTGGCTTAGGAACTGCGAGTATTGAGCCTCTGCTGAGTAAAATAACAATGAATGACGATATAAAAATTACGATTTATTCATTAAATTTTTTCGCATTTTTCTCCTCGATTTGTGCCCGGTTAATTTCATTAGGCTCGCCCCCTATTACACGTAACAAAATGTGGGAAAACATGTTACGCTTCTGCCTAACTTCTGTCTTTCTGGAAAATACATGCGTGATGTTTCATGGTTTATGTTATATTCTCATTATCACCAGTTTTGACTCAGATGTTTACAAGTAAATACATAATATGTAAGTGCGATTCATACCTCACAAACTCGTTGATGTGTCTATCTCTACATAGAATAAACTTCCCGCAGTCTGTATGATCTTTTAAACTACGCAACGGGTTTTGATGTGATTTTCATCAATAGACAGAATGATTTACGAGGAAAGTTTATATGTATAATTTATCCCTGAAAAACACATTAAAATTTCCACTGGAATGAAGTCGTTAGTCTGTAATATGGCACTACAGATAAAACTCACGTCTTTTGCCCATGGGCGTAAGCACAACTGACGCCACTGGTGACTTGGTTAGGCTCGAGAAAACATTTTGCTTAGCTAAAGTGTCTGAAAACTTGCCTATTTTCAAACATGAATCATTTCTTAATCCGTTATTAAATTAAGATATTATCGCACTTCTATATGCTTGTTTGAAACCCTTAAAGCGTGCAACAGCCTATTCCCGGCAATGTGACTCATTCGATCAAGTCTGTCCCGCTGGATGCTGCGGATACGACACAACACAGATGAGAATCAAAAGTTTAAACGGTATACGAGTATTTAGGAGTCAATAAAAACTAGATGTTGGATAAACATGATAAGTGCTCATAAAAAACACGTTTTTATGAGAAAGTGTAGATACATAAATAGAATACTCTTTATTATGTACAACCACACCATAAAACTTTTGACTCATGACTCGCTCGCCGTCACCTTAGCTTGTGCATATATCGGCCATTTTTAGTTGTAATCCACCTTGTCAATATTATACACTTGTATCATTAGTCGGGACCACCATCATCGCAACTGAAGCTTGACAATCACACAGCGGTCGTTCAAAGTTTTAAGGATGCAGGGTTTTCGATAGCGTATAAAAATCACTGTAGACGCCAACAATGGATTGACGTGATCGATGTATCAAAGTGAGGAGTGTCCTCCTACTAAGTCTTCCTGTTGTTTGGAGTGAATCTTCTGAGCCTACCTGAGTGGTAGCAGCCTAAAGCCGTCTGCGAGATAGCAAGTGATTGACGAGATCGTTACAAGCTGACGCAAAAAGTGCGACGCAATTTGTACGAGAATTGTGCCATGATGGGGGCTTACCGTCCTGTTTATTTTACCTAATACGAGACATTTTTTGTAGCTTTACTGTGCGAAAATATAAAAAGCTTGTATAGAATGTGGTGGTAAAAGATGTGGAGCGTAGAATTTTATAAAAACTTCGGGTTGGTATTTCGCCATATTTAAAACACATACCTACTTATGTGACATTCTTGCCATGAAAAAGGACTATCAAGACTCAACTATGTAGACACTTGGATTACTCCGAATTCTGCTATAAAACTCATCGCTTTAAATACAACGTGTTGTTTTGCAACCTCGTCAAATTTAAGGAGGTAACTATGCTAATGATTCTCGTCCCGAATCAATAATAAAATTGGTAGGTAATTTTTGTTTTTTATCTCATTTACGGAAATCGGTAAGTGTGAAAAACCCGTGTTTTAAACTAGGGCCGTCTGATTCTCGCCTTGTAACCGCGCCTCCACAAATACAAACAATCTCAAACGTTTATTCGATCATTTCTTATTCCCTAAACCACGTTAAGGGGGTTATTCTGAAATACTGACAAACATAAACAACCAAAAAAATCTGCGTTTATTAGTAATTAACTATGTACCGTAATTTTAATTGATTATTTATGTCTTGTGTGGCAACCTCCTGAATTTTGACGAGGATGCAAAACAACACCTTGTATAAGGAAATACGAATTTTGACACACGCAAGATACAAATATTTTTGCAATTTCACAGATAGCGTCGTCTCAAATAAATTAATGTCATATTACGTTGTGAATGGAACCATGGGATATTGTTAGCAAAGAAATATTTCCGGAATATATTTGGCCATTAATAAAAAAAGAACCGCCATTTTTTTGGGAAATTAAGTTGACAGAAATTAATGACATGTCCAGGTAGAAATCCGCGCGAATTCTCATGACACATTTTTTGACATAACGACCTTATTTTGTGTGACAGACAGATGATACATTAAACTTAGTCTGGCATAGTAAAGTAATTCTTAAAATTAAATCTCTGGAAAAGATTCAGACAACAGTTTTTAATCCCACTAGGAATACTAATGAATTTGCTGTGGCTTATAGATCTTTCTTTGGTTCTTTGTTTGTACATAATGACTTAATGTGCACTTAATATGGCACATCGGGCTTAGTCATGATACTTTGAGTTTTAAGCACAGAAACTATCACTGGTATTCTAAGTCATGAACTGAACTAAAGTCGGACTAACCACGTCTATATTCCGCCCTGTTTGTTTATAAATTGACGTATAAACGCCTATTTTTTATCTGTAAAATTTAAAGTACCGGTAAACTAATAATGATATAAACTTTGATTAAAGTGACATAGGACATCTTAAGCATTGATTGAATCAGGATGTAATTATGGGTTTGACAAAGATAGGTAGCTGGAGGAGGTACCTTATTCGAAGATCCTCCAATTTTGGCCAAAAAAATCTAGGAATACAATTTGGTGCGTGTTTTCAACTGTTGGCATGACAATACAGTTCGACTCATCCAAAAATGGATTTTGTGTGGCTCTAAGAATATGGGTGTATGTGTGCATGTACTTAACATAAGTTTTTCCAAATTTCACCTAGACTACGACTATTATGTCCACGATTACTCTGTAGAATCAAAATCAAAAGTCTAAGTCTAATCAAAGTTTATCCGTCTCCTCGCTCGATGATGCGCGGGCACCCAATTTTAAACTTAAAGTCAGTAAAAATACAGTCCTTTATTTAATGACATCAGAAAAGTGCGCAATGATTCCACTTAGCGAAAACATTGAAATCTAAACACAAATGACAATCTTAAGATCTTCCCACCTACATATTTTCCAAGTTACCTTACCTCACACATGACCTACACCCCGAAGGTGCGACATAATGACTGCAAACACAGCATGGTGCGGGGAGCAAGGGTAGAAAGACAGCCGCCATTGTGGCGACGGTAATGACGTATTTCCGGCCCCAGCGGAACTGCGCCGAGACTTGACGCTTTTACTTTCAGCATGCGAACTTGTCACACGTCGGCTACGGTTAAATATAACCTGATTATATGCGTGCTGTATGTTAATAAGTTTGTAGTTTCTGATAAAATGCCTAGTTAAATCTAATTATGAGAAGTAAGATAAACTGGTATTTTTAATTACCGTGACCTGAGGTCAGGGGTGCATAACATTTTGTTAAAAGTATTGTTTTAGATACCATAAAATGAAAGCTCACTAACTTACTGACTCTCTCTTATTAATCTTCGGTTTTACATTTACTAAAGAGTATTTATTTAAATAGTCATCATTATTGGTAACTACTAAGTTACCTATTAATTACAATCCGCCTAGGCGCCTACCCAAATCGTATCTCCATTTGCTATCGGAAACCATGTGTCTAATTTAATTAATGTTTGCGATTTACTTTACTTCGCGTACTGAACCCATTTTCATTACGTATGATAATTTCTGATGTGTGTGAAATTAATATCTGCTATGTAACAACTCTGTACAATATTCTGACAAATAAAAATGTACTATTAAGCAGATAAGTTCAGAAGCAACATCTTATACCAATACGAAAATAATTGGTATTTAATCCACCGGCAATTATAATAGTTTTGTAATACACGTTTCCCCCAGCACAGGAGTCAGGGTTCTAAATGAAAATGTATAGTGTTAATTTTTTTAAATTAGTCATTGATGATATGGAAAAAAAGTGATGGAGAAACATAAGGACACGTTTCTTTAGAACGTTTAACTTAATATATTTTTTATTGTATTTGAATGTAGGGTCTAGTATTAAATATTTGTACATGTATCTATTGGCGTGTGGCTTAAGCCGGAACAAACTCCTCCAACTTTTTTTTTCAGTTTATGAAAGACTTCTACAAACTTTTACCCTCAATGCCCTCCTAGCCATTGAGGAAAAAAGTTTGTAGAAGTCTTGTAGTTTTTTTTCATGTCCTTTCTATTATTTTGACAAGAGTCAATGTCGTTCACGCCAAAAGATCCTTGTAGCGCTATACACACACGCTTGTAACGCAAACAATAACAAGGTGGTAATATCTCGGTGCGTTCAAGGTAATGCCACATTGTTTTGTTTTTCCTGTATTTTATTTGATGTGGCGATAATATTTCCTTTTGACGTATTTTATGAGGAAAATGTCGTGTTTTGTTACTTATTGTGTTACTAAAAGATAGCAGAATTATAGCAACTTTTATAATTTTAATATTATATTGAAAGAAGATGATGTCTCGACTAAAACAAAATAACGCCTACCACATAGGTATAGGAAAGAATAGAAATAAAAAAAATGTTTCTTGAATTTTGGAATAAATAACAACAGCTACAAGTTAAATAATAATAAAATTCGAGCCTTTTCCAAACTCATTAACATAATTCTATATTAACAAGTAACTCGTGAAAATTACCAAAAGTTTGGTGGCCCCTGTCCAATGGTATCAGAAGAATGCCTGCCGAAGTTGAGAATTTTCATTAATTTGTAATTCTTCAAGCGTTATAATTGGGTTATAAAAAGGTCAAGCCACTGTTTTGTGTACTAATAGCAAAATAAAAACAGGGCGAAGTTAAATTAAATTAATGTTTGTCGCTTCTGGTTAAAAAGTCGTCAAGATTAAATTGATTCGAAAAGCTAAAAGCTTATTTTTTAACATGGGAATTTTATATGTAGTACACTCGAGTTTCACTTGAATTCGATAGGCATAACTTCTTTTTTAGAGGCTAAATAATAAAATAGGAAAAATCTATTTTTACTTGCGAATTAACCTAATCTTATATTTGACTATGAATGTTAAAACACTAACTCCACTTAGCTTAGAGCCAGCACTATATACACAATTATCTTTCCATTTTTAAGCTTATCTTTCAGAGTCGTTGTCAAAAGATATTAATATAAAGTTGAAGGAAAAGTTGACTGTGAAAATATAAAGAATTTGAATTCACACAAAAATATCCACTTTGTTTTTATCATTAATTATTAAAAAACATGATTTTGTTCAGCGGAAAATCACGGGATACTAAGGAAAAAATGCGTGAGCTTATCTTTTTTGTACTTGAATAGAAGGAGGAGAATCAATCGCCTGCGCCCACCGTAATACCCCTGTTCTATGGGGTACGATACGGTGGCGCGATGTCGGAAGCTATACAGAAGTTCATCACTGAAGGACAGAATGGAGGAAGGCTTTTGCCCAATAAATAGGCCAAATAAAAGAAAACAAGAATGTTCAATTTGAAATAAAACTCAGAGGGATATTTCGAAAGAGTTCTAACAAACATAAGAAGCTGTTATAAGAGTCATAGGTGCTCCACATCTGATCTAGTAGTATTGGTATTGGTAGCTATAGCTGTGCCAATCACACATCTATGCATACCGCGGCTGTGAGTCGCAGTGGACGATCCTGCCTACATTTTCATACCGCGGCTGTGAGTCGCAGTGGACGATCCTGCCTACATTTTCATACCGCGGCTGTGAGTCGCAGTGGACGATCCTGCCTAAATTTTCATACCGCGGCTGTGAGTCGCAGTGGACGATCCTGCCTACATTTTCATACCGCGGCTGTGAGTCGCAGTGGACGATCCTGCCTACATTTTCATACCGCGGCTGTGAGTCGCAGTGGACGATCCTGCCTACATTTTCATACAAAGCGAAGCTAAGTACATATTTGCCTAGCGTGAAAAGCTTTGGAGCGACTGTAAGCTTGCTAGAGCTTTGTAAAATGCTACGTCAGACACCAGTATCAATTTGGATATCGGTAATTATCGGTATAGAAGTTTCTATTTCCAAAAATCAATCTGTGTGCAATCTAGTTAAGAACCGGTCCTTCTGCTCCCTACCGGTCCTGCGCCTCTCGTCCCACAATTTGTCACTCCTCTCACCTCATTATTCTTCTTCTTCCCCTTTAGATAAGAACGCAAGTGAAAACTGCCGCTTTTTTATGCCTACTCCTAAGCATCCGTCTTGCGTTCCGTTACTAGGGATATCGTATCAAGGATAATAAATTGTGTTCATTTATTAAGGATTTTTGTAGACACTGCTCTCTGTGCTTTTTATAATCTCGCCAGAAAACTGAAGTTTTCAGATAATTATTTACCTAAATCTATAAGAACATATTGTGTTTTCTCTAACACTAAGCGGTTATTAAATGAATGCCTAATTATTATGCAATATTGGATTTACAACTCTCAGAATTGCGCCGAGCGTTGATGATTAAACAGAGAGCTATTAATCAGGCGTCATTTTCTTTTTAACTGTTAGTGAAAGCGGACTTAAATGCATTTTTTCAATTAATTAAAGTGACCATTAGTGCCTACTAGACTTAGTATAGAAAACCGCTGCTGGTTTGGTATAATTTATATATCTTTATTTACGGCAATGAGGCTGATATGGTTCTAATACGACTCATTTTTCGATTTCAGACTATGAAGCTAGAAATACATTAAAAAAAAATACAAAAAAGTACTTACGTATCAATAAATGTGCTGTGTTTCAGAGGTGCATTTCCACTGGACTGTCTATCCAAAAGTCCAATTTCCTAATTGAATCCACGAATATAAAACAAAGGAAAACTGTGCTGTCAGACCATTTGCGACCGCACAAGGGAGACAAAGTTGTAGGTCGTTAGTGCGGAATGGCATCGGTGCATTAGTGTATTAAAAACTGACAGCTACCAATTAGGTTTACAATCGCATGCAATGTTGCCGTACCGTTTTTAGAGATTTTTGCAAATTGTAATAGTGTTTTTTGTTTAAAAGCAGGCAGTACTAGGGCGAGAAATCGTAAGCTTTTTAATAAGGAAATCCACGTAAAGAGATTAAAAGAGTGTAGATCTGTGCCCGGTTGATGCCAATAGGCTCGCTCTCTATAACATGGTACTTAAACATAACTGGCGAAGTGGGTGTACTATTAATAATTAATAGTACACCCACACTTCGACAAATTATTTGTCCTCCGTTATTTTACCCTTCGGGTTAACTTAGATAACATGTTATGTAAGTTTTGTATATTTTGTGAAACAACCCATCACCCGAGAAAATAATACCTTGTGACGCACAAATTAGTTTTTTTTTCGCGTAGACAAAGTTTATTCTGTTAGAAGTTGTTGATCTTTTAGACGGTCGCAAAGTTGAAAGAAACTAAATTAATTTTATTTTTCATTTTCTACAAGAAAATTCTTTTAAGTTAAAGGTCGTACGTGTAGGTACCGAAACGTCAGAACTAATTTCAGTAGCACGTTGTGACTTATTTATAAGCAAGAGAAAAAGATGTTTGACTTTTCACGATGAAATTTCACGTTTTGAAAAGAAATGTTTTTACTGGTTCTTGATAGGGGCTCGATCAATCGGTTCAAGTTGCTTTTGACGAAGTCGTTTACAAGATGAAATTAAATCTATTTGCTAGAATTGTAGTACATAATAGATGGTCAAGTTTTATTATAGTTACTCAAAACAATGGTCCATCATGACCATTTTTACACACCAATAACCTCCGTACTAAGTAAAGCTGTTACTTCATGTGTTACTCCATGAAAAATACTGGTATTCAGATGCATCAGGCTAAATCGGAAGCCGATCCCAGGAAAGTTGGGAAAATGCTGCAAACCACATTGGGCAGACGAGGAGGATAGCCCGCTCCTGCTCTTAGATAGGTGACTGTGACCCAGCAGTGGGAACGAACACAACGTATCAACTCAAGCAGCTGTAACTATCTTCCATGACTAACTTTGAACGTTCCAAAACAAACACATAAACACCTATTTACATACACTTACCTCGTACAAACACAGCTCATCTATTCTAATTAACTAACTGTATCTAATTAGTTTTCGCACAAACTCCTTGTTTGCTTCCGTTACACATGAGAAAGGCTGTTTTTGTTTATTTCTGTTACACGTTTCTGTTATTTTCGGTAATTTGCTGAACTAGTGAGGTGGAATGGGAGGTTAATTAACTTTTTGGTAGATGAGGAAGGTTAGGGATAAGAACCGTTGTGATTATTTATGCCTTCAAATGATGAAAGTACCATTTAAGTTACTGCTGCAATAAGTAATAAGTTAATTAATAATAAAGAAACAAATCGCTTGTGACGTACATAGTCGGTGACCAACATCGCTTGTATCTCCTCTCGGGACACAAATTTAAAATAGTTACATTCAATTGTGGACATAAAATTTAATAATAAACAATAACGTGATTCGAATTTAAAACAATAAAAAGCTTCTGAAGACAAAGCAATTACATTAAAATAGAACATTGTTTGACATTAATTGGGCATGTGTTATGCTGTGTGTGTGTTTTTGTGAGTGTACGAGTGTTTGTGTATGGGTGTGAGTGTGGATACAAGACGTTTAGAATCAGGTGATGTCTTTGCATCAATTATAACAGCCCCCGGGTCGATCTTCAAGATAAACCAACGCTTGTCAATGACATACATTCTGAGATACCCTCCGTGTTTAGTGTGAAGACCTACGCAGCCAACATCAACTGCTTAAAGTTATTTCTGCATAGGTCTTCGACAGTCGTTATGGGTTGTTAAAAACTGAGAAGAAAGGAACTGAGGAGAAACTGTGAACACCAGTTTTGCCAAGGACTATCGTGTATCCTAGTAACTCAGTTTAGAGGACAGATGGGCAGTCGCTACATATACGAGACTGGTAATTAGCTGTACGATGGTAAAGCATTGAAGTTAAATAAAAATTTAAACAAAGAGGTTTCCAGACCCTTTCGCTTTAATTGCCTAAGTAATAAAATGAGCTATTCCCCTGTGAACGTAAAATAGCTGGGGTAAAGAGTAAATTTTTGTATTTCTTTATTGCAATTTCTTCTCTTGTCAGCCTTGGTATATTAGTACTTGTTCGTTGAAAGAATACGTGGCTTGAAAAACTCCATCCAGTGATTGGACCCTGACTACAGCAGATGTTCAGCTATGGCAGATTTTTGCATATCATTGTTTTTCACTGCCTTTTTGTGCTCTATATGCGGCATGAGACAGTTCGCTTCGTTTGAAAGACCGATGACAAAGACAAAGAAAGAGGGTAACAGATTGGTCTCCAGTCATCCCCCAATCATGGCGCTTGCCACAGCGTCGAAATATCGGGAACTAAAAACAATAAATAATCATGGAAGATATTCCATGCGCGGTTCATTTCGCGGTTTTTTCCGATTTTTGACAAAGTTGCGTTCGGCGCTCGAGGTCACAAACTTGAATTATTTATTGGACCAACATCATAAACAAGGCTGCAAAAATTAGATCTACCGGATTTGACGCAAACTACTCCGTACTTTCAGGCGACAAGGTTACTGGACTAGTCGTGCTGTGGTTCGGTTTTGCTTTATATGTAATGTTTCTTGTTGCTGTTTGTTCTGTTCTGCTTTTAGTATACCTTGTTTCCAAGGGAAAAATCATGTAGTTCTTTTTTGTATAAGAATTAAGACCACTTTTCAATAAGGTCATCATCATTATTCTCTTGTCCTTATCCCAATTCATTTGGGGTCGGCGCAGTACGTCTTCTCCTTCCATACTTCTCTATTACTTGTCATATCATGGGATACCTCCTTTCTTGCCATATCATTCTTCACACAGTCCATCCATCGTTTCTTTGGTCTTCCTCTACCCTTATACCAATCCACATTCATACTCAAAACTTTCCTCACGACATTTTCCTCATTGTCGTGAGGAAACTTTTCAATAAGGTATTCGTCAAAAAATGTAAAAACGTTTGTCGTGTTGAACCCGACAAATTTCGTTGTTACTTTATATAATACGGACAATTACTACAATATTTAACAAAAGTACTGCATGCACATTTTTATTTCAAAAATATGGAATCATGGGTAGACTAAATTTATGAAAGAAAAAGATACCATCAAATAAAATACAGCCCCTCTCATGCCAATGAAAATGTGTGAAAGAGACAAGTCAGATTTACGATTTCAAGTTTTTAAGAGGCAATTATTCTTTGATCAAAGTCTAAAGTCCATAGCTTTAGAATAAGGATTTTGTATTTATTGCTTTTAAATAGGTATTAAAATACGACCAATGAAAGATCTATAAAAGCTCTTTTATAGAGCTCTTTTATCGTTATTGATATACGAGTAATACGCTAAAGATACTTCACACAACACCTTTAGTCTTATAAGATTTGAATTTCATATCATCATCATCATCATCATTTCAGCCGAAAGACGTCCAATGCTGGACATAGGCCTCCCCCAACGCCATATAGCAGGTGGTTTAGGGGGGTTTTGCCATAATCGCCACGCTTGGCAGGCGGGTTGGCGATCGCAGTACGGTTGTTACAAAAGCACAGAGAACGCTGCTGCCCATTCTCTGGCAAGTCCTTTAGTCGCCTCTTACGACACCCACGGGAAGACATGGTATAGAACTTTTGTTAGGGTGTGTTTAAGGTTCTATATAAATATGAAATGAAATGATCATTTAGTATATATAACACACTGAGTTTAATGAAACGGTTACTATAACTAAACACGGTTTACAAACAAAGACTATGATTAGGTTACTTAATATAAATTGACGCGAGTGACGCGGTTAGCGCGGTTATGACCGGCTGTGTGTGGTAGCGTATTTGAACTGCCACGAACTCATAGACTGCATCGTCTTAAGTAGTTGAGTTCGCGGGGTGTGTGCATGTGTGGGTTCCATACCACTACATGTCCTCCCCCCTTTGATAAAAACAATTTCATTAAAGGTAAAAAAATAACTACCAAAATAACAATCAGTAAATTGTAAAAATAATTGTATAAACTTAGCAAATAATAAAATTGTTTGGTGTAAAAGAGTACTTACATAATAGTTCACTATACTTAACTCTTAAATTTATTATACAAAATAAAACACTATACTAACAAGAGCTATTCAGAATGTGCACAAAAACAAAACTACACATATGGATGCTTAAACTAAAGACATTTGGTAAAAAAATTAAATACATTGGTCAATAAGTTGATACAAAAAGCTTTTGAACACGTGAGTTAACTTAACTTAAACATAAGTGGTAACGATAACTGAAGACTAAATACATTAAAATTTGACATAATTAGTGTGCGAACGCCACATGTTTGCTTAGTTTTGTTGGTTTATTTTAAAACACAGAACACTACACCGCACTTCACATTTCACATTGATGTCTTTATTGCTTTGGGACTGTCCACAAAAAATATTTTAAATGGCAAATCTTACGGTTTTTTTAACAACTCGACCCGATCTTGTTTTGACAAGTGGCTTTGTTTGGTCGAGTGGGGTAGATTGGGCTGCAACCGGAGTTTTTGCTGTTGTTTCGGGCGTAACGAAATCTGCATGTGGTGACTCAAGTGCAGAGCTAGTAATAACATCAGCAGGTTTGGGACGATCGAGAGAAATAGTGACTACTCGAGAACCTACTTGAACGATGTAATGCATAGCGCTTCGTTTGACGATTTTAAATGGGCCTTCGTATGGTAGTCTTAATGAACGCTTAACTTCGTTTTGAATGAAAACATATTCCGACATTTGTTTGTTATGTGTGTATTTTCGAGTTGGCTTTTAATTGCACATAATCGAAAATTACATAAATCTCTTCTATTCTTGAAAGAGCGTCGGCGGCGTTATTAAGCTTGCCCTTAACGTAATCAATTTAGCAAAACTGAGAAATAAAATCCAATTCACAAAGACGTATGGACGGATCTGGATGCGCGAGAGTGACGGCATCCCTTATGTGTTATTTGCACCTATTAAATGCGTTGATTGTTTTCGGTCCAAGCAATTTTTGTTTTGACTTTTCTTGGCATTTTACGAAGGAGTTGAGTGGGTCGTTAATCCCCTAGCTCGACTTTCGTAAGCCACGCCTGTAATTGCTTGGACTCGGACTCTTCTTATGCTGCAATTAACCTGCTTTTTGTGCACCGATTATGGCTTCGAATTGGTGAAACCATAGTAGCGGGCGTGCTGTCCAGAAGTCGGCGATGCGGGAGTTTATGGTGATTGCTCCCTTGGCTGGTGATGGTCTATGGTATAACACAGACCAGCTTGCTGAGGTGCGTAGACGCTTCCAGGTGCGGCGCCAGCAGTGGTAGCCGTGTGCGCAGGATCGATGGTAACGGCGGTAGTAGTCAGTGGCAGCAGCAGTATTAGCGTTGGACATCTCGAATTTGATGAGATAGTTCACAGTAACAACACTAAACAAAGTCTAAATGTGTATTTAACGCAATTGCACTTGCGGGTAACAGTATAAACGCGTATTTTTTCTACGTCGGCTAGAACTTTGTCGGGGTCACCAATATAGAACTTTCGTCGGGGTCACCGTCAGAACTTTTGTTAGGGTGTGTTAAAGGTTCTATATAATATGAAATGAAATGATCATTAGAGTATAACACACTGAATTTAATGATACGGTTACTATTACTAAACACGGTTTATAAACAAGACTATGACTACATTAATATAAGTTGACGCGAGTGACGCGGTTAGCGCGGTTATGACCGGCTGTGTGTGGTAGCGTATTTGAACTGCATTTTTTCCGTCGGGGTCACCAATATAGAACTTTTGTTAGGGTGTGTTTAAGGTTCTATATAAATATGAAATGAAATGATCATTTAGTATATATAACACACTGAGTTTAATGAAACGGTTACTATAACTAAACACGGTTTACAAACAAAGACTATGATTAGGTTACTTAATATAAATTGACGCGAGTGACGCGGTTAGCGCGGTTATGACCGGCTGTGTGTGGTAGCGTATTTGAACTGCCACGAACTCATAGACTGCATCGTCTTAAGTAGTTGAGTTCGCGGGGTGTGTGCATGTGTGGGTTCCATACCACTACAATGGGATAGTGTTATTCTTTACGTCCGACACAATACAGAACAATTAATTCATAATGAATTTCATATAAATACTTATAATTATGCAGAACTTTAATCAAAACTTACCAATTTATGCTCTCAAACAAAAATTACTTAGCAAAACTATAAGAAATTATTCCGTTCTGCCTATAAACAAACATTTTGTCTTTTAACTGCCCGTACCACACCTGTACTTATTCTGTCAAAGGCATTCATTTGACGACCATTACCAACCCCTTCCAAACTGACACCATCCAAATACAACTGCCTAAACACAGACCGTTGTTTTCCAGAAAGCCTTTTATGCTCAGAGCAGTAACTCGATTGATGAGTTCTGTTTCTTTTTCCTGAAAACTGTCATGACCAGCATTTGCAGAGTTCATTGAAGAGCTTCTTAAAAAGGAACGATTGCACAAATAAAGGTAAAAATGCGAAAACCGTAAATATTTAGTCACATCATATTATAATAAAAATATTATTAATAATTTTTGTACGGAACCTTCGGTGCGCGACTTTGACTCGCACTAGGCCGGTTTTTTTATAACCTATTAATACTATTTTAGAATCACGACTGTACAGACAGCGTCATTAAGTAGTAACCGCTCTGGCGTACTCGGCCGGACTGTAGAGGGGTTAGCACATACTGACGCTGTCTGTACTGGATACATGGTAACACTACGCTTGTAGTAGTCTTCACTCTCTGTGTTCAGTAACAAGGTGTAAAGGACACGAGACATTTCAATTTGGTTCTTAGGTTTGCTGTCAGACGATTTGCTGAGTTGCGACAATCACTTTCCATTCGTTAGACCATTATTTTGCTAGCCTACACAAATTCTTGAGTTAACGTTTATAACAATTTCAACTAAATGACATGAAATCTCGTTAAAATCTACTTAAATTATTAGAAAAAGTCCCTTTACACAATTTGTCTGCGTCGCATAGCTCGAGGCGAATGGAGCAACATTACAAAAAACAACATTGTGCTCGTGTAATTTATTTGTTTAATTCGTTTAACTTTTATATCGTATTTGTTTTTTATTGTCTTTTTATAGCTTTATTTTTGTTTTAACTTCGTTTCAGGTAAATGTAGTACCTACTTTGCTGTACAAAAGGTACTAAAGTTAGTACGCAATTATGTGAGATTTAAAGATAACTTACATTTGAAAGACTTTATCTCTGTATTTGATATTTTACAGCAACCCTTTTTAATATTAAACCCGTATTGCCGGATTGCCGGAATACACCTTATTAAAATTAAAACCACGTTGCTAAAGTAATACGCACGTTTTCATTAAAAATATGCTATCTCTCATTTCAATTCTTTGTCCTTCCTTTACACTACTCACAGGGGTATAATTCCAGAGCTGCCACCTTAAATACTTTTTAAAAGAGAATTTATTTGATCATAAATTGTTTGAATTACAAGTGCGTACTTAACCTGCAAGTCGCTTTTACATTGTGTCGTGCTCTCCATATTTTATGAGAATTTCAAACTGGGGGTTAAGGTTCCGTGGGAAATATACCTTTACCTATACATCTTTATTATTTACGTACTTATATGGTGAAGTTGGTTCAAAACCCTAACCAATGGGTTGACGCTGTAATTAGCTTACAATGGGTAATCATTTTTACGTGTGATAAATTATGCTATTTTACAACTCACTAACGACATTCAGAAACGAAAGGTATCAGCTACCTACTTGAAGTTATGAGTTTAGGTTGTTGTTGCTATTAACTAACGACACCAATTTTATTTTTTTCAGCCTTCCTTTCGCTTTCTTGTCTTTCATTTACTATTAGTTAACTTGAATATTCTCTATTTTCAACGAGACCCATAAAATGTGTATAAATCTGCCAGTTAATTCAATGTATATGTTAATCCATAAAGCATCTCTAAAAAACCTCTACAGAACCCTCACCCTGCATACCACACAAGACTTGCCATATTTTTTTATAACAGCAATGAATATGTAACATTATGCGATCTGTCTGTTTTGCTTTATAAATTACTTTGTAAGACAATAAGCTGCATTTCAAATGTTTATATTATTTACTTTATTTGTTTCTCTCGAGTTATTCGCGTTTATTTCACCCGAGAGTCAATTATATGGGACCGTCGGGATCACGAGCACTCGCGTTTGTGTTTACTGCAGTCGGGGAAATTATGCAATAATAGTACAGGAGTTTTGAATTAAAGGTAGTAGAGTTATTTTTATATCATCATCATCATCATCATTACAGCCCAAAAGACGTCCACTGCTGGACATAGGCCTCCCACAAGTGTCGCATTGACATTTTGGGGGGTTTTGCCATAATCGCCACGCTTGGCAGGCGGGTTGGCGATCGCAGTACGGTTGTTACAAAAGCACAGATAACGCTGCTGCCCATTCTCTGGCAAGTCCCTTAGTCGCCTCTTACGACACCCGCGGGAAGATATGGGATGGTGCTATTATTTACGTCCGACACCATACAGAGCTATTATTATATGCTACAGAGGAAATTTGAAGTTATCATTGTATTGTAGTTATTTCTTTGAAATGAAAGTAATCCGATTTGGTTTCTAGTTTCTACGTTACATTTTATTCCGGGTGTAATTATTAACACATATATGTCGGAGTCGGAGTCATTATTACGGATACAAGACTGACTATGAATCGAAAGCGCGCCAAAGGTCAAGCGACCAACTTACCAGTCTACCCACACCTAAGCGCGCTTACTACAGAGTCGTGATGTTTCGAGCTCCCAGCGAGGCAGACGGTCTGTGTCAGACCGCTGCGGAGTCAAGACGTCCCGAAACTGTAACCCGATTCATGGTGCCTAGTGTTATTGTGTTGGATTGTAATTTCAAGTAATTTGTTAGTTCGATAAAAGCAGTGTACCGTGTGTGTGTGTGTTTTCATTGCACGAAACCCGTGTTCTGCCCACATGATGAACAAATCTAAAGAATAAAATCATCTAGCTGCGACATCAGAAGTGCGATCAAATCGTGCTAATGCAATCACACGCGAGAACAGTGACAATAACAATCAGTGACGGTTACTTTTTAAAATGCAAAACGAATAATTGCACTCGCGATACGAACTTTAACTCAGTCAGTGAATAGCAAGCTAGTGTTGGCGGTTAGTGTTTTTGTTAAGTGTGTTAGCGGATTTTGATCCTGACAAAACATAACATATCATCACGCTTGTAATCTCTGAAGGGTTAGGCAGAGTGTACCTAATAGAATACCCACATTTCACAGAGTGCGATGCGCGCTAGTAATGCGTCATCCATCGCTGACTTGTTTAGTGTAAAATCTGGTTCTTCTAACCTAACAGACAGATGTGTTGCTGGGGAGTTTGTTCCGCCACTTCTTCTTCCCAGCTAAAACACTTAGGAAGTGGCGAAGGGCGGGCGTTTTGGGGGACTGTCTCTTGTAATTTTGACGTTCAAAAAGTGCTGATTATCAGCCTAATTTGAATGAATGACTTTTGATTTTTCTTGTTGAGTGCAGTGGAAGGAATCCAGCTTATTTGGACGTTAAGCAAGGCGTTGAAGGGCTCCGCATCTACATAGTGTAACATAGTATAACACAGTGTAACAAAGTGTAACAGTGCTGTAACATAGTGTAACAGTGCTGTAACATAGTGTGCCGCGGCACACTGGTGTACTGTGGTCATTAGTTGATGTGCCTCGGAAAACGAAGGTGATTTTCCATCTACAGTGTACCTCCAAAATGTACTACCGAATTTCTAGATGTACCTTGAACACAAATGTTTGTGAAACACTGAGAACCTATCCAGGCTTGACGTGGGACCAGATTAAATAATTGTTCAAGGCCAGATTCGTGTGTGCCGTAACTTTTACGACTACCCTCATTAACCTGAGTAGTGACAAACCAAAGGAGAACCCCTAAAGATAATGCGCACTGACCATGACGGGGTCAAGAAAAACGTCACAAGTGTTCACCGCTACCGAAAATCAAGTGCCATGCTTGCGGACCAGGGAGAAACCAGGACTCAACGAAGCGGATTGTCGCACGAAGAAGTGGCTGCCTGTGCCGGCTGCTACGGGCATCGGGCAAGCGACAAAGGGCCGCGAAGGCCTTGCTGTGCGTCAAAAGTGTCATGCCGGTTCACGTAGCCATCCGGCGTACGTGCGTCGGTGGTAGTATGCAGTGCTGGCAGTGTGCAGCGGGCCTGCTGACGGCGGGGTGCTGAGCCGCGTCGATGTCTGCATCGTACAAGCAACATCGCGGGCACGTTGCAACACAGGGGTGAGTTGTTACGGTTTACTAATTATTCTGATTCTGAATACTTGTTGGTGAAAGAAAGTTTTCCATCGAAATTTAATGGCAAACATTTTAGTCACGTTGTTGCTAAGACTGGTATAGTTCAGACACGAGTATTCAGTACAGAAAAGATTTTATGCTGTGTAGTGATTAACGATTACCCCTATCGAAACTTTGTTGCAATGTTTGCCTGATAATTATTTACAAAGTAACGTCACGTTAGGTGGCGAGATTTTAAATCGGGGTTTTGTTGCAAACGGGACGGCGAGGGAGTTTTCGTTAACGAAAATCTTTTGTGTACATTCGGTGAGGCATAGTAGTGGTAACAAGTTTCAATCGGTTTTGATTGTTATCGCAACGAATGTAACTCGCAATGACTAGCCAAGACTTAATCAGTGCTACGTCCAGGCGTCTTTCACCTTCATATTCAACTCAATGGTATGTCTAAATGCGTACCGTATTTAGCTCGTGTTGTCCGATGTTCGGTAAACAGTAATTTCCGCGACTCTTATCGTTCACCTTGGTGCTGAAAAGACTACTGAAAAGCTTTTCGATTATAATTAGTTCCCGGGAAAGTCTCAGTATGTTTGAAAATTCGTAAATAGCTGCGTTACGTGCAAAGTAGCGAAGTCTCACTCCGGTAAAGTACAAGCCGAATTGCACCCGGTACCTAAGGTGACGAGCCGGTGGTACACGGTTCGTATAGGCGCGACGGGTTAGCTTAGCTTAACATGACAAGTGTGCCGAGTTGACGAAACGATGGCAAAATTAAACGTTTTGCGATTGGTGATTTTGGGTTGTTAAAGATTAAAGGTCTGTTTAGAGTGATTGAGGTTTTAGACGGTTATCCTTAACACGGAAAGCTTTAAATTCTAAGCGTACCTACAGATACGCACGCGGTAGGCTAAGGAAGATACCAGCGGGTCACGTACCAGTCGAAGTGCTAGAGGGGGATCGCTACACATTGAGATCATTAAGTTCTAAGCGTACTTACAAGTATGCACATGATGGGTTAAGGAGAATGCCCGAGGGCCAAGTACCGTTTGAAGTAAATGATTTTGAGTTGAGAGATAGTGTGGAATCTTGGTTCGGATGGTCAGACCGTACCAGTAGCCATTTCGTAGCCGTAGTCCGTTAGAAGTCGGTGTCTGCTTATAGTAGTCCGTGGATGCGCGGTGCGCGGGTGGCTCTGGCGGAGGTCGGGTCTTGTAGAGACCATAGAGTCATGCATGTGGGACTCGGCGTTCTTGAGGAACGTAGTAAAACAGACAGAGGTTTGTTGGAGGGCCTGAGTGTTGCCCATAGGCCACGGATAAGATTCCTGCTTTATGTGGTAATTAGATGGATGAAGAGGTACTTGGTTGCTCTTGCATTTTAATTGACCTAATTGTTTGTTGGATCTAATTTTAGTTTTGATCCATGCGCTGGATGTGTGAGAACAATGCGATTGCTGGTCGGCTAGAGAGCCGTGGCGTTAGTGGCCTTACTCGAGGGTTTCTATAAGCTTAGTAGTTTTTTTTTGTTGCAGTAGAGTTTTAAAGGTTGATTTTAACGACTATGGTACATGGCCCAGGGTTATCATTATTGTATTTTCGATTATTTCCAATCGGTTCGGTTAAAACGAAACGGCTAGTTCTACGATGTTCTTATTTCCATCATCCCGTTGAATCTAAAGTTTGGTCAGGAGTGACCGAGTGGAACAAAATTCTGTTGTGGAGTATTTGTTTGCAGGGTAACCATCACACGAGGACGTGTGCAAGCAGGATGGCCGTGTCGGAGTCGGAGTCATTATTACGGATACAAGACTGACTATGAATCGAAAGCGCGCCAAAGGTCAAGCGACCAACTTACCAGTCTACCCACACCTAAGCGCGCTTACTACAGAGTCGTGATGTTTCGAGCTCCCAGCGAGGCAGACGGTCTGTGTCAGACCGCTGCGGAGTCAAGACGTCCCGAAACTGTAACCCGATTCATGGTGCCTAGTGTTATTGTGTTGGATTGTAATTTCAAGTAATTTGTTAGTTCGATAAAAGCAGTGTACCGTGTGTGTGTGTGTGTGTTTTCATTGCACGAAACCCGTGTTCTGCCCACATGATGAACAAATCTAAAGAATAAAATCATCTAGCTGCGACATATACATAAAGTTTTTGTTCTCGTTCTTTGTTACAGGTAGATATCTGGGATATATAGATACCAAAATGTTTAGGTATAAGAAATATAGAAGTAAATTAGAGTCACTACTGAAATAAATATGTAACGAATAGATGATGAAACAACTTGTTTCAGTATTCCCAATACTGAAAAAAGTTGTTTGAACATATTAAGAATACTTGTTGTCTGTCGGACATAGTGACGATATTGGTTTAAAAGGAACAAATAAAATGTTTCGCCATTTTGCAATAATGTTAGTAGGAATTTTCATTCCTATGTAGGTATACCTATCAACCGAGAGACTTCCGCATTTATAATATTAAGTATGAAAGTATGGATTAGCTGGAATTTGTGACCCGAATGTATGTACACTTATCGTTTCTGATCACTCACTAGTAGAAACAAAAACATGTCGCCATCAGCTTAGTCTTTTTCCAACCATATTGGGAACCATATGTGATCTTCAAGTATAACCTTTTAAGTAAAGTTAGTTGAATACCAAGATTTTACATGATACGACTTCGTAGTATCTGACCTCCATATTTCATGGCTACTGGACCCATGGCTGACTGTCAGACTTTCTGGATTCAAATACTGATACTGTTAGCCTGCGTCATCCCACTGCTGGGCAAAGGCCTCTCCCCATGACTTCCAATTGTCTCGGTCCAGGTCGATCCAGGTCTCGATTCAGATAGTTGATTTGAAACCAGAAAGTCTGAAAATCAGCCATGGTTGATAAAGTTGAGTAATTAAAATTATTTTGAGCGCTTCACCAGATTATGGAAAATACTTCTTCGTCTTAGCGTGTCGATGGAAATTTAAATTGTGTCGGCCCAGAATGAGCCACAAGTTTGGCACCCTCTGTAGCATCCATCAGTTCCTGTAAGTAACAAACACCAGGACACGCAGAAAAATGGAAAATACTAATAGGCATCTACGATTTTCTTCTGAAGATTTTCCCTGCAAAGGTATGGGCGTTCGTTTTGGCAGTCACAATTGGTACACGATAGTACCTACTAGGACAAAGGCTTTTGCAATGTTGGGACGGAATTTTTTCCTTTCCGTTTTGTATCGAGATGGTTTTTCGTTCTCCATTTTGGGAGCTTTTCAGTCCTACTTCTTAGTGCTTGGAGGAAGGTTGATTACTTGACAATGATTATAAATTCACTTTCTATGCCGATTCTTCTTCGAAGGCTATCCCAGATTATTTTCAATAAGATCATTGAAGATCTGACTTCTTATTAACTTTTTCACGTTCTATCTAGCCAACTTTTTGTCCAACGAATTGGCCGACTGGTCAGTCGGAGGATGTTTGCAGAGTATAATGTTGTTTTAGACAAAGGGGTGCTTCGTAGAATAAGGCGTAGGTGAAGCGAAAATTGTTTTGCGAATTGGGGCAGTGAAAGAAATAAGTTAGAAAAAGAAATAAAGAAAACAAGAGTATCCCTTTTAGTTTGGTCTAGAAAACAAAGAAAAGGTTCGTGGGCCTATAAAATCTGTGTGGAAAGGGATAAAATAAAATGGATTGTCTGCTTGTAAATCTTGCGTATAGATTTGAGTTCGGTAAGGCACACGATACCCACTTATAATTCAGTACCGAAGGTCACAGTTAGGCAAAGCTTTTTGGCAAACCACTACATAAAAAAATAATTGTCTTTAGAATTAGGTTGATGGAGAGGGAGAGGAAAACCAAAGAAAACATGGATGGATGATGTGAGAAATGATAGGAAAGAGAAAGGAGTAATTATGATGAAGTGACGTCAGGCAGGTGAGAATAGAAGAAGAAAACTTGTTGCGCTGACCCCAAGTAATGGAACAAAGGCAGGAAGATGATGATGTCTTTAGAAATTACAGCTTGCTTTAGGGTCTAAAATATCTCAACAAATAATAATAGGCAAACCCTTTTGTTGCTTTAATGTCACTTAAAATTGTCCCAATATTGCTTTAAAAGTTATCTGCTGCCTCCAAGACGCATAACCTTAAAACTACAATCACTCTACAATCTGAACAATTTCCTTCCCTTTGTTTAGACCATGTTTTACATTGTAACGGGCCATCCAATTTACTGCTCTTTTCACACATTGGAAAAAAAGCAAAACAAACATACGTTACACCACTACGATTGATGACACGTCGTCGCATCGCCAAAAACACGCGACCCATTTGCAGCCGACTAATGGACAGGCGAAGTGAAGCGCCCGGGCCGTGAGCACTATGACGACACTGTGACGTAACGTCATTGTGTTATTACGTCATCGGGAATTGAAACAAGATGGAGAAGTTTAAAACTCTTTATTTGTGTACTTTTTGGAAAGTGAGAAAGTTTTAGGGACGCAATAGGCTAATGGCAAAAGTATACAAGTTTGGGAAGAAAAAGTTTGTTCGTCTGCTATTGTAGTAGGATGAGTTTAGTGTTTGGTTGTTTGAGCGTCTTATGTTTTTCAGACGAATATCATCTCGCTTATCAATGATTTTGAGACAGACAGCAGATGCATTAAGTTTTTTGAACTGAAGTATTGTTATGTCGTAATCACCATGTTTATTAGTAGTGTTATGAACCGTCATTTATTAATTAAATATTTGGAAACTCTCTAATAACTTTACGATTAGTAATCCGTCAGACGAGAGGGTTGAAAAAGAGGATTTTACCTTAAATGTTAATGATGCTGTGGTGGCTTATCTAATTCAGTCCCAACTTAAAAGTTGTTGGTCGAAGTAAAACCCAGTCAAGAATGCTCTATTTGCAATTTATTCCATCGCTGTTTTACCCGATACGGTAAGGAAATACATTGTGAAGTAACGAATCATGTCCTGGAATTAAAAAACCCGAGGACGTACGTAATGAGATTCACCAAAACACAGTAGTCGTTTGGAGGATAAGGACTCATGTCCTCTTACATAGGTGATGTCATACTTGCTACGTATGTACGCGATCAGTATTTATAGTTTTGATGAAACTTGTGTTAGTCGAAAGCCACGTTTTATGCTGCTTGGGTTTGAAATCACGACTATAAATCTCCAATTTCGAGCCGGTACAACTGGCCACCACTGCTCGCTGTTTGGCATATACAGTGCCGGGAAATTTATGTTAAGGCAGAGTTGACATAATGTTACATATAAAACTCATTAAGGTTAGTGTTTACTTCCTAATGTGCACATGTTCGCATTAATTTCTTCATTATCTCTTTAATTTGTCTTAATGTTCGTGCGAGGATTACCGGAAGATACTTTGGTCGCTTTCTTGTTTAAATAAACAAAAGAGATATAATTGTATTCGCAGCAGATAATTTAAAGGGTGAAAACAGCCATGAACATCGTAATAATATACAGGAATAGAGTATTTCTTGCTTGTTCTACTTCAAAGGGATTTATTTTAAACGACTGACTTACTATATAAACTTGCAGCGTAGATATTAATTATACCAATCACCTTATTATTATATGTCTGCACAAAGACAATAAACCGCTATTTTTGTTTCCTTTTTTAAAGCTCCCTCCCAGTTCCACAATATTCGCCAAAGCTTGTTTACGCCACGACACTAATTAGTCTAGTAACACTTTACGTCTTCAAGGGCGCTATATTATATCGGCACCGCTTTCTTAGGAAACCGAAGCTTTAGCTTCTACGAAAATGTGTTCATTCATAAAGTGAAGATTTATGAATACGAAATGGTTCGGCTCCCGTTCGCTAGGATATACGCTCTCGGCCGTCGGCACTCGTCCTTAATACCTTTTCAATGTTAAACGCAGTCATTATCACCCGGGCGCGAATATCGAGAATATATTAATAATTTATTAAGATGGATTCTTCGTGTTCGCCTTCTGACTGTTGGTTAATTCTCCTTGTGTTTCAGTGTGTATATTATTAACTTGACTGCAAAGAAATTCTAAAAGATAGGCAAAGAATATCCCACCAATATGAACCTTTTCAATACATAGAATAGGTTAACACCACCACTAGTTCGCTCACTAAATCAACCAAAACAGCCCAATTTGTAGGCTGTCAAAAAGCTAATAATTTTCCTTTTATTGCTATCCCACCATTACAGAAACCATAATATAACTCACATTTACCGTATTTTGGGTCACAAGTAAATTGAAAAACTTACTCGGCAAGCAAATCTGTTATAACTGTGCGGTAAAAATAAATGGATCATCATTCATAGGCATTTGTGAGTAAACCTACAAACGTATAGATAAAAGTAGGTAAAGCTTTCACGAAGCTCTGTTGTATCATTCGCTAAGCATTTTGAGAATGTGGCCAGAGAAAATGCGGTTGAGTAAATAGCAGGTTTTGAAAGCGATTTATTTTGTGTACTATTTTTGTTCGGATGACCGTCGTCCTCTTAATGCCCGAAGTATGTTATTACCTAACAGGTGCTTTGTTTAAATGGTTGACTAGTAGTTTTTCCAGGTGTAGGTACTCATCATCATCGCAGCATATCTTCTTCTTCAGTACTTTTCTATTATTCATTTCGGGTTCTGTATGGTGTCGGACGTAAAGAATAGCACCACCCGTATCTTCCCGTGGGTGTCGTAAGACGCGACTAAGGGACTTGCCAGAGAATGGGCAGCAGCGTTCTCTGTGTTTTTGTAACAACCGTACTGTCGCCAAACCGCCTGCTAAGCGTGGCGATTATGGCAAAACCCCCCTTATGCCAATTTAGCGACACTTGGGGGAGGCCTATATCCAGCAATGGACGTCTTTCGGCTGAAATGATGAATGATGACTTATTTCGAAAGTGTTTTTCTGGGGTGCGCCAAAGTTCACCTAAATTTTCAACTCCGATAATTGGAACTCCGAAAATGTTCTTCCTAACATTTTTCATCCTAACAATCGCAATTCCTAACTACTCTGTCTCTAATGTTCATAATTCCGAAGCATTCAACTTCATAATGTCAGTAGCAATAAACATCTATTATACTTTTATATGTTTTCCTATATTTTCTCAACATAACCATCTTTTACAGTATTATTCAAAGTCATATCTTTTTTGTTTAGATTTCTTTTTATTCATAATAATCAATATTATATACATTGATTTTGCGTAACTTTTACTTTTTTATTTATTGCGGTGTGTACCTGGGAAAGATATCCATGGGTTAGGTTAGGCTAGAACTGTGACCAACTACGCGCGAGCCGAGCGAGCGGAGCGAGCGGTGCCGCGGTAGCGGCCGGCGAGCGCTACCTCGAACTTGGTCGTAATTTTTTTTTAAGTGTTTTTTTTCATAGTGCCCCCAAGACGACACTCTGACTAATCCCCACCCAAATTAAAACTAAAAATATCATCTTCTACCCACATATATTTTTATTACACTTGGTAAATGTTTCTATCTGAGTATCAATGAAAATATTATGGTAATTATGTTTAGGGATAAAAGTGTTATGATAAAAAACGGTAGGAGTTTAAATTATTTACATTAATGATATTATTAATTACAATTTTCGGAAACATGAGTGTTATGAACATCGCCGGTAGCACTACAAATAGTATGAATGAAAACTTTAGGATGAAAAATTTTAGGAAGAATGATCATTCGGATTACAAATCGTTAGAAAGAACAATTTCGGGTAAAGAACTTTAGGTGAGCCAATATGGACCCGTTTTTCTGTTATGATTAGAAAAACTGAAAACACATTGGAAATTAATAAATAAGGCTGCCAACGTTGAACACTGATAGATAATTTAGTGCATAGTCACAGTTCGGTGTCCAGAGCCACGTCTGCAATTTTAAGGTTGATTTAACGTTGTCTATACTGGCTTCTCTCCTCAATAAATCACCGTGAAATTATATCTGCCTACCTTGTTCCAGGTTCTATATGGAGACCTATAACGAACCTGAAAATAAGTCCAAAAATACAGACTCTTTGGAACTTTCTTTTGTTTCAAAATATTCTTTTGTAAAGAATTCCCTGATTGTCAAAGAAAACTATCACTTGTGTACGTGCTCCTTGCTGGAACAAAGATTGAAACTGCTTTCAAATTCCAGTCATACTTGTGGTGAAGTTTAGATAAAGCAAAGTCGACCACGAGGTCTTTAGTTTTCTTCATCTATTGCAGTGAGTTTGTATATCGAATGTTAACTAGTTCTTACGAGATAAAATTAAGTCAGGCTTGAATTCTCCAGAGGAGCAGGCAGAGGTATATCTTTTACATATCTCACATATAAGTCATGTATCCGATGGGATGTTTAACCTTTGTGTTACCTATCAGTGAATTGAATTAAGTAATTTTAATTAAGAAGACTACCGACTGACGATTTCGAACTGGTTGCAACAAAAAATGGTGTTGGTATAGAGATGTGAAAAACAGTGTGTAAAGTTTCTCAATAATCCATAGAAAAGTAAGCATCTACCGACCAGACGAGTATTGTGTCTGGTAAGATGCTACCCGACAGCTGTTGACGGGTTTTCTTATAGTCTTAAACACGGATAACTTTAATATCGCGATTCAGAATTAAGATGTAAGTTATTCCTTTGTGGCATAGATGACGCTGTAGTACTTTCTGTACTTTCCGCTACATTAGCAATGAAAAATAGATCATCATCATCATCATCATTTCAGTCCAAAAGACGTCCACTGCTGGACATAGGCCTCCCCCAACGCCACATTGACATAAGGGGGGTTTTGCCATAATCGCCACGCTTGGCAGGCGGGTTGGCGATCGCAGTACGGTTGTTACAAAGGCACAGAGAACGCTGCTGCCCATTCTCTGGCAAGTCCCTTAGTCGGCTCTTACGACACCCACGGGAAGATATGGGATGGTGCTATTCTTTACGTCCGACACCATACAGAACCAATAAGAAAAATACACCAGAAGAAAAATAGATGGAATGAAATAATGCAAACCGTTCGCGATTCTTATGGCCTGAGTCCTAATGGTCATGGCCTCGCGATGGTGTCTGCACAAATATCAGTGGTGGAAACCCTGGTATTTAATTCCCACCGGCCACTGATCCACTTATTGACAATACAAGTAGAAATAAATTGTGTTAAGTGAAAGTACCGTCTGCGATACTTCGAAGGTCATTCAATTACGTCCAGTCAAATCCAACCTGAAATACATAATACCAGTAATAGAGCTTTTTGTGGAAGACTCGTTCCGAAGAAGTTTTACCGGTACACATCTAATATCAATTGCTATAGTCTGAATTCCGACTAGCCGGTTATGATATCAAAATGTATTTTATTGTCAGAGTGTATTTTTGTGATAATTGCATTTCCTCTATCGTTTAGACCTGATCTATGTGACAATTCTTCTTCTTCTCCTATCTTCTTTAATAGTATCTTCGTAAGACTCTATACCTCCCAGTGCGTACCTCATACATAACTTGGTGGTGAAAACACTACCTAGTCAACACAGTAGTAGAGCTAACTGATCGATCAGGTTTACACGTGGAGGTTATCACAAAGTAGCTGTTATACGCGAAATCTGTTATAATTCGCGTACCCTTGACCTGCTAACGGGAAGCCAAGCGTTGTCACAGTGACCTCATCAATGTCACCTGACAGATAATCTGGCTTCATTCATGCCCCGTCCTTACTATCAACATGTGCTGATGAGGTTTGAAGAAGAAGGTTAGATTGTTTTTTATTATATTCATTTTTAGAAAATAATTGAACAGTAGTAACCACAGTTCAATTATACTGCTCAGTTCGATTTTAGGTCGGGCAAATTGTTATTAGGTTTTTTCATAATAGTTTATTGTTTACAATTTTGTCTTCAACTTTACGCCTTTTTAATAAACATAAACAGGGAAAAAACAATTCCAGAGATGAGCCCTGACAAAAAACCTTGTTATAGGGGAACCCCGATATTTTACGTAGTTTTTCCGAAATACATCATAGCTTGTTTACATAATGTCGAATTCGGTCAATTTATCTGATACATTGAAAGCGATACGATTTCCCTTAGGACCCAGTAACGCCAAACACTGAATAGTCCAGAAGGTTAACTCCGTACAACGAGCGAAAAACACACACACACACGTACGTACGACGATCTTAAACAAATGCTGCTCACGAGCGCGCTTGTACTCTCTGTACGTGACGCGTATCTATGTAGTCGTCAGACGATCTCAAACAAATACCGGTCGCGAATGCGTTTGCACTCGCTGTACGTGACGCGTGCCTATGTGTGCTTGCGGCGATCTCAAACAAACTCATTGTATGGTTTCTTTGTCCATCTATTTTGTGTACTCACCTTCTACGAAATACAGAAATACTCGAGTTTGGTATCACAATAACCCACGGAAACGGTTCGTTGGTTTGAGAGTATTTCGGTAAAGGATTCTTTCGATACAGTCGTGGAGCCTCGGGGTCAAGTGTCCTATACCCCTAATAATACGAGAAAACAGGTTACCTACCTTTTATTTTGTTTCTTAAAATTTTCGACTACGATGGAAAAAAGGATTGAAAATAAAATAACGATACAATGTAGATTTTCTGTTATTTTAAGCATGAGTTAGTTTTTTAGAAATGATTAATTAATGAATTAATGTTTTATTTCTTTTGTTTCCAGGTAAGGATTTAAATTAATTCAACTTTTTGTAGTTGGATACCACTTCTGCTGATGTATTCAAGTAAGAAAACGTAGAATAATGTGTGCCTATAATATTTGAATAGTAATTAGGTATTTATTTAGCAGACATACTGGTATTACGTTTAATTAAAACATAGGTAATGAAGTTTCTACGTGAATAGTTAAGAATTAATATTTCTGTCCTAATTTTGGCTTTACTGAACGTTTCCGCTGGCGAATCAGTCATATAAAAACACAGTTGTCCGATGAATTAAAAGATTTCAAATACGAGTTGTGAGAGAAATAGAGATTTCATCAGAACATGTTTTATGTGAATGTTTTACCAGTAAGTAATTTCTCATGTACTTAATAAATGTACTCTTTCTTATAATGTTTGTGAACAAAGCATTTCTCCAAAGCGTTAAGCCATATTCCAAAAATAATGTTGGTCCTCAGAGACTACATTTTCGGATCATTCTCACAAGTCCTAATTAAAATTTCTACGGTAGAATTACTGGAAATATTTCTTCCCATTAGTCCTAAAATTTTGTACCATCGTATTTCGTAGGACTAGTGCGACCGAACTAAATTTTATGATTTGAGAGTCAGAAAAATCCCATTAGTTCTATTACACAATTCTAATTTGAAACTAATGGAGTTTTTGTTCTCACTCTTACTTGTATTTGGTGTAGGTCGTACATTCACGTTATGCTAAACTCGCACTAATGCGAATTTACCCCGTTTTGGATTTGCTAGTAGTGTATTAAGACGAAAAACCTCAGGCTACTGTGCGAGTTTACACTTGAAGATTACTTAGTAGGAAATTAACAATTCAGGTCCCCTGGTAGTTTGTGAAACTTTTCTTTCCTTGTTTCTCCATTTCTACTTGTCTATGCCAATTTTCCATTAAGTAATCTTCGAAAAAAATACTTCCATAAGTTCTATCGTAGAACTAGTGGTAACGAACGAGCAGTATATAACGCATTTAATCTCACTAAGATTAGGTGACGATAGCCCTGTTTTTAATCAAATTCTTCAAGTTTCTCCACAAAAGAAAATAGCTTTTCGATTTTCTTTCTTCATTAAAGAAATTTTCATCTGGGATTGGGTGCTAAATTTAAAATATCATATATCAACGTTTAAGAACCATTAAAGATAATTGGGCGCGATATTTTACAGTTAGTAAATTGGTTTTACCAAATATGATACGTAGAAGGTCTGTAAGTCAGAATTTTATTAAGTAGGTACTTTAAAGACTCATATGAAATAGATCCTTATGAAAAAATTCAAGTTATGTTATATTTATCTCTTAAGTTTTACTATCGTAGGGTCACCAATGCAGCTACTGATCGGAATGAAAATAAAAAAAAATAGTTTGGGTTAAAAGTAGGGAAAATTCTATCCTATTGATAATGAAAACTGGTTCCATACTTGGGCAAATGTTAGTCGGAAAATAAAAGATTGGAATTAATGTTTGGAAGAGTACCAATTACTGTACGGTAAGGTAGGTAAGCACTGAAAAGGTTAAAAGGATTCCAGATCAAAGATCCAAATACATTTTTTTTTGTTTTGTCTGGCTCAACATCTAAACAAAAGTTTTTATCCATCCGCAGCACAGGGTAATGTTATGTAGTGAGTGGATGAGTACACTATTACTTATTTACCAATAAAAAACTCACTGATGATCTTGAAAAAGTACACAACAATTCTGCACGCATATCCTTCGAAGGACGCACCGCAACGGCCGGATCCGGTGACCGTCGCGGATCCGCATGCGATCCTCCGCAGTTCGTCGTTGCCAGGCAAACCCTCAGTACACAACCCGCCGGGGAACGGGCCGGACGCACCCCGCTACGTCTTCCCTCACTCACCTATCCTACCCCTTAAAAACTCATGTTCGTTTACCAATACCATCATCTTAAACTAGGCCTTAAAAAAACAATGAAAAAATAAACAATCAATTACAACTAAATAACATAAATCTACAGGTGGATTGTTATCTAACACTCGATTTTAAACCCTTCCTTGAAGAAAATAGAGTTTCAATTTCCTCGCTCGCTTTGTCTTATCGTAATTCGTGTTTTATCGTAAAAATAAGTGATCTAAGTGTTTGTAATTCCATTTTGTAATTTTAATAATAAGTGGTTGTTGAAAATTTTAAAAATAAATTTAAAGTTTGAAGTTTTAATAGTAAATAAATAACGTTTTTTCGGGATAAATGTTATCGTTGTAAAATAACAGTGTTTTTTTGAAAAATAACAGTTTTTAAAATAACAGTGGCCTAATAACATTGTGTGCTGTGATAACAACGCGTTTCTTTGTGTAACGTGAAGAATATCAGTAGTGTTGGCTATTGCAATAACATAAGGTATTTTCTTATCTCGGACTGTTGTCTCTGTTGTCTTAGGGCACCACACCATAACATAGAGCTTTTGTGAGATTTTATTGAAGTAGTTCGCTACTTATTTTTCATGAAGCATTTTCTTGGAGAAAAGGGCTGTTTTGTTTTGTAAGCACCTGTTTATTTTTATCTTCAAGACATTACATTAAACAACATTATATCTTTGAATAACATTGACTGTACCAACTGAAAACATATTAGTTTAAAAAAAACTAAAAAAAAGCAATGATGACGATAACATAGCTTGAATGTTCACTTCAATTTGCTAATCTATGCAAGAAAGTAATCTGGTAATGAAAGAAAAACAAAGTCACAATGTGTAAAAATATTATACGAAAACCTTGAAATCTATAATGGTAATAAAGATCTAAAAACATCAACATACCTACATTAAGTAAGCCTGTTTCAATGGTAGTTTCTTCTCTGTGTGATAATTGTTTTACGTAAAGTTCTTTATCCTGTAGCTGGAGAGTTATTGGTGGTATTAGAAACTGATTAGGTGGGGCTAGTTTGGTTTTCCTTTTTTTTTCACGCCTTCATATTACATGTGATCAAAACAAACAGGTACATAAGGTACATCTCGTCCTAACCGTTCAGGAATTACAGCCGAGATATTATGTATGTTCGTTTTCTGTGGGTCGTGTGTAGAGCAGAAAATGTTTCTTTCTTTTTAAAACAAACTTCTTTTCCAGCCAAAACATTTCTATAGCAAACTCTATCTATAAATTATAGTATGCCTAAGTAAATAAGCAACGTTCCCTGCTGAAAATCTATATGTAGGACGGCAAAATTTACCCTTAGGACCGTACTTTGAAGTGGGCTTTACAGCCTTTACCTTTCGACATCCCGTCATCCTACATTTGGCACAAGCCTCTCCCCATTCATATTCATATTCATTTAATTGCCATGACTTCCCGTTCTTCTAATCCAGAGCCTATGTGGATCATTGGTCGTTGAACAAAACATAATTATCAGTTATCAAAGTTAGGTATTAAATTTTCATGGTAGATGCTAAAATCAGTCTTACCAAGGGGTATCGTATTACCCTGTACTAAGTGGATTGTGAAGTTCAGATAGTCAGTCAAAATACTGGTACTCAGCTGCATCTGGTAAGACTGGAAACCGCTCAAACATTTGGATAAAGGCTAGGCAGATGATCATGATATTGTTAAAATTGCAGCCGATTTAATACAAATGTCTGACATCCAAATGTTTCCATTTCTCTATAAAAATAACACATTCGCTAAAACTATTCTTTCACAAAAAAATAAACGTTTAAAAGGTTTACACAAAAAAATACAATAAAATACCCACCCACGCAGATTCACAATAAATAACTGAAACAGTTTCTAGTACAATAACTAATGATATTACATTCATTAGAATAAATTATTACCTACAATTTATTTTCATACGAAACGGCGGAATATAAAAATAGCAGATTGGAGAACTTCTCTAATGCTATCAGTTCATTTTTGCACACTTTTCAGGGGAAAATCGATAGCTGTTTTTAGTAGAAAAAGTGGTCTATATAAATTATTTTTACTTGGTTTCACAAAAGAGTTGCTTAAGATTCTTCACATCATAATTTCAAAATCAGCTTTTATTTCAAAAGAAAATTTTCTGAGTAGATTGTAACGTCACAAAAGCCTTTAAATAACGTCTATTTTTAACATATCATGTTAATACCCTAAGATCCCGGTATACAACGACCTTCACCGAGCTGGTTAATGAATGAAACTTATTTTATATTAAATTTAATATGCCAATAAATATATCGCATATGGGTAGTCTTAAGAATTTCAGTCCAGGATAAATTATGATTAATAAATAATAAAAAAAAATTTTTTTTGAACTTTTTCGTTTCAACGGTTTGGTTGATAAACAAATTCCATACCAATCAAAAGTGTAAAGCCCATAAAATATGCAAATGTTAGTTTGCCTTTTTTAATTCATTAACCAGACCGTTGCAAGTAACTAGTATCGATTTACCTGTTTATACCTGCCTACCCATAGTTGTGACGGGAAAAGAAAAGGCAACCTAATGTTTGCATATTCTATGGGCTCTATACTTTAGATTGGTATGGAATTTGTCTATTAACCAAACCGGTGAAAATTTCCAAATAAAAAATGTACTGACTGAATTTTTTTAGGCAACCGATTTGCAATATATTTATTGACATATTAAATTTAATATAAAATAAGTTTCATCCATTAACCAGCTCGGTGAAGCTCGTTGTATAGCGGGATCCTATACTATAATAAGATAAAGTAAACATATTTTCAAACCTCAAAATTAAACCCAAAGTTAAACCACTGAATATTGAAGCTCATTCTACGTATGATTACGTCATATAGACATACTATTTTAACCAATCTCCTTTTAGTATAATTTTATGATTATTACTCTATTACCTCAAGGCTAGGAAAACGATTCCTATGTTAAGCATGAATACGTCGTTAGAATACATTTAACTAATGCCTACAAGTTCGTTTTAATCATAACTCTCTGTTCTTTATTAGACGTCGGCGCGCGGCGCTGCATGTCTTCTACTTCCATACTTCTGTTTTGCTTAGCAAGCTGTAGTAACGCTCTTTCTTGCCATCTCATCTGTCAAATAGTTCATTCATCGTTTCTTTGATCTTCTTCTCCGTCCGATCGTTGTATGTACGTTATAAATAAAAACACTCGTAAGGAATCATGCTGGAGCTCTCACTAACGACCCTCTTAAGGAAATGCAGGCGTCATGTTAATTAGATTCATTATAATTATCGATAAAAACTCAGAATGACACGGACGCCACGAATTTACTTCACAAAAGGAACCTCGATGGGTTTACAATCCTGGCAGATTCGTAATTAAGAGTAGCTTAACTCACACTTGTGTATGAATGTGAAAGAAAACATCGTGAAACACACTGGTTTTCCAACGGTGAGGAAACCGGTATGTCCTAGTACCGAAAATTCTAAGACAACTGTGACCTCTGCCAACCTGCACTGGCCTTGAGGTAAATGACTGCCACTCCAGCTCACTTGAGAAACAGTGAAACATCATCGACTGATTATAGCTATGCTAAGCTAAGTCGTCATCTACCTTGCCTTTTGCCAAACTATCTTGGGGGCGGCATCCAGTCTAACCGGATGCAGCTGATTACCAGTATTTTACGTGAAGCGACTGCCTATCTGACCTCCACAACCCAGTAACTCGGTTATACGATACCCCTTGGTAAGACTGGCTGTCAGACTTTTGGACTACTCGTAACGACTGTCAAAGATCTACAAATGACAGCCGGGACCAACGGTTTAACGTGCTTTCCGAGGCATGGAAGAAACTCCATATGTAATTATGGTCACCCATCCACGGACCAACCTCGGCAAGCACGGCTTAACGTTAAAGATCGGCCCGTGCGGCTGTTATTATTTAGCGACGAGCTCCTTTTTTTGCCACGAGCTTCTCATCGGCTGTTTATGCCTATGCTAAGTCTTCAAGCCTAAAACTGAAACCATTTATTTCCATTAAGCTGTGAGCTTTTGAAAGCTCAAGAAGTCTATCAATACAAAATAACAATTTATTTTTCAAAACATATAAAGGCTCTTACCCGCTGCATCGGAATTACTTATGATATGTGGCACCAGATTTAATTAGATTAAGCAAACAGACGTCGGCGATCCGTCAACGTCCTGTTACGCGCCACCTTCCTTGACCACTACCCAAGTCAATATGGCTACCCGCAACGACTTGACGTTTCGCCAGAGAGAATTGTAGACCGCTTCTCTCTCGTCTGTGGTAACAGTTTAGTTTGCAACGTGAATCATATGAAGCCTTTTTGCAAAGGCGCCAACACATACATAGATCTCAATGAAGAAGAACGAGCACGAAACTAAATTGACGCTCTTTGAAATCAAGATATTGTTACAAAATATTACGTACTCGTCCCTTAGGACCAACATATTGTTTTATCAACAGTGCCTTTTAATAAATGCGAATCAAAGTTATTACATTACAAGCAAATTTACCAAAACATACTCACATGTGATTAATTAACGCTCTTATTCTCAAGGGAACTAATTATGGTTGCCCCAAAAATACTGGCGATGTCATTTATTATGTAAGCTGACTACTTTCATAAATTAGTTGAAAATTATGTTGGGGATAGACGAAACTAAGTTTTGAGTTAATCAAGTTTTATTGTGAAAGTTTGGCAAGTACAATAGTTACCTTTAACAACGATTTCTTTTAACCATTTTGCGATTACTTTAAAATTGCCATGGAGCGCTGTTGGTTAAATAAAAATCTGAAAAAGCTTTTTCATCATATTAATATTGAAAATCTTACTCTAAAAAATGCATCTCAGTTTCAATGATACCCTAACATACCAGGCAACACTTAACAAGTCCTAGACAGAAGACGACCTTCACGAAATAACCTTAAATAAACAAAAACAAGCCTTGCTTGCTATAAATAGACCTCACGTACAAAAACTAACAGACAAAAGAGAGAACAAATCATCCTTTAGTTTTTTCTCAATGTGGTACAGATAACCGCACGTTATTTACAAACAAGATACAAAAACCACCCTTACTATTACGACGTTCGCCATGCTATCATTGGTTTTAGTGTGTGTTCGTCTTCGTTGACATGTAGCGAAAATCCTAATAACTATATATATAAATTACGTGTCACGTTGTTTGTCGGGGATGGACTCCTAAACTACTTAACCGATTTTAATCAAATTTGCAAACCATGCGCAGTTCGATCCAACTTGAAAGATATGATAGCTTACATATCAATTTATAGTCGAAATATTATTTTGTTGCAAATTTAATCACTATTATCTGTTAGCTCCAAACGATTCTAACAGATGGCGGTATCTGTTGACAGGATTGAGTAAGTATTCAATAGATGGCGCTGTATAGGAGCGGAGCAGCAATGAAAAATATTGCGAAAACGGGGAAAATGTGATGCACACGAAGTTGCGCGGGATAGCTAGTACTATTATAAAATTACGAAAGTTTGTGAAGATGGATGGATGGAATTTGGCACACCGGTAGTTTGTGACCTGGATTAAAACATAGTTTTTTTCCCGGTAGTCCAATCCCGTGAAAAATTATATGAAGGAAAAAGGAGTAAATGATAGCACGGCGAATAACAGAGGAGAATAGAGGAAAAAAACGTGTTGTACCAACTCCAAATAAAATGAGACAAGGACAGGAAGATGATGACAAGCCACGGGCATGGGCTAGTTTTACTATATTATGATAAACTAGAATCAAGTTATTTTAACGTAGCAGACAGTGTTGGGGAACTTGTTATATATCTTCTCAACAGCTAAAACAATAAGTGGTGAAACGCCGCTGTTTAGGGGGACGGTTCTTTGTAATTTTGACGTACAAAATGTGCTTCTTGTTATTCTTATTCTAAGACTAGTTCGAATAAATTAATTTCATTTGATTTGATTTGATTTGTATGTGCTGTAGACTGTACCAAAAGACAAATATTTTTCTGTCGCGGATCAGAGCCCGATGGCCGCGATAATTTGGTGCCGTTCGTCACGATGGAATCTTGTTAGAGATAGAGAAATCTTTCGCTTCAGAGGTGGCCGGCTACCAGGATTACAGTCCAAGATTGGATTATTTGATGACGCTTTTTGAATTGCAATAAGTTCTTTTTTGATTTCTTAGATAAAATTACAAATAACATGACCGTAGAAGAAGTCTTTTTAGGTTCTATGAGTGAAAACTGATGTTTATTGTTTTGACTGCAGTTTAAAGGCTATGCTATGCCATTATCAAATTCACGATATTTCTTTTTTTTTTTAAATCCTTTACTGAAATATTTTAAAGTAGCCGCGATTTTTTTGTAATGTTCGGCGTTTTGTCAGGACTTTTTAATCCGGTACTAGTACCATACCAATTTACTTGTATAATATATTATTATGCAGACAAAGACTCTTTTATATCATTATTTCTTTGTCTCAGACAAAAAATAACTTTAGGTAACTTTTTAAATATGATCGTCAATCCAACTTGCACTTGATCAAGCGTACAGTATTTCATTGTTAACTTAAGTCATGGTCCCTATGTAGATTGCTACTACTACTCCATCCACAATGCAGTGAGTGAATGAGTGAACTGGGACAGCGAGCCAGCCGGTCTATAACTTCAGTAACGTGTGCTGTTGTGAAGTATGACAGCTCGACATGTTCTCATTACTAGCCGGAGTCGATACAAGCCCTTCAATGTGCTTACGGGTTTATTACGGAGTTTATTGTTTTTTTCAGGCATATGAGAGACGTGCACGAATCGATGGAGTACATTTCACGTATTCTTTCTATTTTCAACTTTGATTAATAACGGCAATCAAGTTTTGGGGGCGCTTACTTAAGACAAAATAATCTGAAAAGCTTTGCAAGATGGATGTGGATTTTAACGTGTACCGAGTGATTAACGACAATGCCCTCTGTCCCTCCAATCCATGTTCAGAGATTTAGCAGCTTCCACTTGACAATCAACATGTAAAAGGACGGAAAAAGAAAATCCGACCTGATTATGTAAAATCCAACACTGGCCATTAAAGCCGCGTTTTAAACAAAAAAACAAGTTCTTGATATTTAAGCTTGCAAGCTTTGAGATAAAAGCTTTTTGTCTTACCATTAAAACCCAAACTATATTCCATAGATTTTAAAACAATTAAGCAATGATAGCTTAGTGGTGTGACCCTCGGTCTGCCAAGTCATATGTATCAAGTTCGAACCCAAGAAACACACCTCTGATTTTTCGGATTAATGTGTGTATTGTATAATTATCACATGCTTTAGTGAAGGAAAACATCGTGAGGAAACCTGCATGCCTGAGAGATGTTTCTCAACGACATGTAAAGCCAAGCCGCCCATGGGCGGCATCAAATCTCCGACTCCAGGTTTGGCACTCACCACATGATAAAGAAAACAATTATGCTTTCGGTTATTACGTTAGGTTAGGTTACTGTATCTACCGTAGCTTAAAAAGACAAAAGAAAGCACAATTTACTGTTAAAACCAGCCATCTTTCTCGACCACAGCTTCATTATAGCATCCTAGGCAGTTCAGATCGTTGTAATATTTTACTCTAGATCCCTGCGGACCTAACTATGCCGTAACGGTGTCCGGTGTCCTTTTGTAACGTAACACCCTATTGTTCTGGGGTTGTTAGAAGAAAGTGTCGGGAATTTTATGTTGATATCGTTGAGCTTGTAATCTTAGAGGGTATTGGTAGAACGTTGAGTTGAGGTTTGTAAATTTTGTATCGATATAAAACGTTTCTTTTTCAAAATTGTTTGCTACTATTGACAAAACCTTCCAGTTGATTGAACGTTACTAAGTCTGAAACTGTTTTGCTGTCTTTCGACCTGAAATTAAATTTTAAGACCTTAAGGCCTGAAATTTGGCACACGGGTAGTTTATAACCTGGATTAACACAAAGGATATTTTTTATTCCTGTAGTAAAATCCCGTGGGACAATTACTGAACTCCACGCGTGCGTAGCCGCGGGTATACACTAGTTTTTAGGGTTCCGTACCCAAAGGGTCAAACGGGACCCTATTACTGAGACTTCACTGTCCGTCCGTCCGTCCGTCCGTCCGTCTGTCACCAGGCTGTATCTCATGAACCGTGATAGTTAGCCAGTTGAATTTTTTACAGATTATGTATTTCTGTTGACGCTATTACAACAAATACTAAAAACAGAGAAAAAAATATTTAAGGGGGGCTTCCTCTATAGATCTAAAATAAAAAATCTGGGAGGTATTTCCCATACAACAAAGTATTTTTTTTTCTCGTTTTTATAAATACGAGTCGGAGTCGCGCACGAAGGGTTTCGTAACTTACGCAACCCTTCGTGTGCGAGTCCGACTCGCACCTGGCCGGTTTTTTTTTGTTATAAAGAAGCACAAAAATGGGATAACAATATTTATAATCCGTTTTCGAAACAAAAGATGAGCGCTCTCTTTTATTTTCTCCGTTAAACCAAACAGGTTTAATTACACACTGGCGAAACCGTTAATTAGGGAGAACAATAGCTCATCCGATACAACTGCCAACTCCCGGGGCAACTGTCTGAAGATAATGAATGAAAAGTTATTTATTTACGTCTTTGTTCATTAGAGCAGGGATTGACCTTATTGGTGATGTTATTCCGAAACTTCAAGCTTGTAGGACGGGTAACCGGGCGTGCGAGTATGTCCGGATGTTTGAACGTGGACCCAGCGAAAGGAGTATTTAAGGGCGCACCGAGGAAACTTCGAAATAATTTGATCGCTTGCTGCATCGTAGTTATGAAGTTAATTTGTAAGAAATTCAAGGATTCATTCTATAAATCGTATGATTTATAGAATGAATCGTGTTTCTAAAGTGTATACTTTAGAAACACGATTACTTGTAGTTTGCTCGATAGAAAATAATGCCACAGTAATCCCTAAAAGAGAAAATAAATCCTCAGCACGGCGCAAAACCTTCACGGAAGGTTATCAGCTTTTAAATAATAACAAACCTACATGTTTTCTATAACGTATACATTTTAGATTTTCAAAATATGTATTGGTTGTAATATGAAGGAAATACCTAAATTAGCGCGAGTTCCGCCCATTATAACTAGAGCCGCCACTCTTCCCGGAGCGTCGCGCGCGTCTTGCTTACGCACACATACACGGAGCGCATAGATACCTACACAGTGCGCTCTTAAGGATCGTAGCGATCTGTGGTTTATCTAACAAAACCTTACTTAAACCTTCGAATTGCCTCTAGATGGAAGCTTCTTCCTTTTTGATGCCTCCTTCTTAATTCATCATCAATCATCTTTCTCCTGCACCTCACATCCCAATTTATTTGGGGTCAGCGCAGCATGTCTTCTTTCCATACTTCTCTATTACTCGTCATCTCATCAGTCCTCCTTTCTACCCAAATCATCCTTCATAAATAGTACATCCATCGCTTCATGTCACCTTCATAATTATTGATCTTTATTCTGTCAACACTAAAACAGAAGTTTCTTGATTGTAAGCGCTCCTGTTGCGCATGAGGCAAATACTACTGGGTTTTCCATTAGAAATTTCTCAGAAAAAGCTCGGAGTATATAATTGTTCCCGGTTGATGACAATACTTCTGCCCCCATAATTATTATGTAACCTTAAGAGCGTTTACACTTTACGACATTTCATACAAACTTTCAAGTCGTTATTTTCCAAAAAGACTGAACCGATTTAAAGGAAAATTCTTAAACATAAGCAGGATACATGGGTCTAAAAAGTTAATAAAAATCATTTTCGAAAAATAATGTTTCAGCAAAATTAGACCGGGTATAAAATATTTATAGAAACAGAAATTTATTATCATCTTTTTAAAGACATTTCGAAAATGTCTTTAAAGTTTAGTTTTTAAGTAACTTTTTATTTATTTATTTATTTGGATCTCCAACAAAGAATACACATATACAATGTAGGTCACAATCATAAAAACGGTTCTTTTACGTGTGTTCCTTCAATTATAGGAGACCACAGCATGCACATATATCTAGGTGTTTACAGAATTAGAAAAAATAAAAATATTTAACATAAAGGGAAAAATAATAACAAAAGGCAATCGAAAAACAAACTCAAAATAGAAATAAGAACCAACATTGTAGCATGCGCACCAAAGCCGAAATAGCAGGGGTGGCCTTTTGCTACTAGGGAACACACGATTACGATTAAAAAACGATGTTCAAAAACTCCACAGAATGTCAATAGCAAATACAGTGCATACACGTACCTTGGACTGCTACGACACACGCTGAGCCTTCCACCTCCGATGGTTCCAAGAGCAGGAACACAGGAATTCCGGGATGCGAGTCTGAGATTCACGCGCGTAGAAGAAGAAACCGATGGCTATCCAGTATTGGGATAGGAGAACGTTAGGCGCGAAAAGAGATGTTCTCACACACACGGGTTTTTGCAAAGTGTTTTCGCTCCAACTTTTTACGAGTCACGGTATGCACCACAGACTATATAAGGTCTGCGTTTTGCTGTCGCAAACTGATGGAACGTTGAACATCGATTAGTGCAATTTGTAGATTAGGTACGTTTAGTTCTGTACGATGACGGAACATCCCGCCCACCAAAATGGCTATGGCATTTTCTGGTTAAAGAGCGATAAATGATAACATAAACTAATAATAACGATAAACTAAGTTAAACTAAAATTGAACGATGGGTTAAAATAACGTTGAGAATTATTAAGTTAAACGATTTAGGCTATGGGCAATGGACATAGCTTCACCAACGGTCGTTGTATTATATGGTTCGTTGCGGTTTTAACGATTGCGATCCGAACTACCCCGTCAGGTCCAGGTAGGAGATCTACCACACGAGCAAGAGGCCAATGTAATGGCGCACGATTGTCGTCCTTGATTATTACCATCGAACCTACTTGTAACGGTTTGGAATCTTTGGTCCATTTGGCACGTTGCGTTAAAGAGTTAAGATATTCGTTTTTCCATCTGGACCAAAAATTCTGATGAAACGATTGTAACAGCTGCCACCGGTGAAGCCGATTAGTATTGACTTGTGATAGATCTTCATCAGGGACGGCGGTTAAAGGTTCTAAGGTCAGGAAATGTCCTGGGGTCAGAGCAGTTAGATCGTTAGGATCTGAGCTCATGGGATACAACGGTCGAGAATTCATAACGGCTTCGATTTGAGTGAACAGAGTTGTGAGTTCTTCAAAAGTAAGGACTTGGTCACCAACGATACGTAATAGATGAGATTTAGCTGCCTTAATTTGAATTTCCCACACTCCGCCAAAATGTGGAGCCGAAGGAGGGTTGAATTTAAAAGATATCTTTTCTGCATTAGATGCGTGTTGCATTAGAGTCGCTAATTGATTGTTAGCACCTACAAAATTAGTCCCACAATCCGCGTGTATTTCATTACAGCAACCGCGTCGCGCCACAAAGCGTCGTAATGCTGCGATAAAACCGTCAGAACTTAAAGTAGAAACCACCTCAAGGTGCACTGCTTTGGTAGCAAGACAGACGAACAGACATAGGTATGCCTTGTCTATCTTAGCGCCACGGTGAGGACCTAGCTTTATACGAAACGGGCCTCCGAAATCGACGCCTACGATGGAGAACGATTTGACTTGATTTACGCGATACGCGGGTAGATCGCTCATGAACGGTTGAAGCGGTTGCGGATTAGAACGGTAACATTGAATGCATTTAGATAGGCACTGACGTATAACACGCTTAGCAGAGAGAATCCAAAATTGTTGTAGGAGTAAAAAATGTGTTGTGTTCATACCTGGATGTAGATAATTACGATGGATAAAATCTATGATTAAAAACGATAATGGATGATTCGACGGTAAAAAGGCTGGGTGCTTTTGTTCGTATTCTAAGCCTGCTCGCGATATTCTACCGCCCACCCTGAGTATTCCTCGACCATCGATAAATGGGTTTAGTTTACGAAAAGGTTTAGGTATAGATTTCTTAGAGTTTAAGTTTAAAATGATTTCAGAAAATGTTGTCTGTTGTACATGTTTCACTAACTGCATTAACGAATTATGACGCTCAACGTTATTTAAGAATTTGCAACGATTTGATGAGGCCGGATTACGGCAATTTGTAATGAAACGGTGAACGAATGTAAGTATGTTTACTATCTTTTGTAAAGATGAGAACCGGCTTATTAAAGATTCTATAATTGATTTGGTTGGAGACTCACTATTTGCGCAAATAGTTAAGGTCACTATTTTCCGAGCCTCAGCTTGCACGACTGACTCATCATCGCTAGTCAGCTGTGCTAGACTACTAGTGGTCGGCCACTTAGTTTGATCGTTCGATAGCCACCAGGGCCCCGCCCACCATAACGAGTTTACCAGAATTTCTCTCGGAAATTGACCGCGCGAGCAGATATCTGCGGGATTGTCGCCGGAGGACACGTGATGCCAGCACTCCATGGGTGTTATATCCTGGATATGACTGACGCGATTAGCGACAAATGTAGTCCAGCGCGAGGAAGGCGAACGTAACCACGATAGAACGATGGTTGAGTCAGACCAGAGAAAAACGTTATCGATTTTAATTTGAGAGACATAGATGTCACGTACGAATTTGTATAGGTCGGAAAGAAGAACTGCAGCGCACAATTCGAGTCGTGGCAGTGATATGCGTTTTAACGGAACCACGCGAGCTTTAGAGCATACGAGGAAAACGTTTATTTGATCAGCGTGGACCACTCGCAGGTACACTACTGCTCCGTATGCGATCTCAGAGCTGTCACAGAAGCCGTGGATTTCGTATGACTTAGCATCTGTGCAGGTCAATCTACGAGGAATTTTGAATTGAGCTAGTTCCGGTAGTTGGTCACGGTAAGTTTTCCAAGTTCGAATGACGTCATCAGTTGGAGTTTTATCCCAGCCGATGCCGAGAACCCATAGTTTTTGTATTAGACATTTGGCTTGGATGGTGATTGGTGAAAGAAAACCCAATGGATCGAAGATCCGAGCTGTTTCGCTTAAAATAGAGCGTTTCGTACAAGGCCGGTCAGAAGATTCTATTGCGAAATTAAAAGTATCTGAGGATGGATCCCACTGGAGACCTAAAACTTTCAGGGTTGACGTTTCCGTGGTGTCAAATGATACTGCACCTGCCAAGCAATCTTCACTAGGAAGATCCGATAGGAGTTGAGGGTGATTACTAACCCACTTTCGTAAATGAAATTGACCACGTTTGAATAAAGCGATAATTTGCGATTTGGCCTCCTGAGCAGTTTGTAATGTTGAGAATCCAGTAGCAACGTCATCAATATATACTTGAGTTAGAATAACTTGTCTTGCCAGGGGATAAGAGTCTCCTTCGTCTTCTGCGAGTTGTCTTAATGTTCGACACGCGAGATATGGGGATGACGCTAAACCATACGTGACTGTATTTAAGCGGTATTCTTGTAGGGGCTCGCTAGGCGAGGTCCGCCAAAAAATGCGTTGATAGTCGCGTTGGTCTGAAGACAAGACAATTTGGCGATACATTTGACGGGCATCTGCCATAAAGACGACGTTAGGTTCCCTGAACCGTAAAAGTAGTTCCAAAATATTTGGTTGTAATTTTGGACCGATAAGTTGTGTGTCATTCAAGGAACGCAAATGAAGATCTTTAGCTGAAGCGTCAAATACGACGCGTAGACGTGTGGTAACGGAATTTGGACGTAAGACGCAATGATGGGGAATGTAGTATTTTCCCTGACCGACGTCCTGGGACGGTACCAGTGACATATGACCGGATTCGAGGTAATCTGACATGAATTCAGAATACTGACTACGTAAATCAGCATCGCGAGATAATCTGCGCTCGATAGCGTAGAATCGGCGTAAAGCTACCTCACGAGAGCCCTCAAAGGTAGGTTCCGTATCATTTTTGAAGGGAATTTTAACGATATAACGCCCGGTTTGATCACGTGAATGAGTAGAAATAAAGATTTGTTCACAGAGCGAGTCATCTAGACTCAATGAAGATGAATTCGGTAACGAATCAATTTCCCAAAAACTTTGAACTATTGAATTTAGATCGTTATCACTACTTGGTATAGTACATAGTTGGAGTAAAGAAGTTGATGACAAAGACGTTTTACCTAAAAGAAGCCACCCGTAAATTGAATTAAATGCGGTAGGTTGGTTGTAACCTCCTTTAATGCGTTGGTTAAGCACTGATTCCACGAAGACATCTGCAGCTAGTAATAGGTCGATGGGTCCAGGAATGTCGAATCCTGGATCGGCTAGCGGCAATGATTTTACATGTGACCACCCCGATGTGTTTAACTGAGCGATAGGTTGGTCGCCACATATTTTCTTGATCACGTGCATGTTTAATTTGTAATAAACACGCGTACTCGTGCCTACTGAACAAGTGACATCACCAGCAATAGGTGCCACAACCTCCCCGAGTCCACTGACCTTGGTGTCAGCCTTAGCTGGAGTGAACCCTAAACGCTTAACAGCAGATTCGGTAATAAAATTGCTCTGACTCCCGGTGTCGAACAGTGCACGAAAAGATTGCATATTGCCTGAAGCGTCCCTAACCTGAACGATAGCAGTAGCCAGCAACACAGTAGTATTTGACTGAGACCTTGAAACTAAAGATGAGACTGTTGGACTCGGTTCCTGCGGCTGAGGTTTCTCGCGGTGTAGTAACGTGTGGTGTTTGCGTTTACATGAACGGCATGTAAATATCGATGTGCAATCTTTAAGTTGATGGGACGACTTTAAACAATTATAACACCATTTTTTTTCGTTTGCTACGTTCATACGTTCGTCAACCGATTTTTGAAGAAAAGTGGGACAAGTCATTATTGAATGTGATTCATCACAATAAGCACATTTACTCGGTTGTGTAATTTGTTTAGCATCACCAGAAGCAACAAGTACTGTAGAAGCGGGGGGGCGTCGAGATTGAGACGACACAACCGTAGGTGCAGTCTGGTTTGATTTAGGTTTAGAAGTAGCGGTAAAGTGTGTACCACGTATAAGAGCTTCTGACTTGGCACGCAAAAATGATTTCATTTGATCAAATGATGGTATTTCTACATCGGAGTATTTTTCTTCAAAACCTTGGCGTAGATCTGGGTCCAGTTTAGATAACATATGGTAAATCAAAACAAAGTCCCAATGTTGAACCGGGAAATCGAGTGTCTTTAGAATACATAAATTCTCTTCTAAAAGATCTAGTGAAGTTTGGAATTTATTCGCGTCATTATGTTTAAAATCTATGTTTAAAATCTCACGCCAACAAGTAAAAGATAAGGTGCGTTTAGACTTGTAGCGATTAACCAATGTTTGATATGCATCGTGATAATGGTCTTGAGTCTTGGGGAACGTTTTCACTACCGTTAATGCTTCACCATTAAGGGAAGAGACCAAATAATGAAACTTTTCAGTGTCCGTAAGTGTAGTTGAATTATGTATTAAAGCGTTAAATGTGTCATAGTACGCGGGCCATTGTTTGATGTCACCTGAGAAACTAGGAAGTACTATTTTTGGTAATCGAATGTTGGAAGAAGAGTTTATATTTTGCGATTGAGATGATGATGAAAGTGATTTTGTTAAACTGTGATAAATTGATCCTGCTTGATAGTACATATCATCAAAACGTTCCTGCATCTCGTTATCATTATCTTCTGAATCGTCTAAAATATCTAAAATGATTAAATGTGCTTGTTCGAAACTGTGTGCAATGGCCTTTATGTCTCGATAATACGATAGAAACAAGTCGTGTTTAGATGAATCACTCAATGCTAGCGTGCCAATCTCTAAAGCTTTAGCTAGCCGGTTGTAAGACATAGTACGCTTTCGACGTAACGACGGCAAATCCTGTTCGGTATATTCCTCCACATCGATAGACTTCGATTTAGATTTCTTAAACTTCCTAGAAGAACGTTTGCCAAGCAGCGACATTATGTGAAACTTAAAATAAAAATGTGTAAACACGTAAACTACAGAGATAAAGACTCACTGGAATGAATAGGTACAGCTAACCGCTCAAGTTTTGTTTGAACGGGCTATGACGCACCATACACGAACGATCCGAAACTTATGTGGAGCAGTGTACACGGCCGGCCGTAACCAAGAAATCGACGCCGATACGAATGCCCGACCGCTGCGCGCTGCGTACCAATAATGTGAAGTTACCCACACAACATAAAAGTGAATAACGAACTAAGAATTTCGTAATTAAAATGGTATAAAATAGAATGGAAATAGTTACGGATAGGTGAATTTGATACACGTTATGTAATTATCATAAGCCGATGGAATTAAGCACCGATAGAAAAGTGATTGCCTAATTAGATCCTACAATAATTACGATGAAGGTGTGTGCCAATAGATAATTCCTGTTCGATGGGGGTACCTCTTGGAACGATTGTGATTTTACGTAGGTATAAACGGTTATTTCTATATGAAATGTTAAATATATAGCTCGGAATGCAGCCGGTAAACGTTTTGTTGTAGTAGATTTGTTCTGTATACCAAGTTATATGACGTTTCTAACCAGAAAATACCGTAAACGTAATAAGTTTAGATGGAAGGTCCCTGGTTTCGGCACCAAAACATGTAGCATGCGCACCAAAGCCGAAATAGCAGGGGTGGCCTTTTGCTACTAGGGAACACACGATTACGATTAAAAAACGATGTTCAAAAACTCCACAGAATGTCAATAGCAAATACAGTGCATACACGTACCTTGGACTGCTACGACACACGCTGAGCCTTCCACCTCCGATGGTTCCAAGAGCAGGAACACAGGAATTCCGGGATGCGAGTCTGAGATTCACGCGCGTAGAAGAAGAAACCGATGGCTATCCAGTATTGGGATAGGAGAACGTTAGGCGCGAAAAGAGATGTTCTCACACACACGGGTTTTTGCAAAGTGTTTTCGCTCCAACTTTTTACGAGTCACGGTATGCACCACAGACTATATAAGGTCTGCGTTTTGCTGTCGCAAACTGATGGAACGTTGAACATCGATTAGTGCAATTTGTAGATTAGGTACGTTTAGTTCTGTACGATAAACAATAATAAAACAAACATAATAAAAAGCATTTGATGACAAGAAATTATAAAAAATCATATATCGAAATTGTTTCACATAAAATTATAATTATTATTATTTAACATTTATTGCAGTGGTCAAATTATGTTTGTATTTAGATAATGGAAAGGTAATGTCCAAGTTAGATTGCTTTGACAATTCATTAAATTCCCTACAGAGTCTTGAGAGAGCGGCGAAATGTCCGAGATTGGTTTTGGAACCTTAGACATAAAACAAATTGTAGCTACTTTTCCGCGGCAGGCGAGATGGCGCGTTCATATGTAGCTTACCTAGGAATTCGCTACAGTCTATGACTCCATTGAATATTTTGTGGAGTAGTATTAGATCAGCCGTTTCTCGCCTGTCTGCAAGTGAGACCATTTTGTAGTGCCCTAGTCTATCTTTGTAGCTAGTTACTTTTTTGGCTAGTCGATCTTTGTAACAAAGATGATACAGGAAGCGCCATTGGACACTTTCCAGGTGTTTGATGTATATGTCGTAGTGAGGATTCCAAACCGGGCTGCCATATTCCAGTATTGGGCGAACCAGTGTGTTGAATAATTTTATTCTGGTAGATGCCTTTTTAAAGTCTTTACTGTTGCGTAAGATAAATCCAAGAATTTTAAACCCCTTTGATGTCGTGTTTAGTATATGTTTGTCAAATTTAAGTTGTTTATCTAGTGTGACTCCTAGGTCAAGTATCTCTTCTATTTGTTTTAGTTTTTGTTGGCCTATCATGTAAATGTTCGGTTTGACAATTTTGTTACGGCTGAATTGCATGTAATAGCACTTTGAGACGTTAAGAAGCATTTTATTCGCTTTGCACCAGTTCGTCAGTCTGTTCAGGTCTTCCTGCAACAAGGCAGTGTCAGATTCGGACACCATTGGTTTCATTATTTTCATGTCGTCGGCAAAAAGATAGAATTTTGAATGCCTAAAGCAGTGCATGATGTCGTTAATAAAAATGTTAAAAAGAATTGGGCCTAAATGTGAACCTTGTGGAACACTGGATGTAGCTTTAAAAGACTTTGAGTGATGGCCACTCATAACAACTTTTGACGACCGGTCACTGAGGTAAGACTGAAACCACTTAAGCATTGAACCTCCCACTCCCAAGTGCTGGAGTTTCGCTATGAGAAAAGAATGATCTACCTTATCAAACGCCTTACTGAAGTCAGTATAAATAGTGTCAACAGGAATACGTTTATCTAAGGATTCGGATAGAGTCGACACGTAGCACATGAGATTAGTGGTCGTAGATCTGTGTTTGATAAAGCCGTGTTGGTTGCTGGTAAGAAGGTGTTTTACATGCGATGTTAGACGTTGGGTTATGAGCTTCTCAAATACTTTGCCAAAGATGACTAAAATAGAAATGGGTCTATAGTTTGACACCATATTCTTTTGTCCTGCTTTGAAAATGGGTACGACCAGTGCTTTTTTCCATTGGTCAGGGAAAATACCGTCTTTTTAGACCTATGTATCCTGCTTAGGCGTATAAAGTTTCATTAAAATCGGTTCAGTCATTTCGGAAAATAAAGACTTGAAAGTTTGTATGAAATGCCGTAATGTGTAAATGCTCTTAAAATAACTAATCAAATGTGGCAGTACTATAGATACGGCTCTGCACTACTCTCTGCAAACTGTAAAAGACACCCAAATAGAACCGTGTTCAAGATTAATTTCTCTCATTTCTAGGATTATTTTACTGTGTGTATCTGACTTAATTAAATTGCGTTCAAAAATTAGTTTACAAAAAGTTGGATCAGTAAAAGCGCGTGGGGTTTATATTCTCACTCTGTTCGATTTTCAATTAACGGTTCTAAACCACGGTCTGACTTGATCCTTGGCATAGCGGTCACAAGTGTGACTGCTGAGCATGGGGTTCGTTTCCCGGGTCGGGCAACCCGTTATTGGGTTTTTCCATCACAAATTTCTCAGTAACAGTCATGGAGTCTGGATTTGTGCCCGATCGATGGCAATAGACTCGACCCCTATTATGTTGGACTTAAAAACATAACGTGCGAAAAGTGGATGTACTATTAGGTGTAAACCTCTGCCTAACCCTTTGGGGATTAAAAGCGTGATGTTATGATGATAGTTCTGAGCCAAGCGTTGAAAATCCAACAGCACGTTTCATTTAGGAATTTATTTAGGTTTTGTTTGGGGTTAGTGAAAACATATCTGTGACAGGCAGATAAACTGATTTTTAAGTTTATGATTTTTAATTTTTATTTAATTTGTATGCTTTCTTTTTCAAAATATATAATAAATTTTTATTTCAGAAAAACACATTTTTAGGTTCACAAATACAAATTTTACCAATAAAAAAGGAACATTACAGACATAAGTGTATCGTTGGTACTAATGAATTGAATTCATTGTATCACAGACACCAGAAAAAACCATCACCAGAAAAAGTCTTTAAATGTAAAATGTCCTAGTAGCTTGTAGCTTGTACTTTACTTTGAACACTATATTTCATTCTTCTGTCCTGAGGGAGTTTTTGGAGGAATACAAATTGTGCTGTATTCCGGCTGTGAGGTGGAAGAGATTGCGTTCAGAGCAAGTTTATTCTTAGTTTGTATTATCATAATGTTTTTTTTTATTCTGCGTATGGCATTGAATGTCTGCCATCTATTTTTTATTTAATTCATGACAGCATAAAACATAATAGATTTTTTTAAAGACCACTTGAACCAATTAGTTCAACTTAAGTTAAGGAATTGGGTAGATGTTCAGTCACAGTTAGCTAACTCGAAACTAACAAATCTGTTGTTCAATTACTGTGAAAGTAAAACCTATTCGACAAAGCGAGAGATAGATAGAGGACTACAAAAATAAATGTAAAGCATAGCACATAGAAGACCACCAAATGTAACCAATTCAAAGCAGGTTCATATATAAGTGAGTCATAATAATACCTTCGTTTCACAACCCAAAGGAATCCCGCTTCAATCTAAAAGGTGACAAAAAGCATCCCATATTTCTTCACCACAGAGTGTTAAAAAGTAGAGAAGCCTTTTTTATTTGCCAACAGCAAGGTTAATGTTAACATCTTGGTAGGTATGTTATCTTTTATTTTCATGTCCTATCTAAAGGTCCTTGGAGTGATTAGATCACCTGTTTGTTGTACTTTGGAATTGAACGGTTACCCAATTTTTTTTTCTAAAAATTCAGGAAAGTTCACAAAACATTGCTTGACTCGGAGATAAAACCCAATCTTGAATAGATAGGTTTTTTAAAATCAATGGGTCGTCTTTCTGATTAAGCGGATTCAGCTTAATATCAACATTTTACATAAAGCGACTACCCATCTGACCACCACTATCCAGTTTGGCAATAAAGTACCTCATGACAAATTGTTGTCAGCCTAGGCATTATTTAAGAAAATAAAAAGGAGCAGACAAAAGACCTGTCTATGCCTCAAATAGCCTGTACCAAAATCGTCCGTCTAAACCTCCTCCTTACCCTTTACCCCGTTACCCTTAACCGTGTTACCCTGTAAAGACGTGCTTCAGGGAAATAATGGCTCATGGCATCCTTCAGGGGATTCCTTCAACGAATATAAAGTAGGTTGCGTCCTGTTTCGTCATATTTGCGTCCCAATATTGGATTTTTAAAAGATTCCTTTTATTTAGTGGGCAGAGATAGCCTGAGGGAGTTGTTATGAAGGAAATATAGTGAACAATGTTGTGTTTACTGTAAACGTGACTATCTGTGTATAGTATAATTCAACAATTGTGCAGTACATAACATCACCCCTGCAATCCCCGAAGGGTTAGGCAGAGATGTACGTATCGCAGTTAGATGATTTATTCCGTTACACTCGGTCATCATGTGGGCAGAACATGGGTTTCGTGCAATGAAAACACAGACACACGGTACACTGCTTTTATCGAACTAACAAATTACTTGAAATTACAATCCAACACAATAACACTAGGCACCATGAATCGGGGTAAACTTTCGGAACGTCTTGACTCCGCCGCGATCAGACACTCACTGTCCTCCCCGCAGCGAGCAAGAAACATCACGACTCTGTAGTAAGCGCTTTGGTTTGGGTAGACTGGTAAGTAGGTCGCTTAATGCCACCTTTTGGCGCGCTTTCGATTCAATTTGTATCTGTAATAATGACCGGCTCCGACATACGTAATAGTACACCCACATATCGCCAGTTAAGATCAAGGCCCATGAGGCTAGCCTATTCCCATCAACCAGATACAAGTCCAGCCTCAGTGGCTGCTAGTGGGAAATTCCTGATGGAAAAATGCAATAACACTTTGCCAGGGAATCGAACCCAGGGCCTCATGCTCAGCAGTTACCCTTGCGACCACTAGACCAATAAAGCAGACAAATTATATTTCCATAATATAATCAGTTTATAACGTTCTCACTGCTGGGATGCTAGTCTCCTCTCTGTGAGCTCGAGTGGGATATAATTCACCACGAGGAGGGTCCAGTGTGTCCACTTATTATCTTGAATATTCGGTTTGGCAAATGCCGACTTCATCATAATGTTTTCTCTAATTGTTGAGTTGTTATTGGCTCACTGTGAATGAGTCGAGCTACACGATAGCTAGCAGGTTCTTGCACTGGCTGGACAGGTCCACACAAATCTGTGTGGTTCTTTCTTTAAAAGAACATCTCAAACACTAATCTGCATTGTCCTCATGTGAGTTGACCAAGATTATGTCTGGATCTTAAAAGAGACTGTGAACTCTGAGTTTGTTTCGGCTGTTTCTTCTCAGCTTAGTCAGGCACGAAAAACTGGCTTCATCTAGTTTAAAAAAAAGACGACGTGTTAGTGTTTGTAAACGCCTATTTGCAAAATAAACATCATTTATCATAGCCTGGGTCTTTTTAACTAATATTCCAGGTACTTTCTGAAAACTTTTGTGTCAGAAAAACATCGCACTCAACCATGTCAAAATGCAACGTCAGAAGTGTCAGTGATAATGATAATAATCGGTCTTATTATAATGCATATCAAGTAGTAACATGAAACATCGTGGCGTGCCTTCAGTCATGAAGGTTCTATGAAAAGGTTATCTATCACTTTCTGTACCTACCTGGCTGGTTTTATTATTTAACTATGAATGAGTTACGTTAGAACTTATATAGAAGAAGATAGCTTCAATTTTATTTCAACTTCGTAGCAATTCTCACAAAAACAAATCCTGAACTAAAAGTTATTTAAACTTATAGTTATAAAAAATGTCAATATCAATATTGAAAAAAAAAAGTCTCCCACTACGAATTTCTCCTGTGTTTCTCCTGTGTATCATCGGTGACTTTAACATACATAAACAGCCAGACCCGGAACATCTACCTGTAGGTCATACAAATATTTGTTCCGTGAGGGAATCGAACCCGCGACACGCAGCGCAGCAGCCAATAGCTCAGTCACCGCGCCAACTGCCCCGTAATATTAATATCATTTGTGCCTGTAACACACTTGCCATTCATTTTCCAAACAGTCTAGATTCTTCATAGCGATATGTATACCGTCAGGCAATATTATAAATAAATAAAAATAAAAAAGCCTTTTTGCCATTAACTTAAGAGCTACACGAAACGATTACATTACAGATATAATTTCCATCCATTGCTTTTAAATATAATTAAGCTGAGAAGTTTTTCTAAGAGTAATTTAATCACCCAAAGTTCTTAATAAATGTATCTGCGTGGTTACATGTAATCTCTAATTAATATAAAAATCAGTTAGCAATACATAATATGTAGTGTTGTTACGTCATCATACCCGGGCAATACGGCTATATAATAGTTATGTCATCATACCCGGATAATACTACGATATTGCCGCTACTGTTTAGCGCCGGTATTAAAGTTTCAAGTGGGAGTTGCAGTTGTAAGTTATAAGTGATAAGCGGTGATAAAAATGTGTTTAACGTCCTGGGGGACCAGGTAAAGTCAGATTCAATCAGTTACAAAGACGATGTAAAAGTCATAACAGTTTTAGCTGTAGCTACCAAAAACCCTTTTCAATCCCGTTGCAAAATTCTTGTAGAAAATCAGGTCGCCTTGAAATATTACGAATACGACTCATCCAGGCCAATTTATTTCCTCTAGGCAGAATAAAAGCTTCCCAGGTATATGACCGAGTTTATCATCTCCACTCTGACAGTACTTCTAGGATCAGTGTGCCCTCAAATAACGTCGGCAGGGGCACGCTCTTGGTAAACATTGACAACACAGAAATCTTAATGTTGACATATGTCGCCATTGCACCCGTGTCTTTAGAATATTCAGAACGCTTGGCAGACGGACCCAAGTGTCACTTTTAAAAATAACAAAACAAACAGCTTATCTTAAACACAGCTTCAAACAATCTTAACACTTCAATCCTCCTTCAAAACTTTTTGCCTTTACTGGACACTCTATTCCTATTCGTTGCCCACTTGGTATCCCCTGTGAGGCTCACAGCTCACAGTGAGTACTTAGCGTTAAATCCTCTAGGCTCCGTTTAAAGTCTACCTTTTTAAATTGCTTCACAACTCTGTACACTAGATGTTGACACGAGGTAGAGTTTACACCTGTTTAAGGAGTTTCAGAAATGTTAGTAGTAACAAACGATTATTCTGTTTTGTCCCTTCTACTGCTGTCATGCAGAGAGATTTTGATTCAAAAAGAGAAGAATCATTCCATTAGGCCTGTCGCCCACGACGCTCTTCAAAAGTAATTAGTTCAAAACTCCAATTACCAATGAATAGGTAGACAGAATGAGAGAGCACTAGTGTTTTTAATAGCAGTTCGTACATGACGGAACCAAACTATTTAATAACGTGTTAGTGTATCATGGCATGCACGGGCTGCTGCTAAAACACTAAAACACACGTTTACTTTTGAGATACGAGTTACAGAAAATTTGGAAGGGAATTAACTGTCTTCGTATGGGCATGTGATGAGGAAGGACAAATCGCATGTGATTAAAAGAGTGTTGAGTATAAATGTTGATGGATGTAGAGGGAAAAGACGCCCAAGGAAATGATGGATGCATTATGTGAGGAATTATATGAAAAAAAAGGAGCAAATGATAGCGTGACAGTTGATAGAAGAGAATGGAAGGAAAAAGACGTGTTGCGCCGACCCCAAGTAAAATGGAACAGGGGCTGGAAGATTATGACGATGTTACTTTTTAAATAGACCTTACCGTTTGACCCTCCTCCAGAGATAGGTTATTCTAACTTTATAGGCCAAGACCTTGACCGTCTCAAAACCTGTGCTCGACAGAAAAACTAACGAAACACCGACGTCCGACCTTTAGGTAATTTCCCAAATTAAGTTTTATCATCTTTCTTAGTTGTACAAGAATGTAGGCTGTCTTAACTTTCGGGTCTAGACGGTTGACCCTTGTGTAATGTTAGTATTCATAAAGTATCTTCATCTTTTGGTTTGAAAACCAAAGTTAAACTTGTTGCTGAGAATATCTTAAAAGTTAGTAAATATCTTGCTTGGCAAGGGTATTCTTATACTAGTTTTATCAAAGGGGTATCGTATAAGTAAGTTACTGGGTTGTGATGTTGAGGTTAGAGGCAGTCGATTCAACTAAAGAGCCGGTGTTCAGCTGCATCCGGTCAGACTGGAAGCCGGCCATAATAAGGTTTGGAAAAGGCAAGGTGGATGATAATGAAATTCTATGTATTGATATTTGGGATTCGAAGTGAGGTAATCGTTGGCATTTTTAGACTTGAGTACTTTCACGTCGATACATTTTACTTCACTAACACTATGAGTACATATTGTAAAACAAAGTCACCCGCTGTCTGTCTGTCCCTATATATGCTTAGATCTTTAAAACTTCACAACAGATTTTTATGCGTTTTTTTTTAATAGATAGAATGATACAAGAGGAAGTTTTATATGTATAATATATGCATAATATAGGAAAGAAACACTGATAATTTTAGAGGTTTCTAATGTGCTGTCGTAAATAAACACATTTTTTTGCGCTTACATTGCAAACGCTGGCTGACCGAGATAGATCTAAATAATGTACTACAGTATTGTACACATTAAAAAGGTCTACAAAAAAGTCTGCGATGGTGTATGTCTATCTCTTAGGGATAACCCACAATAACCATTTTTTATCTTTTACTTTTTACAAGAAATAATTTAGTATCTGCTTTGCACCCGTGCGAAGCTGGGGCGGGGCGCTAGTTCATTATAGAAGTTAATTAATTAGCACTGTTTAATAAATTTTAATTGATTTGAAACATTGAATTAACAACAAAATAAACCTAAATAAATTGTTTAACATCAAAATAAACTTCAAATTATCAACTTAATTAAACCGAACATATTTTCATCAAAATAATCTTGCCAAACAGGCAAGCTCTCAAACCTCGTGATCAACAAATCTGCCACACAAACCAAATGAAAACAATATTATTCAAAAGATACTAAACACAAACACAAACATAAACAGACGCCGATCGATCTCGTTTGATATTGAGTCAAGTTAGTCAACAAACGCACGGGCGCTTTTTAAACGCAATGTTTTATTGGATTTTCAACTATTAACGGTAAACCGAGTGTAGAAAATCCAAAAGAGTGCTTTGGGAAAATCTCTAGAGTGTTCATCAATTCAGCTGAAAGGTATCCATTGCTAGACTTAGCTAGCAAGCGTCGCGCGTCGCCATATTGACCGGTTTTGTGTTTTTCGTATCCATTAGATTCCTTGGTTCTTCACCAGGTCATTGGTTGACCTAGTGGCAAACCCTCCAAAGCTATGCTTTCCAGCCCGCCGGCGCCACTCCAGAACCTAATAGTGACATACGCAATCGGTCTAGTTTGGCAATTCTTCGGGAGTACCACAGAAGAACCAAAACAACCGAAATAGCCTGATGCATTGCTAAACTTAAGTGGTAGTGGCAGGAACACATTGTTTGCAGAACGGATGGCCGATGGGGCTGCAAAGTTCTAGAATGGCGACCGCAAACCGGAAGACGATATTGTGTTGGAAGGCCTGCCACTATGTGGACCGATGACCTGGTGAAGGATGTGGGGATCCGGTCAATGCGAGTCGCACGGGACCGGTCAATTTGGCGACACTTGGTCCCCCCAGTGTCGCTGAGCAAAGATTCAGTCTTTCAATGATGATGGTGATGATGATGTCGTACTCATGTGTTGTGTATTGTAATTCAAATGATGATGATGATGTCGTACTCTTCACTTAGCGCGTTAGTAAACAGCTTTCAACTCTAAGCGTTAGCACGTAGTCTGGATTTGTCCCCGGTTGATGGCAATTACATGTGACATAACTGGCGGAATTTGGATGTTCTTATTAGATACACCTCGGCCAAACCGTCTGGGATAAAAGGCGTTATGTTATGGTCCTAGCGTTCAAACATCAGTGCGCGGCAAAAAAATCGTCGTGGTTAAAAAACGCGCGTGCGTCTCAAGTTAATCTCACAATATAATGGTATATTCAGGAGCTGTATTACACTTGCTATGATCCTTATTTATCTCCGAAGAGCCTCTTAATGGGAGGCTGTGGGGGACGTTTATGTGATGAGGTGTCAATAGGGTTATGTTGCTGCTCAATTTATCTGAAGGGACGTGCGGTCTTAGGCGATATCGGTGGTTTGAGATTAGATGGAAGTTCGACAGTGTATTGGTATTTAGTGAGGGTCTAGATTACTTGATTGAATGTAGATCAATCAAATACATTAGGTCGAGTTGTGTTTGAGCTGTGGCTAAACATTGAACGGGTGAACCCAACATTTCAAGACCCCTGCCATGCCTCGGAAAGGACATTAAGCAATTAATTCAAGTTCTCAATTATTTTAACTGTCGTTACGGGTAGGATCCCTAAAAAAAGATTTAAGACCAGTCTTTCCATGGGGTATTCCTCAGTAACTAAGTTGTTAAGGTCAGTCGACCTTGTATTTAGCTGCATCCGGTTAGATTGAAATCTGTACTCACCTTAGCTCCAACTAACGCTAGGCATATGTGCGGGTACAAAAAATACTTTGCAGATGTCGTAAATGAAGCCTATATGGTCTAGACTGACATTCTCACTAAAGCCCTAAAAGTTTGGCGAACTCATGCAAATTTTTTTCGGCAAAATTGGGCCATATAACATTGTGATGCCAACTGGCATATAATTGGAAATCAATTCAAAGGGTTTTTTTGTTAAATGTATAGACTTTTCTAGCTTTAAAATATACAGCATTATTTCTCACGACTATTTTATTAACAGAAAAATATTAAAATGATTACGGTATCTACTATTTATTTTATTACTTACTAGTGACCGTTCCTTGCTTCATTTTATCTTTTACGACTTGATAAAACTTTGAGATTCCAATAAATAATGTAACTTTATTAAAATGCATTATTCAAATAATCCATCCGGAATAAATACATTTAATGATGGCATAAACCGCAACAGAACAACGCGAACATATTATAAAGACGCGAAAATCGTATTTATGTCGTGATAATAAAATGCAATGGCAACATGATAAATCATCGAGATTTATATGCGATAACAGCAACACCTATCAGGTAAAAAACTCAAACATTCAAGCTGAAACCAACCGTAGATGTTCACGAAATTTCATTGAAATCGGTTGTATGGTTTCGGAGATTAGCGTGGACATAGGTAACTAGTGATTTTCATATTTTATTGAGATCGCTAGATTCGGAAGTGGATGATCCATTTCGTAGCACAGATCACCATTTATCTACACTAGAGTAGCAAGCACCGCGTAGACGCAGAGCTACGCCGTAGCAACCTCGTAGCCCTAATAAAAAACAGCTTTATTTAGTCGCATTTACTTTGTGTCGTAGCGCAACTACTTCTGTATTCTCGTTGCAAGGCGCCCATTCACTATACGACTTTATAACGAACCCGACCGGCTGTCGATTTCAATCGAATTTATTTTAATGCGACGAGGACTTTTTTTCGTGAAATCGGATTATTTGAGACAAGTTTTAGTGTTTAGAGCAACTTATGTGTCAGCATTTTGTTTAAGAATTCTTGAGTTTTTTATCGTGTTTAAAGGCAAAATGTTGGTCCTTCAAGACAACATGAATTTTAAGTAGCATGTGGATAATACGGCTTCGTATCGAAACGTTCTATAACAAATGGTCCTATTAGCAAAACGATCTATTATCAGAACGAGACTTTAGCAAAAAGTCCTATGAACAATTTATTATTATTATTATAAGCCTATATTGTGTCACTACAGGGCAAAGGCCTCCTTTCCCTCCTCCCACTTCTCGCGATCTAGAGCGATAGTAGGCCAATTCTTAGAGAACGGATCCAAATCATCCCGCCATCTTCTTCTGGGCCTGTCGCGTTTTCGTCTATCTTCAAGTATTTGGTTCTGGGGAGGAGTAACAAAGATTTTCATCATTTGGAGCACTCCAAATAATGTAAATTTTTGTTACTTTTCAGTGGCGATTAAATAAGTTCTTATTTTCCAATTTTTTATTTCTACACTCCAAATGGTTACGACAATCTTGAAGACAATCTTGTCGTAAGACAATCTTTATGACTTTGCGTACGGCGTAGCTAAAGGACAGTGTAAGAATCTTTCTGTCCTCTATGTGAAAAGACGAGCGTGTTTATATGTGTATATATGTGTAAACTATCAGATACTTGTAACAAGAATTATCTCCGAGATCCTAAGCAAACAGTGCACATATTGTGGCGCAACAGTGTTGCAACTGTCGCCATATTGTGCCTCCCCGCCTGACATTAGGAGCTCGCGTGACTGGCCGCAAATTGGTTTATGCAAATCTTATGGATGAGGCCTCAAACCGGGAGGGGGTATCCCTCCTACCCTCCTATCACCCCCTACACCTACCCCCCCTGCGTCGTTTATATTTCTATTGAGACACATAATTGGGTCAGTCGGAAAGAGTGTATAGGTTTCTTTCTAGTTTGCATACTGATTACGCTATTTTTTCGGCTATGAGGTTTTGTGTGGCCTTGTAAACTAGGCCTTTGTTTTTAAGTCTGTGATATTTTCAGTAAACTGCTGTTTGTTCTAGTTTCTAGTTTTGAAATAATGTCGGCAGTCTGCTTAAACTTCTACAAAATTTTTCGTGGCTAGCAATATTTTGATTAAAGAGAATGTATGGAGGCAACCAGGGTAGATCGTTCGTCTCCCCAGAGATCTACGAATTGCAACTAGCTTCAGATGCCCATTCCATTAAACAGTGCCTGCAGCTGCCTAGGTTCGCCGCTGGATGGTTGACCACCCTTTGCATACCGTTGGTCTCGGTTGATATTTGTAGATCTTTGACAATCACACAGACAGTACGGGCAGTCAGTGACCCGAAAGTCTGACAATTAGTCTTACCAAGGGGTATCGTATTATCTAGTCTAACTGGGTTTGGTGGTCAGATAGGCAGTCGCTCCATGTAAAATACTGCTATTCAGTTGTATTCGGTAAGACTGGAAGCCGATCCCAAGATAGTTGAGAAAAAGGCTACACAGATGAAGTTACATAAATGAGCTGTCATTTAACTAAGTTCAATGTCGATGGATAGTAATAAATTATAATTACTACTACTACTTTATTTATGATTGTATTTATTTCATGCAGTCAAAATTTGTAACCATTCTAGTTTTATTTTTGCAATTTAATGTTAAAGACACAAATATCTACATATATATTTATTTACTTTTTTATATTTATATTATACGTAAGTAGAAAACTTTACATTTGTTATTTAATATTTTTGTGTAGTAGGTACACCACTGACTACCCCGCTTTTAATTTATATTCCATAATGTCCATCCGAAGGTTGTCTGGAAGATATCGCTATCAGCGATAAGACCGCCGTTGTAACCATAACATTATTGGTTTTGTAAGCCCGTTATGTTTAATTTTTGGCGTACAATAAAGTTTTATTCTATTCTATTCCATAATTCAACTAGCCACTCATGATTATTTAATTTAAATTAATCTAAACTTAAGCTACCCAAAAATTACGAACTCCGCAAGAAAGCACATGTAGGTCAACACCTTATTAACGTTATTTCTTTCATTACCAGATTCTTCTTTTTCCTTATTAAAGTTAATCCGATTGTAGACGCGTTATTACTTTCCTCATTTTTTCTGTTTCTTAACATTTATATATACAGGTTGTGAGAGACATTCACTTGGTAACTCAGCACATGAAACTAAGACGTAGAGAATGAATTGTCTTTCTTTGGTTTATTTATGTTTGACTGAATCTAGTCTAGGTCAGAGAAGACAAAGTCGACGATGGAGCGAGCTTACCCAGAAGAAGCCTATTCACTCTAACTTTGAAGTGATTAGGATTTTGAGCGTTCGGAAACACAGACGCAGGCATAAAGTTCCACTCCTTTGCTGTGCGCATTATGAAAGACGTCTGGAAATGCTTAGTGCGAATTGGTGCAATAGCAATAGGTAGGGATGGTGACTTGTAGTACGTCTAGATGTCTGATGGTAGAAGTAGGCCGGTGAGATAAGGACGTGAAGTTCTTGGGCACACTCCCCACTGTCGATTATAAAAAAACACGGTCAAGTAGAGTTTTTCTAGAATCCTCAGCTGAATTCATAGTAGCGAAAAAATACTAATATCCCTTCCACTCCGTATAAAATCTCCAAAAAATAATTATACTTACGAAATCCAGCAGAATTCTTCCAACCTTCAAAATATCAAAAAGGCTTTTAAAAATAAACAAAGTAGGTAAAATAAAAATTGTGCTGTGAACGAAATGACTTAAACAGTGCCTGAAGTAGCGAAAAGTGTCCATTTTGAAAGTAGTGGTTTATCAGTAGTGTTGACTTGTGACGTGATTGCGTCGATGTGTTAGAGATGAATACGGTACAGAGCACCGGCGGCGGCCATGGGGGGTCCATGAAGAAGGATCATAAGCATGAACAGGTCAGTTTTAGTTTTATTTTTAGTATATAAGGCAGCGGTAACTACATTTACTGGCCATGAAGCAGACAATTTTATTACTTAATTAATCACCCAGTATCATGATAGAATACTGATGATAGTAATGATGTGATAGTATTTTACAAACAGATTTTTACTAAATGGATTAACTTGATTAAATAAATATAAACATCTCATAGCAAAAAAAAAGCTTATGATTTTATTTCCACTTATACGAATATTTATCATCTTAACAATACCCTGCTAATTACGTTACGTATTGATTACACTGATTTCAGACAGACTACGTACAAATGAAAAACAATGTTTTGAAGTTATATCGCAAATTGACACTTATGGTATTTTATTATATTAAAGTTGTTTTAATTATAAGATGTACCTGTTCACATGTTTGGAAACTAAATCCTGGCTGCAAATAAGGTTCATTATTAAGAATAGCTGTATTTTATATATAATTGGTAACAATTTTAAACTGCTCGAGCTGAATTAAATCTGATGTAACTACTTTGTAACATAATTCAATTTAATACTATTCCTCGTATAATGGAAGGCGCCATACACTTTCATAACACCAAACTTCGCTTACAGGCAAAGACGTATAACTTTGTAGAAACTAATTTGTAGAGCATTCCTCTGCTCATACGATGCTGTTCCACTGAAGCTCGGAACTTTCTGAATTTAATACTTTCCCAACGAGCTGCACTTTGCCTAATTGCAATACTCACACGTGATACATCTTTCATTTTTACAATACGATCATATTTCTGTCCTTGGCTTATTTAGGTGTTGATGTGTAGTAATCGTCGTCGGTAAATCTCCCAGGTTAAGCAGGGCTTGCCTAGTTCGGTCCGTGGATGGGTAACCATCATTCCATACCGAAATTCGTACGTATCTAGGAAATCTCGTTGATCTGTAGGTGGCGCCTGTAATTTGTAGATATTTGAAAGTCGTTACCAGTAGCCAGTAGTCTGAAAATCTGAAAACTAGTCTGACTAAGGGGTATTACCGAGGAACTGGGTTTTGGAAACCAGATAAGCAGTCGCACCGTGTAAAATACAGGTATTCAGCTGTATCCGAACATAGTTTGGAAAAAAGGATAGCCAGATAATGATGACAAGTAAACAAAAATGGATTTCCGAGGTATTGGATGCATATTTGGTGCGTGGTTTTGAGACCTACCGTCACATCATCATCATGATTACTGGCAATCTTGTTCCACCTGTGGTGAGTATAAGTTGGTCTTCTCCTCTATTTTATGACATTTTCGCTGTTCTTTGCAAGTCTTTATCAGATCTTACCCAAATCTTCTAGATGTTATCCGTACATTTTCTGGATGTTGATATCCGCGACACTTCTTCTACCTGTCTCTTTGCAACCATTCTGTGTCAGAAAGAGAAATTAATGTAGGTATTGCCAAAGTTTTTTTAATAATCGAAACGGATGAGGGTAAACGGAATTTCATTCAATCGCAGAATTGTTTGTCCTTTCACAATTTACATTAACAAATCTGACAGAGTGCCAGCAGTAATTAGCGAAAAGCTTGTAATTTGTCGACCAGCCTTAATTCGATTCTCGTTAGACACAATTATTAATCGTTGAATCCCAAGGAACGGCTTGCCATTACTTAAGTTGTCGCTTTTCATCTTTCAACTTTACTGAATTATTTGTGTTCGTTTTTGTCTAATTGATGTTAAGGAAATTTTAATGAATTATTTATGAGTAATTTGGTTACATAACTTGTTTTTATTTTGATACTGTTTATTTTTTTTTTTTTTTCTACTACCTTTCGTAGAAATTATCCCATAGGAACGCTGGAATAAAAGTAACCTAAGCCATACAGATGTTAAGGTGTGAAAAAATAACGGTTGACCAAATGATTTAATTTTCTCATTTTATATTAAGGATGAATTAATGTACATCACACATACGGCGGAGAAAGGAAACAAACATATAATATATACAGGAAATATTTTTCAGTAAGTGCGCCATGCAGGCTCTATATTCTGATACTTTCTACAGTAATATCAATATCTTGTTTTGTTACTTAAGATGCGAGACTTACATAAAAAAACGAAAACATACAGAGCATCCCTTTAAGGCTTTGTAACGACTTCCTTTTTATTTAAAAAATATCCTTAAACCTTTGGATTTAACTCACAAAGTAACGGATACAAGTGACAACTCACTAACGACCAATCCATTCTACTACCTTACCCTAAAGCCTCCTTTTAAATACAATACGGGACTGGCTTTTTAAAAGTTGTAAAATTGTCGTCTTTTGTTTTTATTTTCTTTCAAACCAGCAGTGTTCGGATTTTGAAGATGTGCCAAGAAAGCTTTAAAATCTTGAATATACATAAAAAAATTCTAAATAAAAGAGAGCAAATATTTTGTGAATCGCTTCATTATGCATAACTACAATGAATGTATTGATTGGACTTTGAAGGTGCGTAGTATGCTTTTAAAATCAATCACTGACAGAATAATGCATAACCTTAACTAATTTATGTTTGTAGGAGCATGAGATTTTACACAAGAGTTCTTACCCGAATCAGAAAATTTCAAAGAATATTTGAAAATTCGTGCCATAAAAGGGGTTCAGAACTTTAAGGGTATGTGAACTGCCACTTATGTGGGTAAGTGAAACTTCACAATCTCTACGTTTGACATTTGGTAGAGTAAATCTTAAGCACTTAGTTTTTTTCCCGTTTAATACTAAACTATTAGCGGTAAACCAGTTATGGAGCATCTGCATTAGAGCGTTATTTACGTCGTCGTCGAAGTTTGTGGCACGTCTGTTTATCTTAAATATTAAAGAAGTGTCGTCAGCAAACAACACCATTTGTGGTTGGTTTTTAAATAAATGGGTTAGGTCATTAATATATAATATACTAAAAAGAGGAAAGCACCAAATGTCGACCCTTGTGATGCACCCATTTTTACTTTTAAACGTTTTGAATTAGACGATTTACTTGTATTTGCTGTTGTCTATCATTCAAATAAGATTTTACAAGAGCAAGGTTTCGTGATTTACGCAATCAAATGCCTTCGAGAGGTCTCAGAAGATTCCTTTGGCATCTTGTGCCTCTTCCCACGCAGTAAATATGTGTTTTAATAAAGAGACACCGGCGTCAGTCGGACTATATCCTTTGGTGAAACCATACTGTTTTTGCCATGTACTTTTTATAGGTGTTAAAGTGAGCATTTGATTAAGCATTACCTTTTCAAACACCTTGCTTAAAACCGGCAACACGGATACGGGTCCTCCTCCTATGTTGGAAGTCTTCCCGCAAGGTGTATTACCTTGTGGGAGGACTTCCAACATATCATTTTGCTCTTCAATTGTTATTTCATACCTATTTTGAAATCCACACGGTGTGGAGCCAGTTTCTAAAATCAACCTTGCATCCGAGCTACATCGTGTTCTGTCTCATAATAAAGGACATCTTGTCTCTAGAGGGTGACATATTGTCAGGTCGTATAATTGGGGTGCTTTGAGGCAATTAACCGACCCAGTCACCTGTGTAGGATGTTTGGTTCCGACCACATTAGGGATGCAGTGAGTAGGAACATGTATGTGTGAAGTTAATGTTTATGTAACCAATAGGGATGATGACTGGGTAAAGAAAACGAAATTCTATTTTGTCCATCAGTCACGTAATACAAAAATATTGGACAAGTATTTTTTGTTTTATCCTATTAACTAACTAAAAACTAAAAAACTACTTGGTTAAAACGCATTAAAGATGAAGAGTGGGGGCTGCCTACGTCACCAGTCGGTATGAAATTTACTTACTGCAGAACGTCACGCGCCATTTCAACTCAATCCATAATTGTATGGTTATGTGACAAAAGAAAAAAAATCGTGTCTTATACTTTTAATAATCTACTCTATGGATAGACAAAGAAAACAAATAAAAACAATAAGGATATTGTTTTACGGTTCAAGCTTTTGCGGACCTAAAAAATACTGGATAAGGCCATAGCTTTAAAAACTGTCTTTAATTTTAATTGGAATATGACAATGCAAAAACGTCTAATCTTAAGGTCAAATAAAAATATTTTTCAGATTTACAACTCTTTAACAGTAAGTAACATTGCCAAAAACATATTCTTCACTATGAACGACCTTGTCAAATAAAGCACTACAATTTCTAGACCAGCGTAAAACTTATAATATCAAAAAGACTTTTATGATAAGTAACAAACTTAACAAGCGCTATCATAAGCCAGAGCTCAACATTTCTTAAACACTAAACAAATATAGCGGCCATGGGCATAAAGCGCGCCAAAATGACGGCACTAGGGATGGGACACAGATTACCATTAAAACTTAATTACCGGAACTATTCAGTATAAGTAGGTAGGTACGTCCTACTGCTGGGATACAAGGAAATAAGCCTCTCTGTCCATCTATTACCAGTAGAAAGTCGTTATCCACCCCGCCGCGCCGGCGGCTCATTGCGGTTTGGTGGCTATCATATAATTATTTTCTTCAAATTATCGCTAGGACATACTAGTTTCGTTACAATGCTTCATTTTTACCGTTTTGAGAGCAGTGGTGATGAAAAAATTAATCCAAAATAAAGTTCCTGTCTTGGTTCGAACAGACGACCAAAAACTCATAAGTCAGGCCCGATACTGACCCACAGCTCTAACGTGACATAAAGTACTACTAAGACTTAATTACCGATTACTAATGCAAATACCGACATAGCCAACACTAAATTTAGATAGGAATTAGTGCTAGCGATATGCTAATGTACTGAATTCCGGAAAGTTATCTGAATGGGTTGGTTTGGCTTGCATTGGCTGCGAGTCAAAGGGAATGCTCGCAATGAGCTGAGTTGACAGAGAGATGGCGAAATGAAAATGTGTGGACTGTGGGTGCTTACCATTGTTTCGCTGTCGTGCTGTTTTTGTGGCCGAAAGTTTTCGGTACGTGGGTTTTGAATAAAGGGAGTGAGTTATTTTGAATTTTGATGTTGGTAAAGCGCTTCATCATCATCTGCCTAGCATTTTCTCAACTATTTTTAGTTCGGCTTCCAGTCTAACCAGATGCTGCTCAATACCAGTATTATTTATTACTAGCTGTCAGGCGCAACTTCGTTTGCGTCACATTTTCCCCGTTTTCGCAACATTTTTCATTGCTGCTGCTCTCCTATTGGTCGTAGCATGATGATATATAGCTTATAGCCTTCCTCAATAAATAGGCTATATAACACCGAAAGAACTTTTCAAATCGGACCTTTAGTTTTGGAGTCTATTCAATGCAAACAAACAAACAATCAAATCTTTCCTCTTTATAATATTAGTTTAGATTATTGGTAAGTGCTTGTTGAAAGAATATAACACCCGTTTCTACTAACATTAGGCGATACCTAAATTAATGTATAAATAAAGAAAAACGATACCGGATTTTTTAAGCGTTTTTGTCAAGCGTTAAAGGAACAACAAAAAACCCACAGCGCGCTCTTATCGACGCATTTGATTAGTCTTAGTTGAAACGGGCATTAAGATCAACTAAAATATGCATAATTGTTATTGTACTTAATCCTAAATTATAAATATAATGTTGAGTAGTAAAAAAGTACGTCTCACAATTTACGTAAAAATCTGTTCTACATAAATACTCACCGTACGTGTTATAATCATAAATGAAGAAACCTTGGAAAACCAAAATTAACCATACCCATACGTAACTGTAATTATGTTGGTGTTAAGACCCTTATTTTATACCTCTACAGAACATATCACTGAAATTTGCAATCGTCATCATAATATTGCCTTTAGCATTCCGAACATGATCAGAGCACTGCTTTAATTTATTTTCTCGAATAATTCCAGGAAGCTATCTATAGCAATTTAAACCACGAAATTTCAGTCATGTATCTCTCATACATCGGTCTGCATTTCAAGTATTTCAGCTTTATAACCGGTTATTTTCTTGAATTTTCAGAACGTGCGCTGTTTTAATATGTGAAACATTAAAGTAAAATAGCATGTAGAACCACATATGTATATGCTATTTTATTTTTATGTTAGTGAGATTATTTGCATGTGGTTCTACAGCCTTACCATTTTAGATGTTGATTTCTGTTAATTTTGATTTGAGATCAATTTTACTTCCAATTATGGACAATAAAGCAAAACGCAACATATTCTGTGACTTAAAAAACGGTACAACAGTCAACAAATTTACTATAAATTCGAAACTAACCGATAAGTTGTACGGTAATTGTAAATTCAACTTTTTCGGACACGCTATGCCCATCACTAGCGCATTATGTCGTAATACCACAGAGTAAACAAATACAGTAGGTCAACTCACGTGACTGTGTACTGAGGTAAACTATTGTTTAATGTTTAGTAATATGAACGCTGACACTTCTTAATAAGACACTTTTAATATCATTGGAGTTATACCTGCTTGCTGTGTGTGACCCGTGAGCTTAAATCAACTTAGTTATCATACAGAATGGATCTTCTGCCTCTACCCATTCTACATCAATATCGCGTGCTTCTTCCAAAATAAATCAGAGTATTAGCATGGGGGGGTACGGTAATATACGAGCACCATAATGTATGAGGATATTATTGGTCTGCATGTGCCTACTGGATGGTGTGAGGTAACATATCGCCGTTTGTTTGTAGAGTGTATTCGTCTTTACTTTTCCCTTTTTGCAAACAATTATAATGGCTAAGTCGGCCATAATTGTTTGCATTTCAATTCTGAAATAGCGCAACATTATAAAAGCCTGTAGGTAAACACATGGCGACCCCACAAGTTATACATTTCCAGTATAACATGGCTTCACTTTTTATAGATTTCCCTTTCAGTGAGAGATCCGCATACACTGGTTTTGTATAGCATGATTGGTGGTCGTGCGCACATATGTGCATCTGACTCATTTTTACACTAACTACTACTAAACTGAAACAAACAAACTATTGAACTGATTGTAATGATTAATCATTGGCCAAATGAATACTCTTAACCGTGGCATTAAAAATGATAGCTTAGACGTAGTTACGAGCAAACAGCAAGGCATTTATACGAAGCATGTTTGGTACAGGAACCACTGTACGTGTCAAAATCTAAATATTTTTTTTATTTTACGTAGGCCTACATGGGCACTTACGAAACGTCGAAAAAAGCTGCACAAACTCCATGGCTACTCTTTTAAAATCATTTGGTTTTACAATATTTGAATGTTACAGCGTTAGTACTTAAGTATGGGAGGACAGCGTAGGCCCGACAACAAGTCGTTGCTTACTACAAAAGGTAGAACAAGACAAAAAAAAAAGTGTGCTTCGTCTCTGACAAAAAAATTGACGTTTGTATCTAACTTCAACAGTGTACAGATGCAGTCAAACCGGTAAGAACAGGGGAGTTATAATAATACTCAAGCGTGGGAAAGAGACGGAGTTATTACGTAGTTGTTAAAACGTCTAGCGCCATCTCTTTCCTACTCTGGAGTAAGATTAAAACAATATTGCTTTGTGACGTCATCGCCGTAGGCCACCTGATTAAGGATAAGAATAAGAATCACTTATTTACATGCCGACCGGCTGCGGACACTGGAAACTTAACTGGTATTTAGTTCATACCAATTTAACTGAACTTTTACAGTATGTACAGACAGCGTCATTAAGTAGTAACCCCCCTGGCGTACTCGGCCGGACTGTAGAGGGGTTAGCACATACTGACGCTGCCTGTACGTGTTTGAAATATAGGAAAAGACACACTGTACCAAAGATTTGTGTAACGTGAAAGTCGTATATCTCGGGAAATGCCGCGGTTTTTATGTTCTTGTTAGTTTATTGGTAGGCGTTTAAGAGGTTCCGTTTATGCATGCTTGTGTATGTCGGCTTTTTACAGAATTTATGAGGGTAAGTTTTCCTTGAGAACACTTTATGTTATGTCGAGGTTGTTGTATAGTTGCTACTTTGGTGTAGGTACCTATTGATATTATGTTTTGTGAAACTTTTAAGGTATTTTATTACCGAAAGATTCGGTCAATTGCTTTCTGCAGCTCGCAAAAAACTGGCCTTTCACTTTTTATGTTACGACCCTATAATTTGTTTAACACCTAATTAACTCATTTGTACTCTATTGTTAACAAATAAATCCACCAAACCGCAAATTTTTCGTTACTACACGTATTTTGTTCTGGCGACCAAAAAAAACTGGGCGGGTTCGAAAAAGCGGTGACAAATTACTCGGTCTCGAGTTCAGGGTATGCGGCATTTTAACACCCTTAGACCTTATTTGTTAACCATAGATACATCTTCACAAGAACCCAAATTCTGAGCTGCGCTAGAATGATATTTCAAAGACGAAAAACGAAGCTCTTAATTATATAAAATGTGGAGATTAGTAACTAACCAAATAACTTGTTAAGTGTAACTCAACAACAAAAATGTAATTTATAAATACTTTTTTCTAGATCTTTTTAGAAACCACTATAACAGAACTTGGAAACAATTCCAAGACCTTGGCACTTGAATTATACAAGTAAACATGCATACCTATAACTGTTTTTTTTAAATGTCGCTATATTTAAAAAAAAACAGCTTGCTTAATTCTTGCATGCATATATACGTTCAAGGTGGCAGGAAATATCGGGAAATAATTGTTTAAGTAAGTTAAACAACAAACAGCTAAACATCTGTACTCGAACAAACTACCGATAAGGTTTGTGCATAAAGGTCAGAGCAGGCTTAGGTGTAAGTGTGTGTTAGCCCTCGTTCGAACGGGCATTTTTTTATCGCGCCCAGTGTTTTCACAACTGCAGAGCGCATTCCAGTGCGTCATAAAAGTTCACTCTGGGATCTCCAAATCTCGAAGCGAAGAAGTGTGTGGACTTTTCAGTGCTCTGTTAAAAACGTACGATACGAGGGCTAAAAAAGTCGTTAAGTAAGTTCTTAAATTCTGTCGAATAAAAAAGAATGGTATGCGTAACACTGTTGATCGACATTGAACGACACAGATTTTCCCAATTGGACAATGCTTAATACTTTTATTGATTCCAGCGCCTGCCAATAGAATTAATAAAATAAATGATGATATTTAAGTTCCCAATTAGGATTCGAATACTTTGAAAAGTCTCTTCCAGACTCCTTTGCTAACCTTGTTGAAAAGCAAAACTTTTCATTACATCGTAAGATTTTATTGTATCGCTCGTTGTTTTATATTACGTAGTATTAGATTATTGATATTGCAGACACTCAGGGTGTGTGATCATAGAAGACAAAAATTACAGTAAAACTTAAATTAGGTACAGTTACGGAATCACATGTTGCTTTGCGGAACCCCAAGACATTATAGTTTGCATTAATGTTTTGCAAAAATTAGATCCAGGCTTGGTGCAGAATGCAGCGCTGCCCATCCCCCACCATTACGAACAAAACTATGCACATGCAGATGCAATCATCATAACACAACATGCCTTCCAAACCTTTCCCACGGCGCATCCTCAAGAGATGTTGAGGCATGTTTAGGAGCCAAATTTATAATTGCAGCCGAGGCAGAATTCATATCCGAGCGAAGAAAGTAAAAGTATTTATTGCTCTCGCACAGGATTAAACAAAATGATTAAAATTAGCAATTTTTTTATGTTTTTGTACTTACATCTATTATTACAGGCTATCCCAATGCGATAAATCCGCCTTAATTAATAATAACATAATTTAAACTTACAACTAATATTTATAACTAATGATAAACGATGCAATCCTTGTGAATTCACTCAGAGAACAATAAAATAAGTCCGTCTCACTTGCTATGAGGTTGAGCGTGCGGATCGCACGCGTCAGTGGCGCCTCTCTTAAAAGGTTGGTCCGAGTGCGCGACTCCACTAGCAGTCGTAGCTGCCGTCGTCACCACACGTACCTGTTTGGAACACTCAGACTCACCTGACCCAAAATAACTGCATTATGCACCTTCCCTCTCAATAATTTAAATATATATGAAGCGAGTGCCAGATTCCTCCTAACCCTTAACTCATTGTATCCCACCATACCTAAAATAAATAAGGTAAGAAAATGGGCAAGGGTGTTACGGAACCGAGAATTGCAGTGATATACACTGCATTCTGAACGTGATAGTAGTGAGATAAGAGCCAATTTGCGAGAAAGTGTGTTGAAAAAAATATTTTTTAAACATTCTAAAGCCTAACTTACAAGTGAATTACCGACTTATTGATAAAAATAATTTCTAAAATAATAGTAGGCTTTTTAAGCCACTTAAGCTCTAACAAGTAGGCTCACCTTCATAATGTAACACGAAACTATCATGTTCCGCCATTACTGCGAGCACTCTATTACCCGTCTACAGTTACACGTTACACCCGGGAGGGTACGCATCAGTTTGAACCTACCTTTATTATGAATATTCAGCTGTTTTGATATCATTCTTATCGGTCGACTGAGGATGTCGTTGACTTTGGAAAATAACTGGTTGGTTGCCAGTGGAAAGATTCTTGTTTTGAGTATGTTACTTATGTTTTTTATTTTGTAATAATTTCATAACATTTTTTGGGAAGACGGTGGGGTGGGGACCGGTGGGGTCTGCTGGCTGTAGCTACCATAGTAATCGACTGAATTTTAAGCAGACTACTGGTTACTATGTGATTAAAAATGATCAACATTTTGTAGTGTACTGGGTGCATGGCAGGCAAGAGTGTCTTTGTTAGATCAATGATAATCGAAATATGGCAAAATGCCATGTCATTTTAATATTTAAATTGCGTACTTTGTGGGTATCCCTCGAAGTAAAAAAAACCGGCCAAGTGCGAGTCTTACTCGCACACAGGGTTCCATAGCCCCAAACAATATTTTGAACTGTCATTCATTAGTTAGTAGTATTAGTTAGTAAACTTCCACTCAACCGCAAAACTAAATTGGTTTTTCATAGTATGTTAATGCAAAACAAAGTTACTGCTGCAGTTTGATGAAAAAGTCCCATATCTCAAAAACTAAACATCACATCTTATTGAAACAAATTTTCGTTGATAGTTTTTTTTACGTTCTATAATCCTGAAAATTTTCAAAATTTTCCTCCTCTTACTTTAGAAGTTAGAGGGGGGGGGACACACATTTTACCACTTTGGAAGTGGCTCTAGCGCAAACTATTCAGTTTAGAAAAATATGATATTAGAAACCTCAATATCATTTTTGAAGACCTATTCATAGATACCCCACACGTATGGGTATGATGAAAAAAAATATTTTGGTTTTCAGTTCTATGTATAGGGAACCCCAAAATTTATGGTGTTTTTTCTATTTTTGTGTAAAAATCTTAATGCGGTTTACAGAATACATCTACTTACCAAGTTTCAACAGTATAGTTCTTATAGATGTGCGAGTCTCGTAAAATTTTCAAAGGGCGGCTAAAATGGTGTCATAAACACCAGGACCAAATTAAAATGGACGTAATAGCTAAACAAAGGGTCGAAAAAGATTTCACAAAATTTTGGAAGTCCACTAATAAGCTTGGTGTTAAGCCTGGTCTCCCTGCAAATGTTGATGGCCGAAATGAACCAAAGGATATAGCTAATTTGTTCATGAAACACTTTAAAGTGCGCTCTCCTCTGGGTCCTTCGACCACAATGCCAGATGGGGGGCCCAACGTGGCGGGAGAGGAACCTTTACTTAAGTTTACATCAAACCAACTTAAAAAAGTGATGGACAGTATGCGTAGAGGTAAATCTCCTGGCCACGATGGGCTCAGTATTGAGCACTTAAAATATGCTGGCATACACGTGCCGAGAGTCCTATCCATGTTTTTCAATATGTGCATTACTCATTCATATTTACCGGATGACCTAATGAAAACAATAGTGGTGCCCATAGTGAAAAACAAGACAGGAGACGTATCGAACAAGGGGAACTATCGCCCGATCTCTCTCGCGACAATTGTAGCAAAACTGTTGGATAGTGTGCTTGAGTCTTGTCTGGATAAGTACATAAACATACATGACGCACAGTTCGGGTTTAGACCTGGACTCTCTACTGAAAGCGCGATTCTGGCTCTTAAGCACACTGTCCAATACTACACTGAACGAAAGACTCCGGTATACGCCTGTTTTTTGGATCTCTCCAAAGCCTTCGACCTCGTTTCGTATGAAGTGCTGTGGAGAAAGATGGAGGACAGGGGTATACCGGCGGAACTATTGAAAATATTTCAATTTTGGTACTTGAACCAGACTAATTGTGTTAGGTGGTCAAACTGCCTCTCTGAGTCATACAGGTTGGAGTGCGGAGTGAGACAGGGGGGTTTGTCCTCTCCAAAGCTGTTTAACTTGTATGTAAATGACCTCATAGTCGAGCTCAGTGGCATGCGTGTCGGTTGCCGGGTGGGTGGTGTTTGTGTGAACAACATCAGCTACGCGGACGACATGGTGTTGCTGGGACCGACTGCGAGGTCAATCAGAGAGATGCTGAAGGTCTGTGAAAAGTACGCCGCATCACATGGCCTTGTCTATAATACAACGAAAACCGAGTTCATGGTCTTCAGGGCCGCCGGCAAGTGCCCTGACATTATTCCTTCAATCACTTTGAACGGCGCTAATATAAGACAAGTGACCAAGTTTAAATATTTGGGCCATATACTTGTCGACGACCTTAAAGACGATGATGACGTGGAGAGGGAGCGCAGGGCATTGGCGGTCCGCGGGAATATGTTGGCGCGCAGATTTTTTCGTTGTACTGATCAGGTCAAAATAACCTTGTTTAAAGCGTACTGTCAAGGCCTGTACACGGGAAGTCTGTGGTTCAGCTGTTCACGGGGGACGCTAAATGCCTTGCGCGTCCAATATAACAATGTTTTCAGGATGATGTTGAAACTCCCTCGTTTCTGTAGTGCCTCGGGGATGTTTGCCCAAGCGAGTACAGATGGTTTCCATGCTGTCATCAGGAAAAAGGTGGCTTCTCTTGTGAGGAGGATTCGGGGGAGCAGCAATAGCATCCTGAAAGTCGTAGCTGAGGACCCGAGAGCTCCTGTACTGAGGCATCTCATGCGGAATCATTGTCCGCATGAAATGCCTCTTAAGTACATGACTCACTAATTTGGAATTTTAAGTTTTGTTACTAATCCTAGTGTATAAGTTGTAGTTTTTAAGGTACTAACAAAAATGGTTCCTATGTTGTCCCAAATAAAAGAATTATTATATTATTATATTATTATTATAGGTTCGGAAAAAAGTGGCTGTGACATACGGACGGACAGACAGACAGACAGACAGACAGACAGACAGACAGACATGACGAATCTATAAGGGTTCCGTTTTTTGCCATTCGGCTACGGAACCCTAAAAATGTAACAATGTCTTGAGTTTATTATGTTTATCCTACACGGATATACTATGCTTTTTACCGATAGATTGTCTTCTCAGTCTAGTCGTCGCATGTGCCAAAAGAAGTCCTGGGTTCGATTCGCAGGTCGTGCATAGTGTTATTGGGTTCTTCTGTTTGACATTTCTTAGTAACATCCTGGAGTCTGAATTCGTGCCCAGTTAGTGGCAATATGCTCGCCCTCCTTTACGTAATAGGTACTTAAATAGATCTGGCGAAATGTGGCTGTAGACCGCTGTTGTACCCTTCAGGAAACCAGGCGAACAGTTATGTTATAATATAAAGATACTCCCAAGCTATGCATACCAATTCGATCTCCAATCTATACAGCCCACATCAATATACATACAGGACGAGATTGCACAATTAAACGCGAGTCAATTGCGCATATATACCGCAGCCGCAGTTCAATTGTTCGCATCGACTGCCTGAGACGGATCGCCTCGGTCTGTATGCACGTGATCGCACTTTGTCTGTACCGCTAACGACGTGGTAAAAATATACGGGGAGGAAATTGTGACGGTAGCGTTCGCGAACGTGGATTGTTAGCACTTAGTTGAACAATTAATCAGGGTAATTTAAACGGTTGTTGGTAAGCTATGTCGTCATCATCATCATCATCATTTCAGCCCAAAAGACATCCACTGCTGGACATAGCCCCCCCCCAAGTGTTGCCATATTGACATTTTGGGGGGTTTTGCCATAATCGCCACGCTTGGCAGGCGGGTTGGCGATCGCAGTACGGTTGTTACACAAGCACAGAGAACGCTGCTGCCCATTCTCTGGCTAATCCCTTAGTCGGCTCTTACGACACCCACGGGAAGATATGGGATAGTGCTATTCTTTACGTCCGACACCATACAGAGCTATGTCGTAATTTGAGATAAAATAATAGATCTTATGTGTTTGATACATTCTGTAGAAGCATGTGATTCATCATAAGTGGTGTTATATGCCAATAATGCATAATTTATTATTATCAAATTAGGCATTTTTATGTCGACAGTATACATACACTAGCTGATACCCGCGACTCCGTTCGCGTGGAAATTTTAAGGTGTATGTGTGAGACTGCCTCGTTAGTCGAGTGGTCGCAAGCACGACTGCTGAGCTTGAGGTCCCGGGTTCGATTCTCGGATCGGGCTCGGTTGATGGGGCTCGCCCCCTATTACATAGAGCTTCAACACAACTGACGAAATGTGGATGTACGATTAAGTACACCTTCGGGAATTACAGCCGTGATGTTTTGTTGTTATGTGTGAGAACTGACGGTCTGATCGTAATTTGATTATGTGGGTGATGAACTACAAAGGGCGTGCTTTAGGGTCTTGTAATTCTGGGCGGCAGAGATCCGAAACAAAATTAAAAGGCGTTGAATCGACACTATAATATGGCTTAAAATCCGGAACATATTTTTTCAAAGTGAACATACGGCGCATTGTTGGACACTATTTATTTATTTTTTCCAATATAGTTTTGTATACAATAAAGAATGTCGTAACAATGACCGTCACCACGTGCAAGTTTTGGCTTCATGAAACACGTGAACAATCAACAAATAATTGACCGTCTGAGAAGCATGGAGTACCCAAAAGAATGCCTGCCACTTTTTAGGTATGGCCCTGAAATATATTGATCGTCATTGCAAAAGCTTATTTTAAGGGAAATTACAACTTGTTGCTCTGTTGCTCTGTATGGTGACGGACGTAAAGAATAGCACCATCCTATATCTTCCCGTGGGTGTCGTAAGAGGTTGTAATTATTTGAAAATCATAAAGCATTAAAATAAAACAAAATACCTAGTTACAAAAAGTGAACACCGGTTGGGGATCGAACTCTCGTTGTTTTGGAAAACTTACACCATTAAAAAATTACCACAAAAGGTGCATCCTATACTGCGGATACGAACTTGAACCCTTTTGCTTGGCAGGGCGGTCATAGAACCGCCAGGCTACTTACTTTGATGACAAATGGTTTAAAATAGCCGGTTTATTGTAATGCTTGTCATGACAGTTGTCAGTTGTCAAACAGTTGAGTAATTTGGACTTAATGCAATATTGCTCATCCCCCTAAGTTATTAGCGCGATAATATGTTACTCGGTAAAAATGTAGCTTTCTAATGGTGAAAGATTTTTTAAAATTGGTCGAGTAGTTTTTGAGTTTATTCGTTACATACAAAAATACAAATCTTTCCTCTTTATAATATTAGTGTAGATTTTTTCCTTCATGTTTGATTGGTGTAGGGAACTAGTATTATTGAAACGACTGGAGCCGATCGGTTACCATTTATTACTACTCATCTTATGCTAATACAGTATGTCTTATAACATAGATCTTAATTACTAAGTACATACACCTCATTGGTTAATCGATTGACGATGGACAATGACGATTTCATGATCGTCGAAAACTTCAAAAGTGACTACATTTATGAAGGTTTTAAATCATGGCAACATAAACATATGATTTTAAACATTTTTTTTTTCTCTAACAATATTCAGTCAAAACGTTGAGATTAATGCAAGCCATCGTGTTTATCTGGTCTAAGTTACGAAAGGTCAACGACCGCAAGTAACAGGGCAAGGGTAGGAAGATTTGTTACCCCCGGGTACCGCGGCAAGTACCATTACGCTCTACCCCGACTCCCGCGCAGTCCGCTCTGAAAGTAAAGAGAATGATTACATTAATAGGTTGATTTGATTATATTCCATTAATTACAAAGTAAGGTTTCAATAATTATAACCACTTGGCCACGAGTTATCGGGACGCGACTTGCAACGTAACGATGCTCACGTGAAGGAAAACAAGTCACGACACACACGTCGACGCCTGTCTTGACGCAAGTCGCATCGCCTGAAGCCGACTACAGGATGTAAAAGCTGTAAAGATTTATCCTTGTCATAACCGACCGTTGTGTTTATTTTGTTGCCTTTCGATTATTTACAAAAAAATTGCAGTAGGAACGTCTTCGTAACGGTCATCTTCGGACGGAAAACTTTGGTTCTCAGTCAAATTTCTTTGGGATTAGGTATAATTATATGTTGCAGCAATGTACAACAATGTGTATATTTATGTGTGTGTTTATATGTGTCCCTATAAGCCGCAACTATCTCAAACTTGTTTGAGTATACGTAACGTAACTAACACGAAACTTGGGAACTTGGTAACAATTTACTAAGTAGAGATGAAAGGTGTACCACGAAGACACACGTGAAAATAACATCACGCCGCGGCGCCGGCTTACCTGAAGGGTTAGGCAGAGATGCAGCTATAGTACACCCAGTTTCCACCTAGTTTTGAAACCGCAGCGCAAAATTAAAAGTCACCTAAGGATTATTAAAGTAACTTATCAAAAACTACGTCATTATCTATTTACAGGACGTAAACTATAAAATCGTGAGCGCTGTATACAAATAACACTTACAGGCAAGAGCTGCCGTAGGTGAACCCATCCTGGCCACACACGGGGATGTAGATAGCTGGGCACACGCAGGGTTTCCTAGCGGTGGTCACCATGGCTCCCATCAGCACCAGGAGCAGGGTGAATACTGGGGAGACATAGATAAGTGATGATTCTACTGAATTATATCTTAGACCTGTAATTTCACGAAGGGTTTACTACAGCCACAATTAGTTATTTTTTCACTAACACAAGGCCACACATAAATGTCCGCCTGCGAAATCTGCATAAATGCATATTTTATTTTTTTAAACATTGCCCGGCTCCGACTTTTTTACTGTTCCGTGCGGGAATCGAACCCGCGACATAGCAGCCAAGCGTTCAACCACTGTGCCAACCACGCTAACAAAAAATATTAAGTCCCGTTGCTATCAATTGGTAAAGTGCGTTGCTGGGAAAAACAAACATTGGCTACTTCAACTTCCTTAACAACTCGCCCTTTTTTCCCTAGGATGTAAGCGGAAAAATATAAAGTACCTACTCATCATATGCCTAGCTTATTCCTAACTATGTTGGTTTCGGCTTCTAGTCTAACCAGATGCAGCTGATTACCTGTTGTTTACATGAGTTTTTTACGTCCTATCTGACGTCCACAACCCGGTTAGTACTGGGTAATCCCATACCCCTTGGTAAGACTGGTTGTCAGAATTTCGGGTTACGACTACCTGTAACGACTCTCAAACATCTACAAATGACAGTCGGGACCCACGGCTTATCGTGCTTTCCGGGACACGGAGCAAACTCGGTATGTAAGGGGTGGTCACCCTTCCACGGACCAACCTAGGAAAGCGTGGCTTACCCTGAAGATTGATCCGAGCTTCAGTTATTATGTAGCCACGAGCTCCTCTACCTACAACGATCTCTATGTACTCCTGTTATTTTAATTTCTAATAAAATACTTTAGAACAGACTTACCCAAAGTTACCTTCATATTGTCCTTGCGAAGTCACAAATTGATCACGACTAATGACTAACTTGCGTCCAAGTGTCTTTTATATAAAGCGGCACGTTCAGTTAGCGCCAACAATGTTTCTATGTACGAATATGTTGTTCGTGTTCTTGAAGAAATTGCAATCGGATAGGTTGCAATTTATTTGTGAATTGTTATTCTAAACACGTTATGCAAATACAGTAAGATTATTTGCGTGTATGAAACTCTAAAATTGATAAAATTACCATATTAATTAAGGTTACTATGGTAATTTTATCAATTTTATAGTACATACTGTATTCATTATTAAATGGTGTCTAGTCTTTGCACTATGAGCGTCGATTCGAGCGTTCTAATTCAAACAACTCGCTTTTATTTTATTTGAGTTTTAGGCTCGTTGGTCCAGTTGGTGAAGTGCTGGGTTCGATTCCTAGGTCGGACAAAGTGTTATTGGGTTTTTCCATTAGTAATTTCTCAGTAGTTCCCACGGAGTGTAGATTTGTGCCCGGTTGATGGCAATAAGTACGCCCCCCCTAAATGGGACTTCATAAAAACAAAATTGGCGAAATGTGGTGGCACTGTTTGCTTACACCTCTGCCTAAGCCTTCGGGGATTACAAGGCGTCATGTTATGTTTTTTAAATGTTGTGCTAGGTACCGATCTGGGCGGCTGACCTGACGGCCGGCAGCATCGCAGTCCTGCGGAGACCGCAGCGGGTGATGGCGGTCAGAGTCATCAGGGGATATCGCACGATCTTCTACGAGGCGGCTTGTGCACTGGCCGGATCCCCGCCCTGGGAGCTGGAGGCGAAAGTTCTCGCGTCACTGTGTCGGTGGCGCGAGGACATGCGGGGTCGAGGTGAGCGACCGATGCAGTGACAATGACAACAGGAGCAGCGTCGGTCGCAGCTTCACGAGGTTCTGGTGGCGAAATGGCGGCCTACCGCTGGTCTCAACATCATCGAGGCGATCCGGCCAATGCTCGACCTGTGGCTCGGGAGGAGGCACGGCTCCCTGTCGTTTCGGGTGACGCAGGTGCTCTCGGGGCATGGTTGCTTCGGGAAGTACCTGTGTCCCATAAACAGGGAGCCGGACGCTCGGTGCCACCACGGCGTCGACTGTCGGGAGGACACGGCGCGTCTTACGCTGGCAGAGTGTGCCACTTGGGAGGAGCCACGCAGTGTCCTCATCTCTGGAGTAGTCATCACGCAGAAGGACGCTGAGGAAAGGGAGAGGGAGATCACAACCTCTCACCCAGTCCGCTGCAGGCGCACCGGGCGTTGGCGGAGGGCGGACAATGCCCTCTTCCAGCCCCCGTAAATGGGTCCATGGGCGACGGGCTTGGGGCCGTCCGTCGCCTCCTATACATCGGACCCGAGGTCAAACTCCTCACTCCCCCCCTCTACCCGAGATGAGGCCCGCCGTAGCGGGCCGGCACCAGCCGGGGGTTGCGGAAGAGTCGTACATACCTGCGACCCCCGGCGTAGGTGAGAGATGGAACACCGGGGTGGTTTTTAGTCAGTATAGGCTGACAGACCCCTCCGCCCTCCTCAGGTGGAGGACATCCATGAGGATTTTCCTGCCCACAACAAAAAAAAAAGGTACACATCCATTCTGAATGATTAAAAAAAATATAATAAATTGCTGGGTACAAATAAAAGAAGAATTATTTATTTGGATATTTTTATAACAATGATGAAGAACTTCGGTTAAAATGATAAATAAATCGAAAGTATCGTGATCTGCTATTCTGGTCTTGTAAACGTTGCATTTATTGAATTGCGTCCGGGCCCAGTGCGCAGACCATTCTGGAACATAAAGAAAATAACATTAAATATTACGGTGAGAGAAACAGCAATAGGAGATTTATATATATATATTGTTATTGGACTTAGTATTTTCAAATGACTCGGTAAATTTTACTGAATGTGACGATCCTTTAGCATTACCTGTTGACCTACATCATAAACCATTGATAATTACTGCCAACTTTGTTGAGATTCACAAATTGACCGATAAATTGACTACGAAGCATGTATTTTCTAGAGGTGACTACACAGCTATTAAATCTGAATTTGACCAAATCAATTGGAATGAGTTTTTACTTGCTGATTCTTTAGATAGTGCTGTAGAACTTTTTTATACTAAAAAGCTTACAGACAAGTATATCCCAACTAAATCATTTAGACAATCATCTTATCCGCCTTGGTATAATTCTGCTTTGGTCAAGGTTCTGAGAGAGAAATATAAATATCATTGCAAATTCAAAACGTACGTTAATATGTGCGACTTTCACTCTTTTCCTCTTTTACGGAATGAAGTGTGCCCCATTCTCAAATTTTAAAGTTATTAAAGACCCTGGACCTCTCAAAATCGGGCGGTCCTGATATTATACCTCCACTGTTTATAGTAAATTGTGCCAACAGCCTTGTTGTACCACTGGTTATTTTATTCAGGCGGTCACTTTCCGAGGGAATAGTTTCGAGGATTTGGAAATCAGCATTCGTTACTCCAGTTTTCAAAAAACGTAATAAGTCTGATATCTCTAATTTCGACCAATATCTAAGATATGTCTGTTCTCCAAAATCCTCGAACGCATTATTTACTGACATTTATGCTGCTATGAAATGCAATTTTGGTGATAAACAGCATGGCTTTCTTAGGAAGCGTTCCACTACATCTAACTTAATTTTGTCCCATGAATTTATATCCGAAGGTGTGGAACAGCGTGCACAAGTTGACGTTATTTATACTGATTACAGTAAATGCTTTGATCGTATTGACCATGGACTACTCTTGGAAAAACTTTTAAATGCCGGAATACACGGAGATTTGTATCGTTGGTTCTCCTCTTATATTGACAACAAAACTCAGGCTGTGGTACTTCAGGGGTACACATTTGGATGGAGTTCTGTCCCTTCTGGAGTTCCTCAAGGTTCGATTTTAGGATCCCTTTTATTTACTCTCTTTATTGCTGACGTGAAACACTGTTTTGAAAATTGTTATATTTTACTTTATGCTGACGATATGAAGGTTCATAAAATTATCAGAAACAAATCAAATACATACCTGTTACAGATGGATTTGAATAGATTTGAAGAATATTGTAGACGTAACTGGCTTAATTAGAATGTATCAAAATGTTTCCACATGACTTTTACTCGTCAGAAATCTATAATTGATTCCACATACAAGCTTAACAATATCAATATAGGCAAAGTCAATAGTATTAAGGATCTTGGTATTATACAAGATAGCAAGCTACTCTTCGATCAGCATATTGACAGTATAGTAAATAAGGCGTCAAGAGCACTTGGTTTCATAATGAAAGACTTTCAGAGAGCCAGTCGCAGTTTCAACGAAATTTCTTGTAAACCTGGCATTGACCTATTCTACACCAATGCAAGCACAGTAAGGAGATTATTAGCAAAGCTATTTTTTGTTCAAGAGACACCTACCTGCACTTGAACCTATATCCATATCCATACATAATAATATTAAAAATGCGAAAGTCACTCTGTTTGCTAGTATGTTTGTTTGTTACCTTTTCACGACTAAACGGCTGTTTGGATCTTAGTGAAATTTGGCAAGAAGATAGATTTCAACCTGGGGAAGGACATAGGCTATATATCATCACGCTACGACCAATAAGAGCGGAGCAGCAATGAAAAATGTTGCGAAAACGGGGAAAATGTGACGCAGACGAAGTTGCGCGAGACAGCTAGTTATTTATATTAGCATTAAATAAAATTAATGAACCAACTTTGAGGAAGTGACTGACTTTTATTAAGAAGTAAAAATTTTGTTTTTATCTGTGGAAGCTTGTAATTAGCAATTTAGTTATATATTTTTGTTATTAAAATGTTATTAGTCTGTAAGCTTTCCCAAAATGTATAAAAAAGGTGACAAAACTACACATTTGTAATCCCTGAAGAAGATTTTCGCCCGTTCTTTTTTTAAGTCCTATGTAGTGGAGTGCGAGCCTACAGCTATCAGCCAGGCACAAGTAATTTTAGACTCCGAGCCTGCTACAGAGAAATCACCTGATGGGAACACTTCTTATACCATCTTTCAGTAATCATTCAGATTCAGTGAGGCCTCTCACTGAATGTGAATTCAATTCAATTCAATTCAAAATTTGTGATTCAATTCAGTGAGGGCTCTAATCTACCTGCCATCACTACTTTTATTTAGAGTCGGCGCAGCATGTCGTCTTCTTCCATACTTCACTATTACTTGTCATCTCATCGGAGACCTCTTCTCTTGCCATATCATCCTTCACAGTCCATCCATCGTTTCTGTGGTCTTCCACTCTAAATGTAGTACATAGTATTAATGCGAAAGTTGGTTAGCATGGATGGATGTATGTTTGTTGTTTCACCAAAAACTAAAGAACGGATTTGGGTGATATTTGGCACACAGATAGACTATAACCTGGATGAACGCAAGGAATACGAATACTTTTTACCTTCGTAGTACGATCCCGTGGCACAATTATCGATCTCCACGCGGGTGAAGTCGCTGGCATAAGCTACTACATGCAAAATAAAATATATCTATTTATTTTATAAAAGGAAACTAACTTTATACATTACAACGATTAACAAACTAATAAATTAAAAAAAAAACTAAAATTGCAATAAGTTATAAAAGGGCGTCAAAAAACTGCTCCTCAACGCTGTCACCTGGTAATGTGCCAAAGAGACTGGCAGCATTGCCACGTTGTATGGCAATACTTAGCCTCTGGCCAAAGTAAAAGCCAGCCCTTAGGTCACGGGAAGCGTCAACTAAGCGTTTCGAAATTTCCTTAAAAAGGCTATGAGCACTAGGACCCCACGGCCCCAGAGTTTCAACCCCAAACGGCTTTCATCATCATCATCTTCCTGCCCTTGTCCCATTTTATTTGGGGTCGGCGCAACACGTCTCTTTCCTCCATTCTCCTCTGTCATTCGTCATGCTATCATTTACTCCTTTTTCCTTCATATATATTTTCACGCAATTCATCCATCTTTTCTTTGGTCTCCAAACCCCAAACGGCTTCATTTAACATTTTAATTTAATTCATCATCATCATCATCATTTCAGCCGAAAGACGTCCACTGCTGGTCATAGGCCTCCCCCAAGTGTCGCCACATTGTCCGGTCCCGTGCGACTCGCATGCAGCGAATCCCCGAAACCTCCACCAGGTCATCGGTCCACCTAAGTAAGTAATTTAATTCATAATTAAATGAAAATGTTCAGGAGACTTACTCGCAATGGTTGCCATACTTGGTTCCGTCCGGGCCCCACACGGGTTGGTAGACCGTGGGGCAATAGCAGGGTTCAGCCATTATGGACCCCACTAGCACCAGGATCACGGCGAATACTGGGGACAAACAAATATTTTGTTAATAAGGTGTTTACAATAAACGATACATCGTACTTCTTACTTAGGTACTAAACGAGGTGGCAGGGACACCGACGCGAAAGCGAATACGACGTATTCTGTACATGATTCTGAGTCACCCCACATAGAATGTTTAAACCGAAACAGTGCAAGTCGGACCCGCGCACCGAGGGTTCCGTACAAATTCACTTTTGTAATGCGCATTACTAAAACCAAAAAAAAGAATGCTTAATTTTTTTTCTTTTTTAGATTTTTAATTGTATAGTTTTCAGATATTTCCCTGTACTTGTCGTATAAGACGATATTACTTGATAAATTTCATAGTTATAGGTCAACGGGAAGTACTTTACACATTTCGACTCCCTTGAAAGTGACGAAATATACGTTTTTATGGACTGTATTACGTTACTCCGAAGTTCAAAACACCGATGTACGGTATACATAAAGTTCGTTAGTACGAATTACGTTAGTCAGAAAGTACGCTATGACGAATTTCATTACTAATAATGTTCGTCACTCCGATGTACGTTACTCCGAAAATTTGCTACGACGAATTTGTAGTGTGCAGCTCACCTAACCTTATATTTGTAACTGCACACACTAATTATGGGCATTATTACACGAATCGTCGAATTGAACAGTTCTCTTTTATTCTGCTTACATCACTCTAATACATGGCGACCCTTAGCCAGCAATTAAAATTTTGCAACTAACGAGCAAAGCGAAAATGTTAGAAGTTGAAAAAAAAATCACCAAGATTTATACTGATGGGAGTTTGTGAAGACGAAGAAAATTAGAAGAAAGAAAGCAACGAAGATTTTAGAAGTTTATAAAAGAAACAGAATCATACCAGAAGAATTTGTTTGAAGAACTGAAAACAACTAAATGAAATAAGAAGTCGGAGTGCCGGGTGCCGGGAGAATGCTCAAGCCTTATGATGAGAGGATATGCAGGGCGCCGGGAGATAAATTGTTCGGGTCCGATGTGGACCCGCTGGGAGTCAGCTCGAGTCCAAGTCCGTTCATCCACGCCACGTGAGACGTCGTGAATTAATTTAATTTAATTTAATTTGCACAGCTAACATATGTATATTTATTCTAAAAAGTTTTCTTGTTATTGTAATTAGAGTATGCTGTATTATTTAATATTTAGTTTTGGAGAATAGGAATGTCCCAACAATTGCAAGATTTGCACGCAAAATTAAAGTATTTAAGAGAATATTTAGTAAAACTAGGTCCAGATAGGCGTAGACAAGATTTAGCTTATAAGAAACTAATAGAAGCAGAAAAAGAATATAATAAACTGGATTGTATTTTGACTCAGTTGAACCAAGAAGTTAAAGATCGCAAGTTAGACAAAGAAGCTTGTGAGGTTTTCCAAACATTAATTCAGGAAGTTCAATCAAATTTTCAGAAAATAAAGGGTTTACTTTCTTTAGTAGATAGTAGTAGTCAAACTAATTCTAAGGATTTTATAGAACATTCAGATTGTGGTCTAAAAATGGCTGACGCATTCGATATTAGAACGGCAATATCTCTTTTGCCGGTGATGAATGGCCAGGAGCAGGTGACCAATCAGCTTATTGATGGTATCTTGCTTTATAGTTCGCTTATCAATGATGCCAGTAAAACTCAATTGATACAGTTTGTACTAAAAACGCGTCTCTCGCCTAATGCAAAATTGCGTCTTAAAACTAATTACACAGATGTTGAAAGTTTGGTAGAAGACATACGTATTTATTTATTACCGAAAAAATCGTCTGTAGCTTTACAAACACAATTGTTTAAGGCTACTCAAGGCCGTAGGAGTATAGAAAAATTCGGTACAGAGATCGAGGAGTTGTTTGTGAATCTCACGATTGCACAGGCTAACGACAAGCGCGATGCCTATGAGGTTTTGCGACCATCAACGAGAAGACTGCAATTAAACGATTTAGCGATGGTTTGGCCGATAAGCGGCTCAGCACCATAATTGCATCACGACAGTTTGCGTCGTTGTCTGAAGCTATTACGGCTGCGGTAGATGAGCAATCCATGTCTGTCCAGTCACAAGACCAGGTTATGCAATTTAGGGCTAACCAAAACTATAAACGTGGTAGCTTTAGAGGTTCTCGAGGCCGAGGAAATAGACAGTTTTATAACAATAAAAATTTTAATCAAAACTCAAACAAAAACCATGAAAATAGCACAGGTCAAAGAACTTCATACAGTGTAAATCGAGGCAAACAGTCAGGTAGTCAGCGTCAGCATTTACGCGGACGTCCGGTGCATTGTCAGCGTGTTCAGCATAACGCGCAACATTCCAATGTCCAAGAAAACTTGCGCAATGATGACACAAATAGTCATGAAAGACTAGAATTTTTTCGTACCTAAACCGTACACTCATTCAATTCATAGTTTTAGTAATTTTTGTATAATTAATTGTCAAATAAAAAATAGTAATGTAGAGCTTAATTTACTGATTGATAGTGGAGCAAGCTTATGTGTGCTTAAGTATGAATGGTTGTCGCGACATAGGAATTTAATGAATTTAGTAAAACAGGATAAGATAGTTATTAAAGGAATTAGTGGTAATTTAGAGTCATTGGGATATATTAATTTAGATATTAAAATTAATAATGTGTTTTTCCTACAAAAATTTTACATTTTTGAACACTTATCGTGCGCCGCAGAAGGTATACTCGGGCAGGATTTTTTTGAGCGATATAACGCGGTATTAAATTATAAAAATGGTACTCTGAGTTTAGAAACCCGAGACCAGTCTGTCAGTGTTCATGTTAATAAGAATGAATTTACAATTCCGCCCCGTTGCGAAGTAATTAAACACATCCCGACGTCACACAACAGTGATTGCGTCATTTTGTCAAAGGAAATTTATAAGGGAGTGTTCACAGCGGGTGTAGTATCGAAGCCACATAATGGAATTATTCCTGTTAGGATTTTAAATACTACTGATAGTTCAGTTAATATAAATATGTCAGATTTAATTATTAGTAGCCTAGATAATTTTTATGTTTGCAAGTTTGACCACGATGGTAAATCAGTGGATAGAGTCAGAACTTTGCTTTGCCATGTATTAGAGTGATGTAAGCAGAATAAACTAAACGAGCTCATAATAATCAAAAGCAAGCGCATTGAAATTTTTGTAAACAATTTTATAAAGGAAATGAGTCATTTAAATGATATTCCTAAGCTACTTGTTATTAAAGATGTGACAAGAGTTACTGACAAAGACACGAAAACTGTGATCTTAAATGACTTCCACCTGTTACCTACGAGTGGTCACGCGGGGGTTAACAGAATGTTAAATAATATTAGGAAGTACTATTATTGGCCAGGAATGACTAATGACGTAACAGAATTCGTAAAGAAGTGTAGAAGTTGTCAGATTCAAAAGCATTCCAATAGGCATACGAAGGAGCCGATGGTTATCACATCCACGGCATCCACCGCTTTTGAAAGACTTAGTTTAGATTTAATGGGTCCTTTAGATGTAGATAATTTAAACTATAAGTATATTCTGACATTACAGTGTGATTTAACAAAATATGTCGAAGCTTATCCTTTAGAAAAGAAAGATACTGTTTCTGTAGCTAGGTTATTTGTAAACAATTTTATTCTGAGGTATGGTATCCCTAAAGAGATAATAACAGACCAGGGAACAGAGTTTATGTCATCAGTTTTTACTGAGATTTGCAATTTGTTGCATATAAATAAACTGCATTCGACAGCCTATCATCATGAAACTCTAGGAGGTTTGGAAAATACTCATAAGGTTCTAGGAGCTTATCTTAGGATTCAGTGTGACAACAACAAAACAGATTGGAGCAGTTGGCTTCCATTCTGGTGCTTTTCTTTTAACACTACAATTCACTCTGAGACAAAATACACTCCATTTGAGTTAGTATTTGGAAAAAATTGTAATTTACCATCTAATATAGCACAAAATTCATATGTTGATCCTTTATATAATCCTGATTCATACCCTTTGGAACTAAAATACAGGCTTCAGAGAGCACAAACTGAAGCTAGAAATAATTTATTAGTTAGTAAGGAATTAAGAAAAATAAATTTTGATAAAAATGTAAATCGATTAAAATATAAGAGTGGAGATTTAGTTCTAATTAAAAATCAAGTAGGTAATAAGTTAGATAAAGTTTATTTAGGACCATACAGAGTTATTGAAGATGTATCACCAAATGTAAAAATTTTAAAAGATGACAAAGAATATGTAATTCATAAAAATAATACAAAACTGTTTGTAACTTAAAATACTAAGATAAGATGTTTTTTTATATAATATTAGGTTTAAAAGTGTATTACTTTTGATGTTGTATTGTGTTAAGTTAAAAAAAATGCATTATGTACTCACTAAAGTAATAATAACATTTTTTTTTTAAAAAAGGGGAGGTGTAGTGTGCAGCTCACCTAACCTTATATTTGTAACTGCACACACTAATTATGGGCATTATTACACGAATCGTCGAATTGAACAGTTCTCTTTTATTCTGCTTACATCACTCTAATACAAATTACGTTATTCCGAAAGTTCGTCATTGCTATGTACGGTACTCCGAAAACTTGCTAGGACGAATTACTTAATCGAGAATGTTCATAATCGACATTCAGAGAGAGTATTTCGTTTTATGTAGGGATATTGATGTAAGGAGAAGAAAGATAAGAATAAACAATATCAGTGTCTATAGCTACAGAAATGAGAAATCATAACGTAAATAGGTAACAGTAGTTTAATAATAATTCAAAATATGTTACAGTACCTTCAATCATGAGGTAGTTTTACATGACACAATCACACGTTTCACAATCTAAATATATCTATCTACATATAAAAAAAAATGAATAAAATTCGAGAACGGCTGGACCGATTTGACTAATTTTGGTTTTGAAATACTTATTTGTAGAAGTCCAAGGAAGGTTTAAGAGGGTAGGGTAGGTAGGATATAGGTAGGGTAAGTAGGTTTGTTAGGAAAAAGTGCATTGCTACACATACAGCTACAGCGTACAGCTAGTATAACATAAATAATTTGACTGTAATTTAAAACACGAAAATCGTTAAGTTTTTATATCTATATATATAAAAGAAAGTCGTTTTAGTTACTTCGCTTATAACTCAAGAACGGCTGAACCGATTTAGCTGAAAATTGGCAGGGAGGTAGTTTAGAGCCAGGAGAAGGACATAGGATACTTTTTATCCCGGTCTGCGCGGGTGAAACCGCAGGGCGCAGTTTGTTATCATGTTCTTGGCGAGCGCCACGCGCTTCAGGGGAGGCGTGGTCGGGAGTGAGGTACTAGGAGCACATAGCTTACACGGAGATAGTTGAGCGTGGAGTTGATGATTGATGACGCCCTGGCGCGTTATGTTCTTGGCGAGCGTGTCTGGGGCGCGTGATCGGGATTGAGGTACTAGGAGAACATAGCTTACCGGGAGATAGTCGAGTGTGGAGTAGGTGATTGATGGCGCGTTATGTTCTTAGCGAGCCTGTCTGGGGGCGGCGTGGTCGGGATTGAGGTACTAGGAGAACATAGCTTACCGGGAGATATATTATATTCTTGGCGAGCGAGTCTGAGCGGCGTGGTCGGGATTGAGGTACTAGGAGCACATAGCTTACCAGGTGATAGTTGAGCGTGGAGTTGGTGATTGATGCCCCGTGCGCGTTATGTTCTTGGCGTGCGTGTCGTCGGCGCGTGGTCGGGATTGAGGTACTAGGAGAACATAGCTTACCGGGAGATAGTTGAGCGTGGAGTTGAGATTGATGCCCTGGCGCGTTATGTTCTTGGCGAGCGTGTCTGGGTCGGCGTGGTCGGGATTGAGGTACTAGGAGCACATAGCTTACCTCGAGATGGTTGAGCGTGGTAACCTTACCTACCTACCCATGAGATCAGAAAAATGAAGGAATAGGGTAGGGTTGTGTAGGGTAGTTGGGTAGGGTAGTTAGGTAGGTTGGGTAGGGTAGGTAGGTTGGGTAGGGTAGGTAGGATGGGTAGCGTAGGTAGGTTGGGTAAGTTAGGTAGATAGGATAGGGTAGGGTAGGTAAGCTGGGCAGGGTAGGTAGGTAGAGTTGAGTAGGTAGGTAGGGTTGGGTAGTGTAGGTAGGTAGGGTTGGGTAGGAGGAGGTAGTTAGTAAAAATTGCGAGCGAACCAGCGGACAAACATAAATGACTATTTTCGACATTATTTTGCGAGGGAAACATATTTAGGCAATTTCCGAACTCCACGCGGGCGAAGCCGCGGGCAGAAGCTAGTAAACTATATATGCGAGACCGCTTAAATACTCCTTTAAATCCATAGTTTATTTCTTGATCATAATATGTTATTTAATCTTTTTTATGAGCACCGAGCTATTTCTTTTCCGTTTTGTAATATTTGCCGTTATTCTTTCTATTTCCAAACATGTATTTTTTTGCTCTTTTATTAATTCTTGTATTGTTTTACAAATATTCATTTTTCTTTCTATTTAACAAACTGTTCCAACGGTTGTTGTATTAAAACGAAATACTGTCTCCGAGTGTCGATTATGAACATTCTCGATTAAGTAATTCGTTCTAGCAAGTTTTCGGAGTACCGTACATAGTGATGATGAACTTTCGGAATAACGTAATTCGTCGTAGCAAACTTTCGGAGTAACGTACATCGGAGTGACGAACATTATTGGTAATGAAATTCGTCATAGCGTACTTTCTGACTAACGTAATTCGTACTAACGAACTTTATGTATACCGTACATCGGTGTTTTGAACTTCGGAGTAACGTAATACAGTCGTTTTTATGGTATAAACGGACGTATCTTTTTTTACGTTTACTTAGAAGTTGGATTTTTTCACAGCTTGTAAGGACTGTAGATCTATATAATTTCATGGTTTTAATTTTAACTCGATATCTCCACGCGTTCCCAAGATAAAGGGTCTTGACAGACAGACAGACAAACAACAAAGTGATAATTTAAGGGTTCCGTTATTTCCATTACAAATCCGAAACCCTAAAACTCAGCTGTTCCATACATTTTGACCGTGTTGGTTCCCGATGGAAACTTTTCTATGTGTAAGTCAGAATGCTGTACTGAATACGTGACAGCCGTGTTCGCGTCGGTGTGCCTGCCACTCTGTTTATTATTTGTTACACTTTCACGCAACTACTCAACGAGTTTTAATAAAACCTTACACTAAGATTAACCTGTATGGTGTGGGGCGTAAAGAATAGCACCATCACCATCCCATATCTTCCCGTGGGTGTTGTAAGAGGCGACTAAGGGATTTGCTAGAGAACGGGCAGCAGCGTTCTCTGTGCTTTTGTGACAACCGTACTGCAATCGCCAACCCGCCTGCCAAGCGCGGCGATTATGGCAAAACCCCCCAAAATATCAATGTGGCTTGGGGGAGGCCTATGTCCAACAGTGGACGTCTTTTGGGCTGAAATGATGATGATACGAAGATTTCGCTGTAGAATTTGATAAATTGATTAAGCAATCTTTTAGGAGTTGTAAGATATTCGAGACGGGCTTGTAGTGAAACGACGACGATTTATTGTACCACACGTTGAAGAGCGAGGGCGCAGCCACGCACACATACGTCGTACTTACACTACATATGTAACATTCCTCCCCCTAGTACAATAACACTTGTGAACTAAAAGAATTTCTTAAAACAGACCGGGGGACGATTGCGTAATATTCGTTTTGGAGCTGGGTTCTCCATTCTTTCTGGTTCTCCCGGGTTATCGTCAGGGGCCTCATCAGCCTCGTAGAATTCATCCTCTGCTTCTGGTCGCAGGCTTGTCTCACTCGTCGTTGCTGATAACTCATCATTATCAGCATCAACTGTTGCATGCTCATTTGGAGATGAAGTACTTGCTTCATATAATTCCTTTCTCCTCCCTCTGGTCTGACCTGCTTCTCTCTGTGTGGTCGGTGATGTATGACTCTGAGTCATTTGGGTGAGCCTTGTTGGCGGTGACGTTAGTGACGGCGATAATGGCAGTGTGGGCGTTAATGCTGGTGTCGGCGACGGCGATGGCGTTGGTGACAAATCCAACATTGAATCTGAGGGCGGGAGTGGTGACCGATACCCGGGTCCATTTACTTTCATTGTATTTTTGTCTTCAATGTTACTAGTCCCTTTATATGTCATTAACTGATTAAAATGTCTTTTATAAATTTCAGTACTTTGTAAATCTTTTACTAAATACACAACCTTTCCTATTTTTTTTATAATAGTGCCCTTGCACCATGTAAACTTTGTTTTATTCACAAATTTTTTAAACAATACTACTTCATTTATCTTTAAATTATTTGTTTTATTTTGTACGTGTTGATTAGTTTGCAAACACTGTTGATCACGCACACGGTTAAGTAACACACATGACAAGGATGACGATGGTGGCGGTGATTTCGGATTTATAATATCTAATCTTGACCTCAACTTGTGACCGAATACCATTTCCGCAGGGGACAACCCTGTGGTAGTGTGAACAGAATTCCTGTAATCCATAAGATACTTAAGTAGCTTTATATTTGCTGCATCTTTTGTAATTTGAGAGGAAAGACAAGATTTGATTCCTCTTTTCACGATTTTAACATAACTTTCCGCTTGGCCGTTGCTAGGCGGGTGGTAGACCGGTGAAGTGACGTGGTTTATTCCATTTGTTAAGCAAAACTGTTCAAACTCTCGCGAACAAAAAGATGTGCCATTATCACTTACAATCGCTTTAGGTATTCCGTATCTTGAAAAAAAATCACACAGTTTAGCAATAACCGCAGTAGATGTCGTAGCTGAATTCATCGTGTATACTTCTACCCACTTTGAGCATGCATCCACCGCTACTAAATACATGCAACCGTTAATTGGGCCTAAAAAATCGATATGTATCCTATAGAACGGAGCAGCTGGAAACTCCCAGGGCGCGGGCGGCGCGCGCGCAGGGGAGGGGCGCAACTGAATGCAGACATCGCATGAATTTATCATTGTTTCTATCGCACGGTCTATGCCAGGAAACCAGAATCTTGAGCGCGCCTCAGCCTTAGTCTTAACTATTCCTAGATGTGATTGATGAAGCTCGGATAGCACCGTTTCATACATACAGGTAGGTATGACAACCTTATGACCCCTCATAATGCATCCATTTTCAACTGATAATTGCGTTCTACATAAATAGTAAGCTTTTATTCTTGAATCTGTTAGTTTTGGTGGCCATCCCTTTAAAATGTATTTTTAAAATATTATCAGCATCTGTTTCTACGCGTAACTTGTTTACTGTTAACGGCATAGTACCGTCCATAACAAAACATACATACGTAGCACGGACGTACGACACCTCACAATCACAACACTGACACTGTTCAGTGCACGCGCACTCGTGCGGCGCGCGCGGCAGGCTGGCACGCGATAAATAATCTGCACTGTTATCTGCGCTACGTACATACTCAATTGTATAGTTGTAGCTACTTAAGAATAACGCGTAGCGCTGTAGCCTATTAGCCGATATTTCCTGTACCCCTTTGTTAGGTCCAAATATTGATAATAACGGCTTGTGATCCGTTCGCAATATAAACGGCTCGGATTTACCGTACAAATATTGATGAAAACGACGTACCCCGTAAATTATAGCTGTTGCTTCTTTTTGAATTTGCGAGTAACGCGTTTCTGCGGAGTTTAGTGTTCGCGAAACGAAGGAAACAGGCCTTTCGATACCGTCCTCCCCGACCTGAGAAAGAACAGCGCCTAGACCACTAGGACTTGCGTCCACCGTCGATATTATTTTTGCGCTTGGGTCGAAGTGGGCTAGTACTTGCTCTGACGTCATCAACTTTTTTATTGTTGTGAAAGCCTGTTGATGTTCTTTAGTCCAGTTCCATTTACTATCTTTTTTTAGTAATTCATACAATGGACTTAGGGCAGTAGACGCGTTAGGCACAAAATTCCTATAGTAATTTATGAGTCCTAGAAATGACTGTAGCTGGGTTACATTTGTTGGTACTGGTGCTTCTACCATAGCCTTAACCTTTTCCTTAGATTTCTTTAGACCAGCTTTAGTGATGATATGACCTAAGTAGCTAACCTCACTTTGAAAAAAACTACATTTGTCCTTTCGTAAAGTCAAACCAGCATTCTGTAAGCGTTGCAGCACAGTATTCAGTCTTTTGGTATGTTCTTTTTTATCTTTCCCTGTTATCAATATATCATCTAATAAACACAAGACTCCATCTATGCCGGATAGTACACCTTCGATCGCTCGCTGGAAAATAGACGGCCCGCTAGCTAGGCCGAAAACTAGACGAGTGAACCTTAGTAATCCGCGGCTAGTATTTATACAAGTGAGATTTTTCGACTCATCATCTAACTGAAACTGGTTATACGCCATAGACAGGTCGAGCTTAGTGAAATGCTGACCACCATATATTTTTGAAAATAATTCGTTTATGGTGGGAAGTGGGTACTGTTCCACTAGCAAATGTTTATTTATGCTGACAGAGTAGTCAGCACACAGTCTGACTGAACCATCCCGTTTTAGAACCGGAACTATTGGGGAAGCGTAAGGTGAGTATTCAACGGGCTCAAGAATTCCCAACCCTATTAACCTATCAATTTCTTTATTTACTTTATCGCGTAAAGCAAACGCTATTGGGCGCGCTTTACAGAAAATCGGTTTTGCATTTTCTGTCAACCTGAGTTTCACTTTGTATTTATTAAATGTGCCCAACTTATCAGAAAACAATGCTCCAAAGCGCTCTTGTAAATCCCTGGGAATTGTTTCTGAATCTATACTGTTTATCGGTATGAGTTGTAGATTAAAACGAGAAATAAAATCTCTGCCTAACAGCGGAGGCCCTCCGTCACGAACCACATAAATATTTATATAGTGCGTCTGACCTGCGTAACACACCGGCAACCGAACTGTACCTAAGCAAATAATCTTTTTTCTAGTGTACGTCATCAGCTGTTTATGAGTACTTGATAAAGGCACATCCTTGAATGTTCGTAAATAAAATTCCTCGGAAATTACGGTAACTGCAGAGCCGCTATCTATCTCAAACTTGAAGGGCAATTGATTAATCGAAACTTGTTCTACCATAGGTTCTCCCCTGACCGATCGGATATAATACAACTTACCATCATCGCCGGCCTCATCCTCACCGTTGTCACTGCATTCCAACTCAACGTAATTCACTTTTTTTTAACACATTTTACGCAAGTGGCCTTTTTCGTGACACTTTTTGCAGGTATACTTTGCGAACCGACACTCTGATGTTTTGTGGTTTGTATAACCACACACATTGCATTTAACTTTCCTTAAGTTTACACTTTCAACGTCCTTGGATATCTTGTAAAGCTGGTTATCTGATATTGTCCCGGCGCTGGACGCGCTAGCGCTGGCCGCGGCAGCGCGTGCGCAGCTCAAGTTCTCCGCCATTTTGACGACCTCTGCCATGTTTAAAGAAATCAGATCTTTTGTATACAGCTTCTCTTTTTCTTGTCCCGGAAGCATTCCCATAAGAAATCTGTCGCGAAGGGCCTCTTCAATATTCAAGAAGGCACACTTTTCTGTGAGTCCTCGTAGACGCGCCGCCCATTGTGAATGCGTTTCGCCGGTCTGTTGAACTGCCGCGTAAAAGTTATGACGCTCAGCAAATCCAATGCGTTTTGGGTTGAAGTGTGCATCTAGGACATCCAGGAGGTCAGGGTAGGGCACGTCTTCTAAATTCTTCGGGAGCATCAAGTCCGTAGCTAACTTGTAGGTACCCTCGGCGAGTGCGCTCAGCAGGATCGCTTTCCGTTTGCAGCCCGTTGCATCTGTTGACGTAGTGATATCATTCGCCAGAAAATATTGCGAGATTCGGCCTCTATACGTTTTCCACGTTTGTATATTGTGGTCGAAAGTATTTAATATACCGAATTGCGTTGAAAAAGACATTTTAGATGCAACTTTTTTTTACTCGCGGGTAGATCGTCGCCACTGTAAGATATTCGAGACGGGCTTGTAGTGAAACGACCGCTGGTTGGTTACACACTGATTTATTGTACCACACGTTGAAGAGCGAGGGCGCAGCCACGCACACATACGTCGTACTTACACTACATATGTAACAGGAGTCTCTTGTGTTAAAAATATAAATAGAACTAATACTATTTGCATACTAAAGGTTGATGATCAACCTCTAAGTAATTAAGTATGCTATGTAAGTCTGTTGATATTTTTGCAAAAAGACGCGACGGTTTTCCTTAACCTAGGTCATGGTATATCCAGGGGTTTCATTCATCTGAATTCGTTCCGCCGTTAATACAAATGTTTGTATTTTTTAAACTTATTTTATTTTTTCTTAGCCTTGACTGCCCTACTCCTGGTTAACGAAACCAAGGAAAGATACAAAATTTAAAAAAATGTAATTTTGGTAGGAGGGGGAGCGCACCCCCCCCCCTCAGCAATGCCCATGGTGACAAGCGACAACATTTCAAATTTCAAATAAACTACCTGTGAAAGTTGTTTATATCCCTACATCAACTAGAAAAGAGGTGATGATCTTGCCACAGACAGACACACAGATACACAAATACACAGATACACACGTCAAACTTATAACACCCCTCTTTTTTGGTCGGGAGTAAAAAACGGACTTACCAAAAATAAAGAATTTCATCATGACACAGTATAATCAGACCTTCTTAATGAATTTGGTTTTGGTACCCGAGTTTTTATACAAAACACTCTAGATCAGATAAGCGTAGATTATAATAGATAGGATTTTCTACGAGTTTTCCTTGCGATATCTATACTCAATACTCAATTCTTTATTGCATACATTAATTGATAAGTTATATATGATTGTTTAACACTGGATTATGCAAAAAAACAACACGGCTGTAATCCCCGAAAGATTAACTCCGAGCTAAGGTAGGTGCACCTATACTACTCCTACATTAACGCCGAGCTAAGGTAAGGTGCACCTATACTACTCCTACATTAACGCCGAGCTAAGGTAGGTGCATCTATACTACTCCTACATTAACTCCGAGCTAAGGTAGGTGCACCTATACTACTCCTACATTAACGCCGAGCTAAGGTAAGGTGCAACTATACTACTCCTACATTAACGCCGAGCTAAGGTAGGTGCACCTATACTACTCCTACATTAACGCCGAGCTAAGGTAGGTGCACCTATACTACTCCTACATTAACGCCGAGCTAAGGTAGGTGCACCTATACTACTCCCACATTAACGCCGAGATAAGGTAGGTGCACCTATACTACTCCTACATTAACGCAGAGCTAAGGTAGGTGCACCTATACTACTCCTACATTTCGCAATTTATGTTCATCATGTTCCTGACCTTGTCCCACGTTGCTTGGGGTGCGCAACACGTTTCTTGCACTTACATTCTCTTCTGTCAACCATCACGCTATCATTAACTCCTTTCTTTCCTATCGTTCCTCGTGTATCCATCCATCGTTTATAAAAATACATCACAATTTGCTTAATATCTAGCTCGTGTTACACAATTTGTGAAAGGCATACTAGTTTATTTAACCCTGCCTCCTAAACCAGGATACCCTGTGTTTTAGGAGGTGTGTGTGTTGTGTGTGTGTGTGTGTGTATATGTGTGTGTGTGTGTATGTGTGTGCGTGTGTGTGGACAATTGTTGAGAATGTTATAAATATATTACATGTGGAGGAAGTTAATGTGGTTTCTCGGTCTGCACATAGCCGAAGAAGATACAGAAGATTCAGTAATTTACGCTTAGCGTCGTGTTTATTGAGTCTGGTTATAGATGAGGATTTATTTATGTTTTTATATATTATTGAGCTCAAGACATACAAATGAGACATTATTGAAATGGGACAAGCCTATTTCCTGGTCACAAATCTAAGCGGCTAATAAGAAATTCCTGGTGAATAAACCGAATAATACTTTGCGTGAGCTGGAAATCGAACTCAAGCACTCATGCTAGGCAGTGTCACTTAGTCTCACGACATCACAATGTCATTTTAAATATTTCCTTTAAATTATGTTTTTCACTGACTAACTGGCAAAAGCGACATACCTTTATATTTTCCACATAAGCCAAATACAAAATTTAGATTTTTCGGGCTTTCTGATTTTTTTTTTGTACTTTTTATAGTTCCAAAAACAATAAAGATTAATTAGAGCACTTGAACCCTACTCGGCAAGTGCTATTTATCTAATCTTGAAATAATCCCAATGTGCAATCCTTTTCATCCCTTGTGATATTCTACTTGCGTAGTTCAATTAACATCATATTATTTTGTGTATGAATTTGTTTTTAATTACATAAAAATCATTACGATACACTTTTAATCTCGAAAGGATTAAGCAGAGGTGTACCTAATAGCCATTACACCAGTGGTGTTTTAAATTAATTAAATTCCCTACCCGGGTCGACCCTATTGAAATCAACTGAACACAAATCTAGACTCCGTGGCTGCTACTAAGGAATTCCTGAGAGGAAAACCTAATTACACTGTCCGACCCGGGAATTAAACCAAGGTGCTCTTGCTCAGCAGTGTCACTTAGTCACGTGACATCAGCATGACATATCAAATACTTGCTGTTACCCGCGACTTCGTACGCGTTAGGTTCGTGATTTGCTTAAAATAAGTTTTTTTGTGAGGAGGTTCCTGATTCCTATTCTTTGTTTTGAGTTCGTTTATGCATACCAATTTGATCTTCAATCTATACAGCCCACATAAATATACATACAGGCCGAGATTGCACAATTAAACGCGAGTCAATTGCGCATGTATACCGCAGCCGCAGTTCAATTGTTCGCATCGACTGCCTCAGACGGATCGCCTCGGTCTGTATGCACGTGATCGCACTTTGTCTGTACCGCTAACGACGTGGTAGAAATATACGGGGAGGAAATTGTGACGGTAGCGTTCGGGAACGTGGATTGTTAGCACTTAGTTGAACAATTAATCAGGGTAATTTAAACAGTTGTTGGTAAGCTATGTCGTCATCATCATCATCATCATTTCAGCCCAAAAGACATCCACTGCTGGACATAGGCCTCCCCCAAGTGTTGCCATATTGACATTTTGGGGGGTTTTGCCATAATCGCCACGCTTGGCAGGCGGGTTGGCGATCGCAGTACGGTTGTTACAAAAGCACAGAGAACGCTGCTGCCCATTGTGTGGCTAATCCTTTAGTCGGCTCTTACGACACCCACGGGAAGATATGGGATGGTGCTATTCTTTACGTCCGACACCATACAGAGCTATGTCGTAATTTGAGATAAAATAATAGATCTCATGTGTTTGATACATTCTGTAGAAGCATGTGATTCATCATAAGTGGTGGTCTATGACAATAATGCATACTTTATTATTATCAAATTAGGTATTTTTATGTCGGTAGTATACATACATTATAAGCGACTGTTTAACCTTACAGCTTTTGACGTTAAAGTTATCAGACGCGTAGTCTCTCATTAATAAACCACGAAAATAAAACAATATTAAATTCTGTTTTTTTGTGTGGTGTTAAAATGAAATCTTTAAATTATGCTGCGCTATTAGTAGATAACAACTTGAAGTACTGACCAGAGTTAGTAAATGTAGACTGTGGCAATATCCAAACGGCTGTATAGAACGTATAGTGTGCCCAAGTGCACCCTTTTTTTTTTTTTTTTTCGGATGCGAAATCATCAAATGACTTCTTCCGCTCTGGGCGGAGCGGAAGGGAGTGTCAGACTTGACTGACTAAAACCCATCCATGTTCCTTCTTAGCCCTTTGCGTTCCAGGGGCACGGTATCTCTTTCGAACAACCCGCAGCCCTGGCAGGCATCGGCCCTCTCGGACCCCTTCCGATTTGCTGACATCTCCTTGAGGCGCGCGTGGAACACGAACGCGCCGTCGGCACGGCCTGTCGTCATAAGTCGGACGGACGGTGAGCTAGCCCATTACTCACCGTCCACAGGCCCGCGCCTACGGTGGCCGGGGGCCACTGGTTGCCCCCCGACGCCCGGGGCGTCTCCCGCGGCGGCTGGGACGTGAGGTTCTCTCCCTCTCACGTTCCGCCACCTCCTTCGCGCCCAAGTGTACCCTTGGATCATAATCTACTCTGCCAGGCCGTATCGCAACATTATCTGAAAATGACCATGTTAAATAGCGCGCACGATCATAACGTATATCTCTATGTTTACACATTAAGGCATACAATGACTAGGTCTTGGATAACGCCCAATTGTCTGTTATTACCCTTATTTGAGCCGTTACGATTAATTGGGCTTAGAAGCAATGACAATAGTCTAGCTTTAGGTCATAGATAATAGGTCTGTAGAATCTAGGCTTTGTCTCGGTAAGCATATTCAGTGGGTTGTTATGATAATCGGTGTAATAACATTGAATATTTCAAAGTCTTTGGCGATAGATTTTTTTTATTGTTTTTGATAAACTCAAACTCAAATTCTTTATTGCATTCATGTGTATACATTTATTTGTCACAATAGCAAAGTTCCAACATGAAACCCGGTTAGGGCACGGCAACGTAAAAGATTGGACAAAACAAGCATCTAGTTAGTAGGTATACTGGATTGCAAATTTGTTAAACAAATATAATTATTATACTAGTATCTAGGTTTATGTAGTTATTGTAATAAATATCATGAGGTTATACAATTTTCTTTTTTCGTATATTTATTATTATTGGTGAAGCGGATGCGGTAAAACAAAACAAAATGTGGGAAAAAAATATATGAGCGGAGGGAGTTTAAGATGCCCAAAAAACTCAATCAGACAAGCCATAAAGAAAAGCAATCAACTCACCCGTGGTCAAACTCACCCGTGGTCAAACTTCCCGTGGGTGTCGTAAGAGGCGACTAGGGACTTAGCAGAGAATGCGCAGCAGCATTCTCCGTGCTTTTGTAACAACCGTAGAAAAATCTGGAGTGGCGACCACGAACCGGAGGACGTTGCGTTGGAAGACCTCCCACTAGGTGGACTGATGACCTGGTGACGGTTGCGGGGATTCGCTGGATGCAAGTCGCACGGTCAATGTGGCGACACTTTTGGCAGGCCTATATCCAGCATTGGACGTCTTTCAGCTGAAATGATGATGATGAAGCCAATCCAATACAAATTCGTCTTTACCATCGTTGTGTGTAGGACCTAAAATTGCTACACAGCTTGCCGCACTGTTTTCTTTCCCGTAAGTACTGCAGTCTCCAGTCAACGTATAGTTTTCAGCTAATTGCCAACACTCACGTCTCACATTGTTTAAACTTCCTTCTACGATTGTGTGACAAACTTGCAAAAGGTAAGCTGCGTTTAACCGTGGGTGCTCTGTATGGTGTCGGACGTAAGCTCTGTATGGTGTCGGACGTAAAGAATAGCACCATCCCATATCTTCCCGTAGGTGTCGTAAGAGGCGACTAAGGGATTTGCCAGAGAATGGGCAGCAGTGTTCTCTGTGCTTTTGTAACAACCGTATTGCGGTTGCCAACCCGCCTGCCAAGCGTGGCGATTATGGCAAAACCCCCCAAAATGTCAATTTGACTTGAAAGAGGCCTATGTCCAGCAGTGGACGTCTTTTGAGCTGAAATGATGAATGATGATGAAGTGTAGTATCCATCACTGGTTGGTGGGGCTATTGCTCGCGGCCGCACGCATGGTAGATCACTTCCGATTCTCTCTCACAGAGAGGAGACATGCGGCAGGCATGACCAAATTTGGCGGCCTTTAGAACAAAATAGAGATTATTTGTTCGTTCATGTTTGATTGGTTAATCGATTGACGATGGACAATGACGATTTCACGATCTCCGAAAACTTCAAGAGTGTCTACATTTATGAAGGTTTTAAATCATGGCAACATAAACATATGATTTTAAACATTTATTTTTTTCTCTAACAATAGGATATTCAGTCAAAACGTTGAGATTAATGCAATGTTTATCTGGTCTAAGTTACGAAAGGTCAACGACCGCAAGTAACAGGGCAAGGGTAGGAAGATTTGTTACCCCCGGGTACCGCGGCAAGTACCATTACGCTCTACCCCGACTCCCGCGCAGTCCGCTCTGAAAGTAAAGAGAATGATTACATTAATAGGTTGATTTATTTATCGTATTCCATTAATTACAAAGTAAGGTTTCAATAATTATAACCATTTGGCCACGATTTATCGGGACGCGACTTGCAACGCAACGATACTCACGTGAAGGAAAATAAGTGACGACACACACGTCGGCGTCTGTCTTGACGCAAGTCGCATCGTCTGAAGTCGACTACAGGATGTAAGAGCTGTAAAGATTTAGCCTTGTCCTAACCGACCGTTGTGTTTATTTTGTTGCCTTGCGATTATGTATAAAAAATTGCAGTAGGAACGTCTTCCTAATGGTCATCTTCGGACGAAAAACTTTGGTTCTCAGTCAAATTTCTTTGGGATAAGGTATAATTGTATGTTGCAGCAATGTACAACAATGTGTATATTTATGTGTGTGTTTATATGTGTCCTTATAAGCCGCATCTATCTCAAACTTGACTTGTTTGAGTATACGTAACGTAACTAACACGAAACTTGGGAACTTGGTAACAAGTTACTAAGTAGAGATGAAAGGTGTACCACGAAGACACACGTGAAAATAACATCACGCCGGCTTACCTGAAGGGTTAGGCAGAGATGCAGCTATAGTACACCCAGTTTCCACCTAGTTTTGAAACCGCAGCGCAAAATTAAAAGTCACCTAAAGTTTACTAAAGTAACTTATCAAAAACGACGTAATTATCTATTTACAGGACGTAAACTATAAAATCGTGAGCGTTGTATACAAATAACACTTACAGGCAAGAGCTGCCGTAGGTGAACCCATCCTGGCCACACACGGGGATGTAGATAGCTGGGCACACGCAGGGTTTCCTAGCGGTGGTCACCATGGCTCCTATCAGCACCAGGAACAGGGTGAATACTGGGGAGACATAGATAAGTGATGATACTACTGAATTATATCTTAAACCTGTAATTTCACGAAGGGTTTACTACAGCCACAATTAGCTATTTTTTCACTAACACAAGGCCACACATAAATGTCCGCCTGCGAAATCTGCATAAATGCATATTTTATTCAAATCAAATCAAATCATTTATTTTAAATAAGCCAGTTACAGGCACTGTTGAATGGTCGAACAACAATAAAAATGAAGCTATAGTCCCAGTCACAAGACATAATAACTGTGAAAGTACTGTAGTTGCCCATTCCAAGGCGTAGATCTCTATGGAGAAGAATGGGCAAGAAACTCAATGGGCACTCTTTTAAATCAGAATCTTGTTACAAAAACCTTGGTTACATCATTCATGTTGAGATGGTACATTATGTGAGAACGATGTAGCAAGACTTCACGTTAAAAGTGTCCATAGCAAAAACAAAAAAAAAACAATTAAAAGATAAAATAATTAGTTCGAAATAAGCCGTGGCAGCTAAGAGACGACCAGGCACAACTGACAGCGCCCGTTCACGAACATGACGCATGGATCAGCCATCATTCAACTCAACCATTTTGAAGGGAACTAAATGACCCGACACACACGCCGCCATCAGCGTGACATTTGAGTGAGCATGACATACTCTCAACCGCCAGGGCACATTCAAGTCAATAAAAGACGTAGGTTTCCAGTAAATGATAGCTATCTAGTACATAGGACTCACACAATATGGGCAATGCGATTATACAAGGTGTTGTTTTGCATTCTCGTCAAAATTCAGGAGATTGTCACAAAATACATAAATAATAGGCTAAAATTACGTTACCTAGTTAATTATTAATATACGCTGATTTTTTGGTTGTTTAAGTATGTCAGTATTTCAGAATAACCCCTTTAACGTGGTATAAGGAATAAGAAATTATCGAATAAACGTTTGAGATTGTTTGTATGTGTGGAAGCGCGGTTATAGGGCAAGATTCAGGCGGGCCGCGTTTCAAACACGGGAGTTTCACACTTACCGATTTCCGAAAATAAGAAATAAAAAAAAGTTATCCACCCAGTTTATTATTGATTCGGGACGAGAATCATTATCATAGTAACCTCCTTGAATTTGACGAGGTTGCAAAACAACACCTTGTATAATACAAAATTAATTGAATTTATACATTTCAAAGATAGTTGTACAATCTTCAGCAGCTCCAACAATACTATTTAATGCTATCAATTTATGCGAACCTGTCCTACTTTAGCGAGTCTGAAGCCTGGCTGAACTAATTGGTCTCTATTTCTAGTATTGTAATTGTGTCTGTCACCTCTTTTACTAAAAAGATGCAGATTTTTTCTTACGTACATTATGTTTTCGTAAATGTATTGGCAATGTACCGTCATGATGTTAATGTCCTTAAACAGTTCCCTTAGAGAATCGCGCCTACGGAGATTATATATGGCCCTGATGGCTCTTTTTTGCAAAATAAAAATAAACTCAATGTCTGCAGCCCGTCCCCATAACAAAATGCCGTAAGACATTATACTATGAAAGTAACTAAAATAGACCAATCTCGCGGTATCAACATCGGTATATTGACGGATTTTCTAACAGCATATGCTGCTGAACTTAACCGCCCCGCAAGAGATGTTAAATGAGGACCCCATTGAAGCCTTGAATCAAGCGTAACCCCCAAGAAAACCGTTTATCGACAAATTTTTATCACTTTTTCTCATATACGTTAATGAGCTGTGTAAGTTATCCTTACCCAACTGCAAAATCATAGCTTATGCCGATGACACAGCTCTAATTGTACATGGCCAGGACTGGACTGAAACTCGCCTCAATTCGGAGTTTGCCTTGAGCACCGTCATGAGGTGGCTCACCACAAATCTTCTTACACTAAATGTCAATAAGACCAAATTTATCACGTTCTCTACTACGAAGTCAAGTCAACCACCTACACCGATTGAAGTTCGTGCGCACACTTGCCCTAACTCACACGATAACTGTGGCTGTCAACAATTAGAAAATACTCCTACTATCAAATATCTTGGCGTCACTCTTGATAGCAACCTGAAATGGAAACAACATATTGCTTCAACTGTAGCTCGTGTACGAAAACTTATATATATATTTAAAAAGCTCAGAGGCGCGGCCGACTTTAACTGTTTAATAACCGTCTATTTTGCTCTCGCTCAGTCTGTTCTTGGGTATTGCCAAACGGTCTGGGGTGGTGCCGGTAAAACAGTGATGCTACGTGTCGAACGAGCGCAGAGAGCTGTCCTGAAGGTGCTGGCAAGGAAACCAATCCGATATTCGACATCCTCTCTGTATACCCTCTGCCAGGTCCTTACCGTCAGACAACTATTCATACTTCAAACTGTTCTTCGCAAACACAGCCAACTTATCTTTGACCCAAAATGCTGTTCTACACCCCGCTCAAATAGGATTTGTAGCACTGAGTCTCGTAGAACCGTTGCTGCAAGTCGACATTACAAACATATAAGCTCAAAAATATATAACAAATTAAACAAAAGCTTACACATTTACCCATTAACCAAGACCAAATGCAAAATGAAGCTTGAGTGCTGGTTAAAATCACAAAGTTACGATGATACAGAGAAACTCGTGGAAGTGTAAAACACTTATCTTACCCTCGCACTTACCCCAACTAAGCCTCACACAGCACACATGACACAAACACCACACATGCCACAAACACCACAAGCACCCCATGCACACCTCATTAGCTCACCGTCAAAATACATCCCAAATGTTGTTTCCTGTACTGTTTATTTCATTTAATCTTATATTTTGTTTTAATTAAAAATTTAAAAAGAATCTATACTAATTACCTCTTAAGAACTTTTAGCATGGAACATCATTCCATTCTGTATTTGGGAAAGGGCGTCGTTAGCTGCGCCACAGTTTATACTTTTGCAGCTACCATCGTTTTACTTGTTGTACCTAGTCTTATGTTTTTGTTCCGAAATAAACTTTTATTATTATTATTTATTACATATTTATTTATTTATAATTCTAGTTTCTCTTTATTCAATATTATACAATCAGTACATTTAACACTCGGTAATGAAAATCTTATGCATTTAGTCTTATTTTCATTTAATACTAAATTGTTTGCTGTGAACCAATTATGTACCTGAAGTAGTGCATTATTGACGTTATCTAGATTTTGGGCCCGTCTATTTATCTTAAAAATTAAGGAAGTGTCATCAGCAAATAACACCATAATTTGTGGTTGGCTTTTCAAAAAAGAGGGTAGATCGTTAATATATACTAGAAAGAGGAAAGGACCCAATATTGAACCCTGCGGAATCCCCATTTTTACTTTAAAACCCTGTGAATTAACACCATTTATTTGAACTTGCTGTTGTCTATCACTCAAATATGATTTTACCAAACTAAGTGCAAGTTTACCAAGTCCGTAATGCTCAAGTTTCAAAAGTAATGTGTCGTGATTTACGCAGTCAAATGCTTTGGAAAGGTCACAAAATATTCCAATGGCGTCTTGGGACTCTTCCCACGATGTAAATATGTGCTTTAATAAGTTTACACCGGCGTCAGTTGTACAACGTCCCTTGGTGAAACCATACTGTTGATCGTGCAAAATTTTGTTGGTGTTAAAATGATTGAGCATTTGATTAAGCATTACCTTTTCAAACACCTTGCTAAAAACTGGCAACACGGGTACAGGTCTATAATGATTAGTATCTTTACTGTCTCCGGATTTGAAAAGAGGGATGACTTTACTGTATTTCATTAAATCAGGGAAAACTCCTTGGTCCACACACAAATTAAAAATTAAAGCTAAGTATGGTGCTATAGTCTCAACGATGGATGTACAAACTTTGATAGACATTCCCCATAGATCTTCGGTCAGTTTGATTTTTATTTGCCGGAAAGCTTTAATAACTGTCATAGGGTTTATGTGTTTAAATTTAAATTCAGCGGGGCAGCCAGACACGTTCGCTTTTAATAAAGCAAGTGAGACTTCCGGTGAGGAATTTAGAGCCTCCGTAGTTTTAAGCGGAATATCGGTAAAGAAATTTACAAATTCTTGAGCTACTTCCTGATCAGAGCTTTTAGGACCACATTTTGTATCTAATGTATAGCTAGTGTTAACGATTTTTTTCCTATTAGTCTCATTATTTATAACTTTCCAAACTGTCTTTATCTTATTTTCTGCGTTTTTGATCTTATTGCTAATGTGCAAGGCTTTAGCAACCTTGCATATATTTCTAAAAATTTTTGAATAATAAGCAACATACTTGTTAAAAGTTTCAGTGTTTATGAAAGGCTTAAGGCCATACAGCTCAAATAGTCTTTCCCTACTTTTTCTTATACCTGTAGTTGCCCAATCACTAAAAATAAATTTAGAGCAAATGCTTTTCATCTTCTTTTCAAAAGTTTTATTGAATTCAGTGTGAACTATTGAAAAGAAATGATCATACAACTGATTTACCTTAATATCGTCCATATGATGACTCATAACACTTAACTTGTTCTGTAGGGAATTATTATATTTATTTAATTTGTTAGTTGTTATAGGTCGAAATTTAATCTGAACTTTTTGCACCGGTGTAATACAACTAAAAGTTACCGTTTGTCCGCTATGATCCGAAGGCAGACAAGTTACTATAGCTTTATCTAAGAAATCACAATCGCAGAAAACATTATCAATACAAATAGCAGAAGATGGAGTGACTCTAGTTGGTTCTATAAAAATGTTGGCTAAATCAAATGACTTAAAAAGATTTAATAACCTACTGCTATTCGAATTTTCTTCCAAAATATTTATATTGAAATCACCACAGATAATTGCAAATTTATTACTGGCTGTAAGTTTTGCCAGTTTTTTTTAAACGTTGCCCGATTCCGACTTTTTTACTGTTCCGTGCAGGAATCGAACCCGCGACATAGCAGCCAAGCGTTCAACCACTGTGCCAACCACGCTAACAAAAAATATTAAGTCCCGTTGCTATCAACTGGTAAAGTGCCTTGCTGGGAAAAACAAACATTGGCTCTTCCTTAAAAACTCGCCCTTTTTTCCCTAGGATGTAAGCAGAAAAATATAAAGTACCTACTCATCATATGCCTAGCCTATTCCCAACTATGTTGGTTTCGGCTTCCAGTCTAACCAGATGCAGCTGATTACCTGTTGTTTACATGAGTTTTTTACGACCTATCTGACGTCCACAACCCGGTTAGTACTGGGTAATCCCATACCCCTTGGTAAGACTGGTTGTCAGAATTTCGGGTTACGACTACCTGTAACGACTCTCAAACATCTACAAATGACAGTCGGGACCAATGGCTTATCGTGTTTTCCGGGACACGGAGCAAACTCGGTTTGTAAGGGGTGGTCACCCATCCACGGACCAACCTAGGAAAGCGTGGCTTACCCTGAAGATTGATCCGAGCTTCAGTTATTATGTAGCCACGAGCTCCTCTACCTACAACGATCTCTATGTACTCCTGTTATTTTAATTTCTAATAAAATACTTTAGAACAGACTTACCCAAAGTTACCTTCATATTGTCCTTGCGAAGTCACAAATTGATCACGACTAATGACTAACTTGCGTCCAAGTGTCTTTTATATAAAGCGGCACGTTCAGTTAGCGCCAACAATGTTTCTATGTACGAATATGTTGTTCGTGTTCTTGAAGAAATTGCAATCGGATAGGTTGCAATTTATTTGTGAATTGTTATTCTAAACACGTTATGCAAATACAGTAAGATTATTTGCGTGTATGAAACTCTAAAATTGATAAAATTACCATATTAATTAAGGTTACTATGGTAATTTTATCAATTTTATAGTACATACTGTATTCATTATTAAATGGTGTCTAGTCTTTGCACTATGAGCGTCGATTCGAGCGTTCTAATTCAAACAACTCGCTTTTATTTTATTTGAGTTTTAGGCTCGTTGGTCCAGTTGGTGAAGTGCTGGGTTCGATTCCTAGGTCGGACAAAGTGTTATTGGGTTTTTCCATTAGTAATTTCTCAGTAGTTCCCACGGAGTGTAGATTTGTGCCCGGTTGATGGCAATAAGTACGCCCCCCCTAAATGGGACTTCATAAAAACAAAATTGGCGAAATGTGGTGGCACTGTTTGCTTACACCTCTGCCTAAGCCTTCGGGGATTACAAGGCGTCATGTTATGTTTTTTAAATGTTGTGCTAGGTACCGATCTGGGCGGCTGACCTGACGGCCGGCAGCATCGCAGTCCTGCGGAGACCGCAGCGGGTGATGGCGGTCAGAGTCATCAGGGGATATCGCACGATCTTCTACGAGGCGGCTTGTGCACTGGCCGGATCCCCGCCCTGGGAGCTGGAGGCGAAAGTTCTCGCGTCACTGTGTCGGTGGCGCGAGGACATGCGGGGTCGAGGTGAGCGACCGATGCAGTGACAATGACAACAGGAGCAGCGTCGGTCGCAGCTTCACGAGGTTCTGGTGGCGAAATGGCGGCCTACCGCTGGTCTCAACATCATCGAGGCGATCCGGCCAATGCTCGACCTGTGGCTCGGGAGGAGGCACGGCTCCCTGTCGTTTCGGGTGACGCAGGTGCTCTCGGGGCATGGTTGCTTCGGGAAGTACCTGTGTCCCATAAACAGGGAGCCGGACGCTCGGTGCCACCACGGCGTCGACTGTCGGGAGGACACGGCGCGTCTTACGCTGGCAGAGTGTGCCACTTGGGAGGAGCCACGCAGTGTCCTCATCTCTGGAGTAGTCATCACGCAGAAGGACGCTGAGGAAAGGGAGAGGGAGATCACAACCTCTCACCCAGTCCACTGCAGGCGCACCGGGCGTTGGCGGAGGGCGGACAATGCCCTCTTCCAGCCCCCGTAAATGGGTCCATGGGCGACGGGCTTGGGGCCGTCCGTCGCCTCCTATACATCGGACCCGAGGTCAAACTCCTCACTCCCCCCCTCTACCCGAGATGAGGCCCGCCGTAGCGGGCCGGCACCAGCCGGGGGTTGCGGAAGAGTCGTACATACCTGCGACCCCCGGCGTAGGTGAGAGATGGAACACCGGGGTGGTTTTTAGTCAGTATAGTCTGACAGACCCCTCCGCCCTCCTCAGGTGGAGGACATCCATGAGGATTTTCCTGCCCACAACAAAAAAAAAAGGTACACATCCATTCTGAATGATTAAAAAAAATATAATAAATTGCTGGGTACAAATAAAAGAAGAATTATTTATTTGGATATTTTTATAACAATGATGAAGAACTTCGGTTAAAATGATAAATAAATCGAAAGTATCGTGATCTGCTATTCTGGTCTTGTAAACGTTGCATTTATTGAATTGCGTCCGGGCCCAGTGCGCAGACCATTCTGGAACATAATGAAAATAACATTAAATATTACGGTGAGAGAAACAGCAATAGGAGATTTATATATATATATTGTTATTGGACTTAGTATTTTCAAATGACTCGGTAAATTTTACTGAATGTGACGATCCTTTAGCATTACCTGTTGACCTACATCATAAACCATTGATAATTACTGCCAACTTTGTTGAGATTCACAAATTGACCGATAAATTGACTACGAAGCATGTATTTTCTAGAGGTGACTTACACAGCTATTAAATCTGAATTTGACCAAATCAATTGGAATGAGTTTTTACTTGCTGATTCTTTAGATAGTGCTGTAGAACTTTTTTATACTAAAAAGCTTACAGACAAGTATATCCCAACTAAATCATTTAGACAATCATCTTATCCGCCTTGGTATAATTCTGCTTTGGTCAAGGTTCTGAGAGAGAAATATAAATATCATTGCAAATTCAAAACGTACGTTAATATGTGCGACTTTCACTCTTTTCCTCTTTTACGGAATGAAATGTGCCCCATTCTCAAATTTTAAAGTTATTAAAGACCCTGGACCTCTCAAAATCGGGCGGTCCTGATATTATACCTCCACTGTTTATAGTAAATTGTGCCAACAGCCTTGTTGTACCACTGGTTATTTTATTCAGGCGGTCACTTTCCGAGGGAATAGTTTCGAGGATTTGGAAATCAGCATTCGTTACTCCAGTTTTCAAAAAAGGTAATAAGTCTGATATCTCTAATTTCGACCAATATCTAAGATATGTCTGTTCTCCAAAATCCTCGAACGCATTATTTACTGACATTTACGCTGCTATGAAATGCAATTTTGGTGATAAACAGCATGGCTTTCTTAGGAAGCGTTCCACTACATCTAACTTAATTTTGTCCCATGAATTTATATCCGAAGGTGTGGAACAGCGTGCACAAGTTGACGTTATTTATACTGATTACAGTAAATGCTTTGATCGTATTGACCATGGACTACTCTTGGAAAAACTTTTAAATGCCGGAATACACGGAGATTTGTATCGTTGGTTCTCCTCTTATATTGACAACAAAACTCAGGCTGTGGTACTTCAGGGGTACACATTTGGATGGAGTTCTGTCCCTTCTGGAGTTCCTCAAGGTTCGATTTTAGGATCCCTTTTATTTACTCTCTTTATTGCTGACGTGAAACACTGTTTTGAAAATTGTTATATTTTACTTTATGCTGACGATATGAAGGTTCATAAAATTATCAGAAACAAATCAAATACATACCTGTTACAGATGGATTTGAATAGATTTGAAGAATATTGTAGACGTAACTGGCTTAATTAGAATGTATCAAAATGTTTCCACATGACTTTTACTCGTCAGAAATCTATAATTGATTCCACATACAAGCTTAACAATATCAATATAGGCAAAGTCAATAGTATTAAGGATCTTGGTATTATACAAGATAGCAAGCTACTCTTCGATCAGCATATTGACAGTATAGTAAATAAGGCGTCAAGAGCACTTGGTTTCATAATGAGAGACTTTCAGAGAGCCAGTCGCAGTTTCAACGAAATTTCTTGTAAACCTGGCATTGACCTATTCTACACCAATGCAAGCACAGTAAGGAGATTATTAGCAAAGCTATTTTTTGTTCAAGAGACACCTACCTGCACTTGAACCTATATCCATATCCATACATAATAATATTAAAAATGCGAAAGTCACTCTGTTTGCTAGTATGTTTGTTTGTTACCTTTTCACGACTAAACGGCTGTTTGGATCTTAGTGAAATTTGGCAAGAAGATAGATTTCAACCTGGGGAAGGACATAGGCTATATATCATCACGCTACGACCAATAAGAGCGGAGCAGCAATGAAAAATGTTGCGAAAACGGGGAAAATGTGACGCAGACGAAGTTGCGCGAGACAGCTAGTTATTTATATTAGCATTAAATAAAATTAATGAACCAACTTTGAGGAAGTGACTGACTTTTATTAAGAAGTAAAAATTTTGTTTTTATCTGTGGAAGCTTGTAATTAGCAATTTAGTTATATATTTTTGTTATTAAAATGTTATTAGTCTGTAAGCTTTCCCAAAATGTATAAAAAAGGTGACAAAACTACACATTTGTAATCCCTGAAGAAGATTTTCGCCCGTTCTTTTTTTAAGTCCTATGTAGTGGAGTGCGAGCCTACAGCTATCAGCCAGGCACAAGTAATTTTAGACTCCGAGCCTGCTACAGAGAAATCACCTGATGGGAACACTTCTTATACCATCTTTCAGTAATCATTCACATTCAGTGAGGCCTCTCACTGAATGTGAATTCAATTCAATTCAATTCAAAATTTGTGATTCAATTCAGTGAGGGCTCTAATCTACCTGCCATCACTACTTTTATTTAGAGTCGGCGCAGCATGTCGTCTTCTTCCATACTTCACTATTACTTGTCATCTCATCGGAGACCTTTTCTCTTGCCATATCATCCTTCACAGTCCATCCATCGTTTCTGTGGTCTTCCACTCTAAATGTAGTACATAGTATTAATGCGAAAGTTGGTTAGCATGGATGGATGTATGTTTGTTGTTTCACCAAAAACTAAAGAACGGATTTGGGTGATATTTGGCACACAGATAGACTATAACCTGGATGAACGCAAGGAATACGAATACTTTTTACCTTCGTAGTACGATCCCGTGGCACAATTATCGATCTCCACGCGGGTGAAGTCGCTGGCATAAGCTACTACATGCAAAATAAATTATATCTATTTATTTTATAAAAGGAAACTAACTTTATACATTACAACGATTAACAAACTAATAAATTAAAAAAAAACTAAAATTGCAATAAGTTATAAAAGGGCGTCAAAAAACTGCTCCTCAACGCTGTCACCTGGTAATGTGCCAAAGAGACTGGCAGCATTGCCACGTTGTATGGCAATACTTAGCCTCTGGCCAAAGTAAAAGCCAGCCCTTAGGTCACGGGAAGCGTCAACTAAGCGTTTCGAAATTTCCTTAAAAAGGCTATGAGCACTAGGACCCCACGGCCCCAGAGTTTCAACCCCAAACGGCTTTCATCATCATCATCTTCCTGCCCTTGTCCCATTTTATTTGGGGTCGGCGCAACACGTCTCTTTCCTCCATTCTCCTCTGTCATTCGTCATGCTATCATTTACTCCTTTTTCCTTCATATATATTTTCACGCAATTCATCCATCTTTTCTTTGGTCTCCAAACCCCAAACGGCTTCATTTAACATTTTAATTTAATTCATCATCATCATCATCATCATCATTTCAGCCGAAAGACGTCCACTGCTGGTCATAGGCCTCCCCCAAGTGTCGCCACATTGTCCGGTCCCGTGCGACTCGCATCCAGCGGATCCCCGAAACCTTCACCAGGTCATCGGTCCACCTAAGTAAGTAATTTAATTCATAATTAAATGAAAATGTTCAGGAGACTTACTCGCAATGGTTGCCATACTTGGTTCCGTCCGGGCCCCACACGGGTTGGTAGACCGTGGGGCAGTAGCAGGGTTCAGCCATTATGGACCCCACTAGCACCAGGATCACGGCGAATACTGGGGACAAACAAATATTTTGTTAATAAGGTGTTTACAATAGACGATACATCGTACTTCTTACTTAGCTACTAAACGAGGTGGCAGGGACACCGACGCGAAAGCGAATACGACGTATTCTGTACATGATTCTGAGTCACCCCACATAGAATATTTAAACCGGAACAGTGCAAGTCGGACCCGCGCACCGAGGGTTCTGTACAAATTCACTTTTTGTAATGCGCGTTACTAAAACCAAAAAAAAATATGTTTCAATTTTTTTCTTTTTAAGATTTTTAATTGTATAGTTTTCAGATATTTCCCTGTACTTGTCGTATAAGACGATATTACTTGATAAATTTCATAGTTATAGGTCAACGGGAAGTACTTTACATATTTCGACTCCCTTGAAAGTGACGAAATATACGTTTTTATGGTATAAACGGACGTATCTTTTTTTACGTTTACTTAGAAGTTGGATTTTTTCACAGCTTGTAGGGACTGTAAATCTATATAATTTCATGGTTTTAATTTTAACTCGATATCTCCACGCGTTCCCAAGATAAAGGGTCTTGACAGACAGACAGACAAACAACAAAGTGATCCTTTAAGGGTTCCGTTATTTCCATTACAAATCCGAAACCCTAAAACTCAGCCGTTCCATACATTTTGACCGTGTTGGTTCCCGACGAAAACTTTTCTATGTCTAAGTCAGAATGCTGTACTGGATACGTGGTAGCAGTGTTCGCGTCGGTGTGCCTGCCACTCTGTTCATTATTTGTTACACTTTCACGCAACTACTCAACGAGTTTTAATAAAACCTTACACGAAGATTAACCTGTATGGTGCCGGCGTAAAGAATAGCACCATCCCATATCTTCCCGTGGGTGTTGTAAGAGGCGACTAAGGGATTTGCTAGAGAATGGGCAGCAGCGTTCTCTGTGCTTTTGTGACAATCGTACTGAAATCGCCAACCCGCCTGCCAAGCGTGGCGATTATGGCAAAACCCCCCAAAATGTCAATGTGGCTTGGGGGAGGCCTATGTCCAACAGTGGACGTCTTTTGGGCTAAAATGATGATGATACGAAGATTTCGCTGTAGAATTTGATAAATTGATTAAGCAATCTTTTAGGAGTCTCTTGTGTTAAAAATATCAATAGAACTAATACTATTTGCATACTAAAGGTTGATGATCAACCTCTAAGTAATTAAGTATGTAAGTCTGTTGATATTTTTGCAAAAAGACGCGACGGTTTTCCTTAACCTAGGTCATGGTATATCCAGGGGTTTCATTCATCTGAATTCGTTCCGCCGTTAATACAAATGTTTGTATTTTTTAAACTTATTTTATTTTTTCTTAGCCTTAGGGAGGAGGGGGAGCGCACCCCCCCCCCCCCTCAGCAATGCCCATGGTGACAAGCGACAACATTTCAAATTTCAAATAAACTACCTGTGAAAGTTGTTTATATCCCTTCATCAACTAGAAAAGAGGTGATGATCTTGCCACAGACAGACACACAGATACACAAATACACAGATACACACGTCAAACTTATAACACCCCTCTTTTTTGGTCGGGAGTAAAAAACGGACTTACCAAAAATAAAGAATTTCATCTTGACACAGTATAATCAGACCTTATTAATGAATTTGGTTTTGGTACCCGAGTTTTTATACAAAACACTCTAGATCAGATAAGCGTAGATTATAATAGATAGGATTTTCTACGAGTTTTCCTTGCGATATCTATACTCAATACTCAATTCTTTATTGCATACATTAAGCGATAAGTTATATATGATTGTTTAACACTGGATTATGCAAAAAAACAACACGGCTGTAATCCCCGAAAGATTAACTCCGAGCTAAGGTAGGTGCACCTATACTACTCCTACATTAACGCCGAGCTAAGGTAAGGTGCACCTATACTACTCCTACATTAACGCCGAGCTAAGGTAGGTGCATCTATACTACTCCTACATTAACGCCGAGCTAAGGTAGGTGCACCTATACTACTCCTACATTAACGCCGAGCTAAGGTAGGTGCACCTATACTACTCCCACATTAACGCCGAGATAAGGTAGGTGCACCTACACTACTCCTACATTAACGCCGAGCTAAGGTAGGTGCATCTATACTACTCCTACATTAACGCCGAGCTAAGGTAGGTGCATCTATACTACTCCTACATTAACGCCGAGCTAAGGTAGGGGCACCTATACTACTCCTACATTAACGCCGAGCTAAGGTAGGTGCACCTATACTACTCCCACATTAACGCCGAGATAAGGTAGGTGCACCTACACTACTCCTACTTTAACGCCGAGCTAAGGTAAGGTGCACCTATACTACTCCTACATTAACGCCGAGCTAAGGTAGGTGCACCTATACTACTCCTACATTAACGCCGAGCTAAGGTAGGTGCACCTATACTACTCCCACATTAACGCCGAGATAAATTAGGTGCACCTACACTACTCCTACATTAACGCCGAGCTAAGGTAGGTGCACCTATACTACTCCTACATTAACGCCGAGCTAAGGTAGGTGCACCTATACTACTCCTACATTAACGCAGAGCTAAGGTAGGTGCACCTATACTACTCCCACATTAACGCCGAGCTAAGGTAGGTGCACCTATACTACTCCTACATTTCGCCATTTATGTTCATCATGTTCCTGACCTTGTCCCACGATGCTTGGGGTGCGCAACACGTTTCTTGCACTTACATTCTCTTCTGTCAACCATCACGCTATCATTAACTCCTTTCTTTCCTATTGTTCCTCGCGTATCCATCCATCGTTTATAAAAATACCTCACAATTTGCTTAATATCTAGCTCGTGTTACACAATTTGTGAAAGGCATACTAATTTATTTAACCCTGCCTCCTAAACCAGGATACCCTGTGTTTTAGGAGGTGTGTGTGTGTGTGTGTGTATGTGTGTGCATGTGTGCGTGTGTGTGTTTTGTGTGTGTGTGTGTGTGTGTATGTGTGTGTGTGTGTATGTGTGTGCGTGTGTGTGGACAATTGTTGAGAATGTTATAAATATATTACATGTGGAGGAAGTTAATGTGGTTTCTCGGTCTGCACATAGTCGAAGAAGATACAGAAGATTCTGTAATTTACGCTTAGCGTCATGTTTATTGAGTCTGGTTATAGATGAGGATTTATTTATGTTTCTATATATTATTGAGCTCAAGACATACAAATGAGACATTATTGAAATGGGACAAGCCTATTTCCTGGTCACAAATCTAAGCGGCTAATAAGAAATTCCTGGTGAATAAACCGAATAACACTTTGCGTGAGCTGGAAATCGAACTCAAGCACTCATGCTAGGCAGTGTCACTTAGTCTCACGACATCAGAATGACATTTTAAATATTTCCTTTAAATTATGTTTTTCACTGACTAACTGGCAAAAGCGACATACCTTTATATTTTCCACATAAGCCAAATACAAATTTAGATTTTTCGGGCTTTCTGATTTTTTTTTTGTACTTTTAATAGTTCCAAAAACAATAAAGATTAATTAGAGCATTTGAACCCTACTCGGCAAGTGCTATTTATCTAATCTTGAAATAATCCTGCTCTGTATGGTGCCGGACGTAAAGAATAGCACCATCCCATATCTTCCCGTGGGTGTCGTAAGAGGCGACTAAGGGATTTGCCAGAGAATGGGTAGCAGCGTTCTCTGTGCCTTTGTAAAAACCGTACTGCGATCGCCAACCCGCCTGCCAAGCGTGGCGATTATGGCAAAACCCCCCAAAATGTCAATGGCGACACTTGGGGGAGGCCTATGTCCAGCAGTGGACGTCTTTTGGGCTGAAATGATGAATGATGATGATGAAATAATCCCAATGTGCAATCCTTTTCATCCATTGTGATATTCTACTTGCGTAGTTCAATTAACATCATATTATTTTGTTGTGTATGAATTTGTTTTTAATTACATAACAATCATTACGATACACTTTTAATCTCGAAAGGATTAAGCAGAGGTGTACCTAATAGCCATTACACCAGTGGTGTTTTTTAAATTCCCTACCCGGGTCGACCCTATTGAAATCAACTGAGCACAAATCTAGACTCCGTGGCTGCTACTAAGGAATTCCTGAGAGGAAAACCTAATTATACTGCCCAATCCGGGAATCAAACCAAGGTGCTCTTGCTCAGCAGTGTCACTTAGTCACGTGACATCAGCATGACATATCAAATACTTGCTGTTACCCGCGACTTCGTACGCGTTAGGTTCGTGATTTGCTTAAAATAAGTTTTTTTGTGAGGAGGTTCTTGATTCTTAATCTTTGTTTTGAGTTCGTTTATGCATACCAATTCGTTCTCCAATCTATACAGCCCACGTTAATATACATACAGGCCGAGGTTGCACAATTAAACGCTAGTCAATTGCGCATGTATACCGCAGCAGCAGTTCAATTGTTCGCATCGACTGCCTGAGACGGACCGCCTCGGTCTGTATGCACGTGATCGCACTTTGTCTGTACCGCTAACGACGTGGTAGAAATATACGGGGAGGAAATTGTGACGGTAGCGTTCGGGTACGTGGATTGTTAGCACTTAGTTGAACAATTCATCAGGGTAATTTAAACGGTTGTTGGTAAGCTATGTCGTAATTTGAGATAAAATAATAGATCTTATGATTTATTATACATTCTGTAGAAGCATGTGATTCATCATAAGTGGTGGTATATGCCAATAATGCATACTTTATTATTATTAAATTAGGCATTTTTATGTCAACAGTATACATACATGATTAGCGACAACTACCGGTCCGATTTGAAGAATTCTTTCAGTGTTAGATAGCCCATTTATCAAGGAAGGCTATAGGCTATATATCATCACGCTACAACCAATGGGATTGGAACAGCAATGAAAAATGTTGCGAAAACTGAGAAAATGGGACGCAAACGAAGTTGCGCCGGTCAGCTAGTCTCTCATAAATAAACCCCGAAAATCAAACAATATTAAATTCTGTGTTTCTGTGTGGTGTTAAAATGAAATCTTTAAATTATGTTGCACTATTAAAGTAGATAACAACTTGAAGTACTGACCAGAGTTAGTAAATGTAAACTGTGGCAATGACCGAACAATAAGCAGCTGTATAGAAGGTATAGTGTGCCCAAGTGTACCCTTGGGTCATAATCTACTCTGCCAGGCCGTATCGCAACATTATCTGAAAATGACCATGTTAAACAGCGTGCGCGATCATAACGTATATCTCTATGTTTCCACATTAAGGCATACAACGACTAGGTCTTGGCTAACGCTCAATTGTCTGTTATTACTCTTATTTGAGCCGGTACGATTAATTGGGCTTAGTGGCAATGACAATAGCCTAGCTTCAGGTCATAGATAATAGGTCTGTAGAATCTAGGCTTTGTTTCGGTAAGCATATTCAGCGGGTTGTTATGATAATCGGTGTTGTAATAACATTGAATATTTCAAATTCTTTGGCGATAGATTTTCTGTATTGTTTTAACAAGAGGTTGTTGAAGTTGAATGCGATTCCAGAGCTTTAAAAAGATACCCAAACCGTAGGAAACAGTAAGACTTTTGCAACTATCCTATCTTTGAGTCATATCTAAACCCCACCAATTTCATCAGTTCAGAGCCAATGTCCGTTGTTATACGTAGCAGTGGGTAATCGAAAACAAAATTATCGGTTAACGTAGTGATTGTTTCGGAACTATAGATCGTAGATTCAATTCCTGGGCGCAATAAATAATTACCTGGATAGCCTTGCGATGTTTATTTTCAAGGAAAATAATTGATGCAATATTATGACTTCTTTAGTCAGTTAACTACTAACAAATACTACTATATTCTGGGGTTACTCGTCACAGCTGTCAAGTCCCTGACGCAGCCCGATACAGAACCAACTACAATTAATAACCGCGTGCCTTCAATATCGCGAACTGATTAATATATCCGCCTGGTACTAATTACCTACGTCTACGAGCTGCCATTACACCGCACTGCTACTAATAACTAATTCGTTTAACAGGCGTTAGCCACCATCAGTCACGTTACGAGGACTTCTGAGCTCCTACTAAGCTAAATTACCTTTTGCTTGTGGGTTCAAGTTGACTTGAACACACAATACATTCACGTCATCCATCACTGATTATATTCGAACGCAATGTAGATTGTTACTGATTAAATAAAAGAATGAATGATTGAATGAACGTTGACGAGTCGATAAGAGTAAGTAAGGATCGCAGCGGGTGGCGTACTGTAGTTTCAGCCTATCCCCATGGCAAAAGCCGTGAGTTTATGTATACATGTGTATTTGGTGTAAGGAAAACAATATTTATTTTTCCAGTACATTTCTAGTAGGTGTTTTTTTTTGTCAGAGTAACTGAATAACTGATTACTGTCCCAGAACCACAAAGTCCCACTAGTTGGTTGGTCCCACGCATGGTAGATCACTTCCCATTGTCTCTCACAGAGAGGAGACATGCGGCAGACATGTCCAGATTCCTTTAAACGGCGGCCTTTTTTTATTTTATTTTTATTTTTATTCAAGAGGTACAACAAACAGCTACAATATAAAATATAGGAACAAGAAATACACAAAACTTATAGATAATATTGCAGCCCACAGCGATGTACACAGATTAACTAAAGGATACAAAACAGTTAAATAATCGCTAGGGTGACAAATAGTTTTTTTTTTTTTTTGTTTTTTTACTTTTTAAATTAACTTCGATTGTAAGATGTATAGTAAGTGTTTATAATATTAAAAAAGAGCACAAAAAACATTCAGGAAATCTCCTTGAGTATAAGAGTTTTGAACCTATAGGGAGCACACGCAAAAATGTCTATATGTTCAAAAGTCCTATTGTAAGTATCGACCATTCTGCGAACAGGTGAACGCAAGCCAGAGTTGGATTTGCAAGTACCCACTGAAAATAATCTGCCAGCGCGCACCTTTCGCTTGTGGACTGTCCTAGGAACTGCATAGCATATCATGTTGGAAAGTTCATTGCAGTCAAATTTATTTCTAACAATACTATATAAATTCATGGCTTCTAAGTACTTACGTCTATTTTCAAGTGTTGCGAGCTTATACTTTGCAAGCAAATCTTGGTATGGCAAATAATATCCATAGCATCTATAATGCATAGTACGCAGGAATTTATATTGAACACACTCAATCATTTCAACGTACTTTTTGTAATAAGGACTCCAGACGGACACGGCATACTCCAGTTGAGAGCGAACTAGAGACTTGTACAAACAAATATATGAAGAAGGCTTTTTAAAATCGACTGTTGATCGCATTACAAATCCATATAATTGGTACGCTTTATTAACAATCTTTCCTATATGTAGGTCTAAGCAAAGCTTAGAATCAAGGATAACACCGAGATCACGAATAAAGTCTACTTTATTTAGGGGGACATTGCACAACGTATATGTATGGTTTATTTTTGTCTTATTTTTTGTAAAAGTTAAGAAATTACATTTAGGTAAGCTTAGTTGCAACTTATTTTTCTGGCAATAATAGGATAGTCGGTCCAAATCTTGTTGCAGCAGAAGGCAGTCATTTGTTTGTCGTATGGCTCTGTATATCTTGAGGTCGTCGGCATATAGTAAAAACTTGGAATTGCGAAAACATTGACTAATATCATTGATATATAAAATAAACAATAAGGGACCAAGTATAGAGCCTTGGGGCACACCAGAGGTCACCTGTGCGATGTTAGATCGGTGACCATTGATTACAACCCTCTGACTGCGCATAGTTATATAAGATGTAAACCACCTCAAAAGATTACCACGGATTCCGTTGAACGCTATTTTGTTTAATAGTATTTCATGGTCTACCTTGTCGAAAGCCTTACAGAAATCCGTATATACTGCATCCACCTGTACTCGGCTATCAACACAATCGAACAAAAAACTAGAGAACAATAATAAGTAAGTGTTTGTCGACCGCCGTTTGACAAAACCGTGCTGTTGTTGAATTAAGATGTTGTGGAGCACAGGATAAATTTCGTTATGGACTAACCTTTCAAAGAGTTTCGACAAGGCAGACAAGATGGAAATGGGACGATAGTGTTCTACGTTGCGTTTGGATCCACTTTTATGAACGGGCACAATGTACGCATGCTTCCACAACTCCGGTACAACGCCCGGAGATATACATTTATTGTAAATAATAAATAGAGGCTTGCAGATGGAAGTCGCAGTATTCCTAAGGAAGTAAGGCGAAAGTCCGTCAGGTCCAGGGCCTTTCGCTGGATCCAAAGATTTAAGCTCCTTCAATATGCTCTCTTCACTAAAAGAAAGGTCGCAAATAGAGACATCGTGTAGTGCATTGTTATCCTGAGGAGGCTCCCAATAGGGCAACGAAGGAGATATCGGTTCATATACCGAATAAAAGAAGTCAGAGAACATATTACAAGCCACATCTGGATCATTCGTTTCAGCATTTTTGTATTGAAGCTTAGAAGGGATTCCAGGTTTATCTTTTCTATTAGAAACGTAGGTCCAGAAGTGTTTTATGTTATTACTTAGGTTGTCCTCCACAGAACTGATGTACGAATTGAAACACTTAAGACATGTATCCTTAAACTGTTTTCTATAGTTAGAGAATGATTCATAATCAGAAATGTTTTTATATTTCTTCCACTTAATCCATGCCTTTTGCTTCTTTTTGGAAATAGTTATGAGAGCTCGAGGGAACCAAATAGGATAACTAACTGATCTAGGTCGGGCCAGCGGAGTGTCTGTTTTAATAATATTATCTATCTCAGTGTAGAATTTAGCCAAAGCGTCATCGGAATTCATAGGGCATAGCAGATCAGACCAATTCAGTTGCTGAATGTTATGATTAATGTTATCAAAGTTGGCCTTATGAAAACAATATTTGTGAAGAGGGGTTTTAGTCATTGGAGTGAATTTAACATTTAAACAGGTCTCACACGTCAGGACTGGATGGTAGGTGTCAATGGGAAGTAATGTAGTTGAAATATTAGAAATATTGCATTGGTTATTGGAAATTACTAGGTCAAGAATTTTACCTTTATCATTGATTATGTTGTTAAATTGAGAAGCACCCAGAAGTGAAATCAGGATATTTAAATTTGCGCAGGCCGAGAGTCCTCCAGAATACGATGTAGCAATGTTCGAGATATCTGTTGCAGATGGTACTAGCCAATTAGCTTTAGGGAGATTATAGTCTCCTAAAATAAAGAAACTATCCACACTCGGACGGCCTAACACTTCTTGTAGCAATTCAAAGTGCTTCTCATACACTGAAATAGAAGTCTTAGGTGATATGTAGGCAGCACTCACAATGTGTTTTTTATTGTTGACAGTGCTGGGCAACTCAACCATAATGTGCTCAATGAGAGTGTGTGAAAGATCGCTAGTCTGTTTTAATGAGAGACCCAATTCTGATGGTTTTAAAGTTCGTAAAACAGCAATCAGTACACCTCCACCGTCCTGTTTATTAGTAGCAGTGCGATCACGGTCACAACGGTACACACTGTATCGCTGGTCTATGAACTCGCTGTCATAAATTTCAGGAGTTAGCCAGGTTTCCGTTAAGATAATTATATCGTATGTATACATAAGGATATTCGTTAGTAACTGGTGCAATTTTGTGCGAATACCCCTGCAATTTTGGTAGTAAATGGTAATATTTTTATTTGACATTGTTAACATTAAAATATAAATGTGTATTAATGATAAGAGTGTGTTCAAACAGCAAGTCTGCATAAAATCCTATAAACAAAATAACATAAATCAAACTTATGGGAAATAAAAATGATTGAAGCAGGAAGCAGTATAGATCACAACACTTGACAGTAATGACAGTAACATAATAATATATCTTAGCAATAGTACTCAAAATTTTAAATGTTAGAAACGAATAGGTTGAACTTATTAGGTATGAAATCAGAGGCAATTCATAATTTATAACATGGTAAAAAACGGTACACAATTTACGAACACAACAAAACATGCACAATACAAATAACAATTTAAAAAGTAGACTAAGGATAGTCAACACATTCCAGTACTGATTACAAATATAAAGTGAACAAAAACAAGTACAACGATTAGAGAATATTGACGTCATTAACGATATTATTACCATTACTATTGATTTTAGCAATATCTGCTTCCGATCGAATGGCAAAAGCTGCATCGCCGTCTTTCTTACGGACAAGAATCGTGCAATTTTTAATCCAGACGTAATTAAACTGGTGAAGCTTTGCCGCTTCTTTGCATTTGCGAAATAACAGTTTGTTTTTTAAAGTTAAATGTTCGTTGATATAAATATTTGTTGAAGACCCGGCTATACCTATCTGATCCGTTTTCAGTGACTTAGCCTGTCGAAATGCGCTAAGAACATTATCGCGCAATATGCGCGTGGAGAATTTTACAATAATATTCTTTGGCCTGTTTGTTTGTTGGTGGGCATGTGGTACTCTGTGGATGGATATTATGTCCTTTTGAGGTATGGGAAAGCCAATGACATCTGCAATCCCCGCCAACATATGCACAAGGTTTTCACCACGCTTGTCTGGTACGTTACAGATTTCCAGATTGCATTGCCTCGCTTGCTGTTCAAGCGCTTCAATTTTTGATTCCAAGTAGGTTGTGGAGGTGGCTGATTGTTCTGCCCGCAAACGTGCAATGTCTTCAACTCGTTTTTTGAGGTCCATCTGTTCGCTAGCGTGGAACTCGAGCGAACGTTTGAGACTGGACATATCATCGTTCATTTCCTCCACATTCTTTTTGAGGTCAGCTTGGGCAGCGCAAACAGAGCCTAGTTCCTGCTTCATATCAGCCAAACTGTTTTTAACACTTTCGTGGTAACTGAGCATGCTGGCCTTCATCTCTTGTCGCCAATCCTTCAAAGTGTTTTTAATATCTTCCTTAAACAATGCCATAGTACGATCGATGTCAGATCGCCACCCTTGAAGTGTTTTGTTTAGTTCTAGGGTAAAAGACTGGATTTGGCTGTCGGCAAGCACCGATGTGGAGTTGTTGTCAATTCTTGTAGAAAGTGACGTGTACATACATGGTGGAGTGCGAGGCGAGGGTGGTCGTTGTTCTATGTTATCGCACGACATATTTATGGAATTGTCTTCATATGGAACCTGCGTGCTGGAACGAACGGGTGTGTCCAAATTAGGACGAGTGCGACGCGTAATGTTACAGCACGGGGGACACTTCCAGCCAGTCTTGAACTCATGGGTTAGTGCCATAAATTGTTGCAGAGAAATATTTAGGCACTCATTATGATATCTACTCTGGCACAAATTACACATCAGGTAACCAGCATCAGATGCCAGCACAATGTTACATCCGTTACAGTTCATCTTGAATATTCGAATTGTTTGCTAACAATTGGCAATTGGCAAGGAAGGTCAAAGTGGCGCCACCTGACGTAATATTCAGAAAACTATCACACGACGGTAAAGATCGATGAGGATCGATTAGTCCGTCAACAATGCGAGTAACACAGAAGCTAGGTAACTGAGTCCTATGCTGCTTCACAGTTGGTTGTATAGATGGCGCTGATTTAAACTTTATTGGCAATAGAATGATACAGCAGAATTTGAAGGAAACCGTCTGGCACAAAAATCAATATTATAGACTCTGTATTCGTAGAAACGTCCCACAGTTAAAGATCTATAAAGCAGATCGTAATAGCACCGTCCTCATCCGACGATTTTTACACTTCAACACAATTATAATGTTTGCAACCAATGTAAACACAAAGTATTTTGCTCACTTAACCTCTCTATCCTTTCGCGCGAACAGTAAAACCCCGCGTGTAGCCCTTCGGGGGCCACTTGATTACGCCATCGCGTGAGTCATCCGATATCGTAAAGATAAACACTTATAACTCGAGTTATATTAGCTCTAATCTTAAACGGTAAACAGTGTCGGGTTCGTGATGAACGGGGCCATTTATTAATAATAAACAACTCTTTTAGAACTACTTGAGAATTATACATATCCCATAGATATGAGAGAGATCGCAGCAAATACGTCTGTTTTCGTTGCTTATTTTTGTTTGGTAAAACTACTCATTCAATTTACACGAAAATTTATATCTAACAACACAAATATACAAGTAATCTAATGACAGTGTTTTTTAGGAGTCCTACATATATTATTCTTATAAGATCCTAACTCAAACTTCTTGTTAGAATCGGCCATTTTAGAATTCCGCTGTTCAAAGCATGAAAATACTTGAAATATCAATAAATATGAATAGATATGCCTCGAATACATGAAATAATGAATTATCACTATTTTTTCTTTGCTACTATTGTTTCCAAGACCATTTTACATGGTTAAAGAGTCAAATTATATTTTTTAATTTCGAATAACAAACTTCACAACAAAGGATTTTTTGTTGGCTCAAATCATAATTTTTTTGTTATTTTTTCAAGCAAATGACTATCTAAAAAGTTGCATTATACACTTATAACATACTATACATTTACTTACCAAAGTTTTACAACGTATATCTCACAAAAACAACACTTTTCCGAACATAATAACACGGGTTGCCATTGACGTTTGACATTCGACATAGACGAGTTTTTTTTTTAAATTTAATAATGTTGTGCCGTTTAGTATTACTAACGATTGGTTTTGTTTGAATCGACTACTAGTTGACCATAGAGGTAAATTTTGACAGAACGATTTAGAAATTTACTTTTTTTAATATTAGCGTTTAAGTTTGCCGGTGCGCCGTTGATCCTCGGCGTACCGAATTCGGTACGGCGAGGATCAGCGGTAACGCCCGCGCGTACCGAATTCGGTACGCGCGGGACGGAAAGGTTAATAACACTGTTTTTAGGTATGAGATCGTAATGCCTCCAATTGTCAGAAATAATTGTCTTTTTCTCACTAATAACGCGCACTACACTGAACTTTGAGTTAATTTAATATTTTTTGAAAATTAAATAACACAGAGAGTAAAGTTAAGCTAGTTAACACATACAGCGCCACCTAGCGCCTTAGAAGCCTTATTAGCCTTTAGAAGGAAATAGAGATTATTTGTTCGTTCATGTTTGATTCATTCATGTTAATGGATTGACGATGGACAATGTCGATTTCATGATCTCCGTTAATTTCAAAAGTGACTACATTTATGAAGGTTTTAAATCATGGCAACAATATGATTTTAAACATTTATTTTTTTCTATAACAATAGGAGATTCAGTCAAAACGTTGAGATTAATGCAAGACATCGTGTTGATCTGGTCTAAGTTACGAAAGGTCACCCACTGCAAGTAAAAGGACAAGGGTAGGAAGATTTGTTACGACTGGGTGCCGCAGCAAGGTCCCTCATGCGCCACCTCGACTCCCGCGCATTCCGCTCTGAAAGTAAAGAGAACGATTCCATTAATAAGTTCATCATCATCATCATTTCAGCCCAAAAGACGTCCACTGCTGAACATAAGCCTCCCCCAAGTGTCGTCACATAGACATTTTGGGTGGTTTTGCCATAATCGCCACGCTTGGCAGGCGGGTTGGCGATCGCAGTAAGGACGGTTTTTACAAAAGCAAAGAGAACGCTGCTGCCCATTCTCTGGCAAATCCCTTAGTCGCTTCTTACGACACCCACGGGAAGATATGGGATGGTGCTATTCTTTACGTCCGACACCATACAGAGCCAGAACAGAATTAATAAGTTGCTTTAACAGAATTATTTCATTCATCACCACGTAATTCTTAAAAATAATTAGAACCACTTGGCCACGAGTTATCGGGACGCGACTTGCAACGTAACGATGCTCACGTGAAGGAAAACAAGTCACGACACACACGTCGACGCCTGTCTTGACGCAAGTCGCATCGCCTAAAGTCGACTACAGGATGTAAGAGCTGTAAAGATTTAACCTTGTCCTAACCGACCGTTGTGTTTATTTTGTTGCCTTTCGATTATTTACAAAAAAGTGGCATAGGAACGTCTTCCTAACGAACATCGGTTCTACGGCTAATAGGGCCGGCCTCTTGGCACTTCAGCTTACTTATTCTGTGACCGAACTCCAAAATTTTGGTTCTCTGCCAAATTTCTTTGGCATTAGGTATGTTTGTATGTCGCAGCAATGAACAACTAATAATAATGATATTATAGAGAGGAAAGATTTGATTGTTTGTTTGCTTGCATTGAATAGGCTCCGAAACTACTGAACCGATTTGAAAAGTTCGTTCACTGTTGGGAAGCTACACTATCCGCGGGTGACAGCTATACTAGATTATGGCTATATTAGATTTTTAATAAATTATGGATCCTTACTAAAACTCCAATAATGTAACCCAAGGTGTACAAAAATTACCTAAAATATTCGTTACATCGCGTGCGCTGCGAAAACTATTGACGACATAATAAAATAATGTACTACGAGTTTGCAGAACACATCATTTTTTACAAAAAGTGTCGCGACAGCATATTATTATGTCTAACTATTATAGTTATGCCACAATAATAGTGTTCTTTTATTTTATTCTCTCTTCTCTCTTTATCTTGGTATTAATCCTTATCAAAAGAAGTACTTCATATTCAAGACTGCTTCAATACCTTTAAATAACTTGAATTATTCAATTCGAATGTTTGAATTGAATAATTCAAGTTCGAGTTTAAAAATGGGAGTATTAGAAAAAACGTTGCGTGGTCGCCGCTCACCCTGCTCAAGTGGCTAGCTAGGCAGCACCTTATGCGATTTAGGCGTCACTGGGGTACGGGCCGTACGGGAGGGGAATATTCAAACTTTCTTTATAATTTTCTTTTTTTAGTAACCTGACGCAAATAGAAGGGTTTATGTGTGCCTACTGTAATTTTTAATTTTGATTTTTTTTTCAATACCCGTGCGAATCCGGGGCGGGCTGCTATAATTTTTATTTTTTTGTTAAATACGTGTGCAAAGCTGGGGCGGGCTGCTAGTGTGTAATAAGCCTCGTATAAGCCGCAACTATCTCAAACTTATTTGAGTTGACAAGTTACTAAGTAGAGATGAAAGGTATAGCATGAAGATACACATGAAAATAACATCACGCCGTCTTACCTGAAGGATTAGGCAGAGGTGTAGCTATAGTACAACCAGTTACCACCTAGTTTTGAAACCACAGCGCAAACTTAAAAGTAACCTAAAGTTTATTGTTACTTTTCAAAAACTACATAATTTATTTAAGACGTAAACTAAATCGTGAGCGCTGTATACAAATAACACTTACCGGCAAGAGTTGCCGTAGGTGACCCCATTCTTGCCACACACGGGGTCGAAGACCGCGGGGCAAAAGCAGTCAGGCTTAGCGCGGGCCATCATGGCTCCCATCAGCACCAGGAACAGGGTGAATACTGGGGAGACATAGATAAGTGATGATTCTACTGAATTATATCTTAAACCTGTAATTTCACGAAGGGTTCACTACAGCCACCATTGGCCATTCAGTTTTTCACTAACACGTCTGCGAAATCTGCATAAATGCCTATTTTATTTTTTTAAACGTTGCCGGTCACTAGGAAATTGCCTCGATACTCACTGGAGTATCGAGGCAATTTCCTAGTGACCGGCAACGTTTAAGTTTACATGTTTGTAAATGCTTCCTCGATACTGATCGAGGAAGCATTTACATACATTTAAACTCACATACACAAACCGCCCAGACACAAAAATAACTACAAAATCGGAATCGAACCCGCGACACAGCAGCCAAGCGTTCGACCACTGTGCCAACCATGCTGACAAAGAAAATATTAAGTCCCGTTGCTTTCAACTGGTAAAGTGCTTTGCTGGGAAAAACACACATTCTCTTAATTCCTTTACAACCCAACCTATTTTCCGATCGCAGTACGGTTGTAACAAAAGCACAGAGAACGCTGCTGCCCATTCTCTGGCAAGTCCCTTAGTCGGCTCTTACGACACCCACGGGAAGATATGGGATGGTGCTATTCTTTACGTCCGACACCATCCAGAGCAAGAGCGAATACCTGTAAACGAGTCTCAAAGATCTACAAATAGGCTTAACGTGACACGGAGCAAACTCGGTATGTAAGGGGTGGTCACCCATCCACAGACCAACCTAGGCAAGCGCGGCTTAACCTGAAGATCGATCCGAGCGGCAGTTATTATTTAGCCACGAGCTCCTCTACCTACAACAATCTTTATGTACTCCTGTTATTTTAATATATAATAAAATATTTTAACTAAATGTTTTAGAACAGACTTACCCAAAGTTACCTTCATATTGTCCTTGCGAAGTCACAAATTGATCACGACTAATGACTAACTTGCGTCCAAGTGTCTTTTATACAAAGCTTGATAAGGCACGTCGAATTGGCGCCAACATTGGCCAAGCAATCACCCTGTAACGTCGGCCTAGAGATGCGCCAACATTTATCGGCAATGTTTTTATGTATGTTGGGCGTGTTTTTGAGGAAATTGTAATCAGATGTGTTGCAATTTTTTTTGTGACTTTTTTTCTGAACACGTTATGCAAATACAGTAAGATCATTTGCGTTTATGAAACTCCAAAATTGATCAAATTAGCATATTAATCTTACATACGGAGTACATACTGTATTAATTGGGTCATTTGCAGGAAACTCATTATTTGCTTGACTTTGGTGTCATTTTTTTTTTGTTAATTTTCGTCATTTATAAAATGAAATATCAAATCTGGAATTAATTTTAAAAATATTGGTAGTTGAGGGAATCGTATAGAACGAATGGATACGAAGAGATTAAATTTTTTTAAATGGTGTCCACCGAAATCAGTATTCTTATGATCGAAATCAAAAATATCAAATAATTTTATATTTCAAATACTATTTTTTTATATATATTAACTGCCTAGGTACTACTATGAACATATGGTCTATTAGAAATTGCAGGTTAATTTTACAATAAAATATTTAATTTTACGAGTATCTTGACTAATGTCCCATATAAGAGCGTTTACGCCTTACGGTATTTGATACAAACTTTCAAGTCCTTATTTTACAAATTGACTGAACCGATTTTAATTAAACTTCATAAGCAAGCAAGTTACATAGATCTAAAAAGTAGCAAAAGTCACAAAATTTTTATTTGTATGTAGAACCTTACCTCTGTGTATATGTAAGCTACAGGAAAATAAGAACTATTCTAATAAACTAATACATACAACGCCAACGAAATATTTCAAAGAAAGAGCAACAAGCCACTGCGTTTACAACTCACCAACATTTTACGTTTTAACTTCAATGTATGTTCCTATAGGAAACAATAGTTCAAGCATCAACTCGAAAACTTCAATAATATAACTTAGCTTGTAAACTAATACATCGTATTCTCTTATCATGAAAATAGCAAATGCAATGACAGAGTGAGACGGGCGCCACTGGCCACTACCAACAATGAGAGAGCGCTATTCGATTCATGGGGGGACGAATCGTTTCGTGTAGTCAGAAAAATATTAAACCAATAGACTACATATGTTTCATTTTATTAAAATAAACACTGACACTCCTCAACATCGTACAAAAAGGATTGTGGCATGGAGATCATAGGATATAGGATGCACGAGCGAGTGAAGCGAGCTCGGAACTTGCGGCACCCCAACGTGGACAGGTTAGGTTAGAAGGGGATGGCGGGATCTTGTGAGCACCATGCCTCAGATGTGATATGGTACTTTTTGACTAGAGAACATTATAATTTTGGTCATATTGAAGTGACTTTATAGAAGCATATTAAAAACCCAGAAATATCAAGAGACCGTGGGATGCAGGAGCGAGCGAAGCGATCTCAAGTTTTAGCGCCCCGCCTTGCAGATGTTAGATTTTCCTTTAATCATTTAAGCAGATTGTATTGAAGTGACTTTGCCAAATTATGCATAAAAGTTTCAGAACAAGTCAGATATTTTCGGCTAGAATACCGAGCAAAGCGAGCTCGGCAGTTGTTACATAGGTGGGCTTAATGCCACAAGGCATTATCTACCAGTCAACCTTTGGGTCAAATAGGACAGCATTGTGAACAAAAAAAAACCATTTTGCTAACATAAACTGATATACATAAATAGGTACATACTAAAACATAAATATACCGATCAAATACACTAATATATATTATAATACATACAAATAATTCTTAATACGAGAAACATTACAGAAATTACAAAGACTAATAATGACTGACTAGGTTGCGAGCAATTTAGTCTGACTTTAAATAGAACTTCCGAACTGCACTTTTGAAAGCCATTTTTAACCCCCGACCAAAAAAAAGGTGTGTTATAAGTTTGACGTCTGTAGATACACAGACGTGTATCTGTGTATCTGTGTGTTTGTGTATCTGTGTGTCTGTCTGTGGCATCGTAGCTCCTAAAAGGATGAACCGATTTTGATAAAATTGATTTCGTTTGAAAGGTATTTTAATTGAGAGTGTTCTTAGCTATGTTTCAAGACAATCAGCTCAGCCGTTTGAAGATCATCACCTCTTTTCTAGTTGATGAAGGGATTTAAACAAATTCCACAGGTCTAGTGGATTTGAAATCTTGTCACTTGTCACCACGGGAATTGCCGAGGGGGGGGGGGCTGATCCCACCCACCCCTAAATCATCATATTTTTTAAAATATACAACTTTCCTTTTCTGCATTAATTAGCGAGAAGAGGCGCAACACCGAGAAAATTGGAAGGAATGGAGGAAGCCAATTCCAGTCAAGGCTAAGAAAAAATAATAAAAGTTTAAAAGCATGAAAACAAATTTAATTTAAAAAAAAACCCCTGACACAGAAAACCTCTAAAAAACCAAAAATAAATTAATCCTTGCAACCAAACGAGTTGTAGTTTCTGTTAATTAGGCTTTTTTTTCAATTTCTTCAGGCATGTAATTCCAAAAAACCTGAGCAAGGTAGCAGCCTGCCGCTCCGGGCCATAGCTCTTTTGGACCTAGGGTAAATACGACCCTGCATCCACTTTGTATTACGTTTTTTTAAACCTTTTAGACATAAATAAAACAGAAGACAGCCCAAACAGCGGGGCTACCCTATATATTGTTATTTAGCATGAACCTAGAACTTTAGGTGAATTTAAACATTAAAAAGAGCCTATACTACCCAAAAACAAAATTCTACGGTTGTTTTACTTATATTTAGTGGCTATAGTTGTTTATTTCATGATATTCTCACCGAAAACACCGAAATCAATGCCACTGAAATCATAATAATTAGTATAACTCTGGACTCAGTCCATTAATGAAAACGTCATGCGCGCATATTATGGGGCTACTGAGGGGGGAAGCAACATGACTGCGTACCGTGGTCGGATGCTCTCTCTGTTTCAGGTGCTTGAACCAGATGTCAGCGTGTCGGCGCAGCGACTATCGGATCAGGTGCGGGTCATCCAGCGTAACCATATGTTGGATGAGACTGTACTTGATCGACTACGCCTCGACTCACGGAGTAACCCAGTTACGCCTGCTTCGCCAATAATCGCGGCACAACTGCAAAATGTTTCCAGCGCTTCGCCGCGATCCGATCGCGGTGGTGAAGAGGATGTTGACGAAGTTATAACCGTGAGTACCCAGTGCAACGCACAATTGAGGAGCGCTTTGGAGGGTGCGTTCCGGGAGTATGGCTCCACACCGCCTGAACTTAGACCGCGGTTACCTCGTTTGCCTATGCACAAGAAAAACAAGGCGCTGGTGTGTACTCTAGATTCGCTGCTGTCAAACTGCTTTGACAACAGCAAAGACCTTGCTGATACCCACTCAATATTGTACTGCGCGGCTGTAGCGGCATGTCGTGTGGCTCACGTCAAGTTTCCTAACAGCGACCGAGCTACACGACCAAAACTAGCTGTTCCAGCTTGGCAGTGCAGGATTGAGCGGCGTATCGGTGAGGCTAGAGTAATCATCGGCAAGTTAATCTGCTTCAGGGAGGGCAATACTCGCCCTAGAGTGATGCGCTTTGTGAGGCGGGCGTTCTCGGGAACTGACATTAGTTTTCGTGATTACTTGGCCTGCGTCACAGAGCGTATTGACTTCCTGAAGCAGAAGATCTGTGCATGGGCAAGCCGTATTCGTAGGTACAAGCGGCGCGTGGAGCGATACACTCAGAATCGCACATTCCAAAGCGATGAAAGGTGGGTATATAGGGCTTGGGAGCAACCAGACCAAAGGGTGACTGACACGCGTCTACCAGATAATGACGCCATGTATTCGTTCTGGCGCAGCATCTGGTCGGTGCCTGTTAGTCACACTGAGGGCGGTTGGACCCGGGAGGTTGAACAAGCGTGTGATCCAATAACAGAAATGGGGGCAATTATCATCAGCCCCCAAGACGTAGCTTGTGCAGTTCGTCCGTTACCTAACTGGAAGTCTCCAGGGCCGGACGGACTGCACAACTTCTGGATCAAATGGTTTCAAAGATCGCACGCTCGCTTGGCGTCCCAGTTTCAATCAGCCTTAGAGTCAGGGTCGCTGCCCCAGTTCTTGACGACAGGCATTACCCACCTGCTCCATAAATCAGGTAGTACTGCGGAGCCCAAAAATTATAGACCAATCACTTGTTTACCAACGGTCTATAAAGTTCTAACATCTATTTTGAGAGCTAAAATAAACCAACATATTGAGAGTAATTCCATCATGTCTCCCTCTCAGAATGGATGTAGGAACGGGTCCCGTGGTACTAAGGAGCTGCTCCTCATTGATATGGCCATTAGCCAACAGGTTCGCCGCTCCCGAAGGCATCTGTCTACATGTTGGATAGATTATAAGAAGGCCTACGACTCGGTGCCGCATACATGGCTTATGAGGGTACTGGAGTTGTACAAGATAGATGCAACTCTACGCGCCTTCCTTGAGTCGTGTATGGGGCAATGGAGGACGGTCCTTCACTATCCAGGATGTCGACAGATGCAGGGGAACAGCGAAGCCATAAGGATCGAGCGTGGTATATTCCAGGGTGATAGTCTGAGCCCATTGTGGTTTTGTCTAGCCTTGAATCCTCTCAGCACACTGCTGGAAGGTTCAGGTCTAGGCTATCGGTTGAGGAGAGGTGGTCAGGTCATATCTCACCTTCTTTACATGGATGATCTGAAAATATTTGCCCCCAACAATTTGCAACTGATGAAGCTACTGAAGGTAACTGAAACTTTCAGTAACGCCATTAGGATGGAATTTGGTGTGGACAAATGTGCAGTCATGCATGTGAAGCGAGGGGAGATTACGGAATCCGTGGGAACTCAACTCTCGGATCCCGTACACCTAAGATCCCTCTCCTCAACAGAAACCTACAAGTATTTGGGTATGTCGGAAGCATTAGGTATCAATACTGCTGTCATGAAACAATCGTTGAGGGAACGTTTCTTTGGCCGCCTGAATAAAGTACTAAACAGTCTTTTGTCAGGCGGAAACAAGGTGCGCGCCTTCAACGGTTGGGTCATGCCGGTTTTGATGTATTCTTTCGGCATACTCAAATGGACTCAGACGGAACTTGATGCCCTGGATAGGAGGGTCCGCGTACTGCTGACCGCAAATCGGATGCATCACCCACGGTCGTCGGTGATGAGACTGTATATCCCGCGGAAGTGTGGGGGTCGTGGCTTCTTAAATGCCAAGACCCTGCACAATCGTGAGGTATGCAGTCTCAGGGAATACTTCCTAGAAGCCGACGTGGGGATACACCGAGATGTGGTCTCAGTGGACAAGGGCCTTACCCCGCTCTTCTTGGCTAACGAGAACTGGCGCAAGCCTGTAGTATTAGACACTAATGATCGCAGGGAGGTATGGCAGGGCAAGGAGCTTCACGGGCGCTTCTACCGGGCTCTTCATGGCCCCGATGTAGATTTTCTAGCGTCCGTGTCCTGGCTACGATTCAGTAACCTCTTTGGGGAAACTGAAGGGTTTGTGTGTGCGATTATGGACGAAGTTATGCTGACGAACAACTACCGGAAACATATTATGAAGGACGGGACGGTTAACGTGTGTCGGGCATGCCACCGTCCGGGAGAATCGATCCGACACATAATTTCTGGTTGTTCTCGTCTGGCTAACGGAGAGTACTTGCATAGACACAACCTCGTTGCTAGGATTATCCACCAGCAACTTGCTTTGAAATACAACCTTGTGGAATCAGAAGTGCCGTACTATAAGTATGCGCCCGACCCAGTTCTCGATAATGGTAATATCACGTTGTATTGGGATCGACCTATCGTCACTGACAGGACTATTGTTGCCAATAAGCCTGACATTGTGGTGATAGATCGATTGGAGCGTCGCGCAATGATTGTTGATATTACGGTCCCACATGACGAGAACCTCGTGAAAGCAGAGAAAGATAAGCAATTCAAATATCTAGATCTGGCTCGCGAGGTTGTCGACATGTGGGATGTGAATACAGCAGTCATTGTGCCGATAGTCGTGTCGGCCAATGGCTTAATTGCCAAAAGCCTCGACCAACATCTTAGTAGGCTTTCGCTTGGCAGCTGGATCAAGGGCTTGATTCAGAAAGCAGTACTTCTGGACACGGCACGTATTGTCAGGAGGTTCCTCTCTCAAGAGCCCTGACCACCGGTAGCCCGGACCCTGTTCCCGATGCTGGTGGGCTACTATTTTTTATATTTTTAAATGTTTTTTGATATGTTTTTTGTAAAAATATTTAAAAATGTAAAGGATGTGTAAAGAAAATGAATAAAGAGTATAACTCTAGGTATTTTCAATAGTAACGCGATTGTTTAATATGAATCCCTTTTATTGAAATCGAATACATATAAGCCAAACTTTTATTATCATGAAAAAATATTAATTCAAATAGTTGTGAATAAAATGAATTCACCGAAATCAATTTTAAGGGTGTACCAAGCCACTGAAATCGATTTTAAACCCTAATAAAAGAGAAGGATGTATACGCCCAGACATGTTATCATTACCACCGATGCGGCGCAACTGAAAGCTTGAACTACTCTAACTACTACTCGAACAATTATTATCGCAGTCACTAGAGTACAGGATATATGAAAAGAACAGTGCACGCCACTGATATCAACTGTAAACGTCGGATGTGAAGACAACCAGTTGTAACTTGTCTACTACGGCCAATTATGGCGTAGATTTATTATAAATATCGCCATGTATTGGAGAAAAAAAAGATAAAAAAATATTTCCGCCGCAAAACAGGGCCGGACGCGCCACCGAGGTCAATATTTTCGAGGTTTTTATTTATTTTAACGAACTTACATTTAATCTATTTAAAAAATAACACAAGCCCCTCCTAATATTTTGATCGTATCTATTATAGAAAATAATATCAAGTTGCTAGTTGTCATTTTCGTGCTGGATCTCGCCCCGGACACGCATATTTGAGCCGTCTGAGAACGACCCAATTATTAAATAGTATCTAGTCTTTGCGCTGTGAGCGTCGATTCGAGCGATAATATTTGAACGTATACTTTTATTTTCTTTGACTTTTAGCCTGCCTCATTAGTCTAGTGGCCGCAAGCGCATTAGCGTCCTGGGTTAGGTTCCCAGGTCGGGTCCAGTCCCAGTCATTTCTCAGTAGGTGCCGCGGTGTCTGGATTTGTGCCCGGTTGATGGCAATAGGTTCGCCCCATAATACATGGGACTTAATAAAAACATAGTTGGCGAAATGTGGGTGTCCTTGTTGCTTACAGCATGCCTAACCGTTCGGGGATTACAAGCCGTCATGTTATGTTACTCATCAATTCTGAATGATTCAAATATATAAAATAAATTGATGGATAAAAATAAAAGAATAGTATTGTGCAAATAAATCTATTGAGGCATTTTTACAATAGGTAATCATGAAGAACTTCGGTTAAAATGATAAATAAACCAAAAGTATCGTGCATAAGTATCTGCTATGCTGGTCTTGTTAACGTTGTATTTATTGAATTGCGTCCGAGCCCAGTGCGCAGAGCATTCTGAAACGTAAAGAAAATAACATTAAATTATGACAAACCCACACACTTGTAATCCCTGAAGGGCATTTTCGGCAGTTCTTTTTTTAAGTCCTATGTAGTAGAGTGCGAGGCTATAGTTATTAGCCAGGCACAAATAATTATGGACTCCGTGTGTTGAGGTATGACGCCCAACAGTGAACATGTTATGTACTTTTTATGTGGACTTGTAATGTATGTTATGAAAATGAGTAGACGAGTGATTCCCTTGATGAATGTGGTGCTACTAAATTGTAATTACACGATTACATGTTACGTTAGAGAAATGCACACCTAAACATTATCGATGTGCATAAATGAGTATGACGTACAAACTACACAAAGGTCAATGTACAGCATAGCTCGTACACCGTGTTCGCTACAGAGAAAAAACCTGATGGAAAAACCCAATGACACTTTTCGCGACCTGGGAACACTTGTTATACCATCGTTCAGTAATCATTCACATTTAGTGAGGGCTCTAATCTACCTGCCATCACTACTTCTATTTGGAGTCGGCGCAGCATGTCGTCTTCTTCCATACTTCACTATTACTTGTCATCTCATCGGACACTTCTTTTCTTGCCATATCATCCTTCACACAGTCCATCCATCGTTTCTGTGGTCTTCCACTCTACATAGTATAAATGCGAAAGTTTGTTAGGATGGACGGATGGATTTGTAGCGACCTACAAAAAGCAACTTGCCACAAAAAGTACTACAGCGCCATCTATGACATGACGGAAGAACTAACATCAATTTCCTACATCGCGCAAGCAGAGTTTACATCCACTTACGAGTATATACAGAAACCCGACAAACCAGACACATCACCTGTCTGGTCGATGGAACCTCCCTTTTCAACGGAGTATTAAGGAACTTTACACCCTGTTCTTCATACCCAAAAACCTATACCAAAATATATACCAAAAACTAAAAAACGGATTTGGATGATATTTGGCACACAGATAGACTATATCCTGAATTAACGCAAGGAATAGATTTAGATGCAAGCGTGTCTTTTGAAGCCTTAATGGACGATTTCTTATTGTTACATAAATTATGTTTGCCAGAAAAGATGGTAACTATCAAATTAAATAGAAAAACTAAGTGGATATCTCGAGGGATAAAGATGTGCAGCCAGAAACAAAGACTTTGGAAATATCGATTTGACCTTAGCTCAACAAATAAGAATAATCTAAGGAAATACTCCATTCTCTATAATAAAAGTTATAAAATTGACTCAGAAAGCCCAAAACAAATATTTTATAATCTCTTCTCAAAATAAATCTGAAGCCGCATGGCAAGTTATTAATAAATCTAAAACGTGGTTACCACGGGAACAAATTACGACTATAAATAGAGATAATTTGACTTTTACACGCCCTATTGACATTGCTAATGAATTTAATAATTACTTTATTGACACAATTGAAAATAACATAAATTCTGATAAGATTAATGGTGTTTATAGTGGTTTTGATAATCTGAATCTTTCATCACAATCTTTTTTTATGTCACCGGTTTCGGAAAATGACATTATACAAATTCTGGATTATTCCAGAAATCCCCACCGACAAATCCCCACCAGTGGGGATCGTTACTTTTTTTTCACAAAGAAAAAAATGTAACAATCCCCACCAAGAGGGTGTTTCAGTATCCGTGATCCACCGTAATGTGCATAATTACTGACAGACAGGATCTTACGTGCGCAGGCGAGGACAAGGCAGAAATCGTGCAACCAGTGCCCTAGACGACCCGTTTTATAAGGTAGCAAACTTTGGAGGGAGAAATCGTCGTCAAACGTCTGTTCAGACCAGAAATATTTTGGAAGAAGTGCGTAACGTACGTGTTAGTGAACGAACAGTGAGGAGAAGGTTAAATGAAGTTGGTTGGATGTTATACGCGCCATAAAAAGCGCCAAAAGTTGATGTGAGCTATCGAGTAGCCTGATTAACGTTCGCCCGTCAGCATCAAAATTGGTCCGATGAGTGGAGTCGAGTCTTATTCTCTGATGAAAGCCGTTTCTGCGTAAATTTCATTGATGGAAGGGAGAGGATGTGGAGATATCAAGGAGAACGTAACAATCAAACTAATTTAAATAATAAAATAACGGCTTACGGTGGAGAGTCTGTAATGGTGTGGGGTGGTATAAGTTTAACGGCACGCACAGCTCTAGTCATCATTGATGGCGATTCTCTGACTACACACAGGTACAAAACTGAGATCTTAGAACCCCATGTTATCACTTTTGCTCCATTCCATTGGTCCGAGAAAGAATTCCAGCCAGGCTGAAGAATGGGACTCTTTGCCTCAGGAAATGATTGGAGGTGTCATCAGGAGCATGGGTAGACGTATTCAAGCCCTAAGAAGAGCGCGTGGAGGTAACATACGCTATTAATTCTTATTTTTTACTCTTTATTATTAAATTTAGCTCTATCTCTATCAATAAATTCTAAAAAAAAAGAAATCAATAAATAAATACATTTAATCTTAAAAAATCATTTACTTTTTATTGTGTTCCCCTAATTTTGCCGGTGTGTGTAGTTGTAAATATGTTTGGTTTTCGTTTCAATGCAAACAATTCATAATGAAAGAATTTTTTGCTTAATAATTTAGAAACAACACTTGGTGGGGATTGATACTTATTTTTCCAAAAATCCCCACTAGGCTGAGTTTATATTACTAGTGGGGATTTCTGGAAAAAAAGTAACGATCCCCACTGGTGGGGATTTGTCGGTGGGGATTTCTGGAATAATCCAAAATTCTCTGTAAAAATAGGAATACTGTTGGTTGGGATGGCGTTTGTACTAAGGTCCTAAAGTATGTAAAGGAAGATATAGCACAGCCATTAGCTCACATGATTAACCTCTGTATAATTGCTGATGGCATATTTCTAAACAGCTTAAAAATAGTTACTATTACTTAAAAAAGGTGACAAAACGAATATGAAAAACTATAGACCCATTGCAAAAATTTTCGTTTTGTCCAAAATTTTCGAGAACGTTATATACAACTCCATTTACACATATTTTGAAAAATATAACTTATTTTGCAATGAACAGAAAGGTTTTCGCAAAAACATAAATATTAACTTGGCACTGTTTGATTTAATTAATAATGTTATGACACCAGTTGATAAAAATAATCTAATTTGTACTATTTTTACTGATATGACGAAAGCTTTTGATTATGTTGACCATGAGATATTGCTATAAAAGGGCGTAAGGCGTAAGGGGAAATATCCTAAAATTAATAGAATCATATTTAACTGATAGAGTTCAATGCACCGAAGTCCCTCGATTATGTCCCAAAACCAAATTAGAAACTGTGTATTATAAACTCGAAACAAAAAGAGCCCTAAAATATGGCGTTCCAAAAGGTGGCGTGTTGGCACCACCCCTATTTCTGGTTTACATCAATGATCTCCCAAAAATAATTCAACATAAGATGGTTCTTTTTGCAGACGAGAGCACCGCTATAATAGAATGCAATGACATAAAAAGGTATAAAAATGATATTAATGAATCTTTCATCAAAATAATAAACTGGCTTAGTCATAATAATTTGAAAATTAACCTAAGCAAAACCAACATCATGCAATACCATCAGCGTCGGGAAAATATTAACATTAATTTCACTTATAAAGACCATAAAATTCAGGAAGTTGATAGTGCGAAATTTTTAGGAAGGACTATTGATAAGAAATTGACTTGGAACACTCATACTGACATACTATGTAAACGAATAAGTAAATCTGCTTATGCACTATTCCAACTTCCAAAAAAGGTTAATTTTGAGACATTGCTAGTAGCATACCACGGACTCGTAGCTTCTGTTTTACGTTACGGAATGATTGTCTGGGGGCAGTCGGCTAATAGGGCCTGGAAGTTGTATTTAGAATGCAGAAACGCGGCATAAGCTACTAAATCTATACCAATACCAATATTAAAAAGCTGAAGAGTTTGTTTGTTTGTTCGCTAATCTCAGAAACTACTGATCCGATTTGAAAAATTCTTTCAGTGTTGATAGCCCATTTATTGAGGAAGGCTATAGGCAATATATATCATCACGCTACGACCAATAGAAGCGGAACACACACCTGTACACCTTGGGTTACATTATTGTAGTTTTAAAAAGGATCCCTAATTTTGTTGAAAATATAATATTGCCTATGTCACCCGCGGATAGTGTAGCTTCCTAACAGTGAAATAATTTTTCAAATCGGTTCAGTAGTTTCGGAGCCTATTCAATGCAAACAAACAATCAATCAAATCTTTCCTCTTTATAATATTATAATAATAATAAATAATAAACTAATAAATTATTTGGCTAAAATAACAATAACTATAAAAGGGCGTCAAAAAATTCCTCCTCAACGGTGTCAGCTGGTAATGTGCCAAAGAGACTGGCAGCATTGCCACGTTATATGGCAATACTTAGCCTCTGGCCAAGTAAAAACCAGTCCTTGGGTCACGGGAAGCATCAACTAAACGTTTCGAAATTTCCTTAAGAAGGCTATGAGCACTCGGACCCCACGGCCCCAGAGTTTCAACCCCAAACGACTTTATTTAACATTTTAATTTAACTCTTAATGAAAATTTTCGGGAGACTTACTCGCAAAGGTTGCCATACTTGGTTCCGTCCGGGCCCCACACGGGTTGGTAGACCGTGGGGCAGTAGCAGGGTTCAGCCATTATGGACCCCACTAGCACCAGAATCACGGCGAATACTGGGGAGAAACAAATATTTAGTTAATAGGGTATTTACAATAGACGATTCCTATATCCTACGTCTTACTTAGGTACTACGATACTGTGGCGCGAAAACGGTTACCACTTATTCAGTACATGATTCTGAGTCACCCATCATGCAATTATCAATCGGGAATTTTAAAGAAAACCTGACAAGTGCGAGTCGGACTCGCCCACCGTAGGTACCGTACAAATTATCTTTCGTTATGAACGTTTTTTTATAATGTTTTTTTTACAAATGTACTATAGTTTTCAGATTTTTCCCTGTTCTTGTAACACGATATTACTTGCCAAATTGTATAGTTCTAGGTCCCTTAAAACTGGCGAAATATACGTCTTTTACGGTACAAACGGGCGTATGTTTTTTTTTACGTAGGTTTACTTAGAATTTTGTTTTTTCACAGCTTGAAGGGACTGTATATTTACATATATGGTTTTAATTTTAATTCGATACCTCCACGCGTTCCCAAAATAAAGTGTCTTGACAGGCAGACAGACGGACATTAAAGTAATCCTATATTGGTTCCGTTTTTTCCTTCTGATGCACAGAACCCTAAAAATCAGCTGTTCCGTACATTTTGACTTTGTTGGTACCCGATGAAGACCCAGCATGCTGTACTGAATACATGACAATTGTGTTCGCGTCGGTGGGCCTGCCGCTCTGTATTATTATTTGTTACACCTTTACGCACCTACTCAACGAGTTTTAATTTTACACGAAGATTGCGATTTGAAATATGAATAGACTTGCGTGTTACCTAATATTATGTACAAAATACAGGTTGATAATCAACCTCTAAGTACCTATTAGGTCGCACGCATGTCTGTTTATATCTTTGCAAAAGGACGTGATGCTATTAGCTTACCTAGTTCATGGTATATCCAGGAGTTGCATGCATCTGAATTCGTTTCCGACGGATCGATATTCAGTATATTTTAATTTTAATAAATTATAGGTGCTCGTGGCTAAATAATAACAGCCGCCCAGGTCGATCTTTAAGGTTAAACCGTGCTTGCTGAGGTTGGTCTGTGGATAGGTGACCAAAATTACATATCGAGTTTCCTCCGTGCCTCGGAAAGCACGTTAAGCCGTTGGTCCCGGGTGTCATTTGTAGATCTTTGACAGTCGTTACGAGTAGTCAGAAGCTAAAAGTCTGACATCCAGTCTTACCAAGAGGTATCGTATTACCCAGTTACTGGGTTGTGGAGGTCAGATAGGCAGTCGCTTCATGTAAAATACTGGTACTCAGCTGCATCCGGTTAGACTGGAAGCCGACCCCAAGATAGTTTGGAAAAGGCTAGGCAGATGATGATGAGGTTAAAAAAACATAGAACTCATGTGAGCATTGCGTATTTCTTTACCGTACCCAAGCGTATGAAATTAAAGAATGTTTTAAATTGGACTTACCAAAAATAAAAAATTTCATCTTGACACTGTATAATCAGAACTAATTAATGAATTTCGGTTTGGTACCAGAGGCTTTATACAAAACATTACATTATCTAAGAGATAAGCGTAGATTCTAATAGATAGTAATTTCCACGCGTTTTCTTTGTTATATCTCAATATTAATTGATAAGTTTGATATGATTGTATAACACTGGATTATATAACAACACTGTGTAATCCCCGAAAGATTAACGCCGAGCTGAGGTAGGTGCACCTATACCACTACATTTCTCCAGCTATGCTCATCATCTGCCTGCCCTCCTCCCACGGTACTTGGGGTCGGCGCAACACGTTTCTTACATTCTCCTCTGTCAACCGTTACGCTATGATTTACTCCTGTTTCTTTCATTGTCCCGGTTATGAGATCTGTCCCTACCTTTTCCACCTAACCTAGGCGTAGATTCCTAGGAGGAGAGTAAATAAAAAGGTAGGTGCAAAATAAGGAACATTTAATAAATATAAAAAAGGTCTAGCTCGGTAGATGGTGATTTAATGGATTAGGGCCTATACAGCGATTACGTCTCCCCCTCACTGGTCTAGCACTCCCCTGACGTCTCAGGCCACTGCTGGAGATGAGTGCTCGCGTGTCGATCGCCAGGTCTGGATGTAGGTGCAGCGGTAGCGGTGGGCTGACTCGCTACTGTCCACCGCGGGGAAGCGAGTAGAGTAAGGTGATCCTTGAACCCTGTAATGCGCAACAAGCGAAAGCATTACCTACTGGTCGTAGACTGTGAGCACCCACAATATGATAAAATGGTCGAGGGAACGGTAGTGACGCCGTTTAAAGGAATAATGTCGCGATGACGACCGTTTTTTACAAATCGGTCCGTATTAAAGATCGCAATACTTATTATAAATTGACGTGCGTTCGCCTTGACATCAAGAATCAGTCTCTGCGACGTGGAACTTCGTGGAAGCATTCTGTCGTGAATGAACGACGAACGATGCGCCTGCGCCGAGAACAAAGGAACAGTCTCTGGGTGCCTAACATGTCGTTTATTTGAATACGAATGAGGTGATAAATTGTAGCTATGCAGAATTCTGATTTGATGCGTTCATTATTAGTTTATTTCTGTTTTATATTTAATCTAGTATTGTAAATAGTTACTTTTTAGTTGGTTAATAATTTAGTTAAATGTTATTAATTGATTAATTTTATATTTCTTTTCTATATCATTAATTAAAATTAGGGCATGTAACAATTAATGTTACATCATATCATTCCTCGCGCAATCCATCCATTGTGCCTTGGTCTTGCGCTTCCTCTCCATATATCAATATTTATATTCACCACTGTTTTAGTCACATGCGTTCGCCAGTTAGATATGGATTACCATCAACTGGGCACAAATCTAAGTTGCTACTTTCTGATGAATAACCCAAATAACATTTGGCTTGAGCTGGGATTCGAACCCAAGCACTCATGCTCACTTAACCAACTAGGCTGTCACGTGACATCAGAATGACATTTAATACTATAAATTATGTTTTTACTGACTACCTGGCAAAAGCTACCTCAAAGCTAGCTAATTAATATTTATTGTTTTATCAAAAACAATAAAGATTATTTAGAGCACTTGTACCCTACTCGGTACAGCTGGTGCTTTTTATCTAATCTTGAAGTAATCCCAATGTGCAATCCTTTCCATCCGCTGTGATATTCTACTTGCGTAATTCAATAAACGTGATATTATTTTGTTGTGAATGAATTTGTTTTTTATTTCTCACTTATTACGATACACCTTTAATCCCAAAAGGCTTAAGCAGAGGTGTACCTAATTGCCATTACGCCAGTTATGTTTTTTTAAGTTCCATGTATTTAATAGGGTCGAGCCTATTGCAATCAACTGAGCATAAATCTAGAATCCGTGGCTGCTACTAAGGAATTTCTTTGAGAAAAACCTAATAACACTGCCCGACCCGGGAATCAAACCAAGGAGGTCTTGCTCAGCAGTCGCGCTTGCGACACTAGGCCAACGAGATATTTGTACTTGTGAAATGTTACTATAACAAAGAAACGATAGCTTGATTTTGTTTGCTGAAGATTATGCTCCATTTCGTCCCTTTGATTTCCAAATCTGTCGATTAAGTTTATGAAGTCAATTAATTTAAACAATTTAATTTCCTTCATGGTATTGGTTTAGAGGTTTTTAATATGAAATGTTATCCAACATACTATGGTAATAAAGTATGTGAAATAGACTACCGTTCCCATAACCTCGTTGCGGTTATGTCTCCCCACATCTGTTGAATGCAGGAGAACATAATGCAGCTACGTTATCTGACAACGTGACGTCACATGTGAGAGGATACGTAGTGCTATTGTGTTTGCGTACTGACAAGAAAATAGGTAGGAACAAAAGTGTACAGTCGGGGAAATTTGATGTGTTTTATATGGATGAGTTATACATAAAGGGTGTAAATAGACCCTTAACGAAACCGCAAAAGTACTTGTTCTCCCAATCATTGCGATATATTATTTATTCTGGACTGTTTGTCCTCGTGAATCCCTCAGAGAAAAATTTAAAGAAATCGATATACTGACTCTGCCTTCACTCTATATTTTAGAATGTGTTTTATATGTCCGCAAAAACCGAGGACTTTTTAAAATTAGAAGCGATTTCCATAATATAACACGCAGTAAACACGAAATTGTAATACCCAAATTCAGATTAAACAAAACCAGCAAGTCTTTTCTTATAAACAGTATACGCTATTATAATAAGTTGCCGAAGTCAGTTACAGAACTGACCGATTGAAAGTTTAAAGATTATATCAAACGTGGCCTAATTAAAAAAGCATATTACAAAATTAAGAACTACGTTGAAGATAGAAATGTTTGGCCTTAGCCCCTTCGCACATGCGGCTTCCCTGGGCCTCAAGTCTGCTATTACAATCTTGTCAGAATGGCCTATCACTGATTTCATAATTGTTGATTTTGACAAGTTTGGTAATCTACTAATTTAATGGCGTCATTAAGACTTTCCAATGGACAACCACTGACAATCCATTGAAAGACATGGCATAGAATGGTAATCTCGTACTTAATGACAAATGAATGACTGACTTTAGCGGTAATCTGCTAACATTTTGACAGTTCCTTTGACCACTGAACTACCATTAGAACGCCATTGTGCAGTCATTGCTTCCCTCACATTTATCTCAGACTGTTCGGAGTGTCAATTTGAATTGTTTACTAACAAGCGGCTTCTAAATACTTTGGTTATAGTTATTATCGTTACGAGTATCGTGTTTCAAGTGTTTGTGGAATATTGAATGGAGACTACCTATGTATTCATTACGAGCAAATATTTTCGATTCTCGAGCTAGCCAACGCAGTGGATGTTAGAGAAAGAAAATTGGTTGGCAGATGCAGATGCAGTATGCAGAACTGCAGAAGACGTCGTCAAGCCCGTCGCATGACGAGAACGAGAATGAATACCTTTATAATTGATATTCCCGAGGCGGAATTTGTAAAAACGTTTTGCCTTGGAAAGGACTCAGTAAGGGGGTTAATTGAAGAACAGTAAGTTTATAAAAGTTTTTGCAAGTTAAGTTTTTTTAGACGTTTAGTTAAATGGGGCTGTATAAAAGTAAATTGTTTTTTTGCAGGTGTTTGCTTGCAGCACATGCTTTACATTATAGTCCAACAACTGCAGGCAAGATTGTGAATGAATGTTGCATATTGCAAACATGGCAAGAGCACCATTGCCACCTGACGAAGTTTATGCAGAATAAGAGCACCATTGCCACCTGACGAAGTTTATGCAGAATAACTTGGCTTGCAACAGATATGTGATTTATATTCCACTATTTTGGAATTTAATGGAGTTGGAATTTTAAATAATACTAGTATGTTAAAAAAACAACAGTTAAATTAGGTACTCTTTATTTCTCATAACTAAATATTTATTTAACAATGTTAAACTTGACTTAAAATCTGAAATGTAAATATAGTACGTAAAACTAAAAGACATTTTGTCATATATCTAGTAAAACAATTCCAAGTTACAATATCTAATGTATTAATAACAAATCAAAATCAGTCTTCATACAAAATAAAAAGATCTTCAATATTTTAATTATCATTTGAATAACAAATCAAATTTTACCTTACATTTAACTAATCAGTCTTTTAATTTAGGAGGAAATTAATTATGCAGCACCTAATTATCAAGACCATTGAAGGGTGAATCGGTATCTTCTTGAAGGTTGGGCACTGCAGCAGGCTCTTGTTGACAAACTGTGGAGAAATGCATAAATTAAATTAGTAAGTATGTAATTTAAACCCACCTCAATATTCTAGTGGAGTGCGAAAATGCTTTAATTATGATTAAAATGATTTAACTCTGTTACAGATCCACAGTATTGCACAAAATATGATTTAAAATAAATGAATACTCTTTTTAAAAAACATTGTTTCATTTAATTATTTATCATTACAGCCATTTGGAATCCACTGCTGGACATAGACTCCTCCTAATATAGATTTCATTTATCTTTAAATAATCTGACAAAATTACCTCTTGCATACTTCAGAAAACTTTAGTCAGACATAAAGATGTCAAATTCTGGCCGATGTACTACTACTGATGTGAGCCTACACCTAACACAAGCTTTTAAGCTTAACTGGAGGGGTTATAATAAAATTATTATAATTTATATTGTATTGCTTTCAATGCTCTTTAATACTTATTGTGGGTATGTTTGTTGAACACACAATGAGTAGAAGTTCCGCTTTTGGGTAAAACCATTTCGTATCAGTGAATAATCTGTAAATCCACAGTAATTACCTTTTTTGGCACACAGTGTCCCATAAGGTGCGCCATTTTTTTCTGTGGTGGAGCTCAGTCGATCAATGGCTTCAGCCAGTGTTGATGGCCTGAGCTTGTTTTAAAGTTGCCTCGGCATTCCTGGCTTCAATAGTGTCCAGCCTTGATTGACCAGCTTCAAGAGCTGCATTGTCTCTACTTAGAAAAAAAAGTATATTTTACTTTAATATTCATTGTAGAACTAAAAAAGTGCAAAAATCACAATAATGATACATTTATCATTTTATAATGCGTAGAATATTATACTGATTTATGTACTTACTGTGCTGCCGGCGTTTTATTGGGGCACTGGGAAGTCCACCGATACGAGTATAAAATTTGGGCGCACTCCATCCAATATCGTTTTAATAAACTTCGCCCTTCATTGGTGCGGCTGCAGTAGCCAAGCAGGTCTTGGTGGTTTTCTAAAAAGTCAATTAGAGCCGAAATTTTCTCAATTAGCACCATTTTGTATTGCAATAAATCTTTTAGAGATCATTTAGAACACTTGAAACTAAACCAAAACACCGGCCGCTAAAAATAATAAAAACAAATAAACGTCAGTTCAGTAAACAGTAATGTTATATTTGACTTTGACAGCTAAACAGATAAAATATTGAGTTTTCCAATTTCACATTTAATGTTTTCTGCTATTAACAAACTTCTTACTACTTCAGATTGCTCATAACACCAATAAATAATATGTAAAAATATATATAATTGAAATCTGGCATGAATAAATGTTTAAATTTAGTAGTAGTTTTTCGAAAATCACTTCTACTAACGGGTTTTATAATAATGGCAATACAACAATGTCATTATAACACCATTCTATTACGAGACCACTGACCAACCACTGACCGACCAATGATCGATCATTATGAATTAGCAGATTACGAACTTTTAGCAAAATGACAATGGGATCGTGTTGGAATGACGATATTTATAAAAATAGCAGACTTGAGGCCCTGGTAGCTCATAAACGGCACAAATGTGTGGATGTCTCTAACTATTCTCAATCTAATTTTTATTTCCTTTCTTTTCAATCAGATGTTTTACAATCGTTTTTAAATCATTAACCTTTTGTTTAGAATAGTTACAGCACGGATGACAACATTTGTGTCACTTATTTGATCTAGTCATTTTGTGATATTTTCTATTTATTTTTTGTTGTTATATAGACTCTTTTTCTTATTTACCGATTGTTTGTAAATGTGTGGACATTGTAGGCCTTATAGATTCTTAGATCCTTGGTAACTTTTTATTTCTTTCTACGTTTTGTAGTAAACAACGACTTATTGTCAGGCCTACGATGTCCTCCCATACTTTAGTACTAACGCTGTAACAGAAATATTGTAAAACCAAATGATTTTAAAAGAGTAACCATGGAGTTTCTTGCCGATTCTTCTCCATAGGAAACGACCAACCCGAACCGAGCACGTTTTTGTCGACGTTTTATAAGTGCCCCCCTGTAGGCCTATGTAAAATAAAAATATTTTGATTTGATTTGACTCGTCCAGCTGTTACTTACCACATACTCCACTAATGCCGCTTCAACCATTCTCCCATATATTCCAACTAAGGTACACTGATTGATCGACCCGACATCTGATAATGACCACAATTTGTTATCAGAAGACTATTAATTACTATATGGTCATCTGTTAAACGACTGCCATTACACCCTACTGCTACTAATGACTAATTCGTTTAACAGGCGTTAGTCACCATCAGTCACGTTACGAGGACTTCTGTTAAATTTCCTTTTGCTTGTGGGTTCAAGTTGTGATGTATGAAAGTGGACGAGTCGACATGAGTATGTAAGGATCGTTGGAGGTGGCAGTCTGTGGTGTCAGCCTATCCCCATGGCAAAAACCGTGAGTTTATGTATACGTGTGTTTTTGGTGTAAGGAAACCAATATGGATTTTTCCAGTACATTTCCAGTAGTTTTTTTTTTTAACTGAAACTATCCTAGAACCTCGAAGAAAAGAAAATCGAAGACCAAATGTAGTATCCACCACTTGACTGGTTGGTGGGGCTATAGCTCGCAGCCGCACGCATGGTGGGTCACTTCCCATTGTCTCTCACAGAGAGGAGACATGCGGCAGACATGTCCAGATTCATTTAAATTGGGCGGCCTTTAGAAGAAAATAGAGATTATTTCATTCATTCAGTTTTGAGTGGTCAATCAATGGATGATGGACAATGACGATTTCATGGGCTCCGCATATTTATGAAGGTTAAAAAAAAACATAGCAACAATATGATTATAAACATTTTTTTTTCTGTAACAATAGGAAATTCAGTCAAAACGTTGAGATTAATGCAAGGCATCGTGTTTATCTCGTCTAAGTTACGAACGGTCACCGACCGCAAGTAACAGGAGAAGGGTAGGAAGATTTGTTACGACCGGGTGCCGCGGCAAGTTCCCTTGTGCGCCACCTGGGCTCGCGCGCAGCTCGCTCTGAAAGTAAAGAGATCGATTACATTATTAGGTTCCTTTGACAGAAGTATTCTATAAGTACTCCGTAAGGCTTCAATAGTTATAACCACTTGGCCACGAGTTATCGGGACGCGACTTGCAACGCAACGATACTCACGTGAAGGAAAATAAGTCACGACACACACGTCGGCGTCTGTCTTGACGCAAGTCGCATCGCCTGAAGTCGACTACAGTATGTAAGAGCTGTAAAGATTTAGCCTTGTCCTAACCGACCGTTGTGTTTATTTTATTACCTTTCGATTATTTGCAAAATTTATTTCGCTCCGCCAAAGTTCTTTGGTATTAGGTATGTTTGTATGTCGCAGCAATGTACAACAATGTGTAAGTTACCACCTAGTTGTGAAACCGCAGCGCAAACTTAAAAGTAACCAAAAGATTTTTGTAGTTTTTTTTCAAAAACTACATAATTATCTATTTACATGACGTAAACTAAATCGTGAGCGCTGTATGCAAATAACACTTACCGGCAAGAGTTGCTGTAGGTGACCCCATTCCGGCCACACACGGGGTCGAAGACCGCGGGGCACACGCAGCCTTGCCTAGCGCTGGCGATCATGGCTCCCATCAGCACCAGGAACAGGGTGAATACTGGGGAGACATAGATAAGTGATGATTCTACTGAATTATATCTTAAACCTGTAATTTCACGAAGGGTCACTACAGCCACAATTGGCTATTTAGTTTTTCACTAACACAATGCCTAGGTTACGCCTGCGAAATCAGCTTAGATGCCTCATTAATTTTTTAAACGTTGCCGGGCACTCGGAAATTGCCTCGATACTGGAGTATCGAGGGAGCATTTACAAACATTTAAACTCTCATACACAAACCACCCAGACACAAAGATAACTACGGAATCGGAAATCGCAAATCGGAATCGAACCCGCGACACTAAGAAATTCTCCAGTATCGAGGGAGCATTTACAAACATTTAAACTCACATACTGAATGTTACCTTCTGATCATATGCCTAGCCTATTCCCAAATACTTATGTTGAGGTCGGCTTCCAGTCTAACCGGATGCAGCTGAATACTAGTTTTTTACGACCTATCTGACGACCACAACACGGTTAGTACTGGGTAATCATATAATCCCATACCCCTTTGTAAGACTGGTTGACAGACTTTGGGGTCACGACTACCACTCTCAAAGATCTACAAATGACAGCCGGGACCAACGGCTTAACGTGCTTTCTGAGGTACGGAGGGAACTCTGAACGTAATTATGGTCACCCATCCACGGACCATCCTAGGCAAGTGCGGTTTAACCTGAAGATTGATCCGAGCGGCAGATATTATTTAGCCACGAGCTCCCCTAAGACAAGACAAGACAAGACAAAACATTTATTTGTGGAAATATGAGTATACATACAAGGCATGCAGGTTGTTCAAAAACAAAAAACATCCATCATGTTCGGCCTTTGTGGCATACAAATATCCAATTGGAAGGAAAAAGTCATTACAAAAAAAAAAAACAGAGTTAAAAACTTTTTAAATTCTCATACAAACTAAAAATTAAATTTAAACAATAAATTATAAACTTGAATTAAATTGTTATTATAAATTGGCTAAATTATTTAATATTACACTTTGTCATTTAAAAATTCTAAAATACTGTAGTATGCTTTCCCAACGAAATAACAAACAAACAAACAACGATCTTTATGTACTCCTGTTATTTTAATTTCTAATAAAATACTTTAGAACAGACTTACCCAAAGTTACCTTCATATTGTCCTTGCGAAGTCACAAATTGATCACGACTAATGACTAACTTGCGTCTAAGTGTCTTTTATACAAAGCTTGACATGTCACGTCTAATTGGCGCCAACATTGGCCAAGAGAAGCGCCTACATTTGACGCCAATGTTTATTAGTATGTTCGTCGTGTTATGGAGGAAATCTGAATCGGATGTGTTGCATTTTTTTTATAAATTGTTATTCTAAACACGGTATGCAAATACATTAAGATTATTTGCGTTTATGAAACTCTAAAATTGATAAAATTACCATATTAACTAAAATTAATAAGGTAATTTTATTTTCGCCCTACATGGGACTTTAAAAACTTAATTGGCGAAATGTTTGTGTACTTGTTGCCTACACCTCTACCTAAGCCTTTGGGAATTACAAGGCGACATGTTATGTTTGTTAATGTAATGTTACTCATTCATTCTGAATGACGAAAAAAAAAATTGCTGGGTACAAATAAAAGAATAATATTGTGCAAATAAATCTATCGAGACATTTTTACAACAATGATGAAGAACTTCGGTTAAAATGATAAATAAATCAAAAGTATCGTGATCTGCTATGCTGATCTTGTTAACATTGTATTTATTGCATTGAGTCCGGGCCTAGTGCGCAGAGCATTCTGAAACATAAAGAAAATAGCATTAAATTATGACAAAACAACACACTTTAAATCCCCGAAGGGGATATTCGCCAGTTTTTTTTTTTTAAGTCCTATGTAGTAGAGTTCAAACCTATAGCTATCAGCCAGGCAGAAGTAATTATAGACTCCGTGTGTTGGAGTACGATGCCCAACAGTAAACATGTAATATGTACTTGTTATGTAGACTTGTAAGGTACGTTATTCGGTCTTATGTCCACTCATACAAAATTTGGTATAAGTGGACATTCAACTACTTATGGAAATGAGTAGACGAGTGATTCCCTTGATGGATGTGGTGCTACTAAATTGTAATTACACAATTACATGCTACGTTAGAGAAATGCACACCTAAACATTATCGATGTGCATAAATGAGTATGTCGTACAAACTACACAAAAAGGGCAATGTACAGCGAAGCTCGTACAACGTGCTTGCTACAGAGAAATCACCTGATGGAAAAATCCCAATGACACTTTTCGCGACCTGGGAACACTACTTATACCATCTTTCAGTAATCATTCACATTAAGTGACGGCTCTAATCTACCTGCATCACTACTTCTTTCATATGTGACGGATAATATATATTTTAGATATACAGTATAGTTATATACATATTATACCGTAAAACGATAGCAACAACAATATTAAATACTATTTACAGTTTTTATCTATTTTTACAATAACTTTTTCTGTGTGTGTTTACTGTAGTACTTTTCCTCGGGATGATCGTCGGATAAAAGATAGTGCTCAGATTAAATTAACTGCATGATATTTAGTAGAATGACAAACACCATCAAAGTTATTTATTTATCGTCATTATTTATTATTCTTTTCTTGAAGTCCATAATGTAGGGACGTGATCAGAAACAAAGATTTAACGTTATAGAGTTTATTAACATTACATTACGCCTGTATTGTCTGTAAGGGGGGCAGAAGGGTTACAGCTGGTCTCAAGTCATAGGGGGCGCGGGCGAGCTTATAGCCTACAACTGGAAAATATTCAGACTACGGGCTGGAAAACCCAAGAAAACAGTGAAACGGCTAGGCTTTCCTTAGACTCTTAAGATTAATTAGAATCTTGTAACATATTAGATTATTTGTCTATAAGTTGACGTTAATTAAAATTAATTAAATAAAAAAAATATATGTATATTCATATCTTTTCGTACATGCCTGAATATGGGATCCAACAAAACAATATATCAGCGAAACAGGACATTTGGCCAACTACTCGCCAACGTTTGACCAACCTTAAGTCAACGAACTAAACATGACAACATGCCAAACGCAGCACACGCACTGTTCTTACGTCTAATTGGTCAACATAATGAACAATATAATTGCCTTTGATTGGTTGGAATATGCGAGACGTAATAGAATAGGAAAACATGATTGGTAGGTTAGTAATGCGGTGATGACGAGTTCTGGTGTTAGGTTTTACCGTACAGGAAAACTGCGAAGGAATCCCCGACATCTACTCTGAGAATTACTGACTGCTGATAGTATTTTTTCCGGTTGAACTGTTTCTAGTACCTACTGTTTCCTTATACGGTTCATTTAATAGTTTTATGTCCATGTATGATGTTCACTAACTCTATATCTATGATCTAGTTTTTAAAGGTTCCGTATTCAACAAGGAACCCTTATTGTTTCGCCATGTCCGTCTGTCTGTCTGTCCACGGTTTAGCTCAAAAACTATTGGTACTAGAAAGTTGTAATTTGGCATGAGTATACACGTTAATGACGCCGAAAAAGTGGCAGTTTTTTTTTTTTAATACTATTATTTAGGGTACCTCCCCTACATGTAAAGTGGGGGTGAAATTTTTTTTTTTCGTCCTTCCCATAGTTTGGGATATCGTTGAATAGGTCTTTTAAAAATATTAGGGGTTTAGATTCCTAGATCCTTGGTAACTTTTATCTTGTTCTACGTTTTGTAGTAAGCAACGACTTATTGGCGGGCCTACGATTCCCTCCCATACTTAAGTACTAACGCTGTAACATACAAATATTTTAAAACCAAATGATTTTAAAAGAGTAACCATGGAGTTTCTTGCCGGTTTTTCTCCATAGGAAACGACCAACCCGAACCGTGCCTCTTCTGTCGACGTTTTTTAGGTGAAATAAAAACATTTTCATTTGATTTGATGGATAATGAACGTTCCCACAGCTCTCCTCCTTGGGCAATTGAGAAGGCCATTATCCACCCAGCGGGACCAATGGAGTTTAGTAGACGTGAAAATTTCTTGGAATTTTAGGTTTGAGGATTTTGTTCAAACTCAAACTCAAACTCAAAGCATTTATTTCAATTAGACCATTACATCCCACCCCATCCCATCTCGTTCCTTTGCCATTGTGCGAGAGTGTTCGAGATTTTATTTGAAATTTGTCTGATAAAAGTAATAATGCCTAGCTATACAGGGTGTAACAGAAAGGGTATATACATACTTAAGGGTGTGCTACAGACCATCAAACTGAACATGTTTCTCCACAAACAAACATCGTAATAACGAAAAAAAATTCTATTGCCCCATACAAAATTTCAATACCTATTCGACCCAAATGTATGGGGCAACTGATATTGTTTTCGCTATGACGATGTTTGTTTGTGGAGAAACATGTTCAGTTTGATGGTCTGTAGCACACCGTTAAGTATGTATATACCCTTTCCGTTACACCCTGTATAATTACAAAAACCCAATACTAGTCCTGTACTGATCCCACATTTCTAAGAAAAACCAAAATCTTTAGACATTTATTTTTAAGAAGATTGCTAATTAATAAGTATAAAATGAGTTCTTAATCCTTTTATAAGGGTTCCGTAATTCAATATTAACATTTGCCTGTATACAACGGTTTTATAATAAAACATAATTAATAAAGAGCAAGGTAATAAAACCAAGATACAGATTAGGCTTTTGAGTTAATTAATATAATCTTATTTATATTTTACGGAGAAACAAACTCATCCAAAAAAGATAATTCCTCTTACTCATTATGTCTGAACGATTGGCAGTAGACATATTGTAACCATTTTCATCATCAATTCTGGCAATCTCAAATTGGTGAAGGAAAACATCGTAAACAAATCGGCATGTCCTAGGCCCGCACTGGACTCGTGTATCACATACTGACCGGAGGCCTGTATCCCAGCAGAGGGAACGCTGGCTGATTATGATAACTTAAGATATAAGTGACTTAACTGAGCAGATATGAGTGACTTAAGCCTTTAACCAGGTTTCATCACGATGGTTTCTAACACACGTCAGTCATGTCTTAGATAAACATTGAACGTAAATTTGGTTCTTCCCCGAATACGAACCCACAACCACAGAGAGTCAAAGCCATAAACCTTTTGCGCCGTCGCGAATGTGTCTACTAAAGGAAAAAAACAGGATTGATAAAAGGCAGATGACGATCTATGACCCTAATAACAGTAACTATGAACCCTACCCATTGACAAAAGCTAAAAATTTCATTATAAATCATGACCGGCCTCATATATGAAATACTTTAGATACTTTTCATAAAAGAGTTTTAATTACAGTGGTATTTCAGCAGCATACATGTTTCATGCATTCATTTGCTTTCATACATTTTGGTATACCATTCCATGTACCCGAAATAATCCTAATGTTTTTAATTATAAATCAGCCAGTATCTTTTGGTCAGGCAAATGTTCAAATGTGGAAGAAATTGGACATTCATGAGTGCCAGTGCTTTTCAATGACTTTGTTAGGGTCAGCTTCCAGTCTTACCGGATATAACCAGCTAAACACCAGTCCTATATTTCATTCAGCGTCTGCCTAAGTCCTTGACTGAGTCCGTGGATAGATTGGTTTTCAGAGTTTCAGGCTTCATACCTTATTGCGAGGTACTTGTGGTGTTGGTTCAAATGAATGCGTAGTACTCGCCACCGGTGTGCGCGTTAGACCAGGAGACATGAACGCAGACGATGCTAAAGGAGTTTGTAAGGATCAATGTAGGAGGCCTTCTGCCTGAGTACAATGTACGTAGGTATATATATTTTTATTGGATTAGAAATAACAATTAATTATGTCTAGGATCACTCTCTTAATACAAATAACACTAAATTGCGGTTTAGGTTCTGTCGCCGTACACAATTTTATTGAATTTGTTGTCAAATTTCGTGATGGGAAAAGTTTTTTCAAGATTAAAAGCGCACTTATAGACAAATGTCCATTTTCACAAAGCGACGATATTTTTATCATTCTCTTGCCCTTATCCCAATTTATTTGGGGTCGGTGCAGTATCTCTTCTTCTACAATATTTTTCTAAAAGAAATGTTCTCCAATAAGCGACAATATCGTGGTACCGTTTAAATTCGGTGAGAGCATATCGACACATGTGGGTACATGTATCGATATGCCCTCACCGTAGGCGAAATAAGGGCGTTATGACAGTGTTATAAGTGCGGCGGGTCTTTTCTGAAGACGGTTCCTTTCCGGAGGCACTCTCCATCATAGGCTTTCACTTTTTTGGCACATTTCATACTGCGAACAAAAAATAGAGTCGGGTATTAATGCAAAATTTCTTGTTAGCGGAGAAAAAGATATTATAACAATAATTTTGAAGCGTCAAAATCAACTTCTGCCTAACCATTCCCAACATTTTTCACCGCATTTTTCAAACTCCTAGCTGTCACAAATAAATTCCTAATTTAAATGCCCAATAACTCTACGACCTGGTAATCGTACCCAGGACCCGTCTTTCAACGCTCAGCAGTCGTGCTTACGACCAGAAGACCAATTCCAAGTCTGGTGTAAGTTAACTTGGCAAACTGAAGGGTGGGGTTTTTACCTCACTAAAACCACCACGGTGATCACAATCTGCACGTAAGAGGAAGCACCGTTTCCCTTTAAAATACCAGTCTATAGCACTTTGTGCAACGTTTGTTAGGGCTACTCTCCGGGGAGACGGTCTAGATGTCCCCTGAAACTAGTTGTGCCAGTTTGTACGGCAGCACGAAACCACTGCACCTAGAAACTCACGTGCAATCATTGGGATAGGTCCTGAAGTCTCGGCCGCACACTGGGACATATTCCTCGGTACACTCGCACTCAGGACGCCACGCAGTTACCTGCGACTCGTACATCATCACTACCAATGCCGCAAGTACTGGAATCATATAAAATGTTCACACCGACCTGAGAATTGAATTGTCTCTGACTGAATATGTTATCAAATGAGATGTTATCAAGAGGAATCGTGATAAGATCATCATCGCAAGAAATCCGGAATTAAATTATCGTGAAAAGTACTAGAGCTACTGTCATAGTCTCGTCGTGTCTTCGTCTTTGATGAGATACTGGCAAAACAAGCTGAAGTGGCATTGGGCTGACCATGTTTACAAGAGTGTTGGAGAAGAGACCATATTACATCGGCAAGCGTAGGCGGCCCTCCAGCTAGATGGTTCTTTAAAAAGTACCTGGGACAGAATGGATGCGGAAGGAAGATAGGGCGTTATGGCACAGCTTGAAATAAGTTTATGACCACCAATGGACTGCGAGGCTGCGCTGATGACATCTCACTGCTAGATATTAAATGCAGTACATAGAGCAGTTTCCGACGAGCGACGAGCTTCGCGGTTCATTTGTTTTCCAGCTACGAATCCTTACGTAGAGTGGCCGTGGGTCTAAGTATATGATCTCGCCTACGTTTTCAAACAGACAATCAATCATCTCACTCACAATTTTTAATTATTGTGGCAGTTGGTGTCGGCTGCCAGTATAACCAGCTGCTAACCCTAATTCTGAAACACCAGAGGAAAGAAGTAACCGGGAAGCTACTAGGCGTAAGGATCTGCAAAATAAGATGCAACCTCATTTAAAAGTAGTGAGTCATGCTGCAGGTTATCAATCGGTTAAACTGTTTAATAAACTACCTGTACACTTAAAATCAGTTTACAACTTACATCAATTTAAGCAGCAGTTGAAATCATTTTTGATAGAAAAGTGCTACTACACCCTTGATGAGTTTCTCTGTGACACATACAACTAGACTTTCATTATATTTTTACCTACTATTTTTATTGACATTGTATTTTTATTTTATTTTTTATGACTTTTGTATGTGTATAAACAATATTTTTGACATTTGTATGGGAATTAGTAATATTTTTGATTTGGCACTATTATTTTTGATTATTATTTGTATTGGATGATTCTGAATTAATTTGTTTTCACATTCTTTATTTGACATTTACTATAATGAATTTATTGGGTTACTGTTTTATTACTATCTTTATTGTAAATCTTTAATTTTTATTTTATAATTTTGTGTAAAATTTCGATACAATGTAAAAATTGTTAATGAAATAAATGAAATGAAAAAATGAAAATGAACCAGTATTTGGCATAAAGCGACTGCCTCATGCCAAATACTTGGTTGAGCTTGCTGAGCCCTTGAAAACTTGTTATTTAAGCAAAACTCACCGAGAAAGCACTTCATGGCTCCCAGCCGTCTTCTGTCCTGTACCCCGAGTCCACGACTGAGGTAATCTAGATTTATTTCAGATTATATACGCACGGCTTTCCGATATTATCAACATTTCGTTCTGAGAAACGAAAATATTTTGACTATAGTTGTAACTGTCGTTCACCTAGATTATACTAACATGGTTTCCAATAACTCTGGCTTGTTAAACATTAGACATACGTAATATTCTGTTGAGCAGATTTATGACGCTTTCTCTTCATTTTTTGTTTTTCATTGGACACCTTTTGTTCTGTATGGTGTCGGACGTAAAGAATAGCACCATCCCATATCTTCCCGTGGGTGTCGTAAGAGGCGACTAAGGGACTTTCCAGAGAATGGGTAGCAGCGTTCTCTGTGCTTTTGTAACAGCCGTACTGCGATCGCCAACCCGCCTGCCAAGCGTGGCGATTATGGCAAAACCCGTTCCTGGGGGAGGCCTATGTCCAGCCGTGGACGTCTTTCGGCTGAAATGATGATGATGACCTTTAGTTCCACTCTTAGTGAATCAAACGTGATAATTTAATTGTTTAGTGAACCGATCTGAAGATTTTGAAGATGAACGTGGTTCAAGAAACATCCTGAAACGGCTGAAATCAGCTTATTTGACTCTCATCATCACCATTGTTCTCCTGCCCTTATCCCAATTTATTTGGGGTCGGCGCAGCATGTCTTCTTCTTCCATACTTCTCTATTACTTGTCATCTCATGAGATACCTCCTTTCTATTCACTCTCATTCTAAATTCAATTATTTTAGAATTAGCATTTCCATTCAACGTGGCAATGCTGCCAGTCTTTCGGGGCACGTTCCTGGATGCTAGCGAAACTGAGTAGTATTATGACGCCTAGGTGTCATATTTGTACTTAGTTTTAGTGTAGTGGATTATTTATTTTACGTAGTTCATAGTTTTGTAAATTATGTTTGTACTTATAATGTAAGAAAATAGGATTTTTTGGCCATTAAAGACCTTCAGCCATTTAAGCTTGTTTCGTACCCAAATCAAGGAGGCTCTGAAACAATGACAACTCTGAAACTCTGAAACTGATTTACTGTTACTGAACTATTTCTCCAAGTATTCAGACAGCTTAATTCCTAAGATCTCTTTGAGAAGTGTCTCTGGAATAATTTTACGCTATTCAGGGTGAGTAACCTACTTATATAATCTACAATGTGAGCCTAGTGCGGGTTGATAAATGTACTTACGTGTTCAGTTTGGATTATTTAATGTTTTCCTTTACTGTGATGATTAAATAAATTACACAAAGTAAAGTGCCTGCTTGGCTAGAGAGCAATAGCACAGGCGACACTTTAGCGCCATTGTGCACAAACCTAAGCCCTACTTTTATAATTCCATCACCTTGCTCACAAAATAATAAAAGAAAAAATCATGATGAAACATGCATGTTTTAGAACCAAAAATTCAAGGACTCGTATTAGATTTATTTGTAGAAAGTGAAAAAAAATACATTACACACAGTGAATAAAGTTTTACAGTGAAGTCATGTTAAAGTGCGAACTTCTGCCTCCTAAACTAGGCGTAGAAGCCCGTGCTTTAGGCACCATTTGATTGGCGCACTAATGGTTAGGTAACAACCCACTGGCATGGACAGGAGTGCTGTATGCCAGCATTAAAGGCTGATTATGCCTATACTATACTAAAACCCAGAGTTCAACCGGCCAACTCGTAAACCATTGCCGTTTCTAATCTACTCCTAATAACATTATTGTAGAAAACAAAACCCCATTTTACAGTTTGTGGGTCCCTTCAGAGCTAAGTGGGCAATTATTGCGTCTGCAGTAGCTGTACTTAACATACTTTGCCCGAAGATAAGAAATTTGCCCGCAAGTGGGTATATATGCTACTATGTGAGCTGGCAGGGTGCCAGCGTAGCCCCGTATTAGCAGTAGATCAAGTTTAGATCGTATCTTGTTTTGAGGTGCTTTTGTTTTTAGTCAGCGTTTCAGTGAAATTAGGTAATGGTATTGCATTTTAATGATAAGTTTAAAAACAAATTATGTAATCTTACTATATAGATCATTATTGCTCGAACAAAACTTTGAGTTTGCAGTAAATTTTTATGTAAGAACGTGGTTGATTTAATATAATAATTGGTTTTGACAATGTTAGGGACAGTGTAAAGGTCTCGAAGATGGTTTTGAGAAATGAGTGGACTGTATTTTGCTGGTACAAACTGAATTTATTAGGAACCGAAAACGACATGTATATAGCGCGGTGGCCCGAGGAGAAGTGCCTGTGTGGTGTCGCGAGTGCGCGATGCCAGCCGGCCCCGCCGCCCGTCGCCCGCGCAGCCCGTCGACCGCGTCTCCCGCGCCCCGCACCGCGCCGTCTGGCTCAGCGGCTAATGCGCGCTGCCTGCAGCACCCGAACATGTCGAGGTTTGATTCTCGACAGACAATATGACACTTGTTGTTGTAGACAAACCTATAACACCTATCATTATTCGCTTTTATTTGTCACAACGATGATGTGAATCTTCAACACTAAACAGCTTGCTTGATCTAAACTAATATTATAAAGAGGATAGATTTGATTGTTTGTTTGCATTGAATAGGCTCCGAAACTTCTAGACCGATTTAAAAATATCTTTCAGTGTTAGATAGCCCATTTAACGAGAAAGGCTACAGGCTATATATCATCACGCTACGACCAATATGAGTGGAGCAGCAATGAAAAATGTTGCGAAAACGGGGAAAATGTGACGCAAACGAAGTTGCGCCGGACAGCTTGTTCACGAATAAAAATGTTGCATACACATACACAAATAAGCTCAAGCTTTTTTTCTGAGCTATAAAAAACACCTAACATTCTCTTCGTGCTTCGACCATGCATCTGGTTGGTCACACTCGCTACAATATTTATCTGACTAAAATGTGGTTCTACTTTTATTCCATCCACTACATTATTGTCAACAGATGGATGTAACGAGGCTTAACGACAGGCCAGACGGTGACCGCGAGACCAAAGTTGAGGCCCGTTTGATATTTATTGGCCTTTCGAGGCCATTGGCTTAAAATATTGGCTGTGGATGTCAATGTCTGGACACAAATGTTTGAAGAAATAAAGTTGCCGATGACGAATTCTTTTAGGGAATATTTAGGACTAGCTGTCCCGCGCAACTTCGTCTGCGTCACATTTTCCCCGTTTTTGCAACAATTTTCATTGCTGCTCCGCTCCTATTGGTCGTAGCGTGATGATATATAGCCTATCGCCTTTCTCGATAAATGGGCTATCTAACACTGAAAGAATTTTTCAAATTGGACCTGAGTAGTTCCTGAGATTAGCGCGTTCAAACAAACAAACAAACTAACTCTTAAGCTTTTTATTATTGGTATAGATAAATTTCGTATTAAATTATTTTTTTCTTAACGTAAATTTTTAACTGACAGATCATTTTTTGTGAGATTTTTAATAGTATAAGACCAACGGTCAAGTGCGAGTCCGAATCCCCTAATAAATGGTCCGTCTCGCCGTAATATTTGTAAAAATCTATGGCAATTTCAACTGGTTATTTCGGTCTTAAAATGTCGGATCGACGATACCATCAAAAACGGGGAAAATACCTGGATATCCTTCTGCTTTTCACATGCTTAGGCATGTGCAGACAGAGATAAAGCCAACTCCATCCATCGTTTCTTTGGTATTCTGCTTTCTTGTATCACGATTGTACAAGAAGTTTAAATAAATAGGCAGGCGAAACGGTTCAAACCACTTTTAATTTCTTTTCTTTTTCCCATTTATACATTACTGTATTTTATATCTCGCTAGATACTACTTGTACATCAGAAAGTTAGCCTGAACTAAGAAATATACAAGTTCTAAAAGCTCCATACGAAAACCCCGACGTTAAAGTTTACAAACTGAAAGTTACCGCAGGAAATATAATAAATTGCTTTTAGAAATACTTTTATACATTTTGATTCGGTTTGCTGTTTATTGCTGCCTGTTTTGTAAGAAAAACTTGTTATCTTACTTTAATACTTGATTCTGTAAAATAAATTGGATTAATTATATCGAGCTATACTCGTAAACTGCAATGAGTTGAAAAAGCCGCATACATCATTTTCCCAACAATTTGGAGGTCACTTTTAGTGCAATTCCAGTGCAAGCAGTTTCAATGTAAGTGTTCAGTGTGTGTGTGTGTGTGTGTGGATGAAGCTAATACCAGTATTTTACATAGAGCGACTGCCTATCTGACCTCCACATTTTCATAACTCAGTTACTGGGTAGCATAATACGCCTTGACAAAACTGGTTGTCAGACGGGCTTCTGGTCTTCGGGGTTTTGATTACCCACGGCGAATGTTAAAGACCTACAAATGACAGCCCGAAACAACTCATTAAAGTGCTTTCCATATCACGGACGGGTCTCGACATGTAATGAAAGCTGGCCCATCCATAGGCAGGCCTCGGCAACCTATAACCATCCTTGACCTGTGATCGACCTGTGTGGCTGATATTATTTTACAACCAGCCTCTTTCACACAGGTACATAAACTATAGAAACAACAAACACCTCTAAAACAAATAATTAACCCTCCCGTCAACCGTATTAATTCCCTATCGGAACATTCTTCTCTTCATATATTTACCTACTCAATTTCTAGTATTTACTCAAAGAATTGTGTTCTCCATAACTCCCTACAGACGCATCTCCCTGACGGGCGTATATTAGCATACTCCTTCAATACTGAGTCAGCTAGACTCAGGACTACGGAGCCTTTTAACACTGAATACTGAAACTAAATCAACAGTTTACGCAAATCACGGCTTTTCGAGTTATTCGGGAATATTTGAGGGCATGTAAGTTTTGTTAACTGAGAGAATCCACAGAAAAGAAAGGTCCTATGTAAACTTTAGTATTTGGCATAAAATAACAAACGTTTCTAGATATATTTGTGAGGACGCGTAACAAGGAGGCTGACATTCTATCGGCAAAACTTTATTTTCGAATTATTGATTTCGTCTTTTACTCTGGACGCTCTTAACTTGCACGTATTTCTACATCGTTCTCACATATTTGTAATTCTCAACATGAATGATGTAACCAAGACTTTGTAACAATAATTTGATTTAAAAGAGTGTCCGTGGAGTTTCTTGCCTGTGTGCCTGTGTCTAATTGAAATAAACGCTTTGAGTTTGAGATAAAGGCAAAGTTAAAAACCAGCTAAGTTCGACTCAGACAGTTCACAAACACACAAACAGTTCCGTAGCACCAAACAATGTAATAACAATATTTTTTTACGTTCAATCGTCAATTTACACTGAACAGCAAAACGAAATTGTACTATCGGCTATCCTCTGAACTATAAATATATTAATAAATACATTAAAATATATAACGTGTAAGTATTTTATTCAGTGGACGATAAATATTGAATGGGGACAACAATTTCAGATAAGAATTTTTCCTTTTTCATACTTCTTAGAGCGTGATTTTTCAGCAGGTGTGGTTTAGATTTTGAATTTATTTATTTTTTACATTTGGCAACGGAACCCTTAAAATGTATCCTATCATATGCTACCGAAAAATAATGTTTGCTAAAACTTGTGTAGACATACGAAACGCGTTAGTAGCAATTCCTACTTTTCGACGATCTGAGAAATGTGAAAATCAATCTAATCAAATCGCTAGCTAAGTAGCTCAAGATATGAAAATGATTATTTTGTTGGTTAATATACATTACCGCAAACAGCCTTAACAGTCGTTTATTCATAAACTACTGCTCAACATAGTCCGGCTGACTGTCATTAGATTTTTAATCTGCGAACAAACATGACCGGCAAACACATTTCAGTGTCCCAAACTAGACAGGAAAATACGCCTAACAGTTACAAAATATTGGGTACCGAGCATAACACTTATCCGTTACCAACTTACCAACAGGATCAATTTCGATTCACCAAATACGATAACCACAGAAAATTTGATGGCATAATCATTATATCGGAATATTCTAACGTAATTCTGAACGATAAATAACGTTATATCACTTAGCTATATAACGTTACAGTATCAGAACACGATACTGTTATCCATCAGTGTCGGGGTGGCTCATCAATCCACCATTACCGGCTTAGCAACAATAATTATCAATTTATCATCAATATTAGTATCTCAATATTAGTATCCGAATAATGAAGTGATAGCTTTATAAAAATCTACTTATTATTGTACATGCCATAAATGTAAATAAAAATGGATAGCGCTAATCAAGATCTTATCTTTTTAACAAAAAATATATATATTGACAGACTTTATCAGTAAAATATTTTAATCGTTAGATGACCCACAATGTACTTCGGTCGCGCGACAATACCTACTTTTAATTTTGTTTGACATGCGTATTAATAAATCTTTGCTCTCAGGAACTTTTGCTCTCAATGTATGAGCAGCTCTTTGTGCTTTTATATGTATCTAATGGGTGTAATAATAACAGCCGCACAGGTCGATCTTTAAGGTTACGCCGTGCTTGCCGAGGTTGTTCCGTGGATGGGTGATCATAATGACATACCAAGTTGCCTCTGTGATTTGGAAAGCACGTTAAGCCGTTGGTCCCGGCTGTCATTTGTAGATCTTTGACAGTCGTTACAAGTAGTTAGAAGCCAAAGTCTGACATCCTGTCTTACCAAGGGATATCGTATTACCCAGTTACTGGGTTGTGGAGGTCAGATAGACAGTCGCTTCATGTGAAACACTGGTACTCATCTGGATCCGGTTAGACTGGAAGCTGACCCCAAGATAGTTTGCGAAAAGGCTAGGCAGATGATGATGGGTATACAAAGACCCTTAACGAAGAGACCCAAAACGGAGTTAATAGTTATCTCTGCCAGTGAGACGCGTCAGAGCAATTATGATGTACGGAATGCTTGGTGGACAACTTCGTGAAAGGTCTGTTGACACCTTGTGTACAGATTTTTTTAAAGCGATAATTAGTTTTTAAGTTTAGATTTTGGCCATTTCAGTAATGGATACCTCCATTATACCCGAGTTTCAAGGGCAATATATTTTTTAAAATCCCATGACTGTGCCTTGTGCAATTTCCAATTTTTAATTTTAAGTTCATAAGCGAGGGAAACCGCGTGCAAAATTGTAGATATAAATACATATGTTCAGAAATTATTCTTTTACAATTTTTTTCAATTTGCATGTTTATTTTACTGCAGTCATAAACAAAATCTTTTCCAAAGTCTACTCTGGTTCATGCAAATCTCACAGCTCTCCAGCGGTATATATCAGCAGTCTGGAGTGAAATCTCTGAAAGCAATGAGTTCAGTGCTCTACGACCTTCAAGATAGTCAAACTTGTGAAGTATTTTACGTTTATTTCTGTCTGAAATATATAAAAAGCTTATTTGAAATAGTTGTTTTTATTCAAATAGCATCATTAACGCATATTACTTTTTTTTCTGTCTAATGATATCTACTTGCGTTTTATAACATAACCTCAGGCTTGTAATCGCCGAAGGTATAGGCAGAAGTTTACCAAACAGTACCCATTTCGCCAATTATGTTTAAGTCCCATGTAATAGGAGCATATTACCATCAACCGGCCATAAATACAGACTCCGTGGCTGCAATTGAGAAATTCCTGATGAAAAAACCTAATAGCACTTTACCCTACCCGGTACTCGAACCTTGGCCCTCCTGTTCAGCAGTCGCGCTAGCCACCACTACACCAACGAGGCAGTCTATGTTTTATAACGATTCACCAATGATCATTCAAATACATCAGCGGCAAACATTTCTACGTAACCATGAAAGCGCTCCATCATCATCATCAGCCTATAATGTTCCCACTGCTGGGACATAGGCCTCCTCTCAATTATAGGGAATGGGCTGTAATCCACCACGCGGGCCCAGTGCGGGTTGGTAGATGTCACATGTCTTCGAATTTTTTGTTCTAGAACATGTCGGTTTTCTCACGATGTTTTCCTTCACCGTTTTTGAGGCCAGCGGTGATGAAATAAATTACAAAGTAATGCGCCTGCCTGGGTTCGAACCCACGGGTTACTGCTCGTAAGTTGGGGCTGCCACCACTGGGACACCACTGTGACTGGTCTCCAAAATAAAGCTCTGAATACGCTCCATAGATGGCTGCAATGCCGCCTGTTGCCGTGTTCATAGAGTTACTTAAATAGAAACCAGTCGTAGCGCTGAGGTCTAGCATACACTCATTGTGATTGGACGGCTTTCCCCGCTCGGTTTTCGGTTGCGGTTTCTCCGGAATTGTACCATTGGGGTTTACTGTGGACTCATATTGCAGGTAAACATGTGACAACAGGGGACCAGGTGCTGTGGTATTAGTGGTCATGGCGCAACATGGATATAGCCTGTATCCATGAATTACTGTACTCATTCCGTTAACTTCACAAAATTATCTCGTGTTTTTTTAACTATCAAGTTATATTATGCTCTAGTTCTTAGTATCTCATCCATCACACAGTTCCTTAATAAACTTGCGCAAGTTATAAACAGATTATTGTCCATACTTTATCTCTAAGGCCTCGTTCACAGCCTTAAACGATGCGATGTCACGTAAACACAAGCCACCCGCGAGAGCCATTTATTTCCTTCGCTTGAGTACCATTGCGATATGACTCGTAGCCTCCAAACAATAGCTTTCACTTGTTTTCTGCTACACGCGCCGCTTGAGCGTGTAGCTTGTGGCCAGGGGTTAGGACTGAATAAGGCAGGCAGTGCTTCATAAGGATAGTCAGGCTGTCTCTTTGTGAAGAGATGTCTCCTTAAGCCACTGAGGTCGTTATCTTCGGTCTAAGGCTACTGGGGAAGTTATGAGATGTGGCTTTTACTCTTTATGTGTAATCGCTATGAGGTGATTGGGCATAATGACTCAGAAGTTTACCGTCAGGAAGAAAATCAAGAGCAACAATTGTGAGCAAAAGTTGCTAGGGAGCTGTGTCTAAGTGTTTCCAATTTATGTCCTTACTAAAAACTACAAGTAATTACTTAAATTAGTTAGTAAACGTAGTACTGACTAAACTTACATAATAATAATACAAAATTAATAAGGCATAGATATACAGGGAGCCCCACGGCAATGCCTCACGGAAGGAAAGTAAACTTAAATATTGGTTATAGATAGTTTTACTAAAAGGATATCCTTTTATCGTAGATCTTCATTTTGATTTTAAAAACAATTTTGACTGCATTCAAAGATCCGCTTTACTGAACCGTGAATAGAAATAGACAAATGTAAAAAAAAAATGCAGGCCATGACATTTAACATTTTATTTGAAATTAAGTTCATGAAAATGATTTTTTAATACAGTTGCTCAAAAAGTGGCGTATTGCAGGGACGTATAGCGTTCGGGATGTGGGCTATTACACACTCGAGCTTTTTCTTTACCTTTTCCGAACTCGTGCGTTCTCTTTCCCAACTGTCAAAATAAAGTCAAAAGAAATAAAACCAACCACGGAGTTTTTACTAAAAAAAAAAATCATAGAAGTTTTAATGATTCATGCAAATATTTAAAAAAAGAAGCTACTAATTTGTTTCAATATCAGATTTAATTATTTGATTCAATGAGTTAGTAGTTTCATTTCATCTCATTAAATTTCATTTTAATTTCATATCAATAAAAAAATTCTACTGAAGACTTGGCTGTATGGGCATAGTTCCCTTTGCCTACCCAGAATGGGTGAAGAAAACAAAAAAACTCTGCTTATAGTTATATTATTTTACGGTTGGCGCCATTTTCCGAAAATGTTCTTTATTAAATTGTTTGATTTTTTTGCAACTGTATTAGAAATAGTTGTTCAGTACACGTGCGAGGGTTGACAGTCGGAACAAGTTGCAATGACGGTTGTCATTGTAACTTGTTCCGACTGTCAACCCTCACCTTCGGCTGCGCCTCGGCTCGGGTAGACATTTGTCGGAACTCTTTGCAATGACAGGCTTTCCGCACTCGTAATGAAATATACTATTCCCTGACTTTGCCACGCTTTCAACAACTGACATTTAATTCCGAAGTTTTTACTAACGAGTAGATACTCTCTTAAGTAAATGATTCTCTTGTTATAAATGCATGACAGAAAAATAAAATATACGTAAATTGGAGTACTTGTGAGCTCTAATGCTCTTTTAACCTATAATAAAATTTAATAATTCTTTGGAGTCGGTGCCAAGCAATATAATTTGATTTAATTAATTAATTAATATTTAGAAATTGTAAGATGTTTTGTTTTTCTGGCCTTAGTCTGTCTATATAGTCAAGCAGGTATCGTATATTGCCAACGCCTACCGAACAATTGCCCCCGAGTGAACCAGCTCCACCACCACCTCTACCAGCACCTGCGGAGAATGTTTTGCCGAGTGACCTTGTCAGCACGCCAGAGATCCAGAAATGGTTACTGTCTATAGATGGCATTCTGAGTGAAGTCTGCTCTATTGTTGGTGAAGGAAAAATGAACTCGGACCAGAAGCAGCGTGTCTCAGCCCTTTGCCGGAAGGTCCAAAGTGGGACTTCTCAGATGGCTGTCCTTTACCAATCAGTGAAGCAGAAAATGATCCAGTCCCACAGTACCATTCAGCACCTACAGCATCAGCAAAACATGGCGAACTCTCTGAACCAGTTCAAAGATGTTTTTGAGTCGAAGCTGAATTCGTCCAACAATTCCTATGCTAGCATGGTGAAGAAAGGCTCCGACAATTTCATCCGACCTGCAAACCTGAGTTCGATCGCCATTTATCCCAGTGATAAGACAAAAACAAGTGACGACACCAAGACCCTTGTTCAAAAGTTAATATCTCCCGAAGAACTGAAGCTCCATGTCCGTGCCCTGAAAAAAGTGAAAAATGGGGGAGTACTGATAAGCACTGAAAATAAAGGCGATATCGATAAACTAAAAAACTCGGAGAAGATATTCACCTCGGGCCTAACAATAGAAGAGCCATCTAAGCGTCGCCCTAGAGTTACTGTTATTGGTGTTCCCGTAGCTCTTACTGAGAAGGAGGTATTCGACTGTATTTACGAGCAAAATCTTTCAGATAAATTGCCGAATACAACTCGTGAATCCTTCCTTGAGAACATTAAGCTGAGCCATAAATCGGGTAAGAAAGGCCTTCCTACATGCAACTACATTCTTGAAGTACCCGCTGACATAAGAAAAATACTAATCAACCAGAGCAGAATTTTTATTAATTGGACTTCATGCCCGGTGAGAGATTTTACGATAGTCACCAGGTGCTACAATTGCCAGCAGTTCGGCCACGCAGCTAAGTTTTGCCGTGAAACTAGTCCTACTTGCAACCACTGTGCAGAATCCGGACACACCGTGAAGGAATGCAGTAGGAAATCTTCTCCCCCCCAGTGTGCGACATGCAAAAGATTCAAGAGGAAATGTGACCATCCAACCGGTGATGTAAACTGCCCGGCACGTAAATATGCAGAGACCAACTACATTAACTCCATAGACTATGAAGGCGCCTAAGAGCGCCACAGAATATTTTATTAAGTAGGCACACAAACAGGTAGCTCTTCGCTTATTTGTATTTACTTTTATTTATTTTTTCTTTTTTTTCTCTTATTTTGTAATTACCATGAGCAATCACCTAATCAGTGATCTAGATAGTTTTTCTGTGTCTGAATCTAAAATCTGTAATGTTGAGGACTGTAAATACCTTCTTCGTTCTGGCGACAAAACGCTTACCTTACTTGCACAAAATATTCGCAGCATAAACCGAAACATGGACGGTTTTGAAGTCTTATTACAAAGACTTGACATCAGCTGTGATATTATCGTGCTAACAGAATGTTGGCTGTCAAAACAGACAGACAACTTACCATCTCTGGACGGATTTTATTCATATAAAACTGACAGAAACACCAACCAAAACGACGGAGTAGTAGTTTATGTTAAAAATAATTTGCGAACTATTAAAGAAGAACCACTATTCGAAGATAGTAATTGTTTAATCATTAAAATTATTCCCGATACAGTGGTCATGGCTATTTATAGGCCTCCCTCTCATAATATCGATAGATTTTTAGACTCACTTGACAAAAACTTAAAAAACATAAGTACATTCAAAAACATAATACTTTTAGGAGACATCAACATTAATATTTCCTCCGTGAAATTCGATACCCATACTCATCATTATCTAAATATTTGTGCATTTCATGGGCTTTTACCTGCTCACTATTACCCCACACATCAAAGCGGTTCTTGCTTAGACCATATCATTTTGAAATCAAAAAATCCATCCAAAACATTGGTTACTAACTCTTCGCTCACCGATCATCAAGCTGTTTTACTAACAATGCAAATAACTTCACCTAGAAAAAAATGCGAGCGTAGCTATACTAAAGTCAATATGACAAACCTTGAAAGTGACATATGCGGCATTAATTTTAACCCTATTTATGATTCTGTTGATGCAAATATTTCTTTACAATATTTCATTAATTCTATACAATCTGCAATAAGGAAGAACTCTTTCACTAAGATAATCCCGAGAAGGTTTAGTTGCATTAAACCGTGGATAACTCCTGGTCTCGTACGTTGTATAAGACACAGAGACAAACTGCACCTAAAATCCAAACTTGCACCGGATGACGTAATACTTTCTGTTACCTATAAAAGATATCGGAATTTCTGTAATAATCTTTTGAAAAAACTAAAAAACCAGTACGATAAACATGAACTACAGAAGGCGGGAAAAAATAGTAAACTTGTGTGGAAATTTATAAAAACCAATACATTGAGGTCAAAAAATTCCGAACCTCCGCTTGATTTACTATCAACAGAAGTAAATCCATCCGAAGCAACAAATGTGGTAAACCACTATTTTGTCAACGTGGGTAAAAACTTGGCTGAAAAATCCTCAAATATTAGTCGTCTTCCTACTCAAAACCCAAGGATTTATTCCACATTAAATTCGTTTGTTTTACTAGATACTGACGTCAACGAAGTAATTAGAATAATAAACGGGTTAAAGGAAGTCTGCGCAACTGGGTGGGATGATATACCCAATAATATACTTAAGAGATTTAAACACCTACTGGCCCCTCCCCTGACCCACATTTTTCAGCTATGTTTATCTAAAGGGATATTTCCAAAATTATTGAAAAAGTCTGTGGTCACACCTATTTTCAAGTCTGGAGACAAGAGGAGTGTGAATAACTACAGACCCATTTCAGTACTAACGGGTATTTCAAAAATTTTAGAAAAAATCATTAACAGTAGATTGATAAAATATCTGGAAGATAACAAACTACTTTCAGATAATCAATTTGGGTTTAGGCCTAAAAAATCAACAAGCCAAGCAGTAAACAATTTGACTAATTACATTTCTACAAATCTGGATAGTGGAATGCACACAGTTGGGATCTTTCTAGACCTTGCAAAGGCCTTCGATACTATTTCCTGCACTACTCTTTTGCAGAAGCTTGAAACACTTGGCATTAGAGGAGCACAGCTTCTACTCTTGTCTGATTATCTAAGTGATCGACGGCAATCTGTAAAAATTGGCCCACATACAAGTTCTGACCTTTCAAATACTCGTTTTGGAATTCCACAAGGCAGTATTTTAGGTCCTACATTATTTTTAATCTACATTAATGACCTGTGCTGCCTGCCACTCCAAAATGGTGTTATTATGTCTTATGCGGATGATACTGTTTTGTTATTTGCAGCTAAATCAAGAGCTGAGGCCTATGAACATGCTCAAAATGGCTTTAACATTGTGTCAAATTGGCTCCAGAATAATCTTCTGACACTAAATGCTGAAAAAACCAAATACATTTTATTTACAATGAGAAATACTAACACACCGCTTACTAACCTAAACATTTACGCGCATAACTGTAGCACGTACGCTGACACTGCATGTTCTTGCCCTACTTTAGATAAAGCTGACCACTTGAAATATCTAGGTGTCACTATTGACTCCAATCTTAATTTCCGTAAACATATCGAGTTACTGTGTACTAGAGTGCGCAAACTTATATATATTTTTAAGAATTTGCGTAATGTAGCCGACTATAATTTAATAAAACAGATTTATTTAGCGCTGTGTCAGTCTATTCTAACATATTGTATAATATCCTGGGGGGGCGCGGGAATTTCAATTCTTCTCCCTCTAGAACGTGCTCAAAGAGCAATTCTAAAGGTTGCGACCTTCCGTCCTTTTAGATTCCCTACACACCTGCTCTACAAAGCATGTAATGTACTTACAGTACGGCAATTATTTATTCTGAACATAATACTACACCAGCACTCTACACTTCCCTATGACCCAGTTCCTTCTGATAGGAGAAGGAAGGACCTGGTTTGCACAAAACCTCAAACTAGACATGCTTTTGCGAATCGATTTTATGTGTTTCTAGGACCTTTTCTTTATAATAGACTTAACAAGATACTAAACATCTATAGTTTAAGTTATAAAAAATGTAGTTCTGTAATGTCGGATTATTTAGCGATACTTAATTATATAGACACAGAAAAACTTCTAGAAGTTGTAGTATAAGTATGTTATCCTCTCGTATCTATTTGTACATAGGTATGTATTTAGTTAATTAGCTAGTTTTAGTGTTTTTCTTTTGTACCAATTTGATTATACTTGTAGTTGTTAATAGATTAATTTTATTTTATAATTTGAATGTCCTAATTAAATTGTGCTATGTAAAGTGATGGCCTGAAACACAGGTTTAAATAAACCTAGTTCGGGCAGGTCGCTACCAAACATCTGAATTGAACTACATATTTTTACTTGCAACTTTTGAATATGTTTAGTTATAGTTTACTTATAAGTACTAATTTTACCCTTGTAAGATAAATAATACTACTCTGCCTAAATGTACACACTTTTGTTATACTTTTTAAATAAAAAATATTATTATTATTATTATATATATTATTATTATTATTATTGCTTGGCACCGACTCCAAAGAATTATTTAATTTTATCATAGGTTAATCGTCGGTTAGGTTAGGTTTATTAATATAGGTAGGTTATAGTATTATATTTAACTTTTTAGTGCGTTTAGGGTTTTTTGAAGTCGGTTTTTTTATTGCAAAAAAAATTTTTATTTGTTAACTTTTAGTGACATATTTTTAATCTAATAATAAAATATGGGTAGGCCTAGTAAAGATGCGTCTCGTATGAGAAAACGGCGTCAAACTGAAACTGAGAAAAAGGAAAAAGGACAACGATTAAAAGAAATTAGGGAAAGAAATGATCAACGCATTTTGAATAAGAACCCTGATCATCGCTAAAACAGACTGTCAAAGCAGAGGACCTACATGTTACGTAGGTTGAATAAGGAAAGTCAAGTCTGTGGTACACCTAGAAAATGCATACCGTTACAATTACAACAAGCCAACAAGTCAACAAGAGTTACGGTGCCTGTCTCTTGGCTTCATCATCAGATTTGATGGTAGAATGGTTCTAATTGAACGCAAATATTTGACTTGTTGTAGAAAATACTAAAATCGCTGTACGTTTTTCTATAAAATTTGAAGAGTTCCCTCGATTTCGCCAAGATTCCATCATCAGATCCCGACTTGGTGACTATGGGACCAAATGGAAAGCAAAGGCTTTGAAATAAAAAAATAATTTTCCAAATCGGTTCGTACATGACTGAGTTATGCGCGAACAAAAAACGCAATGCAGAGTAAACGAAAAGTTAGAATATTTAGATTTTTGTTGATTTTTTCAAATCCGCTTGTCTGATTTCGATAAAATTTTCATGGGACCATTTGGAAAGTATACGCTTTCCAACAAAAAAATAATTTTTCAAATCTGTTGGTAAACGACAGAGTTATGCGCGAAAAAACATAAAAAAAAATACAAACATCCGAAGTGAGAACCTCCTCCTTTTTTAGACGTCGGTTAAAAACACACTATAGGCGATTGTGATTGGTGAATAAGGGTAAAGTGAGTGTATTTGCGGCTGTATTATAAGACTGACACCACGATTACATTCTCATATCAATTAATTTTTGGACCTCTGACATTTTTTTTTATTATAAAAGGTAACATCTTGGTGAGATTTGTGTTTTGTAAAACCACCAACTGGAGACAGTTCGCTGTTAACTTCTGACTAGTTAATCCCAAGTGTACAGATGCAAGCACAGTAAGCTACCCAAAACTGTCTTTTCCCAATCAACCTGGAACCTAATTTTTTAACGATAAGGTTGAAAATCCGCTTATCGTTAAAATTTTAATTGAATTTAGTTGAAAATCTATTAAAGAAATTTGTAAAATTGTTGTAGTAGATGTGTCTGTACATAGAAGTATGAAGTTTTGTAGAAAGAAACATGAACAGTACGAATCTTAAACAAAACTAAAATGTAGATGTACTTTGCCCCACTCTTTTTGAAAAACCAGAATTTCGTACCCGGCGTTACGTATTTTCATTTTCTTTTACAAAAAGTACCTACCTCACTTATCATCACTCATTTTCTTACACCATTACCCACGGATCGGTAAATATGTACCTAAAGCTAACACTTGTTCCAGTCTTAACCCGTAACACGTCAATCTTGAATGGCTGACGTGAATTAAGATAACGTATGAGAGTCATACATCATGTGCGTGAACTTAATTTTGTTAAGATCATTAAGGCTGCTTAGTTTATTATGCGTGAAAGCATTAGATAACGTTTTTGAAATTAATTACCCCTAAATTTCCGACGCAAAAAGAGGGGTGATATTTTGCTTAAAAGTTAATATGCAATGGTTCTTTCCTTATACCAGGCCCCTCAGAAAGTATTGCGAAAAAAAGTTTTTATATATGGGAGACTGGCCAGTTATTATGTTTTTCGAAAATATGATTATTTATAAGTAAAAATAAGTAAGTTCCAATTTCAAAATTTCCCTCCACATTTTTTGCGAGTTAATTCAAAGTATTGTGTCTCACTGAAATATGGATCTGCGCCGGGAACATTTTAGAGCTATGATTTTATACGATTTCAAGTGTCGCCTGAAACCGGATGAATCGTACGATAGACTTCAAATGGCATTCATGGATGAAGGCCCTTCCAAGGCAACCGTGTATCGTTGGTATAACGAATTCAAGCGCGGTCGACCAACTTTGGGGGATGACGAAAGAAGCGGTCGCCCTTTGACGGCTGTTACCGAAGAAAACGTGCTAGCAGTGAAAAATTTAATCCAAGACAATAGGCGAATTACATATCAGGAGATTCAACACATATTGAAGATTGGATCGGGAAGCGTTCACGAGATTCTACACAGCCATCTTCGCGTGAGGAGGATAGTATCACGCTGGGTGCCGCACAACCTCACCGATGCTCAGAAGCAGGCCCGGGTGGAATGGTGCCGTGATATGCTTAACAAATTTGAAGCAGGCTCGTCTCGGCGTGTTTACGACATCGTTACAGGTGATGAGTCCTGGATTTATCAATACGACCCAGAAACCAAGCGCCAGTCGACTGTTTGGGTGTTTCAAAATGAGCCAACGCCTACCAAAGTGAAGCGATCTAGAAGCGGGGGTAAGATTTTGATCGCTAGCTTTTTTAATTTGACTGGCCACTTGGTATCAATTCCCTTACGGGATCAAAGAAGCATTAATGCCGAATGGTATACTTCCAAATGTTTGCCAGAAGTTTTCTCTGTTATAAGCAACAAGCGACCAAACACAGGGCTCCGCGGGCTACTGCTCCACCACGACAATGCACCTGCGCACACCGCACTCAAAACGAGGGACTTCCTGGACAGCACGCCAGTCAAACTCCTGGGTCACCCTCCTTACAGCCCTGATCTAGCACCGTGTGACTTCTTTTTATTCCCAAAAATAAAAAATCAGCTCAAAGGGATACAATTTTCGTCGCCGGAAGATGCGCTGGCTGGGTTCGAGCAGGCTGTAAACGAGGTGTCTGCGGCGGACTGGAAAAAGTGTTTTGAAAACTGGTTTAGGCGCATGAATCTTTGTATAGAGGCTGGTGGAAAGTACTTTGAAAAGATTTAATAAAAATATATGTACGTATAGAACAATTTTTTTTAGTTTCGCAAAACTTTCTGAGTGTCCCACGTAGATAAAGTTCAAACTGTCAAATCTTTTCTGAGGAATCTTAACTGTAAGTCATATAACATTAATGAATTCATCATCTGCCTAGACTTTTCCCAAGTAAGTAAGTAGTCTAACCAGATGAAGTTGAATACCACTATGTTACATGTAGTGACTGCCCATCCACCACAGCCCAGTTAGTACTGGGTAATACGAAACCCCTTGGTAAGACTGGTTGTCAGACATTCGGACCTCTGACAACTTGTAACGATTGTCAAAGATCTACAAATCACAGCCGGGGTTTAACGTGCTTTCCGAGGCACGAGGAAACTCGGTATGTTATGGGTTGTGACCCACCCTCGCAACAATCGAACCGAGCGGCTGTTATTATTTAGCCACGTAAGTAGACTAGCCGTGCACCGATTCGCCATATCTATAGAACTTCCATCAAATATTCATCTCTTACTATTGGGTTAAATTTCCTTCCGAACTTCTCACCTTAGTTAGTTAAGGAACGCGAACGCCTGAGCAAAATGTCTTGCTTCTTGACCCCGCGATTTAAGAGTGTTTACGCCTTACGACATTTCATACAAACTTTCAAGTCCTTACTTTCCGAAATGACTGAACCGATTCTAAAGAAAGTTCATTCGGATAAGCAAGAGACATAATAGGTCTGTTACACCCTATGCAGTCACCTGCCGACTGGACAAATCTTGGACACGGCTTGGGTACCTCCACTCGTGACCGCGTGAGAATAAGCAACTTATTGCGGTCCATAAGAATTAATAATTTAGGTAAACATAGAGAGGAGTAGGTACAGTCAGGGCTATCAATATTGATCAGCAGATTGACACACTAGCGGACTGCTGATAGGCTGTTGAATGAAAGTTGACAATAGAATCTTACCACTAGGTACTTAGAATAATATAAATGCAAAAGTTTTTGAGGACGGATGGATGGATTTCATCCATAAGCTCTTGATCGGATTTTGATGTAATTGTGCAGTCAGTAATGTAGTTTAAACACCAGAATTAACCATAGGCATTATAATGATATTGCGTAAAAATTATACATTTCCCGAAGCTAGTCAACATATACGGGTCAGTTTAAGTTGGTAATCACCATGTTAATTTCTCTAGCAGCCAAATCACGGTTAACATAGTCGAATGATTTTATTGACTATGTTATTGTTTTTTTGAAGTAATACAACTTTTTTTTAACAAAGTTTGGTTAAAGACTTACAAATCCTTGGTGTACAATGTCTACATCTAATCTCGAGAGGTATTCCTTCTAATCGAAACGTTGGGACAATGGTTTCGTCCATTAGGACGGCTTTTCGGTCAATTGGTGAACAAATTGGATGAGGAATTGGGGACTGGTTACCTCCATTCAGCAATTGAGGCGGTATAGTTTTCCTAGCTAAATCCTCTTCTCTAATAGGACCTACAGGGACTCACTAACACCATTTGCTGATGTCAAGGTTGGCGTTGTTCCACTACTATAGAAGAAAGGCATTAGACGTAGACCATTAATTACGCTAGCTTACGTATTAGCTGTTACTGAGTGAGTATGTGTTTCTCGATAGTTGTTACCGTTAACTTCAAGTCTTATATGAATGAGTTCACGTTCTTCTTACTCATCATCCCGGATCTCAGCGGAACATCTCCTTGGTGAGATAGTAATAGACCTTTAAAGTGTGGTTGTGTCCTCAATAGCATTAGCTATGCAATGGCATCCATCTTGTTCGTTTCTGTCGCAAATACCACTTTTTCCTTTTTTCGTGTGGTTAGTGTTTAACTTGGTGACCTAACTAACCTGTCAGAGTTTTTATGCCGCCTCCGACTTGGCTTTACATGCCGTCGAGAAATTCTTCTCTGACAGTGTCTTATCAGCGCGACATCGTGACAAAAATTGTGAGTGTGAGCATGTGCGGCGGGCGCAAAATAGTGAAATAAGATAAACTACAATTTTATTACATAAACTTCGTCTTCAAGGTCTAGAAAGTTATTGAAAATAAGAAGTACCTCTAAAAGAAAAATGAAGTTAACTTAACATTATACTTCTATACCTAAATAAGCTACCCACTCTTATGTGTTGCCAGGATAATAAAGAGGTGAAACAAAGGGAAAAGAAAACATTGTTCTCTTAGAACAATAGCGAACCTAGTTTTATACTCGCGAAGTCGCGAGTGCGTACTTGAGGAAATATCTTCAGTTTTCTACGGGATGCTGTAAAATAACGGTATCATAGTGTGGTTGGTGCTAATTAAACGTTGCCTTTGAAATAATATAGTGTCATCAAGACATTATCTTAAGATATTATCATAACGTAAATTAAATAAAAAGTTTTTTTTTAATTACCTTTTAATATTTATATATGAAAATGGGAGCGGATCTCGTCAACATCACCTACTTAGGTTTTTCCCAGAGTGAGGTCGGCTTGGAGACTAATAGCATTCAGCTGAATGCATGTCATGTAACTTTAATCAACTTAACAAAAAGAAGGAGAATAAACGTATGGTGTTTTAGCAATGTCAAGAAACTTTATTTCAATTTTGTTAAACTAAAAACTAATGACTTATTTTTAGGGTTCCGTACCCAAAGGTTCAAACGGGACCCTATTACTGAGACTTGCAGCTTTATCTACCGTCTATCTAAACTTAGATAAAATAAACTTAGAAAAAATAAAAGGAACTAAATATACACAAGAAATAAATAGTTCTATTGGGCCTCAAACTGTTTTCTTTGATTTCAATGATTTTCACTATCGTATAATCTGCAAGAATAAATCGCAAAATAAACGTTCTTTATAAACTGTTTGCTTCAGAAACACATATCTACATCGATTCCAGTTTAAACCGGTCCTAACCGATTCACTGTTTGAACAGATTTCAATTACTTTTTATTTGATGTCGTGATTAGAAATATACTATCAGGAATGGCTTCACGAGATATTTGTTTTAAATAATGGGTTTTATTTTATCTAAGTTTAGATAGACGGTAGATAAAGCTTTTAGCACAAAATAAATTTTAGTAGAGATGTAGGGGTATGAGGAACAGGGTGTAAAGTTCCTCGATACTCCTTAGAGAAGGGAGGATCCTCCGACCAAACAGGTGTTGTGTCTGGTGGGCAACTGCCCCAGTCGAGAAATCGCTACGCCCCCGGCAGGGGGCGCGGCTGGCGGGATGTGGGCAAGCCCTTTCCCCGCGGAGGTCAAAACTGTGCCCGTAAAAACGGGCACCTCCTTAGAGTGCCGATATAGGCATGGTATTTGGCGAGTGCGTGTAAAGAGCGCGACTCGCCAGTGTGTGGTTGACATTATGTCCGGTAGGAGGCGCCAGCGGCGCTAAGCGCTGCGCGCTTAGCTACGGCGAAACTTTACCGTAGCAAGCGCCGCTATCTTCACGCCACCTCGGCGGTCTGTCACCGCCAGGTGAGACCTCCGGTTGCCCGGGGGAGGCCTGGCAGGTGCAGTCCTGGCCAGAGGTGACTTTGGGGCGCACCCTACCGCTAAGGATGAAGGCCCCCGCCTGCAACGCTCTCAGAGCTAGCCGATCACGCTCCAGACTAAGGGGCCGTAGTGAATGGGTTTGAGCGGCAATGTACTTGCGTAACACCGCTCATGTAGCGAACGAATAGCGAGCCCGCGCCGCACGTTCGTCGCGTAAGTATCTATGCATGTTGAGTAACATGGGTGTCTGGTCGGGCGCGTCGTGCCTATATTAACTTAGAACACGACGCGCTTCGAGTGTGTGTTGTGATTGTGGAGTCTTATTGGTTGGGTAAATCGCGTGTAGATGGATACGACTTACCCGAGTGAGTCAATCAGGGGGGGGATGGTTAAGTCACATCCGCAGGCAAGAGGTCGCGCGGCAGGCGACGTGTGCGCTTAGCTCGCCCCGCGTCAGACGGGCGCGTGTGCCACGGCGCTATTTGTGCCAGGTGGGGCCAGGCAGAGGCGTCAGCGCGGGCGAACATGCTCGACGCGAGGCGGCTACAGAAGTCGTCCAGGCTCTCCATGTTCAGGTCCCGCTGTATGGTAGTGTTCCTCACGTAGCGAGGGGCGGCGACGATTGTCCGCAGCGCAAGATTTTGCTGCGCGCGGAGGGATTTCTTGGATGACTCGCTCGTGAGGGCGAACCAGGCTGGGGCGGCATACGTTATTAGTGGGCGAATGTACGTTTTGTACACGCCCAGCTTGGCACGCAGCGGGAGGCGGGATGAGAGCACTGGGCGCAGCAGGAAGCGGGCGTTCCTGCATTTGGCGATAGTGCCACGGACATGACTTACCATCGTGAGCCGGCGGTCGATGGTGACCCCGAGGTACTTGGCCTGGGGCGTCCATGCGACGTCGGCTCCTTGTAGTGTTAGGGGTGGTGGGAGTTTAGTGCCGCCGGTAGCAAGCGCCTGCGTCTTACCCACGTTCACCGACAACCTCCATTTTGACAACCAGTCAGGCAGAGATGTTGTCGTTTCTATATAGTCTCAAGTCGATGTAAACTTTGCTTGCGAGATGTAGGAAATAGAAGTTAGTTCTTCCGTCGTGTCATAGATGGCGCTGTAGTACTTTTTGTAGTAAGTTGCTTTTTGTAGGTCGCTACAGAGACTAGCTGTTGCCCTTGATCTAATAAAAATATTACAAATATTTTCAAAAGATATACTGTAAATAATAACCATGGAGTTTCTTGCCAGTTCTTCTCCATAGGAAACGACCAACTCAAACTGAGCACCTTTTTGTCGACGTTTTATAATTGCCCATGTAGGCATAATAATATGTGAAATAAAAATATTCTGATTATTATTACCCTATTTCAATTGAATTTTGATTTTACAATTTCAAGGGTTTTTTTACACGGACCCCTAATCCTTTTTCTAACAATATTGCTTAGTACTCCTTATATATAGCACCATCCCATATCTTCTCGTGGGTGTCGTAAGAGGCGACTAAGGGATTTGCCAGAGAATGGGCAGCAGCGTTCTCTGTCCTTTTGTAATAACCGTACTGCGATTGCCAACCCGCCTGCCAAGCGTGGCGATTAAGGCAAAACCCCCCTAAATGTCAATGTGGCGACACTTGGGGGAGGCCTATGTCCAGCAGTGGACGTCTTTTGGGCTGAAATGATCAATGATGATGATGACTCCTTATATCATCAACTATCTGTCAGTAAAAGTCCCGTCAAAATCAGTTTTGAAGATTAGACGAAACAAAAAGACAAAAGTGTAAAAATATTTATATTTATCTAATAAAATAACTAATAATGTGCCCTACAGATTACAATAGATAGCCTTTTAGGTTAACTAACGGATACCTAAAGCCCCAAAATATACAAGTAATAACTTTACTTCGACTACCCTCTTCTTCTTCTTCTTCATAGGGTTTTGGTTTCCGCACTTAGTCCCTTAAGTGGACCATTGTGCGTGAGCCATAGTGGCCGTTACTCCAACCAGCCCACCTCCCTCCAGAAGCAGATCACACTTCCCGGTCTACTCAGGGCATCCGCAAGGGAACCTGGTGTTCCCAGGGTCGCCTCGCGAATCTTGGTGACACCGGTGCACTCAAGCAGCACATGCGCCACCGTTTCCTCCGCATCCATGCATGCTCTGCACAGGGGACTGTCAGTGATTCCTAGAGTATGAAAGTGTTTATTCAGTGAACAGTGTCCAGTGATGGTCCCCGCCACCAGACGCAGGCCATCCCTGTCCAGACGCAGAAGGCGCTTGGTCAGCTTTGCGTCAAGAGACGGCATAGCCTCCTTGGACTGCCTACACCCTGGTGTCGAGGTCCACCACTTTTCCGCCTGTGTTCGAGTGTGATCCTTTAACCAGTTATGTAGCTGCTTGAAAGGAATGGGCACAATGGGTTCGGGTCCGTAAGGTTTTGTGCTGGATCCTCTTCTGGCAAGTTCATCCGCCGCATCGTTCCCCAGGGATCCACTGTGTCCTTTGATCCATTGTAGTGTTACCGTGTTGTGGTTTAGTACCGTGATTCTTTCTAGGGCATTATGGCATTCTAGTATTAGTCTCGACGTGATCTGATTACTGTTTAGGGATTGGAGAACTGAGGCACTGTCGGAAAGTATTCGAATATTGGTATTCGTAACCTCTCTGGCCTCTATAGCGTGTGCCGCTTGGATTATACCTACACACTCAGCTTGGTAAACAGAGTTGAGCATTCCAAGGGGTTTGGATATTTTTATGTTTAGGTCATCGGAGAACACCCCGAAACCTGTCCCGTCATCGGTTTTTGATCCATCAGTGTAGATTCTTAGTTCCTTTGTACCTGAGTAGTCACACAACTCCGCTGTCAGTACGATGTTGTAGTGTTTTTGGAAACAGTGGGACTTCAGGGTTCTGTCGATGGGAGATGCCATCATAGGTTGTTCTTTGATTGCATCTAATCTGATGCGTGTGTGTTTGATTCTGGAATCATTACTTAAGGTGCCGGATGCTTCGAGTCTGAAAGTCGCTTTTGCCGCCTCCTCTCTTACGACGAGGTGTAGAGGTGGGAGCCCCAGCATCACCTGTAAGGCGGCAGTGGGAGAAGTTCTCATGCTACCGGTGATTGCTACGCAGGCAAATCTTTGTAGTTTCTCGAGATCCTTTTGTGTCGTACTTAGATTGGTCCTGGGCCACCAAACTAAGGAGCCGTATGTGATGATTGGTCGGATAACTGTGGTGTATAGCCAGTGGGTGATTTTGGGGCTTATGCCCCAATTTCTTCCTAGTAGTCTTTTACATTGCCATAGGGCTATACTGGCTTTTGTGGTGATGTAATCAGTGTGTTTCGCCCAGTTTAGTTGTTTATCCAAGAAGATACCCAGGTATTTGGTTTCACTCGATAGGCTTAGTGTGGTTCCAAAGAAGCTTGGTAGCTGTAATGTTGCCAGCTTCCTTTTCTTTGTGAAGAGGACGAGTTCGGTTTTGGTAGGGTTCACTGCTAGTTTGTATTCTTTGCACCAGTCTTCTACTATCCTCAAGGCTTGGCGCATAAGATTGCATAGTGTGTTTTCGTGTGTTCCATTTATTATTATGGTCAGGTCATCAGCGTAGCCCACCGTGTAGTAGCCTCTGCTATTGAGACGTTTGATGAGGCTGTCCACTACAAGGTTCCATAGTAGCGGTGAGAGGACACCGCCTTGGGGGCAGCCCTTCGCTACCACGGCTCTAGTGGTGTCGTTTACCGTAACTTGTACGGCCCTCAGTCGGAGCATGTTTGTGATCCATCCACGCAGGGTCGGGTCCACACCGTGTTCCTCGAGGGCTGCGTTGATACTATGGAAGACAGTTTTGTCAAAAGCGCCTTCTATATCAATGAAGACAGCTAGTGAGGAACATTTGTGATCCACTGCACATTCGATCTTGGAGATTACACTGTGCAGTGCAGATTCTGTTGATTTTCCTGTGGAATACGCGTGTTGTTGTTTATGAAGTGGCCGCTCCCGAAGAGGTCCGTCCCGGATATGTCGATCACAGAGTCTCTCGAGAGTTTTCAGTAGGAAGGATGTCAGGCTTATTGGTCTGTACGCCTTGGGTTGTGTGTAATCGGGTTTGCCTGGTTTGGGGATGAAAATGACTTTCACCTCCCGCCATGCAAGTGGTATGTAATTCTGTGCTATGCAGGCTTGGAAGATGACGGTCAGCCACGGCGTTAGGACGTCTACTCCCCATTGTAGCAGGGCTGGGAAGATTTCATCTAAGCCTGCGGATTTATATGGTTTGAAAGTCTTTATTGCCCATTTTATTCTCTCTGCAGTCACTATGGTGTGGGCTCTGGCCCAGTCTTGGTTATTTGGTGTGTGCCTTGGCTCGCTTGCCCAGGTTCTGTCCTCAGAGAGATTACAGTCTGGAAAGTGGGTTTCCAAAAGGACTTTACTTGTTTCGTGGTCCGACTTGGTATAGGTGTTGTCTGAGGTTTTCAGTGAGCCGAGGGTGCGATCCTGATCAGTAGATAGGATCTTCCTTACACGCGCGGCTTCACTGTTTGATTCAATTTCTTCGCAGAACTTCCGCCAGGCTGCCCTACTGGCATTCCTGACTTGTTTCTTGAAGGTGTATTGTGTTTTCTTGTATGAGTCCCAGTCTTCTGGTAGTCTGGTGTTTTTAGCTCTGTTGAATTGTTTGCGCATGGTTTGCCTGAGCTTACTAAGTTCCGCATTCCACCAGGGGCTACCCTTGCTCTTGGTGTTTGGTTCTCTTAGCTTGCAGCAGGCGTGGTAGGCTTCGATAATAAGTTCAGAGAATTTCGTTACAGTGTCTTCTAGTTGTTTGGGGTCCGTTAGTGTTTGTGGCGTTTGGTGCTGTACTAGTAGGGAGGCCAGCAGCCGTTTGTAGCCGGGTACATTGGTACGGCGTGGGTTACGCCTGGGTCCGGGTTTATCTATGTTAGCTACTAGTGAAAAGCGGATCCTTCTATGATCAGAGCAGGAAGGCTCATTTGATACGTGCCAGTTAGTGATAAGTTTTATCGCGCTATCCGACGCCAGCGTTAGGTCAATTATCGTTTGCCCGCGAGATGTGACCCAAGTGGGTTCCGAGCCGCGGTTTGCGATGTTAAGGTTAGTGGAGAACAGATATGTGCATAGTACCTCACCTCTAGTGTTGGCTTTGTTGCAACCCCAAAGTGGGTGATGGGCGTTCGAGTCCGTGCAGATGATCAGATCCAGGTTGGCTTCTTCGCAGTACCTTACCAGATCGGCCATCTCTTTCGGTGGGCAGTCAGCATCCTCGCCTGGCATGTATACCGAGGCTAGGACGATATCGGGTGCGTCGCCGTCGGTTTTAAGCCTGACGGCTGTTAGGTCTCTGGAACATAATTGCGTGAGTGTGGTGGTGGGAATATCTTTGGGTATATAGGCACAGGTCCGTGGTTTGTCTGTGCCTTGAGTGTCGAGGATCAGCTTACCTCCAATGTTACCGAGGCCGCATATTCTGTTATTGCGGATCCATGGCTCTTGGATGAGTGCAATGGTTCGGGGTTCTATCTCCAGTGCCCTGCGTAGGCAGGCGGTAGCCGTCTGGCTATGCTGGAGGTTTGTCTGGATGATATTTAAGGGGCGGGATGTGGGAGGCGGTGGGGTGGAGTTAGGAGGAGCTGGATCCATCGGATAATTCTCCCCCGTCCGCCAGTCCATGTCGGTCTTCGCTACGTGTCGGTGATGATGAGAGCAGCTGCTCCGTCCACTGTGACGGTGAGGTTGGCATCCTTACGACGTCGGCATCAGCCATCGCCGTTCGGGCCATCTCCTCCTCCAGCTGCGTCATCGTCATGTCCAAGTCCGTCGGTGCCGGTTTCGTCGGTTCAGTGTCTGTCGGGGTGTCGGAGGGATGGGTGTTGGAGAAGAAGCGCACGTATATCGACCCCAGAAGGTACGACACCCGCCGCTCCCTCCCCAAGACCTTTACGACTTCTTCCGGTGGGATTCCTAGGGTCAGATAAGACCCGTAGTTTTCGCCACCGACCAAAGTCGCCCTGTACAGGGACCACCTACCGACGTTATACCAGGGGTTCTGGCGTGTCAGGATAGTCTGTAGACGTGCTATGTCCCCATTGTACCTGGGCACAAAGAGCGCTGCTCGGACCCGGGTCGGTACGTCGGACTGTCTCATTATGGTCATGGTCTCGTCTGTGTTCGGTAGTGTTAGTTTGGGCACGTGTTGATTCAGCCAGGTCAGGGCGTTGTCATCCTCGCACCACACGTGAACCGTTCCATCCGCTACCCTGGGGTAACCGCGGAAGGACGGGATGATGGTTTGTGAGGGGTCGGCACACGTGTCCATGATCAGGTTTTCAAGGCTGAGCTTGATGTGCTCAGCCTCGTCAGTCGTCATGTCTCGGGATGGAGGCGAGAGGCAGATTGCTACGGCGAGTCGCGCAGGGATATCCCGTGTGGCCCGCGCGTAGGTTCTCTGTTCCCCTTGAGCGGTCTGGGTTCTAACGCGCTTGGTGTCCCCCTGGAGCATGCTTGGTGAGGCCGTGTCGTCCGGACGGTCCCTCTTTGCCGCTGCCCGGCCACTTGGACCGGGCTGTGGTTCTGAGGAACTTGGCTCACCTGTATGTGCCAGGGTCGCCCCGCGCGAGAACCCAGCCCGCTTGCCTCGTTTCTGTCTGGTGCGCTGTCTTGGGTCAGGTCGGTCTTGGGTCACCTCGGTACGGTTCCGGTCGCTTCCTCCGGGTGGTCCTGGTGCGGGCAGTGACTTCTCGCGCTGGGTTTCCCCTTCGCGTACTGTTCCCTGTCCGCCCGTTTCCGCGTCCGGCTGCTCTTCGCGCTGGGTTGCCCCTTCGCGTGTTTGTAGCTGGTCGCGTACTCCCTTACAACTAACCGTTTGCGCTCCGCGCTGGCTATTGCCTTCACGGGTTCTGCGCAAACGGTTGTTGAGTTCTCTTACCCTGTTCCGGATCTTTCCGCACTTAGCTTTTAACGTGCGTACTTCGTCCACAGAGATAAAACCAGAACCATCAGATTCCGCTTCCTTTCCCGTCCCGAGAGAGCCTATGTCCTTCAGTCTTGCCTCGATCTTCTCGCGCTGGAGTGCCAGCGCGCGGAGTTCGCTGTTAAGACTGGAGATCCTTGCGTTGTTAGTGTCGTTGTCAGGGTTGTTCGTTACACTTTTCCGTACAATGCTCTGTTGCCAGGCACTCGTGGAAGGTGTAACTGTCAGGGTAGTTGACGCAGTCGTAGTCGACATTGTGTCAGTCGGCGCAGAAGTCGCAGCCGTATTTGTGTGTGTCGGCGCGTGAATCGCAGCCTGTGCTGTTGGCGCTAAGGCCGGCCGCGCAGAAGGCGCGGCACTAGTTGGCAGGTTGGTGCCCCCCCCCAGATTACGGTGGAGGCAGACCGACGAATCGGTGTGGGATTCCCCGGCGTTGCCGGGACCCACCTGGGGAATATTATTTTTTCCACACTGCATTATTGGGTTTTGGTTGGTGGGCTTTTTTTTTTCGACTACCCTCAAGCGTCCAATCTACGCTACATAATATTCATATTGAAACAGTAGCAAAAGACGTCCACTACAGAACAGCAGCAAAATTTGAACGCTATCTCAAAGGGAATTACGTTTTAATCACAAGGAAACTGACTAAAGGCCATAGCTGCCCTAATGAGCGAGATAGTTGTATAATTTGTATAGCTCCGTCTCGTTCTGCCCTATAATTAAACTGATGCAATATAAAAGCGTTTTCACTATTAGGTGGAATTTAATTTGGAATATTTTTGACTGAATCTCGCCGGGAAGTGTTAAGACTTATGTTTATTTGGGAACGGTTTCAGAGAACAGTTTCGCAGAGAACGGGTTAAATAGACAAAATATTTGTAGTTTTTTTTTAAGATGGGATTTTAAAATCTGGTTTGTGCTCGAGGTTTATATTTTAAAATTTGTATTAACTGACCCGCGCAACTTCGTCTGCGTCACTTTTTCCAGCTTTTTTCAGCTTTTACAACATTTTTTATTGAAGATCCGTTTCTCGTAGCGTTATGTTAGAGACTATAGCCTGATAAATGGGCAATACAACACTAAAACATTTTTTCAATTTGAACCACTGCCACTGGTTCCTAAGATTAGCGCGTTCAACCAAACAAACAAACCCTTCAGTTTTATAATATTAGTAAATATGAGTGGAGACTTTGAACTAGGGTCAATTATGGCCAATTTTTTTTAAGGAAACAAAGGGCAATAAATTATACGCCACTTTATTTTATTTTCAAAATAGCAGCCATTCAATAATCCTGTATTTATCAATAGCTGACATCCATACAAACAAATAATAAATGAGATTAATTAATCTTCTAAAACCGCATGTTTTCGAGAAATAAGCCATCGAAGATACAATCTTAGCACAACTATGACTAGCTTATTTCGAAAATGTGACGCTTTAGAAGATTTTCGTCGACTTTAATATATCAAAGCCTCGTGTTTTTGTTGAATGTTAAGGTGGGTATATTTTTCGTGGAAATGCTGTGTAAATCACAACATAATCATTTTGAGCGTTTTAAGTTGATTCATTATTGGGATTTCACTATTTTAATTGTAACCCAGATATTTAAACGAATACAAATCATTAGTATAACCGACCATGTCTGAATTAATTAAATTCTTTTGTTGATTGTTCTAGCACAGCAGGGAATTTAATGATTCACTCAATAAACAGCAAAATTATTGTAATTCCGGTTTTATTGCAGTTGTATTATTAATTCAATTAATTGGTTTACTGATCCAATTCAAAGTTAATTGAATTGTAGTGTGGATTATTTGGTGGTTGGTCAGCCAATAGGTACATTATTTGTCAAAATAGAATTATAAATAAATTAAATTTTTGGTGCATAAAGTTATCAGAATCAAACTATTACAGCTATATCAACGCGTTTCAAATAAGAATAGGACAAACAGACATATTGTGAGGTCACTGTCAAATAGAAGAAGATGGGTGGAGTCAGCAAAAAAATAAAATTGCTAGTTTATTTTTTTACTGGCACTTCTTTTCAACAAAATGTTGACAAATCGAGGTCAATTTAATTCCTATTTTTATTCAAGTTTGTTTTTACAGTCCATTGATGATAGGAGATGAATTATTTCACCCAGCTCTTATACGATAATCAAGTAATTTGGCAAATTTGAGGACCTCCAAATGGTAGTTGTAAGCTGCACCTAGTCGGCAAGAGCATATAAAAGTGCAGCACACCAAAGCTCTTGGCTACCACCCTAGAAAGTCATCAAATGCAGTCCCTGTGGGCAAAATCGGCTAGATGGCATCAGCATTACTTAATTAGCAAGAAGTTAGCTCACAAATTCAATTGAAAAGTAGAATCATTTGCTTAGTATTATTGATTTTATTTATTAGTTCCCTTCAATATGGTTGAGTTAATACATGCGTCATGTTCGTGAACAGGCGTTGTCAGTTGTGAATGGTCATCTCTTAGCTGCCACGGTTTATTTTAATTACTTTATTTTCGGATTACTGATTCAATCTTTTACTCTGGTAGCTCTTAACTTGCCCGTATTTCTACATCGTTCTCACATATTTGTAATTCTTAACATGAATGATGTAACCAAGATTTTGTAACATATTTTGATTCGAAAGAGTGTCCATGGAGTTTCTTGCCCATTCTTCTCCATAGAGATCTACGCTTTGGAATGGGCAACTACAATACTTTCACAAGTTATTATGCCTTGTGACTGGGACTGTAGCTTCACGTTTATTGTTTTTTTGACTTTCAAAAGTGCCTGTAATGGTCTAATTGAAATAAACGCTTTGAGTTTGAGTTTGACACCACGTTGTCACATTTACTTCGTAGCAGGGATCTGAGCAACTTCTCCGTCGGGTAAAAATTATATACTAACCAATGCTTTATTTTTCTTTCAGGTAAGTCAATGAACTCTTGGGCGGATTAAATTGTAAGTCTTTGTTTAATTTACAAAATGTGTACTGTGTAATGTCCATTGTCTTTTTACGCAATTGTTAAACTTTATAACATGTTTGTTTACATACATGTACTTTTACGGTTATATCTAGGTTTGCAAGGTTTTCATAAAAGTTTTATGCGTCCCATTCGTGCAAGTTGTAAATAAGTTCCAACGTAAAATGTGTTCAGGTATTGTCCATTTTGGTTTTAAAATGACGAAGTTTCAAATCATCTTTGTTCAAATTACGACTATAATACTTCATTCATTCTTCTATGGAATAATAAAATGGTGAGCACGGTATTGTTCGCAAGCGCGACTGCCTGAGTATGAGGTATCAGGTTCGATTTCCAGGTCGAGCTAAAGGGTTTTTGGGTTGTTCTATTAGGGTTTTCTCAGTAGCACCCTCTAATTCTGAATTGGGTTGGTGCCCGGTGTATGGCAATATGCTCGCCCCCTATTACATGCTCTCAAGCATAACTGACGAAATGTTGGTGTTCATTAGGTGCCCCTCTGTCTAGCCTTTCGGGGATTACATCTGTGAAGTTAAGAGACATGAAAAAAAAAACAAAAAAAATCTAAACCATCTTCAAAAACTTACCTTTTATATATGTTACCGGCCAAACCCGATTTCCGGCTAAACTAGTTTGTCCTAGGCCAAACTCAATTAAAAGGACTCTGCACCCCATCTAAATGGGTTAGGTTCGGTTAGAACTGTGACCATAAATGCGCGAGCTGAGCGAGCGTGGCGAGCGATGCCACATCCAAGTTGGGCGCATTGTAAATGTTTTGTTTGGGTTAGTATATCCTGACACGATAAACCAGTAAACCGGTTTGGCCTAGGACAAACTAGTTTGGCCTGAAATCGGGTTTGGCTGGTTACATTTACACTAAAAAGTTGTGAATAATATAAAAAATTGCATAAAATATTATTGAAATTTTTGACATTAAGAAGTTTTGATTGGAGTCGGTGCCAGCCAGAGTTGCCAGACTTGCCGTCTATTATTGAACAGTTCCATTGTATAATCTCCGAAGATCATCATCAGATCTTCACAAAAACAAATTTAACGGGACCACCGCGGAATAATACTCTACCAAACAAAAAAACCATCGGTTTACAATTGGCAAAAAAAGGCTGAACATACATACAAAAAAAAAACAGTCGACTTGATAACCTCCTCCTTTTTGAAGTCGGTTAAAAATAATATTTTACTTTGTCACATCCGCGGCCCTGTGTATGGCACCATAATATTTTTTCAGTAGTGAATGGACACTGGTTCATTGAAGAAAATTTTAAACAACCGCGTGTGAATAGGTGTAAACAGCCGTAATTTATCGTCGTTACATTCAGTAAGCACGCGTGACCGTCAATGCTCGCTATTACTTTGTATGAGACGTACATAGTTTTAATTTGTCGCTCTACAATTATTAAAAAAATTGTCGCTGATATTTTTAAATAGTTTTTATTTTTTTTAATCTTTTTAATTCTTGTTTTATATCTTGACTTGTAAAACTATTTGTTGGATATGAAGCTATTACATGGTAAGTAAATTGCTAAATAAGTGTTTTTTACTTTGTGCGTAAAGATATCAAAGAGTTTTGTCCATTAAATGTCTTTAGTTAGTTTCTGTTTTCTTTTTATAAATAAATTTTTGTTTGTTTTTTTTTTTTTTAAGTTCTATCAGTCTTGCTGCCTACACTGCTACTTATGCCGGCTCAGACGAGCGCAAAGTTCTGTACAGATGGCGACACCTGCCTCTGCAACGAAAACTATGTACCAGTCTGTTCCATGACGGGATGCAGCTATCTAAACAAGTGCAGGTACTGTGCTAGAAAGAGAGGGAACACTTCAGCTTCGTAGAGCGTCGTCACACCTGTACGCCTACCATTACCTCTTAAAGCAATATTGTTTTAATCTTATTCCAGAATGGAAAAGAGATGGCGCTAGACGTCCTCTATAGCTCCGTCTCTATTCCACACTGGAGTGACATTAAAACAATGCCACAACCTTATGAACGCCATTGTCACATATACGAGACAAGCAAGCGCGTGCCCTATACGCCGACGACACAAATATGTGACAAAAAATGTGGTGGACTATTACACTAAATACACAATATTAATCATTGCTTTTGTGTGTCTTTATTTATATATACTTATACTATATATCTCAAATATTAAATGTCTTATCAAGAATTAAGTTAACAATACTTTTGAAATCCCTTTTTTAGGGTTCCGTAGCCTAATGGCAAAAAACGGAACCCTTATAGATTCGTCATTTCTGTCTGTCTGTCTGTCTGTCTGTCTGTCTGTCTGTCTGTCCGTCCGTCTGTATGTCACAGCCACTTATTTCCGAAACTATAAGAACTATACTGTTGAAACTTGGTAAGTAGATGTATTCTGTAAACCGCATTAGGATTTTTACACAAAAATAGAAAAAAAAAAAAATTAAGGGGGTCCCCATACTTAGAACTGAAAACCAAAAAAAAATTTTTCATCAAACCCATACGTGTAGGGTATCTATGGATAGGTCTTCAAAAATGATATTGATGTTTCAAATATATTTTTTTTCTAAACTGAATAGTTTGCGCTAGAGCCACTTCCAAAGTGGTAAAATGTGTGTCGTCCCCCCTCTAATTTCTAAAGTAAGAGGAGGAAAATTCTGAAAATATTTAGGATTGTAGAACGTAAAAAAAACTATCAACGAAAATTGGTTTCAATAAGATATGATGTTTATTTTTTGAGATATGGGACTTTTTCATCAAACTGCAGCAGTAACTTTGTTTTTCATAAACATACTATGAAAAACAAATTTAGTTTTGCGGTTGTGTGGAAGTTTATTATCTAATACTACTAACTAATGAATGACAGTTCAAAATATTGTTATTATATTGTTTGGAGCTATGGAACCCTGTGTGCGAGTAAGACTCGCACTTGGCCGGTTTTTTATTTATAAGTATTTGCGGTGAATTTGTGGCTTGGCGTGGAGGGCACGCGCGTGCGTTTATGCTCTGGTGTTCAAAAGGTTAAGACATCATGGTACAGGGGGGTTCCTGTTCAAAGCCCAGTTTTCACGGAGATAGGTGAGTGAGAATCGACCATTCACATTATTAGTTGAAATCAGAATCGCATGTCTCTTCCAGGGAGAAGAGATATGCGATGATGGTGATATGTTAGCATCTCCGCTCCGTTCGTATCTTTTGTGGAAACCGGTTCTGATAGTCTCTTCTTTATCACATATCATCACGCCTGTAATTCCCGAAGGGTTAGGTAGAGGTGTGTACAATAAGTAATAGTACACCCACATTCCTCTAGTTCAATGTAGGTCCCTTGTAGGTCCTTGGAGGCGAGCTTATTGCCATCAACCGGGCACAAATCCAAACACCGCGGCTAGTACTGAGAAATTCCTGAAGCAAAGACCCAATAACACTTTGTCCGTCCTGGGAATTTGAACCCAAGGCCTCATGGTCAACAGTCTCGTTTGCGACCACTAGACCACAGAGGAAGTTGGTTTTAATTACATATCAAGCTCTGTAGGCCTTCTGTGGGTGCATGCTAAAACTTGGACATACCCCGTAACTGAACATTTATAATTAAGACAGTAAAATAATCTATATAATATAAATAAAAATCAATGCCACTTTTCGTTGTAATTTTATAACTCGAGAACGGCTGGGCCGATATCGCTGATTTTGGTTTTGAAATGTTTGTCGTAGTCCAGGGAAGGTTTTTTAGGTTTAAAAGGTGAAAAAGGTAGGATAGGGTAGGTAGGTAGGTAGGTAGGTAGGTAGGTAGGTAGGTAGGTAGGGTAGGTAGGGTAGGTAGGGTAGGTAGGGTAGGTAGGGTAGGTAGGGTAGGTAGGGTAGGGCAGGTAGGGTAGGGTAGGGTAGGGTAGGGTAGGTAAGGTAGGTAGGTAGAGTAGGGTAAATAGGGTAGGTAGATAGGGTAGGTAGGTAGGAAAAGTCCCTGTGAACACTTGGTCCGACTGCTATGTCCGATCAATCGGACCACGCGAACTTTTTTTTCCTCTTGGTCCGATTAAGGAGTCGGACCACGCGGTCTATCGTTATTTTAGAACACTTGGTCCGATCGATCGGACCACGCGAACTTTTTTTTCCTCTTGGTCCGATTAAGGAGTCGGACCACAAGTTCTATCATTATTTTAGATCACTTGGTCCGATCGATCGGACAACACGAACATTTTTTCCTTTTGGTTGGATTAAGAAGTCGGATTATGTGGTATATATCGCGGTTTAGAACATATTATTATAATTGTTCGACCGATCAAAAGACATGAACTTCTTATTAGCTTTTATTTAGCTTGCCGTGTTAGTTTGTTTGGTAGTATTTATTGGTGACATTACAATTTTATGCCAGACATTATGACTTCATCCTGCAGCCACGATCGTCTCCTCAAGAGGGAACTCCTTAACGGTTAAATTGTGTCATTTGCATTTGGGCATGAATGGCAGACAATACTCAAAGCGGGATCCGGTTTGTCATTAGTTTGTATGAAAAACGTGATAAAGTTTTTGTACATTTAATGTAAGTAAATTTCATTGATTTTTCTACATTTAATGTCAGTAAATTCTTATTTAACCAACGGGTCACAGTATTCATGCCTATCTGAGGTTTAACAAAGACTTCATGCCAGGAGGTACCACTGAAAAGTAAAGCCGTATCATCAGCAAACGCAACAATTTTCGAATCTGGAAATACTAACTGACATACATCATTTATATAGACCAGAAACAGGGTCGGTCCAAGAATACTGCCCTGTGGAACTCCAAAAGTCACTGGGACTTCTTTACTAGTTATGTTACCGATTTTAACACATTGTGTTCTGTCGGTTAGGTAATCCTTAAAGAGTTCTAATTGAAAACCCCGGATACCCAGGCTTTCGAGTTTTGTTAACAGAATAGAATATTAAAGATGGAATATTCCGTGAAACAAACTCTAGTGGGACACTACTTGACCATTACGTGATTTTAATATTTAATTGACATGCGCTTGCAACGGAGGAATATTATTTCTTCGTCCGACATATTTTTTTTTTCCTGTTTTATCTTTTCTACTCACTGTGTCTACATTTCTAATTCAACTTTCCATTCGTAGGTCTGCTGGAAGAATTTTCTTTTGAAATAAGCATTTTTGCTCTTGTATCTTAATGTATTGTCCTGTTAAGTGTTTTGTGTGTACATAAATAAATATTTTCACTTGACGTAAAAATTGTGCATTGACATCATTCAGACTTACTAGAAATATTCGTTTTCTAAGAAGGCTAGCTTTTCTTATTATTTTTTAATGGTAAAACGGTTTTAAATTTGATCGGACTAGAAGGAATCATAATTCCTTTTTGTCCGATCGATCGGACTATCAGAATTTGTGATTCCACTTGGTCCGATTAATCGGACGAAAAGGAAAAAATAGTTCGCGTGGTCCGATTGATCGGACTGAGCAGTCGGACCAAGTGTTCACAGGGGGAAAAGTGCATTGCATTAAGTTTTGACAGAACGAAGTCTGTCCGGGCAGCTAGTATTTAATAATAACATATTTTAATGTATACGATAGCTGCCTTTGTAACGACATAAATCGCGATTTGTGTACAAATAGAATAAGATCGTTTGTAAACTGTATTGTAAACCACATGTACTTGTCAAAAAAAAGAACGTAAAACAAATAAAGAATAAAGAACTTGAAAAATCAAAATTAATCTATGGGCCTTATTGTCAGTGACCGTATTTATCAACCTGGTCAGCTGGTCAGTGCGATCTTTGTCCTTGCAATAAAAGTGAATAAGCGCTGTCGAGTGTGTCCGAATGTTTCCCCAAATAAATTGGGATAAGGGCAGGAGAATTAGTGTGTCCGAACGTTAATACGGCGAATGTTATCGTTCTCGCTTTTGTTTGTGACCGGCTTAAGCTGAGTTTATGTCGGTATGTGTGGTAGCTCTCTTATATCGTATATTCTAAAAGATACTGATAAATTTTCCATTATTAAGACATTTGATACTTTGATGATATGAGTGGCAAAGACGATACTTTAAATAAAACATTTTCGAAGGGTTCACTTGTAGAGGCGCGGTGAAGATACGGAAATGATAACAATTTAAACAATACTCAACATCTATGATATAAAGTTGTAAATGGCGTGACAAATTTAAATATAGCGAACGGCAGCACTCTCTAGCTGCCACAAGAGCATACCATTCTCAACCGTATTTCATAGATTAAAGGTTTATTTTAAATTGTTATCTTCTCACTCTTTGGGCCCTGAAACGTATTCTGCAAGAGGTTCATTCATGTATTTATTATTATTTTATTTCACAGATTAATTTGCGCCGGTGCTGTTTATTTGAAACACGGAGAATGTCATGATTAACTAACAACTCGACTGGAGGTAGTGTTAGGTTCGCGTTGTTTTGAGTAGTGAAAAACGAAAGGGTTGCTATTGTCTAAAATTAAACACGGCGTCATCTAGATAATCACTTTAAAAAAAAAACAGTTTTTCTATACATGTTCAACAATTACAACAATGTATAAGTTGAAATAAATTGTATTAATTGAGAATACAAAGGTGTAAAACCCACTAGGTAAAAATACTGTTGAATTTTGCTATATAGAAACGGTCTGTCAGTGTTTACGACATCTGTCATGTTGGAATGTTATTTTGTTTGTTTTGTAAAAAGTGGTTGTTTATTAAAATTGTTAGGTATAGTTTTATGAAAAAAGTAAAGTGTTTTTAATAATCGTTGTTTAATTAAAGCCAATCCCATCAAATCACCAATAATCTAAGGTTTAATCACAGAGATTAAACCTTAGGTTTCGGCTTTGGCCGGAGGTTATGGCCATAGACGATTAAACGGTTTCAGCTTCGACTTCGGCCAAAAATTGACCATCGGTCGTACAATAGTTTTTTTTTTGTTTTTTAAATCGTTGCCCCACACTAGGAAGTTCTCCTGTACCGTGGGTGCGTTTACAATCATTTAAACTCACATACACAAACAGCCAGACCCGGAACAACTATCTGGTAAGGTAACGGGGTGGTAGGGGACCAATTAATATTTTAATAAAAAATATTATTTTTAAGGTACCCATTCGTCCCCTCTAATATATATACAATATAAGTTAAAGATTCGGCACCTATTCAGGTGCCTATTGGTCCCCTGAGATAAAATTAGCTATATTTTACATAAGAAACGGTTAACATAGTACACTTGTGAACAGTTTATTAACGGAATTAATTTAATAAATCATAACAGATCATTGAAAAAAGAGCTATGATGAATGATAATCCGTCATGATAATAATATAACCTGTCGATAGGCTTACGATGTAAAATTATCTCGTTAATGGTAAAAATAAACCAAATATTTTGCAATGTTTAGACACTCTACATAAAGAAGCGAATTTATCAAAAAATAAAATGGATCAGGTGCAAAGGGGTGTCCAAACAAATAATCGGACTCCTGAATCGATTGAAAATGAAGCGAGAATAAATCAATCGCATAATCGCAATTAGCCAATTTTTTGAAAATCAGATTTCACTAGGCCACTGCATGGAAAAGCTATGCATACATTAAGAGTTGTATTTTGTTAGTTTCTAGGACATTGTGATTTTGTATGTGTTAATCTTTTTTGAAATAAACATGATATCTACCGAATTACTATATTTTTTATTTTAGCCTTTTCTGCGCGACCGTACCAGGACTACCAAGCTGCAGTATACACATATACATGTACTTATATTAGAAGAATGAATAAAAATAATTATTCTTCAGGGGACGAATGGGCCCCTCAAAAGTTCCAGGGGACGAGTGGGCACAGGGTGCGAATCGTAGGGGACGAATGGGCTCTGACCCGTCTTAAACATTAAATTACAGAAATATAATCCTCCTACGCATTGTTGGAAACTGGAGTAACACTGTTAAACAAGATCTCTTTTAGACAAGTAGGTTTTATAGTTTACAACCCGTTAAAATCTCATTTCAAAATCTTAAATATTAATCAATTTATTTCAAGTTAAAGAAAAATATGCACAATTGGTACGCTCAACATCACACTACTCGCATATTGAAGTGATCTTATAGGACTGCCCGAAGCTTGGTATCAATTCCGAGAATAGAGACCTCCGTCTGCAAATTGGGTAACTCGACCACCTTCCACGAGTCTAGTTGGAGGCTACTCCGAGATACTCCGGTATGAATGGGAGCTCTGTAGGACTTAAATAGATAGTTTATTGTATACCAAACTTGTTTCACTCTTTGACAATAATGGTATTCGGAGAGTGAAAGTTACGTTAGAGAGTACCAGGCCCCTCAGAAAGTATTGCGAAAAAAAGTTTTTATATATGGGAGACTGGCCAGTTATTATGTTTTTCGAAAATATGATTATTTATAAGTAAAAATAAGTAAGTTCCAATTTCAAAATTTCCCTCCACATTTTTTGCGAGTTAATTCAAAGTATTGTGTCTCACTGAAATATGGATCTGCGCCGGGAACATTTTAGAGCTATGATTTTATACGATTTCAAGTGTCGCCTGAAACCGGATGAATCGTACGATAGACTTCAAATGGCATTCATGGATGAAGGCCCTTCCAAGGCAACCGTGTATCGTTGGTATAACGAATTCAAGCGCGGTCGACCAACTTTGGGGGATGACGAAAGAAGCGGTCGCCCTTTGACGGCTGTTACCGAAGAAAACGTGCTAGCAGTGAAAAATTTAATCCAAGACAATAGGCGAATTACATATCAGGAGATTCAACACATATTGAAGATTGGATCGGGAAGCGTTCACGAGATTCTACACAGCCATCTTCGCGTGAGGAGGATAGTATCACGCTGGGTGCCGCACAACCTCACCGATGCTCAGAAGCAGGCCCGGGTGGAATGGTGCCGTGATATGCTTAACAAATTTGAAGCAGGCTCGTCTCGGCGTGTTTACGACATCGTTACAGGTGATGAGTCCTGGATTTATCAATACGACCCAGAAACCAAGCGCCAGTCGACTGTTTGGGTGTTTCAAAATGAGCCAACGCCTACCAAAGTGAAGCGATCTAGAAGCGGGGGTAAGATTTTGATCGCTAGCTTTTTTAATTTGACTGGCCACTTGGTATCAATTCCCTTACGGGATCAAAGAAGCATTAATGCCGAATGGTATACTTCCAAATGTTTGCCAGAAGTTTTCTCTGTTATAAGCAACAAGCGACCAAACACAGGGCTCCGCGGGCTACTGCTCCACCACGACAATGCACCTGCGCACACCGCACTCAAAACGAGGGACTTCCTGGACAGCACGCCAGTCAAACTCCTGGGTCACCCTCCTTACAGCCCTGATCTAGCACCGTGTGACTTCTTTTTATTCCCAAAAATAAAAAATCAGCTCAAAGGGATACAATTTTCGTCGCCGGAAGATGCGCTGGCTGGGTTCGAGCAGGCTGTAAACGAGGTGTCTGCGGCGGACTGGAAAAAGTGTTTTGAAAACTGGTTTAGGCGCATGAATCTTTGTATAGAGGCTGGTGGAAAGTACTTTGAAAAGATTTAATAAAAATATATGTACGTATAGAACAATTTTTTTTAGTTTCGCAAAACTTTCTGAGTGTCCCACGTATCTACTAGCCTGTTCATCTTGTTTTCTATATGCACACTCGTCCCAGCTTTTTAACAAAATCTGGGTCCGTTTCCAGTCTAACCGTACGCAGCTGAATACATCCATTTCCAAGGACCGACTTTAACTGATTTCTACAACCCAGATAACGCACCTACACCTTCGTAAGACTAATTGTCGGATTTTTGGGCTTCTGACTACTCTATTGTTACTAAACATTGTCATAAATGTAGACTGAATATCTCTAACTATTCTACTTTATTTTTTTTCCATTATTTTTATTCACATGTTTTAAAATAGTTTTCAAATCATTGCACCGTTCATTCATTGTTCAGAATAGTTACAGCACTGATGAGAACATTTGTGTCAATTGTTTAAATTAGTCATCTTATAATATTTTATTATTGTATAGATTATTTTTTATTTACCGATTGTTTGTGAATATGTGGACATTGTAGGCCTTGTAAATTCCTATACTTTATATTGTTCTACGTTTTGTAGCAAGCAACGGTTTATTGTCGGGCCTACGCTGTCCTCCCATACCTAAGTACTAACGCTGTAACATTCAAATATTGTTAAACCAAATGATTTAAAAAAAGTAACCATGGAGTTTCTTCACTGTTCTTCTCAATAGGAAACCACCAACCTGAATCGTGCACGTTTGTCGACGTTTTATAAGTGCCCATGTAGGCCTATGTCAAATAAAATATTTTAATTTTGAGTTCCCCTGGCAAGACAAAGGAGACAGTCACAAAAATCTTTACAGGGAGTATTACAGCATACACCTTGCTCTAAGTTTCCTTTATCCTTTAGGTAGTCCTATGTTGCTTCACCACTGTTGTTGTTTATCCATGCGCCTCACGGCAGGACAAAGTTTTACTCCACTTTGTCTCTGGACTCTAAGGAAGTAGCCAGTATTTTATGTTTGCCGATCCTAGTTTACGTTATACTGTACATTGCTTCGTATTTATTACCTAGAATTCGTTAGCCTACTGAAATAAGTCACAAGTACGCTACGATTAGTACAATCACAGTGAACGAGGAAAACTGTTCCATCATAGTACAGTCTATCCTAGTACGGGGAACACAGTGAATCAGTTCCGTGTTAACAACCATGATAAGTTCCGACACATAATATACAAAAACTGTGACTACCTCTAATGCTATTCGTAACTTACTGAAGTGTGCAGGTTGTTATTTTGATTTGGCAAATAAAGTAGTTTTTTTTTGCCTCAAGTAGTAACAGACAGAGGAAATCCTATAAATAAGGCAAAAAAGGTAAATAGATCTACACTATAATTATCTAACTGCTCTTCTTCTTTCCACACCATCATCATCTGCCTTGTCTTTTCCCAAACTATCTTGGGTCGGATGCAGCTGAGTACCAGTATTTTACATGAAGCGACTGCCAATCTGTCCTCCACAACTCAGTAACTGGGTAATACGATCTCCTTGGTAAGACTAGATGTCAGATTTTTGGGCTTCTGACTACTCATAACGACTGTCAAAGATCTACAAATGACAGCCGGGACCAACGGCTTAACGTGCCTTCCGAGGCACGGAGGAAACCCGGTATGTAATTATGGTCACCCATCCACGGACCAACCTCGGCAAGCACGGAAAAGCCTTAAAGATCGACCCGTGCGGCTGTTATTATTTAGCCACGAACAGCTCTTCTTCTTTCCAGATCAACGATAAATTGTTATAAAGGATAAATTATAATTCGTCTAGTGTTAATTGGATATTATATTAACCGAATAAGTGCCCACACTGATAAAATCATTATTACATAATTTACATCCTGAAATCAGTTCAGTCAACAGTCAATCAGATCACTTGACGTAACTGCGTTTAATTTTGTCACCTTGCTGATTTTCATTCCTGAAACCCGTTTTCATACTGTTTTGTTTCCAACCGGGCATAAACTGTCAGCTGTTACGTTACACATATTTGCCTGTCAATGAACTCATCAGAATAAATATTAAACCCACAATTATTCTCTACATTTACCCCTATATAATGGAAATGCGTCGGGCTGTTAACAGCTCGACGCATTTTCTCGTTGTGCATAATGAAACGCATACTGAGACCATCATGAGGATATTTTATTTTTGTATAATAAATTTTGAGTGTGGATGGTTATGAGAGTAGAGGAAGATAAAAAAAACGATGGATGGACTGATTGAAGGATGATTTGGCAAGAAAGGAGGTGTCTGATGAGATGATAATTATGTAACAGAGATGTACGGAAGCAGAAGTCATGTTATGCCTACTCCAAATGAATTAGGATTAGAGCAGAAGACTGATGATGAATTAGATTCAAACTCAAACTCAAACTCAAACTCAAAGCATTTATTTCAATTAGACCATTACAGGCACTTTTGAAAGTCAAAGAACAAAAAAAAAAAGAACGCTAAGCTACAGTCCCAGTCACAAGACATAATAACTTGTGAAAGTACTGTAGTTGCCCATTCCAAAGCGTAGATCTCTATGGAGAAGAATGGGCAAGAAACTCCATGGACACTCTTTTAAATTAAAATATGTTACAGAATCTTGGTTACATCATTCGTGTTGAGAAGTACTAGTATGTGAGAACGATGTAGAAATACGGGCAAGTTAAGAGCGTCCAGAGTAAAAGACGAAATCAATCATTCGAAAATAAAGTTAAAAATAAAATAATTAAAAATGAACCATGGCAGCTAAGAGATGACCAGGCACAACTGACAGCGCCCGTTCACGAACATGACGCATGTATCAGCCATCATTCAACTCAACCATATTGAAGGGAACTAAATGACCCGACACACCCGCCGCCATCAGCGTGACATTTAAGTGAGCATGACATTCACTCAACCGCCAGGGTAAATTCGCGTCAGTGTAAGTAAGATGTAGGTACTCAGTAAATGGTGGCTTTACAGTACATAGTTTTCACACATGTGCTATGCAATTATATAATACTAAGAGATTGAATCTATACAAAGCAAAGATATTTATACAATCTTCTGCAGCTTCCACAGTAACTTCACATGGTAATTTGATAGCCCCTATGGTTGTGGAGCAGGACCAGCATTGAGCCAAGCATTTTTATCATCAATGTAATCCCCCAACTTATAATATGCTTGCCTACATAGTGTGCGCTTTATGCAAGATTTAAATTTCGTTTCATTCAGTTGTAGAATGGGGGGAGGAATTTTATTGTAACATTTTAAACAGTACCCCATGAAAGATGAGTCTACTTTAGCTAACCTGAAACCTGGCTGAACCAGTTGGTCCCTGTTTCTAGTATTATAGTGGTGCCGGTCACTTCTTTTACTAAATAAATGCAGATTTTTCCTAACGTACATGATATTTTCATAGATATATTGACAAGGTACAGTCATGATGTTAATTTCCTTAAACAGTTCTCTTAGAGAATCGCGCCTACGTAGATTATATATGGCTCTGATAGCTCTTTTCTGCAGAATAAATATAGACTCGATGTCTGCAGCCCGTCCCCATAGTAAAATACCGTATGACATAATGCTATGAAAATAACTAAAATACACTAGCCTCGCGGTATCTACATCAGTAAATTGACGGATTTTCCTGACAGCATATGCTGCTGAACTCAGCCGTCCTGCAAGAGATGTTAAATGAGAACCCCATTGTAGCCTTGAGTCGAGCGTGATCCCCAAGAAAACAGTTTCATCGACAAATTCAAGTTTCTCTTGATTTAATACTATGTCACAATCACTACATTTGACATTTGGTAGAGTAAATCTTATACACTTAGTTTTTTTCCCATTTAATACTAAATTATTAGCGGTAAACCAGTTATGGACCTGCATTAGAGCGTTATTTACGTCGTTGAGGTTTGTGGCACGTCTGTTTATTCTAAATACACACATCAAAAGTGTCTAGGGATCAACATATATTTTTGCAATAACTTTTCTCCTGATTGATATTAATTAAAATTTTCTTTAAGGATTCATCAAATAAAGTGTTTTCGTTTGTCACAGTAACGATAAACCAAGTCACCTTTGCATTAATAAAGAAATTTGCCATTTTCTAATAAAGGGATTTTTGACATTTGAACCACTAACATTAAAGTTCGAAAAAAAGACTGAAATAACAGTTTTCTTTAAAATTTTATTCGGTAACTTAAACAATTAATAATCCGTGTTTCTACCGCGAACACTAACAACACAAGAACATCGGTTTGGCATACTCAAAATGAGTTCATCCAAATCACGCTGTGGAATGGCCGCCCATGTTCGTTGCAACAACAAAAAAAGGTCTTCTTGCGACTGGATACCCTCCATATTCGGCAGAGCTCTTCTCTGTAGCATATCCCATGCATGCTCAATCGGGTTCAAGTCTGGCGACTGAGCAGGCCAGGGCAGGACATTGATGTTAGCTGCGGCGAGAGTCTGTCTTACAACTCTTGCGGTGTGCGGTCGTGCATTATCATGCATTAACTGAAATAAGGGACCGATTTGCACTTGTAGAGGAACGATGACGTCTGATACAATCGTCTCAGCATAAATTTGAGCGTTGAGGTTGCCTCTGATCCAAATCAACTCAGTTCTTCCGCCGATCCAAATACCCGCCCATACCATGATGGTTCCACCACTATAAGGATGGACTTCCTGGCAGGATTTTAATCGCTGTTGGCGTCCAGGGGTTCTCCAGTGTCGTATACGTCTTGTATCCGGTCTCATACCAAAACGAGACTCATCAGAAAAGCACACGAAACGCCATTGTTCTTCTGCCCAATTTCTGTGTTCAAGAGCCCATTGATATCGAATCCTACGATTGTGCATTGCTATAGGTGGTACCCGTAGCGGTCTTCGGGAATGAAGGTTCACTTCATGCAAGCGGTTTCTGACTGTTTGGTCGCTAATTAAGTTCCCTGAAGAGTGATGAAGCCTCACGGCTAACATCATGGCGGTTATTGTTGGAGCTCTTCGAGTTAAGATTTGAATGTATCGGTCTTGTCTCCGTGTGGTGCAGCGATACCGTCCTCCATGGCGCTCAGCCACGGTACCAGTGCTTCGGTAACGTGTCCAAAGTCGACTGATAACACTCTGACTTGTATTCAGAGCTAAAGCCACAGTACGTTGCCGGGAACCAGCTTCTATCATTCCCACGTCTCTGAGCATTTCTTCCCTGCTTAAATGACGTCGCCGCTCCATAACAACGTTGGTTTTAATCAGTAGTAGGGAAACAGTAGCACTAATAATGTCTTCAATGCGTTGTATGTTTTTATAGGGAAAATATTGACAGCTGATTTTCATCTTTTACTCGAATTTGATTCACAGTTCCTGATTCAAATTATGAAATGCACCAAAAAGGATCCATATAAATTTATAAAACCATAAATTTATTACAAAGCCACATCTCAATCTCAAGAAATCCGCATAAAAATGCTTGATCCCTAGACACTTTTGATGTGTGTATTAAAGAAGTGTCGTCAGCAAACAACACCATTTGCGGTTGGTTTTTAAACAAATGGGGTAAGTCATTAATATATACTAAAAAGAGGAAAGGACCCAATATTGAACCTTGTGGTACACCCATTTTTACTTTTAAACCCATTGAATTTACACCATTTACTTGTACTTGCTGCTGTCTATCATTCAAATACGATTTTACTAAACTGAGCGCAAGTTTACCTAAACCGTAATGTTCAAGTTTCAAGAGCAGGGTTTCGTGATTTACGCAATCAAATGCCTTCGAGAGGTCACAGAAGATTCCTATGGCATCTTGTGCATGATTTTGTGCATTATGATTCAAAAGCATCATCCCACTGCTGGCTCCCGGCCTCAACAACAAAATCAAATCTGGCTGCCTTTCATAGAGGGGGCCCTATGAAAGGCCGCAAGATTTGATTTTATATAAATTCTAAAGTATATGTAGTATAATTACTACTGCAAGCCCTGTACACGTCACTGTTACGAAAATTAAATATGGCGTCGGATAAACTTGGATGAATTCATAATAATGTATGCAAATTTGTTGTGTTCATATTTTAGTCATTTGAATGCAAATAGGTTGGAAAAGCGACGTTTTATAAGTGGAGGAAATTCAGAAAATGTTTGAAATGGACTGGAATTAGAAAAAGGTTTTTTTGCGTAATGTTGTGGGTTGCTTCAGAAAGAAACAAAGGCAATACATTTGTTTAGTACAGAATAAGGGCACATCATATTATTCAAAATAAGTTAGCTACGTAGAAAACAGTCGCGTCTTTGACGCTATGTACAGTTGCAGTCAGTTTTAGGTTTATCCTCGATTTTCTTTTAAGTTGGCTACAAAGGAATTCTTCGTCCGATGATTATCACAATACAATTTTTTTTTGCGGGCCTGCAATGAATCTTCCTCACATGAATGACAACTTGAATTGAATGCATGCTCATTTATTGTAAAAAACAGAACCATTTGCCCACTGTGAGGCAATTTAATAATCATTAAGCTAATCTATTGAACCATAAACCACGAACATTTAAATCATTTACTCGCGGATATTAAACCAGTTAAATATTCTCCGAAACCAGACCTTCTCTCTTTCATATTACATTAAAACTTTCCCAGAAATCTGTTGAGTAAAGTGTTCATAACTAATAAGCGGGATTCAGTCGTAAGCCGCCTTGTCGTCGACTTGTAAACTCGCTGAACTTATAACTTACTTAGTTTGGTAGCACGCCGGTCGAGATTGGACCAGATATGTACCGCACCTGCTTGAAGTTAGTCTGACAACTTGGGTGATGTGACTGTTAAGTGTGTTAAATGTTATGTTCTTTCATTGATGGGGTATAGGGTGTCTGTTGTCTGTTGCATGCTCGCTTGCATGCTGCATGGTTGCTTGCAAGCTGCAAGTCAGCATGCAACTTGCAACAGGCATGGACACTATTTAATTGGCGAGAATAACATGATTGTTTTCCTGCTTAACAAGAATTTACCCGCATTTTTGATGTGAACGCGGTGTTGTAATTTTATAGGAAGGTATGCATTTTTCAAAAGGTACGAATTTTAGAAACTGTCACTCGATAAAATATTTTTCTTAGTAATAAGTTTTATGTGAAACAAACAATATGTGGATAAAGAATATTTGATTTGTTGTTCTATGATATGAATATTCTACCATACTTCATTTGAAACAAAAATCGATGATTAAAATTTCTTCAAAGTATTCTGTGAATTGATTATTCTCTGAAATAATAATATGAGAAACAATTTATGTGAAAAGAAATTCGATGAGACAACGCACAACTGGGGTTGAAGTTAGCAAAGTCGGAATATAACGTGCCACTGCTGGGTCACAAGTCTGCTCTTTGTGAGAGATTATTCAGTACTGTCATTTATTTTGCAAGGCAAGAACGAAGATGAAGTAATCACCGAGATTGGTTTAACAAGTTGGCGATTCTATCCCTAGTTAGTATTTAATTATAATACCTGCTTTTTTAACACTATGTGGCAGCTAAATAATTACCTCTACGCTTTGGAATGGGCACATTCACAAGTTATTATACCTTGTTGGGACTGTAGTTTCTTTTCTTACATTCAAAAGTACATGCCTGATTGAAATTAATGCTTTGAGTTTGAGTTTGAAAGCACTCTGTTGAATTTTCACCAGTTACCGTTAGGTAGCGGTGAGCCTTGACATTACAACAGTTTATACTAATTATTACTTGAAATAAGCCATTCCTTAAGTTCACAAAACGGTAAAAAGATTAATTCTTATTTATTATTACTTCATTTTAAACTCTCTACTAAAAGATTTCAAAACCCACTCAGCAACTTGTAGAAAATGTTCTTTAAAAGATATAATCCCTCACACTTGCCAGCACTATCTTTATTACTGCGACTATAACTCTAACACGAGAAAGGTGGGCTGTCTCCGCAAATTGGATCTCGATTGATAAAAATGAATGTCTGCAGCACTATGGTTATAGTTTTGCTGAAGGATTAGTGGGGACGTGTCCAGAAGGTGTTAAAGCTTTTAGAAATAATAAGTATTTCGTAATTGGTCAGATAGTGGCCATATTAGATATCCCATCATTTGATATATTTTCATTCATTTTTACATATTATTTCCATTAACCATTGAGGTGTAAAAGTTTCTAAAAAACCGTCCTACTCTATGCCCTACAGTATTTACAGTCCTATGGGACCACCGTGCATGGGTGCATATTTAATGTTTTTCACTAGCTGTGCCCCGCAGTTTCACCCGCTGTTTTGCCATTTTGACGCTGGTAAGAGCTGGCAGCATGTAGTCTCGTGGTCCATAACATTCCTCAAGAATTGGGCTATTAAATGCGAAAAGCGCACTTTATGTGAACTTTCAGTATAGTTTAATAAACCGTGGAAAATAGCAGTTAGTGTTAAACAAATCAAAAGTTCAAGAATCAAATTTGCACTAGATGAAGAGAAGAGCTATTTTGGCCTCCAGTAGTGGGGTGCCGCAGGCTAATAGTCACGCACAGTAGTTTCAAATGGGTAGTATTTAAACGATCGACTATAAATTCAAAATCAGGCTGTTATAAATACTGATTATAGCGTACTGAAATAATAAGTGAGCGAACACAAATATTGAAAAAGGCGACTTTCAAAATACGAATTTGAGGCACAAGTTATTCAGAACGATCAGCATATTAATTCTTAAGCAAACAAATTTCTATTTGAGTGACAGTTTTGCTGATCACATTATATTCAACATCTGGCATATAATGTATTTTATTCCAAGAGTGCTGCGTTATAACCTAATCGAGGTGTTTCAAATATAAAAATAAAACCTAAAACTAACTTATAAAATAAGAAAACTGATTGATGCATACAGTCGACAGCACAATTATATTGTCTGTCTGTTTGTTTTTAATGGGTAGTGTTTATACGCAAATAAAGAAAAACTTTTTTATCCAAAAATAATCCAAATCCAAAATAACTGATTGTATAGCAAAATACTCAGCTCAAAACCTAAGAATTTTAATCATTCATAACTTATCGCTAGTTTAGTTAGCTCGGTTTAGTATTAAAGTATCTCATTAACAGTCATCCAAATATTATTTATTCGCTCGGTTTATTATTTCCCGTTTCAAATTATACATCAGAATATTCTAGAAATAGGAATTCAGCAAAATCTCGAACAGTAAGTAGGTAATGTCTAGTCATAAATTACCAGGTTTATGATCAAAATCTAGAGAGAACGAATAGCTTCCGATGACAGCAGTTGTGTCATAATCTACAACATAAGAAACTTGTTCCCCATTTCACTTGTCGTGGCATGAAGCCAGGACATCGGTCATAGGAAGACTAGACTTTTAGCGAAACAACGACAGATTTTGGGAACACTGATGTGACCTCGAGTTAATGCTTAAAACAAGTTAAGTTTGGCTAGATATCATTATCTAATTTATTCAGTTTTAAATAGTTCTGTAAATATTTTTAAGTAGCATAGTTTTTAAAGTAAGAGCTGTTATGATAATTTTTGACGCAAGAAAAGCTCTCGGTGATGCGTACAAATAAGTTATGTAAAAATAAGTAAGTTGATTTTTTTTTAAACACATAGTATTGAAAATTATCAAAAGTGTTTTCCTAAAAAAAATATCGGAAAAAATGTTCAGCCGTAAGTCAACATAATATGTAGGTATTTCCGGCTTTTTAATGACATTGTAATTCAAGTTCAAAATTCACTACTACCAAGATTTTTCTTCACTCGACAGCACATCGCAAATGTCACAAAATTCACAAAAATATCTGAGGAGGATCCACTTGAGGGGCAAATGTCAGTGAGGACCTGACACCTCTCGTGGTTGACAGCTCTTGTCTTGGAGATCAAAGTCGGGGCGAACGGACGAGGCCTAATTGTGATGTTGTTGGGGAGTTCTGAATAGATACCTATTCTAATTGTGGATGGAAAACAGGCTTTCGGTGGATTTGGGAATACGCTTAGTCTGACTGTGTTGAATGACGTTGAAGTGAATAGGTTTGTTTTGCAGATAAACTTAGAAACTCATTTTCATTGACTCAACTCATTTGAGGAAAGGGAGTGGGAGAAACTGAGCCTAAACAATTATTGAGAACACCAGAGCATAGACCAATAGTATTTTGGTACTCCGCCGGATGCCACGTCTTCCCAATTCCTCCCAGATTAGCCTTACTGTACGTGCTTATTGTCTTATCATTTTATTCCGCAAATGTGCACCTTTTCTTTACGTCAGCAATTCTATGTCGTTGAACGTTCTAAATCGATTTGAAAAAATCTTCACTTATGTTTCCTCCGATAAACTTTCTTTCTTTATTAGAATCGTCATTGGCGGGATACAAAGCACTGCATCGTAGACTAGATTCAGTACTTTCTGTCAGACGAGAACGAGGTCAAGAGTAGAACTATCAGGCGATAAAAAGAGGAATAAAATGAGATCGAGACTCAATCCTATTTAACTTGATTCATTTGTAGTTACTTCATTTTGAGTTTGCTAGACTTGGGCTTTAAAAAAAATATCTTTCTACATTTTAGCACTAAAAACTTATTCACTCCCATGAGCAAAGGCTTCCCCAAAAGCGATGCAAAGTATTAACTTCAGACTTGGCGGTCAGTGACCCAGAACACCTCGTCTGCACAGTCTATGCACACCACGTATCAGATAATGGACTGTTTGTCTCAGTTCCAATTGATTACATTGGCAGTCATTAAAAAAATCCAAGGGGTACTGCTCCTATTATATTGGTACTTGCATGGTGAGGTCCAAAAGTCTCCTGCCTACACACATTCGATCAATCAGAGTAATATAATACTGTAATAAATTACTGAAGTTTTCTTTAGTTACACACAGTAAAAGCAATCCTTAAAAATTCATCATCATATAGTATCCCTTTATTTCAATCCATTTTTATTTTGATATTAATTCTTAATTTTATAGTTGAAAGCCGGTAACTTTTGGACCTTACTGATATCTATACATGTTTTGTAGAACCCCCGAAGTTTTGACTGCCTCGTTGGTTCAGTGGTCGCCAGCTCGACTGCTGAGAATGAGGTGCTGGGTTCGATTCCCAGGTCCGGCAGTATTTTAGGAGAGGAATTTCTCAGCATAGCAAAAACTGTTCAGAAAAGTCCTCCTTATTTTCGTTAAATAAAACAATAATTAATGTGAACTATACAATTGTTACTGCAATTTTTTTGATAGTTTAAAATACTCCTATTTTCATAATTTCCATTTCTAGTTTTATCCGTGTATGTACGTACCTACACTATAATAGAGTGTCAGTCAGCGTGGTGTGCTGCCGCTAGAAGAATCTAGGACTATGTATCTGTGTGCTGGACGAATGTTGGTATAGTAAACGTATTTTCAGTGATATGCTGAGGGAATAGACAAAGTGAAATTCAATCAGCGATAACGATAATTTAAAAGTCAAAATTATATTGGAGTGAAACAGCTAACGAAATGCTTATCTTGTAAGTCGTTGTTCGATAACGAACCTGCCACTTTTGAAGACCCACCTCAGGCCCACTGATATGTGAGATGATGGTGGTGAAGTAACGCGTTTCCTTTTTGTAGTTTTACAAACTTACACAGCAGTGGCGAAGGGTGAAGATTTTAAAAGGGGAAGCCGAAGAAAAAAATGAGAATTTAAAATTTAGTTTTTTTATTTTCGTTTTAGTCATCAGCGAACCCGAAAACCCGAAAATGACATCCATGACGAAAATACCAGTATTTTACGTCACGCTTCGGCGCTATTTTTAATTTTGGCGTCAGTATCATTATCAGCGACCCCAAAAACCACGAAAATGTCACCCATGATAAAAATACCAAAAATAATCTAAGGAACCGACTTGATCCTTTTTTTTGTAACGATTAAATGCACAGGAACTATTAACAAATAAAAATATAAGGTAAAAAACCTTTTTGAAACAAGCTTTTATAAAGATGCACTGAAAAGAAGAAAATAAATCTTCGAGTAAAGAAATCAATATAGGATAATTTTCACAAAAGCTTGTCGCGTTTAGTTTTTAATGCATTTACCATTCACTCGACAAGCTTAAGGTAACTATAGAAGTAATGGTTATTTATAAAAAGTGAACGCTTATATACAAAGTTTCATGTCTGTGCTATTAACCGCTGAGGAGTTCCCCGAGGAGCCTGTTCGTGAGGAGACCATCCTGGCGGTAGGATGAGTTCATGATACAAATCGTGATTATCTATCAAATTTGAACTCGATTGCAAAGTTTTGTGTCTGTGCTATTAAATGTTGAGGAGTGCCCTCGTGAGAAGACGATCCTAGCTGCAGGATTAGATCATGATACAAATCGTGATTATCCATCAAATATGAACTCGTATGCAAAGTTTCGTATCTGTGCTATTAACCGTTGAGGACTTACCTCGTGAGGAGACAATCCTGGCGGTAGGATGAGTTCATGATACAAATCGTGATTATCCATCAAATATGAACTCGTATGCAAAGTTTCGTATCTGTGCTATTAACCGTTGAGGAGTTCCCTCGTGAGGAGACAATCCTGGCGGCAGGATTCAGTTATGTCTGTCATAAGAATGTATTGTTCTTAGAACCAAAGGTCTGTGCAAAATTTCAGTTCAATCATAGATCGGGAAGTGGTTCTAATTTAGCTTTCTATACATAGAAACTTTGTCGTAACTCGATAAACTTCGGCTTACCTAGTTCCTACAAAACGCTGCTGATAGCCGCGAAGTCACGTGTCTGCGTCCATACGAATTTAGTTCTGAATGCTGACACCCGACCATCGGCTTACTGGCGCCACATGTTGCTTTCTTTTTTGACATTAAAAATTTTTGAAATGTTTTCAATCCTATGATGTATTCAATGTGTATACTGTGACCTACAGATGTGTACATAATATCGACACCTTGGGGTAGAAAGGTCGTATTAACCATTTTAGCCAAAATTAGTTATGAATGCAGTCTTATTAAAAATTTTCCGCTCTATTGATTGGTCTATGTGACGCTTTCAAATTCGCAAAAAAAATGGTTTTTACGGCCCAGATGACTTCAACATCTAAACAGAGTTTTTGTTGGAGTTTATGATGTAAAAACCAAAAACAATATTATAGTTATGACCATTTGGAGTAATGCCATATTTTTTTACAAGCACAGGTTGTAAAATATAGTAGATTTGAGTCAAGTATGGCGTACTACCAAAGTAACAAATTACGCTTGGATGTAAAAACCAAAGTTCAGTACGATTTCGATTTACAGCCTTTTAACTCTATATATTTAGTACACTTTGGTTTTTACACCCTGAGCTTAAGTAGATCAACTGACGGTAAAGTATTTACACCCACACGGAACACATTAGTGAAGTGCAAATTGGCTTTTACATCCTTAATTTTTTTTTTCTAAATAAATTGAAAAGACTTACCTACTCCGTTCGAAAAAAAACGTTTGAAACCAAACGCCGCGCGCGCCGTGCCGAGAGCCGCCGATGATAGTAGAAATACAAACATCGTCGGCGACTCATTATAGTAACTTTGGACGTTATGATTGCTTAAAAATAAGGTTGATTTTACAATAGTCACGGGTCTCTCTTTCCAGTTCTTATGAACTTCATAGATTAGAGTAAGATAGATAGTAGTCAAAGACTTTCGTTTTAATTTTCGTTTTCTCAAGAGGCCGGCCGGCGCCTTTCAATTGTAAACAGATAGCCGTACAATTGACGTCGTATTGTCAAATTGTGATACTTCTTTGATAAATAACAAAGTGATTGTGTAACTTATCGATTGTCCCGATGGAAAACAACCTGAATTCATTACTTAAAAGAAGAAGAGTACTTCAATCACTGTTGAAACTACGAAATCGCACGCCAGAAAGGTAAGCTACGTTATACCTACTTATTTTTTTTACTTCAGCTTTGTTAGTGCTTTCCTGTTTTTAATAATAAGTATTAGTTATTGTACCGATATGATAAACAGTGTCACTCACTTATGTAGCCCGGTGACATTACTGTTGGACTTAGTGTTAGAATAAAATGACGGTCATTTTAAAAAACGGCGACTCATTCCAATTATAGCCACCGTCGCCGGGTTAGAAAAGTTTTTGGTACTACAGATATTACTACAGTTTAGATACCTAAAGTGTTATCAATATAAGCACCTGTCTAATAATAATAATGCCTAAGTATAATATTTGAATAAGTTGTTTTTTTTAATAATGTAATTAAGTACCCAGATAACCGTGGTCGTAACGAATACCAACCGCGATACATGGTTTATACACCCCTTTTGCTTTTTTTTTTCTTTTTGTTTTGGCTGTATTAGTGGTTTATACGACGCAGCTTATTATTTCTCAAAGCTTTTATTTCCTACTCACTATTTGCCTCCGAAAGAAAATGTCTTAAAATGATAATTTATTTTCCTAATATTCAGATGAATAAATAGAAATAATTTAGTTTACACCTACCCGAATCGTCACCGGCATCCTCCCACTCTCTTTCCTATCACACTGACTCCTGTTAAAGGCAGGATTTACAATGGATACTATGAATGACAAAAACACAGTCAATTATTATAATGTGAACCCGGAGTTGACTATTATTAATATTAGGTATATTTACCAGGCCCCTCAGAAAGTATTGCGAAAAAAAGTTTTTATATATGGGAGACTGGCCAGTTATTATGTTTTTCGAAAATATGATTATTTATAAGTAAAAATAAGTAAGTTCCAATTTCAAAATTTCCCTCCACATTTTTTGCGAGTTAATTCAAAGTATTGTGTCTCACTGAAATATGGATCTGCGCCGGGAACATTTTAGAGCTATGATTTTATACGATTTCAAGTGTCGCCTGAAACCGGATGAATCGTACGATAGACTTCAAATGGCATTCATGGATGAAGGCCCTTCCAAGGCAACCGTGTATCGTTGGTATAACGAATTCAAGCGCGGTCGACCAACTTTGGGGGATGACGAAAGAAGCGGTCGCCCTTTGACGGCTGTTACCGAAGAAAACGTGCTAGCAGTGAAAAATTTAATCCAAGACAATAGGCGAATTACATATCAGGAGATTCAACACATATTGAAGATTGGATCGGGAAGCGTTCACGAGATTCTACACAGCCATCTTCGCGTGAGGAGGATAGTATCACGCTGGGTGCCGCACAACCTCACCGATGCTCAGAAGCAGGCCCGGGTGGAATGGTGCCGTGATATGCTTAACAAATTTGAAGCAGGCTCGTCTCGGCGTGTTTACGACATCGTTACAGGTGATGAGTCCTGGATTTATCAATACGACCCAGAAACCAAGCGCCAGTCGACTGTTTGGGTGTTTCAAAATGAGCCAACGCCTACCAAAGTGAAGCGATCTAGAAGCGGGGGTAAGATTTTGATCGCTAGCTTTTTTAATTTGACTGGCCACTTGGTATCAATTCCCTTACGGGATCAAAGAAGCATTAATGCCGAATGGTATACTTCCAAATGTTTGCCAGAAGTTTTCTCTGTTATAAGCAACAAGCGACCAAACACAGGGCTCCGCGGGCTACTGCTCCACCACGACAATGCACCTGCGCACACCGCACTCAAAACGAGGGACTTCCTGGACAGCACGCCAGTCAAACTCCTGGGTCACCCTCCTTACAGCCCTGATCTAGCACCGTGTGACTTCTTTTTATTCCCAAAAATAAAAAATCAGCTCAAAGGGATACAATTTTCGTCGCCGGAAGATGCGCTGGCTGGGTTCGAGCAGGCTGTAAACGAGGTGTCTGCGGCGGACTGGAAAAAGTGTTTTGAAAACTGGTTTAGGCGCATGAATCTTTGTATAGAGGCTGGTGGAAAGTACTTTGAAAAGATTTAATAAAAATATATGTACGTATAGAACAATTTTTTTTAGTTTCGCAAAACTTTCTGAGTGTCCCACGTATTACTTACAGATTCAATCACGAACAAAAAGGTGAGATAGGCACAGACATTGATAAAAGTAGCAATGATGCAAACCAGAGCTCAGACATCATAGAAGAAAGTGATAAAGAAAGCCCACCCTTCTTTGGAGATGATGTTGCTGATCCGAACAGTCCATTAAAAAGTTCTGATACAAAGAAACAAAGTAAAGTTAATATTATTTCTATCGACGTAATAAAACGCGGGAACAGTACTGAAACCACATGTTTGGAGCCACTTGCAACACCATGCCAGTACTTGTACGAACCACCTACTACTTCCAGCGATGCTCAGCCCTCAGCCTCGTGCTCCTTGCGCCCTGATGAAACCCCGTGCTTTACGACGGCCTACCCACCTGCTGCTTACGGAGATGCTCAGCCGTCAGCTTCGTGCTCCCTGCGTCCTGATAAAACCCCGTGCTTTACGACGGCCTGCCCACCTGCTGCTTACTTAGACGCTCAGCCCTCGGCTTCGTGCTCCCTGCGTCCTAAAGAAACCCCATGCTTGACGACGAGCTACCCACCTCCTACTTACGTAGACGCTCAGCCCTCAGCCTCGTACTCTCTGCGTCCTGATGAAACCCCGTGCTTAACGACGAGCTACCCACCTGCTGCTTTCGAAAACGCTCAGCCCTCAGCTTCGTGCTCCCTGCTTCCTGATGATACCCCGTTCTTGACAACGAGCTACCCACCTGCTGCTTACGTAGATGCTCAACCCTCAGCTTCGTGCTCCCTGTATCCTGATGAAACCCCGTGCTTGACAACGAGCTACCCACCTGCTGCTTATGGAGACGCTCAGCCCTTATCTTCGTGCTCCCTGCGTCCTGATGAAAAAGGAACTCCAGAAATGAAGCAAAATACAAAACGTAAAAGATTATCGTTTAAAAGGTCCTTATACGTAGAGTTTTTGTCAGAAAATGAATTGATGGATTTTAGTGGAGGAAGTTCCGATGAGTGGTCCTGTAATGAATCTGAAGTAAGCGACAGTCCCAAGAAAAAAAAGAAAAATCTAAATAAAAAGGCAACAAACGACGACAATGTTGATAGTATAAATAATCGTAAGAAGAAAAAAACAGTAAATAAAAGAAAGCAACGAAAACAACTTAAGGATGGAGGTAAAAGCTACGAAAACAAAGAAGGAGACTCAGTACCAGAAAAAACTATGGGGCAAAATCCTTGTGAGCCGAATAAATGTAAAAGGGGTTGTTATGATATTTCCGAAGAAAAAAGGAATTCCATTTTCAATTTCTACTGGAGCTTAGATTTGCAGAGGAAAAAAGACTGGCTTGTCAATTGTACTCGCTTAGTTCCGGTATCACGCACAAGAACATCACATGAAAGCAGGAGAAGTCTTACTTATGAATATTTTATCAACGATGGTGAAGATCGTAAGAAGGTGTGTCAAAAGTTTTTACTTCAAACCCTCAATGTAACTCAAAAGTTTTTACTGTACACTCTGTCACATTCTAAAGAAGGCATGGCCCAAAATGACTTGAGGACACGCAATGTTCCTGCCAAATATTCTTGTGATGATAAAGAATATGTGAAAATGTTCATTGAAAACCTACCTGCAGTGCCTTCGCATTACACCCGAAAACGATCAAGTAGGGTATACCTTCCTCAGGAACTCAAAAACGTTACTAATTTGTATAGAATTTACCAGAAACAGTGTGAGAGTAATGATAAGCAACCTGTTGGAGAATCGGTTTTCAGATTGATATTCAACAATGAATATAATATCAGTTTTCATACGCCAAAGAAAGATAAATGTATTTTGTGTACAAAAGCAGAGCGCAATGAGAACATGAGTGAAGCAGAAAAAAAGAATTTAGATACGCATTGCAAAGAAAAGAAATCTATGTACAAAAGATTTTCAGCTCACCAAAAATTCAAAAGTCTCAACAATGACACACTGACTACAAGCTTTGATCTGCAAAAGGTGCTAACCACACCTCATGGAGATAGTATGCTACTAGGATATTCCAGAAAATATGCAGTATTCAATTTCACTTTGTACGAAAGCGGGACTCAAAATGGATATTGCTATGTATGGGGAGAGTGTGATGCGAAACGAGGAAGCCAAGAAATTGCTACTTGTTTATATAAATACTTTGAAGAGGTTGACAAAAGAAAGGTGAAACATTTGATTCTTTACTGTGATTCTTGCGTGGGACAAAACAAGAACAAGGTAGTCTTGTCTATTATTAATCAGTTTCTCAAGCAATCTAAAAGCTTAGAGACTATACAACTAAATTTTTTGCTACCCGGACATACATACATGCCCGTTGATTCAATGCATGCAACAATTGAAAAGGAAGTTCAAAAGCTAACAGTATGGAGCCCCTCACAATGGCTACCTTACGTTTCCTCTGCACGAAAACGTCCTCGACCCTACCAAGTCAATATTTTGGAATATGAAGACTTCATCAACTGGGAAGCACTTGCATCCAAAACATTCACAAAAGAAACACTAAAAAAACTTAAATTCCAACAAATCAGGATTGCGACATTTAAAAAAAGAAGTACAAATAAAGTAGAAATTAAGTACTCAATGTGTGAAGATGCACTCGAAGAAACAATCAATCTTTATGAAGAATCTATAAAAAGGAAAAAGGGAAAGGGGAAAGGGAGAGGAACAGGAAGATTCAAAGGAAAGGGAAGAGAAAGAATTCATGATAACGACGACGATACAAATAGCGAACAAAGTTCAATCCAAGGAGAAGAATTGGTATTGCGAAAGTTGTATGACCGTCGGCTGCCGATTTCTACTGCAAAATACAACGATTTGAAACGTTTATGTGAAAAAGGAACCATACCAAAACCATATCAACATGAGTATTTGAATTTACCTCATGAATCTTTACAAGACTGCCTTATAGATACAGATGAAGACGATGAAGATGACCAAGATGAAAATTAATAATTATGTAAATATAGAGTACCGTCAAAGTTTTATATTTTGTTAGAAATAATAAAGTTGCTCTGAGGAACTTATTGATGATTACTGACGTACGAAAAATTGTGAACTAGGTATCCAATGCTGCAACGAAGCACGAACGTATTTTTACAGTTATAATTACTGTCACTGTATCGTATCATTTACATTGTGTTTACATTTTCTTGAATAAAAACAACTCGATTAAACAAAAAAAATACTGTTTTATTTTACATAGTTTTTAGTAAATTCATTATTAAAAAAAATACTAAATTTGATTCATTATCTGATTAAAATTTAAATTAGTTCACACATTGGTCCTAGTAGGTACAGTGGGGTATTTAGGTATAATGGTTATTGATACCCAAGTTTAAAGTAAGGTATGTAATATTACTGAGTAATCATAGTTACGACTCCGAACATTTGAAAGGTATTGATTTTACGACTTTCTTTATTTTTTGTTAATGGTTTTTAAGCTCAATAACAACGACTTTCATCTAGTTACGACTCATTACAATGTATAACTAAAATAATTATGGGGTGTATAAACCATTTTAAAAAAAAAAATTGGTTGTAACGTTAACTTCTAAACTAAGAGACTGACAATAAAATAAGGTTTTCCATTGTAAAGATCATAAAAAAATAACTAATCTCACTTAATGGGGTCAATATACCTATAAGCACAAAAAAGTTATTAGCCAAAATGTTTTTAAAATTTTGTTTTTTGCTCGTCCTGTAAAGTAGGGTTTATGGCTTTTACTACCTTTGTACCCCAAGGTAGCGATATACTATTTGACTACAATAGACACTACTTATAGTGCCTTGTTCCCAAAGGGAAGCCGGTAGTAATCGGCTTATTAGGTGCCTTCGGGCCTGTTACACAGCAATTACTTTTCATTGAAAATCCTTTGGGGCGCGATAGAAACTGTGTTACGCAACTGGCGAGCCGTTTTGCCAAATCTAGACCATAGACTTAAAATAATACTCCTCGTCCGGGCGTCCAATTAACAAAGTCAGTCAGTGTACTGCACAGAATCTACGAAGCTTCGTTCCAGTAAAACGTGTCCGGACCTTTTGTGGACCACAATTTAGGCTGTAGTAACACAGCCTAAATGGTTGAATGGCGTGAGAGATGCTGGACGGATTCGAACGAGGAAATTATTGGAACGTTGGAAATTGGAAGATGAAAATACTTTCCAATTTATCAAAGAGATCTATATGTAAGTTTTCAAAGAGATCTAAATGTATAATATGTTTTATTTTTGCTTTTGTATAGATTTTTTTTCATTTACCTATTTTTTGTGAATGTGTGGAAATTGTAGGCCTTGTAAATTAGTATTTTTTATTTTATTTTTTTGTTATCTTTCTCTACCTTTTGTAGTAAGCAACGACTTATTGTCGGGCCTACGCTGTCCTCCCACACTTACGTACTAACGCTGTAACATTCAAATATTGTAAAACCAAATGATTTTAAAAGAGTAACCATGGAGTTTCTTGCCGGTTCTTCTCCATAGGAAACGACCAACCCGAACCGTGCCTCTTTTGTCGACGTTTTATAAGTGCCCATGTAGGCCTATGTAAAATAAAATATTTTGATTTTGATCTTGCAACGTCTAGATTGATAAATTTGATACTTTTTATTTATCTAGTGGTTAATGCATAAACTGGTGTCAAAGATTTTATGCCACCCATGGGCCTCAGATTTGGCTTTACATGCCGTCAAGACATATCTCTCAGACATGCTGGTTTCCTTACCAGGTTTTCCTCCCCCGAAGCAAGTGATAATATTATTCAATACGCACATGAATCCGAAAAATCTGACATCTTGGGTTCGAACTTGAGACCTATGACTTGGCAGTGAGACGGCCACAACACTAGCTAACGTAACTATTGTAATCAACAATCATAATACACGAAATATGGCTGCTGGCAGATTCAATGTACCCAGAGTCACTAATTACTTTGGTGATAGAACCCTAGCAAAACGAATACCATATCTTTTGAACAGTCTGCCGGCAAACATAATGAGTGAAGATAATAAAAATAGTTTTAAAAATAAATTTAAAAAAACATTATTTAGAAATTTGTTAAGATATTATTACATTGTATAACTTTATTATTCTTGGTCTTAAATAGGTACGATATCTTAGAATGAGTGAATAGAGACTCACCGACCCCACAGTCAAACCATTACTATGGTTTTTTGGGGCTTAGTTTATAATTTTTCATACCTTGTGTCTAAATAAATAAAATAATAGCTATCACTGATTGGGTACTGAGGAACTCACTGTTATTTACTTCTTTCAGCCTTTATTGTTGCCACTGCTGAGCACTTCTCCTCTCTGTATTATCCACCACGCGAGTCATCATCTGCCTAGCCTTTTCCCAAACTATCTTGGGGTCGGCTTTCAGTCTAACCGGATGCAGCTAAGTACCAGTATTTTACATTAAGCGACTGCCTATCTGACCTCCACAACCCAGTAACTGGGTAATACGATACCCCTTGGTAAGACTGGATGTCAGACTTTTAGCTTCTGACTACTAGTAACAACTGTAAAAGATCTACAAATGACAGCCGGAACCAACGGCTTAACGTGCTTTTCCCAGGCACGGAGGAAACTCGATATGTAATTATGGTCATCCATCCACAGACCAACCTCGGCAAGCACGGCTTAACCTTAAAGATCGACCTGGGCGGCTGTTATTATTTATCCACCACGCGAGTACAGTGTGGATTTGTGGATGACATATGTCTTGGATTTTTTTATTCTTGGTCATGCCAGTTTACTTGACCGTTTCAGAGCAGTGGTAATGAAATACATTAAACAGAGTAATGTGGCTGCTCGGGTTCAAACCAACGACTCACAGTCCCAAGTCAGGGCCGGTACCACAGAGTTTGAACTACACTTTTTAACCAACTTTAAAAAAGGAAGAGGTTCTATGTTCGGCTGTATTTTATTTTCTTTTTACTTATGTTAGTAAAATTATATTTTTATTCTGACGTCAAAAAAATATGAATAATGAATTGTATAGCAAATGCGCACGATTAACTTTGTCAATATTTTAGGAAGTTTATCTCTCTAGTTGGGACGGCATTTTTCACAACAAAACTGGCCAGCTGCCATTTACGATAACCATGTACGGAGCGCACAGTATTGAGTTCCATATTCAAATTCTTGCGAGTACTGAATAATAATATATAGAGATATACCATGTGCGGTTTTGTGCTCTCGATAAAGGATTTGTTGAAAGGAATCTTAAAGTATTGCTGCCGAATAAGATCGGAATATTCTTAGTAGAAAGAAATTCACACCTTTTTAGGGTTCCGTAGCCGAATGGCAAAAAACGGAACCCTTATAGATTCGTCATGTCTGTCTGTCTGTCTGTCTGTCTGTCTGTCTGTCCGTCTGTATGTCACAGCCACTTATTTCCGAAACTATAAGAGCTATACTGTTGAAACTTGGTAAGTAGATGTATTCTGTAAACCGCATTAGGATTTTTACACAAAAATAGAAAAAAAAACAATAAATTAAGGGGGTCCCCATACTTAGAACTGAAAACCAAAAAAAAAATTTTCATCAAACCCATACGTGTGGGGCATCTATGGATAGGTCTTCAAAAATGATATTGATGTTTCTAATTTAATTTTTTTCTAAACTGAATAGTTTGCGCTAGACCCACTTCCAAAGTGGTAAAATGTGTGTCCCCCCCCCTCTAATTTCTAAAGTAAGAGGAGGAAAATTCTGAAAATATTTAGGATTGTAGAACGTAAAAAAAACTATCAACGAAAATTAGTTTCAATAAGATATGATGTTTAGTTTTTGAGATATGGGACTTTTTCATCAAACTGCAGCAGTAACTTTGTTTTTCATAAACATAATATGAAAAACAAATTTAGTTTTGCGGTTGTGTGGAAGTTTACTAACTAATACTACTAACTAATGAATGACAGTTCAAAATATTATTATTATATTGTTTGGAGCTATGGAACCCTGTGTGCGAGTAAGACTCGCACTTGGCCGGTTTTTCGTATTGTGTTTGACAGAAATAACAACCTGCTACGATCCTTTTTTTTATTTTTATCAAAAGACCGCTCTAGGCGGAGCGGAGGGAGTGTCAGACTTGTACTGACTAAAACCCATCCATGTTCCTTCTTAGCCCTTTGTGTTCCAGGGCCGCGGTATCTCTTTCGAACAATCCCGCAGCCCTGGACCTGCTACGATCCATACATCTACTTTTGCGTCGTCTACGTTCATACATTTGGTCATACACGCACGTTGCTTGCAAATACTACATACTAAGGTATGTAGTATTTGCAAGCAACGTGCGTGTATGACCAAATGTATGAACGACAGAGGGAGAAACAAAATTCCAAAATTATGCCTAGGAATTTTCCAGTCACCTATCCATGGACCGAACTCAGCAAGCATGGTTTAACTTGATCGACACTTGTAATTTTAATAACTTAGCCACGGACCCCTCAAGTTTAAACGTCTCACCTGTAAGTAGACCACTTTTGTAGTGGTCTGCCTTGACTTTTTGTGAACCCTATGATAGTTTATATAGTTGACAAAAAATCAGTCTAACGAAAATCTCCGTTATTCTAAGTGCAACAATAATAGGCTCTATATGGTGTCGGACGTAAAGCACCATCCCATATCTTCCCGTGGGTGTCGTAAGAGGCGACTAAGGGACTTGCCAGAGAATGGGCAGCTGCGTTCTCTGAGCTTTGTGTAACAACGGTACTGCGATCGCCAACCCGCCTGCCAAGCGTGGCGATTATGGCAAAACCCCCCAAAATGTCAATGAGGCGACACTTGGGGGAGGCCTATGTCCAGCAGTGGACGTCTTTCGGCTGAAATGATGATGATGATGAACAGTAGTAGGTACTCATCCACATTCTGACAGTTATGTTTAAGTGCCATAGATTATAGGGCGAGCCTTTTAAATCTTAAGACTTTTAAAAAACATTCTGAACGAACTCCAGTCACATTCTTCCACAGAGAAGTGTAACATGATTGTGTTAATCAAGACCATCACTACACCCCAGTTTAAAGCAATTTAACCCAAATCCGGTGGACCGGGTGATTGGCATACCGTTCGCAAAGCCTAAAGTGGTTCAAATATTCCCACCCAAGTAACTTGCTCAGAGTTATGGGCGCCTAGTACAACTTCGGTGATAGCCACACTGGAAATGGGTTTGGATTTTGGGATTAGGTCCCTCTGAATGGTATTCTCAGATCTTAAATTAGGATTTTGGACCTTACGTAGACGGTGACAAGGGTTTCATGAATTTTTTAGACGTGATTTACCTATGATAGTTTTTGGGGTGAAACTGGCTTTATAACCTTGGAGCTTATGAACTCTAGAATTTGTGTAAGATTCAGAGATTTTGCATTTGACGCATTTTGAATGGGAAGTTGGCTTACAATTTGTATGGAATTAAAATTGTCTTTTGCTATTGCTGTTAGTAGCAATAACAAAAGACAATTTTAATTAATACAGTAGTATACAATAAACAGTATTAATACAGAGTATAGCTCGTGGCAAGCTTATGGACTGCTAAATTATTTTCCATTACACTGCAAAATTGCAATTCAACAAAGTATTTTCTGCTATTCTGTATGATTTCTAGGTAGAAGTTACTGGTGCACATTATATCATTTGAATATGCAAACATTTCAGTTCCTAGAATAGAGTTCACATTACCTATTGACTTGAATATGTTTGCATGAACAGAACAAATACACCACTTAGGAGATACCTAATTTAAAACCTAGAAAAGATATCTAATTTAAAAACTAGAATTATCTTTAATTCTCTTCAAGTTTCATCTTCAAATATGGAGAATAGCTAACATCTTTTTTTGGAACCCAACTTCAAGTTAAATATTTGACACACAATACACATTCACAAAGATACATAAAATACTCAACAATACCCAAAAACCTACTTACTTATGTAGTAAAACGTCGAAATCTTAAGACATAAAACGTCCTTTTTGTTCAGTTCCAAATCCTATAAAGTCGTAAAATAACCTGGTTTTATTGTACTTAAATAAACATGCCACCAAACCACATGGATTGTATAAGTAGGACTTTTTTACTTTAGTTAAAATCTGGCACAAAGAGAACTCTCAATTTTGGCGATTTCAAAAATTACTTTTATACTTTAAAGACCTTATGATAACGACTTTTATTTCTGAACCGAAATCAAATCAGTGTGGCCACTGCAATAAAATTTAACCGGCCAAGTGCAAATCGGATAAGCGCACTAAAGGTTTTGTAAATCGGACTCTGATTACTAAACTCCTGGCTACCTATAATGGATAAAAAGGCACAGTTCTGTGAAGTACCGACAGACAGAAAGTGTAGCGTTAGCAATAACAGAATACTGCTGGCATTCTTGGGGTACCAAAACCTACCTAAACAAAACCTACCTTGGGGTAACTAGGGAATATTTTTTTGGGATTTATGATAGATTTAGAAAGTAAATCTACTTCCTAGTCATTAACACTCTCACAGTCCATCGATTCGATAAATTCATTTGCATTATACCAAAGTAAAGTCAAGTTAGAAAGAAGTTACAAAGAAAACTTCACGGTTGGTGTCCTTCTGAAACTCGCAGGAAATTGACCAAAGAAAGAAATACTAATGACTGCGTACTCGTAGTTTGTAGAGGGAGTGGGATAACTGGCTGGTGTTCATAATGACTGGGGATAATTGTGTAACCTGGCTGGTTAGGTTGATAATAGTGGCGAAAATATAATATTAGCAAAAACTTAAAAAAAAACTTGCACCTCAATTACGTTACACATTTTTATCACAATGGGGAGGATTAAAACAGCCTCTCGGATCAATCGTCTGGTTGGTCTGTGAAAGGGTGTCCATCTATTACATATCGAGTTTCCTCCGTGCTTTGAAAAGCATGTTAAGCCGTTGGTCCCGGCTGTCATTTGTAGACAATCGTGCCCCAAAAGTCCGACAACCTGTCTTACCAAGGAGCATCGTATTACCCAGTACTAATTGGGTTGTGTAAGTCAGACAGGCAGTCGCACCATGTAAGATATTGGTATTCAGCTGCATCCAGTAAGACTGAAAGCCGACCTCAAAATAGTTGGTGATGATGTTTGGAATAATAGATCTGTTTGTCAACGCAATGAGTTTTTGAATCAACAAAATTGGGGCATTAGAAATAGTGTATTTTGGATCCTGCTGTTTTATTTTTTGTGGGTTTGGGAATCTAGACCGTTTACCGGTCATGTTTGCACTTACTGAGGCAGTCGAAGCAGGGATATGAAATTCAGCAAAGTATTTTTTCTTGCACTACTAAATCATTTGCCAATTTCCCCAAATCCCTTCCTCTGGTTCTCAGAACATAAAACCCATATCAAAATATGGCGAACTGATTCTATTACATTTCTATTGCTCCCAAGGCTAGCATTAAATTGGAAAATATTATATCTACGTTGTTCTTGTGATATTTTACATCCAGCTTTTTCTTCTTAAGGATTTGAGACAAATATTCGATAGATTATTATTTTTGAAATTTCACACTTGCAGCCACTGTGTATTGATTTTTGTCCGGTTGTTAGGGTCTCCCCCTAATTAAATGGGACTTAAACATGAATAGAGAATGGCTGGGTGTGCTATATTATACCTTTGCCTTATCCTAAGTAATTATTCTATTTCCACAACAAATGGTGGGAAGTTTCAGTTTTATTTTCTGCTTGAGCTGTTCTGTTGACTTCATCTTCTACTTGGTCGGGGATTAAATTAACTGTTTCTCAAACATCATTCAGAGTAACTACAACATCTTGTTGGTCTTAAAATTTCAACACGTACTCGGAGCCCTACAAATAAATAAAAAAGACAAAGACCTCAGAAGTTTCATTGTCTGTAACTGGACCTACGTTATCATTCTTAATATTCTTAGCCTTACTTATCATAATAATCAGCCTAAAACATTCCCACTACTAGCACCCCCCTCCCTGTTGGCCGTTTTAATAATGTACTTTATTATAATAAGATATACATTTACTAATCCACAGACAACTTACAGCGTAAACCCCTTATTCTAGACGCATTTCAAAAGAGATCTTAAAATCAACTAACTACGCATATTTTTAATATTGAACTTGGCGCCTATTTTCACATTTATGTTTTTTATAGAATTCATTTACTGACTGACAGACAACTTACAGCCTAAACCTCTGAATTTAGACGAATTTCAAAAGAGATCCAATAACAAAGGTGAGCACTAAGACAGGATTTATGAAAATTATCCCAAAAGGGCTTTAATAGGGGTTGAAAGTTTCTTTGAGAATTTGGAGATTACTTAGATAGTAACAGTCTTTGTAATCAAGTAAAAAAATATTGTACAGGCTGGCGATTTATAGTTACCTTGATCATTCAAGGAGATGGGTCTACCCGTTAAATCCACGACTTTTAAAAGAGTAACCATGGAGTTTCTTGCCGGTTCTTCTCCATAGGAAACGACCAACCCGAACCGAGCACCTTTTTGTGGACGTTTTATAAGTGGCCCTGTAGGCCTATATAAAATAAAAATATTTAAATTTCGATTTTGAAAGAAACTCGTAACATATTCGTGTAAAAAAACAATTTGTTTTACTACTGTAGACAGTCTGCCGATACATGTATATATGTTTCTTATGAAAAGTTGTTTATTATGAAGGGAAGCATGTTCGGCAGAATGCACGAAACGAACAACTCTGTGGGCAGGAACACGAGGTAAAAGAAGGCAAAAACAGCCCCAAGAAAGATAGGCAGACGAAATTGTATAAACGAGTCAAAAATGACTTAGGAGGTCTTTACCGAAAGAGGGGTCCTAAATTAACTTCTCCAACTTTTTTAAGTTAGTTACGTTTATAATTGTAACCCATTGGTACAAATAAATAAAGAGGTTTTTTATTTATTCATTTATGACGGGAAGACTCGTCTCTTTAAGGGATCCAGGTAACTAAATTGCCACTCTTCATATAAGATTTTTCTCGGTAAAATAATGTTGCATAAAATTCTGCATCTACATATAATCAGCTCGGCCAGTATCGGCAACTGAGATAAGTGGATTGCCATCATCTTCAAAGACGAAGTTTGCTGCAGATTATGGCTGCATAAAAAAGTTTGATCTCGGCTTTAAAAACTTTAAGCTACGGCGATATTGAAGCATGTTTTTATATTATCACACCTGATGCATTTATATTGTTGTGAGGAAAAGATAAAAGAAAACCGGAGCTTTTCTTGTGCTGTACTTGCATTTTTGGAATTAAACTAGAAAACACTAAGGCCGTTTATAAACTAACGTTTCTTGGTAGCGTTTTTCTATATATAAATAAAAATAATCATAATAGTATGCAATAGAGGCGAGAACATGTCTTACTTAACGCATGTGTGAAACGTTTAGAGATATCGGCCTAAGAACGAAGACTACAATCTGTCCACACCTTTGAAGACTTCCGTTCCGTTGTGATTTAGTCCAATTACTGTTTCAGTTTCATGAGAGCAGTAGTGGCCCAGTGGTGGCAGCCCCGACTTACGTAACAGTAAGCCGTGGGTTCGAACCCAGGCAGGCGCATTCCTTTGTGTAATTTATTTCATCATTGCTGCTCCCAAAAACGGTGAAGGAAAACATCGTGAGGAAACCGGCATGTCCTAGAACAAAAAAAATGGAAAATATGTGACATCTACCAACCCGCACTGGGCCCGCGTGGTGGATTACAGCCCACTCCCTCTCATAGAGAGGAGGCTTGTGTCCCAGTACTGGGAAAATTATATGCTGATGATGAGAACTGTTTCAGTTTATTCAATTCAGTATCTAAAACGGAAACACAACAATAAAGCAACTTTAACATAATTCAATATTCAATCAGTACCGGTATCATATCGGGACATAATTTACGTGAACAATGTTCCATTATTCACAATATCTTGACATCTGTAGTCGGTGCCGATAACGTATTTCCCAGAGTAGTAATGTCGGCAGAGGATAGACAGGTGCAGAAGTTCGGCTACATACAACGAGCAAACGGCGCACGCACATATTTATGACGTACGTACGGCGATTTCAAAACAACTCATGGCTGATTTAGACCATATTGTAACCCTACGCTACCAAATTATTTTTGTGTAAACACTTGCCACTCAAACTTGGCCATCGCAGAAACGAAAAAACCAAAAAAGATACTCGGCGGCGCGGTGTCAAAATTGAAGAATAGAGTTCTCATTAATTTATAAACCGTCCTTTTACTGTTATTTTATCTCCGACGACATTAACGTAACAGCAACATAGTTGGTAAGTAAATAAAGATCAAGTGATGGATAACCAGGGGTAACAGGACTGTCGATAGAGACGCTACGTTTGCATGCGATACATTCTTAAATTCCCTTGTTCTAAAGAATCCTCTTACCTATTTCTGGATTAGGTCGGTTTAAACCCATCTTGAAACAAAGGCCGGTCGCGATTGCGCTTGCACTCGCTGTACGTGAAGCGTGTCCATAGGTGCGTGAGGCGATCTTCAACAAATGCCGGTCGCGAGTGCGCTTGCACTCGCTGTACGTGAAACGTGTGTATGTGTGCGTATGGTTTCGCTCGTTGTGTGCAGCCAACCTTCTATACTGTTACCTGTTCAGTGGTGGTTGTATGAATGTCGGTACAAATGTAACGCGTTGATATTCCTTGTTTATTCTGCTGATTGGGGTCCCGAGGTGCCTTTGATTCGGGATTCTGTTTAGGGTATTTGAATGTATAATGCCAATAACAATATTAATATTCCGTATGAAAGTAATATTTTTGCTTTAATACTTAAATATCGATGCAAACACGTATCAGTAACAATATTGCGGCCTTTCAAATAAGTGAGAGTGGTATATTGAGAATGTTCTATAACTTTCAATGGAAAGGATTTCCATTTCTTGTTACAAGACCAAGTAATGACGTTGTAACTAATCCTAGTAGTACAGAATGTAAATACATTTGCTAAGCACAGACTAAGACACACAATATATTCTGAAAAATAAAACAAAAGAGATAAATCGGGAATGTGTGTCACACTGCAGGCTCCACCAAATAAGCTATCAGCAAAAAAATGCCAGACATCTAGTGCCTGACGCTGGTTATTAACTGGACCTGGGGTTGGACCACACTACATTTATTTGTTTGTATAAAACAAAAACCGACTTCATCTACTATGATATTCAAGTAACGCGAATAACAAAAACCAGGTCTTATTACAAAAACACAACTCCATCCTGCACCGGTCGCAAAAGTTTAGCCGGGAAACTTATGCCATGACCGAAAACTGAATTTCATTAAACAGAACTTCGACTAGTTCACAAATCACTTTAAGTGATACTTAGGTTGTATATTTTAATACTTGCCGCGCTTTGCAGCTGGGCTGGCTCGCTTTATCATTTTGGATGTTGTTGCGGAGTGAATAAAGGATTGTTTTCGGACAAACGCAGCTTGCACCTTGTTAATTATTAATGTTGGGATCAAAAAAAACTGTAAACTTTATGCTTAGTACAGGATTCTATCTACTGAGTACAGCTATACCTCCTTTTCTGGTGATTATCCGGATAGCAACGCTGCTTGGGGAAGCAGCAGGTATTCGGTTTGAAGGGTCTGCGATCTACATGATTTGTGCCCCACCGTTTTCATGTCGATGGGTCACAAATGCGGTGGTTGATACCAAAAAGTTCACTTTATAAATCTGATTTATGCCTGATGAAGCAGAGACTGATTTCATATTATAAGTTGATGGTTGACACCGATGTTTTTGGCACCCAACAATATAAAAAAATAGTGCGTGGAGTCCCTCCGCGCGAAAGAAGTGAAACTTCGTAATGTGGAAATGAGTGCTTTCATACCCCCTCCATAGCATTAAACGTTTAACGCAACCTTGTTGGAAGTCGCTTAAGAAGTTTTACTTAAAAAAAAAACATCTTGTTAATTTCACCGCCTAACAAATAGTTTGACTACGGAATCGATTATCAGAATTTAACAAATGAATGCAACTTCCGTAACATAACTTCTTCTTCAAAAACATGTACTCTACCTACCCCCAAACCACCGTAACATTAATATCCGGTACCGGCTCGCGACGACATCCGGCAGCTCGTAGGCCTGAGGGAAACAACTCTTATTATAAGAGTGTATTGGTATTGATTGACTTTAAATATTATTTTGTAAGGGTAATTACTGAGCATTTTCGCTTATTATGGAGAGAGGAAGGCCAATGAAAAGATGGATGGACTATGTTAGTACTGATACAAAAAAAACTGGCCCGAAAGTCTGACAACTAGTCTTACCAAGGGGTATCGTATTATCCAATATTAACTTGCTTGTATATGCCGTAGACTGGATGGAAGATGGAGGAAGAAAATGCTGGAGTGGACGGGAAACCACGGACGGGAAAGAGGAATGTGGGAATACAACCGACTAGGTGGACTGTCGATCTCATTAAAGTGGCCGGAAGAAACTAGATAGCCATAAAACATAACCGCCAAAAGTGGCGATTTGGAAGAGACCTACCCTCAGCATTGGGTGGCCAAGGGTTGAAGAAGAAGAAGAAGAACTTGTTTGTGGAAGTCAGAAAGGCATTCGCTCTATGTAAATTACCGGTAATCAAATGAATCTGGTTAGCCTGGAAGCCGATCCCAACACAGTTGGTAAAAGACTGACTAGAAGATGTTATGCAAGAAAAAGACTTAACACTGACGTGACAGCTGACATACAATGGGTGAAAAAAAAACGTGTTGCCGGCGGCAGGTAATATGGGACAAGGGCAGAAAGATAATGAACAACGTTCAGATCAAGCGGCTCCTTAAATCATCATTAAATAGGCTACGAAAACAAGAAATCAATAACTGCAACTATCCGTTACATTTTTGTCAAAAACGCTTCGACGCCGATCATTATTATCACCTGAAGACGGACACAGACTATTTTACATCATGACGAAATACGAAATACGCGCACTCGGAATCGCGTTCCACCGCTGATCGATTATCGTTTGGTTAATGAAGTTATCAATACACCAATTTACAAACAAATCTATAATATAAAGTATCGATATCATCAAGCTTGTAATCCCTGAAAGGAAAGGCATGATTGTACCTAATAGTAAATTTGCATTTGCGTTTTCGCCTGCGGACTCAAATCCAGACTCGGTCTGCTATTGAAAATTACGTAATGGAAAAACAGAATAACATTTTGCCCAACCAGGGAACCGAACCTAGCATTCCATGCTAAGCAGTTGCGTTTGAACCGATTGTCCACAACATCAAAAAATATCAAGCTAATTTAGGTTAAATACACGGACAAAAATGTAAATAAATTGCTTTGTTGTGTCAGCCTACAGTTTTCTTTTAAAAACTTTTTCGGCAATATGATAGAACATCCGCCCTTTTCATTCTAAACCCATTAACAGTCACAGAAAGCTACCAAAAGTCTAAACAAAAACAGCACTTAAAAAGAAAAATATAAAACGAAACCGTACAATTCGGACGAGCATCCCTTCCGGTTCCGATCCGGGCCACGTTCAATATATCACTGCCTGAAAGGAAATTCTTCAGCAACTTCACGATCTATCGCCGCGCGTCGGTTTTCATTTCCAGCGATGCATTTTGCACACCTGTATAATTTAAGTTGCATTGTCGTAGTGTTACTATGCTCCGTATCGTGTTGAATTGAGAGGATTTTACGGTTGGTTTGATATTGGATATTTATCAAAAGATGGCTCAAGAGGCTTTTGGGTAGATATAAACGTTTAGTTGAATTAATTTGAAAGGTATGTACATCAATCTTCGGGAGTTCTTACTATGTCGAAAGCATCTTGTCGACAACGGGTCAGACTAACTATATATTTTTTACAATCGGCAGACTAACAGATGTGTTGCTGGGGAGTTTTTTTCTTATGCTTCTTCTTCTCAACAAAAACACTACATTTTGATGATTGAGGGACTGTCTTATGTAACTTTTGACGATCTCGGCCTTATTCAAATTAATAACTTTAGATTTAATTTGATGCAACCAGTTCATCATCATCATCATTTCAGCCAAAAGACGTCCACTGCTGGACATAGGCCTCACCCAAGAAGGGGGGTTTTGCCTTAATCGCCACGCTTGGCAGGCGGGTTGGCGATTGCAGTACGGTTGTTGCAAAAGCATAGAGAACGCTGGTGCCCATTCTCTGGCTAATCCCTTAGTCGCCTCTTACGACATCCACGGGAAGATTGGGATGGTGCTATTCTTTACGTCCGACACCATACAGACGCAACCAGTTACAGCCAGGTAATAAACACCGAGTATGCAATTTAAATTACAAATGGTCGATTTAATTGTTCAATAAATGCGTGTCTTAGCTCTATAGATATTAGTATTTTTTCATTTTTTTTGCTGTAGGTATTCAGTCCATATCAACCCATCTTGGCCATATTTCAAGTGGATATTTGGTAAGCTGAAGTACCTACCTACAAAAACATAAACTCACTAATACACCTGACTCAATAAAAATTCATATCAGGAAGTGAATTAACATAGATATTGTGAAGGGAGGAGTTCCTTGTGCTCACGGTGGCACTGAATATTACAAGATGGCTGACAATGGCCCAGCTGTGACCACTGTGTCAGTGTCACAATGTGAAGGGCTGTTTATTATTACCTGTTTAATATTTGTTAAGGTTTTATTTGAGTAGGTGTTTTTAGGGGAATATCTGCCAGGTGGCAAGGGGCTGTCAAGGTTAAGCAAAGCTTATTGAGGTGGATCCGTAGATGGGTGACCGCCTATTACATACCAAGTCCCATTTATACCTCGAATAACACGTTCAGCAGCTGGTCCCGAGTGTCCTGCGTAGTACTTTGACAGTCGTTTAGAAGCCCGTAAGTCTGACGGCGAGTCTCGCCGAGGGGTAGCGATTTGCCTAGAAATTAGTTTGGTTGTTCAGACAGGCAGCCCCTTTATGTAAAATACTGGAAAGCTGTTAGACTTGAAGTTAGCCCCTACGTAGTTCGCGAAACGCGGTGCAGATTGATTTGTTGTAGTTATTGAACTGTTGATTGTAAAAGAGTTTGTTTGAAGAAATACTTATTTTAGTCCCCATTAATCTAACTAAGTCAAAATTAATCAGATCGCGTCGTGTACGTTCGATAATATATCTAAAGTGCATATAACAAAAAATATTCTTTAATCTAAGAGCAAGACAAATATCGTTGATAAAACATCGTAAGGGACATTGGACTGCGCTATTGAATTTTCAACCCTCGGCACTAAGCCGAAAGTTGATAGGTACGTTAATAATATAGAATAATACAGGTCTCAATATTTATGACGGCAAAGATTGTTCAAGCGAGTTTATGGAAGCCCATATTTTTCACAAAATTTGTAAAATGTTCACTTTTTCCTGGTACTCAATAATTTATGTTTCTTTTATGCGGTACAATATTATGGCAAAATCGTAAAGAACAGACTAAGAAAAAATAAATTTCATTTCGAGTAAAAAATATCGGAGAAAAGTCTAGGAAATAAATTACGTAGAAGATGGCCGAATAACTTTTTCACACAAAGTATGAGAATGTGCGGTAGTCAGTTTTAAACTTCAAAATTATTATTTTTAACGCCTCGCCTCGCCTCGGTCACGCGATCGCAAGAGCAACTATTGTGCATGAAGGCAGGGTTGGTTTCCCGATTTGGGCAGAGTGTTGTTAGGTTTTTCTACCAGAAATTTCTCAATGGCGGCTTGGAGTTCGGATTTGTGCCAGGTTGATGGCAATAGAGTCGCCCCCTATTACATGGAACTTGAACTCGGCTGGTGGAATTCGGGTGTACTATGATACACCTCGGCTTAAGCCCCCGGGTTTAAAAAACATGATGACAAGTTATAATTTTCTTCAAATGGCTATTTCTGCTGTACGAATAGCTTTAAAAACTGTTGCAAATGTCTAGACAATTGCTTTAATAAATAGCATTTAACCTGGATACCTAGGGAAATCTGCTACGAGTAGGTACCTTAAAGAAAATAATTCTACTGAAAAGTTTTCTAATATTTAAAGTAAACGCACACTACGAGTAAGTTAAACTACGCAGTTTCTGAATTATGTTTCATTTTCCTTCCCCTTTGAGAAGTTTTCTACTTTCATGAAGAACACTGAAAACTTTAATTTTATTGCTATCTTGGCCGTAGTTTTATATTATGACTGTCTACTTTAAGACCTCATTTTCCTGGTGCAAAAATTTTGCAACAAAAAACCTTTTAACGTCATAAAAAGTATTATTAAAGACGAAATTCACAATTTAAACTGAACCCAATCCTTTCATCAAAATCACGTTCAGTAGACGTAAATGTCAATATTCTATGGCACTGGGGACACTGACAAAGTATACGGTAAAGAACATATTGCGCTGACCCTTACTAAGGTTTTCTTTACTGTCATCTAACAAACGTCATGCCATCAGTTACACACCTGCAATCCCCGAAGGGATTAGCAGGGGTGTACCTAATTATAGGTAGACCCAGATTTTGCCATAAACATTGTAACGTTTAATCAGTTAACATATAGTCTATGGCTGTGGTGTGTCTGTGGCTTCAAGTTACTGCTAGCTATATGTATAAACCAACATTGCGCGTGTAAGAGGGCACGCTCTTTTTATGTGTGGAGGCTTTATTTATTATTGGGTATATTTTTAAAATTTTATTTTATTATTGGTATGTGCTAGCTGACATGTGACATTATTTTAATAATGGATTCTTTGTTTATATTAACTTGAACACTATTGTACAGAATCTGGTTCTTTTAATTTAACAGACAGATGTGTTGCTGGGGAGTCTGTTCCGCCACATCTTCTTCCCAGCCAAAACACTAGGAAGTGGCGAAGGTCGGGCGTTTTGCGGGACTGACTCTTGTTATTTTGACGTTCAAATGTGCCTATCAGCCTAATTTGAATAAATAACTTTTGATTTTGATTTTTTGATTTTGCTTTTCTCTACATTGGTATTTGTCTAAAGATTATTATAACTATCTCAGTTTAGCTTTAGTACCTTAAACTGAAAAACTGATGAAGTTTCATCTTTACGAGAAAACCGCGAGTTTTACTAGTTATTCCATAATGTTGCGTTACCGATACCTACTACTAAACAGTTTCAAAATTGGCAACATTTTCCGTTTGTGGCAACAAGTTGCTAGCCTATACATGATTGTAGGTCCTTGGTTCGAATCAGAATAGTAAACTGGCAAAATTTTATACGGTTTTTTCTTTTGAAATATTCACAAACAGCGGCTAAGAGGCAGTTAAACAAGTGTTTTCTAAACACCTCTGCTTATCTCGGCACCTCTCCTTTTGGCATGCACTAAAACACCTAGACTTAGTTGGACCAGTACTACATTATTGTAGTAGTAAGTCAAAAAATTTCCACAACTCTTTGACAACATCTGGTTCAATTCTCAATAGCTTTTTCTTACAGGCTGGAAAGAACACCAACACTAAAATGGTGTCCACGTATTCTCATAGAACGTACATAATTTTTTCGTCCGTTATTTAAAAAACCGGCCAATTGCGAGTCTTACTCGCACACAGGGTTCCATAGCTCCAAACAATATAATAACAATATTTTGAACTGTCATTCATTAGTTAGTAGTATTAGTTAGTAAACTTCCACACAACCGCAAAACTAAATTTGTTTTTCATAGTATGTTTATGAAAAACAAAGTTACTGCTGCAGTTTGATGAAAAAGTCCCATATCTCAAAAACTAAACATCATATCTTATTGAAACCAATTTTCGTTGATAGTTTTTTTTACGTTCTACAATCCTAAATATTTTCAGAATTTTCCTCCTCTTGCTTTAGAAATTAGAGGGGGGGGGGACACACATTTTACCACTTTGGAAGTGGCTCTAGCGCAAACTATTCAGTTTAGAAAAAAATGATATTAGAAACATCAATATCATTTTTGAAGACCTATCCATAGATATCCCACACGTATGGGTTTGATGAAAATTTTTTTTTTGGTTTTCAGTTCTAAGTATGGGGACCCCCTTAATTTATTGTTTTTTTTCTATTTTTGTGTGAAAATCCTAATGCGGTTTACAGAATACATCTACTTACCAAGTTTCAACAGTATAGTTCTTATAGTTTCGGAAATAAGCGGCTGTGACATACAGACGGACGGACAGACAGACAGACAGACAGACAGACAGACATGACGAATCTATAAGGGTTCCGTTTTTTGCCATTCGGCTACGGAACCCTAAAAAGAAACAGCAATTTCCTGCAAAACTGCATTTTTTTTTCTCATTTAAAATATAACATGTCGAACAGATTTTAATGCAGTTAGAATTGGGCACAAATAATAAATATGAGCAACTGCGCCCGAGCTAGGCTGAGCCTGTATTTCAGGTCACAGTTCTCTTCCCAGAGTTATGAGCGGTTTATAATATCTATGAAACAGCTGATTTAATTTCTAAAAATTTCTATGTGGGGGATTCAGAACGATTTACTGAATACGTGGTACATAACCATATTTTACTGTAGCTGTCCCTTCCGCCTTGCATAAACCCCAATATTCTTTAACCCTCCACTGATACCGAACATCACAATCTTCCTGCCCTGGGACTATAGGCCGAGCGCAGACGTTATTACCATACCGTTCTCTTAAAGTCCCAATTGTACTAATACAGGCAGTTATTTTGATGACATCACATTGTTCCCAACTTGGATCAGAACTATTAAAATCAACTGAACGTGTCGGCATGCGCTCCGCTCCCGAAGTTATTGCCCGACGTGACGAGGAAAATGCATCGAAATGCTTTGTCGGAATCTGGGAGGATATAGTGGTAATTTTGAAGATATTTATCTTGGCTGTTTTGGGATTTGTTGGTGTAGTATTGTTCGTTTAAATGACCTCCTGGCGAGGAACATTCGCTTGTAATGTAACAATCAAAGATTTATTTCGTACGCCAATAAGAATACATACAAAGAATAATTATGAATCAATAAAAGTAGTGTTAAAATGCTGGTATCTTTGCCCATTATAGGTATACACAACAGTCACCATAGTGACAACGACAAACTCAAATCTAAAATTACACAATTTGAATACAATAAAAATTACTTTAAACTAAATGAGATTTTATAAATTATGAGGATGTATGTATCTAATCATCATCCATGTGTGATATCTAAAGATTTTTATTCAGTCTTGCCGGTTGCAGCTCCAGTAGTTTACATGACTATCTGACCTCCACAATGCACCAAGTACTGTGTAATACAATACCCCTTGGTAAGGCTGATTGTCTGACTTTCGGGCCACTGGCTACCTGTAACGTCTACCAAGATCTACAAATGATAGCTGGGACCAACCTGCTTTCACTACCTAACACAGCCTATTTATCATTTAGGTACCTATGGTATCATTTAATCTTCACGCCCATACTAAAATACTTTCCACATTACAATAAAATATTATGATTACGCATCAAGAAACAATTCAATTGTAAGGCACGTTCCACAGCAGGGATAACGATTTATTTTACAGCCCCCCCCCCCACTCCCCCCACCCCCCCAGGCGCGTACCTACCCGCTAATATTGGAAAAATGTAAATTCTCTGACAACCAAGTATTCCGATTTATTTCAAGTACTCTTTCCTATAAGTCATATTAGTATCTATAGGATGGAATGGATATTTTAATAATTTATTGATATTGGATTATATAATTTATATCTTGAGAGATTGTATTTTTACAGTATTTTGATTGTTATTATGTGAAATTGTCTCTAAGTGAAATTATGCAACTCCGGATACTGATACTTTTTTATATAGAAGAGTCCATAATTTTTGACGTGACAACGTCTAATAAATCGATGAACGCCGGCTGCACGCACGAAAAAGGATGACTCATTGTAACGTTACGATCGGCTTGAGCGTTCGGCTTTTATTCATAAAATTATGCAATCATTTCATCAATGTTTTGTTACGATGTTGTCACGTTAAACTATCGTCCGTAAACCAACTTTACAGACAACCAATTTTTTTCAACAGGAATTTCGCAATGGCAGCCACGAATTTAGATTTGCGCGCGCGCGGTTGATGACAAAAGGCCCTATTACATTGGGCTTAAATATAAGTAGCAAAATGTGGGTGTACCTACTATAAGCAACACCTCTGCCTAATCCTTCAGGGCCTACAGTCGTGATGTTATTTCATGAGTCTATATCCGGACCTGCGTCCGGAACTTACCGTACTGGTTTCATAAAGCTACAGTCGATTTCAAATCGTTACTTTGAATGTGCGCTTGACTGAATCTTGCCACACCATATAGATTTACATTGATTTTATATCATTTTCTTTGTATCTATTTCGTTTATTATTTAAAAATATTCAAATTCATCGACAGTAATTTTTACATCGCGGTTAAGAGCAGTGTCTATAAATTCAAAATAAAAAATACGAAAAAGAAAAGTTGGAGAATGACAAGATGTCCGACTTTTCTAAGAAGTTAAATTAAAAAGTTGAGCGTTCTGTCGATATGATGCCAAGACGCATTGAAAAAACCCCTCTGTGACAGACAGACTATAAAGTCTTCTAACGAAGGTTCCTATTTCCCCCAAAAAGGGACAAACATCACGTCTGCACTTCCCCCAAGGTGTAAGCAGAGGTCAACACATATAGCACACCTACATATCAACAGTTATGTTGTAGCCCTATCTAATAGGGGGCGAGCCTATTGCTAGCAACAAGGCAGATATCTGTTAGGGGTGCTACAGAGAAATCACTAATAGAAAAGCCTAATGTCTTATGACACTGTCTAACCTAACGATCACATGCTCAACCGTAGTGCATGTGATCTCAAGACCAACAAAGCAGTCAAGCTAGAATACAGTTTACTGAATGAAAAATAAAATCCAATTTCCTTTTAACAGGCATTATGTACTTATCCAATTAACGAGAACATTGTAGTGATTCGATAGTAAAACGGCATCGAAGTAGGAAAGCTGTTAGTTTTATTGAGTTATAAACTCCCCTGAGAGCAACTTAGTACAATACGTAATGGCCGTACGTGAGATTAAATTACTGTGGCAAATTACAACGGATGTCTCCACGAAAATGTAGTATTTTTATATATTTGTCGGAATCGATTTTAGTCATTAGCACGGACTATGAATCGAAAGCGCGCCTAAGGTCAAGCGACCTACTTACCAGTCTACCCACACCTAAGCGCGCTTACTACAGGGTCGTGATGTTTCTGGCTCGCTGCGAGTAGGACAGTCAGTGTCTGATCGCGCCGGAGTCAAGACGTCCCGAAACTATAACCCGATTCATGGTGCCTAGTGTTATTGTGTTGGATTGTAATTTCAAGTAATTTGTTAGTTCGATTAAAACAGTGTACCGTGTGTGTGTGTTTTCATTGCACGAAACCCATGTTCTGCCCACATGATTCCGAGTCTAGCGGAATAAAATCATCTAACTGCGACATATTTTTATAGGTAATATTCTTCTTTTTAAGTTTGACAACCAGTCTTACCAAGGGGTATCCTATTACCCAGTACCAACTGGGTTGTGGAGGTCATATAGGCAGTCGTTCCATGTAAAATACTGGTACTCAGCTGCATTCGGGAAAAGGCTAGGCAGATCATGATGATTCTTCCTATCGGATTTCGGTCTCAACATAGACTTGGCAAGGACGCGCGGGATACTTGAGTGAGCAAACACAAATGCACCCCGATTTATTTTCAAAACACTATTCAAAGGAAAATCTCGGGATTTCGGAACATATTTGCTCTTGCACTCAAGTGAGTTACCATCCTTGATGGCTAGAAGGCACGTACGGAGGAAACGTCCTTTAAGAATTGCTTGCAATGTACCGGAGGAAGGAGGAAAGGTAAGTGTTATTTAGACTAATAATTTATACCGGGTAACATCTTGGTGAAATTCTTGAAACAGTTGTTCAGAGGTGTATAGTCAAGTCTTACAGTTTATGAACTGTGCCACTAGCACAAATATGCGACGTAAAGTTAAGTTTAAACAATTTTAAAGTGACTTCGCACATACCGCATAGAGCGCTATAATAAATAAGAAAGATAGTTAGATATACGTATTAGATGAGGAGATAGTTATATTTAAAATGTGTACTTCAACCCTAATTAATACCGGTCAGGTAACTCAACATTAAATAGCACAAATGACAATGAACATCAGTTAATTTCTAGTCAGTATCATCATTATCTGCCTAGCCTTTTTCCAACCTTGTTAAGGTCAGCTTCCAATCTAACCGAATGCAGCAGAGTACCAGTATTTTAGATGTCGCGACTGACAATCTGACCTCCACAGCCCGGTTAGTACTGGGTAGAACGCTACCCCTTACTTAGACTCGTTGTCAGACTTTTGGGCCACTTACTACCTGTAACGACTGTCAAAGATCCATAACTGACAGCCGGGGCCAACGGCTTAGCGTGCTTTACGAGGCACGGAGGAAACTTGGTATGTATTGGGTGGTCACCAATCGCTGGACCAACCTAGGGAAGCGCGGTTTAACCTAAAGAGCGGCTTGTGCGGCAATAGGGGATGATCACAATTTTTTTTTCTTTGTTTGTCGGGTAGATTATTGAAAAGTATTGGACACGTATTTTTTCTTTTTTCACGTGGTCATAAAATTACGGAGATATATTGAGTTGAAATGGCGCGTGACGTCACTTGTAGGTGATTTTATACCTACTTGTGACGTAGTGAGCCCCTCCAACTTTTATGAGTTTTAATTAAGTATTTTTTTTAATATTTTGATAAAACGAAAAATACGTGTCTAATATTTTTGTATTACCTGTCTGACGGACAAAATAGAATTTCGTTTTCTTTACCCAGTATTATCCCCTATTATTTAGCCACGAGCTTCTCCATAGGTAATTTCTAGGAAGCAATATTCAACAAATCTTCTCGATCTTCCACTAAGGTTTAGCACGAAAATGTACCTCAGCATTCTCATGAAATTGTAAAGTTATGATGACGCGTCCTAAGACAAGACTGCGGCGCAGCTTTTACTGGATAATTTGTTAGTGTCAGCATAATTCTGCGCAAACCGCGCTATATTAGACAGGTCGTGTAGTCTTGTCTTACTAAGGATGTCAGCTATTTTATGAGATGTAGGTTAGGATGTTATGGTGATATTTAGCTAGGGTTGGTGTAATTCTGCACATGCTTCACTATTAGTGTAGCTTAGTCATCCTCTTTGGAGTGTCAGGAATTATATTTTATGAGGTACCCAATGGTGATATATTACTGGCTGTTGTTTAATTCTGCAGAAGTGTGGAAGAAGACATGCAGCGCCGACCGCAAATAAATTAGGATTAGGGTAACAGAATGACGATGGTTAAATTCTGCGTATACCTCAGTACTGTCTTGTCTTCTGCTTAGCTGTATCAGCTAGTATATCACATAATAACTTTTTATTTAGTTTTACATGTGACTGTTCCAAAACTACCCAAGTCTGATAACATTTTTAATCGTTTAAAATCATGTTAATATTAGTATAAAGCTCAAAAATAGATATGTTATACAGAAGTAGGGAAGAAGAAGACATGCTGCGCCAACCCAATTAATTAGGATAAGTGAGTGCAGGAGCATGATGACGATGATTAGTAATAAGGTCGATTCCCCACAAATATTAGTTTGAGGAAAAGATATTGTGATTGATAGTTAGCTGATGTTAAAAGAGTGCAACGTACTCTAACTAGTGGGTCAGTGTTTTGTATTTATTTATGTTGTCTGCAAAGCTAATGATAACAGGTCCAATTCCATCATCATAGGAAACTTAAAATGATTGAAAAAATGTTTCTGTACTATAGAAATCTGACTACCACATCACTTCATAATGTTATGTTACAAATTACTTTAAGTCATCCCAAAATTAAATATGATGTCGACCAAACAAAAGGAGTCTTAATCGGAAATAGCTGCAGCAGTCACCATACTCATACTTGAAAATATAATCATACTTGAAAATGTTGTAAACATCTGTCTCTCAAGAATGACATTCGTCTCACAAAATCTATACGAATTGAAGTTAAATCCACTTTACACTCGAAAACTCCGTAATGCTCTCTTTTCGCTCGTTTCCTTGAAAACTCGAAGTTCTGTCGCTTCCGAATGTTTCCGAAAGAATGGACTTTAAATAAATGTAAGGAAATGGTTCAAAGTCTGTGAGGAAATCGGTTTAAGATTGCCGAATAGACGATGTATTTCTACCGGTAAGAAGGTAAGTTATTGCCCGATTATTTTGCCCAAAAAAAAAAAAAAAATTTTTTAGAAATCATGATAATGCTAAACATGCTTTCCGAGGCATGGAGGAAACTCGGAATGTAGTTGATGGCCACCCATCCACAGTTAGACCTAGGTAAGCGCGGCTGAACCTTGAAGATCGATCCGTGCAGCTCTTATGATGTAGCCACGAGCTCCTCATAAAAGCGTATTATTATCGTTTACTATTTAAACGATAATAATACGCTTTTATGAGGAGCTAATAAAAATAAAAGCGTATTATTATCGTTTACTATTTAAACGATAATAATACGCTTTAATGAGGAGCTCGTGGCTAAATCATAAGAGCCGCATGGATCGACTTTTTTCTTTTGTATCGAGATGTCACCGCTGACTGCCAAAGAAGAAAACGTAAAGGACTGACCAAGGCGTTCCTAATGTATTTGGGTATATTCACTCGCGTACCTAACCTCTTTAAATGCTCGGATCTTTAAATAGTTAAATTGTAGAAGCCCTAATTTGAACTTAACGATCAATAAATTAAATGAATCGTCCATTAGCTCACCTAGTATTTATACGTAGGTACCTAGAATAAGTATTGCTCTAAGAATAACCGCTTGGCCACGACCTACGCGTTGCACCCGCCCCCACCCGCACCCGCCTGATGTGACAGCGACTGGAGCAAATGAAATAAAACAAACTAGCTGTCAATTGTGATATTACAAGTGATGCTCACGAGTGACATTTGACGCATGTCGCTGTCACAAGTAACTGTCGCAAATGGCTGGTACAAGTCGTTGTCGCACGTCACTGTTGCTAGTCGCTATCGCAGGTTACTTGTCACAATTAGTTGTCGCTTATTTGCAGTCTTAAGTCGTATCGCCTGAGACCGTGAACAGGGCGTTATAAGTACCGTTCTAAGTACGTACTAGCACAGATCCAGATGAAGCCGCTGTAATACCTAGTATTCTGTCGTAATACCTAGGAGCATAACTCAGCATGACACTACTAATCTGTGAAACTTGAATGTTGTGAGAGTAGGTGCGCCATGGTTTAGTTAGGAAGTAGGACTATCTTAATATTTCCGGAATAAATGAATTTTGCAGCATTTTTGGTCAGAAGGTCGTCGTGGGGGCGGATTTACTTTTATACAACAGTTATGTTTCTGAAAAAGTTATAACGAATACGGACGTTTTTAAAAACGGACTTTTTGAAAATAATATTTCAATCTTTTTGCATTTGTGCAACTTAAACTGCTACTACAATTAAGAATGGGATTGTGAACCGCCTACTGACACCAAACACTGATAGCTACTTCAATACAGTCAGCAATTTGCACGTACCAGTTTGAACAAATCCCACACTGCACTGTGTTCCAGTCCTGAAAAGTATTGGGTGCCGTGTACCAATTATTACCAGCACACTTTGGACCTTTTATCAATTCTCTGAGAGTGCAACAAACAGTAAGTTGATCTTCCCGCCCTTATCCCATTCTACTTGGGGTCGGCGCAACACTTTTTATTTTTCCATTCTCCCCAAATAAATCATTAGTATATGCCTACAGCTTCTCCCGTGGATTTCTGTAACTGTCCCACGAGATCGTTCTACCGGGACAAAAAATGTCCTATGCGTAAAGGTTATAAACTATATGTGTGCCAAAATTCGTCCAAATCCGTTCAGTAGTTTTAGCGTGAAAGAGTCACAAACATCCATCCATCAATACTCACACACTTGAATAAAGTTTTAATTAACTACATGAAGATATTTTTCCATTTCAGAGTCCCGACTTCCATTCTGTCAGAATCACACGTTAGACCTCTAGAATCTTAACGGTCACTTCAATGAGCCCAATTTAAAGCCGGGCCAACGTTATTACCCACGTATTATAATTCACGGCGCCTTTAATTTACGGAGCTAAAACGGTGCTTGTAAGTACGGTCGCCATGTCTTATTCATTTGGAGGGACTGTTTTAAGTATTGTCGTTATCATAAAGTAAAAACGTTTTGTTTTAATTATTAAAAATGATTTATTTGACTTACGTGTTGTAGATCCGGTAGGCTTGTAGCGCTGTTTAATTTATTTCATCACCACTGCTCTTAAACGGGAGAAGGAAAACGTCGTGAGGAACAAAAAGCAAGAATATTTATGAAAAAATACAAAGGAAAACACCTTGATAAAACAATTACCTGAAGGTGTTTTGTATGATTTTTGTATTATATGACCTTGAACACTATTGTGTAGTATCTGGTTCTTCTAACCTAACAGACACATGTGTTGCTGGGGAGTTTGTTCCGCCACTTCTTCTTCCCAGCCAAACACTAGGAAGTGGCGAAAAGTGGGTGTTTTGGGGGACTGTCTCTTGTAATTTTGGCTAAGCCTAATTTGAATAAATGACTTTTGATTTTCATTTTGTAGTTTGTTTAAATTAACCTTCACATTTCGGCTCTGTCCCGTAGCCGAGCTCTCTAGCTGAGAGCTTCCCAGTGTTGCCGTTACACTATCTCATGTCAGCTGTCAAACTGACAGTGACATTTACAACTGGACATAACTACTATACTGCATGGGCCACGTGGCAGATTACGGCGAACTCCCTCTTCGAGAAGAGGCATCTGCCCCAGCATTGAGCTCATCAAGCTTTTCATAATACTTGTTTTGATCCCAGTACTGTAATTATTGGTTAGCACCCAATAATTGAAGTGCTGAGAGTTTCACGACATAATTCTTTACTTGTTCTACCTCAACAGAATATGTGTGAGTTTATTTTAGTTTAATAGTTCATTCCTTTATTTAATTAACTTTCTGTACTGTTTCTACAACAGGTAATGAATTTAATTACCGAAGCAAATAAGCGGGACAATTATTCACAGTCGAATGTATTTTACGGATCAAATTTAGATAAATGCACAGTTGGGTAATTACTGATTAGCTTGTTCCACTGTTTATTTTACTCTGTGGTCATTCATTCCAACACGCATACATTTATATACTTAATTGCACATAATGTAATAATGTTTAATGGCTAATTACATTGTTAACACTGTTTTATTAGTTTTCTCAACATCCAAACCGATTTGGAAATTGATAGGCTGAAGTTTCAATTTGCATAGAAAAAGAGTCTCGAAACTTTCAGTGTGTCGACTTTGACTTCGTAATCGTAACATTGGTTGACGTACGTCATAGCACGGTGAAGAAGAGAAGAAAGAAACAGGTTAACCGTATTATGGTTAAGGCTACACACTATACTTTGACTTTCACCATATGCACGGGCTACGCCGCCCGTAGCTTAGAACAGACTACGCCGTAGCATGGAACAGACTACGTCGTAGCATAGGAAAGACTACGTCGTAGCATGGAACAGACTACGTCGTAGCATAGAACAGACTACGTCGTAGCATGGAACAGACTACGTCGTAGCACCGATCTAGCAACGCCCTGCAGTTCATCAAGCTCTTAAAAAAATGTATTCGCGTTATAATCATTATGAAATGTGTTATGATTTTAATGTAAAAAATTAACTTAAATTTAAATAAACGATAATTTAAAATACAAGGTGTAAACAGACCCTTCACGAAGCCGTCAACCAAGCATTCTGTACATTAAACTAAGTAACCCTACACAAAAATGATTGCTAAGAAACAACTTTTTTTTTAGCTGAAGAATCACTTTTCACGGTAAAACTCAATGCAACGCATTTAAAACATTGTGCTGGTTGATGCAATGAATAGTAAATGGGTCATGGAGGTATTTATAGAATAGTTATAAACTTAAAAACTAGTATTTTAAAAAAATACTTGGATCTTTGACCTCCAATACTTCCGCAACTAGAAGGTTCCCAGGTATGGTCTAAACATAAAAATATCGCAATGACGGGGACAACACAAACGGTGCCTTTTGGTTTCGCTAAGGGTCTATTTACACCCTTTACAATCTCGTGCCAATAAAAACACAAAGAAAAATCTTTCATTCAATCAAATTATCATGAAACAGCCACAATGAAATGGGAGACCGGTCAAAAGAGAATTATTTATTTACTTGTATTTACCACGTGGACAGTCCAAAAACAATTAATCATTCATCATCATTTCAGCCGAAAGACGTCCACTGCTGGACATTGGCCTCGCCTAAGTGTCGCTACATTGACATAAGGGGGGTTTTGCCATAATCGCCACGCTAGGCAGGCGGGTTGGCGATCGCAGTACGGTTGTTACAAAAGCACAGAGAACGCTGCTGCTCATTCTCTGGCAAGTTCCTTAGTCGCCTCTTACGACACCCACGGGAAGATATGGGATGCTGATATTCTTTACGTCCGACACCATACTGAACTGACCAATCAGAACACAGTATAAACAAGCGCTGAATACAAAGTAAGTAAATACATTTGGTTTCATTATGATTACTGATTCATTTCGGATTAATCAAGCTTGTACGAGGTAGTGATTGGTACGTAGACAGCGTGACCTCTGCATTGTGAACTTTATTTTTCTTTTTATGAAACTTTGATCCACACTAGGAATTTCTCCCGTATCGTGGGTGCGTTTACAAACATTGCTACTCACATACACAAACAGCCAGACTGAGAAAAACTATCTGTAGGCCATGCAAATATTTGTTCCGTGCGGGGATCGAAACCGCGATACGCAGCGCAGCACTCGATCGCTCAACCACTGCGCCAACCGTGCTGTCCAAACTATGAACTGATGATAAGAAGGATGGAATGTTGAAAGTTGGGTGGTTTTGTAGTCGAGAAATATCTCTCTGGCATGCTGGTTTCCTCATGATATTTCCCTTCACCGAAGCAAGTGATACAACACGATACGCACATTAATTCGAAAACTCCGTACGTGCCTTGGGTTCGAACTTGAGACCTGTGACTTGGCAGTCAGACGGTCACACCACTAGGCTACAAATACTGTAAACTAGTACTTCTTACCACTTTGACATCCAAAAGTGGAAATTTTCTCTTATAACATGTGACATTAACCCTGGATTGTCAGAACTGGAAGTCATGGGGAGAAGCTTTTTCCCAGTTGTGGGATCATGCAGGTGCACAGTAACCAGTAGCAGTTTTGTATAACACATTTTGAACGCAGAGAAAAAATGTCATGGTTACCGATTAAAGAGATTCAACAGTAAAAAAGAAAATGAACTACACACAGCCACAGACAAAAGTACATAAAAATGTTCACATATTTACTAGCTTATGCTCACGCCTTTGCCCGCTTCTTGTTTTATCCAGGCTATTATCTATCCCTATGCCAAATTTCATCCAGATCCATTCATTTTTTGCGTGAATAACAAACATCCAGACATCCGCATTGCCTAAAAAACTTACGCATTTATAATATTAGTAGGATTATTGTTTACCCCACGACTGCGCAGAATAAAAAAGTCCTTTGTATTTTAAACAGAATACAATTTTGAAATTTTAGTCCGGTTATATAATTTAATTCGACATCTGCTTACATCTGTCGCTAATTTCATACAAAATGTTATGCGTCCCTGTTTTCGTTATGAAAACAGTTGAATATTATAAATCTGTATTCTGGGGATCTGTGTTTAAAATAGCCTCCGGGAGATAAAGCTTTCATTTTAAATTGTAATGAAGAAATACCAGTTTTTAAAGATACGATTTGAATCTAAATTAAAATAACTGGAATATATGCAAGTTTGGCGCTACATCTGAGTATGAAAGGCAGAGTTTAATAGTGTGATTTAATAAGTGTGACCTTTGTTTGTTTTATTGACTTGTTTGCCACCGACTTCCGAAAGCAAACTTGTTTTCCACGTTTTAGTGTTTTTTTGGAAGTCGTTTTTTTTTGTAAAGTAGTTTTTTATTTTACCCTTTTTAGTTGTGGTATGTCCCATAAATTCTAGTCAAGTATCAATTTTACACTGTAACTAGACACCAGCACATCGTCTATACCTACACACGAAAATATATCATAAAATGAAAACTACGCAAACTACAGGGCACAACGCTGGATAGAGCTGTGATTGACTCAGGGTAGAAAAACTTCGCCAAAGGGCAAGTATATGTAGCTCTAAATCGCGTGAAAACCCTAGAGGGTATTGCATTGTGCGACTTAGAGGCTAAAATAAATTATTAAATAGGCCACATGATGAAAGAGCATTGGTAGAAATGGCCAGATTGCGTGAATTATCGTCAGCCATGAGGAATTCACAAAATCATCAAAATAAATAAGCTGACACCCTTTCATCATCATCATGATCATTTCCGTCAAACGAAATCGCGTATATCTTATCCAATGAATTCCCGCTGCATCACGAGGTCATCTGCCTTCCACTCATTGAAAAGTTCCATTGTCTATCTCTGAACCCAGCATCAGATCTGCACGAAATTCAAACTAAAACAAACATCCGAATTGAGAATCTCCTCCTTTTTATTTAGAAGACGGTTAAAAATATCAAAATTCATCCATAAATGGCGGAGTTATGCCTGAAAAAACATTAATATATCCGGAGAATGATATTTTGAATGAAAAAAAGAAATATCTATTTTTTTTATTAAATTATTAGTACACCTGGAAAGTGAATACCGTTACAATTTCAACAAGCCCAAACATAGTTATAATAAATTGTCTTATTATGAAGTTCTGGTGCTTGTCTCTTGGATTCATCATCAGATCTGATGGTAGAATGGTTTTTATTGAACGCAAATGGTTCACTTGTAGAAAATACCAAAATCACTGTACGTTTTCCTATAAAATTTGACGAGTTCCCTCGATTTCGCCAAGATTCCATAATACGATCCCAAATTAGTGACTATGGGACCATTTGGGAAGTATACCCTTTCCAACAAAATAATATTTTTTCAAATCGGTTGGCAAGCGAAAGCGTTATGCGCGAACAAACATAAAAATAATATAGAAACATCCGAATTGAGAATCTCCTCCTTTTTTAGAAGTCGGTTAAAAATATTCTCGATCTTTTTTTGGTAAAATACACATTTTGTTTCTTTTTTCTAGAAGTACAGAATGTCTATCAAGTGCTCAAATGACAGTATTCTGCTGATTTCAGACCTTCTTTATGTATGATCGTTTAATAAAATTGCCAATCAAATAAAATCAAAATGGCACTCCGGGAATGGAACCCTCAAACCTAAAACTAGGCATTTTGTCTAGGCAACATTTAGGTCGTCTAAAAGCCACAAAAGTAAACCGCGTAGCCTGCCCCGAGAGGACCATCAACACAAGTTTTTGTGCCAATAACGTTATACTCGCAACTGTCGTTTGAAACCAAAAAGATACTTTTTCAAGTGACAGACGCTTGAGTGAGGCCGATGTTTGTGTAGCTAACGATTTATTTTGAAAGGGCTTGAAAGAAATGTTTGTTTTTAACCCCCGACCAAAAAAGAAGTTTGACGTGTGAATCTGTGTGTCTGTCTGTGGCATTACTTAATTTTAGAACTAATGTTTTGTCAAAATAAGTAACGACATTCTTGGTTCACAAAAAGATTAGCAGTTTCATAGCAAAACCTACCAAAATCACTGGTGGAGATTTCCATAGGTTTGAAGAGTCGGCCATAGTTAACCCACCACGTGGGAGGACTGTTTTCGAACTTTTTGGTTCTACATATAAGCTGGTTTCATCACAAGCCCGTTCTAAACAACATGAACACAATCCCGAAGATTTGTCTATTTTATCCAATATTTATTGTGATTATAAGATTCCGATTAGATTTCTATATATCCTTTCGTTTATTTTACAACTAACTGATCACTTGTTCCTACCCACTACTTACCTACCTACCTACTACCTACGTAAGAATCTTCTACAAAGTTATTTATAATTAAAAAACGTTTAAATAAAAGATGAATAAAATCGGTTAAGTCGTTCTCAAGTTATGGCTCGACCAAGGGAAATAGGTATTCATAGTTATAATTTTGTATAAAATATAGACAGTCACTTACAGTAGACAGACAGACAAACAATTACAGAAGTCATAGAAAGTCCATGTAGACTTGAAAAAGAAAGAATTTTTGTATAAAAAAAAAATACATCAAAACTAAAATCCTCCTCACTACCCACGCTGTTTCCCTCACTGTCAATACATGCTGCTAAACTAACAAATAATCCAAAAATAAAATTGTCGCGTGGTTAGCATAAAAGTAATATTTGGGCCGCGAGTGTCCCGCGAATGTCCCGCGGTGAGCACAACACTTGTCCCGACCGCAGGAAAATTGTAGCGAGTGTACAAAACCAATCCCGCAATGCGGCCTAAAACTGGTGGCCCACCAGAGTACAATGCAGTTACAGAACCTCCATAGTTTTTTGCTGAATCTGTGACTCTTAAACTGGTGAAGGGAAGCTAAGATACCAATAGTGGTGGACCAAATAAAGAATAAAATCATTGTTCTTTCGGGATCAGGAGCAGACAGACACATATGTGTAGGTATTTTTGAGCTATGTAAATGTTTTGATCAGAATAATTTGTCTGTAAGTGTGATGATTACAGCGACTTCTTAAAAAAGCTCGAATTTTTATTTTCTCCTAATTACGTTTGGCACATTGCTCGCAGAACAGATGGCCGATGGGGCCGAAAAGTTCTGGAATGGCGACCGCGAACCGGGAGACGATGCGTTGGAAGCCCTCCCACTAGGTGGACCGATGACCTGGTGAAGGTTTCGGGGAACCGCTGGATGCGAGTCGCACGGGACCGATCAATGTGGTGACACTTGGGGGAAGCCTATGTCCAGCAGTGGACTTCTTTCGGCTGAAATGATGATGATGAATTAACGTTTCATAAAAGGCACCTACTTTTCAAATTTCAACTGTATGGTGCCAATAGTCTCGGAGCAACATAGCTGTGATATACGGACGGGCAGACAGATAAAAGATTGACTGGACACATTTTTAAAGGTTCCGTTTTGTTACCTTTTGGCAACGGAACCCTAAAAAGGTGCCATTTTTATAAAATCATAATTATGTAAAACTAGCTGTCCGGCGCAACTTCGTTTGCGTCACATTTTCCCCGTTTTCGCAACATTTTTCATTGCTGCTCCACTCCTATTGGTCGTAGCGTGATGATATATAGCCTATAGCCTTCCTCAATAAATGGGCTATCTAACACTGAAAGAATTTTTCAAATTGGACCAGTAGTTTCGGAGCCTATTCAATACAAACAAACAAACAATCAAATCTTTCCTCTTTATAATATTAGTTTAGATAAAATAAAATCGGTAGAAGGGTGTTCACATGTGCCTTAAAGCCCTCCATCATCGCACCTACCTTGTAGTCGTCTTTTAACCTTCTATATCTTACTGCTCGATGGTCAGTCTACGGTCCCGACACCGGAACATTTACGAGGCGGTCCCGCGCCACCGTTCCGTTTTACAGCCGTCCTTATAAAGCGGTGTGCTTGTCGCTTCCCAGGGAATCAACTTGTTTTTATTTACGTTGAGCCTCTTAATGGAGGAGAGTCAGCAGTGAAGTCGGTTCGTGGTAGGAATTTGTGGTTGTTTTTGTGTTTGTTTATAGCAGGTACTGGGCACAGGTTTTTGAGCTAATTGCGTTATTTGAGATTGATAATGAATTAAAATAAGTGCCTAGGATATAGATTGTCAAAAAAAATGCTCGTCAAAACTGTAACATGGAGTTTAACATACATATATAATAAGAAGCTGTAAGCCGAACGACTACTCATAATGAGCAAGATAGTCTGAATTTGGATCCTGCTCCGGTACCACCGATATTTTAAATAACGATCACATTCTTGCATTCTTGTTTCAAGTTCAACATTATCATGAAAATGGTTGCCTTGAGCTGATACATAAATAGATTTTGTACGTTTTTTAAAATTGACTTTCAGAAAGCCAGAGTAATTTCCAATCGCACATAAAGATAAACCTACTTCGTTTTAGACTTACTCACTAACAAAGTAAGTTAGTATTAATCTCACGTCTCTTAAGTCTCTAGGGCGACTAAAGGATTATAACCCAAAGGAATTTGTGAGAACATTGCTTAGCAGTTACTGTAGCAACAGAAGGAAGTTTGTTTCCCTACAGGCTGCTGGAGACTGGAGACAATTGCTTCGACTTAAGCTGGAAACAACTGGGCTGGGCTTATACTTGGATGTTAAAGTGTCTGCTCTTTTGTGACTGTAAGAATGAAGTTTTAAATAAACGAGGTTTCGCTTGCGGCTTCGCTCCCATTTTCTACGAAAATGAGCCCACAGGAATATTTTAAATGTAGCTTATGACACTCGGAGATAATCTAGTTTCCCGCAACTTTCCCGCCCGGCCCGCTTTCCACAGCCCTAGCAGACATCGACTCTCTCGGACCCCTTCCAATTTGCTGACATCTACTTGAGGCGCGCGTGGAACACGAACGCGCCGTCAGCACGGCCTGTCGTCATAAGACGGACGGACGGTGAGCTAGCCCATTACTCACCGTTCATAGGCCCGCGTAGACTCACCCTAAGTTTCTCATCTTCTTTAAAATACATATCTTTGATACAAGAATAAACTAGGTTGAAAAATGTCACAAATAAAAACACATCCGAAAAGCACAATGCGTTCATCTTTCACTTTATACAGAAAGAAAGATAACCCTGTGGAACTAACAGAATGAACATGGATTACTCAACAATGTTTTGGGCACAAAGCCAAGCTTTATTACTAGTCCTTCTGAAACTTACAGCTTTGTCCAATAACCTCTAAAGGATGATCGTTAAGTAGATAAATTCAAACGCATTTTACGTGTCTGGATATATATAAGAGGGAATCCACGTACTTAGACGCATTCCAATCTCAAGTTTTTCATTTATTTTATTTATTTGGGTTCTTTAGTCAACCGGTCCCACTTATTTGGGACTCGCCGGATGACTTTACTAATTCATTATTTTTATAATTTCCTTTGTCGATTGGACTTGCTGTTAAAGTTCGATACAAAATTTCGTTGAATTCAAATTTGAGTACAAGCGTGTAGAAAAACGATACCTACAAGTTGTCGCTGACATTAAATTACGACTAGAGTTAGAACGTTTTTAATTACGATAAATTAGCCTTCTGTTTGTTTGTCATTATGCACATAGCTAAACTACTAAACGGATTTGGATTAAATGGATAACAAACATAAAAGAGTAAACATCGAAGTGAGATATAGAACTTTATATTTAATAAACCCCCAATTTGAGTTATTTTAGTTGTATCGGAAACTTTGGTATTTTCATTAAGGCCAAAGCGGGTTTAACAAACCACTATTTCCAATACCTGAACACGTAGTTTACCAGAACAATCCTACCATGAAACTGTTGACATTGGTTCAATCCAGCCCAATCAGCTAACAGGAACACAGCTCGACCAAAACGTGTGCAAATATCTGGGCCATACAAGGGTAGCGGTACAGTCACATTAACAATACATTCCTTACCTTATGGTCTACACCATGCAGGATAGAATCTGCTTTACCGACTGTGCTGTCTTATGTCAGTGTCACAGAATGACAAGTTATAACAACAAAACATGACACTGGCTGAAAAAAAACAACCGGCCAAGTGCGAGTCGGACTCGCGCACGAAGGTTCCGTCCCATTATTTATAAAAACGAACAAAAAACATACTTTTTTGTATGGGAGCACCCCTTATATAAATATTTATTTTATTCGGATTTTAGTATTTGTTGCATCAACAGAAATACATAATCTGTAGAAATTTCAACTGGCTAACTATCTCGGTTCATGAGATACAGCCTGGTGACAGACGGACGGACAGCGAAGTCTCAGTAATAGGGTCCCGTTAGACCCTTTGGGTACGGAACCAACCAAAAAAAACAGATTTATTTTCATATAATGGCCAGAACTATAATATCTTCATGAATGCTTCAGTTCATTCGTAAAGACATTTTAAAGTTAATATCAACTGAAAACTCAGTGAAAATTTCACGCTGTTGTGTCCTTAGTTTCCAGGTGAGAAGCGATGTCACCGTTTTCAATGCGTTTTGTCTACACAGTGCCGTCACATCTAAATGCATTATCTATATTTTATATCCTGAATTGTACAAAAAGTGACGAAGGTATTATATACAATTTCATCTGCCCCTTAATTAAAATGATCAACTATCCAGAAACTAACACCACTGCCGCACTGCGGTACGGTACGCGGTACGCCTGATAATATTTACACTGTTCATGCACACGCGGTCCAGTGTTCATGTCGCTGCAGTTGCGAGTTACACTGCCTACTGAACATGTATACACGGTTTCGTGTAGCCCTCGGATTTTACGTGTACGTAGAAATTTCCACGTAGTAATTTAAAAAAAAACAGCTGTTCCATTCTATCTGACCATGTAGGAAACAGCTGTTTTATTTCTTTAATTACCGACGAGGTATTTCTATGTGGGGGGGGAGCGGGTTAAAAATGAAGTACTGAGTATGTGGTAAGCTGTTTCGCGTCGGTGTGCCTTATATACCATATTCTAGTCTTGAATGCACAAAGGCTAGGTTAGGGGGGGGTTAGGGGTTAAGGTAGGTTTGGTTTTCTTATTCCGGAAAAACATGTCTAAATTTCCACGCGGACGAAGTCTCGGGCAATAGCTAGAATGCTAGAATATGTATGCAGCATTAGGTTAACTTAATAAAGCTACAATTTCTTTCGACTGAAGATCGCCCCTCATCCACCAACTTAACAAAAGGTTAAGAGTCTTATATTCTGTGGTTAAGAGACTGGTCGAGTTGATTTATAAGAGTTCAAAGGTTCATAAAAATCCGGTAATATTAATATAGCAAACAAAATATTTTTTTGATTAAGTTATTTTTAATGGAGCATAAGTGTCGTCATTTCTTAAAAAAATAAAACTGTAATTGATGACAAAGTAAATAACAACAATAGCAGTTTCATTCTTTTTTTTTAGCCTTGTTTGCCCCACTGCTGGGCCTCTCCCATATAATGTGCCAATTAAAGACCGTGTATAATATATTTATTTACGTATTATGGTCACTGCCTATTTTTAACCCCCGACCAAAAAAGAGGGGTGTTATAAGTTTGACGTGTGTATCTGTGTATCTGTGTATCTGTGTATCTGTGTGTCTGTCTGTGGCATCGTAGCTCCTAAACGGATGAACCGATTTGGATAAAAGTGGTGTCGTTTGAAAGGTATTTAAATCGAGAGTGTTCTTAGCTATGTTTCATGAAAATCTGCTCAGCCGTTTGAAGATCATCACGTCTTTTCTAGTTGATGTAGGGATTTAAAAACTTTCACAGGTAGTCTATTTGAAATGTTGTCGCTTGTCACCATGGGCATTGCTGAGGGGGGGGGGGTGCACCGCCCCCCCCCCCAATTTATATTTTGTTTAATTTATATCTTTCCTTGGTTTCGTTAACCAGGAGTAGGAAAGTCAAGGCTAGGCAAAAATAAAATAAGTTTAAAAAGCATGAAAAAAAATTAAATTAAAAATTTAAAAAACCCCCGACACAAAAAACCTCTAAAAAGCCAAAAATAAATTAATCCAAGCGTCGTAGCGTCGGGGGACCGCTAAGAAGACCGCTTAGTACAAGCACAGAGCAAAGCGGACCCCCGACGCTACGACGCTTGGATTAATTTATTTTTGGCTTTTTAGAGGTTTTTTGTGTCGGGGGTTTTTTAAATTTTTAATTTAATTTTTAACTTCCGAGTTTGATATGTGTATCTGTGGCTCTGTCTGTGGCATTATAGCTCCTGAATGAATAGGCCGATTTTGATAAAGTGGTTTCGTTTGAAAAGTGTCTTAATCGAGAGTGTTCTTAGCTATGTTTCAAGAAAATCTGCTCAGCCGTTTGAAGATCATCATCTTTTTTTATTTGATTAAGGGATATAAACTAGTTACACAGGTCTGGGGGCTTCGAAATTTGTAACCTTGTCACTTGTCACTATGGGCTTCGCAGGGGGGGGGGGGGCTGGGGCGCCGGCACACCCCTTCCCCCCTAAACCTCAGTATTTTTTAAAGTTATTGCTTCCCTGTGTTCGTTAATTAGAGAGACAAGTCCCAGGAGTGGGACAGTCAAGGCTAAGAAAAAATAATATAAGTTCAAAAAGCATGAAATAAAACTTAAATTAAAAATTTTAAAAACCCCGACATAAAAAACTTCTAAAAAAACATAAATAAATAAAATCCAAGCGCAGTAGCGTCGGTGGTTTTTAAATTTTGAGCCGACTGAAGGAAGCGTTATTAATTTAATTTTCATGAAATACAACTAAATATTTTAAAAAGTGTGCTAAAAATTAGTTCTGTCCTGTTGAGGTATAAAATGCAAAAACATTTAGTATCTCATGGATGTGCACGTTGGCACCATGCCAGCTGTCACTACATGTTCTCCGCACAATCTAAAGGGGAAATACGTTTTTTTTGTACTGTCATGTTTCTGTTGCAGAAGTTATGTTAGTTATTTTAAATGAATAAGTCGTTTTCTCAACTTGTGATGGAGACGGATCGTCGCAGCATGTCTTCTTCTTCCATACTTCTCTATTACTCGTCATCACATCAGACACCTCCGTTCTTGCCATATCGTTTTTCACACAGTCCTCTACTCATATTGCCATCCACATTCGTATTCAAAACTTTCCTTACATATTCTCCTCATTTCGTGTATTAACACAATCAAATCTATATTGTAAGTAATAGATTTGACTGCATTGAGTTAACCAACATGTTATGCTACGTTGTCCCCAGAACAGTGTACAAGCGTAAAGTGCGCGCTGGCAGACTATTTTCCACTTGTACCTGCCATTCTAACACTGGTTTGCGCTCACCTGTTCGCAAAATGATAGATTCATACAATGGGAGTTTTGACCATATTGACATTTTTGCATGTTCTCCCAGTAAGTTTAAAGGTCTTATACTCAGGGAGCTCTCTTGATTGATGTGTATAGACAGATAAGCATGATAGTTAAGTAAGTTTAGTTTTTAATATTATTGTATCATTACCTTATCGTTTAAATTTTAATTTGTATTGTGTATTCTTCAGTTAATCTGTGAACAGCGTTGTGGGCTACAATATTGTTCTTATGTTTTGTGTTTCTCTTTTTAGGGTTCCGTAGCCAAATGGCAAAAAACGGAACCCTTATAGATTCGTCATGTCTGTCTGTCTGTCTGTCTGTCTGTCCGTCCGTCCGGATGTCACAGCCACTTTTTTCCTAAACTATAAGAACTATACTGTTGAAACTTGGTAAGTAGATGTATTCTGTGAACCGCATTAAGATTTTTACACAAAAATAGAAAAAAAACAATAAATTTTGGGGTTTCCCCATACTTAGAACTGAAAACCAGAAATGTTTTTTTCATCAAACCCATACGTGTGGGGTATCTATGGATAGGTCTTCAAAAATGATATTGAGGTTTCTAATATCATTTTTTTCTAAACTGAATAGTTTGTGCTAGAGACACTTCTAAAGTGGTAAAATGTGTGTCCCCCTCTAATTTCTAAAGTAAGAGGAGAAAAATTCTGAAAATATTTAGGATTGTAGAACGTAAAAAAAACTATCAATAAAAATTGGTTTCAATAAGATATGATTTTCAGTTTTTGAGATATGGGACTTTTTCATCAAACTGCAGCAGTAACTTTGTTTTTCATAAATATACTATGAAAAACAAATTTAGTTTTGCGGTTGAGTGGAAGTTTACTAACTAATACTACTAACTAATGAATGACAGTTCAAAATATTGTTATTATATTTTTTGGGGCTATGGAACCCTGTGTGCGAGTAAGACTCGCACTTGGCCGGTTTTTTATATTATATTGTAGCTGTTTGCTGTTCCTTTTGAATAAAATAAAATAAACACAAATCAAAATAAATTACAACAAAGCATCAAACATGGAAAGTGCATTTCACCACTGCATACCACCGGAACTTCACAATCCCCAGTTCAAAGCATAATTGTGTACCAAAACCAGCTTACTCCGTTGTTAGAGGAAAACATCTCAGCTAACCCGGTTCATGTCCCGCGGGGTGAAGGAAACGGAACATGACATAACATAGCATTGTCCCTCCGGTGACACGGGAAGCTACGAGCTTTTCCCGCGGGAGGGTTAAACTGGAAAATAAATTATGTGGATATAATATTTGTACATAATATGTTCATGTTGACGATTAGTGCAGTTAGCTAGTGCTAACTGTCAGTTCTGCTAGTTATTCCTACTAATACTGTCTGCCAGCACCGCCTGTACTAGTTACTTGAAGGCAAGTGTCGGATATCTATCACACTATCTTTCTTTTTTAAAAACTTTGCCCCACACTAGGAACTTCTATCGAAGTGCGTTTAAAAACATTTAAACTCACATACGCAAATAGCCAGACCCGGAACAACTATATGTAGGCCATACAAATATTTTTTCCGTGCGGGGATCGAACCCCCGACACGTAGTGAACAGTCAATTGCTCAACCACTGCACCAACCGTGCAGTACCAACCCATAACCACTTTGGGGTTCATCCATAACAAAGTGCATTTTATAGTAGTCGTTGATGTTTTTATTTAAAATATTGTGGCCATAAAAAACCTCCGTTAAAAAAACAAACTACCTTTAAAATAATGTTAATGTCCTGAGGCATAAAACTTTTTTTCTCTGGATTTTAAACAGCCACAATTTTTCTTGCAGTATGTTTCTGTACTAGCTGTTACCCGTGATTTCGTACGCGTTTGGTTCACGATTAGCTTAAAATAAGTTTTTTAGTCAGGTGGTTCTTGATTCATTTTTTTCGAGTTCGGTACCTGATGTTTTCAGTATTAATATACCATCATCTGGCTTTTCTTTTTCCAACTAGAAGCACATAATCCCGTGACGATTGACAGGGGACGATGGCAGAAAAAACGTGTTGCGACGACCCCAAGTAACACGGGATAAGGGTAGGTAGGGGTAGATAACGGTAGGTAAGGGTAGGTATAATGCCTTCTGCTTCTTTAAACCAATTCATATTGAGCAAATTTAGAAACCTTGTTTCTAAAACGGTATACAGATACACAGCATTTTTTACGGATAGACTATCAAAGTAAAGATAAGGCACGTCCACAACCTTTGGAATAACGCCAAATCTGAAAAAAATCGGCCAAGTGCGAGTCGGACTCGCGCACGAAGGGTTCCGTACCATTATTTATAAAAACGAGCAAAAAAATCACTTGTTTGTATGGGAGCCCCCCTTAAATATTTATTTTATTCTGTTTTTTTTTTTTGTATTTGTTGTTATAGCATCAACAGAAATACATAATCTGTGAAAATTTTAACTGGCTAACTATCACGGTTCATGAGATACAGCCTGGTGACAGACGGACGGACGGACAGCGAAGTCTCAGTAATAGGGTCCCGTTTGACCCTTTGGGTACGGAACCCTAAAAAAGAGAACACGCGTGAACTAAACGGTTATTTATTGGCCTTTTAAAGCAAAAGCGTTGTCATATTGTTTATGTACACTTTCACAATAAATTTGGCCTGTGTTTAGCAGTTCTTTTCGTCCAACTTTTTGTAGTTTTTGGTGTCCGGTTACCTAATAAGAAAACAACATGGTTTTGGGTTAAAGTATAACAGTATGGCATATAGAGATTTTTTATTCTTCAACGGCGGGGACAAGACGAAGGAAATTATATCAATCATCCAATGTTGTGGCAAACTTGTTAATACATAATAAAAAATCGGTCGGTCTAGTGTCATACGCCCGATTGTCAGGTAGCATACGTGTGTCAAAATCGAAAATATTTTGGATCATAATTTTTGTATAAAATATTCCCAATGTCTCTATAAGTCTTTTAAATATCTTTGGTGTTTACAAACTCGATCGTAAATTACAATCTTGGTTACAAAAAACAGGTTCTATTTATTTCCAGAGTGGACTTAAATAAAAAGCAATTGTTGAAAATCAAAAATATGGAGAGTTAAAGAGTTCTTGCCTAAATAGTATACGAATACTTTTTGAGTAGATCGGGTTATTCCCTTATTACACCGATCCCCGAGGCACCCGTCCCTGAGGACTCTGGTTATTTTTTCTTGATAAACTCAATTAAAGTCAGTTTAGCTTAAAAGTACTACGATATAAAATAATACAATAATTAACTTTAAAAATAATCTCAAAATACGAAAATATCGGTTGCTGTCGAGTTGGGAGCTGGCAGATAGTATTAACAGACAGTAATGCAGCAAATTACTGGCATACAGCACTGGTTGAGAGTACTAGCATATATGTGTCGGAGTCGGAGTCATTATTACGGATACAAGACTGACTATGAATCGAAAGCGCGCCAAAGGTCAAGCGACCTACTTACCAGTCTACCCACACCTAAGCGCGCTTACTACAGAGTCGTGATGTTTCGAGCTCCCAGGGAGGCGGACAGTCAGTGTCTGACCACCGCGGAGTCAAGACGTCCCGAAACTGTAACCCGATTCATGGTGCCTAGTGTTATTGTGTTGGATTGTAATTTCAAGTAATTTGTTAGTTCGATAAAAGCAGTGTACAGTGTGTGTGTGTTTTCATTGCACGAAACCCATGTGCTGCCCACATGATGACCGTGTCTAACGGAATAAAATCATCAGACTGCGACATCAGAAGTGCGATCAAATCGTGCTAATGCAATCACACGCGAGAACAGTGACAATAACAATCAGTGACGGTTACTTTTTGAAATGCAAAACGAATAATTGCACTCGCGATACGTACTTAAACTCGGCCAGTGAATAGCAAGCTAGTGTTGGCGGTTAGTGTTTTTGTTAAGTGTGTTAGCGGATTTTGATCCTGACAAAACATAACATATCATCACGCTTGTAATCTCTGAAGGGTTAGGCAGAGTGTACCTAATAGAATACCCACATTTCACAGAGTGCGATGCGCGCTAGTAATGCGTCATCCATCGCTGACTTGTTTTGTGTAAAATCTGGTTCTTCTAACCTAACAGACAGATGTGTTGCTGGGGAGTTTGTTCCGCCACTTCTTCTTCCCAGCTAAAACACTTAGGAAGTGGCGAAGGGCGGGCGTTTTGGGGGACTGTCTCTTGTAATTTTAACGTTCAAAAAGTGCTGATTATCAGCCTAGTTTGAATGAAGTGACTTGATTTTTTTCGTGTTGAGTGCAGTGGAAGGAATCCAGCTTATTTGGACTTAAGAAAGGCGTTGAAAGGCTCCGCATCTACATAGTGTAACATAGTGTAACATAGTGTAACATAGTGTAACATAGTGTAACATAGTGTAACATAGTGTAACATAGTGTAACATAGTGTAACATAGTGTAACATAGTGTAACATAGTGTAACATAGTGTAACATAGTGTAACATAGTGTAACATAGTGTAACATAGTGTAACATAGTGTAACATAGTGTAACATAGTGTAACATAGTGTTCCGCGGCACACTGGTGTACCGTGGTCATTAGATGATGTGCTTCGGAAAACGAAGGTGATTTTCCATCTACGGTGTACCTCCAAAATGTACTACCGAATTTCTAGATGTACCTTGAACACAAATGTTTGCGAAACACTGAGAACCTATCCAGGTTTGACGTGGTACCAGTTTAAATAATTGTTCAAGGCCAGATTCGTGTGTGCCGTAACTTTTACGACTACCCTCATTAATCTGAGTAGTGACAAACCAAAGGAGAACCCCTAAAGGTAATGCGCACTGACCATGACGGGGGTAAGAAAAACGTCACAAGTGTTCATCGCTACCGCAAATCAAGTGCCATGCTTGCGGACCAGGGAGAAACCAGGACTAAACGAAGCGGATTGTCGCACGAAGAAGCCGCTGCCTGTGCCGGCTGCTACGGGCATCGGGCAAGCGACAAAGGGCCGCGAAGCCCTTGTTGTGCGTCAAGTGTCATGCCGGTTCACGTAGCCGTCCGGCGTACGTGCGTCGGTGACAGCATGCAGTGGCAGTGTACAGTGGGCCTGCAAACGGCGGCGGGGCGCCAAACAAGCGGCGCGTCGATGTCTGCGTCGTACAAGCAACATCGCGGGCACGTAACAACAAAGGGGTGAGTTGTTACGGTTTACTTATTATTCTGATTCTGAATACTCGTTGGTGAAAGAAAGTTTTCTATCGAAATTTAATGGCTAAGTTATTAGTCACGATGTTGCTAAGACTGGTATAGTTCAGACCCGAGTATTCAGTACAGAACAGATTGTGTTGTGTAGTGATTAACGATTACCCTATCGAAACTTTGTTGCAATATTTGCCTGAAAATTATTTACAAAGTGACGTCATGTTAGGTGGCGAGATTTTAAATCGGGGTTTTGTTGCAAATATGACGGCAAGGGAGTTTTCGTTAACGAAAATCTTTTGTGTACATTCGGTGAAGCATAATAGTGGTAACAAGTTTCAATCGGTTTTTAACTGTTATGGCAACGAATGTAACTGGCAATGAGTAGCCAAGACTTAAGTGCTAAGTTCAGGCGTCTTTCACCGTCATTTTCAACTCAATGATAGGTCTAAATGCCTATCCTGGTTAGCTCGTGTTCGCCGATGGTTGGTAAACAGTAATTTCCGTGACTCTTATCGTTCACCTTGGTGCTGAAAAGACTACTGAAAAGCTTTTCGATTATAATTAGTTCCTGGGAAAGTCTTAGTATGTTTGAAAATTCGTAAATAGCTGCCTTACGTGCTAAGCAGCGAAGTCTCACTCCGGTAAAGTTCAAGCCGAATTACATCCGGTACCTAAGGTGTCGAGCCGGTGGTACACGGTTTGTATAGACGTGACGGGTTAGCTTAGCTTAAAATGACAAGTGTGCCGAGTTGACGAAACGATGGCGAAATTTAAAAGTTTTGCGATTCGTGATTTTGGGTTGTTAAAGATTAAAGGTCTATTTAGAGTGATTGAGGTTTTAGACGGTTATCCTTAACACGCGGAAAGCTTTAAATTCTATGCGTACCTACAGATACGCACGCGGTACGCTAAGGAAGATGCCAGGGGTCACGTACCAGTCGAAGTGCTAGAGGGGGATCGCTACACATTGAGATAATTAAGTTCTAAGCGTACTTACAAGTATGCACATGATGGGTTAAGGAGAATGCCTGAGGGTCAAGTACCGTTTGAAGTAAAATGATTTAGAGTTGAGAGATAGTTTGGAATCTTGGTTCGGATGGTCAGACCGTACCAGTAGCCATTTCGTAGCCGTAGTCCGTTAGAAGTCGGTGTCTGCTTATAGTAGTCCGTGGATGCGCGGTGCGCGGGTGGCTCTGGCGGAGGTCGGGTCTTGTAGAGACCATAGAGTGAGTCATGCATGTGGGACTCGGCGTTCTTGAGGAACGTAGTAAAACAAACAGAGGTTTGTTGGAGGGCCTGAGTGTTGCCCATAGGCCACGGATGAGATTCCTGCTTTATGTGATGATTAGATGGATAAAGAGGTACTTGGTTGCTTTTGCATTTTAATTGACCTAATTGTTTGTTTGATCTAATTTTAGTTTTGATCCATGTGCTGGATGTGTGAGAGCAATGCGATTGCTGGTCGGCTAGAGAGCCGTGGCCTTAGTGGCTTTACTCGAGGGTTTCTATAAGCTTGGTAGTTTTTTTTATTGCAGTAGAGTTTTAAAGGTTGATTTGAACGACTATGGTACATGGCCCAGGGTTGTCATTATTGTAGTTTCGATTATTTCCAATCGGTTCGGTTAAAACGAAACGGCTAGTTCTACAATGTTCTTATTCCCACCACCCCGTTGAATCTAAAGTTTGGTCAGGAGTGACCGAGTGGAACAAATTTCTGTCGTGGAGTATTTGTTTGCAGGGTACCCATCACACGAGGACGTGTGCAAGCAGGATGGCCGTGTCGGAGTCGGAGTCATTATTACGGATACAAGACTGACTATGAATCGAAAGCGCGCCAAAGGTCAAGCGACCTACTTACCAGTCTACCCACACCTAAGCGCGCTTACTACAGAGTCGTGATGTTTCGAGCTCCCAGGGAGGCGGACAGTCAGTGTCTGACCACCGCGGAGTCAAGACGTCCCGAAACTGTAACCCGATTCATGGTGCCTAGTGTTATTGTGTTGGATTGTAATTTCAAGTAATTTGTTAGTTCGATAAAAGCAGTGTACAGTGTGTGTGTGTTTTCATTGCACGAAACCCATGTGCTGCCCACATGATGACCGTGTCTAACGGAATAAAATCATCAGACTGCGACATATGTAAGTACGTCAGACAGTATTAAAAACTAGTATGAAAACGATGGGCAGGGCTATTCCGGCCTGAATTATGTCCTTTCGGGATCAGTCCCTATTGTACGACTTCCCAACTGTATAAAAATGATTGATAATTTTTAAATAAGGCTCCACTCAAACCCACCGCCACTGATATTTGACGGCATGACCAATAAGATTAATATCAGTGTAAAAGAGCCCTTAATCGAAAAAGTTAAATCGAGTTCGAACCAGTCAGGACCGGTTCGCGGTATGTGTCTGTTTATTTACTTTATGGGAGTAAAGCCTTTGCCATTTTGAGTAAATAGGAAAAAGTATAAGCAAATATTCTTTGATAAAAGAAGTTTTGAACCACATGTGGATAATTATGGACATGAACATATAAATTGCCCTTTGCGGAATATTATAATTTGTAGGTAGATCTCTCATATTGCAAAACATTGAGGTCCATAATCGACCAGTTTTTCATAAGGACAGGCTTGTAAATGACTTGTTTTAAATTATTTAACAACTAGAGCACTCAAACCTAAACGTTTTCATTTGTTTCTTGTCTAATTTGAGGCTTAGTAAAATTTGTTTGATTTTGTAATAAATTATCGTTTGTTTAACTAACATAAGGTTGTTTCTTGACAAATATCTACAATTTCTCAGTTAATATTGAAATAGTATTAGTACTCGCATACAGTACCAGCAGGTAGCACTAGCAGGTAGTACAGTCGGCATTAGAAGTCGGTTAACACTTATCAATATTACACTAAGTTTTAAGCTGATCAGTGCGATCTGCTGTAATATTGTTTTGCGAATTACCACCATTTATGAAACTCATACTTTACTTTCCTTTTTTTTACAGATTTTTTAATGTTTTTTTTTTTCATTTTGACCATTGATGAAAATAATGATTTTTCTTTGTCTCCAGTCATTTGTAGTTTGTTGTATGGATCGTTCTAAAACTAAGACGTCTTATAATTTTGAATGTATACACCGTTACATTTCAATCGTTTTAATCCCTTGGAGGGTCGATTCGGTGCATGAAACTCTATTAATTTGTAGTGATAAAATTAAAAATAATTACCTTTTTTGTAACCTCGAACCAATTTTCGCATTAGTGAAAAAGCAATGTAAACCATTAGTAGTACCATTTGAAACTTATTTCGTGCCATATGATGTGACCACACACACATTTTGCAAATATTATGTTATCACTTGCTATTTTAGGGTTCCGTAGCCGAATGGCAAAGAACGGAACGCTTTAGTTTTTTTTTATTTTAAACGATACAATGCTGTGTAAGTTTTTTATGAATTGTATTTTGAAAGTTGAATCACCCGTCCAAGGGATTAAAACGATCAAAATTTGACGGTGTATAAGGACTTCCGTTGCTGACTGTACTAGCAAACATTAACATAACCTTATGCATGTAATCCCCGAGGAGTTAGGCAGAGGTGTTACCTAATAATAACCCCACATTTCGCCAGTTATGTTTTACGTCCCTTGTTGTAGAGAGTACCCGGCACAAATCAATCAAAATAAAAGTTTCCCGGTCCGAAAAACTGACCCAGGTCCTCATGCTCAACAGTTCTTGCAAGCACTCGACCAACGAGATAGTACAGACTGTCATCATTAAGTAGTAACCCCCCTGGCGTACTCGGCCGGACTGTAGAGGGGTTAGCACATACTGACTGACTGTCTGTACTAGCATACGCCACGAGCATACCACTTACCAGCGAATTATTCACAAAGCTAATGAAACCGTACAGTACAAATTGTTCTCACATTTAATCATAAGTGTGACCTAATAAATTGCAAGTGCATTAGTGTTTATATTATATTAACTTGCTAACTTGAGTAATAAACTTTATTACTTGAACGGAAGCGGTGTGTGTTTATGAATTGCTGCTGCTTAGAGCTATAAATTAAGTATGCATGGCTGCAAGTTTAATACTGTGTACTGGTGAGCAAGAGGAATTTGACCCTTATTCTTTACCTTTTGGAGATAACGCACTCCTATCTCCATCCTAATCTTATTCTTTATTATATACATACAATGAGAAAACCGCAAAGGCCAGCTTATCCTTTTTTGAGGTGTGCTTTCTTCATCTTCCATAGTTCCATACTAGTAGGCATAATTTCAGTGGTCTGACTATTACTTCACACACAACTCTCCCATTACTTTACTCAAAACTATAATAAAAACCTAACATAGCCACACCTGTGATCCCCAACAGGTTGGGAAGAAGAGTCCCTATTCTTTTCCATCCACATTTCACTAGTTATGTTAAAGTCCCATGTTTAAGGGAGAGCAAAAAATTATAAGCATTTTTTTTTGTACAATTAGTTAAGCTGCAAACTGCACACGGCAAAACTGGGAAAAAGGCTTCTTAAAAAAACATTTCATCAATTTAGTTTAAAATATCGAGGTCAGTTAGACCGTTGACCGTCGTCAGATTTCCGGAAACAGGAATAAACGAGGGTTAATCTGCCGAACAAAAACAGTTTTCCTTATTAATCTGACTGACGAAGTTTATAACTGCACACATTATACCATAATATGCTAATCCTACAAATTATTCGAAATGAGAAAGTTTTGGTTCTAACTCCCTCGTGTTTGCAATGTTTGGCTAAAATTATTTTAGGGTCATTCATCTTGTAGCTCTGTACCAAAAAACTTCAGTTGATAGTACTACACAACATCATGCATCACATCTGTGTCGGGCTGCTTTTGATACATTCACATTGCAAAACCTAATAACAATGTGTCTAATCTAAGAATTGATCCCAAGACGTCGCGCCGGCTGCGCTTGTTAACATTAGATGGATGAGGCAGTCAGAACATTTATTTACTATTATAATGTAAATAGCAGCTAAGGCCCAGTGGTGGCAGCCCTGACTTACGAGCACACTCCCTCTCATAAAAAGGAGGCCTGTGTCCCAGCAGTGGAAACATTATAGGCTGATGATGATATAAATTCTCCACACATAGCAATAAACTTAAGATTTATTAGCTACTTCTAAAAGAAGCCGAGCTGCAGTGTTCGCTAGAAAATGTGCAAGTGTTGTTACTACCACACTCTACTAAAGTAACATAAAAATGTAAGAATAACAGTATGCATGGCTGGGTGCCTGTCTAAAGTACATAGGTGTCTGTATTCATTGCTGATAGACATGCAACCTATCACATTGTGTTAAAATGAAGCAATATTTCAAATCAGTTTATTTTACACTAGCACTTCGCCCGGGACTTCATCCGCGTAAATTGTTATATATAATAACTAGCTGTCCCGCGCAACTTCGTCTGCGTCACATTTTCCCCGTTTTTCATTGCTGCTCCGCTCCTATTTGTCGTAGCGTAATGATATATAGCCTATGTCCTTCCCCAGGTTGAAATCTATCTTCTTGCCAAATTTCATTAAGATCCGATCAGCCGTTTAGTCGTGAAAAGGTAACGTAAAGTAACAAACAAACAGAGTGACTTTTGCATATATAATATAAGTATGGATATAGCCTATGCTACTGGGTAAAGATGTGGCTTGGAGTTGTTTTTGAGTTAAATCGTAACAAACAAACAATCAAATCTTTCCTCTTTATAATATTAGTTTAGACTGATTTTTATGGCATATCGCTCAATGCAAGCAAAAGTACAGAGGCGCGGCTTCACAGCTAAAGAAAGCACAGCTAAGCTAGGTACGTGTGTTGAGCTTCAATTTGCATGAAAATTCAGGCGGGATCGACCACTGCAACCCACGGCCATGCTAAACAGACATGCGAGACTTGTAAACAAATGAAGCTCGCAGCCAACAATGAAGCCACACGATGCGTTGGCGGTACTAGCGGTGACACTGCGTCATTCTATATGTAAATTATAACGATATGCCACATGATGCGTTGAAATGACATGTGGAGATGCAATGCGAGCACGTCAGACAAGTGAAGAGATGCTGCTTACCCCGACGCAACCGACGCTGACGCAACACAGTGCAGTATAGTTTTAAATATTCGAGGCTTTTTATCGTTGCGACGTAGTAGCACTGTTCGTAGGTTGAGCAACATAAGGGTGGTTGAAATTGAAGCGTTGCTTGCGAATACGCAACGCACCGGCAACACCCATGTGACTTTACGTGCTTAACTTCTGCGTGTACGAATAGAATAGCGAAAACTGACGGCTTTGTAGGCGGTCCGTGACAGGTATAGTGCGCTTAACGCAATTTTGGTGTCACGAGTTCTAATAATACTGCCGTCTCTAGATTTATTACGCTGCGGATCATTCCCATGCCAAAGGGCATTGACGGCGGCGACCTCTCGCATCCGGCCCTGGTTCAATTCATGGTCCGGAGCGAGAGGGAATGAGAAGCCGTCGCCTCCTTCTGCGAAGCAGTCATGCTAGCGAAGGAGGTGGCGGAACGTGAGAGGGAGAGAACCTCACGTCCCAGCCGCCGCGGGAGACGCCCCGGGCGTTGGGGGGCAACCAGTGGCCCCCGGCCACCGTAGGCGCGGGCCTGTGGACGGTGAGTAATGGGCTAGCTCACCGTCCGTCCGTCTTATGACGACAGACCGTGCCGACGGCGCGTTCGTGTTCCACGCGCGCCTCAAGGAGATGTCAGCAAATCGGAAGGGGTCCGAGAGGGCCGATGCCTGCCAGGGCTGCGGGTTGTTCGAAAGAGATACCGTGCCCCTGGAACGCAAAGGGCTAAGAAGGAACATGGATGGGTTTTAGTCAGTCAAGTCTGACACTCCCTTCCGCTCCGCCCAGAGCGGGAGAAGTCATTTGATGATTTACCATACTAAAAAAAAAAAACAAGGGCATTGGAATGATCCGCAGTTTTTATGGGCAGTTTTTATGGACCAGTGGCATGATTTTTTTTCACAGCGGCCACAAAGATAGTTGTTACTAACGTATAGTGGAAAATATGATAATAATAACTCCTTAAACATTTTTGCCGTCAAAGTTGTTTTGTTTCTACTAACAGTTTGCATACTGTTACGTATTTTATCAGAAAATAACTATTTCCTATCGTTTGCCGTATGTCATTACTTGCCAGAATTTGATACATAACAGCGACACTATCGAATGGTGTGATAATACAGGGATGTTTTTTTTTTTTAGTAACGGGTTCGATTCCTGGCTAGGAATATAGATTTTTTAGAAAATCAATGATGCAGTTTTAGTTTTTATCAAAATTGGGCTCGTAACTCCTTTGAGTGTTTTTCGATATTCCTCATAGTTTCGTATTTGGCCTTCCACCTATAAGAAAAATTCACCCTGTATACCTCGGCTCTGATGCATTTTGGAAAAAAATGTTCATAGAAGAAAATCAATGTCTTATTGTGTTCTTACTAATGAAATATTTTTCATTAGTGGCCGCAGACTTAGAAAAATCATGCCACTTTTACCCAAACCTCTTTGGAATTACAAGCTTAGCAGTCTTAGATCATACTTACACCAACATACAAAAAACTAAAATCCAAAACCTCGGATAAGTACCAGAGCAATAAATTTCACTTTTCCGATCCATTTTTCATTAAAATTCTATCTGACGAAGGTCAAAAGTCGAATAAATAATGGTGACACGAGTCCGAGGTCCATCGCTCATTGGTTAACGTTTGGCGCCAAAAAATCATGTCAGCCATTATTGAACCCGTGTTGGCGCAAAAATATGGACGCTTTGTTTTGTTCGTTGTGATTTTTATGACAAATGTTTCTATGTTCAATGCCATTTGACATGCTCTTTTCTGCTTTTGTAGTTTAGACAAAGAATGGTAAAAAATGGATGATTTTATTTTATTGTACTTATTTTTAATATTTGATTAAATACGTGAACGTTACCAAAATAATTCTGATGTCTGTACGAAACAAAGACTGAAACTCTGAGTATTTCAAACAATTTGCCGCAAGCACGTCATAAAACAAGTGAGTAGATACTTTGCCTCTTTACGAAAACTATTTTATCTTAGAGCAAAAGTGTTTTGCCACAAAATAGCTCAGAAAAACAAAAGGCGCTCTAATTCAACATATGCTAGTAACCCGGGGTGGGTTTGCTTGGTACGGTTTTTAAGACTTAATTAAACATCGAGACTTATTTTTTGTATTGTAGTACTCTTACTTAATAGTTATTTGTTATACAAGAGTGCAAAGTTGCTTTTTAACCGCGTGTTCAATTTTGATGACCGAGCAAGCGAAGGATTCTAAATAATAAAAAAAAAATTGAATCCTGAGCGTTAGCGAGGGAATCAAAAGAGCACGAGGTGAAAAATCTTTGCACTCGAGTGCAACACGTAACTTTTCATTCCACCTCAGCGAGGAAATGACTAAATGCAAAAAAAAAAAACGTTTACAATCACAAGATAGGTACACTTTTATTTCAGTTTAGGTATTAATTACTACATTATGACAGGTAAGTATTACAGAATAATCTTTAAATTATAACAAAATAATATTACGGTATAATTAACAATGACGTGAAAAAATGCCGCGTAAAGAACCGCGTACAAAGCAAATTGAAAAACGAACACCAAGAAGGTTCCGAGTCTGAGTTTTTAACAAATTAAAAAAAAGTTGTATGATATATTCGGCACCATAGAGGTAGCAGTAAATAGGTTTAATGTTTTTTTTAATTCACAAACTTAGTGCACACGATGTTCTAAATTCAATTTACTTTATCCTCTAGAGAATAAAACCGGCCAAGTGCGAGTCTTACTCACACACAGGGTTCCATAGCCCCAAACAATATTTTCAACTGTCATTCATTAGTTAGTAGTATTAGTTAGTAAACTTCAAGTCAACCGCAAAACTAAATTGGTTTTTCATAGTATGTTAATCAAAAACAAAGTTACTGCTGCAGTTTGATGAAAAAGTCCCATATCTCAAAAACTAAACATCATATCTTATTGAAACCAATTTTCGTTGATAGTTTTTTTTACGTTCTACAATTCTGAATATTTTCAGAATTTTCCTCCTCTTACTTTAGAAATTAGAGGGGGGGGGGGACACACATTTTACCACTTTGGAAGTGGCTCTTGCGCAAACTATTCAGTTTAGAAAAAAATGATATTAGAAACCTAAATATCATTTTTGAAGACCTATCCATAGATACCCCACACGTATGGGTATGATGAAAAAAAAAATTTGGTTTTCAGTTCTATGTATGGGGAACCCCAAAATTTATGGTTTTTTTTCTATTTTTGTGTGAAAATCTTAATGCGGTTCACAGAATACATCTACTTACCAAGTTTCAACAGTATAGTTCTAATATTTTCGGAAATAAGTGGCTGTGACATACAGACGGACAGACAGACAGACAGACAGACAGACATGACGAATCTATAAGGGTTCCGTTTTTTGCCATTCGGCTACGGAACCCTAAAAACGGCTTTTCCACTCAGATATTGAAGATTAAAAATACTCTTTCCGAGATGGTGGGATGAAAATGAATTTATTATCTATAATACACTACAAATTCTAAATGATGGTGTAACCCACATCGAAATCCGTTGCGGATTTTCATCGTTAGAAGAACCACACGATCACACAGACAAGCAGGTCAAGGCGCCTTTAATTTAAAATACGTATGTACATACACACATTTTACCCAGTCCAGTATTGTACGAGTATGAGTTAACTCCCTTTCAACAGTTAATTCTGGTAGGGCTCTTAAGGACTAAGGCAACGAGGGCATTTGTCAAATGGTCGGCCCTAAAGACTCCCTCGCCTCGGTATGAAATAGTAGTACCTAACTATGTCTCGACGCAAGGCTATTTCTTTCTTATTTTTTTAAGGAAATTTCTCACCGATTTTAATTTTGTTCGACCTGGTCGAAGCTTCGCGTGACCAGAAAGCTGGTTTTTATCTATGGCCAAAGAATTACCATTCAACGTGGCAATGCTGCCAGTCTTCTGGGCACGTTCCCGGGTGACAGCGATGTGCAGGAGTACTTTGAAACCTAAGCGTCGTATTCTTTATTTAGTTAGTCAATATTTTGTTTAATTTATTTAATGTAAATTAGCCCTTTTTTAAGTATAGTTCGATTAATTATTCTACAAGTCGGTTTAAAATGATATTTGATGATTTCAACTCATATTATGGAACTAATGTCAAAATAAAAACACGTTCAATTCGTAAACCACAGGAGATGAAGCAGTAATTCTTGCTTCCTCTCCGTCCGAGTGCCTCTCTCAATGACCAGGTCCCGTAAGACAAAAGATCGTGACACTGCATACAAAGTACAATAAGATCTGCGTACAATCAACCGGACGTGGTACGGCACAATTCTACGAGTAGTATAGAGAGTTGCTGTTAGTGGTTGTGTTCCCTTAGTTCTTAGAAAGTGTGTTATGGATTTTGATGTTCCTGCCTGTTGTCGTTGTCAGTGGCTTGTCAATCTGAATCAAAATGACAACCAGTCTTACCAAGGGGTATCTTATTTCCCAGAACTAACTGTGGATAAATGTGATATATTTCAGATAGGAAGTCGTTCCATGTAAAATACTGGAATTCAGCTGCATTTGTTTGGACTAGAAACGGACCTCAACAGGATGATGCGTTTTTGCCCAATATTTTGATACTTTCTTAGGAAGGAGGATTGTTTCAAGTAATACTGGAACATTTGACTTGAATACATACAGTCAACTAATTCAGTATCGGACCCCCGTAAGGACTATGCTTGCTTCCAGCGTTAAAACAGTTAAAAACTTTCTATTTCTTTGTCCCTTTTTTGTTTTATTCCTATTGGTCGAACTTTTGCGATAGTACATGCATAAACTTACGCCTTTTTTCCATGTATGTAGGCAAATACCACAGAACGCCACCAGCTACGATGACTGACATACTCCTTTCGCCACGTCCCGTTCATACATCTGGTGATACATGCGCCAGTTGGAAGAATTCGATTTGAATATAGCAATGAAAATCTCTGACTTTGGTATGTCGAAAGCTTCATGCACAGCAGGGGCAGATTGTTAGTAAACTGCAAAACCTGCATGTTGACCGCATGAAATGTTGAAGGTGTTTGGTTCCATTCTCAGTTCGAGAAAAGTTTTAGTGTGATTTCGCAGTAGCACTATAGGTAAACTTGTGCCGTACTCTTTGGGGATTATACCAGTGATGTTATTATGTTTTACAACATAAATGCACTGTGAATATCAAATTATTACTGCTGGGGTGTAGACTGTACTCTAAATAGAGAATGTCATTTGCATAGCAAACAGATTGGCGCACTGTAGCCTCGCTAATATAGCCGACATAGCCGTAACGTTTTTAAAATGGGTATTGGATGACTTTGAAGCTATTGAACCGAATAATAGGATTTGGGAATAGTTTGATAGAATAACTTTTATTTTGGAATCGAATAGGCTACAAATTAGAATACAATAGTCAGGGAAAAAGCTTCTTTATTCAAGAAGAGGATTTTGCATTCCAGTGGGACTTAGATGAGCTTACTTTTGTGTGATTGAACAAAATGACATCTACTACATACTGGAATACAAAAAAAAATATTTAGTATTCATTATCCATGGAACCGATGCAGATTTTATACACACATTAAGTCACGTCTTTTCTAAGGGGTAGGCACAAACAATAGACCGCCACCTACTAGGATCTTTACATACTCCTTTTGCGTCATTCACGTTCATACATCTACGATTGGATCGGACGAAACTCAGCGGCTGAAACTCAGTGGCCAGAAGTCAGCGGCCAAAACGCCTACTCAGCCGTCTTATCATACAAGGACGCCGGTTGCGATTTAGTTTTCATTTCAGATATTAACATGCAAGATGTGTTTAAAATTAAAGATTTTTTTAGTACGTACCACTTAACTGCAATGTCATCTTAACGCCTTCTTCAGTTACATTTGAGAATTTTTTGGAACCTCTTCGAATTGACGACAATTATAACGGCTATTCAGAATGGTCTAGAGTATAAACCCACTTATCAGTAACCCCCCAAAAGTATTGCAACACTTTCAAACATAAACTGGCGGAATTTTAAACTACTCATACATATATCACTGTTCATATGTTTAAAGTCGGCTCTTTATCGTACTAAGTGTCAAAGTCAAAGTCATTTCGATTGTCAGTGTGTTACACAATTAGATAGCTAACTAATCATCACCATCTGCATAGCCTTTCCCCAATTATGTTGGGATCGGCTTTCGGTCTAACCGGATTTAGGTGAATACCGGGGGGTTTTACCAGGGGGTATCGTATTACTGGGTAATACGATACCCCCTGGTAAAACTGGTTGTCAGACTCTCGGGCCACTAACGACTGTCAAAGACCTACAAATGACAGCCGTGACCAACAGCTAAACGTTATTCCCGAAGCACGCAGGTAACTCGGTATGTAATGGGTGGTCACCCTTCCACATACTAACCTAGGCAAGCGCACCTTAACCTAAAGATTGATCCGAGCAGCAGTTATTATTTAGCCACGAGCTCCTCAATCATACCTACTTAACCAATCATGTATGAACTAATCCAGTCTTCATACAACCGCGCACAACAATCATCCAGATTCTCCTGCAGATTCTGGCTCTACAAGCAGGCTGATTGATGACCACACTCCATGATTTATTGAATGAGAGGCTGTTGCCATTCCACTTCGTAATGGAAACTGTTGGACATTCGCTTACGGGTGGCAGGATGACACCTGGTTTTGAAATTGACTCTTTCTCTTTGGTGAATGTTGTATCCTCTTGGGTGTACATCAATATTCGTTATAAAATTTAGGTCCTTTCAGAAGAGTAATTTATTTTTTGAAATACTTCTTGTATGTATTCTGGAACAGTCCAACTTTCAGACTTCTAACATCAATGTATAACTCTCTATTTGGACACCAAAAATAGGCCTACGAAAAACATGCAACAGTGCTACTTGCCGCGCCAATCCAACAGATTCACCCTTGCCATGTATTTGCATAGGTACCTACTGCTGCCACCTGTACTCTGTATTTTCAAACGTAAGCCTACAACCACGACTGCGACTACAACCTTCTGCTAGCCACCAACAGATGGCGTTGTTACAAGTTTTATAAACAAAATGTAACTGATTTCCCCTTCCAAACCAGAGCAGTGCATCAAAGATAGAGCGGCAGTATTTTGCATGGAGCGACCGCGGTATGGTCGATCTATGGAAAATACTGATAATCTGATGCATCCCTTTAAATCAGGCGCTGTTTATCCTGAAGACCGACCCGAGCAGATGTTATGTTATGGTTTAGCTACGAGCTCCTCCTAAACCTACAATAAAATTAAAACGGTCCAACTACTAGTTTCAGAATATTCCCAGTATTCAAACACACAGCTTACTAAACCAATAAAGTATCATGCAGTTTTGAAACTCGTAAGCCTTTTATAATAAAATCTATACGTGGCGCCGAAGCAGTTGCTAACCAGTCTTAACAAATTGACACACGGTTTGGGATCCTTTTGTTTCACGTTTACGTGGAAATTGTTGTATCGGCAGAATTTGGGGAACACGTGGCTGTGTTGCTCCTGAGAATCCAGGTGTATTTGTGGAATTCAGTAAAACGAGATCTAGAATGTTATATTTGTCGGATCCGGTCAATAGTACGGATAGAAAATGAATCGAAAGCGCGCCAAAGGTGGCTTCAAGCGACCTACTTACCAGTCTACCCACACCTAAGCGCGCTTACTACAGAGTCGAGATGTTTCGAGCTCGCAGCGTGGAGGATAGTCAGTGTCTGAGCGCGGCGGAGTCAAGACGTCCTGAAACTGAACCCCGATTCATGGTGCCTAGTGTTATTGTGTTGGATTGTAATTTCAAGTAATTTGTTAGTTCGATAAAAGCAGTGTACGGTGTGTGTGTGTTGTCATTGCACGAAACCGATGTTCTGCCCATATGATGACCGAGTCTTACGGAATAAAATCATCAAACTACGCCATATTTTACTGTTTACTGTTTAGACGGATTCATTAAAACTTAACTAACTTTTTCCTTATTCGTAAAAGACTGACAGCACATGTTTGCTTGTTAAAATTATATCGGTAACCTAATTTATTTGTGGTTGACGAAGAATGTCTTCTACTTTCTTACAATACTCTTTGTCATCATTCGACTTTCTTTCCAACCATATCATCTTTCTCACCATCCCTTCATCGTGTCTCTTTAGTTGACTATTTAATAATATTATTATCAACTAGTCAAGTCTTCATAAGGCTCTGTATGGTGTCGGACGTAAAGAATAGCACCATCCCATATCTTCCCGTGGGTGTCGTAAGAGGCGACTAAGGGACTTGTCAGAGAATGGGCAGCAGCGTTCTCTGTGCTTTTGTAACAACCGTACTGCGATCGCCAACCCGCCTGCCAAGCGTGGCGATTATGGCAAAACCCCCCAAAATGACAATGTGGCGACACTTGGGGGAGGTCTATGTCCAGCAGTGGACGTCTTTTGGGCTGAAATGATGATGATGATGATGAAGTCTTCATAAAAGTATTTAGGGCCCGTTTGTATCACACTTACACAAATAACCATAATATACAACACAAATTCGGGGTGTACAGTCGAAGGAAGCGCAGTTAAATTTTGACAGCGCTTTTATTTCGAAATTTTTCGGCATTTTTCATGGTTCCCGTTTTACAAAAGTCGTGCGGTTGACCGTACCTACATCTAAATTTAGTAATTACTTAAACAATATTGTTATATCAAGTTTATTTTATACCTACATAAAATCAGCCATGTTCATTTTATTGCAGCCATCTGCTCTACCGAAGTTCGACCGAAGTACTATGTAGAAATGGGATTTACAACAAAATCCAATGTTTCCATGTCAAAAAAATAAAATGTTAAAGTGAGCACTCACTTTAACATTTTATTTTTTTGACATGGAAACATTGGATTTTGTTGTAAATCCCATTTCTACATAATATTGCGTATATTTTATTCTAGTTTGATTGCATGTAAAATGTACATAATTATGGGGTACCAATAAAATTGGGTCTGTTGTTTTATCGTAGGCAATTTTTTCTTCTAAAACGTACCGTAAGTAGGCCATGTCTAAAGGCATGTTTACCAATATTACAGAGAAAAAAACTTTTATTACCCAACTACACTGCCATCTAGCGGTGAATGTAAGAACTAAAGTCTACGCGTAGTACAACGCCACCTAGTAGAAGTTAGTTGAAACATTTGTTGCGCGCTTTGCCTCTAGCGGGAAAACATGAATTCACAGGCTCGCGTTGCTAGTGAAAACTCTATGGTTTAGGAAAAATCCGCTAGATGGCGAAGTGCGTTGTTTTATGCCGCGCGTACTATAATGATAAATGGAGCTGATTGTAAGACGCTTAAATGCGAGACTGGGATTTCAAGGTTAAGTAGATTATCTTTGTTTCATTAACATTTTGCAAGACATTTAATAGGTATCTTGCAAATGTAAATAAACAATTTTCTTTAAAACTGGTTCGGTTTACACGTCCTGAATATTTCATAAATGTGCGACGGATATAGTATAGTATCATCACTAATTTTACAGGCTCGTGCAAGCCAATCTTTAATAGAACAGAAACACTGTAGTTACAGTGACAGAAACAAAATACTATTCGAAGATTAAATAAACAGCAAAAAGCCAACCAATTATTTATTATTATTCAACTAGATCCCGACATAACATAACTTCATTGCTTAAGCCAGCTTACAATTAAATAATCCTTGACTGTTCTTATATTTTTACCCGAACCGCAGATCTCGAAACACATTAAACTAAAACAATTTCGTTACAAGCTCAAAGTAAAATTCATTCGAATAGAATTGTACGAACGCCAGCAGGGCATGCTACCCGAAACTGTCAAATTTTTCCAATCAACCTTGAACTGTATTCTTTAGCAATAAGTTTGAAAATCTAAAGAAATTTGACAGATTCTTGTAGCTGTGAGGTGCTTGCGTCTGTACGTACCTCCTTCGCTAAAGAGAAAACCTTTCAACTGTCCAGGTATTTTTACTTTTCAGTTTCTGAAGGTTTCCATTACTTTACCAAAGAAGTCTGAAACTTGTTAACGTTTTTTGTTTTACTTAAAGTCGGGTTAACCGCTTGGCCACGAGCTACGCGATTAACCGACACACGTGTTACGATAGCGACGAAAGAGCTTGTGGCTAAATCATAACAGCCGCTTGGATCTATCTTCAGGTTAAGCCGGGCTTGCCTAGGTTGGACTGTGATTGGGTGACCACCCATTACATCATACCGAGTTTTCTCCGTGCATCTGAAAGCACGTCAAGCCGTTGGTCTCGGCTGTTATTTGTAGATCTTTGACAGTCGTTACAGGTAGTCATTGGCCCAAAGTATGACAACCAGCTTTAGTAAGGGGTATCGTATTACCCAGTACTAACTAGGTTGTGGAGGTCAGATAGGCTGTCGCTCCATTTAAAATACTGGTATTCAGCTGCATCCCGATAAGCTGGAAACCGACCCCAACATAGTTGGAAAAAGGCTAGGCAAATCATGATGTGTTGCGGCAGCGACTGCGGGGAAAGGATACAAAAGAAGTTGCTTAAAGCATTGTTCTCAGTGACCTTGATGCGATTTGCGACGCGACGTCACTTACGCAAAGGAGGTAAGTGACAAACACGCATGTCGTTTGATGAAAAGTCGCATAGCCCATGTCGTAAACGGAACATAAGTACCAGGGTTCCATGTTTCCATAACATGGAACAGTTGACAAACTCGATAAATTCTTTAGTGGCTCGATCTTCCAGTATGTTAGGGAGTTACAAAGGTATCTCTAAGTTGCTTTGTGTAACCCCTTTGATAGTTCTTCCGAGATTATTTCATTTTGTTTGTTAAGGGTTCACCTGAAAGAATAATGAAGCAATCTAATATTTCTGTGTTCCTGTATTATCGGAATACGTAAATGCGTTCATAGTTAGTTCCCTTCAAAATGGTTGAGTTGAATGATGGCTGATCCATGCGTCATGTTCGTGAGCGGGCGCTGTCAGTTGTGCCTGGTCATCTCTTAGCTGCCACGGCTTATTTCGAACTAATTATTTTATCTTTTAATTGTTCTTTTTGTTTTTACTATGGACACTTTTACCGTGAAGTCTTGCTACATCGTTCTCACATAATGTACCATCTCAACATGAATGATGTAACCAAGGTTTTTGTAACAAGATTCTGATTTAAAAGAGTGTCCATGGAGTTTCTTGCCCATTCTTCTCCATAGAGATCTACGCCTTGGAATGGGCAACTACAGTACTTTCACAAGTTATTATGTCTTGTGAATGGGACTGTAGCTTCATTTTTATTGTTGTTCGACCATTCAAAAGTGTCTGTAACTGGCTTATTTGAAATAAATGATTTTGATTTGATTTGATTTGATATTGCGGAGTTCTCACTTTTAGGTTAGTGCTAACCTAACCTGGTTTCAAAGGTTTTATGCCGTCCATGGGCTTCTCACATGGCTTCACATGCCGTCAAGAAATATCTCTCAGGAATGCTGGTTTCCTCACGATGTTTCTTCACCGAAGCAAGTGAGTATTATACAGGACGCACATGAATCCGAAAAATCAGAGACGCGTGTCTTGGGCTCGACTTCGAGACCGTTGTGGTGGGGTTCGACTTCGAGACCGAGTTGCTGGGGAGTTTGTTCCGCCACTTTTTCTTCCCAGCTAAAACACTAGGAAGTGGCGAAGGGCGGGCGTTTTGGGGGACTGTCTGTTGTAATCTTGACGTTCAAAAATTGCTGATTATCAGCCTAATTTGAATAAATGACTTTTGATTTTCACGGCGCAAAACGTTGCATTAGAGGCATGTGTGGTTTGAAGACCACAGCCAACCAACAGACAGTTGCGAACCTAAGTTTAAGTCCCTAAAAGTGCTCACATTTCCGTCATTGTATATTCTGGAAATAGCCATGTTTGTAAAGACTAATAAAAACCTTTTCCCCACGATGACAGAAACTAGAAAACGACCTGTCAGAAATCAATATAAAAATTTATTACAAATTGAGTCCTGTAACACAATTACGAGTAGAATATCAATACTATTCATATTTAACGTGCTTTGCTTTCTTTCAAATATTATGCATTCCAAAATTTGAGGATTGTGATTAAAAGTTTTTTATGCATTAGGATTAGGATACTGTTGTCTGAACATAAATGAATTTGGATAACGAGGCGAACATTTGTGGTGGATAATCATAATTTACCGCAGATTTTCAATCAACAAAGACAAACAAACACTTGATTAATATCACAGCCAGCTCACAAAGAACCTTTATTATAATTATAGTTTAGACCCCCTTGGCCAGGCGTATATGACCCGAGGGAATATGCTGAAAGGATCCTTGACCCAATTGTCCCCCGACTGAAACCTTAGCCTTCAAAAAGTCACAGGCTGGATGTTTAAAGGTTAGCTGTCATAGTCAGAAACTTGAAAATGTAGTGAAGAGGCATGCAAATGAGCCTTCTATTTATTACTCACCAAATATATCCGCGGGAACGTACTGCGATTGATATTAAACAGAAAGATATGCTAAATCTTCGAGCAGAGCATGGTCTAAATGTGTACCAACAATGTGGCTACACTTGGAGGAGACCTATGTCCAGCAGTGGACGTCTTTCGCCTGAAATGATGATGATGATGATGAATAGGGGGCAAGCCTATTGCCAACAACTGGGCTGAAATCCGGGCTGCTACTGAGAAATTCCAGATGGAAAAACCTAATAAAACAATCATCCGGGAATCGAACCCAGGACTTCATGCTCAGCAGTCGACCAACGAGGCAGTTTGAATAATTCTACATTATATATTATAGTTTATTAAATAATTAATATAATATACATTAGTATCTATATACTAATATATATTATACCAATACTAATCATAGCTATATATTATAGCTGACATATTATTTGCTTGAACGCGCTAATCTCAGGAACTATTGATCCGATTTGAAAAATGTCAGTGTTAGATAACCCATTTATTGAGAAAGGCTATAGTTTATATATTATCACGCTAAGACCAATAGGAGTGGTGCAGCAATGAAAATGTTGCAAAAACGGGGAAAACGTGATGCAGACGAAGTTATGCAGGACAGCTGGTATATTATAATGTTACTTTACGTCCAACCCGTTCGTCCAACGCCGTGATTAATGCTCGTCTAGCCAGCAAAAGCCCCAAATTACATGGAACATAAAATTAATGGCATAACGTCGGTATACGACCCATTCCGAGGAGTTTCTCCAGACTTCATGTTATGTTATGATTTAAAAGAGGTATAAGGAACGGGGTGAAAAATTCCTTGATAGGTGTTGTGTTGTGAGCTACTGGCCGACGGATATTATCGGGCTACTGTAAGTTTCCATCGCGCGGATAACGTCGGATGCGCGATTTATTATTTTACGTGACGACAGATACGGGGTGTACTGGATATACAGTGTTGTAGATGCCAACAACATCGCAAACGAGCTAGCAGGAAGTTGGTATTAAGAATTTACGAGAGTTTTGTTGAAGGTATACTCACATAATTTCACTCCGCGCATAAAGGACACTTTGTCACAACACCAATTTCATCTCGTCTGCTCGACGTCCGTATGTCACTACAGGGATTCAGCAGAATATCAGAGTCAGGTGCATGCCTGACACATGCTGAGCTGGACTCCCATTTGGTGCAACCTTGAGACGCACACCGTACCTTGTATACTAATTATTTTATTTGAAGTATGTCATGGTGTTACTGTAACTGTTTCGCAAATATGTTTTTTTTCTTTTGTAAATTGGCACTTTGTTTTTAGGGTTCCGTACCCAAAGGGTCAAACGGGACCCTATTACTGAGACTTCGCTGTCCGTCCGTCCGTCCGTCCGTCTGTCACCAGGCTGAATCTCATGAACCGTGATAGATAGCCAGTTGAAATTTCTACAGGTTATGTATTACTCTTGCTGTTAAGACAACAAATACTAAAAACAGAATGAAACAAATATTTATGGGGGGGCTCCCATACAAAAAAGTGTTTTTTTTTTGTATTTATAAATAATGGTACGGAACCCTTCGTGCGCGAGTCCGACTCGCACTTGGCCGGTTTTTATATATTGATGTAATCTGTATCATTTAATTGTGCTTCTGTGTGTGTGCTATTTCTTTTGTGTGCACTGAATAAATGATTTATCTATCAGGTTGTATCAGAAATGAGTGGTCATATTTAAAGGTGTGATACAGACCATCAAAATATAAATATCTTTGTCCATAGGACCAACGCGACAAACCACCACATATTTGGCCGCAACCACGACAACTGACCGAGGTCGGGTTCGATTCCCATGTCGGGCCAAGTGTTATTAGGTTTTTCTATCAGGAATTGCTCAGTAGAAGCCACGCAGTCAGGATTTGTGCGCGATTGATGATAATAGGCGCGCCTAATTTAACATGAGAACACTAAAACATACCTGATGAAATGTGGGTCTACTTTTAGGCACGGCTTTGCCTTACCCTTTGAGGATTATACGCGTGATGTTATATTATTTCTGACTAGCTGTCCGGCTCAACTTCGTTTTCGCAACATTTTTCATTGCTGCTCCACTCCTATTGGTCGTAGTGTGATGATATATAGCATATAGCCTTCCTCGATAAATGGGCTATATACCATTGAAAGAATTTTTCAAATCGGACCAGTAGTTTCGGAGCCTAAAACAAACAAACAATCAAATCTTTCCTCTTTATAATATTAGTTTAGATACAACAATCGTAATCCCAGATAAACTAAGTCCGAAAAAACCCACAATATTCGACTAATTGCCCGCAAAAATACCCTCAATTTCTTTGTAATTAATTTCGTTAATCTCAAACCGAACAAAAAGGTTCCCGCGATAGGGACTTGTCACATTATTCTGGCTAATTAAATCCCCGATCTAATCCTTGTAGGGACACCAATCCCTTAGGGATAGTACACACGAACGAACGAACTTATAAACGGATTTAGTGTGTATATAGACTATATTGATGTTGTGTGTTTAGTAGTTCCCGTGTCCTTGCGGTGCGAATGTGGACGGGAATAAACAGTAGTGAAGATTATTTAAGATTACAATGTCTTGGATAAAGTAAGAGCGAGGTTTTCACTTGCCCGCGTGCTATTAAGAGCGTTTATCAGTGGCGAAGGGTGAAAATATTGAAAGGGGAAGCCGAAGAAAAAAATGAGAATTTTAATTTTGTTTTTCTTCATCGCATTTTTCAATTTTCGTTTTAATTATCAGCCAACCCGAAAACCTTGAAAATACACCCATGACGAAAAAAACAGAAATTTACGTCGCGCGTCGGCGCTATTTTTAATTTTGGTGTCTTTATCAGCGACCTTGAAAACCATTAAAATGTCACCCATGATAAAAGTACCAAAAATTTTCGAAGGATCCAACTTGATCTTTTTTTCATAACTTATATAACGGAATGATTAAATGCACAAGAACTACATAAAATACTGTATAAAAAAAATATAATATATAAAACCTTTTTGAAACAAGCTTTTATGAATATGAACTGAAAAGAAGAAAATAAATCTTTGAAAAATTTAAACCAATGTAGGATAATTTTCACAAAAGCTTGTCGCGTTTAGTTTTTATAGCATTTACCATTCACGCGACAAGCTTCAGGTATTATGTTTATTCATAAAAAGTGAACGCGTAAATTTACAAAGTTTCATATCCGTGCTATTAACCGCTGAGGAGTTCCCTCGTGAGGAAACGATCCTGGCTGTAGGATGAGTTCATGATACAAATCGTGATTATCCATCAAATATGGGCTAGTATGCAACGTTACGTGTCTGTGCTATTAAATGTTGAGGAGTTCCCTAGTGAGCAGACGATCCTGGCTGCAGGATGAGATCATGATAGAATTCATGTTTATCCATCAAATATGAACGTGCATACAAATTTTCTTGTCTGTGCTATTAACCGTTGAGGAGTTCCCTCGTGCGAAGACAATCCTAGCTGCAGGATGAGTTCATGATACAAATCGTGATTATCCATCAAATATGAACTCGTATGCAAAATTTCATGTCTGTGCTATTAAACGTTGAGGAGTTCCCTCGTGAGGAGACGATCCTGGCGCTAGGATGAGTTTATGATACAAATTGTGATTATCCACCAAATATGAACCTGTATGCAAAGTTTCGTGTCTGTGCTATTAAACGTTGAGGAGTTCCCTCGTGAGGAGACGATCCTGACTGCAAGATTAAGTTATGTTTGTCATAAGAATGTATTGATTTTAGAAACAAAGGTGTGTGGAAAATTTCAGCTCAATCCGACGTCGGGAAGTGGTTATAATTTAACTTTCTATACATACAAACACTGTCGTAACTCGATAAACTTCGGCTTACCTAGTCCCTACAAAACGCTGCTGATAGCCGCGAAGTCACGTGTCCGCGTCCATACGAATTTAGTTCTGAATTCTGACACCCGAGCTCCGGCTTACTTTTGGCGCCACATGTAGCTTTCTTTGTTGACATGAAAAATGTTAGTATTCTTTTTTTTCAATCCGATGTATTTAATGCCTGTACTGTAATGTGATAACCACAGATGTGTACATAATTTACTAATTGACTACAGTAGACACTAGACACTACGTACATTGCCTTGTTCTCAAAGGTAAGCCGGCAGGAATCGGCTTCTTAGGTGCCTTCGGGCCTGGCGTTTATACCCTACGGCATTTCATACAAACTTTCAAGTCGTTATTTTCCGAAATGACTGAACAGATTTGAATGAAACTTCCTACGCATAAGCTGTATACATAGGTCTAAAAAGTTATTAAAAACATTTTCGAAATGTCTTATAAAAATGATTTCTGTTTCTATAGATAGTTAAAAATTGGTCTAATTTAGCTGTCACATTATTTTTCGAAAATGTTTTTTAGTAACTTTTTAGATCTATGTATACAGCTTATGCGTAGGAAGTTTCATTAAAATCTGTTCAGTCATTTCGAAAAATAATGACTTGAAAGTTTGTATGAAATGTCGTAGGGTATAAACGCTCTTAACGGCCCACAAAGGCTGAAATTGCAATTACGATTGATTTGTGAGGTGCGAAAACAAAAGATTTGGGGTTCGCTCTTACTCCTAAACGCATGTGAGTGCCGCAATGGCTATACTGCACACTACTCAACATTTGCTGACCCCGATCCTCTTTTAGCGCAGTAACTTTTTATTGTTAATGCGTTTGCGTTTAGCTAGGTATTTTATCTTATTTATTATGGGACAATAAACAGCTACAGTATATATTTCGGTTAGTAATAACAATATTGCAGCCCATTATCCGCATATTAACAAATATAAGTTAGTTAAAAAGTGCCACTAGATTAGCATTAATCAGATGTACATAAAAAATAGGCTATTAAAATACAATACAATTCATTAATTAATAAAAAAAAATTAAAAATTGGATAAAATTAAAGGTATATAATGATTTATTTAATAGTTAGGTTAGGTTTTTATTAGGATTTCTTCTTAAACATTAAAATTAAGGCAATTTATTGTTGTGTTGCTCTTGTTCTCGATGTTGAACTATCACTGTGACGCTTATTCCCCACAGTATTTATATTATTGCCATAAGAAATACAAAACTGATTGAAATGGAGAGCAATAATATTATTATGTAGCTTCCAGCATTGCTAATGACGCTACTTGTCACTTGATTTGCATACTCCATTGGCTATTGTGGAAATTGGATCCTCGTTTCTCAAGGCGCGTTTGAAATCGTTTGGAATTCTGTTCAAGCTTTATCGGGAAAAAGCCCTTGAAATTCGAACAATAGGATTTTTTTTAGTAATTATGCCACGATTATGGCACACAAATTGTCTTTGTTGTTAAAAAAAAGTTAAAAAGTAGTTATGGTTGCATTTTATAGCACTTCTGTAAATCGCCCTTTACACACACGCAGGTCGTACGTTAGGCATTATTCATGTGGATATTTTAACATACTTACAGGCTACATATATTCCAGTCCCGATGTCAAGATACGTAGCCATCTGAAACAAACACTATGACATACCAGTACTCTACGTACGTACGTCTTTGTACAGTACTGATTCAAAGTTTGCTTAAGCCAAAGGAAGAATCAATCAATAAAATTTTACCTTTGTGTTATTGAATAGGAAAACATGAGACAGCCAACCTGATTTTAAATGGTCATGGTCATCAGTAGTCATCACTACCTGCAATCCAAGGTCCAAAAGAATTCATGTAAATCATGGAAGTCATGGAAATCGGTAATTTCAGATACTTTGCAAATTCACCGTCATCACAGAGATAAAGCTGCATATCACTTGAATTTGTAACAATAGTACTCAAACTCAAAGCATTTATTTCAATAAGACTATTACAGGCACTTTTGAAAGTCAAAAAACAATAAAAAAACGCGAAGCGACTGTCCCAGTCACAAGACATAATAACTTGTGAAAGTACTGTACTATTACTACTATTTACTTCACGAAACTTGTTCTACCTATAAGAGCGTTTACGCCTTACAACGTTTCATACAAACTTTCAAGTCCTTATTTTTTTTAATGACTGATCACATTTTAATGAAACTTCATACGCACAAGCAGGATACATATGTCTAAAAAGTTACTAAAAAATATTTTCGAAAAATAATGTTGCAGCTAAATTAGACCGATTATAAATTATCCTTAGCATTTTTTCTTCTTTTTTAAAAGACATTTCAAAAATATTTTTAGTAACTTTTTAAACCTATGTATCCAGCTTATGAGCATTAAGCATCATTAAAATTGTTTCAGTCATTTCGGAAAATAAAGACTTGAAAGTTTGTATGAAATGTCGTAAGGCGTACACGCTCTTAATGTTTTAAAATAAAACAAACAGTCAAATCCACAAACCATTTAGCTCACCTTTCGATAGATAACCAACCCTAACAAATAACATTAGATCTGAATACATATCACATTACCTCCCCCCTACTGATCCCCCTACAGGCAATCTATCACGACTCGCTTGAATTCTCGAGCATTTTTGTAAATGTTGAGAAAGGCATTAGTTACACCTGACTCCTGAGCCTCGACGATAAAACCTTATAGCTTTGAAATTACAGACATTTGTGTATTGGGGAATGAATACGTAATAGGTGTTTTTAAAGTGCTTAAGATCTTGAAAATGCTATTACGAGCGAGTTTTTTTTTCGGTTTTGTTTGTGTACCTACTCTGGGTATTCGTGGCTTAATGGGAATGGGTTTTGTGGTGCGAGCTGTAGGTTTGAATCCAGGCAAATTTGATTTGTGTGGGAAATATATTATATTACCGCTGCTCCCCCTATGGTGAAGGCAAACATCGTGAGGAAACCGGTATCTCCTAGCTAATACTATTCGATGTTATCTGACACCCACCAACTCGCACTGGATCCGATGAACGGTATTCTTTTTCACAGAGAGAAGGCCGGTTTCCCAACGCTGGGAAAATGAAATGCTGATTATAAGGCTTGGTATTCATATTTTCCATGTGAACCTCTTTGTAAGGACTCCAGCAGTTCGACCGTCAATATAATTTACGCAAAAATAGTACAATTTGTTTTCCTCATAGATAGCAGAACAAACTTTGGAAAATTTCTTAAGGCATGAATGAGGCAGTTTCTTTTTTATCTAGATTGAAATGATTCCCCATCATGAACCCATCACTTAAATTTCGACGACTTGCTCTTAAATCAAATCAAATCATTTATTGCATCCATAATGCACATTTAACAGGTGGTCGAATAAAAAAATAATAGACACAATTATGGACCCTGTCGGGCACAGCAACTTTTAAATAAGTAGACCTCTTCTTTCTTTCAGGTCTTATCCCGATCTATAACCCCATCTAACTCCAAGGTAGCTAAGGAAGCAATATTTTACTATCAATTTTACTTACGAACACAAAACTTCTACCAAACAATGATTTATAACATGAACTTTCGATGAAAACTTTAAAATTCTACGGTAAATAAAATCTTGGGAAAATGGCTTTCTGCACCGAAGAAACTCGAGTTGGAATGAGAAAACTTCTTAGAGTTTGGGAACCGGGCATAGGAACCGGGTAACCGGGTAAAGAATGCTTCGACCTGGTTTCGTCTTTGTTGTCAGTAATTTTATTGACATTTCCGTGGTAGGTGTATGTCGTTTTATTTCCAAGTTTTGTGAAGAAGATGAGGTTTCATTGAAAGTTTTCTTTGTTTTGGAAAACGGATGTCGTGTCAAGTCTGTGTGTTCTTGGGGCAGTGATGAAGACCCAAATTAATATGGCAAGAAAACTACATAATAAACAAATCTCAGTGTTTTGTTTGTCTACACAACTAGCTTCAACACGATTGACAAAAGCGTGCATTAGCGTATTCGATTCCATAAAGTGACTGAGATCTAGACTTTTCCGTAATCGTTTTCACTGAAAGAAAGTTTTCGTGGCCTTCATAATTAGGTAAAACCGGCCAAGTGCGAGTCGGACTCGCGCACCGAGGATTCCAGATATTATATGACGTAACTAAAAATTTACGGATTTCGTAATTTTTCCATTTTCTGTGCTATAAGACGTTGCTTCGTACCAAATTTTAAGATTCTGAGTTCACGGGAAGTACCCTGCAGGTTTTGATTCCCTTGCGAGAGTCGAAAGTTTGCGGAAATTTGCGGCATAAACGGCTGTATCTTTTGATTGCGTAGGCTTAGTAGTTTGATTTTTCACATACACATATACACAGTATTTGATATAAATTCCAGCTTGATACTTCCACGCGTTTCTGAGAAAAAGGGTCTTGACAGACAGACGGACGGACAAAAAGTGATCCTATAAGGGTTCTGTTTTTTCCTTTGAGGTACGGAACCCTAAAAACGGATAAAAACACATAAAAAGTGATAATAATTCTATACTTAAAAAAAATAACATGTGACAATAATACCAGAAACAAACATAAAATTAAACAAACATAAAATTCTTATAAACAGTATACGCTTTTATAATAAGTTGCCGAAGTCAGTTACAGAACTGACCGATGGAAAGTTTAAAAATTATATTAAACGTGTCCTAATTAAAAAAGCATATTACAAAATTAAGGACTACGTTGAAGATAGAGAAGTTTGGCCTTAGCCCCTTCGCACATGCGGCTTCCCTGGTAGCTCATAAACGGCACAAATGTGTGGATGTCTCTAACTATTCTCAATCTTATTTTTTTTTTCCTTTCTTCTTTCTTTTTAATCAGATGCTTTACAATAGTTTTTAAATCATTACACCTTTTGTTTAGAATAGTTACAGCACGGATGACAACATTTGTGTCACTTATTTGATCTAGTCATTTTGTGATATTTTCTATTTTTTTGTTGTATAGACTCTTTTTCTTATTTACCGATTGTTTGTAAATGTGTGGACATTGTAGGCCTTATAGATTCCTAGATCCTTGGTAACTTTTTATTTCGTTCTACGTTTCGTAGTAAGCAACGACTTATTGTCAGGCCTACGATGTCCTCCCATACTTTAGTACTAATGCTGTAACAGTAATATTGTAAAACCAAATGATTTTAAAAGAGTAACCATGGAGTTTCTTGCCGGTTCTTCTCCATAGGAAACGACCAACGCGAACCGAGCACCTTTTTGCCGACGTTTTATAAGTGCCCCCTGTAGGCCTATGTAAAATAAAAATATTTTGATTTTGATTTTGATTTTGAAACTATTTTCGCCACAGTTTGCATCTTCCACGATCAACCTTCCCAGTTATACGTAACTAAATGTACAGTGTTACTTACATGATTGTACATATTGTACTCTATCCATTCAGCAGAAATCTATAGCCATTTCGTGAAAATTCTATTAAAACATTTTTCTACAATACCAGATTTATTTCATCGCGATGCCTAAACCGAACCGAACCTTAAAGATTGATCCATGCGGCTGGTATTATTTAACTACGAGCTTCTTCGTGGTTAAATAATACCAGCCGCATGGGTCGATCTTTAAGGTTAAGCCGAGCTTGTCGAGATTGGTCCGTGGATGGCTGACCATAATTACATACTGAGTTTCCTCCGTGCCTCGGAAAGCACGTTAAGCCGTTGGTCTCAGCTGTCATTTGTAGATCTTTGACAGTCGATACGAGTAGTCAGAAGTAAAATTCTGACATCCAGTCTTACCAAAGGGTATCGTATTACCCTGTTACCGGGTTGTGGAGGCAGTCGCTTCATGTAAAATACTGGTACTCAGCTGCCGGTTAGACTGGAAGCCGACCCCAAGATAGTTTGGAAAAAGGCTAGGCAGATGATGACAACGACGAGTACAAAAATGCTACGAAAACACCTATAAAAAGGTGCTACGTGTTCAAATATTTGTGCTTGTGACTGTACACCCGCTGGCTTAACGCTCACAATAAATCCTTGTCAATCAATGTGCATTAGCACGGCTTACCCACGCTCCAAATATAAAGCTACGCCACAGGCTTAAATTGTCATAAAAAATCAATGAACTGCGCAGTTTTTGTAAACGCTCGGCCACAAGCTACGCGTTCAATCGATGTCGCGCGTTTTATGATAGCGACTCCGGAGAAAACAAATTAATAAAAAAGGTGTGTAAAACATGCTACAAGTCACCGCAATGTGACGGTACTCAGTGATGGAAACAAGTAGTCGATACACGCATCATCCCAGGTTGTGAAAAGGGCGTAACAGGAAAATGTGTTCGAAATATTCTTTGGTAAAGACAAAAATTATGAACGTTTAATTACAATTGATTAATCTTCTGAGTTGGAATATTCATGAAGCGATACCCAAATTAAGGTGTCTTCTCTTGCGGAAAATGTTTTAAACCGCGCCGTATCGTACTCGTAGGAATATTTTTTTCCTCCCCTTGGCGTTTTCTGTCTCCAATCAGAGACAGAGTCTTTTGTTTTTAATTGGTGCCGTGTTTTTATTTTAGCATATTATTGGTATACTTCTTGCCCAATGCTTTGGAATATTCTTAGTAGTTAAATTGTGAATTACGACCAAATAAAAACTGTCGTAGGTATTTCAAATATTTTTTCTATTCTTAAATTATTTTACCCGTAGATTAGGTAATGTTTGATTCCCATTGCATTTGCTCTAAAAGGTTCTTAACAAATCTATCGCATCTCTATAATTATACAGGGTGTTTGGAAGGGAGCTGTACATACGCCTAGGGTAGAAACTAGGGATAGTCTGCTACCTACCCCCGCCCATTATATTGACCTTGGCCTCAAGGTTTTTTTTTTAATTTATTATTATTTTTTATTTGACTTTTTTATGATTTTTTGACTAAAACTACCTGTAGCTCAAAATCTATCCATGGGACCGGTCGGCTAATGGTCTTGTTTTAATCGTTAGAGTCTTAGGGTCCTGCAAAAAATTATTTTACACCAGAAAATTGTGGAGAAGAAAAGTTATGGGGCCTGAAGTACCGTAAAAAATAAAAATAAATTAAAAAAAAACCTTGAGGCCAAGGTCAATATAATGGGCGGGGGTAGGTAGCAGACTAACCCTAGTTTCTACCCTAGGCGTATGTACAGCTCCCTTCCAAACACCCTGTATATTATATATTCTTTTGTGTTTGTATACGATACCGTGCTATTTGATAAATAACGCCAGTTCATTAGCACTTAGCGATACTTTAATATAAGTCATCATAATATGCCTGCCATTTGCCAACTACATATGTTGGGGTCGGCTTCGAGTCCAGCTGCAGCGGGCAGCTGAATACCAGTATTTTACATGAAGCGACTGCCTATCTGATCTCCACAGCCGAGTTAGTACTGGGTAATACGATACCCCTTGTAAGACTGGTTTAATAAAAGTCCTAGATATTATTTTACACCATTCACAAACAAGCACGAGGCCCATGTGGTGGATTACCAACTCTCCCTCACACCAAAAGATAGCATGTGCCAAAACTGTTGGAACATTACAGATTAGTAACGCTAAACCATTTTCTTAAACAAAAACAAAGTATTCTCTTGCTGTCTAATCAACAAAATCCTCCCCCAAAAACACCAACATACACAAACATATCCCCTCAATAACTATCTGTCAACAGAAGGCTGCACTCAGCACTCAGGTCCGTCAAGGAAATCGGCTTCACACTCGACTGGGCCGGACGGCCTGGCAGGCTGCCACGACGTCCGAGCTTTAATCTCGTACGGTTATGCCTGCATACGGCTTAAGCTAGGTTTACACGGGCAATTTTGAAAGAGTTTATTGCCTCGCAACAGTTGCTCGAAAGTAATATCCTCCCGAGCCAAACACAACGGAGATTAGCCAATTACGCAGTGCACCACGGAGTGCACCTGTGCACAAGTATGTGCACAGGTGCACGCTCTTTTCCTTTACTCTCATATTTTGGTTGTATGGCAATCCAACACGACCGGAGAGAAATCAGGCACATTCCTAATGAAATCCCATTCGCACTTTTAGTCCAGCCCGGCAATCCAACCCAGCACCCCACGCTCGGCAGGAATGGCCTGGCTCGGAAGTAATCTTCAAAAGTTTATGTAACTTGTGGTTTGAAAGATAAGCTTCAGTTTGAGTTATATAACTCAGGGTGTTTGGTGCATCGTGTGCCAAATTGAAATGGTCCCCCCCAGTCGACCTTTCAAACCCCTAAACAATTCTCATACCCTGTGGATTTTTTTTCATCGACTTTTTGTTGTTTTATTAAAAAAATACCCAAATTTTACATTCAAATGCAAATTTAAAAAAAAGTATAAGTCGTAGACTCTGAATTTTAATTTTATTTAGATATGTATTGTATTCCAGTATTTTTAAATTCAAAATTAGTGACATTAGCCATCTAGTTTTTTTTTAATTTACTCGCAAAGTTTCGGACTCAATTAAAGCTGTCCATGTTGCAGCTATTTACAAGAGAATAAAAAAAAAAAAACAAAAGCAACCGGGATCTTCCAACTTCCTCAAAAAATTTCTAGTCTATCCTCTTGCTAGTGATGTGCCACATGCCATAAAAATATTTTTACAACTTTGTGAATTCGCTAGAATTGTGAATCGAGTCACGAAATATTAAATGTACAGTGTTACGAGCACTAACATGTACTTATACATTAAGCAGAAATCTACAGCCATTTTCTCGTGAAAATTCCATTGAAGCATTTTTCTACAATACCAGATTTATTTCATCGAGAAGCTCGTGGTTAAATAATACCAGCCGCAGGGTACGATCTTTAAGGTTAAGCCGTGCTTGCCGAGGTTGGTCCGTGGATGGGTGACTATAATTTCATACCGAGTTCGCTCCGTGCCTCGGAAAGCACGTTAAGTCGTTGGTCCTGGCTGTCATTTGTAGATCTTAGACAGTCGTTAAGAGTAGTCAGAAGCCAAAAGTCTGACATCCAGTCTTACCAATGGGTATCGTATTGCCCAGTTACTGGGTTGTGATGGTCAGATAGGCAGTCGCTTCATGTGAAATACTAGTACTCAGCTGCATCCGGTTAGACTGAAAGCCAACCCCAAGAAAGTTTAGGAAAAGGCTAGGCAGATGATGATGTTTGACGATGTGTTCCCCAATGCCTGGATTGGTCGCGATGGCCCTATTGAAGTAGTACCTCCCTAGTCGGAACCTCCGTGGCGTACATACCACCTCTTTGGCACGTCTCCAGACATAAAAATCTAGCGGAGTTAGGTCTGGGGAACGTGCCGGCCATGAAATAGGGCTATCGCGACCAATCCACGCATTGGGGAACACATCGTCACACAAAATTATTAAATAAATGTTAAAAAACCGGCCAAGTGCGAGTCTTACTCGCACACAGGGTTCCATAGCTCCAAACAATATAATAACAATATTTTGAACTGTCATTCATTAGTTAGTAGTATTAGTTAGTAAACTTCCACACAACCGCAAAACTAAATTTGTTTTTCATAGTATGTTCATGAAAAACAATGTTACTGCTGCAGTTTGATGAAAAAGTCCCATATCTCAAAAACTAAACATCATATCTTATTGAAACCAATTTTCGTTGATAGTTTTTTTTACGTTCTACAATCCTAAATATTTTCAGAATTTTCCTCCTCTTACTTTAGAAATTAGAGGGGGGGGACACACATTTTACCACTTTGGAAGTGGCCCTAGCGCAAACTATTCAGTTTAGAAAAAAATGATATTAGAAACATCAATATCATTTTTGAAGACCTATCCATAGATACCCCACACGTATGGGTTTCCTGAAATTTTTTTTTTGGTTTTCAGTTCTAAGTATGGGGACCCCCTTAATTTATTGTTTTTTTTCTATTTTTGTATGAAAATCCTAATGCGGTTTACAGAATACATCTACTTACCAAGTTTCACCAGTATAGTTCTTATAGTTTCGGAAATAAGTGGCTGTGACATACAGACGGACAGACAGGCAGACAGACAGACAGACATGACGAATCTGGGTTCCGTTTTTTGCCATTCGGCTACGGAACCCTAAAAATGCATTTTTTTTATTTCTAGAACCCTCCTTCCCCCTAAAAGCGAGATACGAGACAGATTTTACCTTATAAGAGTGAGATAACAGATTTAATAAGTTTTTCAGGTATTACTTAAGCAAAAATATGTTTTGAAATCATAATTAGGAATTTTATATTTTGTGACTCGATTCACAATTCTAGCGAATTCACAAAGTTGTAAAAAGATTTTTGTGGCATGTGGCACATCACTAGCAAGAGGATAGACTAGAGATTTTTTGAGGAAGTCGGAAGAACCCGGTTGCTTTTGGTTTTTGATTTTTTGATTGATATTGATTGATTGATTATTGATACGATTGCTCCTGTCTTAACAGGCATATTCAACCAATGTTTGGACAGCGGCAAGTTTCCCGACTTGATGAAACATAGTAAAGTAGTACCAATTTTCAAATCAGGTTGTAAGAGTGATCCCTCTAATTATAGGCCTATATCTGTGCTTCCAGCACTGAGTAAAATCTATGAAAAAATCATGCTGGACCAGTTGTTGTCTCACTTCAACTCTAATAAGATACTGCATAGCCAGCAGTTTGGCTTCACGAAGGGTAGGTCGACAACGGACGCGGGAGTAAAACTCATCAGTCACATTTTGGAGTCCTGGGAGAAGTCCCAGGATGCTATTGGCATCTTCTGTGATCTTTCAAAAGCGTTCGACTGCGTCGACCACAAAACACTGATCTGTAAATTACACCACTACGGAATTCGTGGACAAGCTGCTGATCTTGTTCTCTCTTATTTATCAAACAGGCTGCAAAAAGTAAATGTAAATGGGGCGACGTCCTGCGGGTCTATAGTCAAGATGGGCGTGCCCCAAGGTTCAATTCTCGGCCCTTTCCTGTTTCTTGTTTATATTAATGATCTCCCTTATATGATGGCCAAATTTTCGGATATAATTCTATTTGCTGATGACACTTCGCTAATCTTTAAAATTGATAGAAAAGATACGGACGTCTTACATGTTAACGAAAGCCTAACTATTCTCTCGAAATGGTTCGCAGCCAACAATCTTTTATTGAATACGAATAAAACAAAATGCCTTAAGTTTTCTTTACCAAATGTACCACAACGTGACCTAAATTTAAATCTTGACGGCAAGAAGCTTGATGTTATAGCGGCAACTGTATTCTTGGGGATTACTATCGATTCAAAACTGCAGTGGGGCGCGCACATTAGAACTCTTTCAGGAAGGTTAAGCTCAGCTGCCTATGCAATCAGAAAAATAAGGCAGTTAACTGATATAGCCACAGCTAGGTTAGTATACTACGCTTATTTCCATAGTATTATGTCCTATGGCATTCTGCTGTGGGGATCGGCAGCAGACGTTGATTCAATTTTCATACTGCAAAAGAGGGCAGTCCGCGCTATCTACAAAATGGGTCCTCGTGAATCCCTCAGAGAAAAATTTAAAGAAATCGATATACTGACTCTGCCTTCACTTTATATTTTAGAATGTATTTTATATGTCCGCAAAAACCGAGGACTTTTCAAAATTAGAAGCGACTTCCATAATATAAATACACGCAGTAAACACGAAATTGTAATACCCAAATTCAGATTAACCAAAACTAGCAAGTCTTTTCTTATAAACAGTATACGCTTTTATAATAAGTTGCCGAAGTCAGTTACAGAACTGACCGATGGAAAGTTTAAAAATTATATTAAACGTGTCCTAATTAAAAAAGCATATTACAAAATTAAGGACTACGTTGAAGATAGAGAAGTTTGGCTTTAGCCCCCCTTCGCACATGCGGCTTCCCTGGTAGCTCATAAACGGCACAAATGTGTGGATGTCTCTAACTATTCTCAATCTTATTTTTTTTCCCTTTCTTTTTAATCAGATGTTTTACAATAGTTTTTAAATCATTACACCTTTTGTTTAGAATAGTTACAGCACGGATGACAACATTTGTGTCACTTATTTGATCTAGTCATTTTGTGATATTTTCTATTTATTTTTTGTTGTTGTATAGACTCTTTTTCTTATTTACCGATTGTTTGTAAATGTGTGGACATTGTAGGCCTTATAGATTCCTAGATCCTTGGTAACTTTTTATTTCGTTCTACGTTTCGTAGTAAGCAACGACTTATTGTCAGGCCTACGATGTCCTCCCATACTTTAGTACTAATGCTGTAACAGAAATATTGTAAAACCAAATGATTTTAAAAGAGTAACCATGGAGTTTCTTGCCGGTTCTTCTCCATAGGAAACGACCAACCCGAACCGAGCACCTTTTTGCCGACGTTTTATAAGTGCCCCTGTAGGCCTATGTAAAATAAAAATATTTTGATTTTGATTTTGATTTTGTTTTTTTTTATACCCATGTAAATAGCTGCAACATAGACAGCTTTAATTGAGTCCGAAACTTTGCGAGTAAAAAACTAGATGGTTAATGTCACTTATTTTGAATTTAAAAGTACTGGAATACAATACACATCTAAATAAAATTAAAATTCAGAGTCTACGACTTATACTTTTTTTTAAATTTATATTTGAATATAAAATTTGGGTATTTTTTTAATAAAACAATAAAAAGTCGATGAAAAAAAATCCACAGGGCATGAGAATTGTTTAGGGGTCTGAAAGGATAGCAGATGACCCCCCCAGTCGACCATTTCAGTTTGGCACACGTTGCACCAAACACCCTGTATATAGCCTTGTGTTTTTTCTGCATTACTTGAGGCGCTAAATGTTTTCTTATTCTTTTGTATTCCGTTAGTAGTTCCGTTATCATTCACTTTGCATTCATGTCTTCTCCCACACAATTAATTCTTCTTTTGTTTTATCTTTCTATCCTCCTATACATCGACATGCGTATATGCGTATGTGTTAGTAATAATTACATGCATTCTAAACTCCGATTTGCTTTGTTGATTGCGATTTGATTATTTCATTTGTTGCGCCATGTGCATATTATGTAGCTTAATATGGTGTGGCGGTACCCGTATTAAATTCCGGCAAAAACGATTGTTTGATTGTATTGGAATCGCAGTCAATTGCTTACAGTTGTCAACTTGAGCAATAAACTTGCCAGTGTAAGCGCACCTTTAGCGGCTTATGCAGCTAAATGGTGCAGAGTTGCGATGACCTGGTTCTGGGCTCAGGGTCGCAGGTTCGTCCCGGGAAATGAATCTGTGTGGCCTTGTCAGGTTTTGGTAATAGATGTTCGCATTCGTAAAGGCGGTCAATTTCGTTTTGTAAGTTATTTGAGATTGGCTATACGACTATTTTCTGGGTTGCTATCTATAACTTTCATACATATTATGTGACTACTCATTTTCAATATTTATGCTCTGCGCACAGAAATAATCTTCGTTCTTCCAATAATCGTGTTCTATGTTGTCCTTCTCACCGCTCTGGTTTTCTCAAATCGTCTTTCTTTGTCCAGGCTGTCTTCCTTTGGAATGCGCTCCCTCTGAACATCAGGTTGGCCAACAGTCGGTTCACATTTAAAGTTATAACTCGGGAACACTTACTTAAGAAGCTGGCAGATTCACCTCATAATTAAATTGTTGTTAGTTTGTCTCTCTCTTTACTTTTTGTTTATATGTATGTATTTATGTATTTATCGTTATATTCTATTTGTAAATGTTTTCTTACCATTTGTTATGCTGCACCTACTATGTTTTCTCTCTGCATCACCCTAAGGTAGACTGGCAGAAAATGCCCAAGGCATTAAGTCCGCCTTTGTACAGTGTTTTTTTCTATTCTTTAGCATAAAGTTTAAATAAATAAAAATAAATAATATTGGATGAAATATTAAGTGTACAATAATGTCTTGTTATTCTGATGGATTATTTTCTTATGTAATGAGGATTTTGAAGGGTTTAATTTATGCAAATTAACTGAGTCATCATCTTAATATCAGCCCGAAATCCCCCACTGCTGGGTATAGGCCTCCCCTTGTTCTGCCACACTTCAGGGTTCTGTGCGTCCCCTATACAGGTGTTTAACGCGATTTTGACGATATCGTCGACCCAACGAAGTAACTAAGTAGGTATTTTATTTATTTGTCATCTTAGCACTAATTAAGTTCTTTCTTTTCAGGTAAGTTACCATCATGAATAAAAACGTGCTGTACCGGATGTTAAGGTAAAAGCTTCTTTGCACTGCGTTACAATAAAGCAGATTATTAATTGAATCCCATACAGAAGTTGAAATAGATTTTCTTAGATATCAGTTTGATGATGTAAATAGTACGCAGAACTGAAGTAGGGGTGACCAAGTGCTAACGGGTCAGAGTAGCGAGGGCTAGGTCATGAATTCGAAGGTCATGTTGTGTAATTTATATCTATTATCAAAAATATGATGATTGATGAGTGATTACGAACCGCGCCTGCCCACAGGGAGTATGCTAGTTAGCCAGCTGTGAAAACTTACCAAGTTATGCTGCAGATAGCCGAGTATTCCAAAATAGATTTCTCGTCATTACTAAAAGAAAATGTCAATAGTGGTGAAACAGTGTAATTCGCTGTCCTACCGTACGGTAGAAATTACACTTTTAAGCATTAACACTGTAATATTGATAAAAACTCATGTAAGGACTTGAGGGAAGCCTTAAAGCAGCAGTGGGACAGCATAGACTATTAAAAATAAATAAAAATCATGTTGTTTCTTGCAGGTTCTTCTTTATAGGACCGAGTACCCAGAATCGTGATGCTTTATAAATGCCCTCCCTATATCAGAATAAACACTTTAATTTTAATTTCAATACAATAACTCACTGATAATCCCACTTTAACTGAAACATAATAAAACCGCATACTATATAACTTTACCCGGTAATTTTTCGGCGCTGAAAAGTTAACTAGTTGGTAAAACTATTTTCTTTACACCCCGGTGGCTCGTTTGAATTTCAAATGGCTCATTCGGAGTGGTTGCAGATGTTAAACTGTCAAGTTTTTGGTAACCATGGTAACCGGAAATTTGTGACAAGTTGGGGTTCCTGATTTTAAAATAATTTCGATTGACAATTAACATCACGCTCGTAGTTTCCGAAGAGATAAGCATAGTGAAGCCACCGTGTAATAGAGGGCACGCCAGTTGGCTTTACCAATCACAAATCTACTGAGAACTTTATAATAAGAACATTCAGGTGCCTTTTGTCTACGACCTAGGAGTCGAACCAAGGATAAACAACCACTCATCAGTTAGAACAACAGCAACCATGACGAATGAGCATTTTATGTCCATGGACTAAAAACCAACAAGTGGACATTTGCCTGTTTTGGTTCGGACGACATGATTTAACACATTTTTACTTTTTCTTTTGTTTTGACGATATGGATATGCTCGATGGATGTCCTCCGCCCTGGGGAGAGCGAAGGGATCTGTCAGACTCGTACTAACTAAAACCAGACCGATGTTCTCTCGCACACTTGCGTCGGAGGGCAGCGGGATCTCATGCGACTACCGCTTCCCTGAACTAGTCCGCTTGACCTGTGCAGGCCTCGTCCCTGGGGGGAGTGAGGTGTACGTTCCCGTTACGCCTTTGAGAGGCGCACGTGGATCACAATGCTCCGCCGTTTCGGGTCTAGTGTGATGATGGGCGACGGATGTCACCAAATCCATCGCCCCTAGACCTGTTTATGAGGGCCGGAAGAGGGCGTAGTCCGTCCTCTGCAAACGCCCGGTGAGTCTGTTGGCAGATGGGAAGGAGCTCGAGATCTCCCTCACTCTTTCCGCAGCTTCCTTCTGCGATATGACGGTTTTGCAAAATGACACCACCGCGTCCCAGGACTCCGTGCTGCCGACCATCGCGCGCACAACGGTCGGCAGGGACAGGTCTCCTCCTACCTCTGTAACGAGGACACGGCGCGGCTCGTCCCCCGCGGCACATTCCGCTAGCGTATGCCACCCCGTTTTCTCCAGACAGTGGACGCAGTGCACCGGGCGTCCGGCTCCCTGCTTATGCGATGCACCAAAGCCGAAGTAGTGGTTTCCCGAAGAAGCCATGCACCGAGAGCACCTGCGTTAACCCAAAACGTCAGGGATCCCTGCTTCCTCCCGAGCCAGTCGTCGAATACTGCCAGGATCGCCTCGATTGAGTCGAGGCAGGTGGAGGGAAGGTCAAGCCTCCTCCGCCATTCCGCCACCATACGACTCAACACCTAGCTTAACTAAATGTGACAATGTGTACCTAAATGTGTGTGTGTGTGTAATGTGTCCCCCCCGTAGTCTGCTCAAGCTGTCTCAAACCTGTTCCGCGTCGAATATTTAATTTTTGTCCGTCTGTCTGTCGGGCGGTCTGTCTGTTTGTTCCGGCTAAACTCCGAAACGGCTGGACCGTAGCCGATAGCTGATGTTGTTAGGAGTAACGTACTTTTATTTTAAAAAAAGGATTAGGGTTCCGTGCAAAAAAATTATAACTCTTGAAATTGTTAACAAAATCCTATTCTCATAGGGAAGTAATATTTTTATTATAATTTCACGAGGACGAAGATCGCGGGGCACGTCAGCTAGTTATTAATATTTCTCTTAAGTCGCCTTATACTGGTAAGTACACCAAAAAGCAAGTCGATCCATTTATTCTATAGCAACCACTCGCTTTCATATAAATAATAGTTACACCCTAAATGTGGGGGCTTGGCAGGGTGCGGACAATTTTTTTAATGATGATGCCCTTGATGGCGAAAGAGCTAAAGCTTCCATTACTAAATGGGTTCAGAAGTAGAATTGTATGCCTTTACACGTGTATACATTTACATAACATCGCGCATATAATCCCAGACGGGTTAGACAGAGGTGTGCCTACACCCATATTTCTAATTATGTTTAAGTCCCAAGTGATAGTGGGCCATCATATACCGTCAACAAATGGTACATATCCAGCCTCCGTGGCGGCTACTGAGAAATTCCTGACAGAAAAACTAAAAACATTTTGGACCCGACTCGGAAATCAAACCTAGGACTTTAAGCTCAGCAGTCGCGCTTGCGAACTGTACTATACATTTATTTTGAACGTATTTGGGGCTGGATAAGTACAATTATTATAGTTCATACAAATAAGAGATCAACCTCGGAATGAGAGATAATAAGCTGAATTTTCGTATACAGCTAACTCGGACGTGGTTTGCGATGGATGCGCTTCCACAATAGCCTTCAATTCTTCATTATCAACTTTGGTATCCGGCCGTCCACGGGCCTTATTCTGCAGATCGAAATTTCCAGAACGAAAACGTTTGAACCAAAAACGCACTATGCTTTCTTTTGCGACACCGTCGCGATATTCGAGCCGTTTCTGCAGCACTACACAATTACGGGTTTTCAAACACAAAAGCATGAGTAAATAGCTAAATAAATAGTATAAATTTAAAATTGGAATTCCAAACAAAAGAGTCGCAGTACGGTTGTTACAAAAGCACAGAGAACGCTGCTGCACATTCTCTGCTAAGTCCCTTAGTCGCCTCTTACGACACCCGCGGGAAGACATGGGATGGTGCTATTCTTTACGTCCGACACCATACAGAGCAACAGGTAGTAATTTCCACATCTATTTTTCATATCCATAAAAAAAAACCCCGCGAACGAACTCGCAGGCAGCAGCTAGGAAAATCTAATGAGCTGAGTGCCAATACATATAAGTTTTTAAACTGACATGGTCACTAACACTATCGATAACACTTGTAACGGGATATTTACCATGTTTATTATTTGTTTTGAGTTCCCGATATTTCGGCGCTGTTGCAAACGCCATGATCACGGATAAAATGAAGTCATTGCGGGTGGATGTTTATGGGCTGACAAATAGGTCTACCTTTATTTTTGTTCGTTTCTTGCGCTCCGTACCACTAGCACTGCCACTAGCAATGTTAACCTTATTAACCCCATCCGAATCCTTTGGTCCCGTTTGAGGGCCCCTTTTGGGCATCGCGCTTACGTGATCGCTGACGTCATTGATCTCTACTACACGTACGATTAGAGTTTAAGTTTGCCTGTATGAATGTAACCCATTTGGGTTCCTCGGGGTCTTAACGGCGGATGATGTAACTAACCCATATGGGTTCCACGGTGCCATGCAGGTTAAAATAGTAAAGCATAAAATTTGCTACAAATTTTAAATGAAATATTTTGTCATGAGCTCAATATTTTTTTAGGTAGAGGGCAGTGAGCAATTTGTCTTGCGGTCAACCGTGAATATCTGTGCATACCACCTTGAATTTTGAATAATTTAATAGTCTGTAGCACACCCTTAAGTATGTATATACCTTTTCCGTTACAGCCTGTATATAAAATTCTCGTGTGTGAAGTTATGCGTTATGATGATTAAAGGACTCAGCGTCTTCTGCTTTCTCTTGCTCCGTATTACTTGGGGTCGGCGCAACACGGTTTTCCTCCATTCATCATCATTTATATTCATCACTGTTATAAAAAGAAACCAAAAAGAACACTTTAAAGAAAAACAAATTGTTTCGATAAAAAACCTGAAAATTGAAAGGTTTGTACCTACGTTAAGCTGTTAGTCTTGTCATCCGTGAGTCTAGACAAAAATAGCAACGTCAATAGAAAAGTTATCAGCTGGGACGTACCCATGAAATAAAATGTTTTCCACCCATTGCTTTTTTGTTTTAGAGACGAATTTTGGAGGGCGTGGGAATAAGCCCTTTGAAAGTCGTCAAAAGCACAATAGTCTGTCAATCAGTCTAAGGGGTGTCGTGTTACCGAGTACCTGGGTTGTGGAGGTGAGATAGGCAGTGGCTCCAGGTAAAATACTAGTATTCAGCTACACCTAAACTAATTCATAATTATTTCTATAAACTGGTTTTACAAAACACTTTTACATGTCACATCATGTTATGTTTTAACACTAGATGAAGCCGGTGTTTCGTCTAGCTCACCGTTCGTCCGTCTTATGACGACAGACCGTGTCGACGGCGCGTTCGTGTTCCACGCGCGCCTCAAGGAGATGTCAGCAAATCAGAAGGGGTCCGAAAGGGCCGATGCCTGCCAGGGCTGCGGGTTGTTCGAAAGAGATACTGTGGCCCTGGAACATAAAGGGCTAAGAAGGAACATGGATGGGTTTTAGTCAGTCAAGTCTGACACTCCCTTCCGCTCCGCCCAGAGCGGGAGAAGTCATTTAATGATTTCCCATCCTAAAAAAAAAACTCAGAGGTGACTGCCTCTTTTAAGGTCCAGACATAATCTTGGTCAACTCACATGAGGATTATGCAAATTAGTGTCTGAGATGGTCGTTTGAAGAAAGAACCATACAGATTCGAGTGGACCTGTTCTAGAAACTACTAGAAGCTGAACTCAAAATAGTTGGGAAAAGGCTACAAAACATAATACAAAAAATAATGACCAGATTTCATGAAATTGTTTGAAACTCGAGGAGCCATCTTAAACAGTCTCTTTCTGGAAGTGTATTTTGTATTTTATTCTCATTGCCATAAGGTTTCCCTCAAAGGTAAAATAACTGTTGAATTACTGTAGTTATTCGCCTCGTTGGTCTGCTGAGCATGGAGAAAATGTGTTATTGGGTTTTTCGGTCAGTATGGAGCAAACACGTAGTCTGGATTTGGCTCCGGTTGATGGCAATAGGCTCGTCTCCTAATACATGGGACCTAAACATAACTGGAGAAATGTGGGTGTAACATTAGGTGATGATACCTAATGTTACACCCTATAATCCTATAATGAACCATCAGCCTATAATGTTCCCACTGCTGGGACACAAGCCTCCTCTCTATGAGAGGGAGTGAGCTGTAATCCACCCAGCCCAGCCCAGTGAGGGTCGGAAGATGTGACATGTCTTCGAATTTCTAGTTCTAGGACATGCCGGTTTCCTCACGATGTTTTCCTTCACCGTTTTTGAGAGCAGCGATGATGAAAAAAAATTACATAAAGTAATGCGCCTGCCTGGGTTCGAACCCACGGCTTACTGCTCGTAAGTCGGGCCTGCCACCACTGGGCCACCGCTGCTCTCACATTACTCTCACATAAGGTATATATACCTCTGCAAAACCCTTCGAGGTTTCCAAGCGTGATGATAACTATGTTTTGTTTGTAATAACCGCAGCGTGTTACACTATCCCCTATCAGTATATGTGTTGACAACTGTTGTCATTAATTACCCGCCATTGACATCAGTGTCGGTGGTTGATGACAGATCATTAAACACGTTCCGTTCTACACCCGAAACGTTTGAACTGTGACATGTAATTAATTTGTTTGTGTGTAAACTTGATTACAGGTTAATTAATGCTTTTAAAGTAGAGTTATACTTTGTTGAATTATTTATTGAATAATCGAGTTACTAATAAACCATTTTATTTTATCAGATTTAATGTTGCACTGCTAGACAAAGGCCTCCCAATAAATTCTGCAAGATTCTCTTCTTCTGCGCCACCTCAAGCTTTTTTAATTTTCGTCCCTCTATAACTGTGCCCTTTGTGGAATACTTTTCGTGCTCATTTAGTTTCTTTTTGGGTGCGCTGGAAGATAGACTTCGAAATTCCTGCTGAGCGCTGTCAACTGACAATGCGTCCAAGTGATTGCATTGTATTCCAATGTTTCATCGACACATTGGTAATTCTATTGATGAAACTCTTTGCTGCGCTAAGCCAACAAATCAGCAAAGTATTACTATCGACGGTCACTTGACTGTACATGTGTCTCGTGTCCAATGTCCCCTACATTAGTATGTTCACTATCTATGTAAGCACAAACAAGTACATCAAAAGCATTTGAACGACCAAAGTAAGTCGCAAACAAACAGAAAACGTGCCACAAACGATTCGCGCAGTACAAACATTGCTATCTGATTAAATCGCTAACTACGCCGGTATTTGTATGTTTGTCACCGATTCTGTGTGTGTATACGTCTGTTGGACGTATGGGTTGTGTGTGTACGTCTGTCGGACGTACGGGAGTCCATTGGGAATCGGTAATGAATGTTTGCATAAAATTCGATTAATTTCACCGCGGTGTTTAGTTAGCTTGTCGTTTGTTTTTGGTTTTATTTGTGCTATATTGTGCATTTGGTATTTGGTTAGAAATTCGAATCAGGTCAGTGCACTTAATTTTTTTTAAATATATTGCTGACGTCATTTGCACAACAATATTACAAATGCACTTTTTGCATTGTTTCACTCCAGTTTAAGAGAAATTCCAGGGAATATTTTATGTCAAGTAGTCGAGTGGAATAAAGCAATGTGAGTAAGAAGATCGTGGCTAAAATAATAACAGCCGCAGGGGTCGATCATCAAGGTTAAGCAGCGCTTGCAAAGGTCAGCCGTGGAGGGGTGACCACCCATTACATACCGAGTTTCCTCCGTGCCTCGGAAAGCATATTAAGCCGATGGTCCCGGCTGTCATTTGTATATCTTTGTACCTGCAACGACTGTCAAGGCTTTGTGGAAAGTCTGATAACCAGTCTTACCAAGGGGTATCGTAGATATTACCCAATACACAGTACTAACAGCTGGGTTGTTGAGGTCAGAAAGGCATTCACTCCATCTAAAATACTGGTATTCAGCTGCATCCGTTTAGACTGGAAGCCGACCCCGAGATACCTAGGATAAGGCTAGGCAGATGATGAGTGGAATAAATAAATTACCTATTATTTATTGATTTTTTACTTCAAAATACCTACATATAAAATAAGAAGTTGATTATGCCACACAACGCAAACCTCTCAGGGTTTATCTGTGTGTGCGAGCCGTTCATTGGTTAATTTAGCAGACATTGTTTTTTTTTCATGTAATAAATACTTACAAGCATGATGATTACAAATCAAAACACTTCTCTACGCAAGGTAAGCCGTTGTGTAATGAAATGTTTCGATTTATACTTATAGCTTTTCGAACTCGTGTAGTATAACGTTTGCAAGTCTTCTGGAAGTTTATTAAGAAAGTAAAGTATTAAATATTCTGCAACCCTCATTCAGTACAAATTGTGGCTTTTGGTAGAATGTATTTATTTTTAAACGTAATAGAACTCAGAAAGTCTGGTCTAAAAAAGAATTTTGAAAATCGGTCCACAATTGGCGGAGTAATCGCGTAACAAACACACAAAAAAAACATACCGTCGAATTGAGAACCTCCTCCTTTTTTGAAGTCGGTTAAAAATGCAGTTGTAACTTTGGTCGGGATATTCAAACCTGACCTTATAAATGCATGTACAAAGAAAAGAATTGCACTATAATACTACTAAGAATTTCCCACCAAATGCCTATTGCAACTGTATATTTTTTCATTGCCTTCTTGCAGTTTAAAAGAAATTATAAGAATAGAATCAAGCAGTGATCAAAAATTTAGTTGCAATTATAGTAACGCGTTAATTTATGCAAAACTCTAACCTTGGAAAATGCATGGTTTATCTGAAGGTTGTACTGGATGTAACATAATTATGTACAAATAAAACATGGAAAAAAACTGTATTTATAATAGTTATCCTTTCCAGTCATACAAATTCAAACTTATAATTTTCAAATTCATACTTAGGGTAAACTTGCCTAATTCGTACTTACGCCAAATTCGTACTCCACTTAAAACTCGGCTTCGGTAAGAGCTATCAGCGCCTCTAGTGTCAAAAAATTGATGTAACACTCGGCCATTTTACCACCAGACAGATGGCACCTGTGAAGCTGTTCTCGACAAAAATATTTAAAAAGTAAGTTTTTTTCAACTATTGCTGTAATATTTTTACACACTTCGTAAGAGTTTTATTCAAATTAGGTCGTGTTAACCTATTTTACGATTTGATACGTATTATTGTGTATCTTTCCGATTTAATCTGACGTGTTATCATACTCGTAACTCTTGTCGACTTTTTTGGGGGTTAATTTAACTTTTATTTGGCTCTTGCTCCTATTTCGTACTTCGACTTAAGTTCTTAAAACGTACTGGTACGATTTAGTTATAACTGCGATGATTGCCGAGAATTGGCGAAGACCATCCGTCGAATTTGTTAAGAATTACTACTTGCTTTAATAACACATTGTTGATTATGATGCTGATTCTCAATACTGTATACCAATGAATAGATCTTATAGTACGAATTAAGGATATAGCTGTACGATTTGGGCTGAATGATCTTAAATCGTACTTTTATTAGATTTTTTTAAATTGTTTATTTCTTTAGAAATTTGTAAGGTTTATGTTAAATTTGATTATAGAAACAATAAAGCATTTAGCAAACAAAAATTACTTGTAATTAAAACTAATTTACCTTTCCTTATTTCTTAAATATGATGGTTTTCTCTTAAGGGGTACGAATAAGGCATGTTTACCCTATAATATAAATGCAAAAGTAATTCTGTCTATTGGTCTGTCTGTTAACTTTCACGCCATAATGGCTTAGCGAATTTCGTCATATTTGGCACACCGTTGGACAGTGCCCTGGGTTAAGTCAAAATAGTTATTTGTGCAACAAGAGAGCAAAGTTGGTTTTTGCCGCGAGTGTTGATTTTGAATCCCGAGTAAGCGAAGGATTCTATATTTGAATCACGAGCGTAGCGAGTGATTCTAGGTTAGAATCCTGAGTGCAGCGAGGGATTCAAAGACACGAGATGCAAATAACTTTGGTCTCGTGTAGCACATACAACTTTTCACTTCAGCAGCGAGAACACTTTAGGAGATAAAATAATAAACAGGAATAGATTGAAATAACTATTTATCGTGAATCAAAATAATTAACATTGTAGGTAGAGGTACTGTTCTCGTCGCTAGTTTCACTCATATTTTACGATTATTTTAATAATTTTCTAACTTATTCAACTCTTTACGCCAGCCACGAAATTTTATTCCTGCTCTTTTATTTAAATTATGGCGTGTTCCGAAATAGCACCCATGATATTTTATTATTCAAAATATATTACGTAACATTATTTGAACTAGAAATAAATATTTACAGGTTAAGTATTAGTTTTATATGCAGTAAAAACTTATTTTCGTTTAAATACAACAATAAGTTAAAAATTCAATAAATTACATTAAAAGACATAATTATCTTTTTGCAAAATTTCATTAGTTAGAACGAAATTCCGAACGTTTTTTTTGTCTTTGAGGTCGAATTCAAAATAGGAACTTCGAAAGGGCTGGTCTTTGTCTCTCTCTCTCTCTCTTTCTAATGGCGGGAAAGAGATAGAGTGTAAATGTTTCGAATTGTATGATTAATCCAAGGACGAATAAGATATTCGCGGCTTTCTAAAAAAATAATTAAAAAGTTACTTTGTCTCACTCAGTGAGCAAAATCGCATTTTGCTCACTGATTTCTGGCAGCAAAACCTACATGTTAGAGCTACTGAAGTGAAAAATATTTTTTATCGAGATACCTACTTAGTGAGTTCTCTGAGTTAACTCCGATCTCCAGGCGGGCAAAGCCACAAGAAACAGCTAGTCATCCATATTTTGGCGCTATCTGTCCTCACATTTATCACAGCGTGCACATACACCACATCAGCAGTTCCAAGACGTAAATAAATGAGTCGCGGAGTTATGTGCAGAGTGCTGACTTCTTGCACCCAACTCTAATGTGCTGAACAGCATTAGAGCATTCGTACTAAAAGTATTCCGTCTTTAGAGACGGATGGTGAGGTTTTGAAGTAAAAACTTTTTGACAAACTACTTGTGTTATACGAGAGTAGGTAGGTACTTGGTAAGCCTGACGTCAGTGGTAACAAAACCAGTATATGCTGGCCACTCATTATTTATTTCTTACTTTTTTTCATTCATTGTTTTCTTCTTCTTAGCGTGTCGATGGCAATATAAATTATGTCGGCCCAGAACTGAGCCACTAGTTTGGCGCTCTCAGTAGCGTCCATCAGTTTCTGTAACGAGCAAACAGCAGGACACGCAGGACACGATATTAAGTGTCGCATCGTTTGTGGAACGGCACCACATTTACACTCAAGGGCAGAGTCATTAATGAATCTCCAACTGAGCAGGTTTTCCTTGCTGCAACCAACCTGGGTCCGAAGTCATTGTTAATTATTAGTTAACGAAGTTATTGAATTCATTGTTTTGAAACTCCGTATTTGGCTAGACCAGCATAGCTATTCACAACCACTCGATTGGACAACTAATCTAATCGAATGATCGTGCAATCGATCAAGTCTTCCAAACGCTATTCACAAAACCGATACCGATGAATGTTGACCAATTTTGACGTTTCTATTCGTTTGTAATTTGGTTTTGAAGACATCAATTTACCGACAGCTATTTGCAGTAGAGAGTGAAGTCGAATGAAAATTAAAAGCACTTTAAACTAATTTAAGCAGTGTATAAGTAAGTGTACATATTGTATAGATAGATAAACTATTGTTTTGACTATTACTTAAAGATTTACACAAGTTTAAGTGGTTACCTAAGTACGTAACATAAAAGTTTGTTCACGAGTTTGATGTTAATTATTTGGGTAGATGGAGTTCGTGATTGTGCAATCCTGAGACCGTCGGCGTGCCGCAAAACAACAGAGGCTGGAGACATTATCTCTTCATCGAAGAATACGAGACATGATGGATCCATTTGCTGACCCGCGTTTCCAGTCCGTGTACAGGCTATCGCCTGACATGGTCCGAAGCTTAAATGTGGAAATAAAGCCGTATTTACCAAGCGTGCATTCATCAGGCGCAATCCCCTATTGAACTCAAAGTAAGTAATAGAGTACTTAGGTAATGAAAGTCATCACATTAACATCACGGTCGAGAAGGTATACGACGAGGAGTCATTATTCACCCACATTTGTTATTATCCAATCAGGCACAAACTATACTGTTACTGATAAACTCATCCCTATAACCCTACCTCTATGTAGTAGGTACTGCCTTAGTGTGGCTAAGGTTTACATTTACCCCTGGATTTAGGTAAACCAATAATTGTAACAAAGTAGTAGTAAAGTATACATACATACATATAATACAAACGTGAATCCAATTTAGTCATCTGACATGCTTATTTATTTACTACTACTTACTTTTATTTTAGGTGTTAGCTGCCTACACTTTCATGGCCAAAGCAGTTGCCAGAAAACTGACGGAAGGGATACCTTCGTAAGCTTGAGCCAGGCATCTATTTCCAGAGCCATAACGGAGACCACAATGACACTAAATACTGCACAAGTGTGTTCAATTCCCTTGCCAAGTAAATGAAAGGCAACAAAGTTTACAAAAGTAAGAAATATCCTTTATTAAATTAAGAGATTACAACAATCACAGATTATATAGATTTTTATTTATTAATATTAATACACACATTTCATAGTAAAAAAAAACAAAATATACTTTCTTTTACATGAGGACAATTTATTGGTATAGTACAATATAAGTCAACAGCAAAACAGGAACTTCTACTTTAGAAGATTCCAATAGTGTAATGTAAAAATATAACATCAGTCACATATTTGTTTCTTTATACTAGAGTCACCATAATTTTAAAAGATACAAGAACAACTTAATTATGAAATTGTCAATGAGCTGTTACAATAAATTGCAGTGTACAAGAAGAAAAACATCTATTTATTGTACAATTAAAATGTTTATTTTCAGGAAATACAGCAGGTTCGGGTTCGCTGGTGTTTTAGGATATGTGGACGGGACACATGTTCTGTCGCTACATCTTGCTAGCTTCTAGGTCAGTAACTGTAACAATAATGATAAACATTCATGTTAAAAAATAAATACTTAGTTAGAATTTAATGTTTCCAGGAGATTCTGAAGACTTGGATTTTCGCCCCGATTCTTAATGCTGAGCCAAATTACTTGGAAGCATGGTACACAGAACTGCACACAAGATTCTGTGTCATGAGTTACTTTAAGGTGTAGAAAGGGTGCTTTAGGTGCTTGAATACAGCCATTCTAAAGTGGGATGCATCACCAAGGCATGTGCAGATCTGCTCAAGTGTATATGGGGCCGCTTGCCTGAACACAAAGAAATTGAGTTGGAGAACCAACCACTTACAGAAATAATCATGGGTTCAGGAATTGAGCAAGATGGCAAGTTAAGTTACGTTAGTACGTTACTTAAGTTATATTAAATAGATTTTAAAAATACGTTATGGTATGTTAGTTAAGTTCTATTAAATAGATTATTTTAAAAATTACTTGTGTATCATTTATTTCCAAACCTTATCCTTCCTCCAGAAACAATCAAATTTCAGGCTGCAATTTGGTGAAGGATAGCTTCGATGCTATGCATTCCAATTGCGACATCTTCAATTTGCTGCTGCGTGCCGTGCGAGGATAGCATGAAGCGGGTCTGGGCGGCTTCTTGATTGCTAGGGCTCTTCTGTTAGGTATTTTTTTTGGCACAGGCCGCATCCAGTCCTGAGAAACGGCCCCGGGCTAAGTGCTCATGCCCCTGCGTGAACGCAAAGATTGTTTCTTTTTCACTTTTCTGAAAATATCCAATGTCAATTACGTTTTGTAAATGATACGTAAGAAAAAGGATGATGTTTTATATACTAGTAAAATACTTACACCCATTTCTTTTTCAATATGTGTTTAATTAAACCCTAGGTTAGCACAAAACACTTTTGAAAACTTTTGAGTTTGAGGTTATTAACTTATTATTGAAATTGCCGGTTTGACCTTGACATTCAACAGTTTACAAAGCAAGTTTGATAAAAATCTGGTGAACTCATTTAAAAAAACAATCAGTGTTTGCTGTTTTGTATTATATAGGAATACTAAATGTAGATTCTATAGCCGTACATAACAAAATCCCTAGTAAAAATTAATTTATTTGCCACTTTATATTTTCTACCACCAGTTTCTATTTCCTACCATTTTGTAACGAACCCTGTAAACATAATTTTTAAAATTTAAAAAAAAAACCTTACCGCTCGGATCTGTGAATCGCATTTTGATAACCGTTCGGTCGCGGTGCGGTTATAATCGATCAGTGTCTATGATTCATTCGGTTTCGATTGACGGGTTTGTGAATAGCTATGCAGAGCTCCTAGTATGGACACGCGGAGTAAAGTAAAGCATCGTTTGTCATAATAATAGACCGTATACTCATAAACATTCAATCATTTATTGCCTATCACATTTGTTTTACAAAATTTTAAAAATAATATAGTTCACATGGATCCTGTCGGTCATTAATAGGCCGAAACTAAGTTAGTAAGTAAGAGTTTCATAACCCATGGCTGTGTTGTCCCCGAAAGCTAACACCCACATTCTCCGGTAATGTTAAAGTCTCACGAAATAAGGGATTAATTAGATTTTGTGCGTCCGTGCTAGGCCAAGTTTGGTACGGTCGACTGTAGAACTCCATGTGTCGTGTAGCCATAGTGGCGCAATTTTGTCTTGTCAGTACAGTTTACGCAAATGAATACATATAGCACCCTCCTGTAATATTAATCCAGCGCCAAAAGAAGCAGGCCGCACTGAGATGTGATATTCTAATAAACGTAGCATGAGCTTTAAGGTTCCGTGTCAACCAGTCCACACTTTCCCGAGCAGCGAGAGCACGTACCCTTAAAGTCATTCATCTACTTACTGATAATTTGGTGGCTTCATTCTAAACCCTAACTAGTGTCTACATATAGTATAACCACTTTAGGTGTGTAGTTCAAGATGGCGTTGCTTGTCATGAAAAGTTTCATCGATATGTCAAACTTGGTACATGGCATTGGCATTTATTTTAGTTCTATATTTTCCCGCCTGCACAGATAAGTTGGTTGAAGTGTACATAGTCGCGGTTATCAACTTGTCACAGTCTTGGCAGTCGTTAAGACTTTTTAGAAGCCGAGCCGTCCAACAGTTGGTTGGGTCGTAAAATATTGGTATTACTCTGCAGTAATTGATTTTGTGGTGATCGCAGCTGAACACCGAGGTGCTTACGGCTGTGAGTCAACCTACTTAGAGGATAATGTCAGAGCGGATAGCGAGAATTTTTGGTTCAGTTGTAACTGCAACGAATCAGCTGTCTAATTAAATAATTAACATCATTTAATATCATCACAGGTTGTCTACAAGATATCGCTATCAACGATAAGACAGCCATTCTGACCATAAAATAATCAGTAAAGTAAATCAGTTTTATTTTAACTTTGGTTAACAATAAATACTATAGTACATATATACTATTCGAGTCTATTCTATCATCACGCCCATTTTCAGGAAAGATAAAGCAGAGAAAGGTGTACTATAGGTATACACCCACATTCTTTCCAGTAATATTTTTTAAGTCCCATATAATAGGGGAGCCTCGAGGAGCTCGTGGCTAAATAATAACAGCCGCACGGGTCGATCTTTAAGGTTAAGCCGGGCTTGCCGAGGTTGTTCCGTGGATGGGTGACCATAATTACATACCGAGTGTCCTCCGTGCCTCGGAAAGCACGTTAAGCCATTGGTACCGGCTGTCATTTGTAGATCTTTGACAGTCGTTACGAGTAGTCAGAAGCCAAAAGTCTGACATCCAGTCTTACCAAGGGGTATCGTATTACCCAATTACTGGGTTGTGGAGGTCAGTTAGGCAGTCGCTTCATGTAAAATACTGGTATTCAGCTGCATCCGCTTAGACTGGAAGCCGACCCCAAGATAGTTTGGGAAAAGGCTAGGCAGATCATGATAATAGGGGTGCCTCACTTTACCCGACCCAGGATTCGAACCAAGGATACACAACAGTAGCGCTTTACAACCACATTAAACAATAACAATACTTAATTTATAAATACTTTTACTATATTTTTTGTTTTGAATTCACCTACAGTTTCATTAACTTAATTCAAAAGCACACAGTCAGCTATTTTCTCCGTGAGTTTATCACGAACAAAATGGCTGACGTGTCGGAACAAAATGTGTTCTAACACATTCTTCTTATTAAAAACGTGTTCAGAATGAACGAAGCCAACTTTACAGTAAAAGAAACATTCTAAAGTTCTCTTAAAACAACTGAATTTTGTTATTTATACTTAGTTACCTTTTACCTATGCAGTTTTCATATACAATATGTAAAAAAAACTCGGTCCTATCCGTAAGGGGCATATAGGAATACCCATGACATTACCAATTATAATAAGAAATTTAAAATATTTATGAAAGTGAATTTTAAAAACGTGATCTTTGTGCCCAAATTACCACTATTTGCCTAAAATCTAACATACTTTTAAAAAGTGACAAAACCATTTTTCGCATTACTATGTCCGATGGTCAGTTGTTTGTTTATGACGTCACTACCTGAGAAGCGACCGGAGTGTTCCCCTGTATTGCCATGTCAGTTTCCTCATTTTAGTACATTTGATTAAATTTCTATCGGGGTATTTTTTTGTACTTGTTATCCAATAATGATAACATAAATAAAATCTTATCTCGATACTTTACAATACCCTCGCAGATTGGACAGAGTTTTTTTTAACATATTGTAAACTCACGATTTTTTCCTATGCGGGTATGCAGAAACCACAGAACGCCACCTGCTGTGATCCTTACATACTCCATTGGTCTCGTTCACATTCATAAAGCTGATCATACACGCACGACCGTTGCAAATACTGCGCTCTTGACCTTTCTGAAGAACCTCACCAATAAGGTCATAATTATATGTCCGTCTAGGTTGTTCCCTCCCGGACGGCTCCGACGGAATCACCAATAGGGTGTTCAAACTCCTCCCCGCTCAGCTCGTCGTGTTAATGGCGGCCATCTTCAATGGCGCCCTGAGCAACAACGCGTTTCCCCAAAGATGGAAAGAGGCCACGGTCATCGGTTTCGCCAAGCCAGGCAAACCCAAGTCTGATCCTTCGAGCTACAGACCTATCAGTCTCCTGAATGCACTCGGAAAAATCTACGAGAGACTTATGTATAAGCGACTCAAAGACTTCGCCGAGGCTAAGAGTCTCATCCCCAACGAACAGTTCGGCTTCAGGACCGGACACTCATGCATTCAACAGGCCCACTGCATCGTAGGGCACTTGAGCGCTGGCTTCCAGCGTGGAGCGATGACGGGTGTGTTGTTTTTCGACATAGCAAAGGCATTCGACAAAGTCTGGCACAACGGCTTATTATATAAGCTGTACAAACTGGGAGTGCCAGATCGTCTTGTGCTCATCTTACGAGACTTTTTGTCGGATCGCACCTTCCGCTATCGCATCGGGAAGGCACTGTCTTCCCCTCACCCCATTAGAGCCGGAGTCCCTCAGGGCTCCCCGCTCTCTCCCCTTATCTTTACTCTGTTCACCAGTGACATCCCCAAGAGCAAGAAGGCACAGTTAGCCCTGTTCGCGGACGACACGGCCATCTATTACACTGGCCGTAGTCACGACGCTATTTACAGCACCCTCCAAACCTCAGCCAACGTCTTAGGCGCTTGGTTCCGGAAATGGAGAATCGAGGTGAACCCCGACAAGAACCAGGCAGTTCTTTTCTCTAAACCGCGTAAAAATAAGCCACCCGCGCTCAGCCCGATCACTATGTACGGTAAGCCTATCCCTTGGGAGAAGCAAGCCAAGTACTTAGGAGTTTTACTTGACAACCACCTGTCTTTCGCGGCGCACATCAAAGCAGCTCGCGACCGAGCTGCCTTTGCTATGGGTAGGCTTCATTTCATGATTTCGACAAAAAGCAAGTTGTCACTCAAGTGCAAGTTGCGCCTTTACACCGCGGTGATCCGCCCCATTATGACGTACGCTTGCGTCGTGTACGCTCACACCAAGCCTAAGTACATCCATAGGATGCAAACCTTGCAGAACCGGTTCTTACGTAGAGTCACGGGAGCCCCTTTTTATGTCCGTAACGACCGTCTACACGTAGACCTTAGAATGCCTACCGTCCTTCAGTTTATGAAACGTTTTTCGAAGCGTTTCTTCGATAACGCCATTAAACACCGTAATCCCCTGATCGCAGCGGCCGCCCGTTACGAACCCTCGCGCATTAGTACAGTACGCCGTCCTCGGCATACCCTCGTCACTCCCGATGATGCTATCACCCTCCTCCAGGAGAGTAGCAAAGAGACTAGCACTCTTACAAAGTTCAGACACAAACCGCCGTCTTTCCGACCTCGCCGTCGAGGTCCGTCGCGACGTCCCGGTCCATGCCCTCCCCGACCCTCGCTCGAGCCAGCCCGCGATGCTGTGCCAGTAGTTTTAAATCAGCCTCTAAATAATGATATCATTCAGATCCAGCCTGTCCCCATGCAGTCCTCCCCCAGCGACGCCCTAAGCCGAGGCTCGTACCCCACAGGGGGTGCCCTTAGCGTGTAGTCGCTTAGTTTGTAAGTTTTATGCCCTGGCTGGAGGCCTTACTCTTAAGGCACCCACAGGATAGTCCGGTTAAGCAGACGACAACCTCCTAGGTTGAACTGCGAGATGCCATTCCCAAAAAAAAAAAATTCCCTCCCGGCGTTGCCAATCACATCTGCCTTGGAAAACCTCTTGTTAGTCGTCTTTCACTCATCCTCTCCACATGGCCAAACCATCGCATACTATTTTGGTTTTTAGTCACTACATCCTCTTTTAAACCGCAACTTTCTCGTAAAATGAATTTTAATAATAATTTAACTCGCTTAAGAGTACACAATAACAACACGCCTGTATTCCTCAAAGGGTTTGGCAGATGTGTCCCTGTGGCACATTCACATATCACCAGGTATGTTAAAATCCTTTTCGTGAGCGTTTTGAGATAAACCGGGCCCAGATCAAGCATGTCTGAAAATAAATCCATATTCAAATAATTTACTACTACTGACTTTTTGCGTTTGTTGTTTGTTTTCTATTTTGTTAAAAAAACCGCGTCTGTATCAGCTTGTATTGTTTCTTTTGTGATTGATGTAAGACTTATGACGGAAGTTGGTAAAGGAATATTAAAATACGTTTTTCGACTCTTTGATACTGGTCAGAACTGGGATTAATAACGTCGTCGCAGAAAAAAGATATTCCTCTGACTTTAAAAAATAAACTATGGCGCTTCCAGCGTTTGTGTTTGCTTTTTTGTTATATTCATTAGCACAAAAATCTCTTTCACAATAAAACATATCTGCGTCAAGCTTAGCACATTTAAAATCAAATCTTTATTCATCATCTAGTATAGTCTATATAGATTGTGCTGAAAACCAAAATAAGTGCTACAGTCTTGTATGGAAACGAATGCTTCACGAACAAACAAATGAATCGAATATATTTGTTCGTTCCACTTTCATGTCAACAACTTAACTGAATTCTCTGATACGGAGAGATTGAAGGGAAACCTTTCATCCCTAAGTACTCCGGGTACAGTATCAGGCCCAGCTTTACGTTACAAACAAGTAAAACTAAGTAATTGCAAGTTCTCCCTCTCATAGAGAGGAGGCCTGTGTCCCAGCAGTGGGAACATTATAGGCTGATGATGATGATGATGAAATGCAAGTATGGATGACAGGTGGACTAAAGCTATCACCGAATGGCGTCCAAGAACGAATGTGAGTGTATATACCCTTTCCATTACACCCTGTATAGAGAAACCCGACAACAACTGTTGGGCAGTTGCCCGCCAGACATAACACCTGTCTGGTCGGAGGATCCTCCCTTTTCTATGGAGTATCGAGGAACTTTACTACCTGTTCCTCATACCCCTAAAATTAAGTGAAAATTTTAACGCAACAATACCTGTTTTTCCTGAAGGCAAAGGCATCTACTGAATTTCACGTTATTTTGAAGTCTCACGTCAGCTGGGGATATCCACAGTTCCTCATTACGCCAGTGACGTTTAAGCCTCTTGTATTTTGATTAAAAAGAGTGTCCATGGAGTTTCTTGCCAATTATTCTCCATAGATATATATGGGACCAATAATGAGCAACTACAGTACACAAGTTATTATGCCTTGTGACTGGGACTGTAGCTTCATCTTTTTGTTTTTGATCTTAAAAAGTGCCTTTATCTGTCTAATTGAAATAAATGCTTTGAGAATGAGATTGTCTCATGTAATAAGGCGTGCATATTGGCACCAACCGAACACTTAAGACCCTGGGCAGTTACTAAGAAATTCCTAATGGAAAACTTCATTTCCGGCCTACCGGAAATCAACCGGAATCCAACCCAAGATCTTAAGCTCACCAGTAGTGCTTGCGACCATTTCTCCTAACAGATTTATAGCTATAAAGATTTAAGTGCCAATCGTTAAGAAGATGAATGTCTTTTACATATAACATACATATACATAGGTAGGTTACATAGTCACTTCAAGGTTACACATAGATTCATAGTTACAGCACGGATGACAACATTTGTGTCACTTGTTTTATCTAGTCCTTTTGTGATATTTTGTTCTTTTTTGTTTTTGTATAGACTCATTTTCTTATTTACCGATTGTTTGTAAATGTGTGGACATTGTAGGCCTTATAGATTCCTAGATCCTTGGTAACTTTTTATCTCGTTCTACGTTTTGTAGTAAGCACCGAGTTATTGTCGGGCCTACGATGTCCTCCCATACTTTAGTACTAACGCTCTGTTACAGAAATATTGTAAAACAAAATGATTTTAAGAGAGTAACCATGGAGTTTCTTGCCGGTTCTTCGCCATAGGAAACGACCAACCCAAACCGAGCACCCTTTTTTTTTGTCGACGTTTTATAAGTGCCCCAGTAGGCCTATGTAAAATAAAAATATTTTGATTTTGATTTTTGATTCTACATAAAACAATGGCGATGTTTTAATAGAAGATCCATTCATAAAACTAGACTTTTTTAATACTTTAATGTGGTCTACATAATAATTATTTTAGTAAACCTTTATTCCGCTGGACAAAGGTTTACTTGGTCACTATGCCTCCAGTGCTACCTAGGCAAACATTTAATAAAACCTTATTTTATTGAAGAAAAATAAAAGGGGAAGAGAGAGAAAGGCTTCACCAAATAAAAACACAAATATCAGAAAAATATGTCAGGAAAACAAAGGGAAGAACGAACCAGTTTTACTTCAAAACATTACAATAAAACCTTTTTGTTACAACCGGTAAACAACGAATATCTTGCTCGAGCAATACTAGGACGCCTCAATTATTACCCCAAAAACATAATGAAGCAATTCCCTTAAATAATGAGGGTACTATGTCTAACCGAGGCCACCCTTACCCTACGTCTTCGCAAACACACCCCGAATATTAACAGCTTTATTAATAAGATTTTACTATTATCACTCTTATTGATGTCAAAGTAGAAAATAACTCATGGATCAGACAAAAAGGTCATCGGGAGAAAGGACCTTTGGTTATTTGCTTCGAAGGGCGGCCCGCCTAGCTGGGCGGGCGGCAGTAAGGCGCCAGCCGCGGGCTAGGCACGCCGCGTCCCGCCGCGATCCCGACGCTCTCGTAAAACAAAAATATCATAAACAACACTGTGCTGGTTTTTGTGAACTGTAGTGTATGTGTGTAGTGTAGGTTTTAAAGTGTAAGAAAACATTTGGACAAAGAAATCTTCGAGCAATAATTTTCTGACGTTTAAAATAAAATCTTATGTCCTCGTAAAAAAGAAAGAAACGACCAAGTTAATATAATTAAATTATGTTTAATAACCGATATCAAGTTTTGGTTTAATAAATCTTTAATACGGCAGAAAATATCTCTGACATTATTTTTACACTGAAAAATTAGTTCGTCCTTAAGGACCAAAATTAAAACTCCTCGCGTATGTAAGGACCAGAATTAAAATATTTCCCAACACGTTGTTAACAGTTTTGTGTGAACATATTCTCGTAAGATTAGCATTACAAACGATCATACTACGTTGGCAGAGGTTTCGTCACTAAGATAAAAGTTATCTAGCTTATAACTTTGTATTATAAATTATATTACAACGACATCTCGTATTTTGTTCTGTGTAAAATAACATAAGCTAAAATTCTTCTAGACATTTCACTGAAACAGTTTTCTGGAAAACTTGAAAGAAAGTAAATGAAACCTATCATCAGTCTAACAGGAGACATATACAATTAAAATATACTCCAACAAAAAAAAAACTGAAAAAATTTTACACATTTTTCTAAAGAACATTTATTGATAGACGAAAGCATTAAAAAGATACCCTTTTTTTTCAAAAGATGTCACACGATATTTTTTTCAGGAGACAGATCCCTTTGTTTTCGTCTCAAACTGTAATTTGTCTAAAGTCTTGACTAAACAGATTTTTAATCTAGCGCAAGATTTATTAATCTTGCGCTAGATTATCTAATGATTATCTAATCTATTGTCTAATGTTTAATTAAAAAGTATTTTTCGCTTAAGATAATTTCGTTTCTTTTTCGTTAAAATGAAAAGTATTACGTCTAGTCATTTTGAAGGTTAATCTTAATGTGATTTGATGTTACTTTTTGCATATATTTATACAAGTCTTGCTTAGTCCTTTAAAGATAAATGAGCGCTCTAAAACTAGTCAAAATCGGAAATTAAATCCTTATGGTAACAATATGATGTTATCATTGAGCAGTACCTTAATTACATCCATCTGGTTTATTTCCCATTAAGTTATTTCATATATAATTATCCGTAGTTTTTCCCCGATATTAATATTAAATAAAATATATTGAACAACACCTAAATTAGATAAAATAAACTTTCGGTTAGATGCTCTTCTTAGTAGTTAAAATATTTGTTTTGCTATCAGATCTATCAATTAAGGTTGTTTTAACTAACTTCGAAAATAGAAATTCTGTATTATAATGACATGTTAACATGCCAATAAAGCTTTGGACCTAATTCGTAGACGACAACTCACTAAATTCAATTAGTAACAAACCTAATTAGAACATCTTATGTCTGTCAATCGTTTTAAATTAATGAAGACAGAATGGCATTTAAAATGATGTACTTATTATGTTAAATTATCCTTGTGGAATTTAGTTCATCGTGGTTAAATAAACTTTAACACTGGTATTCTTAGTCATGTACTGAACTTCAGTCGGACTTACAATGCCTACATTCCGCCTTGTTTGTTTATAAATTGACATAATTATAAACTACTACTTCTCATCTTTCAAATTTGAAGTACCGGAAATCCATTAGTTATATACATCTTTAACATTGATTAAAGTGAGATATGACATCTTTAGCATTGATTGAAGCAGGATGCAACTATGGGTTTGACAAAGATGGGTAGCTGGAGGAGGTACCTTATTCGGAGATCCACCAATTGCGGCCAAGAAATTCTAGGAATACGATTTGGTGCATGTTTTCAACTGTTGTCATGGCAATACAGTTCGACTAAAACCAAAAAAGGATTTGGTTTGGCTCTTATAATATGGGTCTCTCTTATGGGACTCTTATGCAGTTATTTTAAATAATTTTTAATTTTTTTTAAATCGAAAGCTCAGAAACAATCTTCAAACCATAAGTACAAAAGAGAAAGTTTTTTTTCTAAAATGTCTAAAGGAAGACAAGTTGCGACGATGATATATGGTTAAATGGTAATTTATTAAATAAATATATTTTCCAGAAAAAAAGGACTAAGCAGTCACACAAACAGATATATTTTTTTTCTATAATAGTAAAAACTAATGTCCGCAATAATTGATTAATTGATTACAATCTAGGATAACCAGACTTATAAGCAATTTAGCTCTGACTTATAATTTTAAATTTTGCTTCGTATATTATTATGCCTAAGAATTGTGTCAATTTGCACTTTTGTACAGCTCCGTACCACTTTCTTACAATATGATATGTTAAAAACACTTTGATCACATGTTACAAGTATGGCACAGTATTGTTGCTATTATTTGTTAACTATTTATACACTACGTACACTAACTCAAATGGTTTAGTTCTCCTGAGTCCACGCACTATGTCCGTGCTGTCTAGCAGCTGGATTACCTTCACATTCACATGTCGATGAACTCTGTGTTCGTGGGCTTCAGCAAAGTTTTGAATAATGGTGGTGACAAGTATCACTACACAAACAGACACCAAACGATTTATAGAATTAGATTTAATAGATAGACTGTGTTCATATTTTTTTAACCTCTTATACATATAACAATTAACGGACTTGATTTCGTAACCAAACGACAACAGTATGAAAAACCACCCAAAACTAGATAAAATAAACCGCGCTGCCTACTACCCATACAAGAATGATAGCAGTAGCCACGCAGATAGGTTGACTGATAGTTATCGCCGACGTCGGACTAACAGCCCGTCTCTTTGTTTATCGGTGCCGTTTTTATACGAGCTCCTTCCGAACTATTACTCGGAAAATTTCGCCTATCTTATCGTACATTTCCGAGAGACTTTACTTTCTTAAAGTGGAAGGATTACTTCAAAATTTTAGGTTCTGCTACAATCTTACTATGTACCTTTAAGTACAGGCGCGAAGCGAAATTGTTCTGAACGCGTCGCGCTGTCGCACCGCCTTGTCCGCGAGAGCCTTTATAGCTGCGATGTGTGGATGGATGTTCGTTAGTCTTTCACACAAAAGCTACTAAACGGATTGGGATGAAATTTAGAATATAGATAGTCTATAACCTGTATTAACACATCAGATTTTTATCCCGGTAATACGATCCGGAGTGACACTAACCGTATTTAACGCGGGCTAAGCCGCGGGCTTGTCTGTATGGTATCGGACGTAAAGAATAGCACCATCCCATATCTCCCCGTGGGTGTCGTAAGAGGCGACTAAGGAACTTACCAGAGAATATTATAGGCAGCAGCTATCTATGTGCTTTTGCAACAACCGGCAATTATGGCAAAACCCCCCTTGGGGGAGGCCTATGTCCAGCAATGGACGTCTTTCGGCTGAAATAATGATGATGATCATGATGAAGCCGCGGGCATTACTAGTACAACATAGATTACAGAGGTTAATGCCATAGGCATTTTCTACCATATTCATTTTGATTGTTGTTTTATAGATACTTGGTTCGATGCCCAGATTGGTTATAGGGGTTTTCCATTAAGAATTTCTGAGTAACCGCCTGTAGGATCGCCCCATTTATATGGGATATAAACATATCTGGTGAAATGTGCGTGTACGCACGACAACCAATCAAGCTATACAAAACCAGTTTATTATTGTACAGGAAATCTATACAACGTGAGGCCCTGTTATACTGGAAATGTATATAGCTTTCGTCACCGTGTGTACGAAAGGTCACTTCTGCCTAACACTACAGGGTTTACAGGCGTGATGTTATTTGTATTTTGTAACTGGGGGTTGTTTTTACGCGGTGGCGGCAGCGGCGGCGGGTTGCCAAAATGTGGCTTTTGTCCACGTCAGTCTAGTGTCGTGGTTCTGCAATATATTAGAGGAGGGACGCGCTTTATTGTACGCTAGACAGATGGGGAATTGAAACTAGGTTTAGACGGAAGAAAAAATGCTGCGAACACAAATAATTTAGACAAGCTTCCGTGCGAGGCTTCCCCCGCGTGCTTTCATTTTTGTTACCAAGATTATAGCCTATTTGTAAATCTGATGAATAAGCTACGTTACTGTAAAGTTTTATCATAATGCGTTCAGTAGTTTTCCGATCGCTAGTTATGCGAAAGAGAAATAACAAACAGCTTCACAAACTTTCATATTAATAATAGTAGTAAGGTGATCCAAGTACACAGACCAGGACAAAATCCAGGTAAGTTGGCGATAGCACTTGGCAGCGTCCTACTGCTTAAGTGGTCGTGGGTAGATATGACCTCATTGTCCGACTAGGGTTCTATGGCACCACAACTGCATTATCTTCACATATATTTAGATAGTATAAAACAAAGTCGCTTTCCGCCGTATGTATGTTTAGATCTTTTAAACTACGCAACGGGTTTTGATGCAATTTTCATCACTAGACAAAATTATTCAAGTGGAAGGTTTATATGTTTAATTTATCCTGAAAATACATCAGAATTTCTACGCGAACGAAATCACGGACAGCAGCAAGTTCTAACTATAATATGAATACTAGAGGCAGGGTGAAGGCACCCGGAACGGGTCCGAGAGGGCAAATGCCTACCAGGGCGGCGGGACTGTTCGAAAGAGATATGGTGGCCCAGGAACACAAAGCACTAAGAAGGGACATGGATGGGTTTTAGTCAGTACAAGCCTGACACTCCTCCTCCGCTCCGCCCAGAGCGGGAGGAGTTATTTGATGATTTCCCATGCGAAAAAAAAAGGGTGAAGGCACCTATTTTCCTCTGCGGTCATCAGTTGAGGACGCGTGTAACAACTACGCTGAAATAGCGTTGACGTGGCGTTTCTTGCTTCTTTACCTTATCTTAAATGCACATACCACTAAACTTATAAATGTTACTTAACACGTACGTAGACCAAGATCTATAAAATAATGTAACTTGGCACAAAAATCGTTTTTCTATATTATACCTACATGACTACATTTCTAATCAAACTTTCCATTCGCAGGTCTGCTGGTCGCAAATTTCTTTTGAAATAAGCAGTACCTTTGTGCTCTTGTATCTTAATGTATTGTCCTTTTTAGTGTTTTGTGTGTACATAAATAAATAAATAAATAATACCTCTTTGTCTTTCCAAGATTGCAAGATAGAGGCTGGAACATGTTATAAATCACAGCTTTAGAGCCATACAAACAAGTTTATCTGTATAGACGCATTTCGCTTTGGTGCTTATGAAACTAAAACCATAAACCTTATAGAATAAGCCAATAGTCTACTTAATATACCCGTAAACACAACTCGGATATTCCAGAAAAAAAAATACAATATTTTAAAAGTATTAAAGAAGTAGAAACCAAAAAGAAACGCTATGAATATTGATAGGTCTCGATGGGACTCAATTAGAAAAGAGATTGGCTTCATTTTTAATAAGAAATCGCTGATTTCCCGACGTGACGGCGTTAAAAAATTAAATGAGCGGATCCATTTTCATAGACGATACGATATTTCGTTTTCATAAGCACTTCTATGCGAAATACGTTCGAGTAGATTGATACCAAACTAGCTCTTGGATTTAAAATTCTTTAATTCCGGTTTAAGAATTTTCATTCGAAAACAGGAAATGGACTCCCTTTATATTCCCAGGTTTTAATTTTCGCTCGCAAGTTCAAACAAAAAAGGTTTTTTCTTCGACAACCATCGTTTATTTTCGGAATTACCATAATTTTACGTGTTTGATTAAAACAGCTCCTATATCTTTTTCATTCGCCTGTATTGTCCCACTGTTAGGCAAAGGCTTCTCCCTTAGCCTTCCATTCGTTCATTTTCTCCACCGTACAATGAGCGATCTATGAAAATTTTGTATAGCTTGATTAGTGGCCGTGCGTACTTTCCGAGGCATTATTTTCGACTTCTACTTGTGCAAAGCCGGCGGTCCAAACCTAGTACAAATATAAACGGAACAACAGGGTCATTCTGACGCTATTATCGACAAATTCTCTTCAAACCTTTCGCTAGACTAACATAACCCTGCCTATTTTAAGCATGTCCAGTCAAGTCACTCCTTAGCTCCTTACAATACCCCTTTCCTTGAAATTGACTCACTTTGCGTATATGACAGGCACCTGACGCGGGGTAAAGGAGTCCCCCTTTCATCCCCTTGTCAACGTCAGAAAGGGATGTAACTATATTTTTATAAGTTCTTTGGGTGAATGGTAATCCTTCTTGGCGATCATTCTTGATGATGTATTGCTTATTCCGATGTTTTGTTGATAAGTTGAATGGAGGATCGATAGCGTTGTGAATAATGTTCTGATCTTTTTTTGTGTAAATATGTGTGGAGATCTGGATTTTGATGAGAGGGCTGTGGAATCTCGACGTCTGTTTACTATTTATTCATTTAAACAGGGTCGAAGGGAAATCGACGCTAAAACAGTTACTACGATCATTCAAACTTTTGTATCATTTAGTATATTATTTTGAACTCTAACATAAACAAGTTTCGATGGTTATATAAAAAACTAGCTGTCCGGCGCAACTTCGTTTGCGTCACATTTTCCCCGTTTTCGCAACATTTTTCATTGCTGCTCCACTCCTATTGGTTGTAGCGTGATGATATATAGCCTATAGCCTTCCCCGATCAATGGGCTATCTAACACTGACAGAATTTTTCAAATCAGACCAGTAGTTTCGGAGCCTATTGAATGCAAACAAACAAACAATCAAATCTTTCCTCTTTATAATAATAGGTCTTTACCTATGAAATTGCCGTATTGCAGTACAGACTTTTTCAAACAAAAAAAAGTTTTGATTGGCTATGAGTTCTAAATTCAAATTAATTTTGTTTTAAAAATATGACATTCTATTTACAAAATCAGTCTTTTGTTTATTGATTAGCGTTGTATTTTCATTACATTTCAACATTTTTCCTCATAATGGATACTTTGAAATTTCGTGTAATTATGGAATATGAGTTCCGTCGTGGCACCAACGCGGCACAAACGACCCGTAACATCAACGACGTTTACGGAGAGAACTGTACAAACGAACGCACAACCCGTTATTGGTTTGCTCGGTTCCGTTCTGGGAATTTTGACTTGAAAAATGAACCTCGTGGTCGTCCGGAAACTTTGGTCAACAATGATGAATTAAAGGTGATTGTTGAAGCTGATGAAACTCAATCTACAGCTGAGCTGGCAGCAGCTTTTGATGTTAGCATTAAAACAATATTGGTCCATTTGAGACAGATGGGCAAGATAAAAAAGCTTGATAGATGGGTGCCCCACGAACTTAACGATCGCCAGCGCAACGTACGCGTCGAGACTTGCCTTGCGCTGCTTAACAGGCACAGAAATGAAGGAATTTTGAACCGAATTGTTACGTGCGACGAAAAATGGATTCTTTTTGACAATCGAAAGCGCTCAGCAAGTTGGTTAGATCCTGGTTCGGTACCAAAGCAATGTGCAAAACGAAAAATGACCCCTAGAAAGGTGATGGTCACAGTTTGGTGGTCTAGTGCTGGTGTGATTCATCATAGCTTTTTACAAAACGGCGAGAGCATTACTGCAGATGTGTACATTGAAGAACTGACCACAATGATGGCGAAACTCGCACGTCTGCAACCAGCTTTGGTCAATCGGTCGTCTCCACTGCTACTTCACGACAACGCGCGGCCCCATACTGCACAACAGACCGTCTCTAAGCTGCATGAGTTGGGTTTGGAAGCTCTCCCTCATCCGCCATACTCACCAGATCTTGCGCCTTCCGACTATTACTTTTTCCAAAATTTGGACAACTTTTTAGCGGGAAAAAAATTCAATTCCCGAGAGGCAGTACAAAACGCCTTTGAAGAGTTTGTTGTCTCCCGTCCAGCTGATTTTTTCAAGAAGGGCATCCATAAACTGCCACAGCGTTGGCAAAGATGCATTGATTGCAGGGGTGATTACTTTGAATAAAAGAAATAAATAAGTTCGAAAAAAAAATACTTTAACTTTTTTCAAACAAAACGGCAATTTCATAGGTAAAGACCTAATATTAGTTTAGAAAATGCTGTTTGCCACGGTCAAAATGGAGATTTTAAAAATATATCGACGTCAAATTTGTATGCGGAGGGTTGAGAACGATGTACTGAATGCTTATTTCTCTTCTACCTTGTAATACTAATGGTATTTTACAGTTGCTCATTTGAACCAGTTGAAAATAAAATAGAGCAAGACCTAATATGACGACTTATGTTTTAGATTAAATGATAAAATTTAAACGATATCAAACGTGTTTTACTGTGGGTAGGAATATTTTCGGTGTTTATTTAAATCACCAATACAAATTGAAATTCGTTTTCTAAACTAATATTATGAAGAGGAAAGATTTGATTGTTTGTTTGTTTGAAGAGGCTCAGAAACTGTTGGTCCGATTTGAAAAATTCTTTCAGTGTTAGATAGCCCATTTATTGAGGAAGGCTATAAGCTAAATATATCGCTATCCCATATCTTCCCATGGGTGTCGTAAGAGGCGACTAAGGGACTTGCCAGAGAATGGGCAGCAGCGTCCTCTGTGCTTTTGTAACAACCGTACTGCGATCGCCAACCCGTCTGCCAAGCGTGGCGATTATGGCAAAACCCCTCAAAATGTCAATACGGCGACACTTGGGGGAGGCCTATGTCCAGCAGTGGACGTCTTTTGGGCTGAAATGATGATGATGATGATAAGCTAAATATCATCACGCTACGACCAATGGGAGTGGAACAGCAATGAAAATTGTTGCGAAAACGGGACAAATGTGACGCAAACGAAGTTGCGCCGGTCAGCTAGTAAAATATAATCCAATTATAATCAAAATCAATCGGCTGGAAGAACCCCAAAACTCCCCTCTCAAGTGACGTAACGCGCCACCGTGGAAAAACACAACAAATGGGGAATAAAATCCACGTTTTTTCCGACGATATCCGAGCGGGCACGCGTCGTCATGACTGAAAGGTTCATTTTTTAACAGTTGCAAATGTTTTAACTGGGGTTTTCACTCGCTGTAATTTTTAGCAGGGGTTCATTGGTTTTAATGTTGCAAATTGAGAATGGATTATTTAAATCCGTGATTTGGTTTCTTAAGTGCTTATTCACTATTTTAACAGACTTATTTTTGCTTAGCACTAAAATTAAGTGTCAACTAAGCGGATGACTAAATATTGTTTGACTGTTGAAATCAAACCAATACCAATAAAGAAAGAAAATAAAATTGGTTCTAAGTTAAGACTCATATTTTTTAATTAGGCATTCGTTTAGGTGCTAGTGTTATTTAAACGAGCAAAACATGTCCTTTTTACTAACTGTGTTTATAAAATACTAGCTGTCCCGCGCAACTTCGTCTGCGTCACATTTTCCCCGTTTTCGCAACATTTTTCATTGCTGCACCGCTGCTATTGGTCGTAGCGTGATAATATATAGCCTATGTTACTTCTAATACCTCCAAGAATATGTGTACAATTTTTTTCAAACAAAGTTTCATGATGATCGGTTGAGTAGTTTTCGCGTGAAAGCGTAACAAACAAACTTACATTCACATTTAAATTATTAGTAGGGATATTTATAGAAATAAATATCGAAAACGTTTTTCGCCATAATAGAATAAAAGTCGTAAAAGTCGACTGAAAGCAAAGCCTAATTCTCACTTAAATGGAAGAAAGCGTGTCTTTAGCTACTAATAGTCGAACAAAATTTTGCGTTTCAGCGAATTTAAATAACAAATCAACCTTTCTTTAAGAGTTACCTAAATTTGAATCATGGGCTATCAAATTTAGACAATGTGGTGAAAAATCTGTTTAGCATTAACCTCAAATGTTAGACGAAATATTTTACAATGTTGGATTAAAATATCTGAATTATAAAATCTGTTCAACATCACTATAGATCAAACAACAATGTGAATATAAACAACTCCGGGATTATTAAGAGTGTAGGTACAAATGGATGCGTATACATATTATAGTATGCCTGCAGTAAGTTCAAAACAATGCACCATGGTTCCCCGCCCATATAAAGGTGCTACAAAAATACAATCTTTGTTTCTAGGATTTCATCTATACTAATCTATACTAATATTATAAAGCTGAAGTTTGTTTGTTTGTTTGCTTGAACTCCCTAATCTCAGGAACTACGGACCCGATTTGAAAAATTCTTTCAGTGTTAGATAGCCCATTTATCGAGAAAGGCTCTAAGCTATATATCTTCACGCTACGACAAATAGGAGCGGAGCAGCAATTAATAATGTTTCAAAATCGGGGAAAATGTGACGCATACGAAGTTGCGCGTGACAGCTAGTTGATGAAATATGTTAGCTAAGGAGTATTAACGATTACATGATGATATACAAATAGTAGATTACTAAATTAAAAAAATTAAATTTGAATAATACAATTTAAATTAAAATGACAAACAAACATTATTCTTAAAGACTTAACATAGGTATATCTGCCTGCCAAAAGGTTATAGCGCACGTTGTATATAGCAGATCCATGCAATAAAACTTTGTGGACAGAAACTGGCAGATAAAACCATGGATATCAAAGGAATAACAAAGCTCTTCCAAACCAGAATGTTTAGAAACACACTTTTGTCAAGTGGACTTAACTCTAATGCATAAACAAACTGTGACTGCACAGGTAACTAAATGGGGCATATTTATTCATGTCAAAATTGTTGCTGAATGTAAAAATCTATCGAACAGCCTTCAGCTTAGAGTATATTTCAGGTATATTCTTGGAATTAAAGCCCCTTTGGAGCAACAAGCAAACTTTTCATTGTTTTATTAAAGACCCATTTTAAAATAGGATATTACACGGAAGGTCTACCCAAAGGAAAACCACTGACATAAATATAAAGGTTTTAAATTCATTAAAGACTCTAAGAGCTCTTAATATTATTTTTCTCGCAGTAAGTAAAAATGTAAATATTCGTATTGTATGTTTTCCAAATTGAAAAGTTGTGACTGTTCTTCAGCGTATAAAACAAACGTGCTCACCCCTTCTTCCTACGAAGGCAGGCAGGTACTACAGAACACCATATTCGTCAATACTTTCATCATACTTTTGCTGCATTCACGTGCATTCATCTGCTCGTACCTAACGAAATCCCAACTTCGCCTAGGACGACCAAGGATAAACAGTAACCGAGGCAGTTCCCCCGAGTCGGTCTGAAACGTGTATCACAAACTACGGTAATTACCCCACTTACAATGTTATTACCCCACTGCCAATGTTACCCGTTACCCCCATTCCGGTAGTACACTCATTACCCTAACACCCCTGAGACTTCTGCCTAATTGTACAAAAATAGGTCATAAATTCTTTCTTGAAATAAAAATGATCTTTGGAAAGGTCGGGTCGATTATAATGTTCCACAAAATTGGTTTAACAGCCCCATTTAAAATTATTAAATGGTTTCCCGAGTTGATATTTTTTTGGTGAATTTCTTCGTAATTTTGAAGGTCTCGGTAAATAGCTGGGTGTCCTAATTCGCGTACTTTCTTAGGTTACAGAATAAGATTCTTAAATAAAATTCTTTCTTAAGAAATTCTGTCTGATTTTTAGTAGAATTTAAAACTTATTTCAAACAAAATGATAATTGGATTAAATAAAAATTTAATAAACCAATTTAGTAAATAAAGAAAAACTAAAACACTATTAGACTATTTTAACGTAAGACACTAAAAACAAGATTTTAACTAAATCCAAGAAAGTGGTAAAATAAATTTAACCAAAGTGCTAAAACAATATGTATCTATCTAATTACAATTGTGAAGACTAAACCAAAACATACAAACTTATATCACAATAAAATTCTAAACCAAATGTTAACGTCAGTCTAGAGTGCAACAAAAAAACAAGATGGCGTCCTCAAACGGTAAAGAAAGTGCTAAAATGACAGCATCAATAGACAGTTTAAAACTATCAAGCAAAAACACATCAGTATGCTCGTCAAAACACGCATCATCAGAATCAGTGCTATCAAGAAAAGAGAAGGAATGTCTCCAAATGCAAGAATGCAAGAAGAAACTGCTAGCCATGGAACCACAGATTATAATAAGGGACGAGAATGTAGTGTTAAGATCACCCCCGCAGAAGAAAATTGTAATGCCGCCGACGATCAATGCGGAGGTAAGTGCTCAATATTTAAATAGGGCAATAAGAAGGGATGATTGTGTGCGGGTTGGCTCCGGTAACGCGTTCCGTGAAAACTTATAGCTGTTAAAGGAAATGGAGATTATTTCAGAAAGGTGAAAGTGTATTTTGGTTTATTTTTGGGTTAAGTCAATGATTTAGTGCGTTAGACTGTACTTACGCTGCACGTAAGCTCGGAGATGCCGCATGAAACAACAGTTACGATTTTCAGAATATATGAGCGGGTTAATACTATTCATAATGTTATCATTTATCATCTTCTGCCTTTCCCAAGTTATTTGGGGTCTATCTGACTCAGTAAGTACCGAGTAACACCCTTTTTTATTACCCTTTTAGTATTACCCCTTTGGTAAGACTGGTTATAAGAACTTCCGTACACTAACTACCTGTAACGACTCTAAAAGATCTACGAATGATAGCCAGGACCAACGGCTTAACGTGCTTTCCGAACATCGACCTGTGCGGCTGTTATTATTTAGTCACAAACTCCCGTTAATTACCATTCAGAGGTCTGAGGTAATAAGTTCCTGACCACAAGAATAAACATTACTACAACAACAAATTATTCCACAATATGTTAAAAAAAACATGTCCTAAAACACACTTTAATAGAAAAGCAAACTAAAAAGTAGTAGTTTTAAACGGTCCTTTGCTTGATGTCAATTGTAATAATATTTTAACAAGAGATATTGGTAAAAGTAGAGTCATTATGGAAATGTAAAGCACCCCACGCTTTTCAATTTTTTTTTTTTTTGTTTATTACTCTATTCTTAATTTAAATTTATCGAAAATTATATCGAGGATAATAGGACAAACTATTTAAATTATCGCATGGTCATCGGTCCTTGATAAGTGTGCTCTACACTAGGATTTTCTCCTGTATCGTGAGTGCGTTTATAAACATTTATACTCACATACATAAACAGCCAGACCCCGCCGTGCGGCGTGAGTCCGTGTGGGGATCGAACCCGCGACAGGCAGCACAGCAGTCAATCGCTTAGCCACTGCCGTCAAAAAAGTTTCAATTTAATTCGACGTTTAGTGAGTCAAAATCACGTTTGAATTAAAAAAACCCAGTTTTTGTACCCAAATTACCTCCATTTCACTAAAATCTAACAAACTATTAAAACGTGAAAACACCGGCATTAGTACATATGTTGTAGTTGTTTGTGTTTGCGGTCACTACCTGAAAAGCGACCGGAATGTTGTCATGTGTTGCCATGTCAGTTTCTTTATTTTACTATATTTTATTTTATTCTTGTCAGAGTATTTTTTTTTCTACTTATGTAGACCTTTTTGGAAAGCAAACCAAAAAGGACTAATTACACAAGAAGGATCTAATCTCGATTCCTAATAACACACTTGCGGATCGGACAGGCTTTTTTAACATAATGTATATTTTCACTCACACAACTTAGTACATCTACGTTCACAGAGCAGTAATCACAGTGACTCCCAACTCATCCACCATTTATTGTGTGACAAAAGTTCTTACAAACTTAAATTGTCTGACGCGACCTTTGGGGTTGAAGTTCGTCTAACTTTGATACTAATTCCAAGACTTTGTAATAAACTATTACCGTCTTATTTTGCTACCCGCATGCGCTTGTCTGTGAGTTGATGAAGTCAAAAGGCTTTTCTTTGTTTGTATTAATTTGTCGTTATTCTCCTTTGCTATAGAGATAGATTAATGCTTATTTTTATTTGGTCCGCTTCTCAGATGCTCTCGATGAATTAGCCACGTACCTAGCTAATTCACTCAAACACAGTCTTGCATTTTCCACCTTCGAAACAAAGAGGCTGGGCGACTTAACATCGTTTGTGGTGTGCTGTCTATGGAACACAGCAAGTTTCCAAAATATCTTGGGGTTTCTCTGGACAGATCATTGACTTTTAGAAAAAAACTGCGATACCATTAAGCAGAAGGTTCACACTCGCAACAGGCGTTTTACGGCGACTAGTCTCTTCGAAGTGGGGTTGCTTTGCCTCAGGTCTTGCGGACTACTGCTCTGGTGCTATCTTTTTCAGCTGGCAAATTTGTGAGCCCCGTGTGGAGCCTTTCAGCCCATGCAAAGTTAGTGGATACAGCTCTGAATAAAGTGATCATCACTGGTTGCCTTAAACCGACACCGGTACAGATGCTGTACCCACTGGCAGGGATAGCGCCACTAGAAGTTCGCAGAACAGTGGCAAGCCCAAAATGACTTCAGACACACAACAAAGGTGTTATGTGTTTGAAGCCATTACGGTCTTGTATAAATACCATCGTGTCGTAAAGGCTGAAAAGCCGAAACAGTTTTTTTTAAGTGTGTCACGTTTGTGTGGAACTGATGGACGCTACTGAGAGCGCCAAACTAGTGGCTCAGTTCTGGGCTGACACAATTTAGATTACCATCAACACGCTAAGAAGAGAATGCTTTACTTGCATTATAACGTATTTTATTGAGTGTTATTCTCAACTGAAAATAATGTCACCCACTTTTTAAGGTTCCGTTGCCAAATTAATAGCAAAACGGACCACTATTTTTTATCATTTCCAGTTGTCCGGATGTGACACAGCCATTTTACTCGGAGACCATTTGCTCTACATCGAAGAAAATTGCAAAGAAAGTATACTTATGTTTTATCGAAATGTCACCTACATAATATATGTATATCATTCTATGTTTGCACATTAGCATATCTAAAATGGGGTTACTGCTCCCAATTTGGCACTCGAATAAGCTGGCAGTCTGACACAGCATAACTGCCCATTACGACTTGGGCTAAATCTGAAAAGACTATTTAAGTTCTAGGTTTTAACACATCTGTATAACAGCTGGAAATAAGTATATCCAATCACGTATTAGTTTCACCACTGTCCCAGCAAATTGTAACTATACTAAGCTGTAATAAGACTATAGATAATAACATAGACAAATCTATGTTAATTAGCTAATTTAGTTATAACACTATTTTTCGAAAATATTCTTTGGCAACTTTTTAGATCTATGTATCCTGCTTATGCGTATGAAGTTTCATTAAAATCGGTTCTGTCATTTCGGAAAATAAGGACTTGAAAGTTTGTATGAAATGTCGTAAGGAGTAAACGCTCTTAAGTGGCATTCAATTCATAAGCAATTACGAAGGCGGCAAAAGTTTTTGAAACAGACCCATTAAATAGGTACTATAAATACAACACATTTATCTCACAGATACAAAACATAGAAACTAAAAATAAATAACACGGTTTTTCACTCGCTATTACTTACGAGTATAATGTTCTCCTTTTACAATGACCTCATTTAACTAAGAGTTTAATGGCCTGGATCTGATCTTTCTGAAGTTCCATCTGATTGGGGCATCGGGATCTAAGTTCGAACGTAAATCAAGGACTTTTTTCCGATATTAGAACCACTCCCCCCTCCGGGCTTCGGGGGGTCTCGGGGTATGGCTGACGATGTGAATCTAAAGTACCCTTCATCTGCGATTTCTTTTGAAGAGGAAAATTTTCTTAGGTTGAATATTAGGTGTCAATGGCAATTGTGCGTGATGGAGTTTATGTGGCCGTTTGTGGTTTAATTTCTTTGATAGATTTAGCAAAATAATTAATTGTGTTTTGTAATTTTTGAAAGTCATTATTATAGAGCTAGTAACGTTTTAACTCTTAATTTGGTTTATTCCCGTCTGCCCCACCTGCCTGTCCCCAGTAGTGGCACTTGCAACTATTTCAGTAAACTATGTCGGTCGCATTTACTCCGACCTCTGCCACCACTGGTGAAAGACCAGTACGATCAAGTAGCCATCTGAAACCACCAAGTACACACATCAAAAGTGTCTAGGGATCAACATATATTTTTGCAATAACTTTTCTCCTGATTGATATTAATTAAAATTTTCTTTAAGGATTCATCAAATAAAGTGTTTTCGTTTGTCACAGTAACGATAAACCAAGTCACCTTTGCATTAATAAAGAAATTTGCCATTTTCTAATAAAGGGATTTTTGACATTTGAACCACTAACATTAAAGTTCGAAAAAAAGACTGAAATAACAGTTTTCTTTAAAATTTTATTGGGTAACTTAAACAATTAATAATCCGTGTTTCTACCGCGAACACTAACAACACAAGAACATCGGTTTGGCATACTCAAAATGAGTTCATCCAAATCACGCTGTGGAATGGCCGCCCATGTTCGTTGCAACAACAAAAAAAGGTCTTCTTGCGACTGGATACCCTCCATATTCGGCAGAGCTCTTCTCTGTAGCATATCCCATGCATGCTCAATCGGGTTCAAGTCTGGCGACTGAGCAGGCCAGGGCAGGACATTGATGTTAGCTGCGGCGAGAGTCTGTCTTACAACTCTTGCGGTGTGCGGTCGTGCATTATCATGCATTAACTGAAATAAGGGACCGATTTGCACTTGTAGAGGAACGATGACGTCTGATACAATCGTCTCAGCATAAATTTGAGCGTTGAGGTTGCCTCTGATCCAAATCAACTCAGTTCTTCCGCCGATCCAAATACCCGCCCATACCATGATGGTTCCACCACTATAAGGATGGACTTCCTGGCAGGATTTTAATCGCTGTTGGCGTCCAGGGGTTCTCCAGTGTCGTATACGTCTTGTATCCGGTCTCATACCAAAACGAGACTCATCAGAAAAGCACACGAAACGCCATTGTTCTTCTGCCCAATTTCTGTGTTCAAGAGCCCATTGATATCGAATCCTACGATTGTGCATTGCTATAGGTGGTACCCGTAGCGGTCTTCGGGAATGAAGGTTCACTTCATGCAAGCGGTTTCTGACTGTTTGGTCGCTAATTAAGTTCCCTGAAGAGTGATGAAGCCTCATGGCTAACATCATGGCGGTTATTGTTGGAGCTCTTCGAGTTAAGATTTGAATGTATCGGTCTTGTCTCCGTGTGGTGCAGCGATACCGTCCTCCATGGCGCTCAGCCACGGTACCAGTGCTTCGGTAACGTGTCCAAAGTCGACTGATAACACTCTGACTTGTATTCAGAGCTAAAGCCACAGTACGTTGCCGGGAACCAGCTTCTATCATTCCCACGGCTCTGAGCATTTCTTCCCTGCTTAAATGACGTCGCCGCTCCATAATAACGTTGGTTTTAATCAGTAGTAGGGAAACAGTAGCACTAATAATGTCTTCAATGCGTTGTATGTTTTTATAGGGAAAATATTGACAGCTGATTTTCATCTTTTACTCGAATTTGATTCACAGTTCCTGATTCAAATTATGAAATGCACCAAAAAGGATCCATATAAATTTATAAAATCATAAATTTATTACAAAGCCACATCTCAATCTCAAGAAATCCGCATAAAAATGCTTGATCCCTAGACACTTTTGATATGTGTATTTCAACTAACAAATAGAAAGAAGGATGGCCTTTCTGGGACCAGCTATTAACTTGTTGAAATATGTACCAAAAAAAATCCGTCATTTATTTCTCAAGGAAATCACAAAATACAACAGCATATTACAGAAAATAAGAAAATACTGTATTAAACGCAATTATCGATTAAATACTCAGTTATCGAGAATGAATTGATCGGAAAAATCTTAGAATGTCTATGGAAATCTAGTGACTAGTACATCGCGAACCGAGTTCCTATAAATTATATTAGTAGCGTCGGTGACACATCGGCGACGCATGACTTTGTACGATTCTCTGTGAATTTGTATTGCGACTACGCCTAGATATCAAAGTCGTCGGGTGTCGGAGATTTGCGTAGCGTAGCGTTGTGTATGAAGGGCCTAAGGGGTTGAACGACATTGGTCAAGTCTGATATTTGTCAAATCGGCAATTCGTCAAATGTGAAATTGGCCAAAGCTGCATCGGTGACGTTGGCATTCGGTGGATTGTCATTTAAATATGACGTTTTTAATTTAAATCTACGTTTGTCGAGATTGCTAACGCTAAAAAAAAACAAATATTGAAAGCAGCATTTATAGATGGGCCCAGACACGTCATCTTTCTTTCTATTTGTTAGGTGAAATACTTGGTGGTGTTAGACGCAAACACCACCAGTGGTGGTAGATGGGAATAAAAGTTGCAACTACCACCAGTGGGGGCAGACGAGAGTAAACCTTTAATTGTGAACTGTCTCGTTCGTCTAGTGGTCGCAAGCGCTGAGCATGACGTCCTAGGTTCGATTTCCGGGTCGGGCAAAATGTTATTGGGTTTTTCCATCAGGAATTTCTCAGTAGCAGCTACGGAGTCTGTATTTGTGCCTTGTTGATGGCAATAGGCTCGACCCCTATGCCTACATGAGACTTAAACATAACGGGTGAATTGTGTGCTTTAATTACAACTCTGCCTAACCTTTCGGGGAACCACAGGCGTGATGTTATGTTTTTTAATTTAGAATTTTCATTTGGAAGAAAAATAAGGTTAGTTAAGAGGATTGGTAAACAACAACGTACAAAAGATTTTTATAGTGTCAAATTGAAAAGAAGTGGAAAAATACAAATTACACCAAAAAAGGTTTATCTAAACTATTATTAGACCGTGAATTCTGATTATATCTAATAATATATGTTGCAGTTAGATGATTTTATTCCGTTAGACTCGATCATCATGTGGGCAGAACATGGGTTTCGTGCAATGAAAACACACACACACGGTACACTGCTTTTATCGAACTAACAAATTACTTGAAATTACAATCCAACACAATAACACTAGGCACCATGAATCGGGTTACGGTTCCGGGACGTCTTGACTCCGCCGTGATCAGACACTCGCTGTCGTCCTCGCTGCGAGCTCGAAACATCACGACTCTGTAATAAGCGCGCTTAGGTGTGGGTAGACTGGTAAGTAGGTCGCTTGATGCAACCTTTGGCGCGCTTTCCATTAATTTTCTGTCCGTACTATTAATTGACCGGATCCGACATATAGATTAAAAATAAACATTAAGGTTTGGTCATAGGTTACGAAACAGTTGCCACAACCAAAATAAACAAGCCTAACGACACACAAAAAATATTTTAACCCACTTATTTCCCAAAATACAGTCTGAACCTAGTTTCAATTCCCCTAACCCCCATCTATGTATCGTACAACAAAGCGCGTCCCTACTCTAATATATTGCAGAACCACGACATTTGACTGACGTGGACAAAAGCCACATTTTGGCAACCCGCCGCCGGGTGTGCAAGTAACAAACAAAATACCTATACGAAACAGCACCCCCCAAACCCCTTTCCCCGAATGGTAAGGCAGACGTACACAAGGTACATGTTTTCAAACATGAAACTTGTGTACGTACAAGATTTCCAGATTTGCATAACGTAGCATCACGCTTGCACCATGTTCAAGTCTCAAGTAATAGGGACTGAGCTTATTGCCAGCAACTAGACTAGACACAGCTCCAGACTCCGTGGCTAGTAAAACAAAATTCCTGATGCAAAAACCCAATAACACTTTACCCGATGTAGGAATCGTACTCTGGACTATAAGCCCAGCAGTGGTGCTCGTGACCACTAAAACAACGAGGTACAGCAGCTAACAAAGTATAACTTTACATAAAGGTTGACTTTATCCCAATTTCCATATCACGGGAATTGAACAATAATATACTTAGGCAGGTGTTTTCTTTTGCTTTTTCTGGTGTGACGGGGTTGTTTGAAGTGTTACTGGATAAATAAAGATTTGTTCTGTGAAATAAAGTAGATTTGGTCCCCCTATCCAAAAACTGTCGTTGCTCAGTGCTAGCCAAAACACAAACACACAGGTTTTGGTGGTCTAAACACATTCATGTCGCAGTTTTTTTTAGAGCTAGGTACAAAATAGTGAATTTTAGTAAAAAATTTTGCTACTTTATTTGGTACCGCTATTTTACAAAGTTCACAAAAAACTTTAGTTACAAACTATGCCCCGCAAAACCATTTTAGCGGTTTGTCGGCGGGAACGGAACAAACGGTATTTAAGTAAAGTTTACTAATGCTGACACTTCATTTATACTTATACCTGGAAGACTGGAAGACATAAATCAAGATGAAAAGAACAAAATAGAATCCAGTCTTCCAGGTATTTACGCATTCTTATTAAATGAAAGAGTAAAAATTAATTAGCCGTACCTTTTTATTCACACTAGGCCACACATAAACGAATGCCTAAATAAAATCTGCTAGATTTATCAATACTCACAATAGCGCCAAGAGTTGAAATTTCAAGAAAATTATGTTGGGGCATTCGCTTAGGTGGCGCTTCGAGTTAGTGAAAACCGGCATTAAGTGAATTCGTAACGCAATAATTTAGTTCAACATTATCTCCACATTGCAGACATCTTTTGTAAATGCCGGGAAACTTTAGTAAGGTACAAAACAACTTATTCTGTTCTTCTTGAAAATTTGACTATATTTGCATACCAATTAGGTTATTTTCACTTTTAACAGGCGCCTTAATTGCTTCAGTTACTTTCACTTCGTTGTATTTAATGGAACATCTTTTAAAGATAAGGGTTCATTTTTACTCTTAGGAGGAGCTGGTCACGATCTACGATCTACGACAGTCGTTACAGGTAGTCAGTGGCCCGAAAGTCTGGCAATCTCTCTTACCAAGGAGTATCGTATTACCCAGTACTAAATAGGTTGTGGAGGTCAGATAGGCAGTCTCTCCATGTAAATACTGGTATTCAGCTGCATCCGGTAAGACTGGAAGTCGACCCCAATATAGTAGGGCCACGAGCTCTTTTAGAGAATTATCTTGGTTTATCGACCAAAACAGGTATTTTACGCTGTCCTTAGATCAAAATACGGCTGAAATATTACAATTGAAACACAACTCCCGCGAGGGCGCAAATCCCAAAATATACTACCTATCCATTAAAATAAATCGCGATTCAAATACTTCCATTTCAACCCGAAACTTTGAAATAAACTCGACACTTTCAACCCCATTCAACCCCGTTTCTACCTACACTACAACCCAGGTCCTCCAATACAGTAATGGACGGCTTAACTGATTAAATTAAGCCCTTTTCACAACGCGAAAGACAAGCTCAGTCGTCGGTCCTCGCCTTAGAATTTGGTATTACATAAACCAAGATAACTTGACACATCAGAATGGCGCCACTTGCTAAGAAACACGTCATCCACCTGTCAAATTCAATACATTGGATACGTAGTTCCCAATTCCACCGCGTCTCAAGATCTGATGGTCATGTAAAGGCAAGTTTATTGCATTACTAAAGGATATTCGCGTCGGGTCGTATTAAAATTTGAAGGTTTTCATAGTACATTTGGGCGAGAATCGGTTGGGAAGATTTTGTGAAGCGACATTTTAATGCCCCGGTTGGTACGTGGTAAGTGCCTGGCTTTCCGAGAAATACTCGTATTTCTATCTGTGTGGACGGGGTTTTGGCGGCGCTAGTTCATACACCTCTCTCTTCACAAGTAGGAATTCTACCTGCCCATTATACCTGATAGAATTAAAATAAAAGAGCCACGGCAAAGCGATATTCTATAAAAAAAAAAACAAAATGGTAAAAATTTTGGTTCGGCAAAATTGATTACGGAAATGTCAAAATTGTATTGGATTGACAACTGCCAAAAAGTTTTTGCCAATCCTGACGAAAGACGGTGAAGCCTATTGACAACTGTCTGAAAAATCTTGTACTCCTACATTATCATCATCATCATCATCATTTCAGCGGAAAGACTGAAAGACTGCTGGACATAGGCCAATAAAAGCGACAATAACAAAAAACACACACAGCGTAATCCATTTGTTTTTGCGATTTAAATCCGACAGCAAAAAATCTTTGTTGTTTTCTTACATTATTATTGATCAGGCTCAGACAAAACAAAATCTATTGAGCTAAGTGAAAGCCTCATTATCTTCACTCCATTCGTCCTTCATTAACAGATTACTATCGCATTTGTCTTCAAAGAGATGTCACTTCAAAGGCCAATATCTTATTAGGACAAAACTGGAAGTATACTGGAAACTGTATAGTCATCATCATCATCATTTTAGCTGAAAGACGTCCACTGCTGGACATAGGCCTCCCCCAAGTGTTGCCACATTGACATAACATGGGGGGTTTTGTCATAATCGCCACGCTTGGCAGGCGGGTTGGCGATCGCAGTACGGTTATTACAAAAGCACAGAGAACGCTGCTGCCCATTCTCTGGCAAGACCCTTAGTCGCCCATTGGTAGACCATTGGTAGTCCTACATTATACATATTTAAGTACAACTCTGATGTCTAACATGAAATTAAAATTGAATTAGCAAGGTAAGTGACAGAAAACAAATTGTCAGCAAATTCGTTGGGAAATTAAGGTGCTTTTACTGTGTCTATTCGTAGAAGTCTGACCTACAAGTACAACATGCAATATTATTGATGACGGAACTGTTAATGCACTTGGTAATGACAAAATGACTTTTTCCTAGGAAATGTTTGAGAAACACGAACGCCTGAAGTAAGTACAAAACGGTACCTACTGACATTTTGTTAGAAATCTAATCTATACTAATATGAAGAGAGGTAGTTTTTATAAAGTTTGGATGCAGCTAGTAATCATCGGAATTCCTGATCCGATTCCGATAATTCGGGTTGGGTCTGGTATCGTTTGGCAGGATTGGAGGGTAAAAGGGGTTACAGCTGATAGGGGTTGGGTTCTCGATTATATTGCTATCACTCTTTTTAAAAGATAGTGCATATTTTTTGAGAAATTAAAATGCAACTAGCTGTCCCGCGCAACTTCGTCTGCGTCACATGTTCCCCGTTTTCGCAATATTTTTCATTGCTGCTCCGCTCCTATACAGCGCCATCTATTGAATAATTACTCAATCTAGTCAACAGATACCGCCATCTGTTAGAATCATTTGGAGTTAACAGATAATTGTGACTTAATTTGCAATAAAATAATATTGCGACTATAAATTGAGATGTAAGCTATCCTATCTTTCAAGTTGGATCAAACTGCACTTGGTGTACAAATTTGATTAAAATCGGTTAAGTAGTTTAGGAGTCCATCCCCGGCAAACGTGACATGTAATTTATATATATATAGATGTTGCTAACGCTCTGAACTCTCTCTCTCTGCGGTGGCCCAGTGGTGGCAGCCCGACTTGCGAGCAGTAAGCCGTGGGTTCGAACTCAGGCAGGCGCATTACTTTGTGTAATTTATTTCATCACCGCTGCCCTCAAAAACGGTTAAGGAAAACATCGTGAGGAAACCGGCATGTCTTAGTACTAAAAATTCGAAGACATGTTACATCTACCAACCCACACTGGGCCCGCGTGGTGGAATACAGCCCTCTCCCTCTCATAGAGAGGAGGCCTGTGTCCCAGCAGTGGGAACATTATAGACTGATGATGATGATGAACTCTCTGACCAGCATAACCATCTCAAATAAATAAAATATAAAGAGCAAATAAAAAAGCGGAAACAGGTCGTTTAAATTAGCGATTGACAACCAGAATCTGTCCCAGTATATCGCTCGTGTCAAATGTCGTGCAAAATCGACGAAACGGAAAGTAAAGAAAACAATACGCCATATTACTTGTCATTTTATTTTTGTATTTAGGTAATTTAACTGTAGTGGACATAGTGATCTAAAATTCCAGTTCTTCTTATACATATAATAACTTCATAAGATAATGATTGAATGGACCACTTACTGATAAATTGTTTTTAAATTAATAAATTTGTTCGGTCATATATGTACTTTTCACGGTAAAACACAGAGAAGCTAACTATATTGTAACCTCTCACACACCTTGTAACTACTCATATTTACAAATAAAAGTTTCTTACGATTATGCTTCATGCGTCACTGTCATTCGTCCATTTCATTCAAATTGCGTGAATATGTTCTCTGTGTCATGGTGTTTTGGGGTTGTGGCTTTCTTCGACGACTTCGGCTTATCCTCTAGACATGAATTGTTTTCCTTCACAATTGACCTACCCCAGTACGCTGGACACCAATTTTCTGTCTAATCGACCGACTTTTGCGCGTAATATCCTGGACAGCGATTTATTTTGTTATAAATCATTGAGCCCCGCAAAGCAGGGTTCCGGCATTAAAGCAACTTTAAAGTGTACTATAATTAGTTTTTCTCAAGAACAGAACGGTATGTAGAAGTGTAGCCCTGGGCCCCAAAACTAGACATAACCTGTATCTTGGTGAAATTCAATACTCATGTTATTCTCACAAAACGGTTTCAAACATTCTGCGGTCGGGTTCTGTTAAAATCACACGCTTGTGGGGTGTTGATTATAAAAATAATGACGTCAAGTCTTTTAAATTGTAATTTTTCTAACTATTTCAATCGTGCGGCTACTCTATTACTTTCCCAGAGTTCAGTGACCATTAAAAGTACACACAAAGTAAATACAGCTACACTGCTACAGTTTCACGCTCAACCTATTGGCTAGGGATAATAAAAGTCAACCGTTCGTTACTTTAAGCCCGCGGGCGACCGGTCGCGAGCTGCCAATATTTATGGACGAGCTGTACCCGGGCAGGTCTGACTTAAAACTGGACAGGTTATATCAGTGTTAGGACTATTGGTATAGGCTACATTTTTATGACTGGATTTTTATTTCCGGGTGCGTGCCGATTAAGCTTGTACATATACCTGGTTTATACAAAAGAGAGGTTGAAAAATTATAAAGAGAGATATTTTATTTACTTTGTATGCGGAGGGTAATCTCCGGAATCACGGCTCTTATTTGAAAAATACTTTCGCCATTTGAAATGTACATTATTCGGGATGGACATAGGTCTACATTTTGCCCGGGCACTACGCAAGCGAAGAAACGAACAGAAGCTAGTATATAATGGCGACCGGGCCGATGCCGTTCCGCGGCGCCTGGAGAAACCAGTCACGGACAAAAGCCTTAGCTGGGTACAGTAGTTACTGTTGCAGTTCAAAGTATTCATGTATACGATTGCAATTGAAAACAAACTAAGAAATAATGTTTTATGTATACGGGCTGACTGAGAAATTCCGATAAAAAATATGTAGTAGCTTAAGGAAACCGGTTTTATATACAAGACGTCTTATCTGCCAGTAATGTCTCAGAACAACCAACATCTCGATTGATTGCAAGCTACCCGACCTAACAGCTGTCTGATCGACCTCACTAAGACATGTAATCACAGCTTTTAGATGGTTGAAAAACTTAAAAATTAGAAATGTTGACGGATGAGAAGCAGACCGAAGAAAAAATGGATGGATTAATGATGTGAAGAATAGCATAAATATTAAGCCAAATCATGCCAGTAACCTGAGCACTAGGAACAATCTATTAGCGATAAACATGCTGAAAAAGTCAGAAATGTCTTGGATTCTTATAAAGTACGCAAAGCTTGTAGGACAACACTTAGACAGCCTAAGCCCTCCATACAAAACCTCTGAAAAGTTGCAGGAATCCTTGGTTCATATTTATTTTCAGGCGCAAGTAACTGGCTTCTCCTAATTTATTATCAGTCAATCGTTCATTATCTTTTACTTCGTTTGTGCACGCGGTAATTAGCGTTCACCAAAAACACCTTTCAAGTCAAGACCATGATTATTACAATCCTTATATTAATCTGAACAATACATGAAACATTTATTGTCTTCTCAAGATTTTTTCCCCTCTTTGAACAAAAGATTCTCGCTTCATAAAAGCAATAATAATGAGATTGTTCCCGCAAGCCATGCCCTTATATACGAGTATTTGTACAAAGCCTTGAGATGCTCGGCTTTTTATAATATGTTATTTTTACTTCGGGCTTCCATTTTATACCAGTTTTGTTCGTTTTTATTCGAAGAGGATTATGTGTTACGGAGAATGGCTGTTCAGTCATTAAATTTAAAGGGATTTGTGTGGGGATAACTCTTGCTGGCTTTTGAAATTTTACAAATTAATGTACTTATTTGTTTGGCATTCAAGAGTGCTTTTTGTGCAAGGGTGAGCGGATGTAACGGTACGTTACATTTTTCAAAAACCCAATGATGCAGTTGTAGTTTTCATCAAAATCGGGCTCGAGATTCCTTTGCGTGTTTTTCGCTATTCCTGGCCATCCACAGCCAACACTTGAAAAATTCAGCCAGTACATTTTACCCATAATGAATACTTTTTGAAATAAACTTTTGCAAAAATCTATTCTAACGAACTTGAACAGCAAAATACATGTTCTTCCAACGAAGGCAACTTTTGGAAGCAAAATTGTTATCCGATACCAACTAAATAGAACAAACCATGTTTCTGAAACTTGTTTTTAAATTTGTTCTGAAGGGAATGGTCTCGTTTTTGTTAAAACTTATCAGAACTTGTGTTCGATACAATATACAATGCAGCTATTAGTGAACTTTACTTTGATTTAATGAGGTTAAGGAACATTTTCACCTCAGTTTGTTTGAACAAAGTTCTTGATTTAAAGGAAGGTTTCGTTATCTGAGACTTAAGAGTTTTTCTTAACTTTTCCGTTGGTTAATATTGCGTTTAACTGAGACTCGATTTTTTGCAAAATAAATGGTTTTTAATGAGTTTGTATATTTTACTTACAAAATAGGTAAAGTTTTAACGTGTGATTGATGCATATGTTACCGGCAAAACCCGATTTCAGGCCAAACTAGTTTGTCCTAGGCCAAACCGGTTTACTGGTTTATCGCGTCAGGATATACTGACCCAAAAATACATTTACAATGTGCCTAACTTGGATGTGGCACCGCTCGCTACGCTTGCTCGGCTCGCGCATTTATGATTACAGTTCTAACCTAACCCATTTAGAGTTCTAGTTTGGCCTAGGACAATCTAGTTTAGCCGGAAATCGGGTTTGACCGGTAACACATACAATGAACCGCATAAAGGCAACTTCAAAAGTATTTAACCGTACTGAACATTTGGGAACGCGTGCACGAAACCAAACAATTCATTCCAACATAATTTGAACACTAAATTAATATCGATACCATATCAGTTTAGAAACCCAAAAGTTTTAGAGTTAATTTACAAGTTCGCGGTACAAATGGTTTATAATACACAATACAATTAATATAGTCTTTGGGGAATAGTTTTCCTCCTCCCTACCCGTGCTTGACGGACTAAACGATTATATTTATTAAACACACACGACGTGTGTGTAGCCTGTGTTCCCACTGCTGGTACACAGGCTATTGTCTGTAAAGGAAAGTGGGACGCAATCCAACACGCGGTCTAGTAGGAGTTGGCAGGTGTCACATGTCTTTAAATGTTTCGTTTTAGACCCGGCCGTCGATCTGTGTTCTGTTACAAAAGTAGGCAGTGCTCTTTCGTGACTAATATTTGGCATATTATATCAAAAAGATGAGTGTTATGTGAAGTACAAAACGTTTTTACCTCAGGGCGGCTAATCTCAAAAGAAGGTTGCATATTTTCCAATCAAATCTCATCAAAAAATATCTTTTTTAATGTACATCGTACAATAATCTTTTATTTCCCACAGATAAGCGCCCGGGCTCCCAAGCTAGGTTTTCACCTGTGACTTGGGAGACAGTGTTTCTCTATTAAAAAAACTAGTTATGTACAGACAGCGTTATTAAGTAGTTACCCCCCTGGCGTACTCGGCCGTACTATAGAGGGGTTAGCACAAACTGCCGCTGTCTGTACATAAAGGAGACCAATAATGTAGTGAATAAAGAAAAACAAAGTATTAACAAAAAGCAACATCAACATCACACAATCGCTGACCACCACGGAAATATAAATATTATATCTATGTTGACCACCAAAAGAAACGACAAACACATCGTCAGGGGAGTACAAGGCTTTACAAATGAAGCGATAGAAATTCATGTCCGCCGGCGTCCTATGCACACAGAGTTATGCCACTAGCCAACACCAAGCCTAAACAATCAGAGGCCAATCCTATCATAATCCTCCCTTCAAAAACGTAAGCCGCCTAGATAAACAGCCCACACATACTAAATGTAAGTCGCACTCCCTTGAGGCCTAGTAGAAATTATCAGAAGTACCACTTTTTACATGTGCGTATAAAACATTTAAAAAATCCAATATATTATACATTCCGTTCACATAAGGAGTAAATTAAAGATTCAGTTTGAAAACAGCAACTTCTCTGACTGCAACAAAATGGAAATCTAGAAAATGGAAGACAGTGGTGTAGGTAATCCTAATCGGGCCCTATATCAAAAATGCTCGGGGGCCCAAAACAACGAAGTAACGATTTGAGCTTTGTAGGCAGTTTTTATTAAAGAGCGAGCGTAGCTAGCTCAAAAAAAATGGGGCTTTCTGGTTCAATATAAATGTACACGGCACAAAATAAATACAGCTGACACGGCGCGCGGCGGTAGCTACGCCCCTGTTGCAAGAGCCAACTGGTTGTTATCGGTACGCACGGCGACCTATCAAGCTATACAAAACTAGTTTATGCGGATCTCTTATTCAACCGGAAAACTGTACAAAGCGAGGCCATGTTATTCTGGAACAGTATAGACAGCTTGTTGTGTTGCCGTCTGTACAAAAGTATAACATGTCAAAGTTGATATTCACTCACTTGATATTCGGATCTCTTTTTTTGTTCTTAGCATATCTTTTCTATAATATCTGACTTTTTGCGATCTATGTATATTCCGTTCGTCTTCTTGCCATTGATTTTTATTTTCGTCTTCTCTGCCTTCATTTTTTTCATGTTTCAAGTCACCAATGTTGACCTTCTGTTTCCCCTCATATGGAGTCTCATATAAAATGTCGAATCCCTGACGTAACACGGTAAATCAGCGGCCGACGGTATCCCTCGGTGCCAGCCACATAGATTTACTGTGAAAAATGCTAGAAATATAAAGAAATGTCTGAAAACTACGACGTTATGCTACGACACGCATGTCGCTGTGTTTAAGCCTGTCTGTGCTCATAAAAAGGTGGGGTGGTGATAAAAAGAACGATTTGACTGGTTGAATGGCACACTTCAAGTCACCTTGGTGTTGTTTTTAGGGTTTTGCAGCCAAATGGCCAAAACAAAATCCACTATTATATTATTACTAGCATGGAGTATGATCTGGAAAAGATCGATACAATAATTAAGTCCAAAGTATTTGATTTAATCGACCACAAAATTATTTTCCCGTCAATAAAATGAATTTTCATGACTACCCGACTTTGACTGACCTTTCATTGACTAAGATTATTGCTCGGCAACTCTATTATTTTCTTAAGACCCTAAAGCTCCTTCGTATCTTCAGGAACGCTTCGAATTTCTTGTTCCTCGAGGTAAACCCTGTCGCTCATCATCATCTCTTCTCCTTCGCTTCCCTCCCCACTCCTCAAGTCAGTATGATGGATCATTTACTGTTCGTGCTGTGTGCCTTTGGAATTCACTTCCACACTCCTTGCGGGATAGCCCTTCGTTGGACGTGTTCAAGTTGGAAGTGTTTCAACAGGAATAAGAGAACATTTCCTGTCAACATGATTATAGTATGGTATATAGTATTTTATACCGAACCGTCATTGACGGCGTCATTGGAGAACCCAGTTACGTCACATGCGGTGTGCCAACCGGTTCCGTGTTTGGTCCTGTCGGATACATCATGCATGTCAACAGCATGTGCAATGTGGTTCGAAACTGTCGCATATACATGTATGCCGATGATACTTGCTTAGTGTATGCAGATAAAGAATTAGATGTAATTGAAAGGAATATTCAGGAGGATTTCACAAATATCATTAAATGGGCCCATGATAATGGGATCATAATAAATATAAATAAAACTAAGTGTATGCGTGTATAAATAATGAGCGTCCGCCGCGCGTGGTAGGGCATAGCTATGAGTGCCTGCACGATGACGGCGCGACGTATTGTGCGTGTGCAGATATTGAGGTGGTGGAGGAATACAAGTACTTGGGTTTAGTTATAGACAACAGCTTCTCGTGGAAAACACACATAATACACCTTTGTGACAAACTCCGATTAGTGCTTGTAAAATTCCACCACCTTAGTTTTGTACTTGATAGGGCTACTTTGTACACGGTCTACTATGCGCTGGTGGACTCGCTACTTTCATATGGACTGGCATGTTATGGTAACACATTCAAAACATATTTAGATAAAATAAAATTATTACAAATCAGATTTATTAAACTTTTAGTTGATAGAAACACAAAAGCACGTTGTAAAAGTAGTGATTATGAAGAATTATTCTTAGAGTGTAAAATGTTGCCAGTTCATCGAAAGGTGGTATTGTTATTGGCTATAGAGAACTATTGCAAGGATGAGTTTAAAATCGAGACGGTATGCATAAGACCTAAAAGGAATAAATGTATCAGAAGATTTGTGGTACCCACTTGTAATAATTATTATGGGCAAAGATGTAGAAAATGCTTAGTGCCAACAATTTTTAACGACATACCTTCCGATTTAGAAAATAGCTGTACCACGAAAGTATCTTTTAAAAACAAAATGGAGAAGTTTCTTTTTAGCACCTTTTGTCAAAACTTCATGACTGGAGATGTGTAGATTCCAGTTATGATTGTTTGTTGTTGTTTATATATCTATGTCATACTATCTGATTTTTGCGGCTTCACCGTTGTGAATTGAAATTCTGTTGCGCAACATAAAATGTTTTAACTTTACGCTTATAGTAGCCTTTGTTTAAAATGTGTTTAGTTTTAGGTAAAAGTTGTTATTGATATAATACTAAGAAATAGTTACATCAATATTTAAATTGTATAAGGGAGCTACATTTGCCAACAAACTGTTTTACAGTTTGGCAGAAGTAAAATATTTTGTAGTACGTATGTAACAAGGAATAAACGCTTTTTCATTTTCATTTTTTTTTCATATGTATGTTGATCTATATATGTAAAGTATTTATTACGTTTATTGTATGTATTAGTTCAGTTTATAAAATAAGTTGATTAAAGTTTTAAAAGTACTGTTAATGCACAAAGCTGTATCCTCTTTTGCAAATATTCCTGTTAAATAAGGTTTGCTGTAAGAAAACCCAATTCTGGGCTAAGCTCGCCGTTGCACATAAGCTATATATTATTTGTGTGTGTATCTTTTAATTTTATGTGCAATAAAGAATAAGACACTTTACGTAAACAAGAGGGGAGGTGTTCAATGGATATGAAATATAAGTGATTTATTGATCGCAAGCGCGATTGCTGACAATGAAGTCCTGGCTTCGATTCCCGGGTCGGGCAAAGTGTTATTGGGTTTTTCCATCAGGAATTTCTAAGTAGCAGCCACGGAGTCTGGATTTATGCCCATTTGATTGCAATAGGCTCGCCCCCTATTACATCGGACTAAAACATAACTGGTGAAATGTGGGTATACCAATGGGTACCTACACCTCTGCATAACCCTCCGGGGATTACAGGCGTAATGTTATGTTAATCCTTATACAGAAAGATAACTTCGATGTTAAAAAAAAGAAAATTCAAGCAAAGAATAACTCTTCATGTAATTTTCCGAGTTTTTATTAGTCGTTAAAATCCCTTGGTATGAATTCCTTACCAATTATTGTCACCGACTCCTGTAAATGCGCAATTAATAACACAACTCCATAACTTAGCAGATTAAAGTTCAGAAAGCAATTCCTTACAACTCTTGACTTACCAAATTACCTGTAAATGGTCTAATTGAAATAAATGCTTTCTCTTCGAGGCTCTTCAGAGGACATTATTTTCATGAGCATTTCCAAATGCTTCGGTTGATATTTAAAATTACCCTGTTTCAGACAAAAGAACCGATTCATTACAATATTAGCTTTTTACCGCGTTTTCGTTCGCGTGGAAATCGGGATGTGTCCCTCTGCACTTTTTATCCGGGATAAAAATACTTTATTAAAATATGTTTTGGAACACAGGCCACTGCCAGAGAATGGGCAGCAACGATCGCCAACCCGCCTGCCAAGCGTGGCGATTATGACAAACCCCCCAAAACGTAAATGTGGCGACACTTGGGGAAGGCCTATGTCCAGCAGTGGACGCATTTTGGGCTGAAATGATGATGATGATAACTAACACAGGTCTGGGTATTATCATACCCTTTGGTAAGATTAGGGTGGCTGTACATAAAATGGCAATAGGCTCGCCCCCAATAACATGGGACTCAACCATAACTGGTGAAATGTGGGTGTACTATTAAATACACCTCTGCCTAACTCTTTGGCGATTATAGTCGTGATGACATGTTATGATCGCCGGAACTTTTCACTTGGTCACCTTCCACAGACCGACCTCGGCAAGCGTAGCTTACCCTCTATCGACCCGGATTTTTATAACTTAGCCACGAGCTCCGAACTGAAGGCCAGTCTAGCAGGTGGTTAAAGTCGCAGACTCAGCCAGTTAGCATTTATGTTCTGCACTTGTGTGTTCTCACGAGTAAATATCGATGCAACTGCTATTTATAGTGATCTAGAAGTTTCAAGTTGAAATTAGCTATTTTTAACCACTAGCTTCGCAAAACGATGAAAAGTGGATGTACAGCGTCCGTACCATGACGTCTTAAAACATTATTGTTCCATTCCTATTCCAGAGTGAAAATGACGGAGCTATACAGGTCGACTAGCTCCATCTCTTTCCCACTCTGGAATAGGAATGGAACAGTAATGTTTTAAGCGTCATGGTTCGGACACAGGTTTCTTTTAACGTACGCCTTCAATCCCCGAATTGAAGGCGAAAGCCTATGTAGCGTCGCAAAAGGTAAATAGCACTTCTAGAAATCAAAAATCAAAATCAAAATCATTTATTTCAAGTAGGCCAGTTACAGGCACTTTTGAATAGTCAAACAACAATAACATATTAAGCTACAGTCCCAGTCACTAGACATAATCTGTGAAAGTACTGTAGTTGCCCATTCCAAAGCGTAGATCTCTATGGAGAAGAATGGGCAAGAAACTCCATGGACACTCTTTTAAATTAATAGCTTGTTACAAAAATCTTGGTTACATCATTCATGTTGAGATGGTAAATTATGTGAGAACGATGTAGCAAGACGTGCACGTTAAAAGTGTCCACAGTAAAAACAAAAAAAAAAGACAATTCAAAAATAAAATAAATAGTTCGAAATAAGCCGTGGCAACTAAGAGATGACCAGGCACAACTGACAGCGCCCGTTCACGAACATCACGCATGGATCAGCCATCATTCAACTCAACCATTTTGAAGGGAACTAAATGACCCGACACACGCGCCACCATCAGCGTGACATTTAAGTGAGCATGACATACTCTTAACCGCCAGGGCACATTGAAGTCAATAAAAGACGTAGGTTTCCAGTAAATGATAGCTTTCTAGTACATAGTGCTCACACAATATGGGCTGTGCGACTATACTAAATTAATTGAATTTATACAATGCAAAGTTAGTTTATACAATCTTCAGCAGCTCCAACAATACTATTTAATGCTATTAATTCATGCGCCCCTGTCCTTGTGGAGCAGGACCGGCATTGAGCCAAGCATTATTATCAGCGATATAATCGTCCAATTTGTAATAAGCTTGCTTACATAGTGTGCGTTTAATGCATGTTTTAAATTTCATCTCACTCAGTTCAAGAATACTTTGTGGAATTTTATTATAGCATCTTAAACAGTACCCCATGAAAGATGAGTCTACTTTAGCGAGTCTGAAGCCTGGCTGAACTAATTGGTCCCTATTTCTAGTACTGTAATTATGTCTGTCACCTCTTTTACCAAAAAGATGCAGATTTTTTCTTACGTACATTATGTTTTCATAAATGTATTGACAATGTACCGTCATGATGTTAATGTCCTTAAACAGTTCCCTTAGAGAATCGCGCCTACGGAGATTATATATGGCTCTGATGGCTCTTTTTTGCAGAATAAAAATAGACTCGATGTCTGCAGCCCGTCCCCATAACAAAATGCCGTAAGACATTATACTGTGAAAGTAACTAAAATAGACCAATCTCGCGGTATCTACATCGGTATATTGACGGATTTTTCTAACAGCATATGCTGCTGAACTTTGCCGCCCCGCAAGAGATGTTAAATGAGAACCCCACTGCAGCCTTGAATCAAGCGTAATCCCCAGGAACACTGTATTATCGACAAATTCTAGTTTCTCATTATTCAATATTATATTACAATCACTACTTTTAACATTTGGTAATGAAAATCTTATGCATTTAGTATTTTTTTCATTTAATACTAAATTGTTTGCTGTGAACCAATTATGGACCTGAAGTAGGGCATTGTTAACGTTATCTAGATTTTGGGCCCGTCTATTTATCTTAAAAATTAAGGAAGTATCATCAGCAAATAACACCATATTTTGAGGTTGATTTTTTAATAAAAGGGTAGATCGTTAATATATACTAGAAAGAGGAAAGGACCTAATATAGACCCTTGCGGAACCCCCATTTTTACTTTTAAACCCTGTGAATTAACACCATTTATTTGAACTTGCTGTTGCCTTTCACTCAAATAAGATTTTACCAAACTAAGTGCAAGTTTACCTAGTCCGTAATGCTCAAGTTTCAAAAGTAATGTGTCGTGATTTACACAATCAAATGCTTTCGAGAGGTCACAAAATATTCCTATGGCGTCTTGGGACTCTTCCCACGCTGTAAATATGTGCTTGAATAAGGTTACACCGGCGTCAGTCGTACAACGTCCCTTGGTGAAACCATACTGTTGATCGTGCAAAATTTTGTTGGTGTTAAAATGATTGAGCATTTGATTAAGCATTACCTTTTCAAACACCTTGCTAAAAACTGGCAACACGGATACAGGTCTATAATTATTAGTATCTTTACTGTCTCCGGATTTGAAAAGAGGGATGACTTTACTGTATTTCATTAAATCAGGGAAAACTCCTTGGTCCAAACACAAATTAAAAATTAAAGCTAAGTAAGGTGCTATCGTCTCAACTATGGATGTACAAACTTTGATAGACATTCCCCATAGATCTTCGGTCTGTTTGATTTTTATTTGCCGGAAAGCTTTAATAACTGTCATAGGGTTTATGTGTTTAAATTTAAATTCAGCCGAGCAGCCAGACACGTTCGCCTTTAATAAAGCAAGTGAGACTTCAGGTGAGGAATTTAGAGCCTCAGTAGTTTTAAACGGTATATCGGTACAGAAATTTACAAATTTTTGAGCTACTTCCTGATCAGAGTTTTTAGGACCGTATTTTGTATCTAATGTATAGGTAGTGTTAACTATTTTTTTCCTGTTAGTCTCATTATATATGACTTTCCAAACTGTCTTTATTTTATTTTCTGCGTTTTTGATCTTGTTGCTAATGTACAATGCTTTAGCAAACTTGCAAGTATTTCGAAATATTTTTGAATAATTAGCAACATATTTGTTAAAAGTTTCCGTGTTAATGAAAGGCTTAAGGCCATAAAGCTCAAATAGTCTTTCCCTACTTTTTCTTATACCTGTAGTTGCCCAATCACTAAATATAAATTTAGGGCAAATGCTTTTCATCTTCTTTTCAAAAGTTTTATTGAATTCAGTAGATATACATGATATTTTTAGCTCTGGCAATTGACATCCAGCTGCGTTCGATTTGGTGATCGTTTTTTGTCAGTCGCTAGAAGAAGAGCATCATCAGTGGAGTAAATTACTATGGATATTTGGGACACAAGTCTATCAATTTTCTGTGAGAAAAAAAATGCGGTGGGTGGATGAACCATGTTTTCGAACTTTTCGGTTCTTTTTAGGTCGGTTGACGGATTCCTCACGATTTTGCTTCACCGTTTGGAGAACAGGGGTGATGAAATAATTTCCACAAATTTAAACTTACCCTAGATCCCTTATTAGAAACGTAGAAACACTTATCAAGTATTACCAATACCCTTTCAAAATAACAAAACATTCTTATCCTTTTGTAGTTATACAAGGGTGTTTTGGCTCGTGGTCTTGATCAGAATTGTCAAGTCTTCTCATTATCTGAAACAATTTCACAAATGTATACAAACAGCACCCTCCTACCTACTCTATCGAAGCAAGCGCCGAAAGGGCCTTATATGTTTATACGAAGCTCTTCTCTGACAGTCTGTCCAACATTCTATGCTAGGATCACGTTCTAATATAATGTTCAGAATAACATTCATCTGGTGGAACTTGAGCCGAGTTTAATTAAGTCTGCGGCGTTGGAAGACAATCATGTGTCTCTTGGGATACAACGGACGTGAGTTTTGTTTTCGGAGAGTGGAGGTCCTATCCTGCACTTATGTATCTTTGCATGAGATTAAAAGTCGGTTTTCGTGACTGGGTGTATTACCGTGTTGTTTAGAAATATGTAAAAGATAGAATAGAAGATTTAGAAACTTGTCTGGTGAAGTTTGGATATGCTTACTATCTGGTATTGCTCTGCCTAGCCCTTCAGCGAGTAGGTACATGTGTTATGTTATTACCAGAGGTCGGAATTAGGTAGAGTTATTTGTGTACTTACACTGATTTCATACAGCGATAGAATAAAGTGTATAATGTCTCAAATCCCGAGATTAATTTTAAAGAGCAGAAATATCCCTTGATTTATTAAATAAAAAAGTTATTTACTTTGACACAATTTAAACCATCCGACATCGGATGTCCAAAGTTGAAAAATTCCAATGCACACACGCAAGGGAAGATCCATATTAATATCAACATTTCGATGCAAGTAATCAAATCAAATCAAATCAGTTATTACGTTCAGCGGTAAACTTATTTTCAGATGTGTGGTATCAAAGGACCTAAAATAGGACTCTAAGGTGTAGGCTAAAAAAAAAAACTAAGATTTTCAATTTTTCGTGTAAAAAAGTTCAGGCATCAACCATCGGGTAGTATTTAGTCCAACCTGTGAGTTTTCTGACATAGTAAGATAGCGACACTTTCTTATATTATGACGCTATCTTACTATGTCAGAAAACTAATAATATTCTTGTTAATGCAAAATAGGCTCGACCTATAAAACATAGGACTTAATTCGCGAAATGTGGGTGTACTAAAGACACAGTTCTGCCTAACCCTTTAGGGAAATACAGGAGTGATGTTTCGTTTTATATTCTTCATAGGTAACAGAGTAATGAGATAATATTGTTTATTAAAACAAAGGAACCTCAAAATCACAACACCTCATAATTATAAATAGAACCACCCCTCCGCTCGCTACATTCTATCGAGCCCCGGGCCATTCCCAGAGTAAAGTCCTACATTTCACTTAAAGACCCATTTATAATCACTTTAACTTATTTATCACCGCAATCCCAAAGAGGCAAAATCTCATTATTTTTGTCCGGGAAGCAGCGGACCGTTTAGTAGAATTATTGAGGCTCCGGATTGGCTAATGCATTCTCTAATCACAGCGATCGATAAACATTTAGATTGAGTTCAGATTTAGTATCGGGATAAGGTGCGGTCGGCTTGGGGGTTCGTAGGGAGCTTTGGATTCGGAAAAAGTATCCGTTGACAACGCGTAGATGCCTCGTAAATACAGCGTACATGACACGTAAACACTGCGTACATAACACGTAAACGACGCGTAGATGTCTCATATACCGTGGCGACGTCGCGTAAATGGTTTTGAGTCAAAGCAAAACAATAGTCTAGCGTAGTAAGAATAGCAGTATTCTTATACTTGTACTACATTATAAAAATATCATCTTACTAAACTGTTTATCGCCTTATAAGTTATTGTATTTAAAGTGGGTATATAATTCGTCTTCTGTTGGAAATCGATCAGCGTACATCCGAATAATGAGAGACATTTTTATAAAAAATCCTAAAAATTTAATTCTCTGGTAGATGTGTTTTTTTTTTTTCAAGTTAAAAACATGAAACTTTCCATTTTTTCTTTCTATCTAGATAACTTATTCTAATAGCTAATTCAAATCGGACAGAAACACGGGCGAGTTTCTCGAACTTTTCCACTTCGAAGAATTTTAAAATAACCGCCTGTCTAGAGCGTCTAGTCTTCCAAGAAAATACAGAAAACAATAGCTGCCTCTCAGAATATTTACTCAGGGGGGTTGAAGAACTTCTTCCAATAATAGTTGGCGTAGCTTTATTATTCTTTTTGATACATACTGAAGGCAAAGACAGATAAAAGGATTACTGGAACACTACTAACAGTTAAATTGGTCTTTTCTGATCACCCATTAAACTACTTAGGCTGGTTACTGGATCTTTTTTTTAAGGTACCGTACCCAAAGGGTCAAACGAGACCCTATTACTAAGACTTCGCTGTCCGTCCGTCCATCCGTCTGTCACCAGGCTGTATCTCATGAACCGCGTGATAGTTAGCCACTTAAAAATTCTACAGATTATGTATTTCTGTTGATGCTATAACAACAAATACTAAAAACAGAAAAAAAATAAATATTTAAGGGCTCCCATACAAAAAAGTGATCATTTTGCTCGTTTTTATAAATAATGGTACGGAACCCTTCGTGCGCGAGTCCGACACGAACTTGGCCGGTTTTTTATTATTTATTTAATCGATAATGATAGGGAGTTTTATTTTTACATAACCCCTGCCAAACTGCAAAGCAATTTGTCGGCAGTAGGTTCTCGTGGATTTTACACGAGTCTTGGCTAAAAATAAACATTAAAAATTACTCTAAGTTAAGACTAAGATCTTGGTTCTATAGGCGAAGACTCCTTACTTAAATACGGAGTAGTTACCCACACAACCACAGAATCCACAACCTCACCTACACTCACACTCAGCGACATCAGCCAACGAATGTCATGAGACCATCCCATCGTACATATCGGTATAAGCTAAGTAGATAAAGGACCCACGACATTAGTCGACCGCGGCCGCCGATCGACCATAGCAACTATGGACACATCGACAGGTAATGCTTCCTTAAGACACTTTTCAGGTGATTTTTACTTTTGACACGATCGATTTTTCCTTCAGGAAATTCATTAATTAATGTAGGTGTAATTCATCATCTCGTGCGCTTACCATAATAGTTATTTACATTTGGCATAGGTAGTTTCTTTTTCTTCTAAGTACAGCTATTGATTCTAAAAGAAGTAGATCGGCACTCACAGGCAAAGTCACTACGGATGTGTAATAAAAACGTACATATTTTCAATTTTGCTATTCAATGACAACCTATACTACTAAACAAATTAAAAACAATAGAAGAAACCTTGAGAAAGTCACCACTAAACCACTAAGCCACGTGTGCTACGAACAGCAGTATGTTGTATTAACACAAAATATTACAGACAGAAGGTCAGCTCTCCACAACGAGAGAAAACAAGCGCATGCACACATAGACGCGTACTTACGACGATCTCAAACAAAATGCCGTAGCCTAAGATCCTGGTATACAACGACCTTCACCGAGCTGGTTAATGGATGAAACTTATTTTATATTAAATTTGATATGTCAAAAAATATATTGCATTTGGCTGTCTAAAAAATGTCAGTCCAGGATATGATAAATTAATAAATAAATAAAAAAAAAATTGTAACTTTTCACCGGTTTGATTAATAAACAAATTCCATACCAATCGAAAGTATAAAGCCCATCAAAGATGCAAACGTTGGGTTGCCTTTTTTTATTAATTAACCAGACCGGTGCAAGTTACTAGTATCGATTTACCTGTTTATACCTGCCTACCCGAGAGTTGTGACGGAAAAAGAAAAGGCAACCTAACGTTTGCATATTCTATGGGCTTTATACTTTAGATTGGTATGGAATTTGTCTATTAACCAAACCAGTAAAATGTAAAAAAAAAAAATACCGAAATTTTTTAGACAACCCATATGCAATATATTTATTGACATATTAAATTTAATATAAAATAAGTTTCATCCATTAACCAGCTCGGTGAAGGTCGTTGTATAGCGGGATCCTATACTGCCGCTCACGAGCGCGCTTGCACTCCCTGTACGTGACGCGTGTATATGTGTGAATGCGGCGATCTCAAACAAATGCTGGTCGTGAGTGCGCTGTCGTCTTTTTCGCTCGTTGTATGGAGTCAGTTTTCTGTACTTACTTATCTATTGTGTGTTGAGGAGTTTACGATCCGAGCAAGATTTACTACGTTTACTTTCAGTTCAGATAGATAACGTGAAACCGTTCTATAGCTTCAAGGATTTTGTGTTTCTTGTCTTCGAGAAGTTTCAGTAACTAATTTAAAATATTTCCGTTACTATGAAAAATCTATTATTTTGAGCGTTTCACTCTTTGGTATTGTTTTAGTAAATTGTTTTTGATTTCATAAAATCTTTAGTAAGTCCATGACCAAATTACAGTCCCCGATATATCTGTTTGTAAAAAAAAACACTCTTATTGCTATAACATAAAAGTGCTGTCAATGTCAAATCTACATCACTAATGTGCGATTTAGTTCCTACTTCTACTAACCTATAGCGTAAAAGGATTTTACAGCATTCGTCTACTATAAAATGACTTGACAAGAAAAACATTCATTTTGAGGATGCTGTAGGTATCTATCGCTTTGTCATCATTTTTCTCTTTTCAGTATTTATGTTTCCAACCAAAAAGAGCTACTACCATTACTCTCACATTCCATAATTTTCATAACATTATACCGTTTTCACATCCAATACAATACGTTCCGCTCCCAAAATATGTAACCGCCTAATTTGAATATGAAAATGTGGGTTTTAACAATCATTATGGCTATAATTTAATTTAAAATGGCGGAGCCAGACCGTGGCCTAGCTACAGTCCTTTTATTGTAATTTTACCTTGGACAACTGCAGTCCAACAACAACCTTAAAATCACGAAAGTAAAGATCACTATACTTTGACAGACTTGTCAGTGATAGCTGAACAACTACCTTATTGCTAGGAATATAAAGATCACTGTCTTTTGACATCAAAGCAAAGGCGTAGCTAAAATTGCGAAAGGACTGTATATGTGTCATATAAATGACACATGAGGCCACTGTTTAGAGAATAATCAGATAATGCCATTTATTTTACGTTTTGTCGAGTTTAATGGAAAGTCCTGATGAAATTTTAGGAAATAAAAGCTGGGTAAACCAGACAAAACATGTTATTCCACCCAGGCACTATGAAGGCACATGAATCTAAGCACGAACAACTGATCTAAGCCACGGTTAAAAACAGTCGTGTCATCATTGTAGTGGGATATTCACATTGACAGCTCTTGAACGCGGTTTAGACGTGCTGATCGCGTTTTCATTGGCAAAACTAAAGGCAAGATTTTTTCATATGACACATGGAGTTTTCGCGCCCATTAGCAGAATTTACGTCACTTTTCTTTTCGGAATTAGTTTTCGAAACCCAAAATCTTTTTGCTAATTGTAATTTCCGTGTCCAGTGATAGCAGGATTCTTACTTATAATTCTACTGGTGAGGACCTCTGACTAACCCTTTGAGGGTCCTGTACGTGACGGACTTTGTAAATACACGTCTCAAATATAGGTCTTTATACAAAACGCGTACCTACTTATATTATTGTAATTTTCTGTAAACTGGTTCAATCTCAGCATGAAGGTGGTAATGACAAACGGGGACACTAAGATCTAGTGGTTCTCGTCATTGTGATGTTTTTTTTTACTGGACCATACTTGGACCCTTCTGATTGCGGAAATATAGAAGAAGACTATAAAGGCCTTTTTGGAAAGTCGACAAAGTTAACTGGATAAAATGCAAGTAAGTACACGTTTAATACAGTTAACTTTTTTGCAAACTTTACAGGTTTTGTAAGACTTCTTCAAGTATCGAAATGGTACTGGTAAGATGTAGGAAATATTGATCAAAATAGATAGAAAGTAGAAGAAAGAGAAAAGGAGGGGATATTAATAACGACGAATGGAAGGAGACATGTACGTGGATTCTTTTGCCCATAAACGTACGCAGCATCTGTAGAATATCACCTTACATCTCTTACTTCTTTTGCTCCTTCTACGTTTAGTGACGGAGTAATCAACCTAAACTGCGATATCAGAAGTGTAGACCCATATAAAGATCCATATGCCCAGTGCATATTAATAAATCGAGCTACATTTTCAATTTAAAATACTCAGCTCTGACCTATAAATTCTGTAAGAGACGACTGTTTGGAAGCTGCAACAAAGAACCGTACATATCTGTCCAGCGCACTTGATTCGGTTCCATCGCAGGAACAGTGGCACGGAAATAAAGAGATGAGTGTTATTAATATTTATGCGAAAATACAGTAGACAGGTAATAGAAGAAGGATCACTCCAAATCTCGTCTGCCTAGTCTTTGCCCATCTTTGTTAGGGTCGGCATCCAGTCAAACCGGATGCAGCTGATTACAAAGATTTTACATCGGGTGATTGCCTATCTGACCTCTACAACCCAGCGATAAGATGTGGTAAGACTGGTTGTCAAGTTTTCGGGTTCTTACTACTCGCAAGGACTTCTAAACATTCTATAAATGACACACAAGATGTCGGGATCGTTGGCTAAAACTGCTCTCGGAGACACGGAGGAAACTGGGTCTGTATTAGATGCTCAGCCATCCACGGACCAAATTCGGCAAGCGTAGCTTTGTGTTCGATAGAGCCGTGCGGCTATTATTACTTTGTCATGAGCTTCTACGTCGATACAAAAAATTCAAAAGGGTACATTTTACAAACACAAAACCATAACCGTTGGAATACAGTGGCTGTCATGTTTAGATCGAGTTACGAGTATTTGGAAACTCGGTAGGCTGAGAATTAATCTTACCAAAACGAATGGTATTATGCAGTAACTGGGTTGTTGAGGTCAGATAGGCAGTCGCTCCATATTAAATACTGGTATTCAGCTGGATCCGGTTGTAAAAGCTGGAAGCCGACACCAACCCAACATAGTTGGGACAAGGTTTTGTAGATTAAGGGCTGACCTTCTGTCTTTACTTGTACTATGTCTTGAAGGCCCGGTACAAAGACTAGTCGATTGGGGTTCTGAAAAGAACGATATTGTGAGGGTTCAATATCGTGCATTGAGTGTCCCTGCTTATCATTCAGTGCTTGCCGGGGGATAAACGCTAGGTATTTAGATATTATTTAGAGATAGAATTGGAGGAGCTTTTGGCTAAATAATAACAGCCGCACGGGTCGATCTTTAAGGTTAAGCCGTGCTTGCCTAGGTTGGGTCGGGGATGGGTGACCATAATTACTTATCGAGTTTCCTCCGTGCTTCGGAAAGCACGTTAAGCCGTTGGTCCCGGCTGTCATTTGAGTTTTCCAGTCTTACCAAGGGGTATCGTATTACCCAGTTGCTGGGTTGTGGAGGTCAGATAGGCAGTCGCTTCATGTAAAATACTGGTACTCAGCTGCATCCGGTTAGACTGAAAGCCGACCCCAAGATAGTTTGGGAAAAAGCTAAGCAGATGAGATTAGAGATAGAATAAAATTGTTAAGGATAAGTCTTACGAATGGAAATCATGTCATTTAATTTAATTTTTGCCAATTTTTCCCGCTTTGGCACCTTTGTCAATTGTTATAAATGGCTAAAAGGTCTTTTGGTGCTCGAATGTTGCTAACAGGGTGGCGAAGCCCTGTCAACGCGTTGGTAAACATTTGTAAAATAAATTGAAATAATATTATAGTTTACAAACACGCGTTATAGTGACGTCATTTTATTTCTCGTGTTTATTTGTGCCAAACCGTTTCATTGGATACCCATATCATAAAAGTGCATAAAAATAACTAGTCCACCATCTTTGGGAGTCCGCCATATTGGATTTAGAACGACGTCACTTAGTTAATCATGCATTGTCACACGAAGGAAACATGTATGCAAAATCAGCTGAATCGGAAATCGCGAAGTGGGTCAAATATAACTTCTATGATTTTTTTAAGTACATAGTTAGTGACAGTCAGCCAGTCTCCGAATATACGTCTATCAGTGAAGTCCATGTTTTATTGTGCTCCCGATAGTTCCCGTAGCTCCCATATACTTCACAAATAAAAGCAAGATATAAACAAAATGGCGTACATATGAGCTGTGTTTTTCAATTTTGATCACACGCCGACAGATCTTCGTTAAGTTATAAGATAAGGTTTTGTAATATTTCTGATTCCAACTTCAGACTTTAAGAAAAGCATCTTTTAGACAGGAAATTACCAGCCCGAACCGTTCCCCTATATTTGGCGTTTTTTTTTTTTTTAATTTATTGTGCTCGTGTAGCTCAACAACTAAACATAAATATATGTTGACTTTTGAAAGTCCTACTTGTCTTTATACATCAACTAGCTGATACCCACGACTTCGTTCGCGCGGAAATTTTAAGGTGTATGTGTGAGACTGCCTCGTTGTTAGAGTGGTCGCAAGCACGACTGCTGAGCTTGAGGTCCCGGGTTCGATTCTCGGATCGGGCAAAGTGTTATTGGGTTATTCCATCAGGAATTTCTGAGTAGCAGCCACGAAGTCTGGATTTAATGTCGGGCCCGGTTGATGGGGATCGCCCCCTATTACATAGAGCTTCAACATAACTGGCGAAATGAGGATGTACGATTAAATACACCTTCAGTAAGGAATGATGTTTTGTTGTTATGTGTGAGAACTGACGGTCTGATCGTAATGTGATTATGTCGGTGATGACTACAAAGGGCGTGCTTTAGGGTGGTGTAATTCTGGGCGGCAGAGGTCCGAAACAAAATTAAAAGGTTTGAAGCGACACTATAATATGGCTTAAAAGTCGGAACATATTTTTTTCAAAGTGAGCAATACGGCGCATTGTTGGGCACTATTTATTTATTCTTTTCCAAAACAGTTTTGTATACAATAAAAAATGTTATAACAATGACCGTAACCACGTGCAAGTTTTGGCTTCATGAAACACGTGAACAATCAACAAATAATTGACCGTCTGAGAAGCATGGAGTACGTACCCAAAAAATTGCCTGCCACTTTTTAGGTATGGCCCTGATATTTGTTGATCGTCATTGCAAAACTACCTGGTAATTAAAATTGGAATGGCAAGTTATTTGGAATATTTGGCATGCGTCGAATTAAAACGCTTTCTCCTTTAGCAAATCCTGTAATAATGGTGGTTTAACGGTATGAGAAACAGTGTGTAAAGTTCCTCAATACTCCCGCGAAAAGGGAGGATCCTCCGGCCAGACAGGTGTTGGGTCTGGTGGGCAACTGCCCGACAGTTGTTGTCGGGTTTCTCCATAGTCTTAAGTCAATGTAAACTTTGCTTGCTTGATGTAGGCAATTGATGTTAGTTCTTCCGTCGCGTCATAAAATCAAAAACAAAATATTTTATTTTACATAGGCCTACAGGCCACTTATAAAACGTCGACAAAAGGGGCACGGTTCGGGTTGGTTGTTACCTATGGAGAAAAGTCCATGGTTACTCTTTTAAAATCATTTGGTTCTAAAATATTTGAATGTTACAGCGTTTGTACCTAAGTATGAGAGGACAGCGTAGGCCCGACAATAAGTCGTCGCTTACAACAAAAGATAGAAAAAGATAATACGTGAAAAAAAAAAGAAAACAAAAATTACAAAGCCTACAATGTCCACACATTCACAAAAAATATGAATGAAAAAGAATCAATTAAAAAGTAAAAATAAATAAGAACAATAAATTAAACAATTGACACAAATGTCATAGATGGCGCTGTAGTACTTTTTGTAGTAAGTTGCTTTTTGTAGGTCGCTACATCACTCCCCTCCGGAGACCGGAGGTCGATAGTCGAATGAGTCAGCTTGTAGTATTATGCCGTGCCAGTTGGAATTTCGTTGCTGCATTGTTCACGGTGAGTCGGAACAGACTGTGGTGGTGAGGCGAACCCCAGTGAGTCGGGGCCGGCGCTGCGTTTGCTCCAGCGCGTCGGACGTAGTGCAGCGCTGCGATGTGGCAGACAGCTAGAGAGGTGTCGACCGGGAGGTAGTAGAAGCTCTCGACCGGCCGAAAAGGCAGTGTGCTGTGCCAAAGTCGCTTGATGAGAGGCTGAGGGTGCTGACCAGGAATGCGCTCCGGCTGCATGCTGGTGGTCAGGAATACGCATTTGAAGCTGGCTGGCTGTGAGACTCGCTAAACTAAAGCTTGAAGGAAGTGATGATGATGACGTCACGTTGCTCGAAGGCTGCGCTGACGTCCATTTCTGGGTCACCAGTTTAGCAGTTTGAGGAACAGGGTGTAAAGTTCCTCAATACTCCATTGAAAAGGGAGGATCCTCCGACCAGACAGGTGTTGTGTCTGGTGGGCAACTGCCCGACAGTTGTTGTCGGGTTTCTCTATATAGTATTAAGTCGAAAGCAAGTTAAACTTTGCTTGCGAGATGTAGGCAATTGATGTTAGTTCTTCCGTCGCGTCATAGATGGCGCTGTAGCACTTTTTGTAGTAAGTTGCTTTTTGTAGGTCGCTACAGTGGCTTTTATAATATTACTGCCAAGCTTTGTGATACGAAGCCTGGTGCCGTTGCACAGTCTTGGTACATCAAAGTTTCTCATCAGCAGAACTAAAACGCCAACTTTAAGCTCCATCTTATGGGAACGGCACGCCCGTTAGCTCCAGGGAGTTGAAAAATTCAACGGGGTCATTAGCCATCACAGTGTTTACGGATGTGTATACATTAAAATCGCCGACGATCATGTCTTAAAGTTCGTTTTGTTTATGACCCAATCGTTCTTTAATCACTATTTATTTTGAATGGTTAAAAAAACGAAAACTATTTTGTAATGATTTGAAAATCATAAAGCATTATAATAAAACAAAATACCTAGTTACAAAAAGAGAACACCGGTTGGGGTCGAACCCGCGTTGTTTTGGAAAACTTACAGCAATAAAAAATTACCACAAAAAGTGCATACTGACTGCGGATACGAACTCGATACCTTTTGCTTGGCAGGGCGGTCATAGAACCACCATGCTACTTACTTTGATGACAAACGGTTTGAAATAGCCGGTTTATTCTAATGCTTGTCATGACAGTTGTCAGTTGTCAAACAGTTGAGAAATGTGGACTAAATGCAATATTGCTCATCCCCTTAAGTTATTAGCGCGATAATATATAGCCTATGTTACTCGGTAAAGATGTAGCTTTCTAATGGTGAAAGAATTTTCAAAATCGGTCCAGTAGTTTTTGAGTTTATTCATTACATACAAAAATACAAATCTTTCCTCTTTATAATATTAGTGTAGAAGTGTAGATATAAAAACCAATATGGCGCTGACCTTCATCTATGCCAATCTTTAGAACAATGAACTTCGTAGGTCCATTTTCTTAAGATTGTCACCGCTTCATTACATCCCAGACATTGACGAGATAATAATGACTATTTTGTGGCCTCAATAGTAATCGCCAGGCCAGGCCAAGGCTTAGAAAGTAAACGGTAATGGCCTGATAATGTAACTTGGAACAAAGGGATGGTTGATGGGGCGTTAATGGTGAGGACATGTGATATGGTTTTACCTATTTACTTATATGTTGTTAAGTACTTCTATCTAAATATAAACTAATATAATATTATAAAGAGGAAAGATTTGTTTGTTTGTTTGTTTGCATTGAATAGGCTCCGAAACTACTGGTCCGATTTGAAAAATTCTTTCAGTCTTAGATAGCCCATTTATCGAGGAAGGCTATAGGCTATATATCATCACGCTACGACCAATATGAGTGGAGCAGCAATTTGAAAGGTTGCAAAAACGGAGAAAATGTGACGCAAATGAAGTTGCGCCGGACAGCTAGTGTCTTAATAAAAGGTTTTTGTATTCGATAGATGGATAAATATTTAATGTATAATTACTTAAATGCATTGCATGATAAGGAAAAAAATGCATTGCTTACCACCGTTTTTTGTAGTAATTTCACTTTATAGACCGACTCTGTAAAGTTAATTATTAATTTCAAAATTCATAAGATGAAAAACCAATCAACGGATATTTTCTGCCCTTAGGGTCGGTTTGTTTTCTTAATGTACCAACTTCGAGGTATAATAAACTCTGAAAAAAAAAACGGCCAAGTGTGAGTCGTACACACAGCGCTCCGTAGCACCAAACGACATAATAACAATATTTTGAACATTCATTCATAATTATGTAAATTTGTTTTTCACAGTATATGTTATAAAAACAAAGTTACCACTGCAGTTTGATGAAAAAGTCACATATCTTAAACTAAATATCAAGATCAATTGAAACGAAGTTTCGTTGAGAGTTTTTTCTACGTTCTACAAACCAATGTTTTTTTTTAACATGGGTAAGTCGAAAATGGAGTTACTATACTTCCTTAGCTGAGTTTTGTCCTAATAAGATATTGGCCTCTGAAGTATCATCTCTTTGAAGACAAATGCGATAGTAATCTGTTAATGAAGGACTAATGGAGTGAAGATAATGAGGCTTTCACTTAGCTCAATAGATTTTGCTTTAACTGAGCCTGATCAATAATAATGTAAGAAAACAACAATAGTTATTTTCACTTCAGTAGCTCAAACATGTAGGTTTTGTTGCCTAAAATCAGTGAGCAAAGTGCGATTTTGCTCACTGAGTGAGACAAAGTAACTTTTTAATTATTTTTTAGAAAGCCGCGAATATCTTATTCAGCCTTGGGTTAATCATACAATTCGAAACATTCACACTCCATCTCTTTCCCGCCATGAGAAAGAGAGAGAGATACAAAGACCAGCCCTTTCGAAGTTCCTATTTTGAATTCGACCTCAAAGACAGACACGTTCGGAATTTCGTACTAACTAAAGAAATTTTGCAAAATGATAATTAATATGTCTTTTAATGTAATTTATTGAATTTTTAACTTATTGTTGTATTTAAACGAAAATAAGTATTTACTGCAAAAAAAACTAATATTTAACCTGTAAATATTTATTTCTAGTTCAAATAATGTTACGTAATATATTTTGAATACTGAAATATCATGGGTGCTATTTCCGAACACGCCATAATTTAAATAAAAGAGCAGGAATACAATTTCGTGGCTGGCGTAAAGACTTGAATAAGTTAAAAAATATTAAAATATGAGTGAAACTAGCGACGAGAACAGTACCTCCCTACAATGTTAATTATTTAGATTCACAATAAATAGTTATTTCAATCTATTCCTGTTTATTATTTGATCTCCTAAAGTTTTCTCGCTGCTGAAGTGAAAAGTTATGTGTGTAACACCAGAGCAATGTTTTATGCATCTCGTGCCTTTGAATCCCTTGCCACTCTCAGGATTCAAATTTAGAATCACTCGCTACGCTCGTGATTCAATCGTTGAATCCTTCGCTTGCTCAGGATTCAAAATCAGCACTCGCAGCAAAAAAAAGCTTTGCTCTCTTGTTGCACAAATAACTATTTCACTTCAGTAGCTCAAACATGTAGGTTTTGCTGCCTGAAATCAGTGAGCAAAACGCGATTTTGCTGCGAGCGTGAGACAAAGTAACTTTTTAATTATTTTTTTTTAATGCCGAGTCAGTGCTGGGTCTACTCACAACATTCGAAAGATTTGAACTTCACTTTGTTCTGTCACTTTCACTTCGATACGAAAAGAGCGAGAGATAGAAACAAGTCGATTCGAAGTTCGATTTTCAAATTCCATATATAATAGGCTCAAAAAAGAAACCAACAATAAAACGTTCGGTCATCATCACACGTCGGTCACACGTCATCTATAAAATTTCAAATCAAGGTTTAAATGTAATTATTATACTTTTCTCTTAATAATCGAATTATATTTTTTTATAATCAAATAAAGAGATGTTTAAGTAAAAAATACGAAGTTTATCATGTATCTACATAATTATTTAAAGTTTTAACAATCTTTATTGTGACAGAATAATTTAGTAATAGTGCAATTTCCGAACGCATCTTTAAAAAATAGCGGGCTTTAAATTTTTATTGTTTTCTTCTTCTGTTCGCCAGCTACAAAGTGCTATACACGTTGGATATTATTAAAATAATAATAAATAAATATGAGTGAATCCAGTGATGATGCTGAAATCGCAGCGAATACTCAAACGCAAGTCGCTAACACAACAATATCGGTTCCAAATAAAACTGTTACTTTTAATTTGCAAAACTGCAATAATTTTACTTTTAACTTTCAATTTTTACAAATATACATGTGGTTTAAATATTACCAAGTTGTATTTTTTACCTTTAGATTATTTGTTCTCGCTGCTGAAGTGAAAAGTTGTATGTGCTACACGAGACCAAAGTTATTTGCATCTCGTGTCTTTGAATCCCTCGCTGCACTCAGGATTCTAACCTAGAATCACTCGCTACGCTCGTGATTCAAATATAGAATCCTTCGCTTACTCGGGATTCAAAATCAACACTCGCGGAAAAAACCAACTTTGCTCTCTTGTTGCACAAATAACTATTCTAGGTTAGAATCCTGAGTGCAGCGAGGGATTCAAAGACACGAGATGCAAATAGCTTTGGTCTCGTGTAGCACATACAACTTTTTACTTCAGCAGCGAGAACACTTTAGGAGATAAAATAATAAACAGGAATAGATTGAAATAACTATTTATCGTGAATCAAAATAATTAACATTGTAGGTAGAGGTACTGTTCTCGTCGCTAGTTTCACTCATATTTTACGATTATTTTAATATTTTTCTAACTTATTCAACTCTTTACGCCAGCCACGAAATTTTATTCCTGCTCTTTTATTTAAGTTATGGCGTGTTCCGAAATAGCACCCATGATATTTTATTATTCAAAATATATTACGTAACATTATTTGAACTAAAAATAAATATTTACAGGTTAAGTATTAGTTTTATATGCAGTAAAAACTTATTTTCGTTTAAATACAACAATAAGTTAAAAATTCAATAAATTACATTAAAAGACATAATTATCTTTTTGCAAAATTTCTTTAGTTAGAACGAAATTCCGAACGTGTTTGTCTTTGAGGTCGAATTCAAAATAGGAACTTCGAAAGGGCTGGTCTTTGTCTCTCTCTCTCTCTCTCTCTCTTTCTAATAGCGGGAAAGAGATAGAGTGTAAATGTTTCGAATTGTATGATTAATCCAAGGCTGAATAAGATATTCGCGGCTTTCTAAAAAAATAATTAAAAAGTTACTTTGTCTCACTCAGTGAGCATAATCGCATTTTGCTCACTGATTTCAGGCAGCAAAACCTACATGTTTGAGCTACTGAAGTGAAAAGATATTTTGCTGTCAGATTTAAGTCGCAAAAACAAATGGATTACGCTAAGTAATCAAATAAAATCAATCAATCAAATCAAAATATTTTTATTTTACATAGGCCTACATGGGCACTTATAAAACGTCGACAGAAGAGGCACGGTTCGGGTTGGTCGTTTCCTATGGAGAAGAACCGGCAAGAAACTCCATGGTTACTCTTTTAAAATCATTTGGTTCTACAATATTTGGAAGTTACAGCGTTAGTACTTAATTATGAGAGGACAGCGTAGGCCCGACAATAAGTCATCGCTTACAACAAAAGGTAGAAAAAGATGATAATGAAAAAAAAAAAAAAATATTACAAAGCCTACAAAGTCCACACACTCACAAAAAAATATGAATAAAAAAGAATCTATACAAAAGTAAAAATAAAACTAAGAACAATTAAATAAACAATTGACACAAATGTAGTCATCAGTACTGTAACTATTCTGCACAATGAATAAACGGTGCAATGATTTGAAAACTATTGTAAAACATCTGAAAAAAAAGAATGGAATAAATAAAATTCGGAATAGTTAGAGACATCCACACATTTGTGTCGTTTATGAGCTACCAGGGAAGCCGCATGAGCAGAAGGAACTACAGCCAAACTTCTTTATCTTCAACATAGTCCTTAATTTTGTAATATGCTTTTTTAATAAGGACACGTTTGATGCAATTCAGTCAGGTCAGTTCAATAACTGACTTTGGCAACTTATTATAAAAGCGTATACCTACTGTTTATAAGAAATGACTTGCTAGTTTTTGTTAATCTAAATTTGGGTATTACGATTTCGTGTTTACTGCGTGTGTTTATATTATGGGAGTCGCTTCTAATTTTGAAAAGCCCTCGGTTTTTGCGGACATATAAAATACATTCTAAGATATAAAGTGAAGGCAGAGTCAGTATATCGATCTCTTTAAATTTTTCTCTGAGGGACTCGCGAGGACCCATTTTATAGATCGCGCGGACTGCCCTCTTTTGCAATATAAAAATTGAATCAACGTCTGCTGCCGATCCCCACAGCAGAATTCCATAAGACATAATACTGTGGAAATACGCGTAGTATACTAACCTAGCTGTGGCTACATCAGTCAACTGCCTTATTTTCCTAACTGCATAGGCGGCTGAGCTTAACCTCCCCGAAAGAGTTCCAATATGCGCGCCCCACTGCAGTTTTGAATCTATAGTAATTCCTAAGAATACAGTTTCCGCGATAACATCAAGTTTTTTGCCGTCAAGATTTAAATTAAGGTCACGTTGAGTTACATTTGGTAAAGAGAACTTTAGACATTTTGTTTTGTTCGTATTCAGTAAAAGATTGTTAGCTGCGAACCATTTCGAGAGAACAGTTAGACTTTCGTTGACATGTATGACATCCGTATCTTTCCTATGAATTTTAAAAATTAGCGAAGTGTCGTCAGCAAACAGAATTATATCCGATAATTTGGCCATCATATATGGGAGATCATTAATATAAACAAGAAATAGGAAAGGACCTAGAATTGAACCTTGGGGCACACCCATCCTGACTATAGACCCCGAGGATGTCGCCCCATTTACATTTACTTTTTGCTGCCTGTTTGATAAATAGGAAAGAACAAGATCAGCAGCTTGTCCACGAATTCCGTAGTGATGTAATTTACAGATCAGCGTGTTGTGGTCGACGCAGTCGAACGCTTTTGAGAGATCACAAAAAATGCCAATAGCGTCCTGGGACTTCTCCCAGGATTCCAGAATGTGACTGATGAGTTTTACTCCCGCGTCCGTTGTCGACCTACCCTTCGTGAAACCAAACTGCTGACTATGCAGTATCCCATTAGAGTTAAAGTGAGACAACATCTGGTCCAGCATGATTTTTTCATAGATTTTACTCAGTGCTGGAAGCACAGATATCGGCCTATAATTAGAAGGATCACTCTTACAACCCGATTTGAAAATTGGTACCACTTTACTATGTTTCATCAAGTCAGGAAACTTGCCGCTGTCCAAACATTGATTGAATATGCCTGTTAGGACAGGCGCAATTGAGTCAATAATGTTTTCAAGAACCTTGACCGAAATCCCCCATAAGTCTTCAGTATTTTTGATATTGAGACTTTTGAATGCGTTTTTGATTGTGGCAATACATACTGGTTTAAATTTGAAGTTTGGTATGTCTTTTGTGAAGTTCTCTTTAAGAAGGCCCTCAGCTAATTCAACCGAAGAGGGGAGAGATTTCGTAACCTCTAACGGAATGTTAGTAAAGAAATTATCTAGTGTCTCAGCGACTTCTAAATTGTCAGAAATTGTTTTGTTATCTATGTTTAAAGACAATTCACTCTTATCTTGTTGTTGAGTCTTACCGGTTTCTCTGTTAATTACCTGCCACACCGTTTTTATTTTATTATTAGAATTACCAATTCTATTACTTATCATTTGAGATTTTGCTTGAGCGCAGACACTTTTGAATATTTTTGAATAGTTTCTAACATAAGTGTGAAAGACTTGATCTGAAGTCAGAGATTTTTCGTGATATAAAATATATAAAGTATCTCTGCTTTTTCTTATTCCCGTAGTGGCCCATTCGCTAAATTTAGATTTTGAATTGAGTTTAACTTTTTTTATAGGACACGTTTTATTGAATTCATGGCAAACTGTGGAAAATAATGTACCGTAGTTTATATTGGGGTCTTTTGAATCAAAACTAGCATTATTAAGGTTGCTAAGAACATTATTATTGAAAGAAATTAATTTATTTTTGGAAAGAGGTCTTAATTGAATTGTTTTAACTAAGTGTAACTTTTTGTCTAACTCAAACGATACAAGTTGACCAGTATGGTCTGACCTGACGCCACTAATTATTAACGACTCTTTTACTATGCAATTAGTAAATACATTGTCTATGCATGAAGCCGAGGTTGCTGTTATTCTAGTTGCTTCATTAAATAAATATTTTAAATTAAATGATTTAAACAAAATATAATCATTATAATCATCAGACTATAATGTTCCCACTCCTAGGACACAGGCCTCCTCTCTATGAGAGGGAGTGGCTGTAATCCACCAAGCGGGCCCAGTGCGGGTTGGTAGATATCACATCATGTCTTCGAATTTTTAGTTCTAGGACATGCCGGTTTCCTGACGATGTTTTCCTTCACCGTTTTTGAGGGCAGCGGTGTTGAAATAAATTACACAAAGTAATGCGCTTGCCTGGGTTCGAACCCACGGCTTACTGCTCGTAAGTCGGGGCTGCCACCACTGGGCCACCGCTGCTCTCTGAGCCTGATCACTAGTTAGGTAAGAAAACAATAAGAATTTCTGCTGTCAGATTTAAGTCGCAAAAACAAATGGATTACGCTAAGTGCTTTGAGTTTTTGTCGTTTTTCTTATCCAGTAATACTTCAGTTTCATATAACCTGATTTAGTAAGATGATATGGAATAGCGTTCTTTTCGATTTCAAAATAAATACGTGGTGTTAAACACAACACGACCGTTGTCTGCGCCTTTTTTAATTTAAAAGTAAATAACATTTTGCGTACTTCGTCAAGTTCGGACGAAGAGTCACAAAGATTGACATTTGACAAAGTTAATATTATAACAGATACTTATTTAATAAACCCTCCAGGTTTGTTTGTTTGAACGTTAACGTCGATGGAACTACAAGTCAGATTTGAAAAACATAAGTTTGTATTTCATAGTCCAATTTTTGAGGAAAGTTATAGGCTATTTAACATCACGCTAGAACCCGTAAGACTCCAGCAAAAATTTAGAAACGAGGGTTGTAATGTATAAGTAGAACAAAAAAGCGAATCTAAGCCATCCAAGTTATCAGCTCTCTCTTAGGAGTTAAGATTCTCAGAGCTACGAGTAAGTCCGTAAATTCCGATTTAAGACATCGACATTCTGGATAAAGGCGTGTCCGGACTTAAGTTTCAGCTCCCGGAGTTAAATCCGCAATTCTCGTCTTACACCTGGCCAAGGATTTCTAACTGATACCCAAAGACGTAAGAATAGACACAACTCAAGCATCTTATTCCACCGACCGACAAAATGTTTTTGCAATGAGTTGATTCTAAAAACTAGTGCGATTTCTACACGTTATATTGAGTTATTGAGGTATTCAGTAAATGGTGGCTTTACAGTAGGTACATAGTACTCACCCATGTGCTATGTAATTATATAATTAGCTGTCCGGCGCAACTTCGTTTGCGTCACATTTTCCCCGTTTTCGCAACATTTTTCATTGCCGCTCCACTCCTATTAGTCGTAGCGTGATGATATATAGCCTATAGCCTTTCTCCATAAATGGGCTATCTAACACTGAAAGAATTTTTCAAATCGGACCAGTAGTTTCGGAGCCTATTCAATGCAAACAAACAATCAAATCTTTCCTCTTTATAATATTAGTTTAGACTAACAGATTGAATGTGTACCATAAACCTTTCATTTGGGTCTGACGTAGCCGGGTAGTAAACGATGACATATGATACTGACCTTATTGGTGAGGTTCTTCAGAAAAGTCAGGTGCGTAGTACTTGCAACGGTCATGCGTGTATGACCAGATGTATGAACGTGGGCGAGTCGACATGAGTATGTAGGATCGCAGCAGGTGGCGGTCCGTGGTTTCTGCCTACCCCCATGGGAAAAAGGCGTGATTGTATGTATGTATAATGTATGTGATACAAACTTCTACCACCATCAATGAAATTTTTCGTAGGTTGTAATTAAGTAGGAATCACTTTTGTATGAAACAGCAACGGTAATAGTCTTAAAAAACCGGCCAAGTGCAAGTCGTCTCGCGTACGAAGGGTTCCGTACCATTATTTACAAAACGAGAAAAAAAATCACTTCGTTATATGGGAGCCCTTAAATTTATTGTTTTATTGTTTTTAGTATTTGTTGTTATAGCAGCAACAGTAATACATAATCTGTAGAAATTTCAACTGCCTAGCTATCACGGTTCATGAGATACAGCCTGGTGACAGACGGACGGAAGAACGGACGGACGGACAGCGAAGTCTCAGTAATAGGGTCCCGTTTGACCCTTTGGGTACGGAACCCTAAAAATGGTATACTTTAATTACATGTTACCTTTATATGTAAGTATCTACATACCTCTACCAAATCCATTGTGAGAAACACGCGTGGTAAAGCTTCAGAACACCCGCATTTCGCTAGTCATCTTTAAATTGTATGTACTAGAGGGCAAGCCTATTGCCATCAACCGGGCACAAATCCTTACTTCAGGCTTATACTGGGTAACTTATAACATAACATAAATATCACGCCTGTTATCACCGAAGGGTTACGCAGATGTCTACCTAATAGTACACCCATATTTCACCAGTTATGTCCCCATGTCCCGTCCCATGTAATGGGGGCGAGCCTATCGCCATCAACCGGGCACAAACCTACACGCTTCTACTGAGAAATTACTGATGGGAAAACCGAATAAAACTTGCCCGACCAGGGAGTCCAACACTGAAGCTCATGCTGAGGAGTAGTGCTTTCAACTGCAAAACGAATGGGGCCTTCCTACCTTTTATTACACATAAGTACCATTCCGCGACAAACAAGTTACTTTAAGGCACAAACAATTGATCCTATCAGACTTCCTATTGTTGCCTACCAAGAACATAAACTTGGTCTTATTGTACAAAGTAAATAAACAGTTAGGAGCAAACATTTGCCAACTGTAATCTGAAGCAATAATCTTGGGTATTTGTTACATATCTGGGGTTTCAAAGGGTAAAGTTAAAGTGGAATATTGGATTGGGATTACACTAAGGCTTCGTCGTCCATGATCATTACCATAGGAAGAAAGAATAAACGAAATCGTTTGTATTGACTATGAAGCACATAAGATAAGCATGAGAACTTAGATTAGTTCGGAGGGGAGGATATGCGTTAAAAGTTAACTCTTTGGTTTCTAACCAATAGCTATGGATAAATTGAGAGATTGCAACGCCATAGTGCGGACACTGACAGATAATATACCGAGGTATATAGGCTAGGCGAGGTAAATATGTATATAGGCTTTCAATGTTCGTTGTCCGCAGCCAGTCCTTACGTTAATTTTGAGTAGTCTCCTGAACGATGGCGGAGTCCTACCGCTATGACGCGCCTTCCCGTTTATAAACTGTACTGTAATATATAAATGAGCGACATATGAATGCGATCGATCCTAGAACACGAGGCGAAGCCGCGCGTATAAATATTCGCATTATTTTGAAACAATGCTATTGTGAAATACTATTCTCAATGTTGCAATCGTCTTTCAAGATAAAATTGATTTTTAACTTTGCGTAAGTGTAAGGTATTTATGTTCGTACGATAGGTAGTGCCGTTGGAGATAATGTAAGCATACTATCTACGATTATGGAAAAGTTTAGAATGAACAGGGTTGACACTATAGAAGTACCTATAAAGAACAAAGTGTATAATTCTTCATCATCATCTGCCTAGTCTTTTCTCAAACTATCTTGGGCTTCCAGTCTAACCGGATGCAGCATAGGCAGTCACTTGATGTAAAATACTGGTACTCACCAGTATTTTACATGAAGCGACTGCCTATCTGACCTCCACAACCCAATAACTAGGAAATACGATGTCCCTGGGTAAGACTGGATGTCAGACTTTTAGCTTCTGACGACTCGTAACGACTGCCACAGATCTACAAATGACAGCCGGGACCAACAGCTTAACGAGTTTTCCGAGGCATAGAGGAAACTCGGTATGTAATTATGGTCACCCATCCACATACCAACCTCGGCAAGCACGGCTTAAACTTAAAGATCGACCCGTATATAGTTCGTGTTTAGTTCTTCATCCCTCATAAAAAGGGAGGGTCCACAGACCAGACGGGTGTTATATCTATTGGGCTACTGCCTGTCAGTTGTTGTCGGGTTTTCCTATAGTCTTAGGACGCAGATAACTTTAATAGTGCGATGAAGAATTTTGATGTAAGCTCTTCCTTTGTGGCATAGATAGTGCTGTAGTACTTTTTGTACTGTCCACTGCAACATAAGGTATCGAAAAGCTTTTTGTAATTCCTGACTGCAGAAAAAGCAATGCTTGGGATGTGATAATCACTAGTCTAGGTCCACAGATGTCTTGAAAAAGAAAAGATAAAAATGTTAAAGATCAATGCCAAAGATAATCTTTATTTGAAAAGCTTTAACCGCCAACATAACAATAAAAAGCGATATAACGAGTTAACATAAACGTAGGCACAGGTGTTCAAAGCGACTTTGATTGCCAATTTTATAGCTCCGAGAATCGAACCCGAGACCGATAATACAAATAAATAAAATGCTTTTTATGTCCGTTAGCGTTACATGTTACCGACAGATAAAATTCATTTGAATTTTTTATCCTGTTATTTTAAGGATGCAAAACTGGTAAAACTGCCTCGTTGGTGTAGTTGTTTGAACCGCTAATGTTGAGCATGAGGTCCACGAGGATTCGACTTCCAGGTGGGGCAAAGTATTATTGGGATTTTTGGGGAGAGGGATAGTAAGACCAAAGAAACGATGATATGATTGTGAAAGAAAAAGGAGTAAATGATAGCGTGACGCTTGAGAGAGGACAATGGAAGAAAAAAAACGTGTCGCGCTGACCCCAAGTAACGTGGGGCAGGGGCAGGAAGATGATGATCACATCAGCAATTTGTCAGTAGCAGCCGAGTTGGTAGCAATAGTCTCGCTCTCTACTACATGGGCGGCAAGTATTACTTGCTAAATGTAGGTGTACAATTCTATTAAAGGCGTGATGATAGGTTATGTTTTTATATTTTAAAAAGCCGTGTTCACACTTGTAAATTTGAAGGTTGAATTTCGATGGCTATGGAATAGGTATGTAAACGAACTTGGTTGTAACATCGTTATTGTTCTTGGTTTACTGTGTTCGATGGACTGTGTGATATGATGTGGCTAGAAAGAGGGGGTCGCTATAACTACTGAGGTGGTGCCATTGTCACCAAGTCAGAATCTGTTGATGGGATCCCAGAGACCCTCAAATTTTATAAGCACATGCAATGTTTTTCAAATACTTTCTAACGCTATTCAGATATTTGAGCCTGGTCATCATCTCATGTTGCTACGCTGATGATGGAAGGTATATTAAGTCAGGATTTGATGATGGGATCCCAGGAAAATTATGGGTAACCCTCAAATTGTATGGACATTGTTTGAACCAGTATATTTCTCACGTGGTCTCATGGTCATCAGGCGAGGATCTGATAATGGAGTCCTGGAGTAACTGAGGGAACTGTCCAAATTTTATATGCACACATATGCATTTTGCCTCGTAATCATAAGTTCAAAAAAAGCAGCTCGATTTAGTTCGAATTGTTAAGAGCCGTTCAGGAGATGATTTTTCGTCAGCAAAACGGAGTTTATCAACCGTCAGAACCCAAACAAAAGTCGAATTTAAGTAGTTATTGGTGTCTTTATTGTTTAGCAAATACCGCTGAATCGAAAGTGCCGCGCCGGAAAAATATGTAGCACCCCTAACTGTCCATTTTGCAATTAACTAAACAACTTTACCTCACTACCACCAACTATGGTCACTTCCCCTTACGACAGGACTCTGTCGCAACAAAAACTCGCCACATGCACAGCAAACTTTACAAAACTAATGTAAGTATAAAATGAACATGCCAGTAGCAAGTGGCGTGCCTTTGGGAAATACACGCTGCGACTGTCGCAAGACTGTGGCGTGGAGTTGTTAACGACTTGCTTAGTATGAGAGTCATGCTCAAACTGAGTTAGTTGCAGTTACTTTTGAGAAGAATTTTAGAGGTTTCTTGTAGGTTTTGTAGAACGTTCTGTAATTGGTTAGACAAATTGCATTGATAAAAAAAAAAAATCTGTCTTCACAAACACAAAAAAGTGATAAAATAACTTTTTTTATTTGTCCGTTTTTAGTTGTAATATATAAATATTTGTTAAGCATCTTTTTTTACATTATTAACAATATATGTCATGGTAATAGGCTTATCTCCAATAAAATGGAACATAACATACCTAACTATGGAAATTTGGGTGTTCTGTATACATCTACATACCCCCCCAGATCATAAAGGCTTGATTTTATGTTATGATATGGTGTAAACAATAAACATCCAAACGATTGCAGCAATCGCGACAGATTTGACGTCTATTAATAAAGAGTTCAATTGTATATCTGCGTAGGTCAGCAGCTTCACCGAATTTAAACCGGACCACCGACATACCTTTCATCATCAGCTCAGCAACATGAGATGGTATACCTACATATTCGATTGTCCGGGGTCCTTAGTTGTCAATTTGTGTCTTGTACTCTCACCCTAGCCGTTGATTTAATATCCACCAACAACCCAACCTAGTCAATAATTCAAGAAATACCATCGTTCAATAACATACCTAACAATAACATAAACACTCATCGAAGGTGCACACTCGCAACAGTCTCTTACGGCGACTAATTTCTTCAAAGTGGGGTGCTTCGCCTCATGTCTAGCGGACTAATGCGCTGGCGCTATCTTTCTCAGCTGGCGAATTTGCGTGCCCCGTATGGAGCCGTTCAGCTCATGCAAAGGTAGTGGATACAGCTCTGAATGAAACGTGCCGGATCATCACTGGTTGCCTTAAACCGACACCGGTACAGATGCTGTACCCACTGGCAGGGATAGCGCCACCAGAAATACGCCGAACAGTGGCAAGCTGTAATGAAAGAGCCAAAATGGCTTGAGACACACGACACCCTATGCATTTAAATACCCTCGTGTCGCAAAGGTTGAAAAGCCGAAACAGTTTTTTAAAGTGTGTCACCCCACTCACTGGCGAGCGGTCTACGGAGAGACTAACATAACGCTGTGGCGAGGTAGTGCTTCCTTACCTAACCCATTCGTTCTACCTGCTGAAAGTCTTCCATCTGGACATGAGTTGCCATGGCTGACTTGGAAGTCTGTAAATATACTTCGGACCCAGGTTGCTTGCAGCAAGGAAAACCTGCTCAGGTGGAGATTCATTAATGACTCTGCCCTGGAGTGTAAATGTGGTGCCGTTCCACAAACGATGCGACACTTAATATCGTGTCCTGCGTGTCCTGCTGTTTGCTCGTTACGGGAACTGATGGACGCTACTGAGAGCGCCAAACTAGTGGCTCAGTTTTGGGCCGACACAATTTAGATTGCCATCGACACGCTAAGAAGAAGAAGATCGAAACAAGCTCTAAATCGGCAACAGCTCATTGCAGACATCAGAGAGCAACGACGCAATTATATCTTAACCACAGAATAGATAGGACACAGAAGCTTTGACTTTATACAACAAGTGAAACCGCACACACACAATTGTTCGAGAACTTGGGGCCTAACATAAATTTCACATACGCGAAACAGAAAAAAAATGTATTCATGTGTCTGTAGCGTCCCACAAAAAGCAACTTACTACAAAAAGTACTACAGTGCCATCTATGACACGACGGAAGAACTAACATCAATTTCCTACATCTCGCAAGCAAAGTTTACATCGACTTAAGACTATATAGAGAAGCCAACAACAACTGTCGGGCAGTTGCCCACCAGACATAACACCTGTCTGGTCGGAGGATCCTCCCTTTTCTATGAAGTATCGAGGAACTTTACACCCTGTTCCTCATACCCCTAACTGTCGTTTACCCTTGCTACTGGATATAATAGGTTTGTTTCTATCTACTGCTGTTGGCCGTCCACATTCTCTATTTTGTGTTAAAGCGATTCAACTGCTCGATAACATCTGTAACTACCCACATTTAAACTTTCGCTATCATCGTCCAAAAACCAGAATTGTTTGACGGTGCAATCGCGTGGTTGTAAAATAAACAGAACACGTAAAATTTATCATAAATCGCACTAGTTCTGTTTGACATTATTGTTGTCTTTTACTGGCACATAAAACTAGAATGAGATAGAAGTTATGAGCTACGATGATGACTTTTTTTGATGCACTATATCAGCTTTTCCTTTATTGGTACTTGTAGCTTATTGGTTTCCTCCGTGCCTCGGAAAGCACGTTAAGCCGTTGGTCCAGGCTGTCATTTGTAGATCTTTGACAGGTAGTCAGTAAGTATGGGTATCGTATTACCCAGTGCTCATTAGGTTGTGGAGGTCAGATAGGCAGTCGCTCCATGTAAAATACTGGTATTCAGGTGCATCAGGTTAGACTGGAAGCCGACCCCAACATAGTTGGGAAACGCCTACGCAGATAATGATGAATTGTAGCATATTGGTACGTCTTTAAGAGTTTCTTTGTCTATGTTTGTTTAAGCTTTTTGTAGGCCGAATATTGGCTTCTATCTCTGTTACTGGAAAGCGAAGGCTGAGGTCTACTACGGAAAAGGCTTGACCAAAAGATGCCTGTTCACTCTTGCTTTGAAGATTGACAGATTTTAAATGGTTAGTGGAACACATGCGGGCCATGCTCATAATAGCTAATTTGATCGTAATATACCAAAAAACTTTTGAACACGTCTTTATAATAAGTTAACACACATAAAATATTAAAAGCGCGTTAACCATTTGCGTATTTGAAGCTATATCTAGTTTCAAAATAAATATAATCTGCAAAGGGTTAGGCAGAGGTGTGCCTATCTGATGTGGTATTCTAATAAACGTAGCGTGAGCTTTAGGGTTACGTGTCGAGCAGTCCACACTTATCCTTGGCATTGCGAACACGTATCCTTAAAGTCATTCATCTGCTTGCTGCTAATTTGGTGGTTTTATTCTAAACCCTAACTAGTGTAACTAGTGAACACCATTGTGGGAGTATATAGAGCGTCAGTTTAAAACTGCCAAACTAATTCTTCTTCTTCTGGCACGAGCTACGCGACTCACGTGGCTTTTAAATAAGCCGGTCAGCAACGTTGTTTGTTTGAACTAGTTGACAATATTATGCCAAACTTCAGCATGTTTCAAAAGGCATTTTATTCTGTGGCGCATCGAAATTTTCAAATATTTGGGTTTAACCGTACTGGATCGTTTACTAATATTGTCTCTTTTATACGATAAAGATAAATACATTCTCTACCCTTTTCACTACAGAGTGTGACGACGCATTTCAATGTATGCCCTAAGGTGATGCGACTTGCGTCAAGCGACGCTCTCGTATCCTTTAGGTGAGTAGCGTCGCGTCGCGATGACTCGTGACATGCCTCAAGGATTTTCATTTGTTATTCCCTTACTCGCTGCAGCAGCACCCGTGTCGCTCGGACGCATAGCTCGTGGCCGAATGGTAATAAAGGTACAATCAGTCCTGAGAATATGAGAACGGATGAAAACATGCAAAGTGAGATACCTGTCATGCTGCATAAGTGGTATATACTCATGTGCATATAAATCCTAATACTTGTAACGGGAACAGTGATAACAATATCACTGTTCCAGTTACAAACGTGAGACGTGGTAAATAATAGCAATTATAATCTGAATATCCAATTTAAATTGATAGGCCATTTGATTACCAATCTGTTTTTCACAGCACTTGTAAATCTCTTTTTGTGCTAACCAATCATTTTAATGGACACCAGATTTGACGATAGATTAAAAAAAAGGTAAGCTTTCAGAGTTCAGGGAATAAACCAAAACAAATCAAGCTTGGTATTCCGAAGGTTTAAGTGTACCTATAATGTAACCACATTTTATTAAAGTCACGTTTAACTGGGGGCTAGCTTATTACCATCAAACGAGCACAAAACTAGACCCGACTCTGCTAAAATTCTAATGGGCACCAATTCTAAAGCCACCAACATGCCCTAACTGAAAAAGAAACTCGGGACTTCAAGCTCAGCAGTAGCACTACCACCGCACTCCTACCTCATCCCAATTTATTGATGGTCGGTGCATCATGTCTTTTTCCATACTTCTCAATTCCCCGTCATTTCAACAGTCCCCTCCTTTCTAACCATATCTTCCTTCACAGTAGTTAAAAATGTATATCTTACCAATACGATGGTAAAGCCAGATTTAATCTTTAGAAAAAGTAGTACGCGACCGCTGGTAGACCAATTAAGCATAGTTTCCTTGCGCTAGATCTATGGATGAAGCGGCCTGGTCACACCACGCCCCGGGGAAATCAAGGCTAAAGTATAACCATCCATAGATTAGTAAGAAGGTCCATGGATAAAAATGGAGACATTTTTTAATGTAATAACGATAGACGGCACAACGTGAATAAAATCGTAATCTACTTGCAAGAGCCAACTTGTTGCTGTCGGTACAAGTACAACGTGAAAAACTTGATACTTTTGTATAAAATTTGACTTGCTACCCTCCACTAATAATGTTATTGATCCAAGCTATGCACATAATACTAAAGAACTGTCTGGTTCCTTTTTTGTCTTATTCTTTACTGTATTGTAAGATACTGGATTGCAAGAGCCAAAAACTGAAACATAGGATCACAATTTTTCTATTTTTTTTCTGCTTGGTTCCTTAAACCTCTTTGGGTGTTTAAATCTGAGCCGTTGATAAGAAAGTTCTAGCTAGAAAAAAACAGCTTATATAGCGTCGACTTAACAGGTGCGATAGTTTTTGCCTATAACTCCATCTGTCGAAAATTTGTTGTAGACGGGGAAAGAATCGCAATTCTCGTATTTTTTTTGAAAATTTGAGTATTTGAGAATATGCAAATTCCCGTTGCTTTGTATAGTGTCGGACGTAAAGAATAGCACCATCCCATATCTTCCCGTGGGTGTCGTAAGAGGTGACTAAGGGATTTGCCAGAGAATGGGCAGCAGCGTTCTCTGTGCTTTTGTAACAACCGCACTGCGAACGCCAACCCGCCTGCCACGCGTGGCGATTATGGCAAAACCCCCCAAAATGTCACTGTGTCGACACTTGGGGGAGACCTATGTCCAGCAGTGGACGTCTTTTGGGCTGAAATGATGATGATGATGAAATTCCCATTTTCCAAGTGGTACTATTGTAAATCACTTCTCATGCTCAGTCTGCGGTTCGATGGCCAAACGTATGCTCATTATCATGAAACTTTAGTTTTCATAACGGTGCGAGCTAGACGTAAGTTGAACCGAAGATTAAAACCTAACCAAGCATATGTTAGTAGTTGAGGTTGAATTATTCATTGTCTGGATAACGCTTTACAAAAAAAGGAGGTTTCGAAAATCGAACCGTAGAGATTGGGACATCAATTTAAAATATTTATTGTTCAGTTAATATGCAGGGTATAATAAAATGGGCTGCGGGTTGTTCGAAAGAGATACCGTGGCCCTGGAACACAAAGGGCTAAGAAGGAACATGGATGGGTTTTAGTCAGTCAAGTCTGACACTCCCTTCCGCTCCGCCCAGAGCGGGAGAAGTCATTTGATGATAACCCATACTAAAAAAAAAAAAACATCATCATCATCATCAAAAAAAAGGGTACAATAAAATACCAACCCGAAGAGGATACTAAGCGTTTTGGGAATACTTTTATAATGCGTACCGCTAAGGAGTGGAATTCCCTACCGGAGTCTGTGTTTCCCGATAGCTAAAATCTAGTAGTCTTTAAGTCAAGAGTGAATAGGTTTCTTCTAGACAAGCGTGCTTCATCGTCGACCAAATCATCGCTTACCATCCAGGTGAGAAAGTGGTCAAGAGCGAGCCTAAAAAAAAAAAAAATACAATTCGCCTACTATAAGGATCAGCTAAACTCCATACAAGTGCTGAAATGTATCTGCCAGTGTCTTCATCCACAGCGGGGCCATGCTGTTGCGACTGTTCCTTAAACAAACATAATATAGCATGAATATAAACAGCTGCCCACAACATTATTAATCATAATAATTGTCCAGATTACCTCATCCCATATAATTCATTTGAATCGCTTGATACAGCCGCTTAGCAATCCCATTTGTACAGCTAAAAGGCTAAACACACAGGGGCTTAGCGGAAAAAACTCGGAAAAAGGATAATCCCTACAAACAAACGTAATAAGTGATAGCTTTATTAATGACCACTTTGCCACTGTGTTCTCGTAATTGGATCAAAGAAATTAGAACAAAAAAACAAAAGTGTTTGTTCGGGTAGTAAAATAATTGGAATAATCCGATTAAAGAAAGGCTCTGTATAAAAATGTTGGCTCTGATTTTGCTGTACTGAACTGAAATAAAGAACTAATCACCTGCATAGAGTTTCGACGACAAAGGAATGCTATATGAAAGTGTAGCATCCTACGCGTTTGTTATTTTTGCATCGACTGACGTTAGCTGTCAGTTGGCTGTCAACGATGAAATGGATCAACTTGCAGCTGTCTCACTGCAGAATAAGAAATAAGAAAAAGCGTCTTCTCCTACAGATATCATCACGATTGCTAACTAATTTATTAATCAGCCTATAACGTTGCCTACATTGGGACACATGAACCACGGTGAGAGGAAAATTATTGAAAGGAATTAAGCGAATTACAGCATACTACCCCCAGGCGTAGTAACCCCCCTGGCGTATAACTCGGCCGGACTGTAGAGGGTTTAGCACATACTGACGCTGACTGTACTACAACACGCGCGGCGAACAAGTTTTTAACTGAAATCATATCGCACGAGGCTGCAGGCCTAAGCGCGTTATCATTTAGAAACACACAGATGGATAGAAACTGACGGCTTTGAAGGCAATCCATGACAGAAGATGTGTGCTCAACTCAATTTCGGCGTCAGGAATTTTAATAAAGGGCGATTCTGTGCTAGGTGTTCTAAACTATCTAAAACTAGAGCAGTATAATGACGAATATAACTAAAAAGATACGATAAACCACAAAGATAAAATAAAAAATTACGACCGTACTAAAATAATTTCAGTTCATTTTTTTACGTATGAAAAATCACTACCCATTAACTGAACTGCGAGCATAACTAACACAACTCTCGTCCCAGCGATTAAAGTTAACTGCAAAACCTAACGAGATAATATTATAATACAGTGTTGCTACTCTAGTTATTGTATAAAACAGAAAAAATAACGCAACCATTAAAAATAATGACTTTATATACGATATCGGTGGCAGAAAAAAACTCAGAAGGTAAAATTGGAGGAAAGGAACACACAGTGACACATCAAACTAGACATGTCCGGTATATCATGGTCTCGTTATGTATAGATTTCCCGTGCAATGAGAGATCCGCATAAACTTGATCTGTATAGCTTGATTGATCGCGGGTTGTACGTATAACACCTTGACCACGAGCTACACGCTCGAGCGGCACACGACTTTCGATCGCAATCGAAGAAAGTCGTGTGCCGCTCGAGCGTGTAGCGCGGATAGAACAAATTACAGAAATTTTTAGAGCCTGCAAAAAGTCACCGCGACTGTAAACTCTACTCATGTGAAAGAAACAAGTGCTACACGCGCGAATCGCTTACCTCGAGTTGTATTACCTGAAGTCATGAACGGAGCATTAGCAAGATCAGCCATCATACGAAAGTCAAATATTTTGTCCATGGAATGACAGTTTTCATATGGCAAAATTCGTTGTTAAATGGGTACTGTCAACCTCTCGACTATGAAAAAAAATACATTGAAAACACGTTTTGGGCAATAAAAAAATAAATAAAATACATTATTATGAGTACAAAAGTATTACACTACGGTTTACTGCCCCATAACGTATAAAATAAAATAAAAAATCGCATGGTACTGCGAAATTTTAGCACGTCATCGGATAGATTAGATTTTTTCTTTATGAACATAGTATAAAAGAATTCTCCGCCTACTTAAAAATAAAATCTTAAGAATCCAGACTATAAAAGTATGCTCCGTCTGCATTCTACATAAATATGAAAGCTTGAGAATCTAGAATTAAACCGGGCCATGGTCCTCTTGGCCATAAGATACGCCACTGGGTTGCCTGCACACGCCAGCGACTTGAACAAGCACAAAGACTATTTTATCCACAATCTATACCTATACGTAGGTAAGCGCGTTTGAGCTCGTAACAACAATGTTTGAAATGGCTCTTCTGTACAAGTGCTCCCATTGTTTGTCGCGGATTTGAGATTGGTAACTTGATTTGTATGTAAAGTGGATTTTATATTGTTGATTTTAAGAGGAGGTTGTACAGTGAATTGAGACTTCTTATACAGCTTGTTTATCGTTTGTGAGAGTGGAAACGCCTGTGACTTACGAAGTCGTAGGTTTCACCAGACAGGCAGTTTATTTGTGTGAATTATTTTATCCTTAATGCTTTCAAAACGGTGAAGGAATACATCGTGAGGAAAGCTGCGTAGAAGACAAGACAAAAGTTCTTAAATTCATTCAGTGCCAGATAATGCACGAATCTAAGTCTTATTATGGAAGTTGGAATCGTAGAAGATGGTACTTAGACATTTATTTAATAGTACTTCAAAGTACATAACTTTAAGATACTTTAAGTTAAAAATTGAGTAAGTACCTAAAAATGATTCCCGCAGGCTCTTGAAATTTTCCAATGGCAAATCTTATGGAAGACACGCCTCGTTATTTAAAAAAAAAACGGTCAAGTGCGAGTGGGACTCGCGCACGGAGGGTCTCATTATTTATAAAAACGAGCAAAAAAATACTTTTTTTTGTATGGGGGCCCCGTTAAATATTTATTTTATTCTGTTTTTAGTATTTGTTGTTATAGCATTAACGGAAATACATAATCTGTAGAAATTTCAACTGGCTAACTATCACGGTTCATGAGATACAGCCTGGTGACAGACGGACGGACGTACAGACGGACGGACGGACGGACAGCGAAGTCTCAGTAATAGGGTCCCGTTTGACCCTTTGGGTACGGAACCCTAAAAATGTATATTTATACGATTTGGTCAGTCTCGGTGAAGCGACGATCTCCGTAGGTTGGCTGGAAGCAACTGGGTGAGAGGTGCCTGGAATCGCGCTAAGTGACTTGCAATTAAAGAGGCTTAAGTCCAGAAGTGGACAACCAAAGCGTGCAACAAACTCAAAACGCAAACAACTCAATGTTCGCTTGATACACGGGCTCAAAACATTAACATGGAGGTAAACACAGAGGTTTGACGGCACGGTTGGCGCAGTGACTAAGCGATTGACTCCTGCGCTGAGTGTCATGGGTTCGATCCCCACACGGAACAAATATTTGTATTGCCTACAGATAGTTGTTCCGGGTCTGGTTGTTTGTGTATGTGAGTTTAAATGTTTGTAAACGCACCCACGATACCGGAGAAATTCCTAGTGTGGGGCAACGTTTTAATAAAAAGAAAATAAAAACAAGTCTCCCTTCAACACTGATATCAATAACTGGATGTGGCTTGTAATTATTGTAGGGAATGTAATTTTTAGGGTTCCGTACCCAAAGGGTCAAACGGGACCCTAAAAATTACATTCCCTACAATAATTACAAGCCACATCCAGTTATTGATATCAAACAAACGTAATAAGTGATAGCTTTATTAATGACCACTTTGCCACTGTGTTCTCGTAATTGGATCAAAGAAATTAGAACAAAAAAACAAAAGTGTTTGTTCGGGTAGTAAAATAATTGGAATAATCCGATTAAAGAAAGGCTCTGTATAAAAATGTTGGCTCTGATTTTGCTGTACTGAACTGAAATAAAGAACTAATCACCTGCATAGAGTTTCGACGACAAAGGAATGCTATATGAAAGTGTAGCATCCTACGCGTTTGTTATTTTTGCATCGACTGACGTTAGCTGTCAGTTGGCTGTCAACGATGAAATGGATCAACTTGCAGCTGTCTCACTGCAGAATAAGAAATAAGAAAAAGCGTCTTCTCCTACAGATATCATCACGATTGCTAACTAATTTATTAATCAGCCTATAACGTTGCCTACATTGGGACACATGAACCACGGTGAGAGGAAAATTATTGAAAGGAATTAAGCGAATTACAGCATACTACCCCCAGGCGTAGTAACCCCCCTGGCGTATAACTCGGCCGGACTGTAGAGGGTTTAGCACATACTGACGCTGACTGTACTACAACACGCGCGGCGAACAAGTTTTTAACTGAAATCATATCGCACGAGGCTGCAGGCCTAAGCGCGTTATCATTTAGAAACACACAGATGGATAGAAACTGACGGCTTTGAAGGCAATCCATGACAGAAGATGTGTGCTCAACTCAATTTCGGCGTCAGGAATTTTAATAAAGGGCGATTCTGTGCTAGGTGTTCTAAACTATCTAAAACTAGAGCAGTATAATGACGAATATAACTAAAAAGATACGATAAACCACAAAGATAAAATAAAAAATTACGACCGTACTAAAATAATTTCAGTTCATTTTTTTACGTATGAAAAATCACTACCCATTAACTGAACTGCGAGCATAACTAACACAACTCTCGTCCCAGCGATTAAAGTTAACTGCAAAACCTAACGAGATAATATTATAATACAGTGTTGCTACTCTAGTTATTGTATAAAACAGAAAAAATAACGCAACCATTAAAAATAATGACTTTATATACGATATCGGTGGCAGAAAAAAACTCAGAAGGTAAAATTGGAGGAAAGGAACACACAGTGACACATCAAACTAGACATGTCCGGTATATCATGGTCTCGTTATGTATAGATTTCCCGTGCAATGAGAGATCCGCATAAACTTGATCTGTATAGCTTGATTGATCGCGGGTTGTACGTATAACACCTTGACCACGAGCTACACGCTCGAGCGGCACACGACTTTCGATCGCAATCGAAGAAAGTCGTGTGCCGCTCGAGCGTGTAGCGCGGATAGAACAAATTACAGAAATTTTTAGAGCCTGCAAAAAGTCACCGCGACTGTAAACTCTACTCATGTGAAAGAAACAAGTGCTACACGCGCGAATCGCTTACCTCGAGTTGTATTACCTGAAGTCATGAACGGAGCATTAGCAAGATCAGCCATCATACGAAAGTCAAATATTTTGTCCATGGAATGACAGTTTTCATATGGCAAAATTCGTTGTTAAATGGGTACTGTCAACCTCTCGACTATGAAAAAAAATACATTGAAAACACGTTTTGGGCAATAAAAAAATAAATAAAATACATTATTATGAGTACAAAAGTATTACACTACGGTTTACTGCCCCATAACGTATAAAATAAAATAAAAAATCGCATGGTACTGCGAAATTTTAGCACGTCATCGGATAGATTAGATTTTTTCTTTATGAACATAGTATAAAAGAATTCTCCGCCTACTTAAAAATAAAATCTTAAGAATCCAGACTATAAAAGTATGCTCCGTCTGCATTCTACATAAATATGAAAGCTTGAGAATCTAGAATTAAACCGGGCCATGGTCCTCTTGGCCATAAGATACGCCACTGGGTTGCCTGCACACGCCAGCGACTTGAACAAGCACAAAGACTATTTTATCCACAATCTATACCTATACGTAGGTAAGCGCGTTTGAGCTCGTAACAACAATGTTTGAAATGGCTCTTCTGTACAAGTGCTCCCATTGTTTGTCGCGGATTTGAGATTGGTAACTTGATTTGTATGTAAAGTGGATTTTATATTGTTGATTTTAAGAGGAGGTTGTACAGTGAATTGAGACTTCTTATACAGCTTGTTTATCGTTTGTGAGAGTGGAAACGCCTGTGACTTACGAAGTCGTAGGTTTCACCAGACAGGCAGTTTATTTGTGTGAATTATTTTATCCTTAATGCTTTCAAAACGGTGAAGGAATACATCGTGAGGAAAGCTGCGTAGAAGACAAGACAAAAGTTCTTAAATTCATTCAGTGCCAGATAATTTACGAATCTAAGTCTTATTATGGAAGTTGGAATCGTAGAAGATGGTACTTAGACATTTATTTAATAGTACTTCAAAGTACATAACTTTAAGATACTTTAAGTTAAAAATTGAGTAAGTACCTAAAAATGATTCCCGCAGGCTCTTGAAATTTTCCAATGGCAAATCTTATGGAAGACACGCCTCGTTATTTAAAAAAAAAACGGTCAAGTGCGAGTGGGACTCGCGCACGGAGGGTCTCATTATTTATAAAAACGAGCAAAAAAATACTTTTTTTTGTATGGGGGCCCCGTTAAATATTTATTTTATTCTGTTTTTAGTATTTGTTGTTATAGCATTAACGGAAATACATAATCTGTAGAAATTTCAACTGGCTAACTATCACGGTTCATGAGATACAGCCTGGTGACAGACGGACGGACGTACAGACGGACGGACGGACGGACAGCGAAGTCTCAGTAATAGGGTCCCGTTTGACCCTTTGGGTACGGAACCCTAAAAATGTATATTTATACGATTTGGTCAGTCTCGGTGAAGCGACGATCTCCGTAGGTTGGCTGGAAGCAACTGGGTGAGAGGTGCCTGGAATCGCGCTAAGTGACTTGCAATTAAAGAGGCTTAAGTCCAGAAGTGGACAACCAAAGCGTGCAACAAACTCAAAACGCAAACAACTCAATGTTCGCTTGATACACGGGCTCAAAACATTAACATGGAGGTAAACACAGAGGTTTGACGGCACGGTTGGCGCAGTGACTAAGCGATTGACTCCTGCGCTGAGTGTCATGGGTTCGATCCCCACACGGAACAAATATTTGTATTGCCTACAGATAGTTGTTCCGGGTCTGGTTGTTTGTGTATGTGAGTTTAAATGTTTGTAAACGCACCCACGATACCGGAGAAATTCCTAGTGTGGGGCAACGTTTTAATAAAAAGAAAATAAAAACAAGTCTCCCTTCAACACTGATATCAATAACTGGATGTGGCTTGTAATTATTGTAGGGAATGTAATTTTTAGGGTTCCGTACCCAAAGGGTCAAACGGGACCCTATTACTGAGACTTTGCTGTCCATCCGTCCGTTCGTCCGTCCGTCTGTCACCAGGCTGTATCTCATGAACCGTGATAGTTAGAAAGTTGAAATTTCTACAGATTATGTATTTATGTTGCTGCTATAACAAAAAATACTAAAAATTGAATAAAGTAAATATATAAGGGGGGCTCCCATACAAAAAAGTGGTTTTTATGCTCGTAAACGTCTGTATGGTGTCGGACGTAAAGAATAGCACCATCCCATATCTTCCCGTGGGTGTCGTAAGAGGCGACTAAGGGTCTTGCCAGAGAATGGGCAGCAGCGTTCTCTGTGCTTTTGTAACAACAACAGTACTGCGATCGCCAACCCACCTGCCAAGCGTGGCGATTATGGCAAAACCCCCCAAAATGTCAATGTGGCGAAAGTTGGGGGAGGCCTATGTCCAGCAGTGGACGTCTTTTGGGCTTAAATGATGAATGATGATGATGATAGCACCCCTGCCTAATCCTTTGGGGCTTACAGCCGTGGTGTTATGAGTAACACGTAGGTTTATGTGTACACATCTTTAACATTAATAAAGACACGAAAATAATGTGGTGTATTCATCACAAGGGATTATCTCACGATATTACGTCGCGGTTATGACATCATCGTTATGGTACGTCTCCAGGTGCCATACATTTATGTCATGGCGGTATGTCCTCGGACAAATGCGGTGGATTCCTTAAGGAGACAATGAGGATGCCTTGTCTTGGATAAGCAAAGGTTTTTATTGCATTTTCCTGGGTTTTGTGTGTTAATATTAATATGTTGGAAGTATTGTATTATGTGATGAGAACGTGACAATAGATTATAGTACTACGTGTTCTTTTCAATATTTCTAAGAGATTATTACTAACGATAAATCTAGCACTGACTGTGGCTATCTCTTTCAGTCGAGTGGCCGCAAGGGGGAATGCTGACCATGAGTGGTCAGCATTCCCCCTTGCGGCCACTCGACTGCAGGCAGTCGGTATACTTATCCTGGGTTCGATTATCCTGGATTCGACGGCACGGTTGGCGTAGTGGTTGAGCGATCGACTGCTGCGCCACGTGTCGCGGGTTCGATCCCCGCACGGAAGAAATATTTTTATGGCCTACAGATAGCTGTTCCGGGTCTGGTTGTTTGTGTATGTGAGATTAAATGTTTGTAAACGCACCCACTATACAGGTGAAATTCGTAGTGTGGGGCAAAGTTTTTTAATAAAAAGAAAGATTCTCAGGTCGGGAAAAGTGTTGTTGGGTTTTTCCATGAGGAATTTTTTAACAGCAGCCACGGAGTCCGGATTTATTAGCAGTAGGCACGCTCCCTATTACATGGGAGTTAAACATAACTGGCAAAATCTGGGTGTTCTATTAGGCACACCTCTGCCTTTACTCTTCGGGCGAGGACTACAGGAGTCATCATTATTTTGCCCTTTTCCCAATTTATTCGGGGTCGACGCGGCATCTCTTCTTCTCTCATACTTCTCTATTACTTGTCATCTCATCCGATACCTCCTTTCTTGCCATATCATCCTTCATACTGGATGGATGGACTCATCGTTTCTTTGGCACTACAGAAGTGATGTTATGCTAAAATAAAATACTCTCATGTGTAGAACATTTCAACCAATGACATCTGCTTATTCCCAAACAGTATGTAAAATAATTTTAATACCTAGCTACTTTAGAAACAAGTAAATGAAACCAACTGCCAAGTTCTCGTATGCACATTATATTAAAAGACGATATACGACTCTCAAAACTTTTCGCTGTGTCCCAGTTATGTGAAGAATTTGAGAAAGTTAAAGTTTTGAACGAAGTATGCGTGTATTTGTCAACTTCAGAAGTATTTTTGAAGTTAATTTAAAGGTACCTAAAGACTTTGATTTGCAGCTTGGGGACTTGATTTGGTTGGGTACATAATGGCAATATAATATTGCAAAGACCACCAAAGCTACTACACCAAAACTACTACTTACCAAAGTTATTATAACTTACCTAAAGGGTGAATTAGAAACTTATAAGTATCCATCACATCACGCTTGTCTTTGATTCGACAGCTTATTTGTGCAGATAAATTGTATACATTGTATTCTCAATCTCCGAAAATAATGGGACAAAAGTCGATAAACTTGTAAACCTGTGAGAGCCTGAATTATGCACATGTGTAGTGCCGTGTACGTCCGTAAACACCAATTAGTAGGTGCTGGCACTATAGCAGTAATTATGGGAGCTTATGTCCCGAACTGTGAGCATTCAGAGGGACATAGCGAGTTGGCGCGGGGTGAAATTCCATCCCGCATCCCGCGCGGGACTGTCCACACGTAACCGGATCCTTACGAAGAACCAACCCTAAAACTATTAGAAACAATAATCATATTTATTTATTTATGTACACTACAGTAGACATCACAGGAAAAAACATAAAATATTGTGAGTACAAAGGTACTGCTTATTTCAAAAGAAATTTCTGCCAGCAGACCTGCGAATGGATAATTCATTCTTCTTTCTCCTAAATGTAAGGATAAATGATTTTTTTTTTTAACTTCTCATCGTCATCTGCCTAGCCTTTTTCCCGAATTCATTGGGGTTGGTTTCCAGTCTTTTCGGATGCAGCTGAATACTAGTATTTTGCGACTACCTATCTGACCTCGACTCAGTTAGTATCAAACACATAGAGAAACACTGTTTTAAACTTGCCCGGTTCATAACTAATCTTACACTGTCACTCAGAACTTCCGTGATTATTGTTTATTGGGAGCCCACACAAAAAAGTCAGGTCAAGTTTAGTGGTTATTAATAACTAGCTGTCCGGCGCAACTTCGTTTGCGTCACTTTTTCCGCGTTTTCGCAACATTTTTCATTGCTGCTCCACTCCTATTGGTCGTAGCATGATGATATATAGCCTATAGCCTTCCTCGATAAATGGGCTATCTAACATTGAAAGAATGTTTCAAACCGGACCAGTAGTTTCGGAGCCTATTCAATGCAAAAAACAAACAATCAAATATTTCCTCTTTATAATATTAGTTTAGATTTAGGTGCAGAAGTAAAACGATAATATTAATTATTTTGAGTTATATTAATAGAACCTTTTTCTCTTTTCAGGTAAGTTACACGATTTCGGAAAATCAGCAGTCATTGCATTTACTGGATGGTATTCTTTGGTAAGGTTTTATCCCGTCAAATACATAACATTTAAAAAAATGCGAAGTCTCGCAAAGCAGTTCTTCTGTAAAAAGTTGTGAGATCTAATGTAATTTCTGAAATAAATAGTGTGACTTGTCCATCGCACGACAACATCTAATATAATAAATTCTCGTGTCACAGTTTTCGTTGCCATACTCCTCCGAAACGGCTTGACCGATTTTGATGAAATTTTGTGTGCATATCGGGTAGGTCTGAGAATCGGCCAACATCTATTTTTCATATCCATAAAAAACCCCGCGAACGAAGTCGCGGGCAGCAGTTAGTAATCATATAATAATGATCTACTATTTTAAATAATCCTCATTTCTAATTGAAAAGCGCCAGCGGTCTGAAATAGATTTTGTTGTTTGTGTTTCCGAAGGCTTACAACCCTAATCTCTTCAAAGTTAGAGTGAACAGGCTTCTTCTGGGTAAGTAAGTACCATCGTCGACTTTGTCTCTGTCATTTCTGACCTAGACTAGAGTCAAGAGCAAACCGATTGCAAATAAAAACAAAAAAAGATGTCTCAGGTAAAGTAGCCCGATGGACCTGCTGGATTTTAACTATACGATTTTACGGGTTATGGGACATCTCGTCCACCCAAAAACTGGTCTGCAGACCAGTTGTCCACTTTTTAAAATGCGCATGGATAGATTCGCCCGGACCAGTTTAGTAGAACGGACGAGTACACAGTCATTTTTAGATACAGACGTTTTATAGTCTCATTATTTTCGCTCACTCAGTATTTTTTTCGCTCGATTCAGTTTTTTATTCGGCCACTTGAAACATTAGTTGCTAGCTTAGATTAACTGTTTATCACTGCTAGTAGCTCATTTATAATTTATCGCTAGTTTAGTTAATTATTCGCAAAAATAATTTAACGCCGCACGGTTTAGTATTAAAGTATCTCATTAATCTCATCTAGTCTCATAAAGTCGTCCATATATTATTTATTCGCTCAGTTTATTATTAGCTTAACCAAATATACCTAACGAGCTTCGGCGTCGATTCATTAACAAATAAATTGGTAGTTCAAACAAACATTACGATTATTTATTAGAATTTATTTCACTAAAACTAATTATGTAACACATAAACCTGGTTTTATTGCTCACAGCTATTTTGTGTGTAGGTAGGTACAGTCATCGCACATCAATACTGGTTCCACAAACATCATCTGCCTAGCCTTTTACCAACTATCTTGGGGTCGGCTTCCAGTCTAACCGGATGCAGCTGAATACCAGTATTTTTCATAGAGTGAAGGCGTTTCTAATCTCCAGAACCCAGTTACTGATTAACACGATACCCCTTGGTAAGACTGTAGTCAGACTTTCGGGCTTCTGACTACTCGTAACGACTATCAAAGATCTACAAATGACTGCTGGGACCAACCGCTTAACGTGTTTTCCGAGGCACTAAGGAAACTCGGTATGTAATAGATACTAACCCATCTACAGACAAGCGCCCCTAGCAAGAGTTGCTTAACCATGAAGATCGACCCGTATGGCTGTTATTACTTGGCAACGAGCTCCTTAATCAACAGTTTAACTACGAAAATCGTCCCTGTTTCTACTACCCCGTTGACGACCTCAGCCGAAACGACTTGCGTCAAGCGACACTCGCGTGTGTCACTTGTTTTCTCAACATGAGTACCATTACGGTGTCTCGCGCGTTCTCTGATCTTTTCTTTTATTTTTTATTGTTTGCTGTCGCTGTCACAAAACGCATGTCGCTCGTTCGTGTAGCTCGTGGCCAAGCAGAGTAAGTGCTCTCAAAATACCTACATTAACGTTTTTTTACATTTTATATTCTGTGACATTTTAGGCACTTATCTGCGTACGGAGGAATGTATTATTCAACAGAATTTATTTGTACGTGTTAGGCATGCTAACATAGGGTATATAAATAGTCTTTGCATGCTGATTAGAAAAGTGGGATAAGCAAAATGAACATTTTTGTAAATGACCTGTAAAATTATCGCGGATACAGCTTGTTTATTACTAGCGACCCTCCCCTGCTATGCACAGATTTTAAAATTTGTCAATACATTCAGATTTATTTATTATACCGTGTACAAATTACATAGTGATTAACACATAAACTTTATGGAATTAATTATCTAAATGATAAATTCACTAGTACCTATGGAAATCAGATGGTTACAGCAAGCAGATTAGGATGTAGTAACGAGTAGCTTTGCCCTGTCTATCATAAGTAACGTAAAGCGGGATGAATAGAAACGCAGGGAAGAATCGAAACAAAACTTTGAAATGTATTCTCGCGTGGAATTAATAGGGTATGCTGCCAACAAGCTCTCTAAATAATTAATTAAAATCAAGAGTATTAATTCAACTCAAGTTTGGACTTACCACTGCGTTTTCTATTTGCCCCGTTTTTTCCGGTACATTATAATTATCTCAGGAATCCAGATAATTTTTCAGCAAGTCCTGAAAAACCCTCTGGGCTTACCTACCAGCTGAGCCCTGAGCTTAGCAGATTCAGTGAAAAATTTAAAAAAATATCGACAAGTTCGCCCATTTTTTTAAATTACATATTTAAACAAAATTAATAAACAGAAAGGCGTGATAGGGATGGATATAAACCTGTAGTGACCTACAAAAAGCAACTTACTACACGACACGACGGAAGAACTAACATCAATTTCCTACATCTCGCAAACAAAGTTTACATCGACTAGACAATGATCGACGATATAGTCCTTTTAGAGAGAAACCCGACAACAACTGTCGGGCAGTTGCCCACCAGACACAACACCTGTCTGGTCGGAGGATCCTCCCTTTTCAAAGGAGTATTGAGGAACTTAACACCCTGTTCCTCATTCACTTAAAACCATAGAGTGAAATGCTTTAATTTTATTTTTCAGAAAGAAAAGAGGGGAATGAGTGTGTATGAGCTCAGCGCCAGTAGTCTATCCTCTTACATTAAAGTGTAATCACTGTTAACCAATATGTAATACCACTCGCACCAGTGCGTAAATCACACCAAGTCCAAATAAGTCATAGATTCGGCATTACAGCGTGGCACTAGCACCATTACTCACAATTTGTGGCTGACAGCCGAACCTACCCTCACCACGACTCATGCCAGGCTATACAAATCCAGTTTATGCGGATCTCTCATTCTACAGAAAATCTATACAAAGCGAGGCCATGTTATAATGGAACTGTACAGATTGATGTGTAGCCGTGTGGATCTACATGCTAGTTTCTAGACCAATTTGAACCAAGGCCTTTACCCATTATACTATTTTTTTGTAGATATGACTTTGATACCCGTTTGACACACACTTTAGATATAAAATGCTCTGCCCTGCCGTCCCAAGTGTGCGCTGGCCTTAAGAGCGTTTTTACGCCTTACGACATTTCATACAAAATTTCAAGTCGTTATTTACCGAAATTACTGAACCGATTTTAATGAAACTTCATACGCCTAAGCAGGATACCTAGGTCTAAAAAGCTACTAAAAAACATTTTCGAAAAATAGTGTTATAGCTAAATTAGACCGGTTATAAATTATCTATAGAAACAGAAATTTCCAATTATCTATTTTTTTAAAGACATTTCGTAAACGTTTTAGTAACTTTTTAGACCTATGTATCCAGCTTATGCGCAATAAGTTTCATTAAAATTGGTTCAGTCATTGCGGAAAATAAGGACTTGAAATTTTGTATGTAATGCCGTAAGGTGTAAACGCTCTTAAGGCCAGCGCACACTGGGGACGGCAGGGCAGAGCATTTTATCTTTATCCAACGTAAAACCAAACGTAGCTAGTGGGAACAAGATACAGATTGTAATGTTTAGATATCCCAAGGAATCAAAGGGGAAGACCCGTCTTAAAAAATTTTTAAGACGGGTCTTCCCCTTTGGTTGGTATCATTGCATTTAATGCAATGATACCAACTAAATTGTACGAGAATCCAATGCCCCAAGTCGGCCACCCTCCGTGAACCAGAAACACTTTTCACGCGATAAATCTCAAATTGGATATATTATAACCCTTCGGCTGCCAACCCGACATTGCCAAGAATTTAATGTACCGTACAAGAGTATAATACCTCCCTAGGATTCCCTGGAACGCTCCTTGCAATAGTGGTATCGTTTTTACTGTGCTCTCCGTTATTAAATCTAAAAAGTCATAAAAAGATAACTTTGGTGTGTGTTGTTGACTGCACTAATTGGCCAATGAACTTTGTTACCAAGCAGAGTAAAGTAAGCTTATCTACGATCAGTGATAAATAAGTTATAGTGAAAAAACTTTCAAAATTCTTGTATCAAACGACCATAGTCATCTTACGACAGTCACCCGCTCCCCGCAACCAGCCTACCGCCCTGCTGACGTCCGATACATGCTTCACATCACATCGCCACAACGCGGCCCTGCAACGCAACTCGACCATTGTGTATGTACACCAATTTCCACTGGAAGTTTTATTTTTGCTGTCGAATTACAATCATCGTGCTTTTATTTCAAGAATATTATTGAAATTGAAATGGCTACACACAGAACGCCACCTAAGTCTAACGAGCTTTCATTATCAAACATGTCTACCTCTGCTCCAGATCTGAATAAAATAGATTCTTGTGACATCAGTACACCTATTAACGTAACACAACGTAAAAGACCACGATTACAACATGATTGTACAATTAATAATTTATCAAGTTTTAAAGACGAAATAATGTCCATGATGAACGAAATCCGAGATGCTCAAAACAATCGTCTAGATAAATTGGAGGAATACATGAAATCCATTCACGAGCAAAACAAAGACATACAAAAAACGAACATAGATATTGATAACTCAATCACGCACTTATCAATGAATGTCAAAGCAGTCGAAGATAAAATAGATCAACTGGAACACGAACGTAAACAAATTCATTCACACATATCGGCACTGGAAGAAAAACTAGATTCTCTTGAAATTGCTAGTTTAAAAACACAAATGAAAGTAAGAAATGTACCCAAAGTCCAAAATGAAAAGAAATCAGATCTATTTGGATACGTCATCAATTTATGCAAGACAGTAAAATATCTGGAATTAAATAAAAACGATATACATGATGTCACCAGGTTGCCGTCTAAGAAAGAAACAACCAGTTCGTCAGTCGCAATCGAATTTACTAATACATTGACTAAACAATATTTTCAAGAAGCGGTAAAAAAATACAATCTTCCAAAACAGCAAACTGATCAGCTCAACTCCACCAACATGGGCATTCACACATCTAAACAACCAATCTACATCTCAGAATTACTCACTGCAAAAATGAAGCGCCTTTTATTCCTTACGCGAGATTTTGCGAAAACTGCTGGATACAAGTTTGCCTGGCCCTCAAATGGCCACATTTATATACGGAAAATTGAAGGAAAACCTTACATCCGTGTCAAAAACGAAGTCCACCTGAATGAACTCAAGAAGGATCTAAGTAATGCTATTTGACTAACCCTAAATCTCTTGTACATGTATTGCACTTCATTGTTTATCATATCATTACTGTTTTATTATAATAATGCATGCTTAATTTTATTAAAAAAATATGTCTGTACAACAATACAAATGAATACTAACTGTGGACACCAAATACAACAAAAACAAACATTACATATAAATAACACTTATACCACTACCACTACTTACACTACTTTCACTATACCAATTTCGGAAATCCCACAGAAGAAAAAAAATCACTCACCGCATAAACCTAACACATCATCACTAAACAATAAATGGACCAACTATTTAATTCGTGTTACACTTGTAAGCGACATAACCTCACATTCTTCGCAAATTGTACTCCACTATATACTTCTGGTGATATCCTTATTGTTTTACAAATATCTTTCACTTCACATTATTACACGCAAAACAACACTTAAAACCAATCTTATCAACTTAAAGAATGAAATTCCTAGCCTCATCTTAATTCAAAATGCAAATAAACAAGTAATTAGTGCGATCAAAGGATTCTATAAGACAACCACGCAAGCTTTACTAAACCCCCACTCAACGTTAAATATTTTATGCACATTTAGACATTGTTGTACCTCTATGTATCTATACAGACATGGTCCGCGCTCGCTTAATGACTCAAACGTCAACATGCAGATAACTACACCACAATATATAGGCGTTTGCTGTTATTACTGGTCTAATAACTTTGAGTCCCCTTTAATTTTAATTGTTACAAATGGCTAATACCGAAGTACAAATTGATGACTTAACCGTATCGGAGTCCATGGTCTGCAATGCTGAAGACTGTCATAGCTATATCTCACACAGTAAAGCTAATATAAATTACTAACCCAAAATATACGTAGCATTTCTCGTAATTTTGACGAACTAGTTGTCCTTTTACAAAGATTAAGAATGGAGTGTGATGTTATAATACTGACAGAGTGCTGGCTGTCGTGCAATCTTTATATACCAAACCTACCTGGCTATAAGTGCCACATAACACAGAATTATAAAAACCAGAATGATGGAATTACAATCTATTATAAAGAATCGCTTAATGTAACCATAATTGAACCACCATTTTTGGATAGCAACTGTTTAGTTATTACAATAAATAATGACACAGCTATAATTGCAATGTACCGCTCACCATCATACAATAACTTGACTCCTTTTTTAACATCCCTCAACTCAACCTTATCTACCTTAAAAAATATTAAATCTGCTGCAATAATTGGAGACATAAATATAGATATTTCAGTACAATCGCACGACACCAAAGCACCTGAATACCTTAACACAACAGCTTTTGGAGGATTCTTACCAGCCCACACCTTTCCCACTAGGCAAGGTAAAACCTGTCTAGATCACGTCCTGCTTAAAACTAAATTTAAATCACACACCTTTGTTGTAAATTCCACAATCACAGATCACAACGCGGTACTACTTTGTCTTTATCAAATTTACGAAAAGAAACATCATCAATCTCACATTAATAAAGTTAACATCGATGCTATTTGTGAACAACTTAAGAATATAGACTTCAGCTTCATAAGAGATATAGAAGATCCCAATCAGGCTATGGACAGTCTTATAAAAATTTTACAAGATGCGATAAATGAGAATACAGTGATTGTCAAAATCCCCCGTAAAAAGCGAATTATTAGACCTTGGATTACACCGGGATTGCTTAAATGTATTCAAAATAGAGATCGCCTCCATAAAGATTCACAAACAACACCCGACAATGAAACACTAAAACTAACATACACAAGATATAGAAATCATTGTAATGATTTGTTGAAAAGACTCAAGAGGGAACACGACAGAACGGAATTAGACAAAAATAGCAACAACAATAAAAAGCTTTGGGAAGTTATCAAAACCATAACGAATACGAATAAAACTAAGTCAGGCTCCTCCGACCTTCTCGGTGAATCTCCTCAAACATCTGTGAACCAGGCAAATGATTACTTTGCCAATGTAGGCAGTTCCCTGGCCAATGGGCTTCTTAACTCAACAACAGTTCAAAATCCAACTGATTTTTCTGTCTCAAATCACACTAATACTACTTCGTTTGTATTATTAAACACAGATAAACATGAGATTCTGACACTTATAGATGGACTAAAACTTTCAAGCGCAGTCGGGCATGATAAAATATCTAACAGACTACTCAAAGCCATTAAAGAAATTATTGCTGAACCACTTTGTCACATTTTCAATGTTTGCCTTGGGCAGGGCGTCTTTCCGGAAGTACTTAAGAAAGCCATTGTTGTCCCTATTTACAAATCCGGTGATAAACACAATGTTTGTAACTACAGGCCTATTGCTATACTCCCAGCTCTATCTAAGATCTTAGAAAGAATAATTAATAGCAGACTCGTTAAGTATCTTGAAAGCAATAATTTTATCTCCTCCTCTCAGTTTGGTTTCCGTTCTGGCAAGTCAACGGAGGATGCAGTGCACAAACTTACTGACTATGTTATAAGGAAACTTGATGACGGCAATAAAGCACTTGGCATCTTTTTAGACCTTGCCAAGGCGTTTGACACGGTGTCTGTCCCGCTTCTGCTTGCTAAATTGGAACGTCTCGGAATAAGAGGTTTGCAGCTCAAATTGTTTCAGGATTACCTGACCGGTCGTAAGCAATGCCTGAAAGTAGACTCTTACATTAGCACGGATCTTCCTATCTCCTTTGGTGTCCCACAAGGTTCAGTGTTAGGACCTACACTTTTCTTAATTTATTTAAATGATCTTTGTGGTTTAAAATTGGACCAGGGCATTATAATATCCTACGCTGACGATACTGTATTGCTTTTTTCTGCAGATACGTGGGATAAAACTTTCGCTCTGGCACAGAATGGCTTCGACAAGGTGTCTGATTGGCTAAAACAAAATATTCTTACCCTAAACACCGATAAAACTATGTTCATGCCATTCTACATCCGAAGTCCTAATAAACCTCCCTCACAACTAACTCTTAAATCCCACTCTATCCACCCAACAAACGGTAGTACCTGTAATTGTCCTTCACTCATCAGGAAATCCGAAGTGAAATATTTGGGCATTATTTTGGACTCATCTCTGAACTACAAAACTCATATATCATTGCTTCAGACCAGACTAAGAAAACTAATATATGTCTTTAAGAACTTACGTCATGTGACCGACATTGATATAATAAAAAAAGTTTACAAGGCACTATGCCAATCGGTACTAACCTATTGCATTACATGTTGGGGTGGAGCTTCGAAAACCACTCTTCTTCCTCTAGAAATAGCACAAAGGGCAATCCTTAAAGTTAGCTCCTTTCGACCCATTTATTACCCTACACATCTATTATATCAATCTTGGAAATTACCTACCGTCCGCCAACACTTCATTATAACTACGATCCTCAAACAACACACTCTCACACCTTTAGACAGGAGTATTGTGCCTAAACGACGTCGCAATGCCGTAGTCCCACGATCCATTCAATTCAAACACTTTTTTACACATAGATTTTTCTGTTTCTGCGGTCCTTTCCTTTACAATAAACTCAACACCACACTCAACATCTACACACTAAACAAACAAGAGTGCAAAACCAAACTATTAGAGTTTCTACTCAAATGCGATTACCAAACTACTGAGGACATTCTTAAAACTGTAAGATAAAAAAAGATATATTTAAAAGTAGCACCCGTCCATACAAAACACAACACTCACAACACAACACAACACAACACAACACACCGACCTCCAACACACACATCCTCTGCACTCACACCCAAAATACAACACACACAAACACAACACACATCAAATCAAATCAAACCAACTTTTTATACTTAATTTATAATTTATATTGATTCATGGAAATTATTGACTTTTTCATTTTTATTATTTCTGTATTTAAAAAAAAGCGTTTAACTGAATTGATCAACAATTGTTAATACCGCTCACAACTCTGGGAAGAGAACTGTGACCTGAAATACAGGCTCAGCCTAGCTCGGGCGCAGTTGCTCATTTATATTTTTTGTGCTTAATTCTAACTGCTTTCAAATCTGTTCAACATGCTATATTTTTTAGGAGAAATAAACTTATTATTATTATTATTACCTACCATTGTAGCCGTACTATTGTCGAATGTCCCATATTTGGGACAAATTTAAAAACACCTTGCGTAACTATTGAAATTAACATTTTTACTATAAAACGTATTGAAATGTTTGTAATGATGGCAAAAACCCATAAAAAAATATGTTTTTATTAAAGGCCACATGGGTCAGACAAAATTAAGTTAAGCTTGCCGCGGTCGATCCGCAGATGGGTGGTCATTGGTTACCGTCTATTACCATATCGAGACCACTCTGATAACAGACTTCACATTTTTTATGCATACAGTACCTATCAATTCAATTCAAAATATTTATTTCAGACTTTTAGGTCCATAGAGTGTTAGTAGTACATCAAGATGACTTAAAGCTATGTTAGTAATTCACAAATAAACAAATCACAAATAAAATAAATGATATAAAAAGAGACAAGACGCCCGACAGCCTACAATATGTGCAGCCCAATCCAATGCCTCCAAATACCCACCGAGAGACATACCTATCGAGGGGGAGACCCATGTAAAACAAGGTATTACAAACTAGTCTCATAATAAAAAACAAAAACATATTTCCCTTCCACTAGCGTTACCTAAAATATTAATTATGTAAATAAAAGGTCCGGATATAGGCGCCGCCGAAGCTCGGTATTCCCTACTTATTATTCCATTAGAGTGGTTTTGGACACGTTAGACACATCCCTAAGTCTGGCGGTATCTAAAAATACGATTTAAACCGTTTTCGGAAGAAGGGAAATAAAGTTGGAGATAGAAATTGGCATTTGTGGTATTCGTTTTGTCGTATAATTCGGTTGTACAGTCATGACCACAACTTTATAATCAGCTTTTATTAAAAGTTTGTGCGAGTGTGTATGCGGCATAAAAAATCTGACGCACTATTCATTAACCACACGATAAAAAGAAGAATAAAAGTATGCTCCTACTGCATTGATTGTCAATTAATGTTGGCTATGTTGCTACAAACACGATACTTGGAAAGCGTACTATTAGGTCCTATCGCAAAGTTGCAATCGTTATTCCACAAGATAATCGCTTATGTTTTTCCCACGTGTATAAACGTCTTATTATTATTATTTCCTTTATTTATTTTCTTCCATATTGACTATATTATTAAATATTTTTACAAACTAATATAAAAAAAATAAAAATTAAATTGTAGCCCATCAGTATCGGGAATAGGGTCCGAGCTACTAGTAGTCAAGGCTCTTGAGAGAAGAACCTCCTAACAATACGTGCCGTGTCCAAAAGTACTGCTTTCTGAATAAAGCCCTCATTATTATAAACATGTGCGAGCAGTGGTGAACTGGTGACGCCGTGGTAAAGATCACGACTTATGTAGACTGTGAATTGTGGTTTATACCCAGGCATACACTTTACTTGTGTATTTTATGTCATCACCAATGCTCTTATAACGGTGAAGGAAAACATCTTGAAGAAACTCATATCCTAGAAACAAAAGTTCGAAGACTTGTGACATCCACCAACACGCGCTGGACATGCGTGGCAGTTGATAGATGACGGTCTGTGTCTCAGCAGTCGAAACATGGTGGTGGTTATAGTGTGGTGTCAGATTTTTATGCCGCCCATGGGCTAGTGTCTTGGCTTTACATGCAGTCGAGAAATATCTCTCAGGCATGTTTTGTTTCCTCACGATGTTTTCCTTCACCGAAGCAAGTGATAATTATAGAATACACCTTGGGTTCGGGTTCGAACTCGTGACTTATGACTTGGCAGTCCCCACGGTCACACTACTAGGCTATCACTCTGCTTTTTATTAAAATGCTATGATTTTGCCACATAAGCACGATAAAATAATCATACTATACGTATTTGTGCCCATGACTGTACATAAACGTCCTAATATACCGCTATTGTACATTTTGCGGTTTTCATAGAATGTTAGCTTATGCTAAATGCGGTTCCAAGTAATGCTTTGACTCTCATTCGTACTAAAAATCCGCAAATATTACGTTCTACTGGATTGGAGTTCTACGTTTAGACTGTCTCGTATTTTGAGAATTAAAAGGGTTAAGAATTAAGTTTCCTTCGTGCCTCGGAAAGCACGTTAAGCCGTTGGTCCCGGCAGTCATTTGTAGATCTTTGACAGTCGTTACGAGTAGTCAGAAGCTAAAAGTCTGACATCCAGTCTTACCAAGGGGTATCGTATTACCCAGTTACTGGGTTGTGGAGGTCAGATAGGCAGTCGCTTCATGTAAAATACTGGTACTCAGCTGCATCCGGTTAGACTGGAAGCTGACCCCAAGATAGTTTGGGAAAAGGCTAGGCAGATGATGAAAAGGGTTAAGAATTAAAAGCTAAGTACACGTAAATGACACATTTTATTTTAGAACAAGTATACATAAGAATCTTGTTCTTACTTATTTCGATCAAACTGTGCTGACCTCCTGTCTGTGTTAATTATTGTACTGAAAATTTAACTAGAACTACCAAGAAGGTTTTTTGTATTTCCTAATTGTATAATTCGAATTAATAGTCAAGTCATAATCATGATCATCAGCCTAGAAAAGTCCACTGCTGGACATAGGCCTCTCCAATTGCTCACCACTTAACTCGATGGTTGGCAACTCTCATCAAATCAAATCAAATCAAATCAAATCATTTATTTCAAATAAGCCAGTTACAGGCACTTTTGAATGGTCGAACAACAATAAAAATTAAGCTACAGTCCCAGTCACAAGACATAATAACTGTGAAAGTACTGTAGTTGCCCATTCCAAGGCGTAGATCTCTATGGAGAAGAATGGGCAAGAAACTCCATGGACACTCTTTTAAATCAGAATCTTGTTACAAAAACCTTGGTTACATCATTCATGTTGAGATGGTACATTATGTGAGAACGATGTAGCAAGACTTCACGTTAAAAGTGTCCATAGCAAAAACAAAAAAAAAACATTCAGAAGATAAAATAATTAGTTCGAAATAAGCCGTGGCAGCTAAGAGACGACCAGGCACAACTGACAGCGCCCGTTCACGAACATGACGCATGGATCAGCCATCATTCAACTCAACCATTTTGAAGGGAACTAAATGACCCGACACACACGCCGCCATCAGCGTGACATTTGAGTGAGCATGACATACTCTCAACCGCCAGGGCACATTCAAGTCAATAAAAGACGTAGGTTTCCAGTAAATGATAGCTATCTAGTACATAGGACTCACACAATATGGGCTACGCGATTATACACACATCAAAAGTGTCTAGGGATCAACATATATTTTTGCAATAACTTTTCTCCTGATTGATATTAATTAAAATTTTCTTTAAGGATTCATCAAATAAAGTGTTTTCGTTTGTCACAGTAACGATAAACCAAGTCACCTTTGCATTAATAAAGAAATTTGCCATTTTCTAATAAAGGGATTTTTGACATTTGAACCACTAACATTAAAGTTCGAAAAAAAGACTGAAATAACAGTTTTCTTTAAAATTTTATTGGGTAACTTAAACAATTAATAATCCGTGTTTCTACCGCGAACACTAACAACACAAGAACATCGGTTTGGCATACTCAAAATGAGTTCATCCAAATCACGCTGTGGAATGGCCGCCCATGTTCGTTGCAACAGCAAAAAAAGGTCTTCTTGCGACTGGATACCCTCCATATTCGGCAGAGCTCTTCTCTGTAGCATATCCCATGCATGCTCAATCGGGTTCAAGTCTGGCGACTGAGCAGGCCAGGGCAGGACATTGATGTTAGCTGCGGCGAGAGTCTGTCTTACAACTCTTGCGGTGTGCGGTCGTGCATTATCATGCATTAACTGAAATAAGGGACCGATTTGCACTTGTAGAGGAACGATGACGTCTGATACAATCGTCTCAGCATAAATTTGAGCGTTGAGGTTGCCTCTGATCCAAATCAACTCAGTTCTTCCGCCGATCCAAATACCCGCCCATACCATGATGGTTCCACCACTATAAGGATGGACTTCCTGGCAGGATTTTAATCGCTGTTGGCGTCCAGGGGTTCTCCAGTGTCGTATACGTCTTGTATCCGGTCTCATACCAAAACGAGACTCATCAGAAAAGCACACGAAACGCCATTGTTCTTCTGCCCAATTTCTGTGTTCAAGAGCCCATTGATATCGAATCCTACGATTGTGCATTGCTATAGGTGGTACCCGTAGCGGTCTTCGGGAATGAAGGTTCACTTCATGCAAGCGGTTTCTGACTGTTTGGTCGCTAATTAAGTTCCCTGAAGAGTGATGAAGCCTCACGGCTAACATCATGGCGGTTATTGTTGGAGCTCTTCGAGTTAAGATTTGAATGTATCGGTCTTGTCTCCGTGTGGTGCAGCGATACCGTCCTCCATGGCGCTCAGCCACGGTACCAGTGCTTCGGTAACGTGTCCAAAGTCGACTGATATCACTCTGACTTGTATTCAGAGCTAAAGCCACAGTACGTTGCCGGGAACCAGCTTCTATCATTCCCACGGCTCTGAGCATTTCTTCCCTGCTTAAATGACGTCGCCGCTCCATAATAACGTTGGTTTTAATCAGTAGTAGGGAAACAGTAGCACTAATAATGTCTTCAATGCGTTGTATGTTTTTATAGGGAAAATATTGACAGCTGATTTTCATCTTTTACTCGAATTTGATTCACAGTTCCTGATTCAAATTATGAAATGCACCAAAAAGGATCCATATAAATTTATAAAATCATAAATTTATTACAAAGCCACATCTCAATCTCAAGAAATCCGCATGAAAATGCTTGATCCCTAGACACTTTTGATGTATGTATAATACTAAATTAATTGAATTTATACAATTCAAAGATAGTTGTACAATCTTCAGCAGCTCCAACAATACTATTAAATGCTATCAATTTATGCGAACCTGTCCTTGTGGAGCAGGACCGGCATGGAGCCAAGCATTATTATCAGCGATATAATCGTCCAATTTTTAATAAGCCTGCTTACAAAGTGTGCGTTTAATGCATGTTTTAAATTTCGTCTCACTCAGTTCAAGAATACTCTGTGGAATTTTATTATAGCATCTTAAACAGTACCCCATGAAAGTTGAGTCTACTTTAGCGAGTCTGAAGCCTGGCTGAACTAATTGGTCTCTATTTCTAGTATTGTAATTGTGTCTGTCACCTCTTTTACTAAAAAGATGCAGATTTTTTCTTACGTACATTATGTTTTCGTAAATGTATTGGCAATGTACCGTCATGATGTTAATGTCCTTAAACAGTTCCCTTAGAGAATCGCGCCTACGGAGATTATATATGGCCCTGATGGCTCTTTTTTGCAAAATAAAAATAGACTCAATGTCTGCAGATCGTCCCCATAACAAAATGCCGTAAGACTATTATGAAAGTAACTAAAATAGACCAATCTCGCGGTATCAACATCGGTATATTGACGGATTTTTCTAACAGCATATGCTGCTGAACTTAACCGCCCCGCAAGAGATGTTAAATGAGGACCCCATTGAAGCCTTGAATCAAGCGTAACCCCCAAGAAAACCGTTTTATCGACAAATTCTAGTTTCTCTTTATTCAATATTATATCACAATCACTACATTTAACATTCGGTAATGAAAATCTTATGCATTTAGTCTTATTTTCATGTAATACTAAATTGTTTGCTGTGAACCAATTATGGACCTGAAGTAGTGCATTATTGACGTTATCTAGATTTTGGGCCCGTCTATTTATCTTAAAAATTAAGGAAGTGTCGTCAGCAAATAACACTATATTTTGTGGTTGGCTTTTCAATAAAGAGGGTAGATCGTTAATATATACTAGAAAGAGGAAAGGACCCAATATTGACCCCTGCGGAACCCCCATTTTCACTTTTAAACCCTGTGAATTAACACCATTTATTTGAACTTGCTGTTGTCTATCACTCAAATATGATTTTACCAAACTAAGTGCAAGTTTACCAAGTCCGTAATGCTCAAGTTTCAAAAGTAATGTGTCGTGATTTACGCAGTCAAATGCTTTGGAGAGGTCACAAAAAATTCCAATGGCGTCTTGGGACTCTTCCCACGCTGTAAATATGTGCTTTAATAAGTTTACACCGGCGTCAGTTGTACAACGTCCCTTGGTGAAACCATACTGTTGCTCGTGCAAAATTTTGTTGGTGTTAAAATGATTGAGAATTTGATTAAGCATTACCTTTTCAAACACCTTGCTATAAACTGGCAACACGGATACAGGTCTATAATTATTAGTATCTTTACTGTCTCCGGATTTGAAAAGAGGGATGACTTTACTGTATTTCATTAAATCAGGGAAAACTCCTTGGTCCACACACAAATTAAAAATTAAAGCTAAGTATGGTGCTATAGTCTCAACGATGGATGTACAAACTTTGATAGACATTCCCCATAGATCTTCGGTCAGTTTGATTTTTATTTGCCGGAAAGCTTTAATAACTGTTATAGGGTTTATGTGTTTAAATTTAAATTCAGCGGGGCAGCCAGATCGCCTTTAATAAAGCAAGTGAGACTTCCGGTGAGGAATTTAGAGCCTCCGTAGTTTAAAGCGGAATATCGGTAAAGAAATTTACAAATTCTTGAGCTACTTCCTGATCAGAGCTTTTAGAACCACATTTTGTATCTAATGTATAGCTAGTGTTAACGATTTTTTTCCTATTAGTCTCATTATTTATAACTTTCCAAACTGTCTTTATCTTATTTTCTGCGTTTTTGATCTTATTGCTAATGTGCAAGGCTTTAGCAACCTTGCATATATTTCTAAAATTTTTTGAATAATTAGCAACATACTTATTAAAAGTTTCAGAGTTTATGAAAGGCCATACAGCTCAAATAGTCTTTCCCTACTTTTTCTTATTCCTGTAGTTGCCCAATCACTAAAAATAAATTTAGGGCAAATGCTTTTCATCTTCTTTTCAAAAGTTTTATTGAATTCAGTGTGAACTATTGAAAAGAAATGATCATACAACTGATTTACCTTAATATCATCCATATGATGACCCATAACACTTAACTTGTTCTGTAGGGAATTTTTATATCTATTTAATTTGCTAGTTGTTATAGGTCGAAATTTAATTTGAACTTTTTGCACCGGTGTAATACCACTAAAAGTTACCGTTTGTCCGCTATGATCCGAAGGCAGACAACTTACTATGGCTTTATCTAAGAAATCACAATCGCAGAAAACATTATCAATACAAGTAGCAGAAGATGGAGTGACTCTAGTTGGTTCTATAAAAATGTTGGCTAAATCAAATGACTTAAAAAGATTTAATAACCTACTGCTATTCGAATTTTCTTCCAAAATATTTATATTGAAATCACCACAGATAATTGCAGATTTATTACTGGCTGTAAGTTTTGCCAGGACATCATCCATTATTGATTCAAATAAAGAAAAGTTTTGATAGTTTGGGGGTCTGTAGACACACACAATTACATGCTTATCTAGCTCAACACAGGACAGTTCGACGCAATGTTCCCCTGAGAGACCTATTATGTCATTACGTTGCTTAAATTTTAAACAATTTTTAATTAATATTAGGGAACCTCCACGCAGCATAGATTTACGGTTAAAACAGCTACCCACCGTATAGTTCTCATAAGTAATAAGCATTTGGTAATCCTTTAGCCAATGTTCAGTAAAGCAAATAATATCAAACATAGTCTTTTCTAAAAATAATTCAATTTCTAATAATTTGGAAGAAATACCTTGAATATTTTGGTGGAATAATTTCAAGGTATTCTGCTGAGGCCCCTTTTTATATGTAACTAATTGAGTGCAAGAAGATACCTTGTTGTTGTTTGGTTTAACTGTAATGTTAAACGTACCTTCTGTTGTCTCACTTCCTAGTTTAAATTAATATTAATACTAGTATCCGGAGTGAGCCCCGAGACACCCGTGCCATCAACAGACAGCGAGATCCTATCACTAATCTTATAATCTAATTGAGAAGTTTCCACGTTGACACATGGATCCTCCTCAGAACAATAATTGTAAAAATCTATATTAGTATAATTACTAATAGTGGCAGTGTTAATTATAGGATTAAACATCGACATACTACTTATGTCAGAGTGAATAATAAAACTTAATAGCCTAGCTATTTGATGTCTGAATCTGATAGGGAGATACACTGTATTCCGCGTCGACCTAAGTTTATCAACTGAATTGTTTATGTCTAAATACAAAAGTTTTTCACAATAATGACTAACTAAGAAATGTACATGGTCATTAAGCATGTGTATATAATTATTTGTTCTATTACATAAGTTTTCGAAATATGGAAAAGCACACAAAATGATTTTATTGCAATTTAACTTTAACAACTCTGATACACAGTCTGTGATGTCTTCTTTTTCAACCTTAGAACTATTACCAACAAATATGGTAATAGTAGTATTTGGATTACAAACAGTTTTTGTGACAGATGACATAATCTGTTTGTAGGTTGATCCTGGCATACAATGATTTTGAGTATAATGACTCATGTTGTTACTAATTAGTTTACCTAGCCCTCTGCCTATACTGTCAGAGAACATAACCGAATCACAAAACTCATGACTGTTAGGAAATACAAAACCACCTAACTCAGGCTGTGCTACTTGTGAATGCACAGTGCCAGGTATTGTATCTTGGCTGGTGGTACAAGCCTGAGCACTCACAGCTAGGGACGGGTCCTGCGTTGCCTCAGGCTGGAGGGCATAAATGCTGGATTCACTCTGACAAACACACTGAGTATTGCTGCTGAGAGTCAGCAAGTCCACTTTGTCTACCAACTCATTTGTAGCAAGAATATGCTCCTTTATTTGATTTTTAGAGCATTCATATTTACAATTTAAAGACTTTAATGACCTATTCAAAGTCTGTATTTCAGATTGTAAGCGCTGAGTGTCTATTTTATAAATATTTATACTATCTTCCAATTTAATCTGATAGTTCTTTAATTTATTTACCAGAGAAACACGTTCTTTCCTTAGTTGAATATTTTTGGAAAAGTGCTTTTGTTGATTTTTGTATTTATAATTTTTTTTAATGACTCTATTTAGTCTTGCATATTTCTTAATTTTATTTTTACTAATTTTATGGCAGAAGTTATGTTTCAATAAAGAGTCCTCTGTAAGGTCTATTGTTACAATAGACCTTACAGAGGACTCTTGTCCTCTTGTCTTGTCTTGTCTTGTTGTTTTTGTTGTCTTGACTCTTGTCTTGTTGTGTCTTGTTGTTGTTCTTGTCCTTGTGTTTGTCTATTGTTACAATGCTAGCTCACCGTCCGTCCGTCATATGACGACAGACCGTGCCGACGGCGCGTTCGTGTTCCACGCGCGCCTCAAGGAGATGTCAGCAAATCGGAAGGGGTCCGAGAGGGCCGATGCCTGCCAGGGCTGCGGGTTGTTCGAAAGAGATACCGTGCCCCTGGAACGCAAAGGGCTAAGAAGGAACATGGATGGGTTTTAGTCAGTCAAGTCTGACACTCCCTTCCACTCCGCCCAGAGCGGAAGAAGTCCTTTGATGATTTCCCATACTAAAAAAAAAAAAAAAAAAAAAAAAAAGGTCTATTGTTACAATTGAATGAGGGTTACAATTTGTGTTTACTAGTTCATTGTACAAATGGTCAGTTTCGACAGCCTGAGTATGAGCCTTTTCCTTATTCAAATTTAAAAGTTTAATGTTAGCATGGATTAATTCATCCTCTAAGTCCCTAATTTTACATAAAGCCTCCTCATACAAGTTACTACAGTTGTTGAACCCATCCGTGACCACCCTTAGTTGATCCCGTTCATTGACCACATTCAAGTATTTCTCGTTAAGATCTACGAGCTCCCGTTTCAAGCTGGAGTTCTTGTTATTAATATTAATGACCTCCTCCTCACTGTCTTCTCTCTCCTGTAAAAGATGTTGGCATTGGAGTTTTGAGTCCTTTAGTTCTTGGAGGGCCGTTCTCAATTTTAGCTCCAAATCATGGGCTGTAGCCTTACGGGTCATCACAGGCATGGTTTCCGGATTGGTTACTGAAAATTGGAAATAAGGAAACGGTGAGAACGAATAGAATAGACCAATGAAGAAAGTTTACAGATGAAAACGAGACAAACAGGGCAAATGATTGTTTATTCAAAGAAATGAGGTAGGCTGCTATATTAGCTGGAATAGATTTATATTATCTAGCTCAATATTCAATTCTTATTGCTTTTATTGTATTTGAATTTAGTTTTTAGGGTTCTTTTTAAAGTGGGTAGGTTGCTTGAATAAAAATGTCTTAAGTACTTCAAAACAACACAAAAAATCTATCATGAGCGTTATATTTCATTTCTTTATAATGAAAAGATCGAATAAACCTAAAGAATTGTGGAATTGATCTTCACTAAGTTTGGTTTTTTACGATAACACTTTGTAAACAAAAAGATTTTGAACTATTTTATGGTACAGGTATAGGTTATTCAACAAAAATTTAACTTAACATTGGTATAAACGTGTTACAGAGTTAGAATTGATGTTTGTGTGCTATTTAAAAATAAAGAAAACAATACTCCCCGTAATAATACTGCCCGTATGACTCCGCGTAATCCGAACGTCAGCTGATGTTTTAAGGTTACCGGTAACGTGAGTTACCGAAAACTTTATTTAGTCGTTCAATTAACAGGAAAACACTTTCACTAAGTATTTATGCATTTATAATACGATTACACATTTGATTAAACCTTAATTTAACTTAAATATTAATAAAATTTAATTTTAAAGTACGGAGCAAAATTTGACATGTCACCCGGGCAGTGTTGCCAACCCAAAACCCAGTCATCCAGTTGATATCAGCTACCCTGCAAAGATCGTCGCTCCATCCCACCGTCTCACCTCACGCTTGCCGATTCACGGTGTCCACTTTAGAACATGTCTACCCCAATGGTCATCGGTTTTAGGGCTAAGATGACCGGTCCATTGCCACTAGCTTACTTATTCTGGGAGCTATTTCGACAACTCTGGTTCTCTGTCGGATCACCTCGTTCCTGATGCGACCCCTCAGAGAGACTCCAAGCATAGCCTGCTCCGTAGCTCGATGAGCGACCTTGTATTTATGGACCAAACGTACCGTGAGTGTCTACGTCATCGTCGTTGTCGCTCATAGTCAAGTGAAATTTTAAACCAATAAATTTATTATTCGATTGTCAGCATTAATAAATCTTGTTATCTTATCCAGAAGATATTACGTTATCACTATAATGTATATATTTGAACTATTTTCTTACCCGTCAGACTGGAGCTATACGTCCAATGGACACGCATCTAAGTGACAGCAAATACATAGACGCGCGTGCTTGTCACTTGACTCAAATCGCATAGCGCGAGGCCGTGACCGGACCTTAAAGTTTTGTGTTAAGCACTCTTGTAAGATTTACACTTCTGATTCTTTCAGAAACTTCTTAGCCAATAAACTTTATAAGTAGGTACAAGAAAGTAGTTCGTTCCCACATTACTGTCTACCCAGACGGTCTCAGGACGAAGTACTAAATCAGACTGGGTTCGCGCTTAAAATGACATTTGGAAGATTTATTACCGTAGCTGAAGTCTGAGAAAATTTATGACTGCCCGCCTCAGGGTGAAGAACTTAGGTTACCGAGTTGGCTCTCCGGGAGGAAATCTTTTATGCTGGATGCTAGAAATGAGTTTTATTAGAAAATGTTTATTAAGAAGTTTCCTCGAAGATCAGAAACGACATTCAATTGACGTTCATTTCGAAAAAAGAACCCTGTCTTTTTTTTAAGTTGTCTATCCGGACTGCCAGGATAATGAATGTGCTAATGCAGGGGACGAAGCGTTAGTTATAGATGTACGTAATAGTACATCCAGTAACAGTACATTTCACCAGTTATGTTTAAGTCCCACGTCGAGTCTATTGCCATCAACCGGGGACAAATCCAGACTCTGGGGCTGCTACTGAGAAATTCCTGACGGAAAAACTCAACTGGACTGAGCGCGTTTGCGGCCAACGAAGGCAGTCGTGATCTACCTGTGTACCGTTAGCGGCTTGGCCACGAGATACAAACTCGAGCGACTATACCACGCGACTAGCGATGCATAGGAAAGAAGTGACAGCCGCGCGTGTAGCATAACAAACACATAGAAATAACAGTCAAAAACCAACTATCCAACAGAGTATCTTTCGAATTCTAATGATAAAAATCATTCTCTTTTGTCTTTATGAAGTCTGGAGAGGTATCTTTTCAAACCAAGCGCAAACACCAACTTCGCTCGTAATGCTTCTGATAGCAACTATAATAACAGTTTCTAAAGTCATCGGCCGACCCACGCTCGATATACCTCGATATAGATTTGAATAGATCATCGATACTCCGATGTTAGAACATAGTTGCAATAAACCTACTCATAGGAAGGGGACGCCTCGTGTTCATAGAAAATATTAATCTAGTCACTAGCTGTCATTTTTAGATCTTTGACATTCGCTACATGTAGTGGCCTGAAAGTTTGACAATCAGCCTTACCAAGGGGTGTCGTATTACCCAGTACTAATTGGGTTGTGGAGTTCAGATAGGCAGTCGCTCCATGTAAAATTCTGGTATTCAGCTGCACCCGGTTAGACTGGAAGCCGACCCCTACATAGTTGGAGGAAGGTTATGCAGTTGGGAAAAGACGATTAATATAGTCACTTGATGATGGGCTTTTCCACTAGGAATGGAATTGCCCAGTAGAAGACCAAGTCAGGATTTGAGCCCCGTCACTGGCTTGTCTTTATTACATTGGCCTTAAAAATGACTACCGAAATGTGAGTCAAGTCCAGCCACAAGGTATCATAACTGTAAAAGGCCCAAGCTGATTCCAAAGCACAGATCTCTATGGAGTAGAAAGGCAAATACCTCCATGCACTCTCTTTAAAATGATTGATCAAAATTATTGTATCGACTACCGACTTACAAATAGTCAGTGACATCACCATGCCTTAATACTCACGCAAATAGGCCGGGGTATTACAACAAACCGCCATTGTTGCAAACTACTTACGCGATAGGCTTCCCAGACACAGCTCTGTACGGCTAGCACGAATATTTGTAGGTTTCGTATCGTAAACGTTTCGAAGTTTTCTCACTGTCAAATTTAAAGTGAGTAAACATTCGTGAAACTCGTAAGCCAGCTGTCGACAATTACGATAATATCCGCCATTTTATGCCTTCGAGCTAGCTATCTTCATACAAACGGCTAAGTTACGTTTCGTATTCGATACGATGACGATACGAAACTTACATGTATTTTGTTCGTGCTCTGAAAATTAGTTCAATTTACGCACACCAGAGGCGCTGTTCAAGTTCCCATACAAAATGCTTTCGTTGACGATACGAATGCTTTTTCGATAGTGATTCGTGCTAGGGGTACAGCTCTACTAACGCCAACTAATAGCGGTAGGATTTGCTGTACTTCCTAGTTACCAGCCATACACCCTGTTTACAATGACTCTTGCGACGTGATTTTCGTCAAGAGAAACGTACGCGTGTCTCTTGCTTCCTCCGCGATGACACCTGACATGCTCTCACATCTCAGCAATATCTTTCACTGGTCTTCCCTGCAGTCGCAGTCAGAATCTGAAGACGAGTGTAGTTTGGCTGGATAAGCCATTTTTGTGTTAGATTTACAATTAATGTGTTAGTATTTTTTATTTATTTTAAAGAAACTAGGAATTTCTCTTTTAGCGTGGGTTCGTTTACAAACATTTAAACTCACATATACAAACATCCAGACCCGGAACAACTATCTGTAGGCCATACAAATATTTGTTCCGTGCGGGGATCGAACCGGCGACACGCAGCGCAACAGTCAATCGCTAAGCGACTGCGCCAACCGTGTTGTTTTGTTTTTTTTTAAGCGATCCACCGAATCTAGTTTAGTCATAGTCCGAAGAATTGCTAAACTTATGTAGCAGCGAGCAGGAGACTGTGCTTGTAATACGGTCGTTGAAGGTGGTACCCACCCATCAGTAAGTCTACCAGGTGGATCAATGACCTGGTCAGATTCGAGGTGTAAACGCACCCTTAACGAAGCCTTCAATCTAGCATTCTGTACATCAATCTAAGTAACTTTACGCAAAAAAAATATTTATTCTCACGAGGGAACTCCTCAACGGTTAATAACGTGGACACGAAACTTTGCATACGAGTTTATATTTGATGGATAATCACGATATGTATCAAGAACTCATGGCAAACGACTTTCTTTTTGGAGTGAAAAATTACGGTTTCCGGTAGGACTCAATGTAATGCACTCAAAATATTGTGCTGATGAATGCAAGTACAGGTCATGGAGGTATCATCAAACCCCTATAAAAAATGGACTTTGGTGTCTCCGTAACAAGAAGGTGCACAGATTTGGTCCAGAAAAAAATAATTATTACAATGACGGGTAACAAGTGCCACAAGTTACCCATTTTGTGAAACACGTGGAAAAGGCCAGGAGAATGATGATATGGGAAACACAGGGCCATGGTCCATCGCTTGGAGGAGCGGAATCAGTTAAAATGATAAAGATCGTGGCTGCCCAGTGAGATAATGTAACGAGCTACTGATTTAAAATAGTGTAAATGGAGTTTCTTGCCCATTCTTCTCCATAGAGATCTAAGCTTTGTAATGGGCAACTACAGTACTTTCACAGTTATTATGTCTTGAGACTGGGACTGTATTTATTTATTTGGATCGCCAACAGAGGCTACACAATTACATGCATGCAAACATATACCTGGACAATACAAGTGTGCGCTTCCAACTATAGGCAACCACATCATTTACTTATTATCTAGGTAAGTACAAAAAGTTTGATTAGAATGAAATAATAAAAATTAATCAAAGTACGGTATACGAAAATCATAGAAATTAATGAATGTATTATTATAATAAAAGAATTAATTAATCAATATAAAAAACAAAACAATAAGGGTACAGCAATAACATCATCATTTCAGCCGTAAGACGTCCACTGCTGGACATAGGCCTCCCCCAAGTGACGCCACATTGACCGGTCCCGTGCGCCTCGCATCCAGCGGATCCCCGCAACCTTCACCAGGTTATCGGTCCACCTAGTGGGAGGCCTTCCAACGCATCGTCTTCCGGTTCGCGGTCGCCATTCCAGAAATTTTCGGCCCCATCGGCCATCTGTTCTGCGAGCAATGTGCCCTGCCCATTGCCACTTAAACTTGGCTTTTTTTGGGCTACGTCGGTAACCTTGGTTCTCTTGCGGATGTCCTCATTTCTGATTCGATCACGCAATTCCGAGCATAGCCCTCTCCATTGCCCTTTGGGTGACTTTAAGCCTTCTGATGAGGCCCGACCACAATAAGGGTACTGTAGCTTCATTTTTATTCTTGTTCGACTTTTCAAAAGTGCCTGTAACTGGCTTACTTGAAATAAATAATTTTGATTTTGATTTGATCCAGGCAACAGATATAAACACATAAACTATCTGCCGAAATCAATGGAACAGTCTTCAACATTAACATTATCCGTAGTTTCTGCAGTTAAATGTTCGGCCGCAGAAACAATACAAGCGTTTGAAGTCGACTCAAATAAACAAAACATTGCAAGTTTATGTGTTCGGAAATAGATTTGTGTAGTTTTACTGTTTACCTAAATATACATAATGGGCGGTGAGATACCTGTCGATGTGAAGTCTTAGAGCCAGTTTCCACCAGGCGGATTATCCGTGTACACATTTTTTATGTCACTGAATAACGGACTCACGGACGAAGGAACGATTCAGTCATCATCTGCCTAGCCTTTTCCCAACTATGTTGGGGACAGCTTCCAGCCTAACCGGATACATCGACTGTCTATCTGACTTCCACAACCCAGTTCGTACTGGGTAATACGATGCCCCTACTACTACCTATAACGATTTACAAAGATTTACAAATCACGATATATTATTTAGTCACGAGCACCACTGTATCAGTATCGCCTTTAGATACAAAAGATGCTCGCGCATCCTCGAGTACGCGCAAGGCGCAGAATGTCCAATTCGCAAAACGTCCAGCGGTTACAAAGAGTCCAGTTCGCAAAAGTCCAATTCGTAGAATATCCAATTCGCAAAATGTCCAATGTTCATCATGTTCGGTCAGCTGCTGTTTATCAGCAAACAATGACAATTCTACTTTTTAATGAATATTATTTCATTTTTATCAAACTCAAGGATAGGATACGCATAATATCTGCGTAGAATCTTAAACGTTAAAGCAATACTGATACAGCACTATATTCAGTGATAACAAAAAAGTGCGCGAGATTGATTCCGCTTAGTGGAAACTGACACTTAAAGACTTAGCACATTACACAAACTTAACGTCGACTGCACTCAGACTCTAATCACAGGAGAACATTGAAAAGTGAGCTTTTTACGAGTTTGTCGAATCGATTTGACTGCGTCGTTGGTCTAGTGATTACAAGAGTGACTGCTGAGCTTGGGGTCTTGGATTCGATTCCCGGGTTGGGCGACGTGATGGTTTTTCCATCGGAAATTACTCAGTAACAGCCACGGAGTCTGGATTTGTGCCCGATTGATGGCAATAGGCTAGCCCCCTATTAAATGGGACTTAAAGATTACAGTGTGAATCATACAAGATCATGACAGACATAAACAACTGCTGACGAAATACCCTTCAAACATACTTAGGTACCTAAATTAAACTTTAACACCTGTTAGTGGCTCAACATACACTTTACATCACCACATGCATGGTTTATTATATAAACTGTTTGTATTCAAAATAGGTATGCTATGAAAAATATGATTTATCATTTGTTTGTTTGATTTTATGTCGGTTAAACATATTATAGTAGGAATCTACTCCTGACAGCTTTCGGCCATGGCCAATATCTGCAGAGGTCAGCCATCGACGCACGAGATAGCCTCTTGTAGTATGGCAAGGCAATCTGACACGACCAGAGACAGCGCACTATCAACATCTTTATGGAAAAAACAATATAACTTTACCCGAACGGAATCCCAAGATCTCGTGCTGAGCACTAGCGCTTGCGAACGATTAGACCAACTAGGCAACCTTAAATATAATGCTGCAACAACCTATGAATGTCCATCAGTTAATACATAAGCAAAGTTAAAGCACATATTAATATCTGTGTGTCAGTCTCTGGATTGCTTCATAAAGCCCCACGCCCTTTCCATGACCTCAGACGATCCAACTTGCGACGCCATTAGTGACAAGCGTCACGTACATTCATCACCTGCCCTAGGATGAGCGCGCGGTATAAACGTTACGTTAATACGTTTATTTTACCATTAAAAATACTTGTTCCACATATTATACTTTCATGATTTTAAGAATTTATCCATATGTTTGATACTGAAATCAAAATAAAACTATTCTTATTTTACATAGGCCTACATGGGCACTTATAAAACGTCGACGAAAAGGTGTTCGGTTCGGGTTGGTCGTTTCCTATGGAGAAGAACCGGCAAGAAACTCCATGGTTACCCTTTTAAAATCTTTTGATTTTACAATATTTCTGTTACAGCGTTAGTACTAAAGTATGGGAGGATATCGTAGGCCCGACAATAAGTCGTCGCTTACTATATAGAACGAGATAAAAAGTTACCAAGGATTTAGGTATCTATAACGCCTACTGATTGTGCTTTATCATCTGCCTAACCCTTTCCCAACATTGTTGAGGTCGGCTTCCAGTCTAACCGGATGCTGCTCAATAACAGTATTTTATATGGAGCGACTGCCTGTCTACCTCCACAATTCAGTTAATACTGGGTAAGACACCCTTTGGTAAGACAAGTTGTCAGACTTTTGTTACGACGATCAAAGATCTACAAATGACAGCCGGAGCCAGCGGCTTAACGTACTTTCCGAGCCACGAAGGGAACTCGGTATGTAATGGGTGATCACCCATCCACGGACCAACCTAGGCAACTGCGGCTAAACCTAAAGGTCGACCCGAGTAGCATTTGTACGAGCTCCTCATTTAGCCACGCTTGTTGCAAGCAATTTAACTAAAATGCTATAGGACAATTTGTGTATTCGATTCAAAAATTGACGTATTTACTTTAAGTTTACATCGCGCGCCTAGGCTAGGGGCCTCTGTTCGCTTCACTTGACAACCGTTGCGTTCGGGGTGACACACTGCTTTCTCAGTCGCAACACACGTGTAGGTCGTGGCGTAGCGGTGAGTAGGTGTAAGATGGCGCTTCCCCTCCAGCCCCATCGAGTCTAAATTACTGTTTCAATATACGCGTCAGCTGCCCGCTCTCACGAGTATTCACGTCGTTTTCCTGATGGGTGGAAGGAGGCACGCAATATTAACAACGAGGATTGTTATTGTTAATTTGATGTCGTTTGGAGCTGGGTTAAGGGCCAGTCAAAAAGGTATGTCTCGCTTAGTAGGTTAGGTAAGTCTATGAAACAAACAAAGTCTAAAGACTTTTTTGTTTCTTTTTTTGGATGTCGTGAAAATGTTTTATTTAATAGGTAGGTCCTATTAAACCATATTCCTTGTAAACCTAAAATATACACTATTGTTCTTTGGTTCCCATTATCATAATTATGTTCCCATTGCTGGGTGACGGGCCTCCTCACGGTGGGAGGGAATGAGCCGTAATCCACCACGAGTGACCAGGGCCTCAAGTCTGCTATTATAATAGTGTCAGAATGGCGTATCATTGATTTCATAATTGTTGATTTTGACAAGTTTGGTAATCTACTAATTATAATTGCGTCATTATGACTTCACAATGGTCAACCACTAATCCATTGAAAGAAATGGAACTTTGGTAAAACGAACTTTTAGCAAAATGACAATGGGATCGTGTTGGAATGACGATGTTTATAAAAGTAGCAGACTTGAGGCCCAGTACGGGTCGGGCCTATGGACGGTGAGTATTGGGCTAGCTCACCGTCCGTCCGTCTTATGACGACAGGCCGTGCCGACGGCGCGTTCGTGTTTCACGCGCGCCTCAATGAGATATCAGCAAATCGGAAGGGGTCCGAGAGGGCCGATGCCTGCCAGGGCTGTGGGTTGTTCGAAAGAGATACCGTGGCCCTGGAACACAAAGGGCTAAGAAGGATCATGGATGGGTTTTAGTCAGTCAAGTCTGACACTCCCTTCTGCTCCGCCCAGAGCGAGGGGGAGAAACCATTTGATGAATTCTTATCCGCAAAAAAAAGGCCCAGTACGGGTTAGTAGATATCATATGCTTTTGATTATTTTGTTTCTGGTAGGTACACACAGCGTCAATACGTGCTAACCACACACACTACTACAACATTGAATTCGATACGAAGTATCTAAAAATATGATAAAGAAAAACGCTAAAGAATACTTCAATAAAAAAAGTAATTGTAAAAACTAAAAGCTTTTCAGTTTTACGAATGTGAATTTTGATTAATTTCATATATTTAGTGACACTCGCAAGATTAAGACAAATTGTTGCAAACGGCAATAAAACCTACACACAACAAAATCTATTTGGACCGTTAGCGCGTTTCAATTAGATATTAGGACTATTTAAAAAAATTGTAGATCATTATTTATGATAATGTTGCCGAGCGATGGACAAGTCATTCTATTTATTAAAGAAATTACATTAGATCTCATAACTTTTTACGGCAGAAGAATTGCTTTGCGAGACTTGCAATTTGGTACATGTTTTTGACGGGATCTCATTTCGTTTTAGCCGACTGAAGGAAGAGTTATGTTTTTGTAGGTAGCAATCGTAGTACCTGTAGGTGTATTAAGGGAAACATCGTCTGTGACCTACTATACCTATCTATATCCACTAAGTAGTCAGTGGAGATAAGCTATCTATCTATTTAGGAGTAAACATATAAGTGACGAAAACTTGTATGAACTGTAAAGGTACTTTTGAGGCAGCTTCGTCCGTGCTGTGGTCGGAAATGATCCTATTGGAACGTGCTATCGTAATCCCATGTTCTAAAGACTATCCGTGCCCCCGCGTTCAATCTGTTCAGGCGTTTCTGCGTGAAACTGTAACAGACAGATTGAAATGTTTTCAAAATATTAGTATGGGTATTGATAGTAGGTACGGATAAGTGAATATTTTAAAAGTTGGAAAAGGTAACTCCTGGTATTTACTGTCCTGGTGAAAAAAATAAGCGGTCAATTTTAGGTGTGTGGGAGAAACCTCTCCAAAACTACTTTAATACGAAGACAATGAATCTCGGTAAATAGCAGTTCTAATACAAACATTGTCATGGACTCATGACTGGGACGCCAAACAGTTGAATATTTTCATTGTGCATATTGCTCATCCGCTTTAGCCATTAGCGGGATAATATATAGCCTATTTCCTGCGCCAGGATGCAATCTATCTGCCTGCCATTTTTACCGAAAACCGTGCAGTCCACTTAAACAGGCGGAAAAAGGAAACAGATATAAATCAGTTTGATGCGCTACACGATTGCTTTCAAACTAAACCATCGGTCAACTGCTAGATCAGCATGGCGCTATGTTTGTTTAATCGGCCGATTTCGTACGCAAAATTCGCGCTTTGCACGTGGAGTTGACACCAGCCCGTTATACAATAATCAGCATACTCGGACGATAGTTGTAACCACTCAAATTGTTGTAACTAGCAAATTTTTCGATCACAGTCGACCGACGTTTAGTCTGGTTTGCGCAGTCGTCGCCAACAAGACCATTTAGTTGGCAGAATATTCATAAAAACAAATAGAAAAACATTTTATATAAAAAAAAAAATAGAGTTCAAGACATAGAGCACATTTCTATCCTAGGATTTGAACCTCTATTCTTATGCACGGTAAGTGGATTTGAAAAACTCTTCGTAAATGTTAACGCTATTATTGCTTATAAGCATACGCGTATACGCAATTATAAAAGCATAAACGGTTTATTGAAACAAAACAAAACCAAAAGAAGACTTTAAAAAAATATTAACTTAAACTTATTAATACATAAACGTTTATGCAAAGTACAAAAACCAACCAGGCCCAACACGGTTTAGGAAGAGGGTTAGATTAGGAACAATTTTTTTTATTTTTTTTTGTTTTTTACCTAACCCGCGACAAAGTTATGTTTTCGCGTCAGGTTAGGAAAAATCGGATTTGAACGCTCATGTCTTTTGAGGGGGGGTAACCACTTAATGGAGCTTTGTGTACATGCCGGTTTCTGCTGGTGATGATGATGGCATCATTCTTGCTGATATCGGCCACAGCAACTCGATGGCTTTCTAGAGTGCATTGAGAGCAGTGGTGATGAAATAAATAACACAAGTAATGCGTCAACCAGGGTTCGAACTGACGACTTGTAAGTCGTGGCTACGGAGCATCGGTTTACCGGAGCATTTATTTTAATTTGACGCAGCTATTGATCGCGCGGTCACTGGGGCGGGTCTTAGGGTAGGGGTCTTATAATAGGTGCCCACATCCCTCACCGTATTTATAGGTATATTATCAGGATGAGTTTCTGTGATTATTTCGTTTATTCTGCCACAGACAGTGTAGGGTTACGGCTTTAGAAAGAAACCCAAACTTGTTAGCCCTATGCAAAGAAAGCATTTCCTTGTAGACAAGCAAAATCCTTGAAAAATACAATAAATCATCAAGACGTGACTTGCGACTCATGCGAAAGAAAGATGTGACGCACCTTGACGTATTTCTCGTCGCAATCGCAAGTCGTTTCACCTGAGGTCATGAACGGGGCGTACATGGCTAGGTGTTTGTGTAGTGGATAACGGTACAACAAAGCTTAAATTATACATCATCTTTTGTGAATTTCTGAGTTGCAATATTCTATACAACTGCCTTTCTTTTTCTCTTTAATACTAGCTTTTGTCCTCGGCTTCCCCCGGGAACTGGGGGATAATTAAGCTTCACATTAGCGACCTCGTCACAATTTCGGAATCGAATCAGAAGTTCCGTAATGTCGCACTACCGTGATGTCGAGCTTAAGTTTGTCGCACTACCGTGATGTCGAGCTTAAGTTTGTCGCACTACCGTGATGTCGAGCTTAAGTTTGTCGCACTAGCGTGATGTCAATCTCCCGTTTGTAGCACAACCTTGCTTTCGAACTATAGTGAGTCGCACGAGCGACAATCGGGCTTCCGTTTGTCGACCTCACCTTATACAGTCGATTTCCCCATACAACCAATCCCACATTCTTTACCTACGTCTTTATGTTATTAGTATAGACAGGATGCCCTTCACAATTTTTTTGCCAAGAGCTTATATGAAACGTGTTGCGCTGCCAATCAGGACGTGACAGCTTGTCACAGCTCCGTTCTCGCCAACATATTGATAAAGTTTTGACAAGTTCCCCGTTCTTTGAACACTCTGTGTTCTCGCCACATAGTTGGAAAGTTATTCTATTGTGACATAGTTTATTCCTTTTATTTTTAAGGTTGTTGTTTGTCCCACTGCAAGGGCAAGATCGCACTTTTTTCCGCCATTGCGATTTATGTTCTAATAAACGCTGGAAGGGACATCGATGCATACATTTTGACTGTGTAGGTTTTGCATTTTTGTATGATACAGCAGATTATAGTAGATGACCTAAAATACTACTTTACATGGACCTACTGCCTTTCCAACAACACACAAGACATCTTGGTAAGACTATTTGTCAGCCTTTTGGGCTTCTAACTACCAGGAACGACTTCTAAATTAGTATCTAAAAATTACTGAATGTGCTTCCTAAGTCACGGAGGAGTCACGGCATTTAATGGATGTTCACCAATGCACGGACCGACCTTGGCAAGCGTTGCTTAACCTAGAAGAGTTGCTGATTTTTAGCCACTAGTCCCCACTAATTAGGTCGCTAACTTCAAATTTCACTACCCTTCATTAATGACCCGTAATAGGTACAGTTGCGACAAAAACTAGAAACTTGCTGTAAACTCTAAAGCATGGGTTTTTACAGTGACCGCAGGACACGACTGTACGCGCCTGTACTTGACGGGTATAAACGATGCCAATTTCTCGCGGTCGCACCCGCCGATTAAGTGCGAGATAAGTCACATTTGACGTGATTAGGCGCGCGATAAGTCACAAGTTTCAGGCAGTTATGTATGAGTCGATTAGTTGAAGCGTTCTTTTTTAGTGCTAGTATAGGATTCTACGGATGAGTCCACAGTATATAACATAACATAGTCATTTTACATTTTTCAATAGAGAGGGTTCTGTATGGTGTCAGACGTAAAGAATAGCATCATTCTATATCTTCCCGTGGGTGTCGTAAGAGGCGACTAAAGGACTTGTCAGAGAAAGGGCAGCAGCGTTCTCTGTGCTTTTGTGACAACGGTACTGCGATCGCCAAGCCGCCTGCCAAGCGTGGCGATTATGGCAAAACCCCCTATGTTATGTCAATGTGGAGGCTTTCGGCTGAAATGATGATGATGACACAATCTTAATAATCTTTCAACTTGAGAAATCAATAAAAACAGTTGCATTAATGATGTTGTCAAGCAAATAAAACCACAAAACACCCCAAAATGTCAATGTGGCGACACTTGGGGGAGGCCTATGGCCAGCAGTGAAAGTCTTTTGGGCTGTAATGATGATGATGAATAGAGAGATCGGCAATTTTATAACCATAGTGTTCATGACAAAAGTTTTGTAAAATGTTACTTTATCTGGATGCATGTTGGCTATCCCTCTGTTGATTGTTACTGAACTTTAGGAACATCTTTATTATATCTAAAGCTGAAATGTTTGTGTTTATTTGAATGCCGAAATATATTTGAAATTGCCAGTCGGATCAGATTTTTTTTTATTTTTAAATTTAAATATTTGCACATCAATCAACGATTCCTGCCAAAAGTGAAACGGCGGGTAAAACCGCGGGACTCAGCTTTGCTAGTTTCATTATAAAATCCATGCTAAAAATTAAAAGCGTGACGCAAATTGATTGATGAATTGATAACGATTGATAAATCGCCAATGACTCTAATTGAGCGGTTTTATTACCGCGCCAAATGAATGAATGATTGGTTCCGATTCATTTCATGTCGTTCAGTTGCGAAAAATGATTGATAATGGTATTGGTGAATGAGTAATTTAAACTGTTCCTTTTATTATTTGTGTTCTGACTGCTTCGTTAAGTGAATGCAAGCGCTACTGTTCAGCATGAGGGCTTTAGTTTAATTCGCAAAATGAGTAAAGTGACACTGAGAATCAGGATCGTTCTAAGTACCTATTCATACACATATTAACACAAAGTACAAAACTGTTTTACAACAACAACATACATTTATTTGCAGGCAACTTTGGCCCATAGATATACCTGACAGACTAACATTTATACTAGTAAATACAATTTGTGTTAGTAAATAAAATCTTAAAGCTATATGAAGGCTCCTACCCGCCGCATCGGAATTACTTATGATATGTGGCACCAGATTTAATTAGATTAAGAAAACAGACGTCGGCGATCCGTCAACGTCCTGCTACGTGCCACTTTCCTTGACCACTACCCAAGTCAATATGGCATTACGGCTACCCGCAACGACTTGACGTTTCGCCAGAGAGAATTGTAGACCGCTTCTCTCTCGTCTGTGGTAACAGTTTAGTTTGCAACGTGAATCAAATGAAGCCTTTTTGCAAAGGCGCCAACACGGCCAGACTGACATACGACCGTCCTCGGGCGTTATTGTATTCCTGGAACAAGCAATGTCTAATCACCAAGACATCCGCTCTTCCATCCTGACAAACTATGACAAACATTACTCTCATCGTAACTGTAACTGTTTCAGAACAAAAGAAAGCGTGCGTTCTCTCGATCACTCACGGACCAGACGGCATTTTTCTCCTAACAAAAAAAGCGCGTGTCCTTCCGACCACTCATGGACCGGACGGCACCTTTCCCCCAGCAAGAAAGCGTGTCTCCTATCGACCACTCGTGCACTGGACGGCACCTTTCCCCCAGCAAGAAAGCGTGTGTCCTTTCGACCACTCATGGACCGGACGGCACCTTTCCCCCAGCAAGAAAGCGTGTGTCCTTTCAAACACTGATGGCCCGGACGGCACCTTTCCCCAAACAGTTAGCACCTGGACCGGACGAGTGCATCCCTTCAACCAATCCGTAATGGATCTGACCCGGACGACACTCTCCTTTCGGTTATACCAACGTTTGAACCGGACAACTGCGTCCCTACGACCATACCAGTGTACGGGCCGGACAACAGTGTCCCCTCGACCAACGTCATCACAAAAACATCATAAACCGGGCACCTGCGTCCCTTCGATCATGGTAAAGCATGAACCGGACAACAGTGACATTTCGACTAAACACACTTTCTTTTCGACTGAAACATGTGGACCAGACAAGCGCGTAACTCCAGATGTCAAAGAGCTTTTACAAATTACGCCAGCATCTAATAATTCCTGAACTTATTGGCCGACAACCTATTTTATCAAAATATCGTCTATTTTATTGGTACTGGAGATCTCCATCGTGCATTTTAAATCATAACCTCCGATGCCAGTAAGGTTTACTTATTATGATGTCACCCATAAACCAATTAAACAAGGCATGTTTAAGCAATGAGTCAGATGACCTACTTATCGAAAAGAAAAGAAACGGTCTCACCCGATGATGTTGTGAGGGTACCCTCTTGATGATTTGTGCTCGCAGGTTTAAACGCTTTCCTTGTTGCTTGAAAAATTCATTGGTTATGTTCCTCACTTGGCTATACTTTCGTGGAGGGCGCGATTCTTTATCCCACTTATGATGAAGGCTCTTATCCGCGGCATCGGAATTACTTATGATATGTGGCACCAGATTTAATTAGATTAAGAAAACAGACGTCGGCGATCCGTCAACGTCCTGCTACGTGCCACTTTCCTTGACCACTACCCAAGTCAATATGGCATTACGGCTACCCGCAACGACTTGACGTTTCGCCAGAGAGAATTGTAGACCGCTTCTCTCTCGTCTGTGGTAACAGTTTAGTTTGCAACGTGAATCAAATGAAGCCTTTTTGCAAAGGCGCCAACATATATATGTTAGTAGCACTTCACTTGCGCACTATGTCACTGTGCGTTCATGTGGCACTTGCCCGCGGAAGCGACGGAACACCACTCCCTGCGGCCAACGTTAGTTTTACGTCCGTCTCGTCGCTATCTCTCAGGTCTGGTTGAAAACCAACGTCGGGCACTAGCTGCTCGGCAGTTTGCTAATCTGGGCCTATTTGGCACAGCCGTGAGACACACAATATTTTCTTTTTAATTTCTGTTTAGATTTAAGAGCGTTTATACCCTACTGCATTTGTTACAAACTTTCAAGTTGTTATTTTCCGAATAAAAAAAGTTACTAAAAAACATTTTCTAAAAATAATGTTACAGCTAAACTAGACCGATTTTTAATTATCTATAGAAACAGAAATTTCCAATTATCTTCATTTTTAAAAGATATTTCGAAAATGTTGTTTAGTAACTTTTTAGACCCATGTATACTGCTTATGCGTAGGAAGTTTCATTAAAATCTGTTCAGTAATTTCGGAAAATAACGACTTGAAAGTTTGTATGAAATGCCGTAGGGTATAAACGCTCTTAAGTGTTTTTACTTTATTTTTTATTGTGTGCAGTTGTGGCATGTGCCAAATAAATATGTTTTCTTTCTTTCTTCTTAAAGGCATGATTTGGTGGAGCCAGAAGTCAGGTCACAAGTATCCGCATTCATTCGCATTGGAAACACTTTAATGTGCGATTAGACAGCTCAACTCTGAGAGATTAAATTGCCAGAAAAATAAAATACAGGTTTACTTTTAGTACACACGGTGACACATTTCCAGTGTAACATGGCCTCGTTTTGTATAGTTTTTCCGTACAATGAGAGATCCGCATAAACTGGAAATCTATAGCTTGATTGGTCCCCGTGCGTACACCACGTTTTGCCAGATATGTTTAAATCCCATGAAGCCAAACTCATTGGAGTCTTCCCTACATACATAAAATGAAATTCTAGCCACATTATGATCTTTAAGATCTCGCCAGTGAATGTAATTCAAATGTATTGAAAGCCGATCCCATTCAAAACAGTTCATTCAAATAAACAACTTCGTTCAATGAACTCACGATCGTTCAGAAACCTCATTTCGAGTTCTCGGCTTTGTGAATGGAAGGTTTTATATTGCTTGGGAGCCCCTTTTACACTCCATTATGTGAATGGTGCTTCATAGATATGGGGCTCGTGGCTAAATAATAATAGCCGCACGGGTCGATCTTCTAAATTAATCAATGCTTGCCGAGGACGGTTCGTGGTTGCGGGTCGGTCATTCCATCATGGCGAGTACTCTCTGTGCCTAGGCAAGCACGTTAAGCCGTTGGTCCCGGCTGTTACGTTATTTCACAGATATGGCTGATTATACTACTGACATATACAGGGTGAATTCTTCAAGCGGGCGTGGATGCCAACATTCTAAACTATGGCCAATAGCGAAAAATACTCAAAGGAGTCGAGCCCGAATTTTATGAAAACTAAAGCATTATTAGATTTTTCAAATATTTCAATATTCTTAGCCAGGAATGGAACCCGTTGATTTTGGAAAAAGCAACACACTGTACCACTCGATAGTGTCGCCAATTAGGATAACATTCTGGGAAGTAATGACATATGGCAAACTTGCACTTTCCCCTAAATCTTAATTTTCTTATTCTATTAATAATTCTAAGCCACGTCAATCTGGTCACGACAGATTGACGTAGTATCTGCCGTTAGTAACAAGCGACTACGTCCACCTGTCCATCACACTTATGACTTGACAAAGTCCTACATATCAGCAGACCAGACTTTACCGACTAATTGACACGCGTGAAGTGTCCCCAACCGTAACGACATGCGGTGAGCATTCACGTCGCGCGTCACTCCAAACTGACCAATTAGCAGCAAGCGTCCATGTGGTGACCGCGCACGGTGTGTTCTGATTGGCTCGTTACGATTGATGTGTGCTGCGTGTCTTACCGTACTTTTATTTGTGTAGCTATAGGTATTGATGGTACAAAGCCTGTAAAAGAAGAAAAATTCTTACTGATATTATAAATGTGAAAGTAAGCTTGTTCGTTTGTTACCTCATCACGCCTATACCACTGAATTGTTCATCCTGAAGTTTTGCACATACTTCCAGTTGTCAGGTGTTCAGAAACGGACATAGGGTACCTTTCATCCCGAAAATAGTACTGATCCCAAGGAAAACAGCAATAAGAATCTTATCATAATAGATGGCTCCACGTGTCCATTCTAAATTTACGCGAGCCTAAGCTAGTAAGTAATATGGGAGCTATTCATAACCTCTCATAGACACTTAAGCAAAGTGAATACAATAGGGGATGATCACTATTTTTTTTGTCTATCGAGTAGATTATTGAAAAGTATTGGACACGTATTTTGTCTTTTTTCACATGGTCATAAAATTATGGACGGATGAGTTGAAATGGCGCGTGACGTCACTTGTAGGTAATTTTATACCTACTTGTGACGTAGTGAGCCCCCACTCTCCAACTGCAATGAGTTTTAACTAAGTAATTTTTTGGTACTTTGATAAAACAAAAAATTCGTGTCTAATATTTTTGTATTACCTGTCTGACGGACAAAATAGAATTTCGTTTTCTTTACCCAGTATTATACCCTATTGATATGGGTGGTCTCGCGCCGGGTTTTCTCTACCAAATGCAAATTAATGAGGCATCGGTAAACATACATGAAAGAATAAAAAACCTAACGTCCTCGTTTTTTAAAAGTCTTTTAGTAAAGAGGTGTGGTAATGCTAATCCGGTGTAGTGCTTATTGGTACGTGTGCTATGATCTAGAAGATGTCATTTTAGAGTTGCCATTACCTAAGTTGCCAGACAAAATCTTAAAAACCCTCGGATGTTTGGGTAAAATTGAGATTTTCCACGAACTACACAAACAATAGAAAGGGGAAATAATAATGGTTCCGAAAAACAAATTAATCTTTAGCGATCTGTGGCCGACTATTATTCTAATTAACCAGCGTTATAATGAATTATCGACAAAAAACCCAAACCTTAAACGAAAAAAAATACCCAATTTAACAAAAAAATAAGAGCATGTTCAAATTACATGTCCTAAAAAAAAAATATTAACTAAACTTCCGAATAGAATACTGAACTGATGAGATAAAATAACTAATGCGGTTTTATGTAGCGAAAATGTAGTTTTATTTAAACAGAAAGTACAACCAGAAACGTTATTAACAGAGCCACACAATAGACAACAGACCATGGAGTGCCAACTTGTTGCCAACTTAAAATAATAAAGGTGAAATTACATTGTATATTTCCAACACCCCCACTCAATGTAATTACACCTAAGTAACCTAGGTACATAATACAATAAGTGTTACACTAATTGTCCAATTTTACCTACACCGCACATTCCTAAGAAACGGGCTATCAAATCCTTGTTTAATGACTTTGTGAGCATATCTGCAGGTTGATCGCTCGTTTTTATATATTTTAAACACAATCTTTTATTTTCAATTAATACCTTTATGAAGTGGTAACGGATATCAACATGTTTTAAGCGTTTGACAGTGTCAGTGCAGGCAACAGATATAGCAGACTGATTATCACAATAAATAGGTACTGGACATACATTCACAATCTTAAAATCATTTAACATGTTAATAAGCCAGCAGGCTTCACTCGCAGCCATGCTAATAGCAACATATTCTGACTCTGTAGACGATAAACTTACAGATGCCTGTTTCTTTGAACTCCAGGAAATTAAACAATCAGAAAATTTAAATAAATAGCCAGTAGTAGATCTTCTATCATGAAGATCGCCTCCCCAATCTGCATCACAATACCCTTCCAAAACATTATTAGTACATTTATAAACTAACTTATAATCTAGGGTATATTTGATATAACGCAATACTCTTTTTAGGGCACTTAACAACATATTGTTTGCACATTTTTGGTATCTACTTAATAACGACACAGTAAAGCATAAGTCAGGCCTAGTGCCTGATACAGCATACATTAGACATCCTATTATTTGTCTACATAAACTTTCAATGTTTTCATCTACTCTACTATCATTTTGAAACATTTTTAAGTTAATATTCTGATCCATTGGTGTAGACATAGGTTTGCAATCATCCATTCCAAATCTTTTCAATACATTCTCTAAATACTTTCTTTGGCTCAGTTCAGTTACTCCTGTGTCCAAATTTTGTTGTATAGTTATGCCTAAATAATCAGTTACATAACCTAAATCTTTCATTTTAAACTCTTTATTTAATAATTTTTTTATCTCCTTTACTAAACTATCATTCGATCCGAAGATCAGAACATCATCGACGTACAATAATAAATAAATCTGATCACTACCAGTACACTTTGTATAGAGACAAGGGTTACACTTTGATCTTACAAAACCATCTTTAAACATTACAGCATTAAATTTGGTATTCCAACATTTTGGAGAACTTTTAAGACCATAGAGTGATTTATTCAATTTTACAATACTTTTGTTACCTAAATATGCTCCTTCTGGTAAGCTAACATAAACATTTTCATTGATATTTCCATATAGAAACGCTCCAGTCACATCCATTTGTATTATTGGCAAATTTAGTTTAGTTGCAATTACTACAAAGAGCCTAACTGTTGACAATTTTGCAACAGGAGCATAACAGTCATTTAAGTCTAAAATACTGTCTTGTTCAAACCCTCTGGCCACTAACCTTGCTTTATATTTAGGAAAATCTTGTTCATCCCTTTTAATTTTAAATACCCATTTGCTACTTACAACTTTTTGATTTTCTGGTACATCACATGTTTCCCAGGTATTATTTTCTTCTAGTGTTTGTATTTCTCTATCAATTGCTTCCTTCCACTTGGTGCTGTCACTTCTCATCATGGCCTCTGCATAAGTAACCGGTTCACGCTGTTCAGTATGCACATTTTGACATTGATAGAAAACAGTTGGTTTTCTTACCCGCTTGCTGAGTTCTCTTTGACCTGCCTCAACAACTGACTCTATTGAGCTGTCGCTATCTTCACTTGGATTATATTCTGTTCCAGACTCATCTAACCCACCCACCAAGGTTTCATTAAGATCAGTTGATGTATTTTCTGGTAAATTATGCAACTCATTAGTCTTGTTATCCTTTTCTTGATAGTCATTCAATTTTATTTCGAGATCACAAGAATTTTGCTCATTCTCTAAAAATACTATATCTCTCTTAATTTCGACACCATTCTTATGTGGGAAGTATACTCTAAATCCTTTACTAGTTTCTCCATACCCAACCATTACTCCTTTTTCACCTTTGCTATCCCATTTCTTTCTTTTTTCTTTGGGAATGTGCGTGTACACTGGTGTTCCAAATGGTTTTAATTGATGAATGTCAAAATCGTTTCCACACCACACCTCATAGGGTGACTTTTCACCGTCTTTACTTCTTCCGGTTCTATTTAGAACGTACGCTGCGGTGTTTATAGCTTCAGCCCACAATGATTTTGGCAAATCCTTGCATGCATGGAGCATTGTTCGAGCAGCTTCAACTAACGTCCGATTTTCCCTTTCAGCCTTTCCGTTTTGTTCGGGGGTGTAAGGTACACTTGTTTGATGTAGTATGCCGTGTTTAGTAAATATTTCTTTAACCTCACTATTGATAAACTCTAGACCATTGTCAGATCTGAATGTCTTTATTTTATTTCCAGTCACATTTTCTGCTTTGTTCACAAAATCATTTATACAATTCTTTATCTCGAACTTATTCTTGACAAAATATACCGATCTGTAGTTCGAAAAATCATCTTTGAAAACTACAAAATATTTCGATCCGCCGACCGACGTAACCTCCATAGGACCGCAGGTGTCAGCATGGATTAATTCGCACGTTTTCTTAGTACTGGTTTTACTAGTTCCAAATGGCAATCTATGTATTTTTCCTTCTAAACAGCTCTCACATTTAGAAACTGAAGTTTGCTCCGCGTCGATGTTATTCTTCAAAAGTATTTTTCTTACATATTCGAAATTTTGATGTGCTAATCTTTCGTGCCACTTTTGCATTGTAGTTTTAACTTTCTTAGCCACATTAGCCACTTTATTTTTGTACCGTAACTCCAAGTAGTATGAATTTCCAACTCGATTAGCAATTGCACAAATTTTATTGTTTTTGTAGAATTTACACGAGTGTTCATCTGTCAACATGACATAACCTTTGTCTGACACACGGTTCACAGAGAATAGGTTTGTTTTTAATTCCGGGACGAATAACACTTTGTCTATGGTAGTACGAACCCATTCACTCCCGTCATATACCTCTACCGCCATCTGTCCATAACCCATGACACTAATTGCCGCACCATTACCAACAATAACTGAATCTTGTTTGGTACTGGCAATTAATGATGTAAATAATTCACGGTCACGGCACATGTGTTCACTGGCCCCTGTGTCCACTAACCACTGAGATTGACAATGTTCTCTTAAGGAGTTTGACACCATAAATGCGTTACCCTTTTTTTGTTCTTTGTTCTTCTTAAACCAGCACTTTGACTTATTATGTCCAGTCTTTCCACAATAATAGCACTTGTTATTTTGTCCTTCACTTTTAACATTATTGTTATTACTTTTACACTCGCTAAGATAATGTCCGGACTTGTTACATTTAAAACACTTGATATTCTTTTTATCCTTAACAAGGAGAGCTGACGAGCTTGTAGACGAAGGTTGTCCACTTTTCTCTTTCAGTCTCTCTTCTTCTACTAGTAATCTTGCAACTAAATTATCCATTGTTTGCCTATCGTCTGGGGCTGACTCCCATGCAGAAACAAAGTGTTTATACTCTTCCGGTAATGACATCAAAACTTTAGTGATAACAAACTTGTCTGACACTTTTTCTCCCAACTGATTGAGTTGATTTTGTAGTTCTTGGATCTTAGATAAGAATATTGACATCTCAGTGCCTGTTTCAAACTTATATTGAAAAAAAACGCTGCTGAACCATATGGATGTTTGTTTCTGTTTTCTGCTCATAAACACTCAGCAGCTTTCTCCACATTTCAGCAGACGTAGAACACGAAATAACGTGTAGCATTACCTTCTCAGTCATTCTCGTAACCAACAGTGTTTGTGCCTTGGCGTCTTTATTTTCCCAAGCGATTCGTTGAGTGGGATCTTCGGGTTTTAACGCTCTTCCTTCGACGACTTCTAACCAACCTTGACCTCGAAGTAAAACTATTGTTTGGAACTTCCAGATGTTCCAGTTGCTAGTTCCTTCCAGCTTCATCAAACTGTTATTATTTAGGCTAAATTCCATTTCGCTGTCCTTCCTTAATATGCACGTCAGACAAGTATTATTTCTCCACGTTGCCGCGCACACTAAGTATAACCTCACTTTTGGTCACACCGCAAACGGATTGCGTATATTGTTCTTGCACCAATAGTTTCCTGCAATATTTATCTCACTTTTCAAGTTAGGTGTCTGGGCCCATAACCTGATGAGATAAAATAACTAATGCGGTTTTATGTAGCGAAAATGTAGTTTTATTTAAACAGAAAGTACAACCAGAAACGTTATTAACAGAGCCACACAATAGACAACAGACCATGGAGTGCCAACTTGTTGCCAACTTAAAATAATAAAGGTGAAATTACATTGTATATTTCCAACATGAACCTCCGACAAAATTACTAAGTTACCGACAACAGAAGTTTTGTCAAAATGACCATATTTTTACAACTTGCATGAACTGTTTTAATTTCTATTGTTGGTTATCAAATTTATTTTTTAACTCTCTTTAATTATGAAAATACCTCGACTTTTCGGCCCGCGCTATCGTGTTCGGGTTGCGTTCCGCTGTTAACGCGTGCGAGTTCGAAAGATCCGAGCGCAGTGCGCTTGCGGGCTAGGGAGCAACTCGTCCGACTCGAAACTGGGACCAAGGACCAATTCTACCCTTTCTTTTTCTATAGAGGTTAACTGGTCACACTTCGAAACTGCGACCAGGAGTTTGTTCCCGTTGAGTTACACCATTTTGTATTACACTATTACTCATTGGGCTAAAATTACCCATTAGTAACACTGTACCTCAATGCCACCTTTTTTCCCGTTTAATAACCCACTGATTGTATGTGTGTACAACATTCAATGTTACTTTTGCTACCAGGAGAATTTGGATGCAAGAGCGAGCGAAGCGAGCTCTGGACTTGGGGCACCCCGACTCGGACAAGTTAGGTTCGAAGGGGATGGCGGGGTCTAGTGAGTGAGCGGAGCGAGCGAACTAAGACCTCGACATCCCCTTCGTGTTAGGTTACTGCAAACCCTGCACACAGAAATAGGAGCCCCACGTAGCGGGGCTACGTCGACTACGGTTTTTAGGCGAATAATTGGTTCCTGATCGCAGTGTCGAAGTGGGACGAGTCAACCCCTATCAAAAAATAAAAGGTAAAATTGGTCCCAGGTCCCAGTTTCGAGTGGGACGAGTTGCTCCCTAACCCGCGCTTGCAACGACCGATACTTGCGTGTTTTGTCTGTTTATATATGATGTACGATGCAAGTAAAAGTTATTGTTACAAGTACATTTTTATATTTTTTACAAGTTTCTGTATAACCACTCAGAATAATATTTTCAGTATAATGTTACAGTTAAAATAGCACCACAGTCCATGAAATTGAAAGGTTATTTATGATTTAATAGTAGGCAAGTAAAGATAAAACTGATAAAGCATAGTTTTCAGTAGAACGTAATTTATGCTGGTAGAAAGGTATAAGAGCAATAAACAGTCATGTTTATTTTCGAAGATTTCAGTATCTCATTCGGTCGTTTCGTCATTTTTATTCGGACAAAAGTAGTCGGAAAGTTAGTACTTTAGGCAGTAGATTTAATATTTTGAGTAAAGTCAATTCTTCTTTTTTTGTCGGAACTTTTATTACTATCCAATAGAAAGGAATGGACAGTATGGTGGAAGTAGGTGCATGAATCTAAAGAACTTATCGCGCGGCGGGAATCGATTTGGTCATCAGCATCACCTGAATTGGCTTTTCAGAGTTTGCATGACGTCGCGGACAACTCAGGTGCTTTTTTTTGACCTTTCCTTTTGCGTTCTCACGTATTCGTTACAGTTCGTTCAATTACAGCGCTCGCTAGAAACCTTCGGGTTCTGCCAAAACTTTTGACTTCTTCGGCCGAAGCTGAAGGTAGTTTTTTGGCCGGAACTGGGCAAAACCGAAACTTTGGTCGAACGCTACAAACAAGTGATACGCGCCAATCACTCGACGCAAGTTTCATCATCTAAAATAGAAGCTCCCGAAACTCACCGACTGTATCCGAAGTGCTTAAATCCGGCTATACTAATAGGTCAGTCCTCTGGTGTGTGATAGGGCTAAGTGCTCGCCGACAGACACTTGTAGTCCCTCAGGAGTTGGACTAAGTTAGAACTCCTAAATGATTTTAAAGGCATGCAAGGCAAGGCAGGCAGGCAAGGCAGCCAAGACAGTTGGCATTTGTGCTCGATTTTAAGTTGAGTTTGGAGTTCGGTAATTGTCTCACGAGATTGTAGTACGGGAATAAAAAGTATCCGATGTAGTAATCAAGGTTATAAAGTATCAGTGTGCCAAGTTCATCCAAATTCGTTTAAAGAGTAAGGTCCATCCTCATAAACTTTCACATTTATAATAGTCGTAAGATTTGGCCTTAAAAAACCTTTTGGACCTTACCTGATATACAATCAGGTGAGGTCCAAAAGTTTCCGGCATCAACTATAAAATTAAGGATAAATATCCAAACACAAATAGATTCAAGTAAAGGTGAACTAAATTTTTTAACAAAAATATTACTACTTCTAAATATTATTACTTTTTTCTGAGAATAACTAGAGAAACTCTTCAGTTATTTTGTGACATGATAGTTTTGTATCTCTGATTGATCTAATGTCTGTAGGCCGGAAACTTTTGGACCTTACCATGTAAATCAACGTAAGGAAGCAGCAACGCTCAAGAGTATATAACAAAAGTCAGACTCTAGTCAACACCATAATAACAGATGGAAGACGTAAGGTATAACAAGCACTAACATGTCACGGTTTAGGCGCAGAACGCCTAATTCTCAAAATGGCAACTTAGTCGCAAAAAGACTAGTTCTCAAAATGGCCAATTCTCTAAAAGCCTTTTAAATAGAATTAATTGAAGACCGCACGTTTAAAGACGACCATTATAAATCTACTAACTGCAAAGGGCCATTGCCGGAACGGACGAGTGTTTTCAAACGTCTTTCATAATGCGCACAGCAAAGTAGTGGAACTCTCTGCCTGCATCTGTGTTTCCGAACGTATACAAACCTAATCTCTTCAAAGTTAGAGTGAACAGGCTTCTTCTGGCTAAGCTCGTACCACCTGTCATCTCTGACCTAGACTAGAATCAAGAGCAAACCCATCGCAAATAAAACAAAAAAAGGCGAAGATCGATTTTGTTTTTTTAAAACAAATATAATGGATGGAAAAATGATCCTTCACATAACTGGCGAAATATGATTGATACTTTTATTTGACTATGGTACACCTCTGCCTAACCCTTCGAGAAATAAGGCGTTAATTTATGTAAGTAAACAAGTAAAAGACTGTCCCACAACCATCCTTAACAACCACCATTTCTTTCCAGGAGTTAGCAGCAGCGACACCAACGCAGCGGAACTGGCGCGGGATCCTCATAGCCCTGCTGGTGATCGCAGCCGTCCTGGGACTGATCGTGTTCAGCATCGCTCTGCTGACGCCGGCTGGTGATGGGGGCAGGGTCAGGGGCAGGCGGCCCACGCTACACGATGTGCTGGGGGAGCATTATAAGCCGTTTAACGGGACTTGGCTCACAGGTGAGGTTTTTATCTTATTTAGAAAGGTATTTTCATAGTTAAGAATGTGATTCGGCAAAGCATCAGTGTTATATGGCTGAAGTTCTACGGACCCGAGCAAAGCGCTATGCTTCCTCATTTTTTGTGTGAACCGCCGTTCTGTGGAATTCATTGCCGGCTTCTATGTTCCCTATATATAATCATTATCATCTGGATCTCTTCAAAGTTCGAGTGAATCGGTTTCTCTTAGGCAAGCATGTTCCAACCTAGGGCGCGTCATGCTCCACATTAGGCGAGTGGCAGCCAAGCGCAACCCTATTTCGTATAAACTAATAAACTGAACAACTTTCACCAAAAAATAATCAGCTCTCCCGGCGAGGTACTGAAGTTTCAAATGGCCTAGCTGATTATTTTTCGTTGAGTACAATGTTTGTCCCATGGAGAAAGATGCTCAGTTCGATTGTCTGTACCACAACCTTCAAAATATGAACACGCCTTGCCAACTTCTCGTGAATCTACTATAAATTCATTTACTATACGTACATATCTTTTTTAAGAGCGTATAGCAAAGTCTTACGTTAAAGATTATATTCTCAGGAAGAATACTTATTTATATTCGTCATCTAATTACGCCGTGCACGGCAATTCACGTCTACCTTCTAAAATTTATTTACATGAAATGTGTTCGTTATACAGATAATTATTCGGCGATCTCTGAAATATGTACACGTATATCTGTACAGATCAAATGCATTTTAATAAAACTTAGCACATAAATTAATGTGGGTAGTCGTAAAAAGGCGTTATCTCACAGTTTATGACGTCATTAGACGTAAAATACGATGTTCAAGAAATGTTTAGCGTGATTTATATTGCAACAACTTTGTGTATAAAATGTTTGTGACCCCTGTCATTTATGTGCAAATTGAGGGAAATCAACCTGTTCATATGTTTTGTAGCTACAGCTGGCTTTCTGTCAAGTGCTTTAATGCGGGTGACCACTGAAAACCAGCGCTGTGCTGTGGGCCCCCCATAGCACAGCATCATGCTGAGTGGGAACCTGTTTGTCGCAGTCACGACGTGCAAGCTGACGAATCTTTTACTTAAATTCTGTTTTATTTTGTTATTTTTTAAATCTTACTGTTGTATATTTTATGTTATTGTACTTACAAATGTTTCTTATGCTTTGTACCTATGTTTACTGTTTTCATTTTGTATGCACGTCATGTCCCTGCGACAAATAAATATTTTTTCTTTCTTTCTTTCTTCTTTCTTTAATTAGCATCAGCATAGCATAACCACCTGGTGGATCAATCTTCAGGATAAGCCGCGCTTGCCTAGGTTGGTCTGTGGATTGGTGACCTTCTATTAAATACTGAGTTTCCTCCGTGCCTCGGAAAGCACGTTATCAGTTGGTCCCACCCGTCGTCATTTGCAGATCTTTGACAGTTGGTACAGGTAATCAGTTGCCTGAAAGTCTGACAACCAGATTTACCAAAGGGTATAGTATTGCCCAGTACTAACTGGAGTGTGGAGGTCAGATAACCAGTCGTTCCATGTAAAAACTGGTATTCAGCTGGTCTAAGACAGGTAGCTTACCCCAACACAGTTGGGAAAGGATTGGAAGATGATAAGCATTGCATACTCAGCCTTTACCTAATCCCCATTGCTGAAACTCAGACTTTCCCTTTGAGATAGAGATATTACTACGCCGATCCAGTGGTTTGTTGTCACTATGTCTTCGAAATTTTCGGTTCTAGAAAATGACGGTTTCCCTTCACTTGGTGATGAAATAATATAAAGTAAAGTGCCTGGGCGGATTCCCACCTGCGACCTTGGAACTTGTAAATATGCTGAATCAGTTAGGTACTGTTAAATATAGAAACAGTATCTTAGTTTTTTTTTTTTTTCAATAGCTCCTATATATCACAACCATTGGGGAACATTTGAAATAGGAAAACTTGTGGCCACCTGCGAAGGGTCACATGATAAATTCATAGTTCCACATCTCTCCACTGTTACAGCGCCCCAAATATTCTAGGCCTCGTCTGAAAATTCTTATTCATCCGAAAATTGTATGCTTCAACTCGGGATACGATTTTAGAACACCTAGGGGAATACACGACCGATAGCAAGATATTCTTCAGGCTAGTTTGAGTTTTTCATGCCAATATTGAGGATCGGATGTCTCAGCTGTTCTTTATTACATGACTGCCCAAAAAAGGGGGGTTTATAACCTATTTATTTTGGCCTAACTCAACAAAAACTATGGAAGAGCAATTTTTTCCCCGATTTCAAGGTTTTTTCCATAGTTTAAATAGTCGATAGAGATGAGTTAAATGTCCAAACTCACCAAAGCTGTACACTAAAGTTGTTTGCAACTAATTTTTACTTTTACATCGAATATTTTCACACGCTCGCACCCGGTACTTTAATCGAATAGAAAACGGAAGCTGAGAACTTGTCAAACTCTTGTACCCGAAATGTTTCGCAAGAAATTTTAAAGGTTTCATTGAAGGAATGCTCAAGTAGAGTTGGAAAAGTTCCTCAACTTTAAATTCTTAGTTCAGAAACCTACCTGCTATCAATGTACTAAAGAAACAGACCAGCCATTTTGGCAGGAACAATATTCGGCCCCTTTTTCATCTAGAACCAATATTGACGGGAAGGTAACATGCTCGACACTCGACGTTGGTTGTTTACACGATATACTCGAACCATGGAGTAACGAGAGAATGGAGAATTCACGTGAGCTCTCAGTCATTTGTGTCTACTGTCGACTAAAAAAAGGGACAAAGAGAGAGAGAGAGAGTCTACAGTTAATAAAGACGCAGTCCAGCGCAGTCAAAGTCAAATTATTAGTATTGTTGTTGCATGTTAGCATGGCAATTAAATAGCCGTCCTACGTTTTTGGCGTTTTTGGGTTCTGAATGCAACAAGTATTTCCATCATTAACTCGTTGTTGTGAGGTGTAGAATGTGCTACAAAAACCTATTTCGGGTTTTTTTAGGGTTCCGTAGCCGAATGACAAAAAACAGAACCCTTATAGATTCGTCATGTCTGTCTGTCCGTCCGTATGTCACAGCCACTTTTTTCCGAAACTATAAGAAATATACTGTTGAAACTTGGTAAGTAGATGTATTCCGTGAACCGCAATAAGATTTTCACACAAAAATAGAAAAAAACAATAAATTTTGGGGGTTCCCCATACTTAGAACTGAAAATCAAAAATGATATTGAGGTATCTAATATCATTTTTTTCTAAACTGAATAGTTTGCGCTAGAGCCACTTCCAAAGTGGTAAAATGTGTGTGTCCCCCCTCTAATTTCTGAAGTAAGAGGAGGAAAATTCTGAAAATATTTAAGATTGTAGAACGTAAAAAAATCTATCAACGAAAATTGGTTTCAATAAGAAATAATTTTTAGTTTTTGAGATATGGGACTTTTTCATCAAACTGCAGCAGTAACTTTGTTTTTCATGAACATACTATGAAAAACAAATTTAGTTTTGAGGTTGAGTGGAAGTTTACTAACTAATCCTACTAACTAATGAATGACAGTTCAAAATATTGTTATTATATTGTTTGGGGCTATGGAACCCTGTGTGCGAGTAAGACTCGCACTTGGCCGGTTTTTTTTATATTAACTAAAACTAAGCGCGACATGCATGGAACATGCATGGAGATGAGTTAGTATAGCGCCTTCTCTGTCGCACATTCTCATACAAATGACAAAGACAAAAAAATCTTTTTAGGGTCGGTGGGCGTTAACAATACCTTAGAAATGTAAATGCGCGTTCACACTGCGCTTCTTAAAAGTTCGCTGAGTTTATTGCGGCTTCATCTGTCGTATAAATTGAGAGCCATTTATTTGGTAATATTTTTTTTAAGGTATTTTTTTATATCTGATAGATATGAAGGAAAGCAATAAAATGGAGACGAGTTAATTATTAATTTTAGTTTATTATAATATACAAGTTATTAAGGCATGTCATCACTCTCCGACGACGTATCACTACTGTCGTCGTTTCCTACATTTATTACGAATCTTTCTGTCATTACTTCCACATTTCTATTCATAGCATCCATTTTGGGCTCAACTATTTCTATGACATGCTTTATAAATTTTTTCCATTTTTCTGCGTCAATATTTTGAGTAGATTAGTTTAATACAATTTTTAATTCTGCCATTTTATGTGTTTTCATGTGTGAAGCTACATTTCCTTTAACTTGAGCCCACACTAGTTCACAAGTTGAGCATACAGTCACAAGTAAGAGCACGTCTGCACAGTACGGGAAGTATGAGTAGACTAAAAAGTACTCGTACTGTGTACACCGCCTTAGCGCTTATCACTGACCAATTGCAGTTAAAAAATTGTGTGAGTGAGATAGCGCTCTACTAACTCGTCTCCGCGAATAGACTATAGATTGAATCTTCCATTTGCTACTTGACATGTCAAATAGTTTTATTCTTTCACATATTTTTGGGTTGGAATCCATACGAACCGAATGTTGTTGGAACAAAGCGAGTACGATCCGTGGCGTCTGGTGGTAGATTTATTTCTGTAAATTGTCTTCAGAGGTGTAAATAAAAAAAGGTTTTATACTGGTTGTTTCGATATTTTTCTCCTCAAAAGCGACGTATATTTTTTGGAAAAAGCCAGGTTGTGGTTTTTATTCGATTAAAAAAGAAGGTATTTCTCAGTTGGTAGTAGCCGGGATTTCAGATTTGTGCCCAGTTGTTAGCAACAAGCCTCCTATTACATTCTAGATGAGAATTAAACAGAACTGACGAAATGTGAATGTGTGTGTGAGAACAGCGCTGCGGAGGCCCAGTGGTGGCAGCCCCGGCTTACGAGCAGTAAGCCGTGGGTTCGAACCCAGGCAGGCGCATTACTTTGTTTACTTTATTTCATCACCGCTGCCCTCAAAAACGGTACATGGAAAACATCGTGACGAAACAGGCATGTCCTAGAACTAAAAATTCGAAGACATGTGACATCTACCAACCCGCCCTGGGCCCGCGTGGTGGATTACACCTCACTCCCTCTCATAGAGAGGAGGGCTGAGTCCAAACAATGGGTACATTAAAGGCTGACAGACATAAATCACGAAGAAAACCTTAATACAATAGTAAATCAAGTTTTAAAATGGTTAGAAAATAATTATCTTTGTGCAAACCTTAGTAAAACCAAATACATAAACTTTCAAAATTACAACTCAAAACCAAAAACATTTAAAGGAAATTATCAAGGACAACAAATAAACGAAGTAAGTGAATATAAATTTCTTGGACTCATTCTTGATCAGCACTGTCACTGGAAATTACATATAGAACACGTTTGCAAGAAACTCAACCAATTTGTGTTTGCTCTTAAACGTTTAAGACGAACCGCTAGTGATGCAGTCGCCCTGACTGCTTACCACGGGTATGTATCCTCCTTACTCCGGTATGGCCTCCTACTCTGGGGGAACTCGACAAATATAAATGGAGCATTTATTTAGCAAAAAAAAAATGCCTAAAAGAAATTTGTGGCCATTAAAATCCTGTCGACCACTGTTTAAAAAATTAAGGTTATTGACTCTAACAGCCCTTTTCATAATGCAAGCTGGTATTTTTGTCAATGCAAGGTGGTATTTTTGTCAATGAACACTCTAAGTTTTTTATAGCATGCGACCTGCATTCGAAATACACTCGAGATCCTACAAGATTAAGAATACCTTCACATCAAAGCACATTATGCCAAAAAAATAGTTTAATCACTGCAATAAAATTCTTTAACAATATACCAAAAGAATTAAGAGAGCTCTCTTTAAAATATTTTAAATCCAAATTGCATAAATGGCTCATTGATAATTGTTTTTATAGTGTAAAAGAATTTTTAGAAAAAAAAAGTAACTGATAGATATGGTTAATGAGCTCTACAAAATATTTCATTGCTGCGTTTTATTTATTTTTTATTTTATATTAATTGTTTAAAGATTTTGAATAGAAACGAAGCCCTAAATTGTAAGAGCTATAGTGTTAATATTTAAACAAATTTATGTTTCTCATTAAATTAACATTTTCAGTTTTTTTTTATGTTATAGGTTTTTTTTTTAAATGAAAGGGACATTTCTATTCCGACTTCTAATATACATACCTAGTTAAGAATAACAATTGAATAAAATGAATCTATTTGACTGCATAATAATGAATATTTTGGACATAATTATACTTATTCTATAATTATCTTGACATCAATTAGTATTTATTTGTTTTGTATTTTGTAATGAAATTTAGAATGACTATTATGTAAAATGCAATTAAATGTAATTTTTTAAACCTACAAAATTTGTACGCCGTTATTGGCAAAACATGGATGCACACAACATTTATTAATTCAATACCTTGCATGTCTGATCAGTCAGTTTATTTATACGCATATTTGATAAATAAAGTATCTTTATCTTATAATATTTGTATGCCATTCTATGGCAAAACATGTAAGTTCACAACCCTATTTATAAGACCTAAATGTACCATGTTTTTACGCAAATAAAAATTATTCTATTCTAATTTATTCTGATGATGATAAGTGTGTACCATAGTACCTCTGGCTAAACTTTCCCAGAAAAAAACAGGCGTGAGGTTGTTATGTTATGTTTGGTAAAAAAAACCCGTTTCATCGTGAAACTTTTCCATTAACTAATGTTTAAATTATTTTTCCCTATAATATGTCCAACATAACAAAAAAAAACAATGATTGTATGTTCCCTTCCGGCCTATATTAACACAAAGTATCTCTGCTATTTTTAATAACACCCTGTTTCTTCCAGAGTGACGGGTAGACAGGTAAACAAGCTAAAATATACGTACAAAAAACCAATTTACTGTGACACTTCACGGAGGCGCTACTGTCAAAGGCGCGTCACATATTACGGTACATTTGCTTTAGTTCCATATTTGGCCACGGGTCAAGTTACATCGGTATATGCAACAATGTTTGAACAACATAAATATTGGAATACCGAACGGATCCCGAAATTAGATAAATGTGGGAATATTTATTTTGCGTATTGTTTCTGGTTTATTACATTTTTGGCTTGAATAGCTTGAATTTGTTGGAGGTTTTCTGTATTGAGATAAATGTTTGTATGGGAAAATTTTGGTTCATTCATCAGAAGGTTGCGTGTTCACATCACGTCGGGGTCACCAGTTAAGGGGTATGAGGAACAGGGTGTAAAGTTCCTCGATACTCCGTAGAAAAGGGAGGATCCTCCGACCAGACAGGTGTTATGTCTGGCGGGCAACTGCCCGACAGTTGTAGTCGGGTTTTTCTATATACTCTTAAGTCGATGTAAACTTTGCATGTGAGATGTAGGAAATTGATGTTAATTCTTAGTAGTACTTTTTGTAGTAAGTTGCTTTTTGTTGGTCGCTACATTTCGGTTTGTCTGACTGACTCAACAATACATCACGCTTGTAATTTCAACTTCAGCCACATTTCACCAGTCATGTTTAATCCTCATGGTCATGTAGCAAATCTATTACCATGCACACAAATTCAGACTCCGGGCTAACTCTGACAAATTTCTGATGGAATTTTCCAGACTTTGCTCACAGCAGTAACACTGTGTGCCCACTAAACCCAAGAGGTTACAGTCAATCGGTTTCTGTTGTCATACTAATTTTCATTCATCATCAGCCTATTATGTTCTCACTGCTGGGACTCAGGCCTCCTCTCTATGAGAGGGAGTGGGCTGTAATCCACCACGCGGGCCCAGGGCGGGTTGGTAAATGTCACATGGCTTCGAATTTTTGGTTCTAGGACATGCCAGTTTCCTCACGACGTTTTTCTTCACCGTTTTTGAGGGCAGCGGTGATGAAATAAATTACACTAAGTTATTCGCCTGCCTAGGTTCGAACCCACGACTTACTGCTCGGGAGTCGGGGCTGCCACCACGGGGCACAACTGCTCTCTAATCTTCATTGCAACTCATCAATGACAAAACTTAACCTTAGGGCCGAGACACAGTGAAATTCCGTCACCAAAACATATATTATACTTGCCTGTACCTTGGGGTTAGGCAGTGGTGTACCTAATAGTACTCTACATTTCGCCAGTTATGTTTAAGCCCCATGAATAGGACGCAACCCTATTGCCATCAATCCGTCTCGATTCCAGGTTCCGTGCTACTGAAAAAAATTTGATGGAAAAACCCAATAGCACTTTGCCCGGGAATCGAACACAGCACTTCATGCTTACCAATCGCGTTTGCGACCACTTGACCGACGAGGCAATCAAACATAATTATATCAATCTTGTTGAAAGTCTTTATACAACGTTAATTGCGTAAAACCTCACTGTTCTGTATTTAAGGATAATACAAATAAAACACTGCAAATCACATAGACGCGTGTAATGGCCAACAACCAACTGCCTTGACAAACCTACCCACAATCTGTATTTATCAAATATACCACATTCCTCCACCACTATTTTAAATATACTTACTTAAACTCTAACTTATTAACTATGACTTATCAACTTTAGCTTATTATTAAAACTTATAACTTAACTGGTTCCTAGTTTTCCTTATCGGATACCGGCGGACAACTTGAGGTTCCTGATATGATTTATTGTTCGAATCAGACTGACTTGAGTCAGGAGAGCCTGCTTCCACAAACTCATCATCCGAAACCGTTCCCATTTCCTCTTCCCTATCCTCTCGCGCAGGAGACGTGGGGGAGGAAGAAACTTGTTCCTGTGATGTCAGAACCGGTACAGATACTAAACCAGCGTCACACTCGTTTGACTGACCGGTCATCTTAGGGGAGCAATCTCCAAAAACACTGACATCATCATCCGGTTCAAATGATGAGTTTCCTTTGTACGCCAGTAACTGATCGACATGTTTCTTTACATTTACATTTTCATCTGGAATATACACTGAATACATTCGTGATCCTAAACATTCATTCACTGTGCCCTGTTTCCAAATATGTTTACTACCGTTATTAAAATATTGTTTTAGTAAAACTTTATCGCCTACTGAGAAAGAAACACTTCTTTTCCCACCAAACTGTTTACATTGTTTCATTTGTGCTTTCATGACGTTCGCTTTGGCCACGGACGACGAGGATGTTGTTATTTCTTGTAAAGGAAGTCTTAATAAATCGAGTCTGCACCGCAAGGGACGTCCAAACATCAATTGCGCTGGAGAAAATCCAGTAGTCAAATGTATTGAATTTCTATAATCGAACAAAAATTTATTTAATACTTTCACAAATACTTTTTGTGTTACGTTATTGTTTGTAATGGCTTTTAAACCATTTTTTACGGTTTTGACACTGTTCTCTGCCTGCCCATTCGACATAGCATGATACGGCGCACCCGTCAAGTGTTGCATTCCGTTTAGCCGACAAAACGTCTGAAATTCATTTGAGCAAAAATTGGTAGCATTGTCAGTCACCAAAGTTCGCACTAAACCAAATCTGCTGAACATCTCGCAAAGTTTACTAATAATAGATTCACTATCCGTTTTTAGCATTATAAAACATTCCACCCATTTAGAATGAGCGTCCACCGCAATTAAGAACTGTTTACCTCCTAACATAAACATATCTAAGTGAACGCGTTCCCAAACGCGCTCTGGGTAGGGCCACGGAGCTAGCGGCACTTTAGGTGGGTTATTTCGGAGCATGTTACAAACACTACAAGAACTTATTTTTTCTTCTATATGTTTGTCGATGCCGGGCCACCACATACGCATTCTCGCTTCCGTTTTGGTTTTGACAACTCCGAAATGAGAATTGTGCAGCTCATTTAGAAGTCTTTCACGATAACTTGAAGGAATCACGATTTTATGACCCCGTAATATGCATTCATTCTCCACGGCCAAGTCCAACCGACATAAGTAAAATGGACGTAAATTCTTGTTCGTCACTTTAGAAGGCCAACCATTCTTTATATATCCTATAACCTTTTTCAGTACCTCATCGCGGTTGGTTTCATTTCGGATGTCATTCAAAGTCAAAGGTAGTAAATCTGATTCACTTACAAAATTAATATACCGTGACTGATCTATATTCTTACCCCCTTCGGGCTCGTTTGATTGAGTAGGCACAGACCGCGATAAAAAATCAGCTACGTTTTCCTCACTCTTTACAAATTCGATTATGAAATTATATGCCGATAAGAATAAAGCATAACGTTGTAATCTGTTCGCTGCTAAAACGGGCACACCTTTTTCCTTTCCAAAAATCGACAACAGCGGTTTATGATCCGTCCGCAATACAAACGGCACCGTACGGCCATATAAGTAGTGATTGAATTTCTTAATCCCGAATACGATTGAAGTGGCTTCCTTCTGAATTTGCGCATAGTTCAGTTCGGATTTCAACAACGTACGCGAAGCATAGGCTACCACACGCTCTGAGCCGTCGGGCTGCTTCTGCGCTAGGACCGCACCCAGGCCGGCCGGGCCGGCGTCGCAAGTAACGACCGTCGGGTACTCCGGGTGGTAGTGGGCCAGCACGCGATCAGAGGATAGCTCTTTCTTGATTTTATCAAACGCTTCCGATTGATTTTTACCCCACTCCCATTCCATGCCTTTTTTCAAAAGCTTGTTTAGAGGACTAAGTACCGATGACGTATTCGGAACAAAACAGCGATAATAATTCACCATCCCTAAAAATGACTTTAATTCATTAACGTTTTTAGGTGGTTCGCACTTAATGATAGCTTCGATTTTACTGTTAGATTTATGCAGTCCGTTCCTATCTATAACGTACCCGAGATACTCCACTGAGTTTTTGAACAATTCGCATTTATCGTATTTTAATCTCAACCCTGCGTCTTGCAATCTTTTCATCACGAGCTCCAGCCTTTCTACATGTACGAACCTATTAGGAGCAGTGATTAATATGTCATCTAAATATATACATACGCCGTCAATGTCGCCCAATAACTGTTCCATGGTACGTTGAAATATAAAGGGAGCGTTTGCTAATCCAAATACGAGCCGCGTGTACCTATATAAACCTCTATGCGTGTTTATACAACACCATTTCTTTGAGTCATCGAGTTCGAGTTGAAGATAAGCCAATTTCAAATCTAGCTTGCTGAATTCTACTCCACCATGAAGCTTAGCAAACAAATCTTCGATCCGAGGTAGGGTATAATTGTCTAGATATAACGCTTTATTTAACGTTACTGAAAAATCTCCGCAAATTCGGACGTTTCCGTCGGAACGCAACACTGGAACGATTGGCGTAGCGACGTCAGAATGGTCTACTTTTTCTATAATACCTGCTGCCAATAATCTATCTAATTCCTGCTCAATTTTCGGTTTTAAAGCTAGCGGTACGGCGCGTGGCCTAAAAAACTTCAACTGTGCATCAGGTTTTATTTTCAAGCTTACCTTATACTTGTTAAATCTGCCCAACTCATCAGAAAATAGTGTTGAATATTTTTTTATTAACATTTCTCCTGTGTTATCGCGTACTACATTGTTACAATTTAAGCTACACAAATGTATACCAAACAACCTCATAAAATCACGGCCTAAAAGAGGCATTCGTTTCTCATTTGTTTTGATAATGAAAAAAGTTATTGGTTTAGTGCGGCCTTCATAGGCTATAGACAATGACAAACAACCTAATGGTGCAATTTTTACTCCCGTATAAAAGTTAAAAATCTCATCACACGACTGTAAACGATATTTACTATTGTTATCGCTTCCGAACAGCTGTTCATATAAAATAGCCGGTAAAACGGAGACAGCACTGCCACAATCAATTTCACATAAGATTTCCTTGCCATCTAACTTGACTTTACGTGAGATGGGCTGATCCAAAATAGTGTTTTTTAAATTAAATAAATTATAAATACCTCTGTCAACAACATCGTCGTCACCCGTTCCCAAGAAATTGCTATCACTTATCTTTGCTTTGCATACCCTTTTTAGATGACCTTTTTTGTTACACTTTTGACAGGTATAATTAACAAAACGGCACTTTTCTTTCGAGTGATTTTTGTACCCGCACACTTCACAACTCTTAGACACTCGCGAATTATTATCGTTAAAAGAAGAACCGCTCGGCCGCTGCAGCATGAACACAGGCTGTGCCTGCGCCACCTCCGCGGAGCTCGCGCCAGCCGTGCCGGCCGCAACGTTGCCAGCTCGCGCGGTTTGCAGCGCGACGCGCGCACACCGCATGCTCTGCGCCATCTCCAATGCCTTATTGAATGTGAGGGTTTCAATGCTTTCTGCAAACAATTTCTCTTTTTCCTTGACATTTTCTAATCCTAAGACGAATTTGTCGCGTAAAGCAGTATCTAACTCGGTCTTGAATCCACAGTACTGTGCCAAATTGCGCACTCGCGCCGCCCATTCGGCTAGATCTTCCCCAGGACGTTGTTCCGCCTTATAAAAACTGTACCTCTCAGCGAACGTACTCTTTTTTGCTTGGAAATGGACGTTCAATTTTTCTAACAGGTTTTTATACTCCACGTTGTCCAAGTTGTCCGGAAAAACCAAATCTCTTGCGACGCGGTATGTATCTTCCACCAACGCAGTGAGCAGAAGAGCTCGTCTTCTCATTCCAGACTTATCGGTGTCGTCTCCAATGTCGTTCGCCGTGCAGTACTGGATAAAACGACTTCTAAAAATGCTCCACTCTTGCGCGCGGTGATCAAACGAGAGGTTGCCGCCAAACGCCATATTATATGTTTTTGCGTGCTCCGTGCTCATTGATAACACAATTACTAGTGACACAGACAATAATAACACCCGTGAATAACGACTCGTCGCCAAATGTTCTGTATTTAAGGATAATACAAATAAAACGCTGCAAATCACATAGACGCGTGTAATGGCCAACAACCAACTGCCTTGACAAACCTACCCACAATCTGTATTTATCAAATATACCACACTCACACACCCCAAATGATTTTTAATTCAACTGACCTAATTCTGCGGTAAAAAAATCATCAAAAAAAACGTAAAGGTTTTATGTGCTGTTTTAGTTTTACTGGCAATTCTGATAGTTTCTTTCTATTTTTCCCGCGTATGAAAAAAATTAAATTGGACGACAAACATTTGTGTTTTTTTTTTACCTATTTGGCGGGTTTGCGCACGTGATGGCTTGACCTATGAACAAAAATACACAGGGCAACATTTTCTATGATTTTTTTTTTAATTAAAACGTGGTTCAATTGATTCTGCTCGTTATATATTCTGATCAAACTATTTTCAGGTTTTGCGCATTTAACGTTACACGTTGTATAAGCACTCAATAATTTAAGCCGCCATTTAATATCTGCTCTAACAATAACATCAGACTTATATGTATACACATAGGTAGATACTGCTAACCTACATATCCCTCAGCCTTTCAGCAAACTATTTAATTCTCCCACTGGAACAAAAGACGGACTTTTAATTGGACATTACGCCAAAAGATGTCGCTTTTCGGCACAATATCCGACACAAAGAAGTGTCAGCTCGAGGTGGCTCGAGCTGGCATGAGCCGGCTTGAATGGAATGCTCGAAATAGGCCCCAGTGCGCCTAACTTCGCCTTTTGTGCTCGAATGTAGAGCACTATTTGATAAGGCAGATAATGAGGTTTTTCTTCCTTTGTTATTTTTACTTTCTGTTCTTTTGCTGCCGGATCGTAGTTGGTGAGCTCAAAGCCAAAGAAATGTGGGTTTGAAAAGAGTTGATGCGGGATTCGATAGCAGAAGTGTTAGAATTATTTTACGTTTTTATTTTTGTACTAGATTTTGCCCGCGGCTAACTTGCGTTATGGGCAGCAATTATCTCACAAGAACGTTTTAAAAATAGCCTATGGCACTATAACAACTTCCAACAATAAAGGCAAACCTTTATCCCCTATTTTACGAGTTCAATTTTCAAAAATCTTTTCATCCTGCATTCCTTACCTTTGCTATACCTCCCCAATGGAAGTGACACCGACGCACAAATGGTCATCTACCACTCATTCGGTACATTATTCTTATCCAATTTTAAATCGGTAATTTAAAAAACAAAACAGCTGTTTCCTACAAAAGTGCCAAACCACAGTTAAAATTTATGGAACAGCTGTTTTTTAACACTTCAAGCACATAGGACAGAGGCGGACTTAATGCCATAGCCATTTTTTACCAGTCAACCTTTGGGTGATGCAGAGACAAACAGTGGTAGGTGTATATCTTTCAAATATGAAAAAAACAATGGGGAAAATATTAACGTTGTGACGATACTGCTAGCTTTTTCCGAATGAACTCTCGAACTTTAATTTTAAAAGATTGGCGATTCGTGGCCATCAATTTTCTGTGTGTAAATTGTCTAAGTTCAGAATGATATTTGTACGTTGAATAAAAACTGCCTGTTATTTTAGAGGACACGCGATATTATGATGGCCTTTCTACTTCAATCCCTTATAACGAAAAATGTACGAGTTACAATTACAATATCAATACATAAAAATGAAATTTCAGTAAATAAACATATCACCCCCCAGCCAATACGTTACGCGGGTTGAAAAGGGTTGGAATAGACGTTAATATTAACGTGTTTCAACCCTTTAGGGAACCGTTCATTTTTGCCCTTTTTATGAAATATATTAGGAGTGTAATGTGTTCGGCGATCTAGATCGGGATTGAAAATGTGTTTAAATCCTTTGGAGATAAATACAAATCTGGTCAGAATAGGTCAGGCGCACTGACTGCTCCGCCACGAGCTTCTAGCAGCAGTCACGGAGTCTGGAATTGTGCCCTGTTGATGTCAATTTACTCGCCCCTCATCATCATCATTTCAGCCCTTTTAACGTCCACTGCTGAACATAGCCCTCCCCCAAGTGTCGCCACATTGACATAACATGGGGGGGTTTTGCCATAATCGCCACGCTTGGCAGGCGGGTTGGCGATCGCAGTACGGTTTTTACAAAAGCACAGAGAACGCTGCTGCCCATTCTCTGGCAAGTCCCTTAGTCGCCTCTTACGACACCCACGGGAAGATATGGGATGGTGCTATTCTTTACGTCCGACACCATACAGAACCGTCCGATACCATACAGAACGTTTACAACGTGAACGAGTACAACGTGTTGACGTTTGTACTCGCCCCTATTACATGCGATTTAAACATAACTGGCGAAATGTGTATGCACCGTTACGTAAACCTCTGCCTAACCGGGCACTACAGGCGTGATGTTTTGTTATGTTAAGGGTTCATTAAAAACATTACAGTAAGCTTTATTATTTCCCCTGTTAGCGGCTTTAGTAATAAGTATTCAGTGAACATTTCCGCTTGATAATTATTACGGTACTAAACACAGCCCTGAGACTGACAGACGGAGTTAATCTCAGAGTATCTTTACAGAAGCAAAGCTTTTAGGCTCGTTACTGTGAAGTTTATTCACGTGCACACAGAATCAAATTTGCGTACCGCACTTGTAATCACAAACACAACAGCTTGTAAAAATACGGGTATACAGCTGCATCCGGTTAGACTGAAAGTCGACCCAACATTGTTGGGAAAAGCCTGGGCAGATGATAATAACTTGCAATCAAAATCCGAAGCATTTGCATAGATACTGATATTATTTTTCATGCGTTTGAACTTTTTATTTGCTTGACAACATCATTAATGCCACTGTTTTTATTGATTTCTCAAGTTGAAAGATTATTAAGATTGTGTCATCATCATCATTTCAGCCGAAAGTCGTCCACTGCTGGACATAGGGCTCCCCGAAGTTTCTCCACATTGACGTAACATGGGGGGTTTTGCCATAATAGCCACGCTTAGCAGGCGGCTTGGCGATCGCAGTACCGTTGTCACAAAAGCACAGAGAACGCTGCTGCCCATTCTCTGGCAAGTCCCTTAGTCGCTTCTTACGACACCCACGGGAAGATATGGCATGGTGCTATTCTTTACGTCCGACACCATACAGAGCAAGATTGTGTGTTAAGCAATAAATCCTTATGATAAAAAAATGCTAGGATTTGAGTTTGAAATGTTATGTAAAATTATTGTGGAATGAATTTGGTAGACACCAAATTCAAATTCAAAGGTCGAAATACCGAATGCAATAAAAGACGAAAACTTGATGAAAATGCATAAAGTGAAAGTCAAATGAACTCAAAAGTCTCTCAAAGGTAAATAAAATATAAACTAAAGATGAAACAGCTCAGTTTTCACATGACTTATTCAAAGCTGGTGAAGTGCAGGTTTTCTTTTGAAAATCTCAGTCAAATATAGACAAGTCTCATCCCCGAAGGCAGTGATAAGCCGGTTCTACCCGTTTCAAACCGATTTATAATTCACGAACGAAGCAGACTTAAAGCCAACATTAGTAGTGTCACAGCAAAATGTTTACGTTTGTTAGGGCAGTAAGAACTCTTGGATGCCGAGGTTTAAACCTCGAAAACGAAAACGATGATTACCTTTAAAGCAAGTCATCATCATTCGCCTAGACTTGTCCCAACTTATTTGGGGTTAGCGTCCAGTTTGACGGGATACAGCCGAATACTAGTATTTTACATGGAACGACTACCAATCTGACCTTCGCAATCCAGGGACTCGGAAACACGGCACCCCGATATTACTAGTTTTTGACTTTAAAGCTTCGGATAGTCCGAAGCTTTAAAGTAACGCAAGTTTTACAAAACCTATAAAGTTCCCTTTCCTGGGACACAGACTCTTCGGAAGAGAGTTGTAACCCATCACATAGGTCCAGTGCGGGTTGATAAACTAGTTTAGAGAGAATAGAGTCTTCTTATTTTGGTTCTCTGTATGGTGTCGGACGTAAACAATAGCACCATCCCATATCTCCCCGTGGGTGTCGTAAGAGGCGACTAAGGGACTTGCCAGAGAATGGGCAGCAGCGTTCTCTGTGCTTTTGTGACGACCGTACTGCGATCGTAAACCCGCCTGCCAAGCGTGGCGATTATGGCAAAACCCCCCATGTTATGTCAATGTAGCGACAATTGGGGGAGGCCTATGTTCAGCAGTGGACGTCTTTCGGCTGAAATGATGATGATGATGATGAATTTTGGTTCTAGAACATGCCGCATTGCATGCTCTATACACATGCTTTCTATCATGCTGATGCTAGATTCATTCGCATTTAATTATATTTTATCTTTTTTCTTTACTAAGTGTAGTGCAAGTTAAAATGGGATTAAGATAAATGTTACAAATTCCTACTACTGTCTGTTTCTGGGCATAGACCGTCCCCAAGCATCACCTCAAACATCGCTCCACGTTGTCGCACTATCATTGTAAACGATAGGGATCTAAAAGGTCTACCCACACACACACCTGCACCTGCAAGCACCTTCAAATGACACACTACAAATTCTTTGTCCATAGTTTGAAAAGTCTCTTTTCCCAAACCTGATACAAAGTTTTCTTCAACAAAGAGATATTATATTCATACAAAATCCGCTTTCTTACAAAAAAATTTAACAACCTGTTGTTACGAGCACTATTGTTAAAGCCTTACCTACGTTGTAAGCTGTTATATTGTTGAAAATTCACTCATAATAAAATTCGTTAAAAAGGACTTCATCACAATAATTCATCAGCCTAGACTTTTCCCAAATCCAAATTTTGTTAGATTCGGCTTCTATCTAGAACAGAGGCAGCCGAAAATCTTTCACAACATTTCATCATCTGCTGACCAGCTATTTTAGAGTCGGCTCCAGTCTAACGGGATTCAGCTGAATATCAGTATTTTGCACACTTGCAGCGACTTCCTACCTTATGGAGGTCGATCTGCGGATGGGTGACCGATTACACAATGAGACCCCTCCTTGCCCCGGAAAGCACGTTAAACCGTTGGAGGAGCTGGAAAGACTGACGGTCCTACCAATGGGTATCCAGTTACCCAATAACTGACCGTACTTTATGTCATGGGTAGCAAACCTTACCTTTACTAATTTTTATTCGTCCACTTTAACCCTTTGCAGCATATACATTACCTTTTCCCAACTATGTTAAAGTCAATAATACTAGTAACGTCATATTTACCATGTTTATTATTCGTTTTGAGTTCCCGATATTTCGGCGCTGTTGCAAACGCCATGATTACGGATAAATCGATTATCATGGATCCGTGATCATGGTTTTTGCAACAGCGCCGAAATATCGGGAACTCAAAACAAATAATAAACATGGTAAATATCCCTTTACAAGTGTTGTTGATAGTGTTAGTGACCATGTCAGTTTAAAAACTTATATTTTAAAGTCGGTTTCTAGTCTTATCAGACGCAAATAACTTTTAAACATTGGTTGCGAGAATAATTAAAATTTTCTGGACAATACGTCTGCTAGCACCTTCAGCGAATACAGTTGCGATGTTCTCGTGTTTTTCTAAAGACAAAAGGAAACCTCACGTATGTTCCAAGAAATATAACTTTGTAGTTCAGACATTTATTACTCTACTCCAGCCAGTCTGTCTCGGGGCCTACTTACGATGGTTTTACTGGCGCGGCTAGACAAGACTGATTTATTTTTCATGCTAAAATAGCGGTCGGTATTGTGGGTACTGTGGCGACATCTAGGTGGGTTAAGACGTAACTATTGTTGTTATTGACACAGATAATATAATACTTTGCTGGTGAAGGAAACCATCACAGAGTCTTTTTCAGCGAGCAACTAGTTACTATGCCCCTCGATCACACAATACCAACAAGTTATATAAACCGAAGACGAATCTGACACTAACATCGAACAACAGTTATATCATGTGTATTAAATTGTATAATAGACTTCCAAGTGCCATAACGACACTCCCATTTGCGTATTTTAACACAAACATTAATTGATAAATGCTTTTATAGTGTATTTGAGTTCCTAGATTATAAGTTGTAGGTCATGAATTGTGTGTCAATGATTGTCACAATATGAATTATAACAAATTAGAATGAAATTATTATATTATTTTATTATTTTTTAAATATTGGATTTGATTTTATTACAATTTACTAACTGCATGCATAATTCAATTTAATTTACTTGTCATTAATATTATAAATAATTATGTAAAATTTGCACGCCGAAATTAATGGCAGAGTAAGAGATCTATAATATACTTATCTTTAAGAACCTTCTGTACCTTATTAAGGCGAATAAATGATTTTGATTTGATTTCACGTCGCGAGAAAACTTGGATTTAAAGCGAGTCTAGTAGTTTGTGAGTCTAGTCTTACAGAGAGGTATCGTATTACTAGTACCCTGATCTGGAGGTCAAATAAGCAGTTGCTCCATGTATTAAAGCCCGACAGTGAAAGCCGATCCAAAATAGTCACGAGAAAAAGACTTGGTAAATGAAAATGATCGAGTGCGGCCTAAGGACCCTTTCAAGATCTAGGGTAATGCGACAATAGCCCGCTTCTGCAAGCCATACCACGACTGCGACTTCTAAAACTGCGTTCGTCGATCGTGCCCACCTTGATTGAACCCTAAGGGCCACAAGGTCCACGATTAACTGACCCGCTATGAATCAGACAGGCTAATCTTATTACCACTACGTGAGCTATTCTCATACCGTTCGTGTCGACATTACAATTCCCCAAAGGGACCGCAAATAAAAGTTCTCTTCACAAGCTATAAGTTATTCAAGCCGGTGTATAATCTACTATTTATATACTTAGCTCGTGCTGTACTGCCATTTACGACTTATGTTCAGTATAATATTTAAGCTGCATTTACTGTAGACGGCACATTTTTATTTTTTTATGACTAGGTAAAGAACATGAAACTCTATTTCGTCCATCCGTCAGGTAATACAAAAATATTAGACATGTACTTTTTGTTTTATCAAATTAACTAAGTTGGTGAGTGGGGGCTCAAATAGGTATAAAATTAATTCAACCGTGACGTCATGCGCCATTTCAACTCATTATAGCTTAAATATATATCTTAACATATATTTGTTAATAAACTACCTGAACACAAAGCAAAAAAAACATTTGTCATCATTCCTTTTGTAGCCCGTATTACAGAACGTCCCTCGAGGAGCTCGTGGCTAAATAATAACAGCCGCACGGGTCGACCTTCAAGGTTAAGTCGTGCTTGCCGAGGTTGGTCCGTGGATGGGTGACCATACCTTCATACCGAATGTCCTCCGTGCCTTGGAAAGAACGTTAAACCGATGGTCCTGGCTGTCATCTATAGATCTTTGACAGTCGTTACGAGTAGTCAGAAGCCAAAAAGTCTGACATCCAGCCTTACCAAGGCAGCTACTGGTACTTGTAGAGGTCAGATAGGAATGTAAAATACTGGTACTCAGCTGCATCCGGTTAAACTGGTAGCCGACCCCAAGATAGTTTAGGAAAAGGCTAGGCAGATGATGATTACAGAACGTCCCTCAATACTCAAGCATCTGTACTAATCTATACTAATATTATAATCTATACTAATATTATAAAGCTGAAGAGTTTGTTTGTTTGTTTGTACGCGCTAATCTCAGCAACTACTGTTTATATATATGTATACTGTATACTATCCGATTTGAAAAATTCTTTCAGTGTTAGATAGCCAATTTATCAAGGAAGGCTAACGTTTATAATATATCATTATATAATAATAATAATAATAATAAAGCCTTTTTATTTCCTTAATAAAAAAAAAATCAATTTACAATAATATTCCGTTTACAATAGCATGCAATAGTATTAATATAATTCAAAAAAAAATCCTTTCCATAACTAAAAGGTATAAAAATTATTGACTGAAATTAATTTGATAAGGTTTTTTTTTTTTATATATGTTTATATTAAGGACCTCTCTATAGAGTAAAGGCCTCCTCCATTTTTCTCCACATAATTCTGTCACTCGCTTTATTTGTCCATTCTTTTCCCGCTGCTTTCAAAATTTCATCGAGCCATCTCTCCGCCGGTCTACCTCTGGTTCTCTTGCCTGTAGGTCCTTTCCATGATGTAATCATTTTTGCCCATCTATCTTCTTTCATACGTGCAATATGGCCGGCCCACTTCCATTTCAGTCTTTTACAGTGTTCTAGGGCATCAATTAAATTTGTTGTTTTTCTTATATCTGTGCTTCTCTTTTTGTGTGTCAACTTTAGATTTAGAATGCTCCGTTCCATGGCTCTTTGGGTTGTTAATATTTTGTTTCTAGTTTGTTTGTTGAAAATCCATGTTTGGGATGCGTAGGTAAGAGAAGGTAAGATACAAGAGTCCAACACAATTTTCTTCAGCTTCATTGACATATTTGACTTTAGAATTTCTTTCAGGGTCCAAAATTTATTCCAGGCCATGTTTACCCGTCTCGTTAACTCATCTTGGTGTCTAGATTTTTTAAATGACACTTGCTTGCCCAGGTATGTGTATTCTTGGACATATTCAAGTAAAACATTGTTAACGTGTATTGGTGCTTTTATGCTGTTTGTCATTATTTTTGTTTTATTTGTGTTTAGTTCTAGGCCAATTTCATTGCTGACTTTGTTTATTTCATTTATCATGGACTCTAATTGCGATGAATTCTCCGCGAATAGTATGATGTCGTCGGCGAATCTCAGGTTACTTAGAAAATGACCGTTGATGTCTATACCTTTGTTTTTCCACTTTAGTTTGCTCATGATGTTTTGCAGAACGGTAATAAAAATTCTGGGAGAGAGGGGGTCACCTTGACGAACGCCTCTACATATATCAATCTCTGTGCCTGTTTTGTCTAATATTACTCTACTTGTGCTTTTCTTATATATGTCTTGTATGAGCTCTATAGTTTCTGATGGTACATCGCATTCCTGTAAGGCTCTCCACATGCTGATATGGGATATAGAGTCAAATGCTTTAGCGTAGTCGATGAACGCTAGGTAAAGCGGGCGTTTCATTTCTTCGTATTTCTCTATAGTTAGGTCTAATGCGTGGATGTGGTCAACAGTTGAATACGTGCTTCTAAATCCTGCTTGCTCCACTGGCTGATGCTCTTCGGTGTATTTAGCAAGGCGTTTCTCGAGGCATGAAGCAAACAGCTTGTACAGATTAGATTGTAGGCTGATTGGTCGGTAGTTACTTATGTCAGTAGGGTTTCCTTTCTTGTAGAGAAGTACTATATCCGATTTCGCCCATTCAGTAGGAATTTTTCTTTCGTTTAGTATTTTATTGAACAGGGTGGTTAAAGGTTGTACTAGGAGAAATTTTCCCGTTGAAATGGCTTCGTTTGGTATGCCGTCTGGACCGTTGCTTTTTTCTCTCTTTAAAGACATTATCTTGGTCAAAATTTCTTGAGCAGAGAATCTTTGTATTGTAGCATCATTTTCCTGTACAGGTAGAATCTCCCTACTTGGCGGTATTTTGCAAGCGTAGAGATCTTTATAAAATTCAGTGGCCGTTTTAATTATTCCCGATCTGGAGAAAGTATCCTTGTTACAAGTAGAGTTCTTTTTCAGGCTAGGAATCCATTTTTTTGATGTTGTTAATTCTTTCAAACTTTTCTTCACACTTCCCGATTTCTTCAGATATTTTTCAATTGTCGCTAGTCTGTAATCTTGATATTCTCTTCTGATAATTTTGTGAATGTTTTTATATAAATAATTTTTCTCATTTTTCTCTTCCGTTGTTAGCTGTTTTTTATTTATTAATTCGTTTCTTCTTTTGATGAGGCTTTTGGTTCTGTCTGAGATAATGTAGTGTCGTTTTATATTTGGGTTGTTATTACGTATAGACTTTAAACTTTTGTCGATTGCTTGCTTAATTTTCTCGTAGTACGTTTCTACATCATCATTTTCTTCTAGTATTCTGTTTGAAATGTGCAACTTTAAAGCTTCAATGTATTTCTCTTGCTCGTCTATGGTCGTTAGTGAAAAATTTTTACTTTTGTAATTGGCTCTAGATTTTCTGGTGTTGGTTAACATTACAGTACTTCTCACAAGCCGGTGGTCGCTAGGGTACGATAGATTGCTTATCACTTCAATGTTAGTAATTTTATTTTTTAGGTTTGACAGTATATAATCTATCTGGCTTTTATTTTTATTCGGGGAAAGCCACGTCCAAATGTTCTTGCTTTTCTTTTTGAATAAGCTGTTGATGACGAATAAATTATTTTCCCAGCAAAACTGGAGTAGAGTTTCACCTCTCTTGTCTCTTCTTCCGAAGCATGAGTTTCCCAATATTCTGTCTTCTCCTTTAATTTTTTGGCCAACTCGGGCATTAAAGTCACCCATGATTATAATGTTTTTACTGCAATGTTTAAGAGATTCCTGTGTTCGGTCATAGAATTCTTTTGTTTCTAGTTCGGTTGCGTCACATGTCGGTGCATGAACCTGGACGATGGATAGATTTGTATTTCCAAAATTCAAGTGTAGTATGCAGATTCGTTCGTTGATTGCAGTGAAACTTTCTATGCTGTTTTTGAGGTGTTTTTTAATTAGGAAACCAACTCCATATTGGCCTTTAGTCTCACCAAAGTAACAGAATAAATGGTTTTCGCTTTCTTCTATATTATAGCCTGTGCGTCTGATTTCTGATAGACCTATGATATCATATTTAATAGTTGATACTGACTGCTTGAACTCTAGTAGCCGTTCATCTGATAGTAATGACCGAGCATTATATGTACATATGTGTAGTGGGTGGAGTGGAGGGTTTTGGTCTGTGACCCCCGCGGTGACCGGCCGTGGTGGGGGACATGGAGAGGTCGTTTCTTTGTGTCATTTCTTGGATAATAGATGTTGCGATGGAGATTTAATATCTGTATTTTCCGGTTTCTTTTTTACTAAATATAGATCCATTTTATTTTTCTTGCTTGGGTTTTTAGAAATAATTTCTTGTTCTCTCTCAACAACCGTAACTGCTTCCGGAGACTGCGATAAATTTCTCTTTTGACGTTCATGTTGAGTGTTACCATCTCCAGGTAGAATTACTAGTTTGTTGTATCTTATAAATGCCCTTTTTCCTTGTTTTAGTTCTTGTTGTAACTGGGTACTAAGCTTCTTTCTTTCTTCAAGAACTTCCGGGGGGAAGTCTTCTTTAATGTAAAAATTACCGGATTTTTGCAGCATTTTTTTGTTTTTGAGTAATTCTATTTTTTTCCCCATGGTAGTAAAAGTAACAATTATGGGTCTTATCTTTTCAGATTTTTTTCCCATGCGCGATACATACTCAATATCTCCTTTTCCGCAATCTATTTTCATAATATTATTTATTATGTCCAAAAGGTTATTTTGTAAGGCAAAGTAGCTATTTTCAGTTTCTTGTACTCCGAAAAAAATAATATTTCTCTTTCTTATTATTCTTTCAAATTTTTGAATTTTTTGTGCTTGTTCTTCTGCAGTTTTTTCTAACTGGTGTTGTCTGGATTCAAGTATGATAAATTTTTCATCTATGTTTTTATTTATACTGTTCGGAATACTCTCTTTCATTTCTTTTAGCTCCCTTGATTGTTCATTGAATTTTGCTTGTAAATCTTTTAACAGTTCTGTGATTTCTTCCATTTTTTATTTGTTTTCCTGCCCTCTAGCGAAACACTGTGGTACTAGCTTCGATTTTGCCCTTAGCTAAATTGACGTTGAAGATCGCGTCTATGAGATCTAAAAATAGTTCTTCCGATTTGTAACAGATGTCGCTTTTCTCAACTATTTAGAAATATCGGATCGATGATTGTGCGTTTTTGCAATTTTTAGGTTATTTCGTTCACAAATTAACTTGTTCTTGTTTTTTCACAATGTTATTATAATTGTCACACACTGTTTCACTCTCAGTATTTTTATTTCTAGTTGTATGTTTGGTGTTTATGGTTTTATGGTGCGATTTGTGCACACAATAAGTTGGTAATGTTTTAACACTTTTAGCACTTTATTATGAACTTTCATGAGTCAATACATATCAACATTTATTTAAAATGTCTTATTTTCACTTTAATTTGCTTTTTGATTGAGTTTTGCACTGTTTTGTAGGGTTTATTTATTATTTTAACACGATACGCACAGATCCGTTGTTTACTATGACGAAAAAACTACTGAATATATCATTACGCTACCACAAATAGAAGCGGAGCAGCAATGAATAATGTTTCAAAATCGGGGAAAATGTGACGCAGACGAAGTTGCGCGGGACAGCTAGTTACTTATAACTAGACTAAATTCAAATCATTTGATTGTTTGAAACTAGTAGTTATTCACATTGCAATAAGGTTACTGCTGAGTTGCTACAGTCAGAGATAAAATAACTGCGAGAAGAAAAGTGAACTTTAGCATTGAATATTTCAGTAAACAATCAACACAGTTACTCCTACTTACTATTACTATTTTACTATTTAGCTCTGTTCATGAGCTTCTAGGTTCACTGTCGCCGTTCTTTAGAGATAAAACATTTCGAGGCCACTTGTTGATTGCATTGCTTATTCTTGTTTTCGTAATTACAGTCTGATTTACGTAGTAAAGAGGAAATAGTTCTGAAAACATGCTTTTTGTTCTGAGAAAAAGCAATCTATGATAGCTGTCATATTTCATGCCCGTGATTTTTCACCTGTTGACCTGAAAGGGGTCAACTTGGGGTCAACAGAGTTTTTTATCGTCACTTGGAAACCTCTATGTACACAGTTTCCAAGTGACGTTTAAGTCCCATATAATGAGGAATCAGCCTATTGCAAATGAAAAAATAAAGACAACGGATTGTGACATGTAAACTGCTGGCTAAGAAATCGGAAACCCATGACCATACGAATAGACTTCATCTAAGCCAAATATTCAGAAGCCAACGTGTTGAAATATTGTACCGTAAGCAGATATCTAATGAAAAATCTCTGGTTGACACTTCCTCAGTAACCGCAAAGTATTTTTAATACGAGTAGTTTTTTTACCACCGTTTGTAACGCTATCAGATCTCGTTCCAAAAACTACCCGCGAATAATAGCACAAATTTTGCTTTATTGAAAAAACTGTGAAGGCGGATGCGCGTCGCTGATTCGGAAAATGGGACAAACGCCGCGAGCTATCAACAAATACGGGGGTTGGGTCATGCGCGTAACGTTTGAGTCATGTGAGGAGTAATCTGTGTTGAGGACAGCTTATCTACTGTTGGCATTGAAATAGGACTGGCCTTGAATTGTGTCGTACATTAAGGCCCCGTTCTACAGCAGGCTCCTGCTAAGTTACGCACGTGTAATACACCTACTCGAAAGTAATTAAATACTTAATCAACCAAGCATTCTTTACGTCAAATTAAGACAGTGCAAACAAAAAAATAATAATAATATAAAAAAAAATATTATTGCTGGGAAACGATACTGGCAGATAGCTAATGCTATCACGATTAACTTAGGCTAATTTGATTTTAGAAATCGTTAATATAATCGTATTCAAAAAGGGAAGTGTTATTTTTATAATAATTTCAAGACGAAGGTCGTGAGACAGCTAGTCTATCTATATATCTATTTATATAAATAAATTATAATAAACGCACTTGAGGACGGCTAGACTGAATTAGCAGTTTTTTTTGTTGTGCGCGTAAGTAGGCAGCTACTTACCTACTTCACGTGCTTCAAGTGCTGATCCTCTAAATTTCAATTAATCTTACGCATTCAAGATCTGTTCCAACACCGACTGCCTGATGTTTTCATGGAATCTAATATTGTTCCGTAAAGAGGCTGCCTTTCTGTTTGACAAAGTTTTAATTCGACAGTTACCTACTTGCTCGGAGAAATGACAAAGGGTTAGTCTTGATTTTTTTAAGGTTGGTTTCTAGGGTTCCGTACCCAAAGGGTCGGCTCCGTACCCAAAGAGTCAAACGGGACCCTATTACTATATAAGATTTCGCTATCCGTCCGTCCGTCCATCTAGGCTAGTTGAAATTTGTACAGATTATGTATTTCTGTTGCCGATAACAAATACTAAAAACAGAATAAAATAATATTTAAGGGAGGTCCCATACAAAGTGTTTTTTTGTTCGTTTTTATAAATAATGGTACGAGACCCTTCGTGCGCGAGTCCGACTCGCACTTGGCCGGTTTTTTGTTTATTTGTGTTGTATGTATTTTACTTGTAGATTTTTTACAGTCGTTATACAAGTCGGACAACCAGTCTTACTAAGGGGCATTGTGTTCTCATTAACTGTGTTGTGAAGGTCAGATAGGCAATCGCTTCATATAAAACACTGGTATTCAGCTGCATGCAGTTAGACTGTAAGCCGACACTAACAGTTGGGAAAAGGCTAGGCAGGCAGAAGTATGTAAATGGTAGGTACGTTTCTCTAACCGTGCGTGACGTGACGTAGGCCTGGTGTCTACCACAGGGCTGCACGTCACGTCAAATCAGATACTATGGTCGGTGCCGGGAGTAGTTAATCTATATTATAGATACACTGTCCCACAGCTCGCTGTCCCTAATTTCAACTGTCAGTCTCAACAAATGGCGGAAAGTTGGTAGGTGAAGCGTAATCTGCACTGGTGCTTGGTGGCGCTGGTCAGCCTGTGATATACTTAGTAAGTTGTGGTATCAACGCTATCAACGGATTGCCATTGAACCACCACTCAACCACCACCAACCACCACCATCAACCAACCATTCAACACCACCACCACCATTCAACCACCACCACCACCACCACCACCACCAACCTCACCATTTCAACTATAAATAATCGCGTTAATGCTTAAAGTACCGCAGTTTGAAGGAATCATGCCCTCTATGTCGATTACCACTGTCGATTCGCAAAACAAATGACAGTTTGAAATACCATCATCATTATCTGCCTACCCTTTTCCCAGCTATGTTGGGGTCAGCTTCCAGTCTAACCGGATGCAGCTGAATACCAGTGTTTTAAATGAGGCAACTGCCCATCTGACCTCCACAACCCAGTAAGTGGATAATATGATACCTCTTGGTAAGACTGGATGTCAGACTTTTGGCTTCTGATAACTCGTAACGACTGTCAAAGATCTAAAAATGACTGCCGGGACCAACAGCTTAACGTGCTTTCCAAGGCACGGAGGAAACTCGGTATGTAATTTTTGTCACCTATCTACGGATCAACATCGGCAAGCACGGCAAAGGACAGTGAGGTTAACCTTAAAGATCGATCCGTGTGGCCGTTATTATTTAACCACCATCCACCACCATTAGTGAGCTCCTCACTGGTAACATGATACCCCTTGGTAAGTTTGAAGTACAATATCACACCATATGAAACACCATTATGTTCCAATTCAGATCTATAATGAACGTAATCCTTTTCAGAGGTAAACTCTTCTGTTCAACAATTTCTGTGGAAGCCATATTTAATTTGCGTCACATTAATTATTCAGGGACTTAAAACGACCGGTGAACTGTAACTTTTGCTTCACACCGGGTGCTAAGTGACGTCATCAGTTTAATATTATACAATATTAACAACATCGGAGTCAACAGAGTTCAAGTCTTTACGGGCAGTCAGAATCTGACAACTAGTCTTACCAATGACTACCGTGCCCAGTTATTGTTGCACTAAGATTGGCAGTAACTCCAGCTGCATTCGGTAAGACTGGAAGCTGACCCCAATGTAAATCTCCATCAATTTTGAAGTTTTGGTTTCTATAACTAAGCAACGAATAACGACCAAACACCTTCAGCTCTATTGATGAGGTTTCTTACCATATCCGAGGGCCGGGAGGGAGAGATAAAGTCACTCATTCAGCGAGAATAATGGTGAAAACGTCAAAAATGAAAAAAGAGAACTGACATAAGCTTAGGAAAAATATGTTAATCCTGTGCAAAATTATTTTTAAACGAATTCAAAAAAAGGTTCCGGTTACGTATTCGTCCAAAATCTATTTTATTTATGTGCCTACTCCGATTTAACCGTGACTAAAGGTCCGATAAGATTATTTTTTCAATTTTCATTAATTTGATTAACTTTGCTTTGATAGCTTACAAGTTGTCCTTTATAATAAGCATTTTTTCATCTTCGTCTTTGTGGATAATGTGCTAATATCTGCTAGTTACAAAATAAAATTGGTACATGACAAGGATTTGTGTGAGATACCACAACTAAAAAGGGTAAGAAAATACGAAACGTTTTAAAAGCAATCGCCTTAAAATTAGCATTTAGGCATACAAGTATCCATAATTCAAAAAAATACAAGATGTTTTTTTGCATCCTCGTCATATTCAAAAGGTAACTATGCCAACGATTCTCGGCCCGAATCAATAATAAAATGGGTATAATTATTTATTTTTTCTTGTTGACTGTAATCGGTAAGTGTGAACCATCCGTGTTTTAAACACGGCCCGTCTGATCCTCGCCTTATAACCTCGCTTACACACAAACAAAAAATCTCAAACGTTTATTCGATAATTTCTTATTCCTTATAAGACGTTAAGGGGGTTATTCTGTAATAATGACAAATTTTGACAACAAAAAAGCAGTGTTTTTAATAATTAACTGGGTACCGTTATTTATTTTGATTATTTAAATATTTTTGTGACAACATCCTGAATTTTGACAAGGATGCAAAACAACACCTTGTATAATTAATTATAAAAAAAGAAAATGCTCCCCAACTTCACACAAAATAAATGACCAGCATGTTTTTAATTACAAGCGTTAACTTCAGGAAACACTGAGTCACGGTCATAGACACAATAGTCTAATGACTGTCTGGAAGTAGAACAAAAACTGTGAAGTCAGCGCCAGGGTAGGATGACCTGCGACGTTCCAAGGTGCTTTGGAACGAGGCTGTTGTTGAACGTAGGGATGGTCTGCCAATGAAATTACGAACTTGAGAGTTGCAGTTGAGTATGCAATTTTATTTGCAGAAAGGTTGTTATGATCTGCTTAGTTTTGCCTATCGATGGTGTCTGAGGAAGCCTGGTACCTGGTAATCTGGTATCTGCTTAGCCATTTCGCAATTATGTTAAGGGTTTTCCAGTCTAACTAGATGCAGCTGGATACCTGTACTTTTTGAAGCGACCGTGTATCTGACCTCTACAACCCAGGCACTGCATAACCAGCTCATATGGGTCAGGCCTCCTCTGTGATAGGCAGTTGACCGCCACACGTGACGCGGACCCAGTGTGGATTGATGTCGGTGACCGGTTCCTTCACGATGATTTCCTTCACTGTTTGAGAGTAATGTTTAGTAAATAAAGTTCCTTTCTGTGTTATATGACATGACTTACGACACGAAAGTTGAGGCCGTTACCACGGAGCCACGACTGCTCATGAGTTACTGGCATCTCTCTCCAGTGTTTTCGGATCTTGTCTCATCGGACTATGGGTAAGAAAAGCGACAGTTCACCTGTGTTTGCGAACATACTTCTTCACTATAATATCTTCCGCACCGAAGGCTTCCTTGGCCAAAATTCAGTGAGAAAGACAATAAAACCTGGCAACCCTAACGGTTGCTATTTCGGGGCTCCAAGAACACTGGTCGGGGACCTCGCCTCAAACTTGGTAATTGGATTCAAAAACTTTGTATTGATGAGGCAATTCGATAACTTTGCAAGCGCCAGAGAGTTCGTGCCTTAGAGCATTTATTGAGTTTTTTGGCGCCTGACGTTGTGGAAAGGCACCTTTATAAAGTACTTTAGTAGGTACATTCGAAGAAGGAGGTAAATAAGTATACAGGCAAAGCAGTTTATTTTTGAACACTTTGAACCAATCTAGGAGCCTGTGCTTAGTACTCAAGTCTCTCATGCCTCTATATAATATGCCTATTGTATAAAAGATATGTAAGTCTGATAAAGTAAAGTCTTACCATCATCATTATCAACCTCATTTCAGCCCCAAAGACGTCCACTGCTGGACATAGGCCTCCCCCAACGCCCCCAAATCTTACCAAGGGGTATCGTATTGCGAAGTGTACTAACTAGGCTCTGAAGGACAGATAGGCATTCGTTCCTTGTAAAATACTGGTATGAGCTTCATCCAGTTAGACTGCCGACCCCAACATAAATGGGAAAAGGCTAGGCAGGCAGATGATAATGATGATTGTAAGTCTAATAAAGTTATTTCAATGGTGGAACTGTATTAGACCACGAGTCCCCTAATTTACGCACTTATCAGTGTGTGTCAAGGAAACAATCGAGATACCTCTGAGACTTTTTATTAATATAAGTGGAATTAGGATCATGGAGAGATGATTATTTTTGGATTTAATACTTTACGGTTCGGTTAACTGTACCATGCGGAATATTTTAGTGCATTTCAAGGTTTTGATTTGCTGTTACTGCAGTTAACGAAACTAAATTAAATGTTGAAACTACTGTTATAGCATAAAAGGAACTTTCGGTTATAAACCTCCAACCGATCAAGAATTAATAAACAACGAAATTATTTAGGAAAAAAAAGCTGTTCCTCTTGATAATTTTTTTATCATTTTCAACACTTACGAATCAACCGTTGTATTATTATAGTATGTACTCGAAACTTTTCGATGTTTGCTAGGTGTAATTGAAAACTGACATGTTATTATATTTCTTCTCAAAATATAAAGAAGAACTTCGTGATCATCTTCGGCTTCAAGAGCTTCATTGTAAACCCCAGATTACAAATAATATTGCTTAATACAGTTTTCTTTGCCAAATCAGCCCAACAAATACCGAAATCAAATGCAATCTCCATATTTATTTAAAACTTACCAATTTCAGTCTTAAAAAGGCGAAAACGTAAACTCTGAAATAAACAGCATTTCGTACTGCATTCCACAATTTATGGCGAAAGTTGTTCTAGAGCGGTTGGCTCGTCAGCTGTGTACCTCTCTGCTGGCTCCCTTCCAAGATAACGCAATAACTAGAACTATTCTCTTACAGTTTAACTGAAAATTTTCTCAAAATGGCTAGTCGGCTTGCCACAACCACTAGCAAAAACGTAATAGGTTTTAAAAGTAAAGGAGTTTTGGAAATGTATTGGATTGAGAGCTTTAGGTTTTAAACACAGTTAATTTAAACGTATCAATAGTACTGGAAACTGGTTATAATTTAAACGTAAAACCTAAACATGATTTGTTCGAATAGAAGGTACTGCAGACACTCGTCTGCAGTACCTTCTATTCGAACAAATCATATCAAAGTCTGTCATCAACCGAGCATAAATTCTGAGTCTGGGCTGCTACGGAGTAATTGCTGGTGGGAAAACCCAATAATCTTATGCTCGACCTGGGAATCGACACCGAAATCTCATGCTCCGCATCAATGCTATACGCGACCACCAACGACTCAGCCTATCTAATTTTCTGAAGTTTCAATCGGTTAAAGCTGAGATGGTACAATCTACGCGGCCTATTGCACTCGACTGCTGGCCATGAGGATCTCCCAAGCTGTGTCATAGCATCCTGATCTCCGTTTCCTGCATCCAGTCTGTTCCAAAAACCTTTGAAATGGAGGTAAAGATGCTGTTCACCTCTGCTCATTCCTATGAAGAACACAGCCGTGATCTTATATTTATGCAAAGTTTATATAAAAGCTCTGCAATTTGCCTAATGCTATTGCTCCTTTCTCAAGCATTTGAAGCATTTAATTTATCTTAAGTATGAGGTTTCTCAGTCCATAAGCAGAAGATTTTCGTTGGAGGCATTCCATAATGACATGCCGGGAGGAATCAAATTCCTGAAATCATGAGACCGCATTGCTTGAATTTTGGGAAATTTACAAGAATTTGTATTCATCCTTTAAGATATTAGAGGGGCAGATGGGGTAATTCTAGGGGGTTTGGTATTTTCTATACTTACCACCAGTGCCATCAAATCGAACAATACTTATTGTATTAAATTCGTATTAAGATTTTGAGGTCATTGCAAGATAAATTGAAAGGACGTTGTTTGTATTGGTATGGACATGTAATGAGGAGGGATGAATGGATGATTAAGCGGGATAAGAAGGCCAAAGAAAAGATGGATGGATGGTGTGAGGAAATATATGGAAGAGAAAGGAGTAAATGGTGCTGCGACGTCTGACAGGGGAGGGGAGAACGGAAAAAGTAAACGTGTTGCGCCGATCCCAAGTAGAATAGGACAAGGGCAGGAAGATGATGATGATGTACCAAAGAGACAAGCACAAATGCAGTAGAGAGCACGTCAGTAATAACAAAGAGACTAGCACACATGCAGTAGACCGCACGTCAGTAATAACAAAGAGACAAGCACACATGCAGTAGACCGCACGTCAGTAATGACAAAGAGACAAGCACACATGCAGTAGACCGCTTGTCAGAAATAACAAAGAGACAAGCACACATGCAGTAGACCGCACGTCAGTAATAACAAAGAGACAAGCACACATGCAGTAGACCGCATGTCAGTAATAACAAAGAGACAAGCACACATGCAGTAGACCGCACGTCAGTAATAACAAAGAGACAAGCACACATGCAGTAGGCCGCATGTCAGAAATAACAAAGAGACAAGCACACATGCAGTAGACCGCATGTCAGAAATAACAAAGAGACAAGCACACATGCAGTAGACCGCATGTCAGAAATAACAAAGAGACAAGCACACATGCAGTAGACCGCACGTCAGTAATAACAAAGAGACAAGCACACATGCAGTAGACCGCACGTCAGTAATAACAAAGAGACAAGCACACATGCAGTAGACCGCATGTCAGAAATAACAAAGAGACAAGCACACATGCAGTAGACAGCACGTCTGTAATAACAAAGAGACAAGCACACATGCAGTAGACCGCACGTCAGTAATAACAAAGAGACAAGCACACATGCAGTAGACCGCACGTCAGTAATAACAAAGAGACAAGCACACATGCAGTAGACCGCATGTCAGAAATAACAATGAGACAACAACAACACAATTAGGGTATAACAGCCAGAGGCTTGGTGATATCCAGAAGATGTCAGGGAAGACCTGGTTGAGACTACAAACCAGAAAAGAATGGTATAAAAGAAAGGAGACCTATACAGCAGCAGCGAAAGGAACATAGCTGCCATTCAATGATAATGAGTACACAAAATAAAATAAAAAACACGCCCACATTAAAAACATCTAAAATACGAGGTGGAATCTTCTCGTAAATGATATGCAGACTCAAGTTAGTATGTGATCGTATTAGCCGCGCGAGTACGCACAAACCTTCAAACTAGTTTATTTCAGTTTCAGCAACAATTTTTGAGTTGTTCCTAAATATGTAGTATGAGAATTTGCTTGTTCTCGTTTTAGAAGCAATATTATTCGTTGTTGTGGTGGATTACAGAAATTGCTATGCTATTTTGACTTTAGAAACTAAAGTTGGTACCACCTGCTGGTTAGAAGCTGAGAGTCTGACAATCAGTCGTACCAACCAATGGAAATTGAGTTCCAGAGATCAAAAAGGTTAAGAGGAGGGAAGACCAAATAAACAATGTGTGGACTGTGTGAAAGATGATATGGCTAAAAAATGGTTGACTCACGATGACGGCCAATAGAGAAGTATTTTGTTGTTATCCCTATAAAGTAGGATAAGGGCAGGAGAGAGCAGCGGTGGCCTAGTGCTGGGAGCCCCGACTTACGAGTAGTAAGCCTTGGGTTCGAACCCAGGCAGGCGCATTACTTTGTGTAATTTATTTCATCATCGCTGCTTTCTAAACGGTGAAGGAAAACATCGTGAGGAAACCGGCATGTCCTAGAACTAAAAATTCGAAGACATGTTACATCTACCAACCCGCACTGGGGACGCGTGGTGGATTACAGCCCACTCTGACTCATAGAGAGGAGGCCTGTGTACCAGCAGTGGGAACATTATAGGCTGATGATGATGATGATGCAGGGCAGGAGAATTATGTTGAATTGAAGACATCCTACTGTTTTCATCATACAAGATAAAAAAACGTATCATAAACACGTTAAATTCGCCCTTGATCTGTCACGTGAGTACTCACACGCACTTAATGCAGGCTTACGGCATTAAATATTAATGTAAACATAAGCTGTACAAAATTGACGAGGTAATATAATTTGAGCACAATCATAGAGGGCGCACTCCCATATCTCGGCGCACATGAGCCTCGTAGCAATCTAGTTAGTGTTAATGCGATGAGCAGAACTAGACGAGCGGGTTGACTTCCACGAAAGAATATTAGAATATTACAACTGCTACCTACTGACGTTAATCAAAAAGCCGCTTAGCTTAAGTGGGCTTGCCAGTCCACAGCTGCTTTATGTACAATGAGCTGTGCATCAACATATCCAATTTGTGGAGCCCTGACAAAGCCAGAAGACTTCGTGGCAGGCTCGTAAAAGATGACAAACCTAGTTGGACTATACCACAACCAATAGTTCCCATTTGCCCTGGCTCGAAAGAACTGGAAGTTATGGCGAGAGTCCCAGCAGGATGATAACGAGTTACAGTAACTTCTGCTTGCCATATGTGACATCACTAATAATAGCTACAGAATATAAAGATAATATAATAGTTTAGTTAAAAGAAGACCGTTGTGTTGAATATTCCGAAGACATAATTTCCTTGGAACTGGACACTACTGAAAGTCTCAAACTTTTCGCCTAATTCTGGGCCGATTTAATTCAGATTGCCATCCATCATCATCCGATGTTCCATCACTAACAATAAAATCGTACGTTTTTCCTGCGTACAAAGTAACAACCGCAGCGTTTTCCCGTTCGTCTGCTGAAACGTAAGAGCGTGCAATGCAGCCTTCAATCCGTTTAAGATAATGCTTTTAGCTCGCATCGACCTGGCTTTTATTTTTAAAGCCCGCTGTCTTGCTTTATTCTTAGTGTGCTAATGGAACTTGACATTGAATAGATATCTTCGCTTTGCTTGTTGAGAATGTATTAAGTTTTTAGAATAAAATATGTGAATGAATATAAGAGAAGACTCCGTGAAAGATGCAGATTTTACTGTAATGACGGCTATAGATGGATCGAGTATACTGCACCGTTCTTAAATAAATTGGCGATAATTACAGAAGGCTAATGATCATCAATCAATGTGGCATTAAGTCGGATCATTTTGTTCAAACGTTCATTGTGTTCTAGCAATATTTTGTTCAAACGTGCACTATGTTCGAGCAATATTTTGTTCAAACGTTCATTGTGTTCTAGCAATATTTTGTTCAAACGTTCATTGTGTTCTAGCAAGATTTTGTTCAAACGTTCATTGTGTTCTAGCAATATTTTGTTCAAACGTTCTTATGTTCTAGCAATATTTTGTTCAAACGTTCACTATGTTCTGGCAATATTTTGTTCAAACGTTCATTGTGTTCTAGCAATATTTTGTTCAAACGTTCATTGTGTTCTAGCAAGATTTTGTTCAAACGTTCATTGTGTTCTAGCAATATTTTGTTCAAACGTTCATTGTGTTCTAGCAATATTTTGTTCAAACGTTCATTGTGTTCTAGCAATATTTTTTTCAAACGTTCATTGTGTTCTAGCAATATTTTTTTCAAACTTCATTGTGTTCTGGCAATATTTAGTTCAAACGTTCATTGTGTTCTGGCAATATTTAGTTCAAACGTTAATTGTGTTCTAGTAATATTTTGGTAGGCTGGTTGTTGTGCTGATTTGTTGACGATTACGAAACCTTCAGTCGTGATTTAAAAGGCCCTAAATAAAATTATTATCACTGATTGTAAGGTTTATTTTCTTTACACTTGTAATCTGGATTATGAAGTCCGTTGTTGGTCTAACATGTGCAACTTTACGAAAAAAAAAATGCCTGAATATAAAACAATATCATAAACAAATTCCTTGGCAGAACCAACCCTGTTATAAATACCCCACCTTTGAAGTAACGCACAGCCTACAGAAAAAAATAGGACGAAATGCTGGCCACTGAGCAATTAGGTCGAGTAGTCAGCGAAGTGAGAACTTCGCCTATTTTGACATACATTGCCGGGATTATTCTGATGGTTTGACATCGCTGGTCTAGTGGGGCAGCAATGATGCAATCGACTTTTTATTGAGTAGGGTCGAGTACATTTTTGATTTGTTTTTGGATTTAGAAATAGGCTGCCGGGTTCTTCCGTCTTTTAATAGATTTTAGATCATTCCGGGTGAAGTTTGTAGGGATAGCGTTTGTTAGGGTTAAAAGGGTGTTGTTATACGTCATTTCGAGCTAGAGTTATTCAAAATAGTGTTCTTCAAAGATACAGTAATCTGATTATAGGTATGTAGTTAAGCTTAGGACTATTGCTGGCTTAGCCTAGGCAGTCTACTATGTTATGAGAGGGAATTGCCCGTTATCCAACACGTGGCCCATTGCGGGTTGGTGCATATTGCCTAAAACTTTTAGTTCTGGGAAATGTCAGTTTCTTCATGATGTTCCTATAACAGTTTGTGAGTCATGGTAATGAAATTAGGTAAATTTGAAGACATCCACCTACCTGCACTGTGCCCGCGTAGTGATTACGGGCCATTCCCTCTTACCGAGTCCCAGCTGTGGGAACATTATAGACCACTTCATGCTATGGTGACGAATTTGGTCAAGGAAATGGGTCACAATTTTTTTTTATCAAGTTTCAGTTTTAGTCGAAAAGCAGAGGCTTTTTTACAAAAACAAAACATTTTAAAACTCAACATTGCTTTTTTCCTCATTCCAATTCAATTACAAACGACTCTCGTCTCAAAGTTTTCCCTTGATTCCGAAACTTGATTAATTGAACCACCAACCAATTACACTGCCTACCGACATTGGCAGCAAGACAAGGCACACATCGATCACTCAGTTGGACCACTGGCACAAATCAATGAACATCCCTGCCCACAGTGGAAGACAGGAACATGACGAATGACAACTGTGTAGTGACAGGTAGCCATCTTGTTTTAGAAATAGACAAGATGGTTTTCGTCGTAATTGTGGTATTCGTTTGTCTTGAACTTATATTCTTGGCTATGAAATGCAGTCCAAATGGAACGTTATTAACTCTTTCAAGATTTAACCTCCTAATTTCTAAAAATATAGGGTTTTTGCACAACCTTGGATTTTATGGCACTCTGTCAAAATTAGCGATCTTTATAAGAAGGTTGTTGATGAGTGCCACTCAGCCACTGCCACTGAAAGGTCAGGATTAAAATGATTATGAAATAACTGTAAGAACTTAGAGCTATCTGAAATAGTGTTTCTAAACTTAATTCTGTCTCTCGAACACATTTTGAATATCCATGTTTGAAGTGTAGAAAAGTACTCTAATAAGAGTTTGGAGAATATTACCTAGTAACATCAACTATGTAATCCCCTATGGCCACCTTCTAGGGTCAAACATAATAATGTCCGTCGTTAAACTAAAGTACCGTCGTTTACAAAGAAGACGTAGGGGCCTAGACAAAACGTGACAATCGCTTTCAATCTGTTCCTTAGTCTATCCTTGTCTGGATGACCCTTGTTGATGTTCTTTTAGATAGAGCTATTAGCTACATTTGTATACTAGCTGTCCCGCGCAACTTCGTCTGTGTCACATTTTCCCCGTTTTCGCAACATTTTTAATTGCGCTCTCCGCTCATATTGGTCGTAGCGTGATGATAAATAGATTTAAACCATCCAGGGCGCCACCCAAACGCATACATAAATAATCATTCAAATCGGTCCAGCCGTTTAGGAGGAGTTCAGAAGATATAAACTAATGGCTTATACCTTATTGTATAAACCATTCGCTTACTATCCATCAATAGTAAACATAAACTTTTTGCCACGAATAATTGATAATGGTGGGTAAATCCACCAACAAATAAGTTATTCAAAACGAGTGTTGTTTAATAAAACTCTTACTCAAAACCCTCATTACCGAGCCCAACTGATCCTCATCTGAAGGTACAAGCAGCAAACTTTACGGTCTACCCGTGTGACCCCTTCCGAGGAAGATATTGCACCCTCAGGCAGAACCGACTCCTTGAAACTTTGTGGTTCTGAGTTGATGAGATTTATTTAATTGGTACAGGTTGACCAAACACGAGATAGATATAAATTTGAGTCACGAATATTTAAAAGAACCATCAGAAATAATTTTGATTGGTAAATTTGAAAAGTAAGTTTAAGCGAAACTATTAAAGTTGTTAAATCTACCTTAGGCTCAGTGCGCACTACGAAAAATCGTTGCAATTTATAAAATACGAAACTAAATCGCAAACTTGTTCCACAAATTGCAAACGATTTCTTTTCGTAGTACGCGGACTTTAGTAAATTAGTTTTGTTCACAGATTTGCGATTATTATGATCCTCAACGATTAAATTTGTTTAGTTGTTTAAACAAAAACATTGTGAAAAGGTACACCACGTGCCACCTACATGATGAAGAAATTAAACAATTTAGTGCGCCATGCGTACGCAAACTAAGTTGTTTGTCGGTACACTTTGAGAACATAATTACGTAAACTTACTGTTGGAACACATTATTGGAATACCATCAGGGAGCAGGATCAAACACGGTTTAATTATATAAGTTATTAATTACGCTACTGTTCTCTAGGGGTTGGTAGGAGTCTTGATGTACAATAATTATTGTGTAATAGGTATTATGATAACATGCAAAACTATCCTGTTCTTTTTATGTCTATTTTTTCTAAACTTTTTAGTGAATAATTTCTCAGTAGCAGCCACGGAGCCTGGATTTGTGCCCGGTTGCCGGCAAAAGGCTCGCCCCCTATCACATGGGACTTAAACATAACTGGCGAAATGTGGGTGTACTATTAGTTACACTTCTGCCTAACCCTTCGGGGATTTCAGGTGTCATGTTATATATATATATATGTGTAGTACTTAGAGCTTTAGAAACATGCTGTCAACAGTTTAAAGCGACGACACCATACAAAGTGGAAGTTTTTCTCAATCATGATGTTCAATTTTGAACGCCACCAAGACGGCAAAAATATCCACTGTGCAAATTAATAATCCGCCAAACAGCCATTAAAGGCAAAGAATTATAACTCCTTAGTAGTTCGTGCACGCGCTCCTAGATGACGCTGTTCTATAATTAGCTTAATATGCTCGCTCATAGCAATATCCCACTGCTATGGAACTATTAACATAAACACTGCCTAAGTACCAGTTCTAGAAATGGAAGTACTTTTCTTAGTTAATTGAGTTCTTAGTAGGAGGGTTTTTTTATTTGTAGGTTAGGTTAGAGCTTTGTATTTGTAGGATTGTAGTTTGTAAAGTGGTTTGAGATGCTAGGAGAGTAAATTGCTATAACTGTGAAGGTATAACAGTTTGATCAACATTCTCCTGCCCTTTTCCCATTCAGTTGGGGTCGGCGCAGCATGTCTTCTTATTCTATACTTCTCTATTACTCGTCATCTCAATAGTGACGTCCTTTCTTGCCATTTCATCTTTCACACAGTCTTTCCATCGTGTCTTTAGTCTTCCTCTACTCACAAAGCCATCTATATTCAGTTTGATATAAAAAAAAATATCTACCCAAAAAATCTAGTTCTCTTTATTGTTTCGTACATACCTATGTCATCATCATCCACAGCTTGAATTTATCCATTATATATTAGTCTTTCTTACCCCCGCCTGCCGGACCTTTCCTATATACCTAAATCTATCTTAACCAATTTTCTACCTTTACGTCAAAATAATGTGACAATTATTTTGACGTACAGGTAGAAAATTGTAATAGATAGATTTAGGTAGTACGTAAGAAAGAATACGATTTACTGTGAATATTATTTTAAGAAATAGTTAACAAAAATAAAGTCGTTTTTGTTGTGATACAGAACCCGCAATCTTAGAGTCTGCCTCACACACTCACCAGTTTTAAAAAGTTGAACGATATAACTTTCTTCTGACTACGAATATTTTCGCTTGAAGAAGGAAATACATAAAAAACAAAAGCAATACCACTTTTTAACTGAACCCTCATCAAGAAACTCTGGTCGCTTCACTAATTTCAAACTGCAGACGTTGTTCATGAAAGTGGTTACAAAGTTGATTCAAAGATTATATTGTGCAGCTGGCATATTCAAGGACTTACGATATGGTCACGACCTCAGACTATACGACTCGCGACGGTGACTTGTGTCAAGCGTCACATGTTTTTTTCACATAAGTACCGTCTCGGGACTAAATAAGTTCCTTTCACCCCTGGGGTAACAATGTACTATTCTTGCCTCTTCTTCTCCATAGATATTTTTAGGCATAAGAATAGACACCTGCAGTCCTTTCACAGTTATAATGCATTGGAAAGGGACAGTGGCATCTTTAGCTTCATTTTTTTAACGATAATTTCAAAAATGCCTGGACGTTGTTGGTTAATTTGTAAGAGTTATGAGTTTCCTTAATTTATTCTGTTCGCAGTCGCCGTCGCAACACAAGTGTCGCTCGAGCGTGTAGCTTGTGGCCAAGTGGTTAAAGAGGTTATCTTCTGCAGCTGGCATATGCTCAGACTTAGTGTTCATTAATTGAATGAGTTCAATAGCTCGCAATGCCAGTTCAGCGTAATCATTTTAATGATTCTTGCTAGAGGGGTGGAATGTACAGACAGGGCTGAAACGGTGGACCCGCGGACGTTCAAATGTTAGGTTATGACAGTACTAAAAAGATTATAACTTGCAAACTAAATAGGTTGAAGGCTGGTGTACTTAAATGTAGTCGTAATCAACTCTACTCTCTTAATTTTGTCTTTATTCCATTCTACTTAAGTTTTAGATCGGTCGAACTAGTTATTAAGTCACTGGTTCATCATCATCATCATCATTTCAGCCAAAAGACGTCCACTGCTGGACATAGGCCTCCCCCAACGCCACATTGACATAAGGGGGATTTTGCCATAATCGCCACGCTTGGCAGGTGGGTTGGCGATCGCAGTACGGTTGTTACAAAAGCACAGAGAACGCTGCTGCCCATTATCTGGCAAGTCTCTTAGTCGCCTCTTACGACACCCACAGGAAGATATGGGATGGTGCTATTCTTTACGTCCGACACCATACAGAACAAGTCACTGGTTATTAGGTTATTAAGTCACTTAAATCCTTTTATATTACTTGCATTCAATGTATACAGAACATTATCTTTGGAAATACACATACCGACTCTTGAATTCAACCCATTGTTTTATTTTTAACGTTTTGACCTTGTACCTTACAAATAATTGGAAATCACCTGCAAGACTCATTCCTACGGAGATGACAGTTCATCATCTGCATAACCTCTCTCCAACTATGTTGGGGTCGGCATCCAACCTCACCGGATGAGTCAACTCAACGAGTCTTAACTCGTTGACAGACTTTCGGGCTACTGACTAACTGTAACGACAGTCAAAGATCTACAAATGACAGCCGGGACTGAACGCCTTAACGTGCTTTCCGAGGCATGGAGAAAACCCGGTATGAATGGGTTACCCATCCACAGAGCAGCCTAGGCAAGCGTGGCTTAACCTGAAGATCGACCCGTGCGGCTGTTATTGGCGAGCCACCAGCTTTTACAAAAAAAACCAAGCTACAAATATTTTTGCTCATCAAAACGCGCCCATACAAACCGCGTCCCCGTATATTTTCCTCAAGTTGAGTCAATGAACTAGTATTTGCATTTGTGAGCCGTGGGCTGGTAATTGAACGCCTTACATAAAGCCTGTTTACAGTGCGTATATATGTGATGAAGTACTCGCGAACATAGCATTCTGATATGGTGATATGAATTGAATAAATATGACAGTGAGTCTTGCATACATTGGAATATCTTCTATCGATAGACGGAACCGGATTGTGATTACTCGACTCAACCAGTATGGAACAGCTATATTTTTTTTTAACTTGCCCACACTAGAAATTTCTCCTGTATCGTGGGTGCGTTCACAAATATGAACATTCCCGGAAAAACTACCTGTAGGCTACACAAATATTTTGTGCGGGAATGATTTAATTTTTCATCTCCGAACACTGCAATTACCTTTTGAACAAAAAGTCTCCATAAAAAATAAGTCTGAGCAGCGACGGTAAGAAAGACTGAGTTCTTTTATTCCTTCCTCAAAGGTTCATAATTAGCTGTCTGTGATTACCGGTAGACAAACAGCTTTCAAAGACTTTTAAAAGTCTTTTATCTGCGGAGTTAGACGAATTACTGCGACATTCTTTTTGTTTTTAACAAAGAGTTTTTATACAGGAATTTGGTGTTTTGTGCATTTTATGAAGTTTATGGTTTATTTTATTTTACAAAGACGTAATTTCTAAACATTTAGTTTTACTACATTTTAGAGTAAATATAACAGTACGTATGTAAAGCCTTAGGGGGGTAAGCTGACGTTATTACTACTAACATTTCAGCACTCATATTATGAGTCCACTTTTGTAAGAGAGAATTTTTGGTTATGTATGTAACATTCCCGTTTTCTCAAGATGTTTTCCTTTACCGTTTTAAGTGCAGTTGCGATGAAATAGGCTCGTACTCACTTTTTAGAAATCGTAATTCAGGGACTAAACACTGTTCCGCCGCTGCTTGCATTGGCATTAATATAATAATGTAATATGGGGCAACCCTATTGCAAGCCATAAACCCTTATCGAAATTCCCGCTATCTACCAATACTTACCATGAAAAATATGTTATTATATCCTAAAAAAACTCGAAAATACCAACCTCCATTTGTAAGGGCTCATGAAGTATTCCGTTCGTGATCGACCGGACAAATTGACGTCCGGTGTGAGCGAGCCACTTCCGGAGCGGTCGGATGCGCCGCCATATTGTGCTGCAAACAAAATGGCGCCTTATTAGTAAATGGAGGTGTGGATTAGAATAGGAAGTTGTGATCAGAGTGGCTTCTTAGCTTTTAGCTAAGAAAAAATATTACTGTTTTTGTATTAATAAAGGATTAAATAATGACCATGTTTTATGAAATCGCGTAGTAATTATACTAGACATTGTTCATCCGAATGCTCACAAATTTGTATTTTAGGTCTATACGTGAGGATTCGTTATTGACTCTCTGGTGACTATTGTTCTCTTTCTTGTTTGTTTTTATTAGCCGTAAGTCCTCCATGTTCTAAATACATACATTAAGTCCTACCGTAAAACGTGATTTTTCATCCCAAAAAAGCTGTTTACAAGCAATTATTTTTTGCGTATATTTACTTAGATTGACGTACAGAATGCTTGGTTCGGCTTTGTAAAAAGTTACACTTTCTATTTCACTGTTATGACGTGTTTTCTGACCAAACGCTGAAAAAGATACTAAAATAGAATAAGAGCTTCAGGTCCCTTTCTACCCTTTTAAATGTAACCTTCTATATAAATTAACAAATTATGTAAATTGAACAGCTACGGAGAAAACATTCTGTAATGTTACGGAGAGAAAACTGTTGGTACGCGAGCGTAGTAAGATAGCTACGCACGTAGTAACCGTAGCAATGACGTCATCTCGTTTGCTACGCCGTAGCAACAGCGTGGTGTTTTGATGTTATACAAAAGTAATGCCCGTTTTCACTAAAACTAAGTGACACCTAACTAAATATGTTCGCACTTTTCGAGTTTCTCACAAATGACGAGCGTAGCAACAGATTTTTTATTGAAATAGAATAGAATAGAGTAAAACTTTATTGTACACCAAAAATTTAAAAATCTGCAAATTAATCTCTTAGCTGCTAGATTACATCAGCAGTTTTAAATATAATTACACAGATAAGACGTAAATAGAATCACCTTACGAAAGCATTGTTCCCTTTTAATCTGTGTCGCATAAAACTCTTTGCTTGTCAATTAAATTGATGTATCACTTTTGAGGAGTGGCTAGAGAGGACCCACGGCACCCTCACCTTCCGCCTGACGCAGGTCCTCACCGGACACGGTTGTTTCGGGAGGTTCCTGCACCCAATCGGGCGGGGGGACACGCCTGGGTGTTACCACTGCGAGGATCGGCCGGAGGACACGGTAGAGCACACCGGGGAGCTGTGCCCCGCTTGAGCAGAGCACCGCCGTGTCCACGTAGTGGCAATTGACAGCGGAGACCTCTCGCGTCCGGCCCTGGTTCAATCTCTCGCTCGCGAAGGAGGTGGCGGAACGTGAGAGGAAGAGAACCTCACGTCCCAGCCACCACGGGAGACGCCCCGGGCGTCGGGGGGCAAGCAGTGGCCCCCGGCCACCGTAGGCGCGGGCCTGTGGACGGTGAGTAATGGGCTAGCTCACCGTCCGTCCGTCCTCCTATGACGACAGGCCGTGCCGACGGCGCGTTTGTGTTCCATGCGCGCCTCAAGGAGATGTCAGCAAATCGGAAGAGGTCCGAGAGGTCCGATGCCTGCCAGGGCTGCGGGACTGTTCGAAAGAGATACCGTGGCCCTGGAACACAAAGGGCAAAGAAGGAACATGGATGGGTTTTAGTCAGTCAAGTCTGACACTCCCTTTCGCTCCGCCCAGAGCGGGAGGAGTCATTTGATGATTTCCCATCCGAAAAAAATTAAAAAAAAGGTTTACGGGAGTGTCAGTAAGAAAGAAAGAAAATACATTTATTTAGTTTAAATTATTTATAAAACGCACCCGTAATACAGGAGAGATTCCTATAGTGGAGCAACGTTTAAAAAAAAAAAATTAACAAAAAAATGTAATACTCACGGCTTCGCCAAATAGGTCCAGTTCAGCAAAATGCCGGACAACTAGCGTCCGACGCTGGTTTTCAACTGGACCTGGATTAAAGAGGTTACGGATGTATAACAACAGTACTGTAAAAGTAGACGGAGCCACAAAAATCCCTTGTCATAACGAAACAAAACTCTAAAACACACTTTACCAAGGAAACCTCACTTGAATACTCTCGAAAATGCTTAAAAAACACAATAAATCTAGTCCCATTACTCCTAAAAACCACTTTAATTATACTACCCACATCCGGATGAAATTTAAAAATCCCCACCCGGGTGGAGTGTCCTTAACCGGGTTTCAGTCCGGATAAGCCACACCCACTTTGTGAGTTATATGGATAGATGGCTGTTAGGGTTTGTTTACATGGAAAATGGACTTAATTCTGGCTAAATTCCAACTCTGTGGGACCAGTTTGTAGATGGGTTACCGTTATTTAAAACTGATTTGATCATTTTTGTGCTTAGGAGAGCTCATACATTTTTTTTTCTAACTAGTATTACCCCACTCCTAGGCAAAGGCCTCCACCATTCCGTCCACTTCTCTCATTAAAGATTTTGTGATTCAATTTTTTTATTTGAATTTGATAATAATAATTTGATGGGTTGGAGCTTTGGCATACTGCATCCGACGAAAGAAAAGACGGATCAAACAAAACTTCTTCAAAATAAATGTCTTAATTTCTCTAAATATACAACCTGTTTTTTTTATATCCCATAACTCTAGGGTTATATTCTGTAGGTAAAAATAATACTAAAACTCCTAGAATAGGTGGTCCAAAAATGCATAGTTTCGGAGATATCATTAATAATCATAACTAAATTAGGTCAAAAATTGGCACCTGTATAACGAATCTTTACATTTGCGTGGTTGCCAAACTTCGCAGTAGTGTAGTAAAATAGTAGTAGTTTCATTGATAAATATGAGTAATTATTTTTATTCAAGCCATTGAACATTGCCTTAGTTCGTAAACGGGACCTTATACAGTGAAACTTTGTAGAAATAAAAACGGTGCATGAAAATAAAGAGTTTATTTTTGTAAGTCTTTCTTTACTTACTATATAATAAATGCGAATGTTTTTGAGGATAGATGTTTGTTACTCTTTAACGCAAAAACATCTAAACAGATTTTAATGAAACTACAGTAACTATAGTACAGTAACTTAACAGTGGCTATACATAAATTGACAACATATATTTACCTAGCAATTCATATTTTAAGAGTAAAAACTTGTATTATTGCATGTTATATATTGGCTAGATGTGTGATACTAAATATATTATACTAGCTGTCCCGCGCAACTTCGTCTGCGTCACATTTTCCCCGTTTTCGCAACATATTTCATTGCTGCTTCGCTCCTATTAGTCGTAGAGTAATGATATATAGCCTATGTTACTTCTAATACCTCCAAGAATATGTGTACAAAGTTTCATGATGATCGGTTGAGCAGTTTTCGCGTGAAAGCGTAACAAACAAACTTACATTCACATTTATAATAGTATATAGGATGTATAAGATGTCCATTATGTTCATGTTCCATATTTGATTCAATAAATGAATGAATTGAATTGAATTTTGTAATTTAGCTTACACATCAGAACTACATATTTATTATTATTTATTAAGTGAGGCACACCAACGACATATTTACAACAATTTTCACATAAGATTACAATTCTCAGATGCTGTGTAAATACATCACTTACAGGCATGCACAACATTCATATTAAAGGGTAAGCAATTATTCTAAAAACATTCATTAGACATACCAAATATAAAATTACATCTTATATTACATTATAGAATAGATTATAAAGAAACAAAACAAATACAGTATTTAATCAATCGTAGGTATATAGGCTATAAGTTATAAAAACATATTGGGAAAAATTCATTTACACTGGCGAAAACGAGGGCAGAAGCTAGTAGTTAATATGGCCGCTATAAACAAGCCTTTACTTAAATTCGTACTCGTAGGTACATAACCGTTTCGGCGCCGAATCTGGGTATGAAACCGTGTAATAGGGTGTTAAATATTCTGTTTCTGATAGCAACGTTCGAAGTTGATAGTTTGGGAGAGCACAAGTAATTATTTAATTGCTATGTTGATCGTTTTTCATCGAAACTATAAATTGAATTCATAAGAATTAATTAGGATAGAACTATCCATGACAGGCAAAACGGTGAAGAAAAACATCGTTTAGTAACCGTCATAGAACCAAGAATTTTATGACATGGAATAAGAAAGAAGAAAGAAAAAATATTTCATGGTGGCAGAGACATGACGTGCTTTGAAAATAACAATGAAAACAATATACACACAAAGCATAACAAACATTTGTAAGTACAATAAGATAAAATATACAAAAAAAAGGATAAACAAAAACCGGCCAAGTGCGAGTCGGACTCGCGCACGAATGGTTCCGTACCATAATTTATAAAAACGAGAAAAAAAAACTTTTTGTATGGGTCCCCCCCTTAAATATTGTTTTTTTTTCTGTTTTTAGTATTTGTTGTTATAGCGTCAACAGAAATACATAATCTGTAGAAATTTCAACTGGCTAACTATCACGGTTCATGAGATACAGCCTGGTGACAGATGGACGGACGGACAGCGAAGTCTCAGTAATAGGGTCCCGTTTTACCCTTTGGGTACGGAACCCTAAAAAACAAAAAAATATTGTCGTGAGTGCGGCAAGTAGGTTACCACTCCGAATGATGTTGGGCTATGGGGATCCCACAGAGCAGCGCTGGTCTTTATGGGACTGGCAGGCTCTGGACCTTCATGAAACGCTGTTTACTAGTTACTACCTTTTACTCGCGGCTGCGCTCCCACTCCCGCTTATGTACTAAAATTAACTCACGAGAACGAATTAATAATTATAATTAAATTAATTGATTGAAAGAATTTTCAGAATCGGATCAGAAGTTCCGAAGATTACAACTACATTAAAAATTACAAACAAATTTACCTGTTTATAATGGTTTATTCCACTATGTTCACACGGGCGATATCACCCGGGTGATATCTCGAATAAAGTAGATTATTTTTTGCCCTCATTTTATATTAAAGATACTGATTGTAATTGTCCCAAAAATTCAATCTAAATATAGTTATAGTTCAAGTATTTTAGATTAAAAACCGTTCTAATTGACTTAGGTGACAACTCATCCGCAAAATATTTCATCCGCGGATGAAACGTGACCCTTTTAAAATTGTATTATGGTCCGTTCACGTCGCATTTGCGAAAGCATCTTATTAAAAAATGTAGTCAAAATTCACATAGTAAACAGCAACAACAAACAATCAGGAAAATTAACATGAGATTTGACTTTCAGAAACTGTTGTTCAATTCATTTTTTTTCCTGAAAATTCTTTACAGAATTTTTCACACGTTTGTTTACAAAACAGCAGATGGGTTTTTTGTTTATTTTTCAACATTTTCCCGAAGTTTTCGTCAGATTTCCCGCATACCTTTTACTAGGAAGTCAGAAATTGTTTTATAAAACTTTAGCTTTGCGTGAAACAAGTTCTATCTGTATTACTTAATATTACTACTTTAATTAATTGTCATTTACTTTTGCATTTAATTTAACATCAAACTATGATAGATATGTTATAGTCATCTAAAATTCCAGTTCTTCTTACATAATAACTTCATAAGATAATGATTTCATGGACCGTGTAACCTATGTGTGTTTACAAATAATAGTTTCTTGTTCTTACTGGTTTCATTTTAGTCAGCTTTCCCCAAGTTGCAATCCATAAAATGTTTACATTTTTTTACCTGACTGTGACGTTGGCCAAAGGAGGGTAATGTTATTTTGTGTAAATAGATGCATTGGACTAAATCTTGTCGACAATAGAGTTTATCCATGACCGGGAACTCAAAACAAACAGTAAACATGGTAAAAATTCCGTATTCATTGTTAATGATATTTATCGAAAATGTATTATAATAATAAATAATAATAATTTATTAAAATATAAGTTAAACATTAAATACAAGTTTTCTTAAATCTATGTCATGTTCAGTCATGGTTTGTGCCTGAACTAGGTAATCCTGTGTTTCAGGCGATTGGAGGTAACATTAATTGATAAATAATCACATATCATATTAATCTTATTGGTACATGTGTAAAAAGGTGTATAAAATTATAATATCTTAACTTACTAACTAATACAACTAACAATATTTACTTTAGCACAAATAATAATTTTTCTGTATCTTCATAGGACATAGCTTGAAGAGTTTCCTTAAGGAATTTTTTGCAGTTACTATAATTTAGGGAGTACATGTTCCCATTTTCATTTAGCCTGTTATAGAGTAGCGGTCCGAGGTACATATAAAATTTTGCTGTGAAAGCATGTTTTGTACTTTTTTGAGGGCAAACTATATCTTTCCGTCTCCTTTTAGTACATTCAGTGCTGTATGGAAGTGCTGCGTGTTGTTTTGGTACAGTGCTCATTATAAATAACTGTCGAACTGTTAGCACTTCACAGGATTTATACAGGAGGTTTGTAGTTTGTAGTAGGAGGTAGGAGTTTGTATTAAATACAGAAAATAGATATTTACATGTACCTACCAAACTAGAACAAGATACCTACATACATACCTACCGACCATACCATAGCATACCTTTGTTTATTATACTTTTATGACAAGAACATATATACAGTGCAAATGCACGGATGCCTGCAACAACTGTCAACATTTTCTAAGATATTCTTATAAGTACCCAATCGTTCAGGTTCTCTAAATACACCGAGATTGATATAATGTTAACGTTTCACACTACCAAACTTTTTAACATCGCGATGTAAACGTGCTACGCTCTCGTAGCACAGCGTCTACGAAACCGTAGCACACGTAGCCGTGACATCATCGAGTAGATCCGCGTAGTCATCATGTCATTGTTACAAGCAGATGATGATACTACTTCCCATTCTCTTGGTGATTCCATAGTTTCTCTATATGACACCTTCTTTTTTCTCCCTTAAATTTATGTGGCGGGCACTTATGGAACGTCACAACTGAGTTTTACAGTTTTTTTCTTAAAGAGTAACTATGTAGTTTCTTGCCGGTTCTTCTCCATAGGAAACAACCAGACCGAACCGATGAGTGTTATTGTTTGTCTATCTGAAAGAAAATATATTGATTTGAATTGATCGTTCCTCTTGTAAAAAACCGAAAAGATACTATACGATGACTCTTTGAAATCACTATCTTTTAAAATTTTGTCATATAATAGTTTTATTAAGGGCTTAAGTAGGTTTGAGAGGACGGTGTAGGCCAGAAAACCACCCAAGCCATCTAACGTTTTATGGAACCCTAAAATTACTTACTCACATTACAATCATCATACACACATATATACAATTCAAGCCTCCTTACCAAACAAAACAGCATCGCAGGGGAACTCTTCAAGAAAACCCTTGAAAGGTAACAAAAGAGGTTTTTACTCCAAGCCTGGAGGGCCCAGGCCGTAACGAATTACTTACATTGCTACACCACTCACGTACTTAAGGAAAGGTGCTAAAATATGAAGGTTTTCCGAAGGGCTGTATGAGTAATTGTACGTAGAACATAAAGGTTGTTATCGATTGGCTGGGTCGTTAAAATCTGCGAAAATGTATGATTTATTTATTTATTTGAAAAGGCATGTACAACAAAAAATTGGATTTTTTGTTTTGTGTAACAAAAAATCCAAGTAATAATACAGTGAAAAGAAACATATTTAGAATAAAGTATGATAAACATTTTAAATAAAGTACATACGTAAAATTACAACAACAAAAAAAGTCATCTTTCATGCATCCCCCCCCCCCCACAGAACAAGCACAAGGAAAAATCATAATTTTCATCGTGATAGAAAACGCTCATTCTATGACTTCTGAGCGTAGAAATGTTTTTAAGAGTATGTGGTAAACGTGACTGCGTGACTGTTGAGCAGTAATTGAGCTATGGACGAACGAACGAAACGAAAAAAACGAAAGAATAGCACCATCCCATATCTTCCCGTGGGTGTCGCAAGAGGCGACTAAGGGATTTGCCAGAGAATGGGCAGCAGCGTTCTCTGTGCTTTTGTAACAACCGTACTGCGATCGCCAACCCGCCTGCCAAGCGTGGCAAAACCCCCCCAAAATATCAATGTGGTGACACTTGGGGGAGGCCTATGTCCAGCAGTGGACGTTTTTTGGGCTGAAATGATGATGATGATGATGGACGAACGAACTGTGAGAAGGGTGATATGGTAGAAAGGAGGTGACTGCTGAGATGACGACTAATAGATACGTTTAAAAGAAGAAGACACGCTGCGACGGCCCCAAACAAATTGAGATGAGGACAGGAGAATGATGGGGGATAAGTCTTAAGTACATAAAGCGCAACTTTATACGAAGAGGCAATTTTGTAAAAAAAACGGCGTCTCATTAGTCCTAACATTTTGCTTTATGTAGTGGTTGGTTTGGCTGCTGTATGAACTTCACTCATGAGGCAATAATTTATAATATACACATGGCACACGCAGTAATGATACTGTCTGAAGGCCTAGGGGAAGGATCCTAAGAAGTAAAGGATACAGTAATAGAGCGATTCCTGAAACATCTACGCCGTGACACCTAAACGGAAAATTAACAGAGGCGCAAGCAATAGCTTCTGAAATTTAAAGGCACATTAAAATAAATGAAAAAAATTAAACACAGCTATCAGTACGTCTCACCAAAGATACCCAAACAAAAAAAAACACTGATAAGGTGATTATACAAGGTGTTGTTTTGCATCCTCGTCAAAATTCAGGAGGTGGTCACAAAAGACATAAATAATCAAATAAAATTACGGCACCTAGTTAATTATTAATAAACGCTGATATTTTTGGTTGTTTATGTTTGTCAGTATTTCAGAATAACCCCCATAACGTGGTTTAGGGAATAATAAATTATCGAATAAATGTTCGAGTTTGTTTGTATGTGTAGAAGCGCGATTTTAGAGCGAGAATCAGATGGTTCTCGTTTAAAACACGGATGGTTCACACTTACCGATTTCCGTCAATAAGAAACAAAATAAAAATTACCTACCCATTTTATTATTGATTCGGGACGAGAATCATTAGCATAGTTACCTCCTTGAATTTGACGAGGATGCAAAACAACACCTTGTATTTTGACCTAATATCACACACATCCATTATTAATTAGGACTAAATAAAATCACTCAGTCACACAAAATCCATCTATTTTAATGGGACCTGTTAAAGCCTTCTTATTCCAACAATTACAGTACCACAAACATCATAAAGAACTACAATGTCAGTACTTTCCTGTTTAAAAACAAACATTTCAAGCTAAACGTTCTTTACGGAGCGCAGGCATGCCGGCCGGATCACGGATGGGGAGTAGGAGTCAGAGACAAGAGCAGAGAGCTTTTAAAATGATTCGCCGCGCTAAACGTCACAAGTGTTGCCATCTGTATTACGTGATGTTATTGTAGGGTTGCCGCACGTAGATTTATCGCTTTTAATTTTCTTTTTAGACAGTGTTATTTATGATTTATAACACATCTCATAATCGCGCCTGTTATCGCCAAGGGTACCTATAGTACACCTACTTTGCCTCAGTTACTAATAGTACTAATAGTTATATCTTTATTTACATAAAAACAGATTGTAGTACATGTAACAGATTTCACAAAGTAGGTAGTATTCAATCTTTGACAATCAAATGGGTGACGTGCTGTTCTCCTTGCTAGGTTATGAAATAGCCTGTATTAAGAAGTAACAGTGCCGATCCCCTCTAATTGTATTACTACAGTTTTAATTTTAAAACTTCAATTTTGTTTTTTTTTTTAGAGCTTAAACTAAAATAGAATATTTAAATACAGATATTAGTGCGCGAGCGCATTTGTGCGTGTGTATGTGTCTGAGTGTGCAAGTATGTGTGTGCGTATGTCCTGTGTGTGCATGTATGGGTCTGTCTATGTGCGTGTGTGTGTGTGAGTGAGTGTACATGAGTGAGCTTGTGGCTGTGTTAGCGTGCGTAAGTAAATGGTTTTGATTAGTGTGGGTCTATGTTTTGGGTGGGTGGTACAAGATACAAACTTGTCATAACTTAATTAAATTAAATATTTTTCTGTTTCGTCGTAGGTTTTATTTTGAAGAAATGCGCGGACAGTCTTTTTACAATTATGATAAGATAATCTAAATATTGGACATTTTTTGTTTATTGTATTGTATAGGAACGGACCTAAATAATAAAAGAATCTTTTAGTAAACGACAAGCGGGTTTTTGGTAGAGTACATATTCTATCTTTTCGGCGTTTGGTAATTTCAATATAAGGGGTTTTACGGTGTTGCAACAGAATTGATTGTAAGATAAAATGTTGCCGCACGTTAAGGACATTGCAATTTTCGTATAACTGATTAGTTGGATAAATTAGTGGACGGAAGGTAGCTACTTTCAGTATGGCGCGATGTGCAATCTCCAGTGGTTTAAAGGTAGTTTTCGCAGCACCACCCCAACAGGGAATACAATAAGTAATAATTGATAGGCATAAGGCAAAATAGACATTACGTATAATTATTGGATTAGTAATATTTCTTAAGGTTTTAAAAATATATATAAGTTTGCGAACTCTGCCAGTAAGGACATTAATATGCGATTTAAATTTAAGATTCTTATCTATGATTACGCCTAGGTATCTGATTTCATCCGTAGAATGTATAGGTGCACATTGGCATGATGCTTGAGTTTGCAAATTGCATGTGTGAGCTTTAAGTAATATTTGTGGGTTTGGTTGGGTAGCTGAACTGACTGAGTAGGTAATGAACTTGGTTTTGGAGGTATTTAGTGTAAGCGTATGGAGATAAAGCCAGTTCAATGCCACATTAAAGCCATGTTGTGCTTTGTCCTCAAGTTCAGACCATGTGTTGGCGACGAAAGTTATAGCAGTGTCATCCGCAAATGATGTCATCTTGGCATTTGGGATATTTAAGTTGCATAAGTCGTTTATAAAAACAAGAAATAAGGTGGAACCCAATATGCTTCCTTGTGGAACGCCATAGTAGATAGGGAGCTCGTTGCTGCTGTGCCGATCAATCTTGACTATCTGGGAGCGATTTGTGAGGTAACTTTGAAATAGATCAAGTTGCAATCCCCTGACACCCATCCTTTCAAGTTTGAGTATGAGAGAACGGACGGGGACGGTGTCGAACGCCTTCGCAAGATCCAAGAATATTGTTAGGACCTTTTTATTAGTGTTCAGGTTTTGTACAATATTGTTAGTTAATTCCTGAACTGCGTCACAGGTTGACTTGTTTTTACGAAATCCAAATTGATTTGGTGATATTAGTTTGTGATGTTCTAGGTAGTATACAAGTCTTTTATTGATAAGACGTTCTAGTACCTTGGATAAGGCAGTCAGAACTGCTATGGGACGATAATTGTTCGGTAATTTCCCGTCGCCTCCCTTGAAGACTGGGTGAATGATTGCCTTTTTAAAAGAAGTGGGAAAGACGGCAGTCTCGAAACAGAGGTTGAAAATATGACATAGTATGGGCGCCAGGGAGTTTGAGTATCTCTTTAGGATGTAGGGTGATATGCCATCCCAGCCAGTTGCAGCATCAGAGCGCAAAGAATGGATAACTGCTGTAATTTCGTCGAGGTCTGTAGGGTCAAGGACAAACGAGGTTGATGAGATGTCAGAAGTGGGTTGCGTGACTGTCAATGGCTGCGTAGTATTAGTGTGAATATTATTTGCATGCCTTTCGCCAATGTTAACGAAGTATGAGTTTATAGTGTTGCAAGACTCAATAGGTGAAAATGACAAGTTTAGTAATTGAACAGATGTATTCTTAGTTTTGGCAGTATTAGTTACCCGTTTAATGGTATCCCATAGTGTTTTTGGGTTTTTACTAGCTTTTTCTAGTTCTTCTGTATCATAAATTCTCTTAGCTTTCCTTAAAATACGACAGCAAAAATTTCTGTATCGAAGGTAAGTGATTCTTAGAACTTTATTTCCTGGGAATTTTTTAACTTTCTTGTGTTGAGCATCCCTGTTTCTTATGCAACGTAATAAACCAGATGTGATCCACGGTTTTAGGATTCTCTTTTTTGATGAAACTTTTTTAACTGTGGTATTTTCAGAAATGGATACTGTCATTAAATTTAGTAGTTTATCGGTAGCCATATTTGCATCATTTATATTGAAAATAGGGGTGAAATCCAGCTGTGACATTGATTTGTCAAGCCCGTCATAGTCAATCTTCGTTATAAGGGAGTTTGCAACCGTGCGTAAACATTTATCGTGGATGCAAAGTAAGGAAGAGGAGTGATCAGTTATTGTGGAGCTTAAAACAAAGGTCTGGGTGGTGGAAATTGTTTTGAGAAACGTGTGGTCCAAGCAATTGCCATTCCTGGTCGGTAGGGTGTGGGCAGGGAGATAACCATGAAAGGCAAGGCAATTTAGGTATTCGTGGGAGCGCATGTCGGATGTGGTAGGTTTGATATCTACGTTCAGGTCACCTGTTAGAACTACCGATTTAAATCTATGCAGCGATGGAAGAATGTTGTTAAGAGCTGTGAGAAAGCTGTTTATATTGTCTATTGACGGTGATCGGTAGATACAGATTATCGCCAAGTCAAAGTTAATTTTTATAATAAGACCAGATGCAGATCGGTGGAAATCTGGCTCTTCGCATGTAACAGACAGGTCCGATTTCGAATCCACTACTACACCATCACTTTGATTTATATGTTTGGTAGTCATGAACGCGGAGTAATTATTGAGAATCGGGATAATGGCATTGCTAGAGCATGGTAACCAACATTCAGTTAAAACAACCAGATCGCAATCGAAAGAAATTCGGTGCAGAAGCGTTTGCAAGTTTAAAAAGTTACGGTTTACAGAGCGAATGTTTTGTGTCAGGATTTTAATGAAGTTATTAGGACACTTCACGATAGAAAGTGTTTCCTCAGGTGTGCATGTATAGGTAGTTGATACAGATAGTTCGTCGATACTGTCAATTAGATTGTTAATGTTAGTAGTCATTTTTCCGGTAAAGTAAAAGTTGTTTGAAGGTTACGAAAAAATAGGGTGATATTTGTTTTAGGAACGTATAAGATATTCAAGTAGCTAGATAGGGAATGATAGGGATGAACGCAAGCATATGTAAAGAGTATATAATACTTTGCTGACATGGTGAGGTTGTAATATGTAGGTGTTGAGTGAGTCATGTATGTTGAGAGTATGTTGTGTTGAAAATAATAGTTAAGTGTGTGAGTTTTGTTTGTGTTTAGTATTTTAACAGAGCAATTCAAAATAGAAAAAGTAAAAATCTTAAAAGTAATCAAATAATCCGTAAGATATGGCAGGGTATACTTAAATGCAAGTAGTCATGCTTTGGTGATTGTCGCCAGCTGCTTCAGTTGTTCTTCGCTCCTTACCACTATAGTCTGGCTATCGGGATCCTTTTTAAGCATAACTCTTCCGTTCGACGTCCAACAATAGTTGTACTGGTGTTGCTTTGCGTGGTTTCGAGTAAGGTAAAATAACCTTTTAGAATTTGCTGTTAAAAGCTCGGTGATGTAGATAGGTGTTTCCGGTGCAGATTTTAAGTTTAGGTGGGTTGATTTTATCTTGTCTGTGGGATTGCGTTTATTGTAGTCTTTAACAGCAGCAAGAAAATTCGTTTTCGTCAGTGTGTTACAGAACTCAACTGATAAACTCGATGTTAAGTTTTCCTTTTTTGAGGGTAGTCTCATAATATCACGGATACTAGCTGATTCTGTATCAAGGCCTAGATGTTTTGACAGGTGCGATATAGTTTCATACAGCATGGTTTTGGTCTCATTTTTCCTTTTGGGTACATTGCGTAATTCAATAGAGGTTTTGATGAGGTTGTGGTCGAGGACTTCCAACTTGTTTTCTAGCGTAGCTAACTGGATTACCATGGAGCCGCGTTGATTTTCTAGTCCCGTTATTTTATTTTCTAGGGACTGTAATTGATCAGAAACCGCTGTCATTGCCTTTTCGAGATCAGTATTTGTGACCTTAATCTCTGTGTAGTGATTTTTTATTTCCTTAATATGACCTTCCAATTTGTCCAAACGGGTGCTCTGAGTACAAATCATCTCATTTATCATATTCTTGATTACGAATAACAAGAAATAAGGGCGTGCAGGTTGCAGGAAAATTGAAAGGGAATCGACTGTCTTTGTATGGGCATGTGATGAGGAGGGACGGATCACACGATTATCACTAAAAGAGTGATGAATATAAATTGATCAATGAAGAGGGAGATGAAGACCAAGCAAACGATGGATGGATTTTGTGAGAAATAATACGAATTAAAAAGGAGTAAATGATAGCGTGACCGTTGACAGAGAAGAATGGAAGAAAAAAAAGCCGTGTAATGCCGTCCCCAAGTAACATAGGTCAAGGGTAGGAAGATGATGAGAGGCGAACCTATTACATAATATTATTTACTATTTAATACCCCATTGAAAGATCTCTGGTGTCTTATAATAAAAAGTGCGACACGCAAAATGCTCAGACGCTTTCTATTAGCCTACTCTCAGTAGTAACAAGACTCTGGATTTGACTATAGGCTCGTTTCCTTTTTCACAAGGCTTTTACTTAAGTAACTACCGAAATCTGAGTTACTTGACAAGTAAGATTAAACTGATTGATTGTTGAATTCATGAAGAATCAAAGCCGATGACACAAGTAAAAGCCTTGCCTTCCTCTTGCCTAAGATGTTTCAAATTGCTAGCAAAGGTACATCAACCAGTTGGTTGTTCCAACGACGTTTAAAAGATCACCAAGTCTTCACCATAAGGTACCTACATACCTATTCTCGCAACTCCCGAAGTTCCGACATAATAATTGAGTTTTACCTATCCAAACAATAACCACCCGTACCCTTATCATCGGGCTATCAATCATGTCGGATGACGTCACAGTAGCGGATAAAACATCATGGCAAAATATAGTCTCGCAAACAGAGAACATGCTTACCTTTCTGCCTCGTTTTGTTTTTCGATTAGATAATATCTATACTGATAAACAAATCTTAATCTTTGAAAACATATTCTGCTAAATTTCTTGGTTATAACAGTTCTATTTTTTATTGCTGAGTGGACACCTCGGCTATAGAAAATAAGTGTCAACTTAAAAATGTATATTAGATTTGAGGGTGAAGAAAACAAAGTCTTTATGCATTTCGAAACCAATCTTATAATTTATAAATCATAAACCATTTTCACTCGTCAACGACTTACATATAAGTAAAGTATAACAAATTAAAGTATAGCAATAATCATCGTTAGGCGACCGCCCCTCATCCTATCACTCTTTCAGAGCTCTCACAGAGGGAGAGGGATCTCGCTCTCCCTTTCACGTACATGACACGTCATTCCAATAAGTTCCAATTCCCACATTTAAGAAGAATCAAAGTCAGCTCCTGACTATCTATTGTTTAACTTTTTAAACTGGCATGGTCACCAACACTATCATTAACACAGAAAACGGTATATTTATCATGTTTACTATTTCTTTTTAGCCGACTTCCAAAACAAGGAAGTTATACAACGGAACTCTTTATAATAGATGGCAAATTTGTCGTGATTGCTGCAGTCGCTTGAATGTTTATTGTTTACATAGTATCATAACATACCATCACGCTATATGCTCTGAGGGGTACGCAGAATGATGTGTACAGTACCCCCGTATTTCGATAGTTAGATATGTTAAGTTCCATTTTATTGATGATTTATGAGCCTATTACCATAATATGTATTGTCATTTGATCAATGTAAAATAAATTAATAACAAAAATTTGTATACAACAAAAAATGAAAATATTACCGACTTAATTTTTTGCAAAAATGATTTTTTGTGTATGGTTTTTCACCCATCCTCGGAGTCAACGGCTGTATTGTGATTGAAGGGCCGTCTAACATTAATTTAATCCACACTAATATTATAATTGCGGTGATATAGTAACTCTGTCCGTCTGTTATCTTTCACACCATAACGGGTGCATTTTGATGTAACACAGTTAGACCATGACCTGCATTAGAACATAAATATGATTGTTTGTACGCTCCCGTGGAGTAATATCGCAGCAGTAAGGGCGAATCCACGAGTAGAGGCTAGTAGAATTAACCATTTTCATTATTACAGTTAGTATAACTATTTTATTCAGATAGTTTCGATTTAATCTGCGTGGCAGCCCTGAGGAGACCCGACAGCTGTCAGATGGCCGTAACAAAACATTACAGCGACTTTCAGCATTTCTATACCGCTATTATGCTTTATGAAAAGCTTTATAAAATCAATGTACACATATAGTAATGTACCTCTCAAAGAGGAAGCCTGTGGCCAGAAATAAAAAGTGCGGTTGCTCTCAAAGCAGTGAAGGAAAACATGGTGAAGAAACTAAAGTTCAAGAACCAAAAAAATCGGAGACAAGAGACCACCAACCCCATCCCCACCAGCCGTTACCGAGCTCACGTGGTCGATTTACAGGGACAAGGCCTATTTTTAACAGTGGAATCACCAGCTGAGTATGCTTTATTTAATATCTGATACCAAATACGACAACATTTCAGCTATCAGCTAATTTTCAACCTTGTGCGGTGCTACTACAAGTGTCAAATTAGCCTGCTCTGCATTTAACTGCCCTAGAACGGGCCCAAAACTATTTTCTTAAAACAGCGTAGACCATTAAAGTACGAAGTAATTAGCGACAGTACAACTACATTGTCTGCTTTAACTCTCAGTTAGTAGCCTTGTGCGGCCACTAGCGCGCTTTTTAGCTAAGAGAAATACATACGGACGCTTTGGTTGAACAACATACTCTATCAAGTCGAGAAGACTTAGGTGAATGAAAGAGCGTTTATTAAATGTGACCATTTTATAGCTCAGTAAAGTACCTACTTATATACGCCTCATGTATCTGAAATGCAAGATACACTCCTGTCAACACAATACCGTCTAGCTAAAAAAAATACCTACGTTATATTAATAACAGAAAGGATTTTTGACATGTAATTTTTGTTTCCAAGCTGGCTTATTCGTAAGGTTGCTCGAAGAAATCGCTCATTGTTTTTCTCCTTTTGTTTTTTTGCCTTTTATTTGGTATGTTATTAAGACTGTTCTATCCATAACCATCATTCCCAATCCCAATTTATTTTGAGTCGGCACTACATGTCTTCTTCTTATCCAGTCTTACCAAGGGGTTTCGTATTACCCAGCTACCGGTTTGTGGAGGTCAGATAGGCAGTCGCTTCATGTAAAATACTGGTACTCAACTGCATCTGGTTAGACTGGAAGCCGACCCCAACATAGTTGGGAAAAGGCTAGGCAGAAGATGATGATGCAGCATGTCTTCTTTTTCCATACTTCTCTATAACTAGTCAGCTCACCAGACACCTCCTTTATTCCTTCACACAGTCTATCCTCTTTTCTTTTACCCACTTTATCTATCTCGCAGTAAAAACTCCCATACACGTGCGTGACGATCCACGAAAAATAACACACATTAATACCAATACAGAAACTACTTAGTTATCCGAGCTTCCCGGCTGTATGTCAGCGTCTGGGGTAAAAGCCGACCTGTGTACCCACCCCGTTGCTGATTGGGGTAACGGTCCGGCGCAAACAAACTACTTTATACTACGGCCCTGTTTCGGTAGTACCACCGAAATTGAACCTCTACTTAGTTCACACGTTTTTGGGGAGGGTTGTTAGATATTTGACATTTTGAGGGCATATTTTTAACGTATTTGGAACTACATATGTGTAATACTTTATATTTTTTACGACAACCAGTGTTATTAAGGGGTATCGTGTTACCCAGTACTAACTGGGTTGTGGAGGTCAGGTAGGCAGTGGCTCCATGTAAAATTCTGGTATTCAGGTGCTTACGGTAAGACTGGAAGCCGATTCCAACATAGTTTAAAAAAAAATGGTCAAGTGCGTGTCGGGCCACGCGCAATATAGGGTTCCGTAGTTTTTATAACAGCCAAGTGCGGGTCGTATTCGCTGACTGATAGTTTCGTACCATGGTCTAACTAAAAGCCAAACATGACTATCTACCTAATTTGACTTCCTATACAAACAACAACAACAACTGCTTTTTTTATAAAACTTATTTAGGAATGAAACAGCGCGAGACAACTAACGCCTGTCTATCGACATTTCTATGGAGTTGTTCGAAATTTTTGAGTCAAATACAATTGGTCGACTATTACTCGTAAACTTGTAAAGCCAACTTAAGTGTGATAGTTTTCCTTTAAACTTCGTTATATATAGGTACTACTGCCGTGATATTTGTATTTCTAACTGCAACCGTTTAGTCTGTAGAGGGGGGGGACACTTGACCCTAACGAAAATCGGTACTTTAAAGCTTGATAAGTCACGAACGGTTTACTTAATCAAAAATACGGCCTTTCCTAACCCCAAATATTTTTGAAAGACCTATCCAACGATATCCCACACTATAGGAAGGACGAAAACAAAAATATCATCCCCACTTTACATGTAGGGGAGGTACCCTAAATAATAGTTTTTTTCAAAATTTTATTTTACCACTTTTTTGGCGTCGTTAACGTGTATACTCATGCCAAATTACAACTTTCTAGTACCAATAGTTTTTGAGCTAATCCGCGGACAGACAGACAGACAGACGGACATGGCGAAACTATAAGGGTTTCTTGTTGACTACGGAACCCTAAAAAGGCTAGGCAGATGATGAGATGGTTTTTGTGTTAAAACTTCATGCACACTAAATAAGGCAAAAAAAGGCTTGTAAATATGATCGGACACTTTGACATATTTATGCTAATACCATAGTATTTTTCTTTATAATCAATCCTTAGAAAAAAATCATGTACTTTTTCTGCAATTTCAGCGATTAAGAAATAGTAAGTCCGCAAAAAGATATTTGTTTTAACTTCAAGATTTTATAAATCGTATTTTAGAAGGTACAGAATGAATTTAACAAAATCTTTACTTCACTTAATCACTTGGTTTTCAAAGTAAACGCCGCCAAAAAACCATCAACAAAAATCTAAAATCCAGTGAACCTTTTTTTTTTTTTTTTTTTTCGGATGGGAAATCATCAAATGACTTCTTCCGCTCTGGGCGGAGCGGAAGGGAGTGTCAGACTTGTACTGACTAAAACCCATCCATGTTCCTTCTTAGCCCTTTGCGTTCCAGGGGCACGGTATCTCTTTCGAACAACCCGCAGCCCTGGCAGGCATCGGCCCTCTCGGACCCCTTCCGATTTGCTGACATCTCCTTGAGGCGCGCGTGGAACACGAACGCGCCGTCGGCACGGTCTGTCGTCATAAGACGGACGGACGGTGAGCTAGCCCATTACTCACCGTCCACAGGCCCGCGCCTACGGTGGCCGGGGGCCACTGGTTGCCCCCCGACGCCCGGGGCGTCTCCCGCGGCGGCTGGGACGTGAGGTTCTCTCCCTCTCACGTTCCGCCACCTCCTTCGCTAGCATGACTGCTTCGCAGAAGGAGGCGACGGCTTCCCATTCCCTCTCGCTCCGGACCATGGATTGAACCAGGGCAGGACGCGAGAGGTCGCCGCCGCCAATCGCCGCTACGAGGACACGGCGGTGCTCAGCCCAAGCGGGGCATAGCTCCACAGTGTGCTCCACCGTGTCCTCCGGCCGATCCTCGCAGTGGTGACACCCGGGCGTTTCCTCCCGCCCGATTCGGTGCAGGAACCTCCCGAAACAACCGTGTCCGGTGAGGACCTGCGTCAGGCGGAAGGTGAGGGCGCCGTGGCGCCTCTCTAGCCACTCCTCAAAGAGGGGACTTATCGCCACTATTGTGGCGTGCCCTGCACGGGGTTGCGACAGTCGCTCTCTCCATGTCGCCATGAGATCGCGCCGGAGGTCTGTCCGCTGAGCGACAATTTGCCGCGGCAGCGGAGTTTCCCCCCGGCGTAGTGCCTCCGCGCGCCATTCGTGCAGGCACGCGAGGACTATCGCCTCCAGATCCCATGGCGGCAATCCGGCCAAGAGGCTCGCCGCCTCGCCGGAGATCGTGCGGTACCCCCGGATCTGCCTTACGGCTACCACCTTCTGGGGCGCGTTCAGGTAATGGGCGGCTCGCCGCCTCAGAGAACGCGCCCACACCGGGGCCCCGTAAAGGGCCATGGACCGCACGACCCCCGCGTAGAGCCTGTGGCAGGAGGCGTTTGGACCCCCCAGGTTGGGCAAGAGCCGCTTGAACGCAGCCCCTGCCCGTTCCAGTTTGGGGGCCAAACGTCGGAAATGCTCCACGAAGTTCCACCGGCTGTCGAGGACAAGCCCTAGGTACCTCAGCGTCGACTCGACGCCGATGGGAACCCCTCCTACCGTCAGTATGGATCCCGACGGTGGCGCATTCCGAGGCCCATGAAAGCACATGGCCTCGGACTTGTGCAATGCCACCTCGAGACCCAGTTGCCGGATTCTATCCACGACTATCGCAACCCCACGTGTCATAAGTTCGGCCGCCGCCTCGTGCGACCTCCCTTGTGCCAGCACCAGCGTGTCGTCAGCGTAGCAGACTACACTGACACCGCTAGGGAGGTCGGCGCGCAGCACCCAGTCGTAGCCGATGTTCCACAAGGGCGGCCCCAGAACCGATCCCTGTGGGACACCGCACGACACCTCTCGCCGGTTCCATTCTCCGGTGCGACCGGGGTAGATGACGGCCCTGTCCGTCAGGTAGTCCCCGACCACACGACGAAGGTAGGTCGGCACCCGGTGATACCGGAGTGCCTCCCTAATGCAGCTCCAGGGCATGGTGTTGAAGGCGTTGGCGATGTCAAGAGACACCGCCAAGACAACCCCACCCCTGGACACCGCATCCCCCGTCGTGAGAGCCCTCACGCGCATGATGGCGTCCACCGTCGAGCGCCCTCTGCGGAAACCAAACTGGTTCTCCGCAAGATCCGACCCAATCCCCACAAGGTGCCCGGCGAGGCGGTTGGCAATGACTCTTTCAAAGAGCTTGCCCACCTCGTCGAGCAACACAATGGGCCGGTATGCGGACGGAGAGTCCGCAGGGCGCCCCGGCTTCCGGATGAGGACCAGCTTCCCCGTCTTCCAACGAAGCGGGAACTGGCCTCTCTCCAAGCATGCGCTTAAGAGCCCTTCCAGTCGGGGCCCGAGAGCCTCCGAGGCCAGGACCCAGGCTTTGCCAGGCAAGCCATCGGGTCCCGGGGCGGTATTTTTGGCTTTAAGCCTGCCTACCGCCGCTCTCAGGTCTACCCCGGTCACTTCCGGAATGTCGTCATCGTCCTCGATGTGGTCCGCTTCCGGCACCGCAAGCGGCGGAGCCATAGGCGGGGGAGGATGTTCCCCTCGCAGAGGGAACAGAGCGCTCACCACGTCCTCCACGAGCTGAGGGCGGAGACTCTGCGTCAGCGGGGGGGCCCAGGTGCGGAGTTTGTCCCGCACCATCTTGTAAGGGCGCCCCCACGGATCTCTGTCGAGAGTCTCCAGCATCTCCTCGCGGCCCAGGTCTCTGGCCCGCTGGACAGCCTCCTGGAGGGCGGTCTTCGCTGCTCTGTATCCCTCGTACAGCTCCGCCTCAATGGCTGCCGCATCCGGAGGGCGGATGCGGAGCCTGCGATGCCTGGCGTACGGGTGCCGCGCGGCGACGCACGCCTCGCGCAGAGACGTCAGCTCTCGCGACCACCAGTACACCTGACGCCGGGCGCTTCCTGGCCGAACTCGGGGCATTGCCACGTCGCAAATGTCGGACATGGCCTCCTGGAACCACCCTGCCTCGTTGTTGATGTCGGCAGGCCTGTTCGGTGATGACACCCAGGCCTGCACTATCGAGGCTTCCAGGAGGAGCTCCCGGTCCAGCTGCTTCAGCGCCCAACGCGGACCACTCGGGGCCTGTAGGACCGGCGCGCTTGAGTCCGGGGCAGAGACATCGAACCGGATGAACCGGTGGTCGGAATAGGTCTCCACCCCCTCCATGACGCGCCAGTCAATGACACGCGGTGACAGAGCGGGGCTAGCGAACGAGATGTCCACCACCGACTCGCCCCGCATCCGCACACACGTGGGGACAGAACCCCGATTTAGGACGACCAGGCCCACCTCCAGAGCCCAGTCCTCCACCATTCTACCCCGCACATCCGTGCAACGAGAACCCCAAGCCAAGTTTTTGGCATTGAAGTCCCCGAGCACAAGCACGGGGAGGGAATAGTTTCGGATGACGACACTCAACTCCATGAGGGAGTTGTGGAACTCGGCGAGAGTTCGGCTCGGGGAGAAGTAGACTCCCGCTACGACGATCTCCCCGAACCGTGCTGCTACGCAACCCTGACCCTTCCTGACACTCTCAAGGGTCGGGGTACCGGCGGCGGCCGACGAAATTATGGCCACTGAGCCGCTCAGGTCCTCCACCCAGTCTTCCCTGGGCGGGACAAAGTACGGCTCAGCGACCACGGCGACGTTAATCAACCACTCCGCCATGCTCTGGAGCAACAGATCCTGAGCACAGCGGCAGTGGTTGATGTTCGCCTGGAGAAGGCGTAATGGGGCCATTATTGGCACTCCATTACAGCCCCCTCCCGGGACCCCTGTGAGGGCCCCGCCACAGGTGTTGTGGCGATAACACTGGCGGCAACGGCGGAAGCGACAGTGCCGGTGGCTGCGGTGGTGGCGACGGTGGAGGCGGTGGCTGGAGGCCTTCCCTTGCCCCTGGCCTTGGTGGGTGGTGCGCAGGCCTTGCCCCCTGCCCGGTGATCGGCCGGTTTGCCCGCTGCCGCACATGCAGTGCAATGCGGCGTGGCAGAGCAAGCCACGGCCATGTGACCGGGCTGACCGCATCGGAAGCAGTCGCCGCTGCGGTCCACCTCCGAGGAGCACCGACAACTCACGTGCTGCCCCACGAGGCACCGGTAACACCTCAGAGGTCGGGGCTCCAGGAGCTTCACCTGCGCTGCCACCCATCCCACCAGGAGCCTTCCAGCCTCCACAATTATTCTCGCCGCCGCCACAGGGCAGCTTACCATCACGGTTCGCATGCCCGAGTGGTCCGGACGTAGGGTGCCTGCCCTGACCTGCTCGGCAGGGCACCCACCGGTCCTGGTGACGGCGGCGACCACCTCCTCCTGGGTCACAGAGTCGTCCAGACCCAGGATGCGCAGGTCTGCGCATCTGACGGGCCTGGACACTCGGGCCTCGTCCGCATCTAGGGACGCTCTAAGCTTTTCAGCCAGAGCGTCAGCGGACGGGCCGCTATTTGCACCAGGGATCTCCAGCGCTCGAGCCCCTGTTGCTGTGACTTTAAGCCGGAGTCCCCCAGTGATCCCGAGCTCTGCGAGATCCACCGTCGCTTTCGCCTTCGAGAGCACGTCGCGGTAGGATACGCCCCTCTTTTCCGCATCCGGCTGTAGCGTAATCACTACAGCTGCGGTCTTCGGGGCGCGGAGTCTAGCCGCGACGCTTCTCGTCTTGTGCCGGCGCCTCCTCTCCTCGTTTCGGGCCTTTTTGGCCGCCTTTCGCCCCTTCCTCCTTTCTCCGACCACCTGCCACTCGGTTTCGGCCATGGCTGGCGGGGGAGGCGGCGGCGGTGGCTGCGGCTGGCTTGCTGCTGGCGGAGGCGCCGTCGCTGCCTGGGGAGCCGCCTTGCCCTTCTTTTGGGCCGCTGTCGGCTTTGGCGGAGCCGACTTTCCGGGGCCCGGCCTAGTCCTGCCGGAGGGCTGAGACTGCCCTGTCCCTGACGCAGCCGCAGCAGCCGCATATGAGGCCGCCTTCGGGCCCGAGACCACCCTCGGGCCCGGGACCGCATTCGGGCCCGAGCTTGCCCCCGGGCCCGGGGCCGCCTTGTTTGCCGCTAGGGGGGGGCGCAGGACAATGCCCTCCAAGACGGAAAACCGCGCCTGGAAGGCAGCCAGCTCCTTCCGAACCAGGTTCAGGACCTGGTTCTCCACAGACGCGGGCTGGCTCTGCCGCTGCTGGGGCACCTCGCGGGAGCCGGACTCTCGCAGACCACTCAGGTCTGCCCGGAGCTTCAGATTCTCCTCGCGGAGAAGCTCCGTTGCGGCCGTCAGGCGGGCGACCTCCGCCCGCAGTTTGGCCACTTCGCCTGGTGGAGGATAACTTGCCTCCACCGCCGCCATGATGGAGGCGGAAGCCGCAGGTATGGCCCCGAGTTTTGAAGAAGTCAGTTTCTTCAAGGCCACGACCCTTATCGCAGCTTCCACCTCCTTTTGAAACTTGGCCTTACGCTCCACATCGGAGCCGCCAACTTCACCTGCCGCGTCATCACAGGTGCCCACACGAGCCTGCCCGCGACCGGCCACCCCCGATCTCTCGGAGAGCCCCCTCCCCGTGCCCCTTATTCCACCACGCCTGCTGGTGGAAATTTTAGGGGCCGAGGCAAGCTCCCCTTCGGAAGACGACTCGCGGTCGCCTTCCGGTCTGGACCGCTTGCGTTCCTCCGCAGCAGTCCCGGTCCTCTCGACGCGGGAGCTCTCAGAGCATCCCGCGCTCACCTCACTGGATGCGGCGTCGGACTCCGACCCCGCATCCCTCCTCTCCCTCTCTACGCCTCCATCGGCTAAGTTTTTATTTTTAGATTTTACCATTTTGGTCCCACGAGTGTGGGGGAAATAAGAGGTCCATCCGGGCAGTGCCCCCTGTACCCGGATAAGCCTTGGACATTTATAACCCGCCAGAGGGTCGGCTGGTACTCTGGCGGGGGTCGCACTAAAGACTGATTGTTCCATGGGAACACCCGTCAGCCATACATCCCCTCACGGTGCGCCGCCGCTTGAGATTCGGGGTAGCTTTTTATAGAGGTTTTCTACCTCGCGGTCCAGGCGGTTAAGCCAAGACCCTCGGTCCCGATCGAAGCCGCGAGACGTGATCCACGACACTCCGATGATGGGATTACGAGAACGACGGGGACAGAGAAGGACTGCGTCCCTCGCTGTCTGCTCGGAGGCAGGGTGAGTGCACTCCAAGCCCGCCCTTGCTCCTCCGCTGTGCCCACTGCTTTTCAGAGGGTCACGCGGAGAAACGCCGCGTTGGTCCAAGGACCCCATCACGTCAGAATATTCGCCACCGGCAGTGACATTCCCCGGAGAATGGGAATCTCTTCCCACTCCTCGGGGAAGGACACTGCCGGCGCCCAGGGTGCACCGTCCCAACAGCCACTGTTCCCTCCAGACGTATCGAGAGGGACCAGCGCCATCAGGCTCTCGAGGAGGTTTTCTGACCCAGCACCCCAAATCCAGTGAACCTTGAACCTTATTCATAACGGATCAAATCACACTGGGAACACAGAATAATCTTGGCAACCCAGTGTAACTAGAGCCGTGGGTATTCTACCGTCAATTCCAGTAGTAAGGAACCCTTCTCCCATATTCGTTGTAATAAAACCCTCGTTGTTTCCACGCGGCTGCAAATCGTTTCGTGTAAGGTAGTTGGAAGGTTTAATATATAGGTTAGGTTACATACGTACCGATTTCACTTATCGGGCTAAGGAATTTGTTCGAATATTCAAGGCCAACCTAAAACCAGCCTTTAATATGGTGGTTAGAATAGAATTTCAGAAAAAGCTGACAACATGTGAGCGTCACGTGGTTTTTTCAGTATCCATATAAAGGTGTCATTCCGTAAATGTAAGGTATACATTTACGGTACGGGTACAACGAAACTGAGAGTCATTTATTCTACCCGTCATTACGATATTTTTTTTGCTCGTGATCATACTTGGAAACCTTCTAATTACCTTCTTAAAGCAGGGTGAAGGCACCCCGGAAGGGGTCCGAGAGGTCCGATGCCTGCCAGGGCTGCGGGTTGTTCGAAAGAGATACCGTGGCCCTGGAACACAAAGGGCTAAGAAGGAACATGGATGGGTTTTAGTCAGTCAAGTCTGACACTCCCTTCCGCTCCGCCCAGAGCGGGAGAAGTCATTTGATGATTTTCCGAAAAAAAAAAACCTTCTAATTAGGGAGATATTCGTCGAAGTTTTTCATACGATTTTTTTTTTTTCGTTAAATACCTCCATGGCACCTGTACCACATGGCACACACACACAGTGTTTTGAGTGCGTATATTGAGCGTTACCGTAAAACGTGATATTTTTATTTAACGCCAACCAAAAAAGTCGTTAGCAGCAAAAATTTTGAATTCTAAAGATATTTGGGAAATAAAGATATTTATTACTAGCTGTCCGGCGCAACTTCGTTTGCGTCACATTTTCCCCGAATTCGCAACATTTTTCATTGCTGCTCCACTCCTATTAGTCGTAGCGTGATGATATATAACCTATAGCCTTCCTCGATAAATGGGCTATCTAACACTGAAAGAATTTTTCAAATCGGACCAGTATTCGGAGCCTATTCAGTGCAAACAAACAAACAAAAAACAATCAAATTTTTCCTCTTTCTAATACTAGTTTAGCTTATTACATTATATTTTTGCACAGCGTTACTTAGTTTGATGTACCGGAATGCTTCGTTGATGGTTTCGTGAAAGGTCTTTTTACACGTTTTTTGTAAACTTAACTTAAATTTTTTATAACACGTGATGCAAGCCACAACGACGCGCAAACAGTTGCCATGAATAAATCATCTGTTTTTGACCACATCGCACAGTTGTATAAAATAGCTAAACCACTAACTTCCGCCCGCGTATTTTTTTAGTTAGTCCATATCCTTCGCGCGAGTGCAAACATAGTAAAAAAAGTTTTATCACAATTGGATGAACGGTATGGCAGCGCATGAAATGCTAACAAACAATAAATGTTAAATGTCCAAATAATGAGAAATATAAGATAAACTGTAATAGATTAGTTCACAGAGAAGAGGCTCGTCTCCCAACAATGGGAACGTTACAGACTAATTAGTCCTATGCGAGTCATGGATGATGTAACCACGCCATGCCACATTCACGACCTCAGCCGATAACCCTTTTGATTTGCGAAGCGACAATCGCGTGTCCCTGACTGACTGACTGACGACACGGTTGGCGGTGGCCGAGCGTTTCGCTCGTATCGCGAGATATTTGATCCTCGCACGGAGCTATTACTTGTTTGAGCTACAAGTAGTTGTTGTTCCGGGCTGTTTGTGTATTTGAGTTCAATTGTCTGTAAAAGCACCCACGATACAAGACAAATTCAAAGTGTGAGGTATCGTGTGTTTATAAAAGAAAAGTTTCTGTCGCGAGCGTGAATACTGTCGCCTCGTCAGTCACGTCGCGCTCATGTTCTAAGCAACTTACTTCACTTGGTTTTTCTGCAGTCGCTGTCGTAAAAGCGTGCAGCTTGTGGTCAGGCAGATAGTCCTATGATACATTCACGTTGCATCTTATACATAAGATATGAAGAATACTTCTAAAGCATTCTTCTTTTGTTTCAGACGAGGAGTTAGTGTTCAGAGACCGATGGGGAGGCCTCACCCTGTTCAACGTAAAGAACTTCACCACCCGGCTGCTCATGAACAACTCTACCTTCGTAAGTAACTCAATCATTCATACTTGCACCCATTATTTATGTAAGGACGGAAACCCGAATTTTATGCACATAGGCTACAACCGTTTGCCTCCAGTCCCTGGACAAGAGTGATGTGGCGACATACGGGGTGGAAGGGACACTGACTTACAAAGCTTGCCACGTATTCAGTACATCAATCTGACCTCATAGAAATGTTTCATCATCATCTGCCTAGCCTTTTCCCAAACTATTTTGGGGACGGCTTCCAGTCTAACCGGATGCAGCTGAGTACTAGTATTTTACATGAAGCGACTGCCTATCTGCCCCCGTATTCACAAACGCTCGGATTCGATTTCGATTCGGAAAGTCTTATGTCTATCTTGCTCGCTTTCGTAATGCCAAAACAAGATTAATGATTATTTGTTTTTTTTTATGATTGATGATTTATTTTTTGATATCGAATCGAAATCGAATTCGAGCGTTTGTGAATAGGGGGCCTGAACTCCACGAACAGTAACTGGGTTATACGATACCCCTTGGTAAGACTGGATGTCAGAGTTTTGGCTTCTGAATACTCGTTACGACTGTCAAAGAACGGCTTAATGTCCTTTCCGAAGCACGAATGAAACTCGGTATGTAATAATGGTCACCCATCCACGGACCAACCTCGGCAAGCACGGCTTAACCTTAGAGATCGACCCGTGCGGCTGTTAATATTTAGCCACCGCGAGCTCCTCAAATGAAATGTTTCATCGGTAATTAAAAAACAATTGCCGTTCTATACACCGTGACAGCTTTGCACTTTTTAAAGGAAAAAATGGTCCCCGAATTAGTTGTAAACAAGGTTGTTACCCTGAACGCGCCACAAACGAACTAATCATGCATGACGTCACACAAAATTCTACATTACGCAAGCAGTGTTACCACCACCAATAATTAATAAATGAACGCCCAGGGGAGGTAAAGCCCAGTGTCACATTAATTGATAAAAAATCACAAAGTTCCATATGAATTTCAATTCCATATAAATTTTCAACTATCTCCATAGTCACCTACGTTACAAAAGAAACTTCTGTACAAAAAATGCTGCTAATAAACCCCTGTCAGTACTGTTTATAAAATTGATAACAATATTTTCCTCAGACTGTTCAAAAGCATAGTTTTCTTTACTATTAAAGCGCCAAGTATACCGCACCATAAATAAATGTCCCCCTCAGTAACCCAGGTTTCCTCTACTAAAGTGGTTTTCCTCCACTTAAGTGGTCTCCTATCTCCCGCGCAGGAAGTACGGGTAAACAACAACACAGTTAGATTCAATTGTGATGATAGAAGAAGATAGTGCAATCTTTTAATAGCCTCTTATACGACGCTGACAAGGAAAAAACGATAAAAAGAGAAAACGTGGTACGCTTGAACGTAAAACGCGAGTACAGGAAATTTTCATCTAAACTAATATAATATTATAAAGAGGAAAGATTTGATTGTTTGTTTGTTTGCATTGAATAGGCTCCGAAACTACAGGTCCGATTTGAAGAATTCTTTCAGTGTTAGATAGCCCATTTATCGAGGAAGGCTATAGGCTATATAACATCACGCTACGACCAATAGGAGTGGAGCAGCAATGAAAAATGTTGGGAAAAAGGGGAAAATGTGACGCAAACGAAGTTGCCCCGGACAGCTAGTTCAATATACACAACATCACGCCTGTAGGCCCTGAAGGGTTACGCAGATGTGTATCATTTACTCTGGACGCTCTTAAGGGCGCTCCGTGTATGTGTGCAGGCGCGCGCGACGCTCCGGGAAGTGTGGCGGCTCTAGTTATAATGGGCGGAACGCGCGCTCATTTTGGTATTTCCTTCATATTATTAAAACGTATACGTTACAGAAAACATGTAGTTTTGTTATTATTTAAAAGCTGATTACCTTCCGTGAAGGTTTTACGCCGTACTGAGGATTTATTTTCTTTTTTAGAGATTACTTTGGCATTATTTTCTATCGAGAAAACTACAAGTAATCGTGTTTCTAAAGTGTATGATTTCTAGAGTGAACCCTTGAATTTCTTACAAATTAACTTTATAACTAAAGGTTAAGGTTAATAACGATGCAGCAAGGGATCAAACGAACGGAATTATTTCGAAATTTCCTCGGTGCGCCCTTAACTTGCACGTATTTCTACATCGTTCTCACATATTTGTAATTCTCAACATGAACGATGTAACCAAGATTTTGCAACCATATTTTGATTTAAAAGAGTGTCCATGGAGTTTCTTGTCCATTCTTCTCCATAGAGATCTACGCTTTGGAATGGGCAACTACAGTACTTTCACAAGTTATTATGTCTTGTGACTGGGACTGTAGCTTCGCGTTTATTTTTGTTTTTGACTTTCAAATTTGCCTGTAATGGTCTAATTGAAATAAATGCTTTGAGTTTGAGTTCGTACCTCATAGTACATCCACATTTCGCTAGTTATGTTTTTTAAGTCCCATGTAATAGGAGGGTGAGCCTATTGCCATCAATCGGGCACAAATCCAGATTCTGTAGCCATTACTGAGAAATTCCTGATGGAAAAACCCAATAACACGTTGTCCGACCCGGGAATCGAACCCGGGATCCCATGCTCAGCAGTCCCGCTTGTGACCACTAGACAAACGAGACAGTTTTTCTTTTTGTGCTGTAAAATTAACGTACTACGTAATGTCTGTATTGATTTCATTACACATTACACCAAGTAAAGAAATAACTTCACCGTTTGGTACGAAAGCTTGGAAACACGTCCAAGAGAAGTATTGCAGAAAATGTTCTCTTCGCTCCCATTCCCGTTGAGTTACGTTCAAAGAGTGAGCTGTTATCAGTAAATAGGATCGCGCGATAACGTCAAACATTCTTAGGCACCTACTTATACCATTCATACATATACACATAAGGGGGCATGTACACAAGGGCGAAGACTGTTAAATGTTTACTGTAGATGGCGTGACCATAGCTAGGTCCCCATCTGTCAGGCTATTTTGAAATGAAAAATGGCATTACCAGATAAGCAATGATAGCCTTTTTTTTCGGATCATAGTCATCAAATAACCCCCTCTCGCTCCGGACGGAGCGGAAGGGAGTGTCAGACTTGTGTTGACTAAAACCCATCCAAGTTCCTTCTTAGCCCTTTGTGTTCCAGGGCCACGCCACGGTATCTCTTTCGAACAGTCCCGCAGCCCTGGCAGGCATCAGCGCTCTCGGACCTCTTCCGATTTGCTGACATCTCTTGAGGCGCGTGTGGAACACGAACGCGCTGTCGACACGGCCTGTCGTCATAAGACTGACGGACGGAAGCAATGAAAGCCAAGTGATGTAACCGTCGGACTGGCAAGTCATAGGTCTAGAGTACGAACCCAAGAAGACCTCTGATTTTCGGATGCATGTGCATATTGTATAATTATCACTCACTTCGATGAAGGAAAACATCGTGAGGAAACCAGCATGCCTGAGAGGTATTTCTCGACGGCATGTAAAGCCAAGTCTGAGTTCCATGAGTGGCATAGAAACTCAGAAACCAGGTAATATAGGCACTAACTATAAACAATAAAGAAAAAGAAAGAGTGCGTGTATTTTACACCTTGGTACTGTATTTTCTTTAGCAAGTTGCTGCTACTGAGTAATTCCTGATGGAAAAACCTTTGCTCGACTCGGGAATCGAACACAGGAGTAGACCAACGAGGCAGTCTTTTTCAGCTGTTTTGAGAGTTTTTGGAAATAATTTACTCAAAGTAAAGTGCCAGTGTTTCGTTTCGAACTCACAACTTACAATTCATAAGTTTTTTTTAGTTTTTTTATTCAGTTTTTCCCCGTTTTTGCAACATTTTTCATTGCTGCTCCGCTCCTATTTGTCGTAGCGAGGTGATATATAGCCTATAGCCTCGATAAATGGGCTATCTAACACTGAAAGAATTTTTCAAGTCGGATCAGTAGTTCCTGAGATTAGCGCGTTCAAGCAAACAAACAAACTCTTCAGCTTTATAATAATTAGTATAGAAGTATAGATATAATATACATTATTCAAAAACACTTACAATTATTACAATTATTTTACAGAACGTAAACATACCACACCATCGTGGGTTTAACAGTGGTATGCCAGGCACGGCAACTAGGTGCCACAACATCATTAATCATTACATACTAAATAAAATAATTATATAGAAAAAGTATAGGAGCTAAATAAACACTTCCTAGATTGTACCACAATCCAAAAAGTATTTCGGACCGCTACCACTGAGCTACCTCTACTCTCAGAGTCTGTCATCCTATATTTTAGAAATACCTCCCAGGTTTTGAAGTTGACGTGTAAATAGCCTCGTAACCTGGCACTCAGCTTACCTCGCGATGTATATATAGCGTGCAGATAAGAAACACGTAAGATCGCGCCACGGATTACTGCTTACCACGCTGCCGGAGGAAATGAGACTGCAACGATACGTCGGGCACGTGACGATCTCTGATAATATTCAAATATCCTCGGTACCTTGGTATTTTTGTGTAAATATACACGAAGAATTTTAACTTGCTAAAGAAAATACAGTACCTAGGACCTGTGTAAAATAAATGTAGTCTTTCTTTTTCTTTATTGCGTGGTTAATGGGTAACCTGGTGTCAAAGTTTGTATGCCGGGCGGCACGGGCCTATAACTTGACTCTGCATGCAGTCGAGAAATATCTCTCAAGCACGCTGGTTTCCTCACGATGTTTTCCTTCACCGAAGCAAGTGATAATAAAATTATACGCACATGAAACCAAAAATCAGAGGTGTGTATCTTAGGTTCGAATTTAAGGCCTATAAGTTGGGAGTCCGACGGGCACACACTAAACTATTACTGCACGCATGCGGCTGCAATACACGTAGTACTATCGGGAAAGTGGGAATAGGCACACTTTTCAAACAAAATCCCGTGCACACGATGACCACATCTGTTTAATACCCTCACTCCTATTGGTCCGCACAAATAGTTTGCGGACCAATTGCAGCATAACAAAAAAAAATACGTACCTAACTCTTTTTATAAATATGTTTTGTTTAAAAAAAATCTCAGGCTTGTTAATGATCCCAGATGTTTGACAACCGTTTTTCGACCAATAGGAATAAGACAAAAAAAAACCGGCCAAGTGCGAGTCTTACTCGCACACAGGGTTCCATAGCCCCAAACAATATTTTGAACTGTCATTCATTATTTAGTAGTATTAATAAACTTCCACTCAACCGCAAAACTAAATTGGTTTTTCATAGTACACAGAAGACGGACAGACATGACGAATCTATAAGGGTTCCGTTTTTTGCCATTTGGCTACGGAACCCTAAAAAGGGACCAAGGAATAGAAAGTTTTTAACTGTTTTAACGCTCCAAGCAAGGATAGTCCTTACCGTGGTCCGATACCCAGAGTTGAAAGTACCTAACCTAGCTTTAAAAAAAAACTGCCTCACCAAAACAAAATGACTGCAACCGATGAAGCTGTGAAGTGGCAAAATTTTGTACCAATAAAATAAACTGTCGTGTCAGCGACATGAAGAAGAAGAACACAGTAAACAGGGTCACACAACACCCCTTGACAAGACTGTCAGACTTTTGAGCTTTTGACAGACGGCAGACGGGACCAATGTTGCAATGTCATCATTTCAGCCGAAAGACGTCCACTGCTGGACATAGGCCTCCCCCAAGTTTCGCTACATTGACATAAAATGGGGGGTTTTGCCGTAATCGCTACGCTTGGCAGGCGGGTTGGCAATCACAGTACCATTGTCACAAAAGCACAGAGAACGCTGCTGCCCATTCCCTGGCAAGTCCCTTAGTCGCCTCTTACGACACCCACGGGAAGATATGGGATGGTGCTATTCTTTACTTCCGACACCATACAGAGCCGGCTTTGTTCAGGTCTGTATACTCAACATACTCCCCCCGTTGAAGAGTCTTCAACTTCATATTTCAATGTAATATAATGTAATGTGTGGAAACGTGTTTTCAAGAAACTTGAGGATCTCTGAGTGGAAAATAAAACATTCTTCGATGTTCCCAAATAAGCCTTCGTAGAAACAAAATAAATGCGTTTAGTTCCCAAGCAATTCATAAAAAAAAAAACTTGAAAAATGCCCCTATTCTTTATCCTCGGAATAAACAGCCATACATATTTCACAAAGGCATCGGATAAAGTTAATACTTACTTCTCATATATTATATGATTTGTCAAAGTACTGTTGAACATATATAATGTTATCTACGCGCGATCGGATCTTCTTACGAAAGCGATATATTTTTGTGTATCTCATCGGCTGAGGCATTTATGGGACGACAACTTTTACACCAAAGCGTAACGTAAAACAAAAACAAAAAAAAACGGTTGCCAGCTTGGTAGGTTTGAATTCTGACGTAGCGCTGTAAGGTGGCAATCTCCCCAAGTCTGACGTCATTGCCACGTTCTATGGCAATGTTGGGTCACGGGAAGTGTCAACTAAGCTGTGAGCACTAGAGACACGTTGGTTTACTTTTGGAGGTAATCTCTACATAGGCTAAAACGGAAACACTGTTTATAAACCCCAGGGATATCCTGAGGGCCTGCACAAGTGGCTATTATTTTCAAAGTGTTTCGTATTCCTACAAATACTTTTAAGGTAACCATTTGAGCGTAGGTGTCCCTTACAGCCACAGCTTATTTTTCAGTCTCGCCGTCATTCATTAAACTCCTATTTAGCATTTCATAAGTTAACTCCTACCACGTCCACTCGTTAACGTTAACGTCTCTACTATCGAAGTTGTAGACGATTATGTCTACCTGGGACAAACGGTCCAGTTGGGTAGGTCTAACTTCGAGAAAGAGGTCAATCGTCGAATCCGACTCGGCTGGGCAGCGTTCGGGAAGCTGCGTGGTATCTTCTCGTCCAACTTACCGCAGTGTCTCAAGACGAAAGTTTATGACCAGTGTGTGTTGCCAGTGATTACATACGGGACCGAAACGTGGCCGCTCACAATGGGCCTCATCAGTAGGCTCAAAGTCACCCAAAGGGCAATGGAGAGAGCTATGCTCGGACTTTCCTTGCGTGATCAAATCAGAAATGAGGACATCCGCAAGAGAACCAAGGTTACCGACGTAGCCCGAAGAATTGCCAAACTTAAGTGGAAGTGGGCAGGGCACATTGCTCGCAGAACAGATGGCCGATGGGGCCGAAAAGTTCTGGAATGGCGACCGCGAACCGGGAGACGATGCGTTGGAAGGCCTCCCACTAGGTGGACCGATGACCTGGTGAAGGTTTCGGGGATCCGCTGGATGCGAGTCGCACGGGACCGATCAATGTGGCGACACTTGGGGGAGGCCTATGTCCAGCAGTGGACGTCTTTCGGCTGAAATGATGATGATGATGATGAAGTTAACTCCAAACAAATATATTACAATTATTTATCCATTACGCTAAACAATGAAACGGTCACGTCGACGTGATAAATGAGTTTTATAAAAACACATTCATGCATACATTAACGAACACATTGTTCGACAAAATACTAATTATTTCAACTATGAATTTAAGTAATTTTAGGTGTCGTACTAATGTATTTATGCTGATTAAATTGAGAAGCTTCATGCTGGAATAATCAACCCGTGTTTGGCTCGCGTGGTGTATTACGGCCCAGCACTCCCATCGATATGTGATCAACTTCCCAACAGTGGGAATATTGAAGGCTGACGTGGTGTTTGACTCTCATATTGCTAACAGCCTAATCCTAAGCCAAAAGCCCAAAGCCTAAGCCTTTTTCATTATTTGAAAAAATCAGATCAGATGATCAGATTATCAGTGATACTTTCTCGGAGAATGCCGTTTATAAAAGGACATTACAAGAAATTAACCTGCCTGTGGGAATTCATATTCTTTTTCTTTGATTGACCAAACTGACCTCTCGAATCATCATCATTTCAGCCCAAAAGACGTCCACTGCTGGACATTGGCCTCGCCCAAGTGTCGCTACATTGACATAAGGGGGGTTTTGCCATAATCGCCATACTTGGCAGGCAGGTTGGCGATCGCAGTACGGTTGTTACAAAAGCACAGAGAACGCTGCTGCCCATTCTCTGGAAAACCCCTTAGTCGCCTTTTACGAAACTCGAATCATCAGAACTGATTTATTTATTTTTTGAAGTGAAAACTTCTTTAGCGGCGTTGAGCACTTCTTCTGTAATGGGTATAAAATCTTAAACTCGCGTCAGGTCACGTGTCCTGATCGAAAATTCGTAAGACGAATTGACATTAGGTTGCGAAGGAATTTGAACTTTATGACATCTGTCATTGAGTTTGGTTTTCCAAAACTGGATAATTATCTTATGCACAAACAAAACCTTCGATTTCTCCAAAGAGGTAAAATTCGTAAAACGTATCGTAATATTTCTGTGTTAAATTTGTTATGTAATGTAAGTTGTCATGTTTGTGTATGATAGCGCAATAAATGAATATTGTATTTTACCACATAAATGATAGAACTAGATAATTAAAGCAATTCGTTCAAAATTATTTCCTAACCATATCCAAAGTGCACAACGTTACTATTCAAGTTTTCACTTCTGCCGGCACTCCCGGAGTGCAACCCGTTTTTTTTATTTTATTAGTCCACACTGGTTTTATGCTTAAGGTAACATGCAATAAATAACATTATCAATAAGATAACGAGAATATATCCATACCAAACTACATAACGACTGGTCAGCATGAAGGTCGTGTGTTCCATTCCTATGTCGGGCAAAGTGCTACTGAGTTTTTCCACTAGAAATTTACCAGTAGCAGCAATGGAGCCTGGATGCGTGCCCGGTTAATGGCAATAGGCTCGCCCCCTATTACTTGGAATTACATTATTATATTCTGTATTCGGGGGGAACTGCCGTAATGGAACTCTGTCTGACGATATCAGTCTGCCTATCTGTGTCAAAAAAAAAAGCGAAAAAAGAAAAAGCCTGAACAGATTTACATGGCATAACAGAACACGGATAGACCTTGACCTGGGACCTAGTTGTTTTATCCCGGTTTTACGTTTCCCGTGGAATAATTTCTAATTTTCACGCTGGTGAAGGGTGAAACGGGGAGTAAAAGTTAACTTAACTTAATTTTATAAAAATAATTTTCGTAGTGTAATGCTCGCTACGGTGTAACACACAGCCGCTCTCAAGCGCGATCACAAGCACAAACATAAAACACTTGATACAGATTTATCAGTATTTCTCTCGAACGAAAAGTGTTGTATGTATTCCTTGCTTTATTGTATTGTATTGGTTCGTGCTGAACGGCTTAAGTACTTTGTGTTGTAAGTGCTTCGGGGACTTATTGATGGAATATTTTTCTGTAAGTTGGGATTTCGGGTACCGATAACGGTGTTGTATTGAAATCTTACGCGATTGACGCTGTTCTTATGTAATGGTGATCCGAAGGTTTGAAACCCTTGCTATTGTTACTTTTTCGTTTGGAATTCATTTATTGATAGCAAAGAAATACAGTAAAATAAGCCATTTCATCAGCCACTAGCTTTTGCGCGTGACTTCGCCCGCGTGGTGTTCAATTATTGTCGGCATGGAAAAAAAGTTCGTCCAAAACCAGGTCATGGTCTACTTATGTGCCGAATTTTATCAAAATGCGTTCAGCCTTAAAATGTGAAAATAAAGGACTTTCGCATTGGAGACTTTCGCATTTAACAACTTTCATTTAATATTAAAATAAGCGATTTGAAATGTTGAGTGTTCTTTGAAAATTACGCCAGCACACGCAATTACTTCTTTCAATCGTAAAAGTATTAAAAAAGCCTGTAATGAAATCAGTCAGTTCATCCCAGATATTTCAATTGGATAAATTATAATCCAGGTACTAATATTACCAAGCACCAAGTTTTTATGAAATGAAAAAGGTTCTACTTTCATAAAAAAAAACACTCTCCGTAATCGATGTAAGTGGAATACGCAAATATTCTCAAAGGGAAATATTCGCATAGATATTTCTTTTTTGAATTTATTGGGCAATCTGCTGAAAAATCATCAAATTGTCCAATAAAAGCTGTAAAATTAAATAAAATAGCTGTCCATCGAGACTCCTACGTTGGTCGACTGTCGCAAACGTAGAAGTTCCTGGGTTCGATGTTCAGGGTGGGCAGTGTTGGTTTTCCATTTGGAATTTCTTATTAGCCGACTTTTATCTAGAGTTTCTGTATGGTGTCGGACGTAAAGAATAGCATCATCCCATATCTTCCCGTGGGTGTCGTAAGAGGCGACTAAGGGACTTGCCAGAGAATGGGCAGCAGCGTTCTATGTGCTTTTGGAACAATCTTACTGCGATCGCCAACCCGCCTGCCAAGCGTGGCGATTATGGCAAAACCCCCCTTATGTCTATGTGGCGACAGTTAGGGGAGGCTTATGTCCAGCAATGGACGTCTTTCGGCTGAAATGATGATGATGGTGAATCTAGAGTTATTGTATTGTATTGTATTTATTTATTTCTTAGTATATGGTACATTGAGATCTTATATTAAACTTTGTTTCACACATACTACCATTGCTGGTGTAGAAATATTAAATAATAAGCTAGGTACATGCAAATCAAAACTAGGTAAGTACATTTCAAGAATACTATATAAAGATATGAAATATGAATTTATAATTGTAGACTGTTAAAAAATTCATAATAGAATGCATTATTTATAATAAAAAAATAAAAAAAAAATTAAAAACAAATGTTCATCCAAGAATATAAATCATAATGTAAAAAAAAGTACAAATAAATCACTATGTCCAAAATATAAATCAATGCCAAAATAAAAATTACTATGTCAAAAAAGAAAATCGCAGTAATGTCAAAAATATAAACCAAAATAAAAATTACAATGTAAAAAAAAGCACAATCATGTCAGAGTACTAATGTCATTATTAAGATTTTAATTATAATATCAAAATGTATGATTTAAAAATTCATTGACGGAGTAAAAACACATGTCTAAGAGCCAAGCAAACATTTTACATTTAAACTTATTAATTGGTAACATTCTCAGGGCTGGCGGTAATTTATTATAAATTTTAATTGTCATACAACTGGCATTTCTACTGTATAATTGCAATCTCTGAGCAGGTACTAATAATTTCCCGGTATTTCTTTTTTTCAGTCTTTCAGAGACTTGTTCATTTAATAGAAATAAATGAGGGTATTTTTTGACAAACAAGCAAATTTCAAAAATATACAGACACGGGAGTGGGAGAATTTTTAATTCCTTAAATAAAGGCTTGCAATGGTCAAAATATTCTGCTCCAGTCATGGCTCTGATACATTTTTTTTGTACTATGAATGCTCTTTCTACATCCACCGAATTACCCCATATCACTAGACCGTAACGCAATACTGATGAAACATACCCATGATAGGCATTAAGGACTGTTTTTTTACTGGACACTAGTCTTAACTTGCGAAGAGCATAGACAAACTTATCAAGCTTACTGCATACTCTTTCTACATGTTCCTTCCAGTTTAATTTATTGTCAATTACTATACCTAAAAATAAAGCTGATGGTCCTGGTTGCAGAATTACATTATTATGTTTAATTGCTGTTGGAATTACTGACAAGTTACACGTCTGAAATTGAACTGTCTTGGTTTTGTCAATATTTACATGAAGATTATTGTCCTTCAGCCATTTTATAACATTAATTAATTCATTGTTAGTATCAATTTCTATGTCGGTTTTGTTGCAACATTTTATCGTCAAAGTAGTATCGTCAGCAAATTGGATACATTCATATTTTAAACATTTTTTGAGGTCATTAATATATAAGATAAATAGTGGCGGACCCAGTATACTTCCCTGCGGGACGCCAGACGTATTAATTTTTAGTTCTGAGCGATATGTCGTCCTAGTATTATTTTCTATCCTAGAGATAACTGTTCTCTGTTGGCGATTGGATAGATAACTTTTGAGCCAATCATACGCTTTGCCTCTTATGCCATATTTCTCTAGCTTGTAGAGTAGTCGTTCGTGTGATACAAAATCAAACGCTTTGCTCATATCTAAGAATACCGATAAAACAGACATTTTTTTATTAAGAGCTTCAGTAATTAGTTTCACTAAAGAAAAACAGGCTAGAGTCGTTGAACTGTTTTTCCTAAAACCAAACTGACTCTCCACAATTAAATTGTTTTTAGTTACAAAGCTATTTATTTTGTTATGCATTGCTTTTTCAAAAATCTTTGCAAAGATTGGGATCAGTGTAATTGGCCTATAATTGCCCATATCAGTACAGTTGCCCTTTTTGAACAGTGGTTTAACTATAGACTCTTTTAGTCTAGATGGAAAAACACCTTCTTCAAAAGAGAGATTTATTAAATAGGAAAGGGGGGATGCTATAATTTTTGCACTTAATTTAATTATTTTAGTTATTACTTCATCATATCCTGTAGAATTGGTATTATTTAATGAATTAATTATTTTAATTATGTCAAATTCATTCACTGGAGTCAGAAATAGCGTATTTATATTATTGTCAATGTTAATATTGGTTAAGTCATGATTATTATTGTTTGTTTTTTGTGTCAAATCAATGAAATAATTGTTAAATTGGTTACATATGTCATCAGGATTAGTAATTTTTTTATCAAGGATTATTAATTCATTTATATAGTTGTTATTATTTGGTTTGCTTACATTATTTTTTATGATTGACCATGTCGCTTTACATTTATTTCTAGAATTATTTAAAAAATTGTTGTTGTTGATCTGTTGTGATTTTGATATGCATTTTTTTAAGATTTTCGTATAATTGAGGTATTTTTTCTTGTGATAACTTTTACTCAAAGCATCATGTTGATATGCATAATATAAAGCTCTCTTTTTAATGCATGATATTTTTAAGCCCGTACTAATCCATTTATTTTTTATGGGTTTATTTGTCTTTTTAACGAGGATTTCGGGAAAACACAATTTATAAAAGAGAGTGAATAGGTCGTGGAATGCATTGAAAGCGTCATCGCAGTATGTTACTTTGTAAATTTCAGTAAAACTTAAGGCTGCTAAACAATTTAAAAATTTAGTTATATTGTCCTTATTGTAGTCCCTTTTCTTATCATACCAGAATTTAATCGGTTTTGTTTTATTATTGGACTCTTGTAGGTAAAAAATTAACGATTGCCCAGTATCGTGATCAGAGAGAGCTAAATGATGTGTACTACTTTTCAAGTCAAGTGCGGGAACATTACTGGCTATTTGGTCTATGCTAGTATTCTTCCTGGTAGGTATTCTAACATGTGGTGAGACATTAAAGTTGTTCAGTATGGATACTAGTTCTTTTGAATATTTATTGTCTTTTAATATGTCTATATTCCAATCTCCACACAAAACTATATTTTTTTTAACTTTGCGGGTTATATTGCGTAACAATAATTCAAGATTTTTAAAAAATATGGATACGTCGGAATCCGGGATTCTATAAATGCACACTATAATTAAATTATGGCTTAGTATTTCAATTCCACAGCATTCAAAACAAAAATCACTGGCCAGTTCATCTGTTATCGGCAACGGATTAAAAGTTAGACCTTTTCTTACTAAAACGCATGTTCCACCACGTTTTTTACCGTGTCTTGTGTAACTAGCGGCTAAGTCAAAATGTGTAAGTGCTAGATTACTTTCATGTCCTGATTTTATAAAAGTTTCACTCAGACAAATAAAATCTATTTGGCCAATCTGATTTTCTAAGTCGGAAATTGTGATTTGGAATAAATCAATTTTATTTAAGATTCCAGCTATATTTTGGTGTAATAGTATAAATTTTTGTTGTTTTTTTTGTTTTCTAGAACTGCCATCACTATCGATAACCTTTTTACATAAGGGGGCGAAAAAGAGTATTTTGGGATTTTTTTGGTGATTTTGGAGAATTACAATAATTATATTCCATTGGATAGGTCTCAATATCAACGAGCAGGCAGCGGAAAATACTATCATAAATACGTTTTTGACCGAGTTTGTTAATTCTGCCCGTATTATATGAAAATGTTTCATCGGATAGGTCACGATTACTGTCAAAAAAATAAGCATAATTATGGTTTTCAATGTCCATGTAAAGTAATCTATTAAACATTTCCACTTTATAATTGTGTATCAGAGCCTCTTGTACATATGTAGGGCCACATATAATAATATTTGTATTAGTTATATTTTTGAGAGTTTCTCTAATGAACCTGACCATTTCAATTGATTCGCCGGTGCCTTTAAAATCCTGCTCACCAATCATAACGATACAGTAGTCATCCAAGCTATAATGTTGTATCTTATTAACTATATTTGATATAATGTCCTTAATACTACTATTACGTGACAGGTAATGACAGAACTCGAAGTGTCGGCCAAAAGTGCTTTCCAATATTTCTAGTGCACCGCTATGATTGCAGTTACTGAGAACGCATAGCTTTCTTTTTCTCGCACAGTCTTTTATTATCACTCCTTGATCTTGTGGTGTCGTCTCGTGTTTATTAATTTCCTTTTCGATATAATTGCTATACTCGGTCGTTTCCGAAGCCTCTGTCTGTGTTTGCTTATTCTTGTATATTGGTACAGAAGCTGTTGTATTCTTACATACGTTAAGGTTTTCAGGTACATCAGATGTGGATACAAAGGTTTCTGATGTTCTTTCATAGTCTGTTTTTCTAGGAGATTCATCAAAATGATCTGACTCTAATAATATGTTTGAGCTCTCAATAAAGTCCTTTTCATTGTGGCTGGATGAGTATTCTTGGCCTAAGGTTACCACACGTAGATTGTCCGTAATAGAACGTCTATTTTTTTTTCGTACAGACAGTAATTTTTGTCTTTGTGACTTTATAGGACTGGTACAAATATCCTTCAATGTATTAATATAAACTTGCTGTCGTAATACTGTATCTTTAAGTTCACTGTTTTCGCAAATCACCTTGTCCAATTCATTTTGTGTCAATTCAAATTGTTCTTTTAAATGTGATATTTCAACCTTCATTTCTTCTAGTTCATTTTTACTTATACCCGTTGATAGATCAAGACTTCTTGTTTCTATGTCAGAATTTGTTTTATCCAATGATGAGTCATTACTCAATGAATCTATTGACTTTGATCTAAACAACTGCTTTCGTCGTCGCAAAGTTACGTTGTGATTTATTTCGGTAGACATAGTTAGAAATAACACCATATAACTTACAAAAAGAATTTCGGATCTCGGGGATCGAACTCGAGGCACTCTGGTCTCAAGTGTAACTACGTTAACGCCGGTGCCATTCGCGCAGTCAAGTTAAATGTTGAAATAGTGCAGCTCGATGTCGATAAGAGATTTTTAAATAAACTAGTGGCGGTTAAATATGATTCATGCATGGAATTTTTTGCACAGTTTCTTTGTTCACTTGGTTTTAGAAAATAGCACTTGTTTACTTATTTGAGATTGTTCTTTCACTTTTATGGTTTTCAGGGTTGTCTGTCGTTGATTACTTCATTATAGCACAGTTTGTTTCTAATAAGTAAAGTTGATTAGTCACTGGTTGTTGTTGAGATTTTGTTTTGAGTTTAAGGTAATTATTTGTAGGATTTATCACTGGATAACACTCTCACTAATGCATTGTATCTTCAGGAACAATATTTATAACTTTCACGTTTTAAATGCATAGATTGATATTTTTGTTTACTTATTTAAGCGGAGGCGATGCGTGCGCTTTCATTGACAGCTGTCAATTCCAGGTCAGTGGCAGCCAATATGCCAGGTCAGTGGCAATAGGCTCCATTACATGGGGCTTAAACATAACTGACGAAATGCGGGTGCACAATTAGATACAGATCTGAATCTCTGCCGTAACTTTCGTGGATGACAGGCGTGATGTTAGGTTATTAATTTCTCAGTAGCAGCCCGAACTCTGAATACCCGGTTGATGGCAATAGGCTCACTTTTAACGAGTGTTTCATGGCACTTTAAGAGCGTTTACGCTTCTCGACATTTCATACAAACTTTCAAATCCTTATTTTCCGAAATGACTGAACCGACTTTAATGAAACTTCATACTCGTAAGCAGGATACATAGATCTAAAAAGTTGCTAAAAATCATTTTCGAAAAATAGTGTTACAGCTAAATTAGACCGATTATAAATTATCTAAAGAAACAGAAATTTCCAATTTACTTTTTTTTAAAGACATTTCGAAAATGTTTTTAGTAACTTTCTAAACCTATTTATCCTGCTTATGCGTATTAAGTTTAATTAAAATGGGTTCAGTCATTTCGAAAAAAAGGAGTTGAAAGTTTGTATGAAGTGCCGTAAGGTGTAAACGCTCTTAACATGCTTCGCGAAACGTGTATGTTCTATAAGTACACCCATGCCAAGCTCAGCAGGGAAAACTGAAACTCAAAGCACTTATTTCAAATAGACCCGGCACAGGTACTTTTGGATTTTCAAAATCATAAGTTGGAGCTGCAGTCCGGTGACAAGGCAAAATAACAGTGGCAGGCCCGTAATTGGAAAAGCGATATGTTATGAAAACGTTAAATTGGATACATAACACGTATCAAGTAAAAAATCATGTGTCCCACCTGTTTTTCCGTTCCGTTTTAATATCCGTTCATTCCATTATGTATTCCGTGTGTGGAACTATACAGCACATGTCTGGCAGCGTCCTCCGATATTTTGGCGCCAAACGTTGGCTTTATTAAATATGGCGGCCATCGAACTACGTGTTTGTGGACAGGGGAGATATCTTTATTAAAGTTACAAGAAAATATCCGGTTGCCATTTCCCAACGTGTATTTTTCGTAACTTGTTTTATTTTGTACAAATACAGTAGGAATATCACAGATTTTGGTATCAGTCGTTCACTTTTTAGGATTCCGTACCTCGAAAGGAAAACAAAGAACCCTTATAGGATCACTTTGTTGTCCGACCGTCTGTCTGTCTGTCAAGACCCTTTTTCTGAGGAACGCGTGGAGGTATCAAGCTGGAATTTACATCAAATACTCAAGTCTTCCAATCTCTTTTGCCAGAGAATGGGCAGCAGCGTTCTCTATGTTTTTGTAACAACCGTACTGCGATCGCCAACCCGCCTGCCAAGCGTGGCGATTATGGCAGAACCCCCCAAAATGTCAATGTGACGACACTTAGGGGAGGCCTATGTCCAGCAGTGGACGTCTTTTAGGCTGAAATGATGAATGAATGATGACTCAAGTCTACTGTCTCTTGGAGCTGTGAAAAAATAAAACTTCTAAGCCAACGCAATCAAAAGATACAGCCGTTTATGCCGCAAATTTTCAGGGTACAGGGTACTTCTCGTGAATTCAGAATCTTGAAATTTGGTACGAAGCAACGTCTTATAGCACAAAATAAGGTAAAATTGCGAAAACCGTAAATTATTAGTTACATCATATTATATACGGAACCCTCGGTACGCGAGTCCGACTCACACTTGGCCGGTTTTTTTTAATGTGAGCCTACACACACGATACGTGATACGTGAGTTCTAACATCAGAAACTAATACCAACCAGAAAATTTAAATCTCAAAACGCCTTCTGTCTTAAGGTGTGACAGTCGCTTTCTTTTCTTGCAGCATCTTTGTGTACACACGCCAGCAGGTCAAGCTACCCGAAACTGTCGAATTTTCCCAATCAACCTTGAAACTAATTCTTTAAGCATAAAGTTGAGAATGTATTAAAGAAATTTGATAAATCGTTGTAGGTTGATTTGCTGGCGTCTCTACACCAAGATACTGTGCTTATTGTACCAATAAACAAATATCATAACATAACATCACGCCTGGAAACTAAAGGGTTAGATAGAGGTGTACCCAGATACCTCCGTATAGGGCACCAACCATCATCATCATAATCATTTCAGCCGAATGACGTCCACTGCTGGACATAGGCCTCCCCCAACGCCACATTGACATAAGGGGGGTTTTGCCCTAATCGCCACGCTTGGCAGCTGGGTTGGCGATCGCAGTACGGTTGTTACAAAAGCATAGAGAATGCTGCTGCCCATTCTCTGGTAAGACAAGGGTCTTGCCAGAGAATGGGCCTCTTACGACACCCACGGGAAGATGTGGGATGGTGCTATTCTTTACGTCCAACACCATACTGAACGGAGAACGGAGAGGGCATCAACATTTCTAGCCAATTATGTTTAAGTCCTATGTAATAACAGGAGAACCTGTTGGAAATATCTTAACTGGGGCAGCTACTGAAAAATCCACGATGTACAATCCCAAATATGCCAGTAATTTGTTTCTTCTTGGCAGTAACTAGCAGTAGACCAACTGTGACTGTCTGTCACGTGCTCCTAATTATTTAGCAAATATCTTAGACTGATTCCTATTTCAAAATCATAACATGGTATCGGGCCACTTACAAACACATTAAACTTTAGTTTATGGCTTGACAGCCTGACAAGTTACCGTAATTAATAACGAAACGTCCTTTCTTACTTTGAATTGTAAAAACTATATTGCACCACTTGGAAAGGCATAAATCCTTTATTTAATGGGAAACAGACTATGGACAAGGATTATTAAGAATTCCAAGACGCAGAAATATCCGATTTCTAAATGTAACTCACAATAGGAGAGCAACATCTGTTTGCCATATACTCCGGTCACGAGTACCCATAGGAACCCTTGAAACAATTACAAACGGGGCTATTGAACAATTCTGTGAAAGTATGTGAAAAAACCAAGCGTGGGGCTTGGGTGGATGGTTTTGGAGATGAAGGAAGGGCAGTCGGTCTTGGATCGCTATAGGGCTCGGACGATATGGGCTATTTGAGTTAAGTTAGGATACTTGGTAAATACCGAGAGGCTATGTCCAAGTGGGCAGTTGATTTGGGATCACGGAAGAGTTCGGACGTGTTAAGTTTAAGATCTTAAAGTGCTAAGACGCCCTAGGTTAGGCTCGTGAAGTTAGCGTAGTCTTGGTACCAAGATGTTGTCCGAGTAGGCTATTGTAAGAGAGTGATTCGTATTTTATAAGTTAAATATAAGTAGTAGACCTAAGTCTAGATAAAGTGAGTGTCAAAGCGTCGAAGGAGATGAGCTGCGGCGAAGGCGAAACTGGTAATGTGTGCAGTATTCTGTAAGAGATCCTTAAATTAACACGTGGTAAGTGTAACTATAATTAACTCTTAGCTGATAGTAGCAGTCTGGTGATAGTACAGAGGAGCTGTTAATAATCATTTATTTCAGCATGACGGAGCAGCTTCATTCTATGTATAATGTATACTATTATCTCATGTGTTATGTAACCACCTCCTAATCCGTACCTTGGCAAATATCTGTCAGTTGCGATTGGTTATAGGGAGACGGGGAAGGCCCTCCGCTACACTCTACAATCACCATACGGCATGTACACTGTACACTAACACACCTGACTATTGACGAATATTGACTTTTATGTGACGCACCACAAATGGAAGGCAGAACCGTAATATTCGCATTTGCATTAGAGCAAACTATATTGTTCCGTGGTGAAGGCAGCACCGCAATATTCACGGTTTGAATAAAACACATGATGTTGTTCAGTAATATATTACCGACCTGTACTTGTAGTACACAACCAAACGCTGCTGATGTATACTGCTTCCTATAAAGGTCTAGCTCAGAAACATTGCGTAGGTATTGATGTCTGCACATTCGGGAGAGGGTTAGGCTCCACCAAGTATCTCAAAATGAATTGATAACTCCGTTCTAAGGAACGCTAGGGACTACCCGTATCTCGTTACCAAACCAGGCTGTTTGTAGGCCGATTAGTGAACTGACACTGTTTGGCGAGACACGCAATCACGACATGGGGAAGATTAATGGAATGTGAAGTGACGATAGAATTACCACTTCGGCGTTCATCAATAACAATTGCAATATGTTCTGCTACAGACTGAATCTACGGTGCGCTTGCGCAAGTTGTGTGATATCATAGTGAAGGGGTAGACTGCCGTAAGGAGGTTACTGACATAAGTACGCGAGTAGGGACAACTACTAAAACATGCCTTCCTCAATGGCAGCTGGACTTCTCAGGACCCTGCCTTAGGATTGAGAAAGACATGTGAAGAATGCTTAGGGAGCGTGATCTGTTAGAATTCGTAGCAGTGTTCTTAGTGGACCTATGCGCTTAGGTCTAACAGTCACGTACTGGGGCAGTTATTGTAACCGGTTACATGCCATAGAGATGGGTTCGTTCGTTATGTTTGAGTCATAAAATTAACGTAACTTAGTAATGAAATTCTTAAGCGCAAGCGTAACGTTCTCCTTACTGAACTTTTCATACTATATCATATCTTTGCGACCTCTTGTCTTATTAGCTTCATAATTTACTGTTGTATTGTTTTACATGATTTGATATTATGCATGTATATGTAATAACTGTGAATTCCCAATATTAAATTCACCTTGTATCCCCTCCCTGTCCCCTAGCTTTCAAAGTCGGGACAGGGCTACCCTAAATTGGGAATTCAGTCCTCTATGTCGGTGGGAAGGCGACCAGTCTGGGACGAACCTTACAGGGCCGTGCGGAAATGGCGGGGCCCGGCCCTTTCCCCTTAGGGGGAAACCGACCTTATTACTAATATTAATATGATTTAAGAAAAACGAAAATTTTATCAGCCTAGGGTAATTTAGGAACAGTCACACAACGAAGCGGTAAATTTAATAAATCTCCTGTGAAAACTTCACACTTAATCATTAATGATCATGAAAGCTTGCTGTCCTCACGTCATGTCGTTTATGTAAGCCGCAGAAATAATTACCGGTATTGTTAATGAGACGCTTCACGTTAACAGTGACGATTTAAAATGCAGAGCTTTAAAGTTCGCGGTCTTTTTGTGGGCTTGCTCCAATGAGTATCTGTGGACATTGGGCGGCCATGTTTGATTGAAATTAAAAATGCACTTGTACTTTTTGTTGTACTTAATAATGCGTTTCATAAAAGTCGATGCTTGTACATAATTCATAAGGTAGTGTACCAGATTATTTGTTTGAATTAAAGCTCGAAAGCAGCTTAATATCACGCCTGCTTTCCTGAAAGTGACAGCAGATGTACTGCGTGGTTGCACTCTCATGTTTAGTTGGATTATAGTCCCATGTTAGGTTAATATACCTTATCATTCATTATTCGCCTTGTTCTACCCAGAGCTGTGTATAAGCTTGTGTTTTACGTCCATGCCATTGCATCCATCTACTACTAACAGGGAGCAATCAAAAGCGGCAATACATTTTTAGAGTACCCCTTTGACCGCTTTGTACCGCCTTTGATGCCGCCTAGACTGCCACCAGGGAAAAAGCTGACATTTCACCCGACCAGAGATTCGCCCCAAAGTAACTTCACAGACAAAAAGCTCCGTGGCGAAAATAATATCATTAGTGTCCTCCATTCCATATAAAAGTCATCTAAAGTCGTGATTTGGACGATATCGCTATTGGCGATAAGACGATATTGGAAAAAAAAAGCCTTTGTATAATTTTTTCTGAAGTAGTAGTAGTAAAGTAAACTATACTATATGATGTATAAGGCGGTTCTTGTGCCAACCTGCTGTTGGCCATAATGTACTGCCCATAAAAACGACAACATGTTTCATGTATGTACCGTAGCTACCTTAACAAATAGTCTAGTCGCAGCCGCGTGCGAGACATTTATCAACAATAGACGGCCGTGCTGAAATATAGCGAGCTTAGTAACAGTTGAATCTAGCTCATATAGCAGCTACGAGTATATCAAACTGGTTGATTTGTTGCCTCGCCTGTTAGGTAGATGGTGGCGAGGGAAGGTGGTGACATGGTAATGAGTTGTCGGGATTTTCAAGCTGTTGAATTAGGTGCTGTGTAGCAAATATGGTTGCACGTTTGGCTAATCATCATCTGCCTAGCCTTTTCCTGTGTTGGGGTCGACTTCCAGTCTAACGGGATGCAGCTGAATACCAGTATTTTACATGACGCGACTGTCTGACCTCGACAACCCAGTTAGTACTGGGTTATAGGTACGGTACCCCTTGTGAGACCGGTTGTCATACTTTCGGGCCACCGACTACTTGTTACGACTGTCAAAGATCTACAATTGACAGCCGAGACCAACGGCTTAACATGCTTTTCGAGGCACGGAGGAAACTCCGTATGGAATGGGTGGTCACACATCCACGGTCTTGGCAAGCGCTACAAAACCTAAAAATCGACCCGGTGTCCCGGTATCCCGACCCTGTGTCTCAGCAAAGGGAACCAGAAGGTCTGAAGGTCCCACTGCTGAGACACAGGTCTCCTCTCTTTGTATGGGAGTTGGCCGTTACCCACATGCCATGCGGGTCTAGAGTGGGTTGGTGGGTTTCAAATGTCTGGTCGAATGTTCGAATCTTAAAATAACCGTGGAACTAAGCTAAATACTGGCGAAATAGATTCCCGGACAGAAATTAACATAGTTTGGCCTTGACACCAATAGAGTAACACAGGTTCTATCCGATATGGTTCGAGCATCCATTTATGGCAGTTTTATGTTGTGTTTATATATATAAACGTGTTTATGATTTCTTATTCGCGCCCCTTCACCAAGCAATAAGAAAGGTGGATTTTTTGACATGACCTGACCCATTTCCTTGTTGACCTTGAACGACAGTATGAATACATGCCCTGCTTTACACAGAACGCCCCCAAAAAGATTGCATATTCACCTTTTTCATACAAAACTTAATAACACTGTATAAACTTAATAATTAATGACTTGGTTCACATAATTAGAAACAAACAAAAGACACTCCACTCCTCTGGAAGCGAGGCACTCAAAACATTTTAAAGATAAATCGTTGAACAGTGAACACTACGTAGGTACAAGTAAGTGTCAAAACGGCAACTCGTCAGACGCGGCCATTAATTTGCGCGGGAAACAATGTGGAGTTTAATGGCTCGTGACTTGTCGGGTAACGTGCGTATATTTTATTTTAAATGTATTTTTATTTGCCAAGTGGAGGGTTGATTGAATTATTTTTAAACTTTTTGAATCGAGTATACCGGGAATATGTCCGCTTGTGCACGACTGCACGAGGTTGTGTGTTCGAAACCTGGCTGGAAAGAAATGTTCGTTTCCAAATGAGTTTTCTGATTTCATCTTGGACAACACGAATCTTAGGATAAAGAAAACTGGACTTAGTGACCTGAAATCACGTTCGCGAACAAAAAAGGAGTGAAAAGAGTGGTAATTGATTGTTATCATTTGAAGCAATCATAGCATTTGTGGCTCCGTGGAATCGGACCCGACAGGTGTAGGTAATGTAGATTGTATTCTGAGATCCTAATGAAAATACTTTTTAACCGACTTCTAAAAAAGGAGGAGGTTCTCAATTCGGATGTTTGTATTTTTTTTTTTTTTATGTTTGTTCGCGCGTAACTCCGTCGTTTGCCAACCGATTTGATAAATTCTTTTTTTGTTTGAAAGCCTATACTTTCCAAATGGTCCCATGAAAATTTTATCAAAATCAGATAAGCCGTTTCTGAAAAAATCAACAAAAAATAAATATTTCTAACTTTTAGTTTACTCTGCATTACGTCGTTTGTTCGCGCATAACTCAGTCATTTACGAACGGATTTGGAAAATTATTATTTTATTCCAAAGCCTATGCTTTCCATTTGGTCCCATAGTCACCAAATCGGGATCTGATGATGGAATCATGGCGAAATCGAGGGAACTCTTCAAGTTTAATAGGAAACGTATAGCGATTTTGGTATTTTTTACAACAAGTGAAGCATTTGCGTTCAATAAGAACCATTCTACCATCAGATCTGATTTTGAAGCCAAGAGACAGGCACTGGAACTCCATAATAAGACAATGTATCTTAGCTGTGTTTGGGCTTGTTGGAATTGTTAGTTCGGTATGCACTTTCCACGTGTACCACAGACTAACTTTTTGACTTTCCTTATTCAACCTAAGTAACATGTGGGTCCTCTGCTTTGATAGTCTGTTTTCGCGATGATCAGGGTTCATATTCAAAATGCGTTGATCATTTCTTTCCCTTATTTCTTTTAATCGATTTCCTTTTTTTCAGTTTCAGTTCGACGCCTTTTCTCACACGAGAATCATCTTTACTAGACCTACCCATATTTTATTATTAGATTAAAAATATGTCACTAAAAATTAACAAATAAAAATATTTTTTACAAAAATAAGAAACCGACTTCAAAAAACACTTAACGCACTAAAAAGTTAAAAATAATACTATAACCTACCTATATCAAGAAACCTAACCTAACCTACGATTAACCTATAATAAAATTTAATAATTCTTTGGAGTCGGTGCCAAACAATATACGATACCTAAATGACTATATACAGACTAAGGCCAGAAAAAAGCAAAACATAAACCTTACAGCTTCTAAATATTAATTAATTCATTAATTCTAATTATATTGCTTGGCACCGACTCCAAAGAATTATTAAATTTTATTGGTTAATCGTAGGTTAGGTTAGGTTTCTTGATATAGGTAGGTTATAGTATTATTTTTAACTTTTTAGTGCGTTAAGTGTTTTTTGAAGTCGGTTTCTTATTTTTGTAAAAAATATTTTTTAGAAATATAAGAATAAATATATTGCGAATGGCCTGCCTGATGTACTCCCAGGTCCCATGTGCTTTGTGTACTCCCAGGACACCCAGCGTTGCTGGTATTTAGGAGTCCAAGCAACGCTGAAGGCTGATTATTAAAGTCAATTCTCCGAGCAAAAAAATTAAGTCATACTCATGCTTTTTGGTGATGTATTCTCAGTTCTTAATTAAATCTAACTTGTTTCCAGAGAGAACTAAACGCGGTGGACTTCAAAGTGTCAGCGGACCTGAAGTTCGTGCTGCTGATCTCTGACGTCAGACCCGGGTGGAGGCATGCGCGTCTAGCACGGTACCACGTGTATGACGTCATCAATAGGTCAGTATCCTCGTACCAGGTCAGGTCTGGTCAGGTCGTATGCCTTACAGGAGTTTGCAAAGGGTCTTCGCAATTTGTTCGCGGTTTCAACGCACCTTCGGGGTTGATCAGTCTGACAAGGCAGTTGACAGTTGTAATTTATGTACACAGAAATATACTTTTCACAGAGTCTTCCATCTATTGTATGAACCTACGATGGAATAAGTTGGTAAAATAAAATGATACACCAAAAAAACATATACAAGGTGAAACACATTATTCTGAACCCCCATAGAGTGTGGAACGGTGTGGTGACGGCACGGTTGGCGCAGTGGTTGAGCGATCGACTGCTGCGCTGCGTGTCGCGGGTTCGATCTCCGCACGGAACAAATATTTGTATGGCCTACAGATAGTTGTTCCGGGTCTGGCTGTTTGTGTATGTTAGTTTAAATGTTTGTAAACGCACCCACGATACAGGAGAAATTCCTAGTGTGGGGCAACGTTTTTTTTAAGAAAGAAAGACAGAAAGAGAAATATATTGTATTTTTTTTTTAAACATTTGTTTTCTAAAAGAACACACACACGGTCAAAAACGGAACAGCTGTTTTTTTCTAATTACTTATGAAAAATTACTTTTGGCGGGTAGTATTATACTTACCCTTCTTCTTTCTACTGTCAAGAACGATGGGTACTACAACAGTTACAGAATAAAATATTGGTTAGACAGTTAGGCGAGTTTTGTCAGTTATTTTCTTATATACACTCAAACTATTTTTATCATCTAGTATAGAAAGCTCTTAAACTATGAAACTGTCTACCTTCAGGAACAAGATCCCTGTGTCCCCGATAGAGGACGACCGCTCGGCGCCGCTGATACAGTACGCGGAGTGGTCCCCGGTGGGCGCCACGCTGGTCTTCGTCCACGACAACGACATCTACTACAAACCCAAGGTGTTCAAGACGCTGGTCTGCAGGATTACTAATAATGGTGAGAATTATTTTCATCTATATTACTATATGTATATTAATATTATAAAGCTGAAGAGTTAGTTCGTTTGGTTAAAGCGCTAATCTTCGGAACTACTGGTTCGAATTGAAGACTTATTTTAGTATTGGATAGCCCATTTATTGAGGAAGGCTATAAGACATCACGCAACGACCAAAAGGAGCGGATGCATCAATCAAAAATGTTGCAAAAACGGGGAAAATGTCACGCAGACGACGTTAAGCGGGTCAGCTAATTAAGCAAGGTTGCCGAGTAAGCAAGCTGAGCGTCAGTGGGCCAAGTCTGTGGAAGGACCAATGGCCGATAGAGCAAACGAGTCCTTGAATAGAGACGCATATCGGCAAGTATAGCGTGCGATCCTCTCCAGCTGGATGAACTTATGACTTGACATAGGTGTCTGGGTCAGACTAGATGTGGAAGAGGAAGGACCGGATCCGGTTGGCGCATCTTGGGAGAGGCTCATGTCCTGTGGGCAGCGATAAGCAGTGTTGATTGACTGATTTTATAGAATGGCCCCGACTGAGGAATGAGAGAAATAGTCAGAAACCCGGAAGTCTAAGAACCTGACCACTAGTGTTAACAAGGGATTCCATACTGCCCAACGTCAACAAATAGAAAGAAAGAAAGAAAATAAGTTTATTTGGCACATGCCACAAATACACAAAATTAAACAAAAATTAACAAAAAATACTTAAATCTAAACAAAAGAAAATCGTGTATATAAACAAAACAAAAAAAAAGGGATATTTATTGTGTGCCTCATGGCTGCGCCAAATCATCTTATACCTCTAATTCCAACTTACATATTCCGCAAAAATGCGGTTACATTCCCTCCCCAATTATAAAAATAAAATCTGTCACTTTTCTAGGAATCCCTGGCGTAATCTTCAATGGCGTGCCGGACTTCCTGTACGAGACAGAAGTCCTGCGCCTGGATAAGGCGTTATGGTTCAGTCCTGACGGGCAGACCCTCATGTATGTGACGTACAACGACTCGCTCGTCCAGACACACAAGTATCCGTGGTACGGGCTAGACCTGCAGGAACCTCCCGCGTATCCTACCATACGGTCCTTGAGATATCCTAAGGTGAGTTGTTGGTGAATTTTCTTGTTCCTTTTCATCATTTTCACTAACTGACCTTAACATAGAAGAATTTCCTTTTTTCTGGTTTTCTATACTGCATCTGGGTAGACTGAAAGCCGACCCCAACATAATTAGGAAGACCTAGGAAGTGTCCAGCATCCCTACTATCAATAACCGGAGGAGACCATGAATCTTTCAGGACACAAGCTAGAAGGCGAAGCTTTAATTTATTTCCATTAACAAAACTATTAGCTTAACAAATATTTTTTTTAATTCTTTTTTAATTTTAATTTATTGAAATTTGTGTTTGATATTTCTGCCATTCTTTATTTTATTTTATTGTTTGTATTTGATGTTTCTGGCATTTTTTTTTTTAATTCATTGACATTTGTAAAAACTTGATTTTTGTGCCATTTTCTAATTTAATTTATTGATATTTTGTATTTGATTTTTCTGCCATTTGTCAATTTAATTTATTGACATCTGATAATTTTGCATGCCGTAGGGCAAAATGTATTGGGACGCTCATCAAAATTACCATCATATTCTGTATAACCTACATTATTGGCAAATAAACGATTTCTATTTCTATTTCAATAACACTGGAAACCGGTTATTTACCATGTAAATTTACCATTTATGTTATTCGAGCGCTGTGTAAATGATGATGATGCCATGATTACGGATAAACTGAAGTTCTTGCGGGTGGGTGTTTATAAGCAGACAAATCGGTCTACCCTCTTTCTTGTTCGTGTTTTGCGCTCGGTACCTCTGTCACTCACAACTCCTAATTTCCAGAGTTATTGGTAGTGTTAGTGACCATGTCAGTTTAAAAACTAATACCTTATTGCAGCATACTCTATTAACCAAAAACTAATAATTCCGCAGGTAAACACCAACAACCCGGTGGTGACAGTGAACGTGGTCAGCGTGAAGACTCCCAAGTACCTGTTCTCACACGCCATCCAGTTCAACTCGCAAGTCGATGACAGTTCGTATTACTTCTTAACCGAAGCATAAGCATTTGTAAGCAGTGATAGCCTAGTGATGTGACTGTCGGTCTGCCATGTCGAGTCTCGATTTCAAACCCAAGACACGCAAACCAAAACCACCTCTGATTTTTCGGATTCATGTGCGTATTGTGAAATTATCACTTGCTTCGGTGAAGGAAAATATCGTGAGGAAACCAGCATGCCTGAGAGGTATTTCTCGACGGCATGTAAAGCCAAGTCAGAGGGTGGCATAAAAAGTCTGACTCCAGTTTAGGCAAAAACCACATGATAAAGAAAGACCGAAATATAAAAGTTGTTCCACTGTGCTTCGTCAAGCTCATTAGCCACCAGTAAAGTAGTTCTGTCGCATTTACGATGGTAACATATTATCTGCGGTATTCTGGTCCAGGAAGTAAAAGCACCATGGTCCAGTTTCCTTCCAAGAGATTGCATGCATTTAGGGCAATGGTGGCTTGTTTGCCTTGGATCATTAGCGATCATTTTCCTTGCTCCAATTTGCAATTACTTTACAATTAAAATAACACAATGCACATTGTGACTAGAAGTTATGATACGACTGCTTCTTTGGTGTAGCGGTCTCAAGCGCTATGCTGAACACGAGTTCCAGATCGAGCAGTGTCATTGGGTTTTTCTGTCAGGAATTTCTCAGTATCAAGCACGGAGTCCGGCTTTGGCAATAGGCTCGCCCTTACTACATGGAACTTAAACGTAACCGGCGAAATGTGGGTTTTTTTTCCGGTAGACCTCTGGGTCTACGGAAAAAAAACCCAGTCTAAGTGATGTTATGTTATGTGTATAGGCTGGTACGTGCGATGGACGGGCTGGACGTCGGAGAAGCAGCTGGCGGTGCTGCTGCTCAACCGGCCGCAGAACGTCTCCCTTATCAGCGTCTGCAGCGCCGTGCACTATAACTGTCAGGACGTAAGTGCTTCTAGTATGAAACTTCTAATAAGTAGATGGAATCATGATACAATTTCAATTGACACTAAAATTAAAAAAAAACGCAATCGCCAACTCGTCTTTAGCCAGCGGAGTGGTTAATGCTCGTGCCTTCTCTTTATGAGCAGAGTCTTTTGCCCAGCAGTGGGACAAAATCTACTATTCATTTTAAAGAGAGCCATGAGAAGTACCCCACATCTTGTTAGGTCATGGAGGAAACAATACTATTTATTGTAGATATCTACCAAAGCACTCGTATTACGACACCGTTTGTACTAGCAGCGTGTTTTAGAAAGGTGTGGTATAATTTAAGGATGAGATTCAGACCATTAAATTGAACAGCTTTCTCCATGGGACCAACAAGGTAATTACGCAAAATTAATCAGCTGACCCATACATAAGATTCGAGAAGGTAATTTGTTGTAAACATTTAGTCTCGCGTTTGGTCGCATCTGCCCTGATGTGAAGCGATGTTGCGGCCTAGGGTGGCGCACGCTTGCCTAGAAGAAACCTATTCATTCGAACTTTGAAGAGGTTCCTATCTTCATGATTAATATGCTATGCTGTATACTCAACCAAATCACCCTACCACATACCCAGATCTACCGTGACGAGTCAGACGGCTCCCGCTGGTCGGGGCTCGGCTCGGAGCCCGTGGAGGACGACTGCGGCTGGTGCGGCGGCATGGCGCTGGTGGGCTCCAAGTCCACCATCTACACCACCATGCCGGTGGCCGACCTGCCGCCGGGCGGCGCGGGGGGTTGGTGGCGACACGCTGTGCGCCTCACGCAAGACTCGCGCACCACGCTCACGCTGGGCAGCTATGAGCTCACGCAGCTGATGGGTTGGGATGAGCGGAGGAGGTTCTTGTGAGTAGAACTATTTTTTTTCTGATTTTTTAGGGTTCCGTACCTCGACAGGGAAAAACGGAACCCTTATAGGATCACTTTGTTGTCCGTCCGTCCGTCTGTCCGTCTGTCCGTCTGTCCGTCTGTCTGTCTGTCAAGACCCTTTTTCGTAGGAACGCGTGGAGGTATCAAGCTGGAATTACGAAGGTACTAAGCAACGTCTTATAGCACAGATAAAGGAAAAATTGCGAATACAGTAAATTTTTTGTTACATCATTTAATAAAAATAATTTTTGTACGGTACCCTCGGTGCGCGAGTCCGACTCGCACTTAGCCGGTTTTTTTTATATTTTAACCAGACTAGTCTTGGGTAATGAGACAATACTGGCAATCGTTGTTTTAGATTGTTGCTATGAAAGAAAGAGTGCTTGTAAATTAGTTAGGACATCTGAATTGGCTATGGAAAAATGTAAGCAAAAACGATGAGTTAATACTGAAACATGGTGATGATATTAATATACGGTGGATATTTCGGTTATAATTACTAGTGATAATGATTAAAGATGAGAATTATGCTGACTGTCTTATTAGTTTAGTAGTCGCAGGAGCAGCTGTTGAGCAGTGGGTCCCAGGTCGATCCCTAGGTCAGGCAATTTGCTTATAACATAAGATTAATAACTTCTGTCTGATTGCGTGATGATATGTTATGGAAATGAAAAATTTTAACTTAACGTTTTTATCAACTTTCCACTTCAGATACGTAATCGGCACAGCCCCAGAGAAGGCAGGTGAACGTCACCTGTACCGCGTGAAGGTGCCGTCAGACCCCGCCAGCTGGCCCGACCCCCCCACCTGCCTCACCTGCCCCGGAGCGGATCTGATGCCCCCTGATGCTACTGCTGAGGCTGTTAGTGATGACCCGGTGAGTAGAATGGACCAACAACAATAATGTATATATACAATGTCAATAACAGTTGAATTATTTAAGTTTAAGTATGCTACAATATCGCATTGAATTTAACCTGTAAGGATATTTGTATGTTTGGAGTAAATAAATAAATAAATCAAATCAAAATCATTTACTTCAAGTAGGCCAGTTACAGGCACTTTTGAATAGTCAAACAATAATAAAAATGAAGCTACAGTCCCAGTCACTAGACATAATAACTGTGAAAGTACTGTAGTTGTCACTTCCAAAGCGTAGATCTCTATGAAGAAGAATGGGCAAGAACTTCACTCAGAATCTTGTTATAAAAACCTTGGTTACATCATTCACGTTGAGCTGGTACATTATGTGAGAACGATGTAGCAAGACGTGCACGTTCTTGGAGAGTCATGGAGCTTGAGTATAACCAGCCTACAATGTTCCAATTGCTAGGACACAAGCTTCCTCTCTATGAGAATGTTTGGGCTGTGACCCAGCACAGGCACCCAGTTCTGGTTGGTAGATTCTTCGAATTTTTGGGTCCAGAACACGTTTTGACGCGATGTGTTATATGATTGAAGTTCCGCGGACCCGAACAAACCAATTTGCTTCCACATTTATTGGTCGAACCGCCAATCTGTGAAATTCACTGCCGGATTCACAGTTCCCATCATTATAATCTGAGTTGCTTCAAAGTTCAAGTGAATCGGTTTCTTCTAGCAAGCGTGCTCTACTCTAGACCGCGTCATCCCTTCACATCGGGCGAGTTGCGGCCAATCGCAAGCGTATTTAGTGTGGGACGCAACTTGCGTCGATACTCTTGCGCCATCACATCTTCCAAGCTCATCGTGCTGTTCAGGCGCTGCCGCTGCGGCAGCGGAGAACCTTAATCGGCGTTAATATAGTAACCTTTGTGGTAACTATTTCATTCAGATTTCGTTCAGAGCCCTTTTATGGAAATTTCTAAACGCCTAGTTGACGCTTCCCGTGACCCAAGGGCTAGGTTTTTACCTTGGCCAGAGGCTAAGTATTGCCATACAACGTAGCAACGCCGCCAGTCTCTTGGGCACGTTATCAGCTGACAGCGTTGAGGAAGAGTTTTTTGACGCCCTTTTATAATTTGTTGTTATTTTGGTTTATATTATCTAGTTTTAATTGTTTTATGTAATTAATTTAGATTTAGAAATAACTGTATAAAGAACTCCATTTAGTATTAAAAGTGTTTTATTTATCGTTTTGAGAGCAGTGGTGATGCGATGATTATCACAACGTCAAGTGTTAGAGGTAGATTATAATTAAAAACGTATTTTGTCGTTTCCAGGAGTTCGAGAACGCAACATCAGCGCTGCCAGCGTGGCCGACGTCGACGGTGCTGCCGCACATCGCGGACGAGAATGATACGCTGCCCACCGAGTGCCTCTACAACCGGGTTATGTTTAGCAAGAACTACTCATATTATGTACAGGTATAGAAGACGAGTTTCTTTGTATATTATTGTGTTATAGGCTGGTGTCCTAAATTCCAGCCCAAAGCGTATTTTGCATAAAAGGTTTCTTTACTGTTCAACATTTAACTTTTACGGGTAAATGCGCGTGTTTTATCGTGTTTTGTGGAAGTGTTGAGAAGAATGGAATGTATCATATTCTTGGTCATGAACTGAAATCAAGTCGGACTAACAACGCCTACATTCCGCCCTGTTTGTTTATAAATTGACATTTAAACTCCTACTTTTCGTCTGTCAAATTTGAAGTTCCGGAAAACTATTAATTTTATACATCTTTAGCATTGATAAAAGTGACTTATGACATCTTTAGCATCGATTGAAGCAATGGAACTATTGATTTGACAAAGATAGATAGCTAGAGGAGGTACCTTATTCGAAGATCCGTCAATTACGACCAAGAAATTCTAGGAATACGATTTGGTAGATGTTTTCAACTGTTGTCATGGCAACAACGGTCGACGCAGTTCAAAAATAGATTTGGGAAGGCTCTTAGAATATGGGTGTTAGTCTCCGATTCAGGAATTTCCGCCAACATTCGGCCGAATAAGATTCATTTTACAATATAGCGTATGATCTTTTAGGGTGCGTCATGGCAAACGCACGCGTGCGTCATGCCACAGAAGGATAGCCGTAAATTTACACACATTGATTCCCTTGCCTCAGATAGACCAAAGAAAGAATATGGCTAGGTCAAATTGCATGAGGAAGGCTGAGGACTGAAATTGGATGAGAAAAGACGAAGACAGGATGCTTTGACGTAGCATTGGAGAGGCTTATGTCCAGCAGGGCTGCAATAAACTGAGTTGATTAAAACTTTCGCTGCCAAGTTCAAATAATCCATTTTTACTTGTATGCAAGTCTTCTATGGGTACGTGTAGTGACGACTCGGGAGGCGGGTTGTACGATACGAACAAATTATTGTTCGACCCATAAGCTGGGTGCTTATAGCTACGAAAGTGTTAAGTGATGGTGAGCTTACAAGCAGTCACGCAAGGTGGTGATTCGCGTAGCCAGGTCTAGGTTACCATGAGTCTTAAAGCAAGATTGTTTATTGTTACTCTAGGGTGCGAAAGAGACGGAGCTATAGAGGACGTCTAGCGCCATCTCTTTCCCACTCTGGAATAAGATTCAAACAATCCTGCTTTAAGACTTCACGGTAGGTCTACTGGTACGAAGCAAGCAACCAACAGGGGGTTCTGTTCCGTAGGAGTGCCTGGGCCCGGGCCCGCCGGCCACGTTCGTGGTGTCGGCGTGGGGCGCGCGGCGCGCCGTGCTGTGGGACGGCCGCCCGCTCGCCGCCGCCTTCGCCGCACTCGCCGCGCCGCAGGTCCGGGACTTCCGCGTAGAGGTATTTATTTAATTACTTCAGCTAAAAACCAGATCGAGAGGTAGTATCTGTACATCTTGTTTTGCATACTTTGCTGGTTTTACAAACCGAGTAGACACGTGAAAATCTACCCAATGTCTAACAAAAACAATGGATTTTAAAATTTATAAACTAACTAGCTGTCCCGCGCAACTTCGTTTGCGTCACATTTTCCCCGTTTTCGCAACATTTTTCATTGCTGCTCCACCCCTATTGGTCGTAGCGTAATGATATATAGCCAATAGCCTTCCTCGATAAATGGGCTATCTAACACTGAAAGAATTTTTCAAATCGGACCAGTAGTTTTGGAGCCTCTTCAATGCAAACAAACAAACAATCAAATCTTTCCTCTTTATAATATTAGTTTAGATATCATTAGGATGCCTTTGGGGCTCCCACGCAACCTGCCTAACATCGACCCAACCTTTTTTCTAATGACGCCATAGAAATCATCAACGCGGGCATCTGCGAGCATTTTAGATGCACTGCAGAAGCATGGGAGGCCCAACAGGATCCTAAAACCATTGTTATATTGTATCCTTACGCAAGTTTCACAGTATGCCTTGAAGATTTAACTTCCCTAATACAACGTGAAAACCCGCGAGCCAACATGCTAAAGCGAACTGCCAATACCTTGCGTTCCCTCTTCACATATATCAGCATCACTAGAAAATAAAAAAATAAAATATAAATATTTGAGTTCTCTGACTCTTAGTAAGGGTGTTCCATTTAACATCTCAAGAGGAATCAAATCTGGTGCGCTGTTTCCACATTTAAATGTTAACAAAACAGTTATTTTAGCATTATAAGTACGCAAGCCCATGTGACGCAGCATAGGACTCGCTTATCGCCATTAATTTCCTGAGAACACTCATTGATGGGCTCAGTAAAACCATGTCGTCTGCATAACTGAGATTATTTATAATTTTGCCATCAATCGAGCAGCCGAATTCCGCTTTACTGAGCTCTTCAATTACCTAATATATATTAAACAAGTAAGGTGTTGTTAATCCGCCCTGCCTAACACGACACTCCATTTGATATGTATCAGAGTGAGCATTAACCCACTTGACACACCAAAACTTTAATTTTTACAGCGTTTACATCTTACGGCATTTCATACAAACTTTCAAGTCCTTATTTTCTGAAATTACTGATCCGATTTTAATGAAACTTAATACGCATAAGCAGGATACATAGGTATCAAAAGTTACAAAAAAATATTTTCAAAATGTCTATTAAAAAAAGATAATTGGTTTTTGTTTCTAAACATAATTAATAATCGGCCTAATTTAGCTGTAACTATTTTTCGAAAATGTTTTTTGTATTGTGGACTAGAAATTTTGTATGAAATGTTGTAAGGCGTAAATGCTCTTAACATGTGTAGTGGTATGGAACCCACACATGCACACACCCTGCGAACTCAACTACTTAAGACGATGCAGTCTATGAGTTCGAGGCAGTTCAAATACGCTACCACACACAGCCGGTCATAACCGCGCTTACCGCGTCACTCGCGTCAACTTATATTAATGTAGTCATAGTCTTGTTTATAAACCGTGTTTAGTTATAGTAACCGTATCATTAAACTCAGTGTGTTATACTAAATGATAATTTCATTTCCTATTATATAGAACCTATAACACACCCTAACAAAAGTTCTATATTGGGGACCGACGCAAGTTCCATATTGGTGAACCCGACGAAGAAAAAAATACGGTTCTATTACACTGTTACCCGCAAGTGCAATTGCGTTAAATACAGATTTAGACTTCGTTTAGTGTTGTTACTGTGAACTATCTCATCAAATTCGAGATGTCCAACGCTAACACTGCTGCTGCCGCTGACCGTCGTTACCATCGATCCTGCACAAACGGCAGCCACGGCTGGCGCCACACATGGAAGCGACTACGCACCTCATCAAGCTGGTCTGTGTTATACCATAGACCAGCACCAGCCGACAGAGACGGGAGCAATCACCATCAACTCCCGCATCGCCGACTTCTGGACAGCACGCCCGCGACTATGGTTCCACCAATTCGAGGCCATAATCGGTGCACAAAAAGCAGGTTAATTGCGGCATAATAAGAGTCCGAGTCCAAGCAACACACGCGTGGCTTACGAAAGTCGAGCTAGGGGATCAACGACCCACTCAACTCCTTCGTAAAATGCCAAGAAAAAGTCAAAACAAAAATCCCTTGGACCGAAGAAGCAATCAACGCATTTAATAGGTGCAAATAACATATAAATGATGCCGTCACTCTCGCGCATCTAGATCCGTCAATACGTCTTTGTCAATTGGATTTTATTTCTCAGTTTTGCTAAATTGATTACGTTAAGGGCAAGCTTAATAACGCCGCCGACGCTCTTTCAAGAATAGAAGAGATTTATGTACATGGTATTTTGGATTATGTGCAATTAAAAGCCAACTCGAAAACTGGGTGCGCCAAAGTTCACCTAAATTTTCAACTCCGATAATTGGAACTCCGAAAATGTTCTTCCTAACATTTTTCATCCTAACAATCGCAATTCCTAACCACTCTGTCTCTAATGTTCATAATTCCGAAGCATTCAACTTCATAATGTCAGTAGCAATAAACATCTATTATACTTTTATATGTTTTCCTATATTTTCTCAACATAACCATCTTTTACACTATTATTCAAAGTCATATCTTATTTGTTTAGTTTTCTTTTTATTCATAATAATCAGTATTATATACATTGATTTTGCGTAACTTTTTTTTTTTTATTTATTGCGGTGTGTACCTGGGAAAGATATCCATGGGTTAGGTTAGGTTAGAACTGTGACCAACTACGCGCGAGCCGAGCGAGCGGAGCGAGCGGTGCCGCGGCAGCGGCCGGCGAGCGCTACCTCGAAATTGGTCGCAAATTTTTTTAAGTATTTTTTTCATAGTGCCCCCAAGACGACACTGACCTAATCCCCACCCAAATTAAAACTATAAAGATCATCTTCTACCCACATATATTTTTATTACACTTGGTAAATGTTTCTATCTGAGTATCAGTGAAAATATTATGGTAATTATGTTTAGGGATAAAAGCGTTATGATAAAAAACAGTAGGAGTTTAAATTATTTACATTAATGATATTATTAATAACAATTTTCGGAAACATGAGTGTTATGAACATCGCCGGTAGCACTACAAATAGTATGAATGAAAACTTTAGGATGAAAAATTTTAGGAAGAATGATCATTCGGATTACAAATCGTTAGGAAGAACAATTTCGGGTAAAGAACTTTAGGTGAGCCAATATGGACCCAAAATACACACATGACAAACAAATGTTGGATTATGTTTTCATTAAAAACGAAGTTAAGCGTTCATTAAGACTACCATACGAAGGCCCATTTAAAGTCGTCAAATGAAGCGATAAGCATTACCTCGTTCAAGTAGGTTCTCGAGTAGTCACTATTTCTCTCGCTCGTCCCAAACCTGCTGATATTATTACTAGCTCTGCACTTGAGTCACCACATGCAGATTTCGTTACGCCCGAAACAACAGCAAAAACTCCGGTTGCAGCCCAACGAGCCCACTCGACCAAACAGAGCCACTTGTCACAACAAGATCGGGTCGAGTTGTTAAAAAAAAAAACCGTAAGATTTCCATTAATTTTTTTTTTGCTGTCCGTCCCAAAGCAATAAAGACATCAATGTGAAATGTGAAGTGCGGTGTAGTGTTCTGTGTTTTAAAATATACCAACAAAACTAAGCAAACATGTGGCGTTCTCACACTAATTATGTCAAATTTTAATGTGTTTAGTCATAAGTTATCGTTACCACATAAAGAAATGTTTAAGTTAAGTTAACGCACGTGTTTAAAAGCTTTTTGTATCAACTTATTGACCAATGTATTTAATTTTTTTTCCCAAATGTGTTTAGTTTAAGCATCCACATGTGTAAGTTTTGTTTTTATACACATTCTGAATAGCTCTTGTTAGCGTAGTGTTTTATTTTGTATAATAAATTTAAGAGTTAAGTATAGTTAGTGGTTATATGTAAGTACTCTTTTACACCAAACAATTTTATTATTTGCTAAGTTTATACAATTATTTTTACAATTTACTGATTGTTATTAAGGTAGTTATTTTTTTACCTTTAATGAAATTGTTTTTATCAAAGGGGGGAGGACATGTAGTGGTATGGAACCCACACATGCACACACCCTGCGAACTCAACTACTTAAGACGATGCAGTCTATGAGTTCGAGGCAGTTCAAATACGCTACCACACACAGCCGGTCATAACCGCGCTTACCGCGTCACTCGCGTCAACTTATATTAATGTAGTCATAGTCTTGTTTATAAACCGTGTTTAGTTATAGTAACCGTATCATTAAACTCAGTGTGTTATACTAAATGATAATTTCATTTCCTATTATATAGAACCTATAACACACCCTAACAAAAGTTCTATACATGTTCTTGTGATACTTTTAGACTATTTAGCTTCGACCACAGCGTTTCAAGGTCAAAAGCCTTGGAAAGGTCGAGAAAAGCACCATATACGGGTGTCTTTCTATCCACGTAATACTTTAGTCTGCTTAAGCACATTAACACTGTCAGTGGAAAGTTGGCTCCTGGTGGACTACCATGACTTCTTAAAGCATTATTGTTTTATTGTAACACCAGTGTGTAAAAGAGATGGAGCTATAGAAGATGGCTAGCCCCATCTCTTTCCCACTTCATAATAAGAATATAACAATGCTGCTTTAAGACGTCATGGTAGGCCATTTGAGCCCAAATTGGGCATCATTTAACTTAAAATGTCCACTGAAGCGGCGGTTAAGAAGACCGTCTGGAAGTTTCCATACAATCGCGTCTAGAAAAATGGGTATATAGTTAGTTTATGGGGTATGGGATATTCTAATTAACTTCTTCTTTTAAATATAACATAACATCACGTCTGTAATCCCCGAAGGGCCAGGCAGAGGTGTACATAATAGTACAGTCGGCATCAGAAGTTGGTTAACACTTATCAATATTACACCAAAACTTGTGCTGATCAGTGTGATCAGTTATAATATTTGTGTTACCATTGATGAAAATATTGTTATGTCTTTTACTCCAGTCTGTTATTAAGGATCGTTCTAAAACTAAGACGTCTTGCAATTTTGATATGGTTAGCGACTTTCGTTGCTGCCGTACACCCACAATTCGCCAGTTATATTCAAGCCCCATGTAATAGGGTGCGAGCCTATTGCCATCAACCGGGCAAGAATCTAGCCTGCGTGGTTGCTGAATGTGAAGTTCCCGGTGGAAAAACCTCATAACAAATTACTCGATCCGGGAATTGAAGTCAGGGCGTCATGTTCTGCAATCGCGATTGCGGCCACTAGAGCGACGACACAGGCTTTTAAATTTCTCATTTTAATAAAGTCAGATCTGTAAAATTGAGTATCCAGTTCAAGTCATATAGTGGAAGCTAACACAACTGCTGACAAAATAATTTGACCCTTACAACCCCGTGAAACGTTTCTGGGTTTTTTTCCCGTCAGGTACCGGGCTACCCAATTTGGATTGTCTGGATTGTCAACTCATCAGTTATATTTTACGTCATTGTGTTTACTCTTCTGACTAACTTCGGGAAATACCCGACATTTTATGTTGTTGAACTTTCCAGGTGCAAGCATACAGAGCGGCTCGCGTCCGCTTGCTCCTGCCGCCAGGATTCAGAGAAACAGACGACCTGCCTCTACCGCTGGTGTTGCATGTGTAAGTAACCCACGTTTTTTTATTATTTCATAAAGTGCATCTTGTTCGTACAAAATAGTTTTTCTATCTTTCTAAGTATTTGTGTGTTTATGCTCAAATTAGATTTAGAATCCCAAATGACTCAAAAATTTAATCAAAGACGAAATAAGATGTCCCCGATCCGACTACCAGTCTTGTCAAGGAGTATCGCCGTGCCCAATACCTGGGTTTCGGATTTCAAATAGACAGTCGCTCCATGTTAAATACTGCGACTCAGCTGCATGCACTTAGACTGGAAACCGATTCCAATAAACTTGGGAAATGGCTACGCAGATGATGTTCTACTTGGACCTCCATAAAACTTGCATTGCATCTTGTCCAGGTCTGCTCAGCCTGGCGGTCAGCTGGTGACGGAGAGGTGGAAGCCTAGTTGGGGGTGGTACCTGGCGGCTGCGAGGAATTTCATCGTCGCTGAGATAGACGCCAGGGGTTCCGGGGGGCAGGTAACTGGAGCTTCTGAAGATCTAAACTTTTTTTTTTAACTGGCGAGTAAGCACTAATATACATACGTTATTCAATATTTGCAGGGTGAGGAGCTTAGAACAGAAATCTATCACAAGCTTCTATCCGTGGATGTAGAAGATCAGATAGCAGTTTTATCGTAAGTATCTCCATTTTAAGGTCAACAGGTGGTTAGGTACCTAAACTACGTAAAATTAGCGCTTATCTGCATGAACACGGCCCGATCAAAAGTCTGTCTATGGAATTGCATACTGGAATGCACCTCTAAGTACCATATCACCTCGGCTCGTAATCAGCTAGGATATATCAGTCATCGAACTTACAGTGAGGTGTCTCCCGCACGTTCACTCGGTCGTAAGTGGGTGACACTGCGGTGATATCTCGGTGGCAGCTGTTCTGATTTCATGCTACCGTTGAGTTGGCTCCTGGTCGACGCCGAGCCGATGAGGTGAGGTGGTACCGATCTTATGCGGTGCTCACAAGTATCCTTTGAGCTTTAGACCACGTCATTTTCGGCATCCGTGTCGCTCTACACAGGAGTAACTACAAGACTTGTCTACTGTTACCGACTCATCCTTATGCTCTTCTACCTCAGCTACCTGCGCGACAACCTGAAGATGGTGGACGGTTCCCGCGTGGGCGTGTGGGGGCGTGGCTACGGCGGGGGCGCGGCGGCCGCGCTGGCGGCGGACGACGCGCGCAACGTCACGCGCTGCCTCGCCGCCGTCGCGCCGCTCACTGACCTGCGACATCATAGTGAGCTGATCCTTATGTCCATCACTACCCTGTACTGTGCCCTCCACTGCTGGATATAAACCTCTCCAAAAGCACGTCATTCAACTCAGTCCTCTGCTGCTCTCATTCATCTAATAGTCACCGCAACGGTTTCCGCTCTGTTGGATACAGCCAGTGAAGGCGCTACTAGTTGCAGTCTGTTATAAAGTCGCAGCACTGCGGTCAAAGTTCGAAAGTACACCTTTACGGTTCTCGACGAATATAAGATAATGAAAATCCTATTACCATTCATCATTATAAAACATCACTACAAGCTACAACAAGTCTTAGACGGCTTTATAATCTTCTTCATTACGTCGTTTTATTCTTGTATCCTGATGTTTTCAAATTAGAAAAGAGAATTGAATGTATTCGTAAATCCGCTAGACTCGTACTGGACGGAGCGCTACAGCGGCTACGGGTCGACGTGGGCGGGCACGCTGGGCGTGAACGCGGTGTGGCGCAAGGCGGGCAACCTGCCGCCGCGCCGCGTGCTGCTGGCGCACGCCGGCGCCGACCTCGCCGCGCCGCCCTCCCACGCGCTCGCGCTCGCGCGCGCGCTCATCCGGAACACTGCGCTCTACACGCATCAGGTCAGTCCCTAAGCAGCCCAACTCCTGGCAGCATTGAGAAAACTACAGTCGACCTCGTGGCATCGCCACACTATATGCTAACACAAGCGAGGGCGCTCATCAGGAACACTGCTCCGTATACACATCAGAGGTAAACTGCACTAGCACTGTATTGGCGAGGGCTCTCATAAAGATAATACTGCGTTGTATACTCATCAGATATGCTGTAGATTATTCATAATGTTTTCGTTTCTACCTGAAATAAGTCTAGTGAAATACCACACCACTTGTACTACTTTTCCACGTGTGTAGTATTAACAGAAGTTATAGGTTCTGGATCCGATCAATGGTCGACACTTGAAAGCTCGATTAGCGGCACGCAAACCGTCCTAATTCCTGAGACTACTCTAACACTGACAATGTATTCCAGGTTTACCCCGACGAAGGACACAACTTCGAGCGTTCCACGATCCACCTTCACAAGACGATGGAGCAGTTCTTTGACGAGTGCTTTGGACCAGTCGAGGTGGCGGATTGGGACACCGGCGGCGTTGGAGGCTTGTTCCCTTTCCGGGACTAGTCTTACGATGAGGGGAATGGCGAGGCCTCCCCCTAACTGTTTACAAGAAAACCGATAAAAGGATCGGTGTGGTTTATCGATTTTTGAGTGGCGGATTTTTAAGACGGTTTTTAGTCCTGGATGCTGTTTGGGTGAGGATAGAAGAAAAGGGTTTAGTCAAAATCTGCCATAGACATTCAGACTATTTACATTTTTTCATGACCAAAAATAGGTAGAATCAGCAATATTAAAATTACAGACATTTGTTGATGTGAAAAGATGCCTACTACAATAATTAAATAATCGGTGTGATGCAATAAAATCGTAAATATCTACGCTATTCGACAAGGGATGGCGTGTATGTAAAGAAGATTCCTGTCACCTAGTAGTGAGGAAAGCTCCTATATGCAATAAAATAAAGTGAACGAAAATTTAGAAAATAATGCCTAACGTGGCTTGGCAAAATCGTTTAATGTATTAAAAATGCCAAATTTTGACTTCCATAATTTGAAAATTATAAAAATTAGAAAGCGTGTTTGTGTCTACAGAAAAGTATTTTCATCAACATACAAAAATATGATGTGAACTATTTTAGCTAGAAAAATCTTTGTCGGGTTCATTTAATGTACATACTTCTATCAGAGAAATATGAATAAAAAAAAGTTTTAAATGTCGGTAAAACCATGTTTTGACCACAATGCCATGACCCCGATTATGTAACCGTTAACAGACGGTTTTTCAATATTTTATAGATAAAAAAGCGGCTTCTATATAAGTAGACATTCATTGAAAAATATTCCTGTGTATGATCGACAGGCAAAATTGTAAATTCGTTTTCAACCAATAAAATAAGACATTATTAAATTAAAACATGGTTTTAAACGTATCTAAAATATTTCAGTAATGGTGCATAACTGTGTTTGCAGTTATAAAATAACAATCTATATTGTATAAGCCTAAATACGTCGCTAATTAGATAAAACTAAAAAAAAACGATAAATGTTTATGGTCTTGGGTGTGTTAGGAACATTATAATTGTATCGTATTAATTTAAAAATAAAATATTACGTGAATTACATGGTTTATGGACAATTTTGTGCAAAATAATATCGTGAATATGACAAATAAAACAAGCTTTTTTTTCAAATATCTCTACCTAATATTAAATTCTCAAGTTACTTCAACTTCGATGTACTTAAGATACGACAAATGATTATGTAATACGACATTCCATTCATTACGTTAACCTGTCTCTTCTGCAGCCCAAAATTGTCCACATACTAAAAAAGAGGGATGAAAAATATCCCTGAAAATTTTCTTATGATTATTATAAGGAGAAGATAACTTATTTTAGTGTGTAATGTATCAACTTTTATCTATCTATATATTTCTATGTCGCTTTCAATGTCAGAGAAGTAGCTTTAAAAGTTTACTTAGGCACGTTAATGTCTAAATGAAATATTATTTAGTTTTGACTATTCTAGTCGTAAAATCTAGTCACTTAGTCTAAAATCTATGTATCCGTATAATTTGGGCACAATGTCTTGATCTCTTTTCAAATATTATAATGTCTTAGGCTTTACTTCATATGTAGTACAATTATGGTTTGTAGAGAACTATTTACCATAGATCGAACTCTTTAGGTACCTCATGGCAAGGATCGTCTACCTATTAAACTTAGAACTTGGACCACAGCATCCTACGCCATTGATTGTAACAGAATACTGCGTGATAATTTGTACTGCATATGTTTGACGCAAAATATCTGAATGCCAGTAGGTTACTTGTTTGTCGTTTATTTCTACCTCACAATTCAATGATGAAAGTATGTGCTCCAACCTATGACTTAATTATTAGTCATGTTAATCGTATGTCGTAGTAGACTGTCGTAGCTAGCTGGCGTTCAAACATCTTTTCACTTCCTGCGCCTTTCTCACTATTTTAAAACTAAAAAATTCGTTACATTTTATTTATTTTGTTTTAAACTTGAATAAAATAGATTTAAAATATGAATTTGTTAAAAAATAAATAAAGTAATATTCGATCGATGTTGAGACTTAAATTATTAAGAATGTGATAGGTGTTTTTAAATAATTAATATTATAATTACTGTAACGATTAATTGGAATTTATTACATTTTAATTGTGTAACCATTTTGCTGGGTAACATAGTAGTTAAAATGTAGGTTATTCCTACTATTTGTCCAACAGTATTTTTGTAATTAATGAACAAGATCTAAATTAAGTTTGATGTTATATAGTTACAAGTTCCAATATCCCTACAATCTACATATTATTATTCTACGAAATACCGTAACTCAGAATGTCAAGTCAATATCAGCAAATCAGCAGCCGGTCTTTCGACCAACAGACCAATGAGGCGGGCTATTGAGATAAAACATGTAAATAATATAAACGTTATGGGGCTGAGCCATGAACGTCATTACATCATATATGCCTAAGTATTTATTTAAATGGAAAGCAGACGCAGCCAAAATCTCAAAAAGCTTAACTTAAGATTTTTTATCTGAATACGACAGTTTGTTAAAAAATTCGTCGTTATACGACACTTAATTAAAATGATTAAATTTAAGATGGGGTTATATCAAAATATTATTTCAGCGCTTTAAAAAGAACTTGTAACTTTCTAATATTAAACGGACAAATTCTAAATCCGCTAAAATTCGTAAGTACCAATTTTCCACCCAGGGAACTAACTCCGCCATCTTGTTTTTCAACAAAATTAACAAAAAAAAGTTTCCAAAAACGTCTCTCTGACAATGTCGTTAAAACGCCAAAAGGTCTCCGTAGCACTGTATACATCAACAACCAACTTGATTAAATATAATAAATGAAACCAAGTTTGACATATCGATGCAATTTTTAGTGCCAAGCAGCGCTACTTTCAGCTGCAAACTTAAACTGGTCGTGGTAGTGGTCGTTAGACCGTGCAGTGAGAAAAAATATCAGCAATTTTTGCTTATTTCCCCATGATACTTGGGAAAATAAGAAAGGATTTTGTTTTCTTTAATTCTTTCAAAAAAAATACCAAAATTGATGTAACCAGACTGGGTGTAAAATTGGACGGTGTGTAAGCACCTAAGTGATAAGTAAATGGTATATAAAAGGATGCACGTAGTTATCCGCGATGTACCCCATAGCTGAGTATCACGTAGTGGTGATATTTGTGTATATGCTCAGGTGGACGCCATTGTTTATGTTGACACGTTGTTTTTTATAAAAAATATAGAGAAAATTTGTTTCGAAAACTTTTATTCATTGATGACAATCCTTTTTAAGAACTGAAGTTGAACAGAAATCCATTGAGTTTTCTATAAGTAATGTATGAGTGGACAAAGGGTAACCTAACACGTATGAATGCAAAAGATCTGATATATCCAAGATAAAGTACAAGTAATCAAGTTATCAAGTAAAAGTGCATGTGGTGTGAAGCATATATTTTCAAAGAGTTTTAACAAAGTGGCTCACTGTTTTCAAACTCTTGATTTAGTGAACATCCCAAAGAATTGTGAATGATGCACCCCCAGAAATAATCTTGTCTCGGTGCCCATGATCGTATTTAAGTAAATTTCGTTTTTCAAAAGTTGTTCCCAATTCGTAATCGTCAGTGGTGTATGCCCGATTTGTGCTAGGAGTTTTTCGGCCATAATTTTACTCACTGGAGAGTAGTGTCTACATGAGAGGGCAGCACACCAAAACTCTCAACAACTATAGAAATTCATCAAATGCAGTCGCTGAGGCCGAAATCGACTGCTGGCATCATCATCACTAATTGTATTCTGCGCCTGGTATAATTGCCGTACAGTAAACGCTAAATCACTGTTTGGCTGACTGGTCGTCGTAAACCTAGCTAAGAACAATGTGGATTGAAGAAAGAGATGGGGCTATACCTACAGTAGGACGTAGGCTGGAGGTAGTACACACTATACTCGCGACCGACGTAGACACTAAGCGATGTTATACAATACATTACCGTCCACATACACACGGCGGCTTTTAAATCCAGATCGTAACCGGCTGCTCTGAGAGCGAGGCGGACGTGAGCTTCATATCCACTATAAGTGCGTTGTAGTCGGTAACTCGGTCGCTGGTCGACTCCTGCCGGGATTGCCCTGGGTCCACCTGGTAGTCTCACTACAAGGGGACTACCTGCCAGGGGCGGGTGGCGTTAAGATCTCTGCGCTGCGCTGTACAGCACCTACAGATAAGCTCATAGCAACCACACACACGGGCGCGCGTTGCAGTAAGCGCGTCCACAGGCCTCAACCTAAAAAGGCCACACAATAATAGGCCTATATGACCGCGCTAAGATACGGATACCGCGGCCAGGCAGCCCCCCTCTGCCAGCCTCGTGTAGCGCTCACAGGTGGGGGCTAAGCACGAGTACTGCAGACTGACCTCTTAGAAGCTAACCTCTAGGTATTGTGTGATCTGCTCGCCGTACCACAGCTCAATGCAAGGAGTAATATCAGAGAGCGTGATTTAACCCTTAGCCAGGCAGTGATCACATAGCGACCACATAGATTTTTATTTTCTTGTGACGAGCCGATGTCGTATACGGACCACAAAATGTCATTATTATATTGTCTATGAAACAGTCGATTTCTGAACGAAAAAAAAGTATGTGCATCGGAACATTCTTTTTGACGTTTTGATTGTCAAATGCTACTCTTGCTAAAAACGGTTGTTTTCGTGTGTTTGTGTTGATTACAAATGTGATTATGCCGAAAAAAAATATGGTAAGTGCTATTTATTACTACTTTATGATAGTATACTAGTTTATTCATCTGTGACATTATTTGATTTATCACAATATTTGTTTTTTTGTGAAATATTTACTCCCAAAGTTTGTGGTCCACATATAACCTCTGCCCATTGATAACAAAGAAAATGTGGTCTATATATGGCCACTGTCCTGCTAGTTGTCTACATAATTATTAAGGGTTATATGAGATCACGGTAAATTAATCGTTGATATGCTAAACCCATTAGTCCATACAAAAATCTCATACAAACACTGTTTCATCATTTCAGAACACGCAGAGACCACATAAAAATCGAATTGTTGAAGCGATGTCGGTACTGCAGCACAAGACAAAAACCCCAAAGGTCGAAAATAATGTGCAAGATCTGCCAAGTACCGTTGTGTGCAACACCTTGCTTTGATGATTTTCACCATTAAAATGAATAAACACTAGTTTTCTTAGATAAAGTGTGGTTTTATTATGTCTGGGATTCATTTACAGTGAATAGTCTAACCCTTAAATGTTGCATAGATAACATGTAGGACAGTGGCCACATACAGACCACATGTCTGCATGGGCAGCAGGCAGTGGTCACATAGAGACCACAGGGGTTATTTTTCAGGAAATCAAAAAAAAAAAAAAAAATAAGAATTTATATTTGTTATAACCCTGTAATCTACCAAAATCAGTATTCAAAAGAAAAAAAATCGCTAGGCCTGATTAAGGGTTAATAATAAAAGACCAGAGTTGTGTGGAATTGCTTCTTTATCTTACACAGATATTATCACTTATATTACATTTGTCTATTCTAGGCCCGGAGTAACAGCGTCCTGCAGGCACAGCACCTTCCTACTGTTACCTGGAAATACAAAAATTACATTACAAAACATTAATGTTGACCTCCAGAAATAATCTGTAATATCTGAGGCTTAGGTTAGGCAGTTACGTTTAAATCACATGTAATAGGGGCGAGTCTATTGCCATCAACCGGGCACTAATCCAAACTCCGTGGCTGCTACTGAGAAATTCCCGAGAAATTCCCCGGGAAAAACCCAATGACACTATGCCCGATGTGGGAATCGAACCCCGGACCCCCATCAGGCAAAGCAGTAAAAGATGTATAATTGGTTTTGCCTAAAGTTGGAAAACGGGCTTTATCAGTATTGCCATAAACTTAGGAACCTTCGGAACGTGGATCCGCGAACTAAACTAAAATTATCTTTAAAAAAACGCGTGATATCGTTTTGATGTGATCCTAGTTCCGAAAGTATTACGGGATTGCGCGGATCCACGTACCGGATACCAAAGGTTTTAAGTATAAAATTGGAGTCTCGTGCATCCTCGACCACGCGCGAGATACGCTTTTCGTCAGCATGTCATGTTATGTAACGTACCGTGAGCCAGTTTACTTCCAGCGGTTGTTCTCGTAGTCCCACTTGGAGGCGAGGCCGTCCACCGGGTTTATCTTCAGGTCCAACATGCGCTTCAGCTGCGCCTTCTGCCTCTCCTCGCTTAGAGAGTCCGGCAGGGGGCTGTATACTGTGGACGGACGTGAACAACCAGTTAATACAATAATAAGGTAGCAGATAAGTCCTGAATAGATCACATATTTTGACCCACAAGCATAAGCATAATCAGCCTGTAATGTTCCCACTGCTGGACACAGGCCTCCTTTCTATGAATGGGTGGGCTGTAAGCCTGGTGGCTTACGGCCCACTCTCTCCAGTCCAGTGCGGGTTGGTAGATCTCACATGTTTTCCATTTTTAGTTGTAGGATATGCTGGTTTCACACCATGTTTTCCTTCACCGTTTTGAGAGCAGCGGTGATGAAATAAGTTACACTAAGTAATGCGCCTGCTTGGGTTCGAACCCACGGTTTACTGCTCGTACGTCGGGACTGCCACCACTGGGCCACTGATGCTTCTACCTCTACCTATATGTAACAGAGAGCAATCCTTTATTTAAAGAAAAAGTGGGAGTAGTCAAGAATACAGTTAATTTCTAGTCTCTATTACTATTATTGTTACTATGACCTGGACATAAATCACAATAACACTGCAGCTGCATAAAGTATTTTACATGCATTAATTGCTCACTTGTCTCCACAATGCAGTTAAAAAGTAACACAACAGTATATTCTGTAAACTCTTTTGTAAGCTTCAATGATAATTTTAAACTCAAATGATGTTGACGAGGACACTGACAAACTTATAGAATATTTTGTGAAATATATTGGACTATCGTGGTAAAACCATAAACTACACCCGTACGCAAGCTACGCGCTTTGGACGTGGAGTTGCGGACACCAGTCCGTTATACAATACAATATTCTGATTTAAAAGAGTGTCCATGGAGTTTCTTGCCCATTCTTCGCCATAGAGATTTACGCTTTGGAATGGGCAACTACAGTACTTTCACAGTTATTATGTCTTGTGACTGGGACTGTAGCTTTTTTTTAATTTTTTTATTCTATTATATATGTACTTTATTTACAAACTGCAAATAGATATAAAAATAAAATATGTACAAGTATCAAACTCAAGGTCTGCCAACGTGCCATGGAGCGCAGCATTCTAGGCGTAAAACTAACCGACCGTGTACGCAACACCACACTGCGCTCCAAAACACAAATTACTGATGTTGTTCAAAAAGCCGCTAAGCTGAAGTGGGACTGGACTGGCCACGTCTGCCGCATGCCCAATGATCTGTGGGCCAAAATAACCACATTCTGGAGCCCTGACACAACCAGAAGGCGTCGTGGTAGACCTCGTAGAAGATGGCGGGACGAGCTAGACAAGACCAGCAAACAGTGGTCCACATTGGCCCTGGACCGAGACAATTGGAAGTCATGGGGAGAGACCTTTGCCCAGCAGTGGGATGACGCAGGCTAATCAGTATCAGTATCAGTACAAGTATCAAAATTACAGGGTGTCAACAAAATTCGTCGACATCGCTGTCAACAGGAAAAGTGCCCAGAAGGCTTGCCGCACTGCCACATTGGATGGCAATGCTGACTCCTTGACCAAAAAAAGGCCAGCCCTGACTGTAGACTGTAGCTTCATTTTTATTGTTGTTCGACTATTCAAAAGTGCCTGTAACTGACCTACTTGAAATAAATGATTTTGATTTAATTTGAAATACATAACCATAAATACTAGAGAAAAAACAAGACGGCTGCGTTAGTTCCGATTAAAATAGTATGGTTATGGTTCCGATCTAGAGATCAAGACGTACGTCAATACCCTGAGTTCCTTACCAAAGATCTTCATAGCCATGTAGATCCATACAGCGAGGGAGGCGACGGCGAGCGACCAGCCGACCACGCCCTTCCACTCGCCCGTGGGCGCTTGGAACTCGGCGAAGGTCTGGCAGAAGGAGGCGCGGTACAGGGCTTTCTTCTCCTCCAGGGTCAGCTTGCGCCAGTCTCCCTTTTCCTTCTCACGGAGGGCCTGGGGATGAAGTGTTGGTGGTTATTTGTATGTTAGTTACTACTAGTAGTTAATCCTAAGCTGACTGAGTAAGATGAGCATTTCTCTTTTTTTTTGCCTACATTTTTGGAATGTCCCATGACATTGTAGATGAATAACTTTGGTGTAATCTATATATTACTGATACTGTTTTGCGTAGCAGCATAATTGTTACTTAAATTTACAGAAGATAATTTACCAAATCATAAATACATAGTATTTAAATAAAAAATCAACTAAATATAAGCTGTCGAAAATTGTAATGTATGAAAATTCGTATGTCCCAGTCTATCACTCGCAATTTCAAACTCAATTATTTTGATAAGGTTCAAAGAAACTATTAGACCAGGGTAGAAGCCTTTAAAAATAATAAAAAGTGAAAAAAAATAATAGTAGGATGAAACCCATTGGGAAAGGAGAAAAAACACTCTAATTTTCAATCAAAAATTCACCCGTCAAAATATAAGCTTTTTTCAAAAAGTTGGTATGGTTTCTGTTCGTTGAAATCTCTACTTTCCGATGGTGAAAAAAAATATATATGTTACTTTAGTAAATCTTCTCAGAAAATGCAAAAAATCAAAAAAGTCTCGAATTCGAAAGCTTTTTTTTAGTTATTATAATTTCATCTAAAAAATGTGATTGCTGCAATTTGTTTCAATCAAAAAGTTGATTTATTTAATGCTAATTACATTTATGCCATAGAAAATCTCATTATATATAAATATAAATGTAAATCGTACTATTAAATGTAGATGCTTTATTCTGATTACGTTATTCATTACAATATTTTTAAACACATTAATCTTATCATTTATAAATACTTCATCTTCAATTCTAATCACTTATCCATTAGTTTTTGTCTTTTTGATGGCATTTCTTCATCGTTACATTCGTCAAACATCTCCGATTCTAGTAGATCTTCGAAATCTTCATGACTATCACCTTCTTCCTCTCCTCAAACTTGGTTGGGTAACGAATGTATTACAATATAAACAACTCTTTTATAACTACTTGAGAATTATAAATATCCTATAGAAATCAGAGAAGTTGCCAAATCAGGAGGCCTACCATGACCGTTAACAAAACAATCTTGTTGCAGGAACGTTTTGTTTCAAGCTTAAATTAATATTACTTTGTTTCATACCATGAGCTCAACAAAACAATCTTGTTTTACTCCTGCTAAAAGAACGAATGATTTATAAGATTTGTGTTTTCCCTGCAACAAGATTGTTGATGGAAGACACAATAAGCAATATAAACTGTATAGCGCTGTCTCTTTCTTAAAACCCCTCTGCTAGGTTGAAGTAGTGCTGCCAACCTAGTGGATTTTCCACTAAAACTGGTAGTTTTGACACCCCTTTTAGAGACTATATATTTTAGTGATAAGTGGATTTTCTACTGGTTTAAAATAATTCAATTTCAATGACTGAAAGTGCGATCACTCAACCGCTAGACCACGTTTCGGTATACTATACAGGGTGTATGGGACACCGACGCGAAAACGCTTACGACGTATCATTCAGAACCCCCCTATAGAAAATTTTCATCGGTAATTTAAAAAAAAACTGCTGGGCCCTACTAAGACCTCTTAGAGCAGTCTTATTTTAACCTTACTTTGCGTTTTCGCACCATCACCTCAAATCAAATCATCTCTGCCTCAAATCTTGCGGGCAACGGGGCGGCAGCGGCGGCGGCGCGGGAGCGGCAGGATCTAATGCGTAAAATCAAATGGACCGGCCGGCGGGCCTTGAAAACAGCGACGCGGCAACGGGCAACGAGCGGTGCACTCAAGCGGAGATCGCCCGCGCCGCGCCGCCGCCGCCCCGCAGACTGCAAGATTCGAGGCAGAGGCCTGCTAGAATTAGCAATTTTGATGACGTCACGTCAAAGTATTTCACACTCATACCAGGGCGCCCTGGTTGGAAGCAAAGCCCTGGTTTCAAAACCTGGTTGCGTAAATAAGTCCCATCCCTAGAAAAGCATTCTCTCTGGTTGTCAAAAGGCACGTAGTGAATGAACTATTTGAGGTGACGTCATCAAAATTGCTAATTCTAGCAGGAATATAACAAGCTTGTTTTAAGGACTTGATGGTACGAAAACGCAAAGTAAGGTTAAAATAAGACTGTTTTAAGAGGTCATAGTAAGGCCCCTGTGATCTGTTGCCGTATATTATTTTTGTTTAGTAAAACTACGCAATAAATTTATACGAAACTTTATAACTAACATCACAAATATACAAGTAATCTAATGACAGTATTTTTTAGGAGTCCTACATACATTATTTATATAAGATTCCAACTCAAACTTCTTATAAGATCGGCCGTTTTCCAACTGCGCAGTTCAATGCATGAAAATACTTGATATATCAAAAAATATGAATAGATATGCCTCGAATACATGAAATAATGACTTACCACGATTTTTTACGTTGCTACTAATGTTTCCAAGACCATATTTCATTGTAAAAGAATCAAATATAAAATTTTCAATTTCGACTAACAAACTTCACAACAAAGAAACTTTTGTTTACTCAAAAACACATTTTTTTTTATATTTTTCAAGCAAATGACTATCTAAAAAGTTGCATTATACACTTATAACAAACTATACATTCACTTACTAAAGTTTATAACACATAACACAAAACTTTCACTAAATTTCCAATCACAATAACAACATTCCGCACACTGTCCGCCATTTTCGTTTTACATTTACCAAAGATGAGTTTCTTTTTTTTTTTAATAATTATTTGTCGTATAAGGTTGGTAGTGTTTGGTTTCATTTGAATCGTCTACTAATTGGTCATAGACGTAAATTTTTACAAACGATATTGATGCTTACTTTATGTACGATTAGGGTTTAAGTTTGTCTGGTCCGAGTAGTACCGACAACGGTACTGCGGGGTTCAACGGTAAGTTACGTCAGTACCTCTGACGGTACTGACGGGCCGGTGAGGTATCGAAAAAACACCCTAATTTTCAATCGAAAATTCACCAGTCAAAATATAAGCTTTTTTCAAAAAGTTGGTATGGTTTCTGTTCGTTGTAATCTCTACTTTCCGATGGTGAAAAAAAATATATATGTTACTTTATTAAATCTTCTCAGAAAATGCAAAAAATCAAAAAAGTCTCGAATTCGAAAGCTTTTTTTTAGTTATTATAATTTCATCTAAAAAATGTGATTGCTGCAATTTGTTTCAATCAAAAAGTTGATTTATTTAATGCTAATTACATTTATGTCATAAAAAATCTCATTATATATAAATATAAATGTAAATCGTACTATTAAATGTAGATGCTTTATTCTGATTACGTTATTCATTACAATATTTTTAAACACATTAATCTTATCATTTATAAATACTTCATCTTCAATTCTAATCACTTATCCATTAGTTTTTGTCTTTTTGATGGCATTTCTTCATCGTTAGATTCGTCAAACATCTCCGATTCTAGTAGATCTTTGAAATCTTCATGACTATCACCTTCTTCCTCTCCAACATTATTTCCAGACTGCGTTGGTTCTTCTTCCACAATTTCTTCTGAATCATTAACTTCCTCGTAGGTTTCTCCTTCAATATTGGAGCAATTTTCCGAACCATGACAGTTTGAACATAAATTTGTGCATTTTAAACCATGTTTTCGGCAACCACATTTTAAACTGTTACATCCAGTTTCACAGCTGCAGCAAATAGTTTTGAGCAATATTTCCGGAATTAATTCTTTTTGTGTAAATTTGGGCATAATTCCACGTTGAAATTGCTTCCAGCCCCAATCTGTTGCTGTTAGTTCGTTACCCAACCAAGTTTGAGGAGAGGAAGAAGGTGATAGTCATAAAGATTTCGAAGATCTACTAGAATCGGAGATGTTTGACGAATCTAACGATGAAGAAATGCCATCAAAAAGAAAAAAACTAATGGATAAGTGATTAGAATTGAAGATGAGGTATTTATAAATGATAAGATTAATGTGTTTAAAAATATTGTAATGAATAACGTAATCAGAATAAAGCATCTACATTTAATAGTACGATTTATATTTTATATATAATGAGATTTTCTATGACATAAATGTAATTAGCATTAAATAAATCAACTTTTTAATTGAAACAAATTGCAGCAATCACATTTTTTAGATGAAATTATAATAACTAAAAAAAAGCTTTCGAATTCGAGATTTTTTTGATTTTTTGCATTTTCTGAGAAATTTACTAAAGTAACATATATATTTTTTTTCACCATCGGAAAGTAGAGATTTCAACGAACAGAAACCATACCAACTTTTTGAAAAAAGCTGATATTTTGACGGGTGAATTTTCGATTGAAAATTAGGGTGTTTTTTCGATATTAATTCAAAATAAGGTGAAAAAATAAATATTTTTAATCAAATAAATTACAGCGTATTTGGGACATAAAAAGGTAAGTTTTCACCAAATATCGTTAAAAAAAAATATTTTGTAAAAGATAAAAATAAAAAACCAAAAACTTGTTTTTTTGGATTTTTCACATAAATTTTGAGGTTATGCGAAAAAAGTGTAAATACAAAAGTTTTCGATCTTTTTATTACCTACAACTTTGCCATTTGACTTTTTTCGATAGGACTTTTAGTTTTGCCGGAAATCGAGAAAAACCGTTTTTTACCCTTAAAAACTCACCCCCATCCCCTTCCCGACCTCAGATCGCCCGTAAATTATTTTTCCTTTTATTTTTATAATATTCCTCTCCTTTTCTAATGGGTTTCATCCTACTATTATTTTTTTTGGTTTTAAAAATTATCGACCCTGGTCTATATATTGAGATTTTGATTGAAATAGTATAACAAGGTAAAAAGGTCCACGTTGTAATGCCTTTTTACTAATTTGGTTAAATTTGTACGGTTATTTAATGAATTTTAAACTTGTCCCAGAGAAAGTTCCAAAAATGGATTTCAGTTTTTGTTACCCATTTTATACATGTGAAATATTAAACACTTCCATTTGGCAATGTTTTTTTTTGAAATTTCAACACCGTAGAAATGGTATCTACGGTGTTGAAATTTATAAATGCCGCCATATTGATGCATTGTGTCAATTGCCGTTCCGAAGTTTGTAGTGTGCGCATGTACCCGTTTTTGAGTAAATCTCATTCCGGTTTTTGTTATTGCTGTTTCAAGGAAATTTGATAATATTTACTCACTCTTTTTATCTTATTACAATAGTTAATAACTTCCGGTAAAATTTAGTGTATACAAATAGACATAACTGCAATAATAAATACCACAAAAATATTTTTAAAAAATCATTACTTGTTTCGTTACTTTTTTTTTGTTACTGTTGGGTAGTAACGTATGAGCGGAAATTTAAGTAACAAAAACGGAATTACAAAGCTATGTTTACAATTCAACAGCACAAGAAAAGACCACTAACTCCTGCAGAAAAGATTTAACGATAGAGATAAATAAAAACAAAACCCGGATAAGTTGGAGTCTGATTAAATTATAGTTTATTAAACGTTGACTATGATTTAGCACGAATCCGTCTTTTTATTTATTCATATCTTTAATCCTTTTATTACGCATTTTAGACCCAGCTTTATGTTTTTGTTTTGTTACCAATTACTTCCTTTTTTGTTACTGTCCCAAAAATCGCCCGTCTTTAAACTCACTTTTATGTATTTATTTATTTAATAAAACATTAATATTTTTTGTACAGAAAATCAATTTTGCCTAACGTTTTTATAAGCAATAAGCAAAATCTTTAAATTTTGTTTATTTTTCATATAATCAAAACTTTAAATTGACTCTAAGTTAATTAAAAGTAACAAAAAAATAGTGAAGCACCTAAATTGGAAGTATTTTTTCAGTTTTCTTATTATTCCTTTGCAACAGTTTTTTTTAAATTTATCATGAAGTCTAAGAAACATAACATTTTAGCTACAGAATTTGCGACATTACGTTTTTTTTTACCAAATAAGGAGTAACAAAACAGGAACGTTTAGCCTACCTTCATTTAGATTTTAATAATATTTTTACAAAAATCTTAAATTAAATAGAATTCCGTTTGAAAAATTAAAATAATCATGAAATAAACTATCTGATTTGAAGACAAAAAAAGCGATTTAATGATATTTTTATTTTTGGCGACTTTTTGAAAAGATGGCAAAAAAAAAGAGAAATGCTCAGATAACAATCTAATTTCTTCTCTGTATGGTGTTTTGTATTGTTTTAACAATTATTAACATAATAGCTCAGATTACTCGAAGATGTAGGCTGTTGTACTGTATAATGTTGAAGTCCCAGGCTGTTGTGTAGTATTGCCTGGGACTTGGGACTTATAAATGGCAAGTTGATGATGATTACTGTCACCTCAGCCCACACCTTAAGTGTAATCTGAGCATGTTATGTTAATAATTGGTAAAACTACAAACTGGAACAAAACTATTTCACTAAGACAGTAACCAATAGGTATGCGAGCCTTTAGGAACCTACATAAACATTATTGAACATTAAATAATGGAGAAACAGATGAGTTTAACATAATTTTGATACATGCTGGGGTCCTTAGCCTACCATAGCTCAATTGTTACCGCAATCAGACATAACTGCCAGTCAGTTAAGAATGAGAATAATAGAAGGTAGATTACCTTAACGTCGGGTGTCTCTCCACGGAAGCGCACGGCAGGCATGGGGAAGTCAGGCCTGTCCATGTAGTTGGGCTGTCCGTTGAAGCCGTAACCGACCCACTCGCGGTTGCCGATCTGAAATTACAATTATTTTAAGTTGATTACCAACTTTGCTATTTCCTTATATATAGAATAAATACATAACGACGATATTGTCAAAGTCGCGGGGACCACCTGAATAAGGGAAGCACAGAACCGGGAAGGTGAGGCCTATACCCAGTAGTCGGTGATTCCGGGCTGATGATGATGATTATTTATTTTTCACAGTAGACAACACAAGAAAAAAACATAAAATATTTGAGTACAAAGGTACTGCTTATTTCAAATGAAATTTCTGATAGCAGACCTGCAAAAGGAGAAATAGAAAAAAATGTAGACAATAATGTGTGTGAGAAGGAAGAGAAAAATTATGATGATGCATAACGTTACTTGTATTGCTCAAATCCTACCCCTTCGGACAATGATAAAGGGTGAGTATGTAGTACAATGTCGTCGAATTTATTCAAAAGAAGAAGTAAAAAGTTTTATTTTCACAGTAGTTAGCAGTGATAAAAGCTGTCTAAATTAGTTTATATATCATTTGTCGAAATGGTCTTCGCGTAGACGCCCCTGCTGATTCTGGAACGTCACTAATAACAGACACGGGTCGATCGATGGTTAACTCATGCCGAAGTCAGTCTGACAATGAGTGACCACCACCCATTCCTCGGAACTGTTGGTCCAGACTGTCATAAGTAGATCTTTGTTAGTGGTTATGGGTAACCAAAAGAGAAATGGAACAAAGTAGTAACATTATGGTACCCAAGAGAGGGAAAGAGAAAAAAGGGAAAACCTTTCAGAAGATGGGAAGATGATGTGGTTAAAACAGCTGGAAAACCCTGGACTAGACTGGCGCGGGAGAGAGAAGATTGGAATGTGTTGGAGGAGGCGTTTGCCAAAGGGCACACAGAATAAAAACAAACCTATATATTAAATATATATATATATATGTATACTTATGTCTGATAAAAGAAGAGGCTATAAATAAATGGGTAACCAGGACCCAATCAGTGTTACCCTCTAACTGGGTTGTGAAGATCAAGATAGGCAGTTGCTCCATGTAAAAGACTGCTGCTCCCGGTTATACTGGAAGCAGACCCCAACTACGTTGTGGAATGAGTTAATGGATAGGATAGGCAGATATAGCAGATGATGAAGAGAAAGAAAAAGTATTTATTCCGGACTACTAATAGTCCTGAATAAATACTTTTTCTCTCTCTCGTCTTACTGGTGAGGTATGCTTACCTTGGCAAGTTCACCGATAGATGAGGAGGCACGGGCGCACACTGGCACGCGGATCGCGTCGAGCACCGCACGGCGCAGCAGGAGATTTGCCATGTTGCTGTGGAAGCAGAACAATGTCAGTCTTTAGGAATCAAAGTTAGGTCGAAGATGTGTGAATAACTACATTATATACATTGATTTTAAATAGAGTAAATCATTAATAATTGAGTTAAAGTTGTGCAAGATTTTACATAAGTCCATAGATATACTATGTATGAATACAATCGATAAAACATACTATTTTAAATCAAGCAAAATGTTTTGTTTGACAAGGAAAATGTGTGCAAACAAACACATTTCAGGAAAAAGAATTTTCTTGAAATTTAATATTTTGAACTTGTGTTTCTTCATAAAATAGAAGATTATTTTACAGTCCACAAAATAGACAAACAATCATAATGGCCCTTTTGCGAGAATTACGAATCACATAACCGCAAGGAATACTTCAAATTAAAAGATAAGTGACACACCCATTTCCATAGCCTTCATAAGTTTTATTAATGCAATTTTCTAGCATATGTCATGGTTGGTTTCCAGTCTATCTAGTTACAGCTGAATATGGGTATTCACATGGAGCGACTGCCTATCTGACCTCCCTAACGCAGTTAGTATTCCGTAATACAATTCCCATTAGTAAGACTATTTGTAAGACTTTCAGGCAACTGTAACAACTGTCAAAGATCTACAATTGACAGCCGGGGCCAAGGGATTAATCTGTTTTCCGAGGAATAGAGCACCATCCCACCCATCCACGGTCCAGCTTAGGCAAACGCAGTATTCTTAGTGATTGATTTCTCAAATCTACGATGAAAGGGTCATTGCTGTTTGCTAAATTAAATGAACAAGTAAGAATGGCTTAAATGATTGTACAGTGTCTAATCACACTGTTTGTCTTTTATATTTGTGTGAACAATGCCATATTAACGTTATGTTTATTATTTTGTTTCAGTGTTTTTACTAAGTGAATGGCTCAACAAACATTTTTATCCATCATTCGTAAACATCTATAAACATTCTATAAACATTGCTTGTTTAAAGTATGTCAGTGAATTTCATAACCTATCTGATAGATAAGTAGTAAGTAGCTGATTAGTATTGGATGTATCTATGTACTTCCCATATATGGTATAATTATGAAATCTCTATAACATTAAAGTCTCAAACATAATGGTTACTAGAAAAACAAACTAATGTCAGTATTATTTTCTAAGTCCACGCCCAGTTATAAAAATATTAATATTGCTAGTAATTTCCATCGCCATACATTTATTCAGTCCTCTGCATGACCAAAGGTTGATGCGAAGTTAAATAAAATTAATTTTTAGACAACCTTTTATAGAAAAAATATTTTCGGTGTTCCAGAAATGTACTTCATAGTCTAGTGATTGTCCATACATAGCCTAAGAGTCGCTTTAAACAACATAATATCTATCCGGTAGACATAATAGTATCCAATTTATTCGAACAGGATAATTTGGTGAAAATATTTGACATGTAAGAGGTTATGCCCGCAGTGATCAATAGCGAAGAGTTACATAACATCAGCTTCATAGCTATTTCCATCACTATGATCCAATGAAATGAAGTAATTAACTTGTCTTGTATTTAACGTAACAAAAAGAAACAAGAGAAGACCTTGACGTAATACGAAATTAAATTAAATTCAAATTCCGAACCCACTTACGTATTTGACAACTTATGTACTTCAGTAGATTATTTTTCGCTACTTACCTTTTAATTAAAAGCTTACAACACCAAATTTAAACAAATAATAAGTAAAAGATCACAAAACACTGTATTTTTTAATAAAATAAGGTTTCTTTACCTCGAAAATGTGGTTTCTCTCTTGCAAAATAATCTTATCACCACCAAAGACTGAAAATTTAGAGCGCAAGCGACATCTGCCGACGAGTCAGGTAACTTTTCTCAATTGATTTTTACGTTTCGTTCTACGGCTAAATGAACATTGGAAAATTTACGGTGGCGTTAGCTTTATGAATCTGTTTTAAATCTCAGAAATGACGATTCTTAGGAAAAAAAGTGTTTGTAAAAGCTCCACGTGAAAAGTTCTACTCAATTAGTGATTTAGTTAGGTCAGATGCAGATTTGATCGATAGATTTCATTAAGAAAATAAAATGAATGTAATTAATTAAAATAAACATAGATGTTTTACATCTCCCGGACGTCCTGTGACAGCCAACTTTTTTTTACAGATAGCCAGTTAAGGCTCAGGCGCAAAATGTCGCTTTCGCAAAATGTCTTTGTAAACAATTTTAGCGGACCTACTTTTTTGATAAAACTTACGGTTGAACTGAGAGTTGGCCGTGAATATTTTTTTTTTGCGATCTCGTCATAATGTTTGTGTTATTTAATCAGTATTAGCTCTCTCCAGGGGCAGGCAATAGCAACGCAATAGTTTCTTCAAATACCTATGTTGTAATTCCTCGCAGTCCCGGTTCCTTCAGAGAAATAGAAAATAGGTGGCTTTGGAAGCGGGGGTAAAAATTTTAATTTGAGTTCTCATCCTGTGCGCTTTGAACGACTGAACGGATTTCAATTGAAATAAAACAACATAATTAATTCCCAATTTATTATCATAACGAAGATTATTTCAGTTTACCATTTGACACGAGAAGAGACTTCCTCGCTCCTAATAGGTGACTACCGAGAGTCGTCGTTGTCAGACATAAAGTCGTCTGTAAGTCATAAGTCGTTGTTCATGTATAAGACATTTGTTGATGTATTGTGTGATGCGGCTGTGCAATCTAAAAACAATGTGAGCCTTAAACGGCATTATAAACGTGTGTGCGGCTGGAATGATCATGTGAGGGAAGCGCATCGGGAGGCGAGGCTAAAATACCAAAACTGGATGGTTCTGGGTAGACCAAGTACTGGGCTCGCTTACGACCAGATGCGCGAGTCTCGTAAAATTTTCAAAGGGCGGCTAAAATGGTGTCATAAACACCAGGACCAAATTAAAATGGACGTAATAGCTAAACACAGGGTCGAAAAAGATTTCACAAAATTTTGGAAGTCCACTAATAAGCTTGGTGTTAAGCCTGGTCTCCCTGCAAATGTTGATGGCCGAAATGAACCAAAGGAGATAGCTAATTTGTTCATGAAACATTTTAAAGTGCGCTCTCCTCTGGGTCCTTCGACCACAATGCCAGATGGGGGGCCCAACGTGGCGGGAGAGGAACCTTTACTTAAGTTTACATCAAACCAACTTAAAAAAGTGATGGACAGTATGCGTAGAGGTAAATCTCCTGGCCACGATGGGCTCAGTATTGAGCACTTAAAATATGCTGGCATACACGTGCCGAGAGTCCTATCCATGTTTTTCAATATGTGCATTACTCATTCATATTTACCGGATGACCTAATGAAAACAATAGTGGTGCCCATAGTGAAAAACAAGACAGGAGACGTATCGAACAAGGGGAACTATCGCCCGATCTCTCTCGCGACAATTGTAGCAAAACTGTTGGATAGTGTGCTTGAGTCTTGTCTGGATAAGTACATAAACATACATGACGCACAGTTCGGGTTTAGACCTGGACTCTCTACTGAAAGCGCGATTCTGGCTCTTAAGCACACTGTCCAATACTACACTGAACGAAAGACTCCGGTATACGCCTGTTTTTTGGATCTCTCCAAAGGCTTCGACCTCGTTTCGTATGAAGTGCTGTGGAGAAAGATGGAGGACAGGGGTATACCGGCGGAACTATTGAAAATATTTCAATTTTGGTACTTGAACCAGACTAATTGTGTTAGGTGGTCGAACTGCCTCTCTGAGTCATACAGGTTGGAGTGCGGAGTGAGACAGGGGGGCTTGTCCTCTCCAAAGCTGTTTAACTTGTATGTAAATGACCTCATAGTCGAGCTCAGTGGCATGCGTGTCGGTTGCCGGGTGGGTGGTGTTTGTGTGAACAACATCAGCTACGCGGACGACATGGTGTTGCTGGGACCGACTGCGAGGTCAATCAGAGAGATGCTGAAGGTCTGTGAAAAGTACGCCGCATCACATGGCCTTGTCTATAATACAACGAAAACCGAGTTCATGGTCTTCAGGGCCGCCGGCAAGTGCCCTGACATTATTCCTTCAATTACTTTGAACGGCGCTAATATAAGACAAGTGACCAAGTTTAAATATTTGGGCCATATACTTGTCGACGACCTTAAAGATGATGATGACGTGGAAAGGGAGCGCAGGGCATTGGCGGTCCGCGGGAATATGTTGGCGCGCAGATTTTTTCGTTGTACTGATCAGGTCAAAATAACCTTGTTTAAAGCTTACTGTCAAGGCCTGTACACGGGAAGTCTGTGGTTCAGCTGTTCACGGGGGACGCTAAATGCCTTGCGCGTCCAATATAACAATGTTTTCAGGATGATGTTGAAACTCCCTCGTTTCTGTAGTGCCTCGGGGATGTTTGCCCAAGCGAGTACAGATGGTTTCCATGCTATCATCAGGAAAAAGGTGGCTTCGCTTGTGAGGAGGATTCGGGGGAGCAGCAATAGCATCCTGAAAGTCGTAGCTGAGGACCCGAGAGCTCCTGTACTGAGGCATCTCATGCGGAATCATTGTCCGCATGAAATGCCTCTTAAGTACATGACTCACTAATTTGGAATTTTAAGTTTTGTTACTAATCCTAGTGTATAAGTTGTAGTTTTTAAGGTACTAACAAAAATGGTTCCTATGTTGTCCCAAATAAAAGAATTATTATTATTATAAACAGTACTACAAGTACTGAAGTACAACTACGATTCACATTTACTACTCGACCAAGCTAAGTTTGCACCTCGTAATTTTTTTTGTGTATATTTTATGTAACTATGTATAATATAATGTTAAAAACAATAAATGCAATTTATCTAACAAACATTTGTTTACTTTTTATAGTCATAGCGAATCCTTTTTTGCAGACCGTACATAAGCGTCAGTGTGACATACCTAATCGACGCGAGGTGCAAACTTAGCTTGGTCGAGTAGTATGGTTGAAATCGTAGATCGGATCTCGTTTATCTCGCTTGTTTACAATAAAGTAGAATGGCTGCTATATTCGAAATAGAATCGAATTGCCCTAGAATCAAACGCTAAATCGAATTTAAAAAAACTGAGTGCTAACGTGATTTTTCCATCAAAATGATCATGAATGATAATTATTTTGCTGGACGTGAACCTAACCTGGAAAAATGCCTGCAGTGCCTTGCGATACTCGCCGACTAAAAACCGAAAACGATTCACACTATCGACGACCGATACTGTCTTTTAATGTTTGCTTGTAGCACTTTCAACTACTTCAGCTACGACCTCATGTAATAATGTCAAAAGATCATTATGAGAGAATAAATCATTAATACCATCTGTACTATTTTGTCTGAACGTAACCTCACTAACTTTCTCATGAGGTCTACCCTGTAAATGATCGTCAGAATGGTACATGTCGTTTTCATCATCATCACCACTCTCTTCAGTAGAATCATCAAATAAATCAACCATACTTTCTGATTCTTCTTCCTGTGTTGTTTGATTTTTCGGTTTAATTGTGCCTTTGTTATGTTGTCTATCCTTTCTTTTCCGTTTTATTTCTTTACTCTTCATTTTGTCGTTGCTGGATATAAACTCTATTGTTTTAATTTTGTCTGTGATAAATTTTATTTCTTCAGGTTTAATAATGTCTTGGTTGCTCTTAATTTTTTTAGCTTTAGTTTTGCCTTTCGTATGTATTACTTTTTTCGGTTTAATGACCTTCTCCTCTTCTCTGGAAGATTTGTCAATGGCAGACTCCAATAGTTCTTGTATGTCAATATCATCAATAAGTTTGGCGAGATTTTGCTCCGCTAGTTCCTGTACGTTCATCTTCAAAATCACTGGTGTCGTGACGTTCCGTGTTATCGTATTTTCTTCTTCTTCTTCACTTTTTACTACTAACTCATCAAAGTTCTCTATTACGGTCACCATTTTAACAGATCCCTCGTGAACGTCTTGAGGTACCTCTAAATCGCCAGAACTGTATTCCTCTATATTCGTTTTTGTGGTTTTTTTAGCGATCGGTTTGACGGTATAAGATCTAGAAATGTCCTTTGGTGTTACTTTTTCTTGAGTTTCTATGTCTGTGTCAGAATCATATTGATCTAGATATTCTTTTGCTTCTTCGCTACCGAACATCGTTTTAACAAATTCTTTGAAAAGTTTATTTTCATCGAGAGTTCTCAACGCGTCTTCACTGGTAACTGGTGTACGCTCGGCGTCAGGTTTCACTAGGGGATGGATTTGGAAATGTGTCTTCGTACTCACTCTGAAGCTCTCCTTGTAAATTTTCTCCCGTGTCGTTCGCTCCGTAGTAGTCTTTCTACCAGTCGGTACTTTCTGGAATAGCAGATGAAAAATATTCAATTAATATTATTTCCAGTCGTTTCATGTAAAATACTGGTACTCAGCTGCATCCGGTTAGACTGGAAGCCGACCCCAAGATAGTTTGGGAAAAGGCTAGGCAGATGATGATTATTTGCCTCGGTGTGTGTAGTGATCGTGTCAGTATTTATTCAGTAATTTTCTTTTATTTTCGTCAAAGTCTGTCTGATTGTCTTTGTTTCGAGAAAAACACCTATCCATTCGTATTATAACTCGACCAAATGTAATATTTTTTACATTCGTAGTGATGAGTTCAATAAAGAACGACGCGGAATGATTGTTGACATAACGGTGCCGCATGACGAAAACCTCGTGAAAGCCGGGAAAGATAAGTAAATCAAGTATCTTGATTTGGCTCTTGGTAGGATGTGAACTCAGCGATCATAGTGCCGATAGTCGTATCAGCCAATGGCTTAATTGCCAAAAGTGTCGACCAACAACTGAGGAGAATCTCGTTATGCAACTGGATCTAGGGCTTCATTCAGATAGCGGAACTCCTGGACAAGGAACGTATTGTTAGGAGGTTCCTCTGTAACTTGGACCCTGTTCCCGATACAGATGGGCTACTTATTTTTTTTAATTCTAATACTAGCTGTCCGGCGCAACTTCGTTTGCGTCACATTTTCCCCGTTTTCGCAACATTTTTCATTGCTGCTCCACTCCTATTGGTCGTAGCGAGATGATATATAGCCTTTAGCCTTCCTTGATAAATGGGCTATCTAACACTGAAAGAATTTTTCAAATCGGACAGTAGTTTCGGAGCCTATTCAATGCAAACAAACAAACAATCAAATCTTTCCTCTTTATAATATTAGTTTAGATTATTATTTTTTAATATAATTTTGTAAAAAAAAAAAAACAAAAATGTATTTAATTTGGAGTTCAATACTTAAATAGAGATGTCATTGAAAACATTTTCAAGCTGACTCCACAGGTTAATGTTTAATATGGTCAGACCATATCAAACACAGCCTATACTGACCATGTCTATAATGTCTTGGATCCAGTCGGCGTAGAAGCCAAGTTTAGTGAAGACAGTGGGCGCGTCGGGGGCTCCGCAGTTCGGGGCGCCGAAGCTGACCACTCCAGCAAGCTTGCCGTTGACCACACCTGGTCCACCCGCGTCTCTCTATCACGACAATAGTTTATACACAATCATGTGGAAATTAAGGGAATATCATTATCACCAAAGAGAGTCTACAGGTGTAAATAATTATAATAGAGCCCATTACAAAGCAGGCAACCAAGTATTATGTGTGGTACATTAAACTAAGCAATTCGCCGCAAATAAAAATGATGACTGGGAAACAACTTATTGGATGAAAAATTTACGAGTCGTTTACGGTAGGGCTGAATGTAACGCACTCAAGACATTGTCCTGATGCATTGAATATTACGCGGATCATGGCGGTATTTAGAGAATAACAGAAAGAAAAATTTAGATCTTTTATCTTCGAAATCTTGAAGATCGAAAGTTCGAAACTATGAAGAAGGTTCCCAAGTTTGACCAGTACCTAAAAAAATATCGTGATGACCGAGAGATCAAATGCCTCTTGGCTTCTTTAGGGTGTTTGTACACCCTGTATCTACCAGCACTCAGTTTTTTTAAACATGATGCCCACAACGCTGCTGCGACTCTGGCCGCACATACCAGGTTTGACAAACCGCATACTTGACTGCAGCGAGTCGTTGTCGTCGGACGTTCGAGCTTGCGACCAGTTGCAGTCAAACTTTATTATTTTTTATTAAGTATGAAAGACCGCATCTTGAACGAAGCTTCTGCGGCCATGACCACGGCCGAGGCCAGCAAAGACTCAGTTTCCATAATAGTGGAAATGAAGGTGTGGAGAGACGAGAGAGATTCCTCTCATCACAGGAGAGATGAGAGGCACAATAATCTACATGGTGCCTCTCATCTTTCCTGTGATGGGTCATCAACCAATGTTCTGTTCTGTGATTGGACGGTTCCTGCTTTTGTGGAAACCGGGCCTAGCCGCCGCCTTGCACTGTTACTGTTATTATAAGTGTTGTAATAATAGCATTATAAAAACTAATTATGTCAGCTTTAATGTTTTTTCTTTAACTTACGTTACATGCGCCACCGCCTTTAGAGAAGAACCCGGCACAAAAGTTCTTTTCGGTCACGAACCCTCTGAAAGTAATGTAAAAAAAAATATTGTTAACATAATTTGGTAAAGAGCTTGTCAAGTTTGTCATCCAATAATATATAAATAATAATGACCCGTTCACAGCCTTGGACGGCTCGTTTGCTTCGCGTGCATGAGTTGATTAGTTCCACAAGGTAGCATACTTGTACATAGCACTTACTTAGAATAAACTTCTTGACATTCCTTTAATGGGTAGAAGTCGAGCACCGCATACGCCAGTCGATTATTCCAAATGTTTGAAATGATGTTGGAGGGCTGAAAAACAAACTTAAGTTGGACAAGAAGACTTTTACATTACCACTAAGCTGTCCAGAATCTCTCCTGAAGTCTTGAGCCCCGGGTCACATACGAGGTACGGACAACTGATAGCAGACCTCATTGCTCTTCGCACCTTATTCCGCGTCCTAACCAAAGTGATCGTAGAGTTTATTATGTTCGCTGAGCTTGAAGGTGTCGTCGTCGCGCCGACTGAGTACCTTGCGGTTTTCTGAACAATTCGTGCAACCGATCGTTATATTCAGCCTCGTATAGCCTGTACCTTTCTAGACAAAAATCTTAATCATTTCAAAAACATTGGAAAAAACACTTACAGATTTTGCACCCCAACCAATGATAGTAATACCTATTGTGTTCGTAGGCAAAGGCCTAGGATCCCTATCATAATCTATCTTCTTAATTTTTGAGATTTTCCTCCCGAACTTCAGAATCCGAACCAAACGCATCATTGCGAGGTTGTTCTTCAAAGTCTGAGGGTTGTATTCCGGATGGAAGTAAACTTCCATAACAGGGATGTTCTCATCACATCCCTCGTATAAATTGCAACCCACTTGCACGGACAGGAAACTCGGGTTCTCTCTAAAGAAGCGGTTGTTCCAGGCGCTGACGGTAATGAAAAAAAACATTATAGTCTAAGTGCTTCTAGTTTTGATGTTAAACATAGACAAGGGAAAGCATCATTTCTCATAAACCAACAATTATTTCGTTCTTACAGTTGCAAACACGACGCTGAAGTGATGACTAGATCTGATTTGATGATGGAACCGCCACATTGGAATTTCTTGAAGAACTGGACGCTCGCCATGAAGGGAAACCGCTTGATCGATTCTCTGCGTCCCTCGAAAACACGACGACCAACACCTGGAGCTGGAAGTTAAATCATGACTTCATGAAGTAAATGCATGCAGCAAGCAAATGAAATAACCCCGAAACAAGAAAGATATAGCGACGGTGCAGTTTTTTCGAGTAAAACCTTTTGTACGAAAATGAACTAAAAGAATAGTATACTTACTCCAAAATTCGTTACTATTCAAAAGATTACCACCCTCAGTTACTTCTAGGGCCATCTTTGTATTGTTTTGCGAAGTGTCTTTCAACCTCAAATGATTTAACACCTGTGTGTTTATACCAAGCTTAGCAGTGTTGTTCTCAAAGCCATACTTGAATTTTAAATATTCAAGCTTTCTTATAAATGTTTCTATATGTGCAGTTACATATTCATCTTCTCCAACTTCGTAGCTTTTATGGTCTTCATTCAGTACTTCATTTAATTGTGCAATAAAACGTTCTGTGTTGTTATCGATGTCATCAACTTTAACTAGTCTTGCAATTTCCGTCAGATCGTCGTCATCTTGTAAGGTGATGGTGACGAAAAAGTTGTGAATTGCTGCAAACTCTCCAAACCTGGCTTTATGCTTCACATGATCGAGTTTCAGGGTGGAGAATATTCTGTTGACAGTCTTTCGCAATGCCACCTCAGCTATCGCTAAATCTTTGGTTTCTTCATGACGACGTTCAACAAGGCTCTGAACTTTGATGACACCAATGAAAACAATGAAATATAAGATATTATTTTTGATGGAATACATGTTAAGAAAGATACTTTTTGTGTAAAAGAAATGAAATTCAAAACAGCAATAATGGAAGATTTCACAACAGTATCAAAATGTTTTTGTGCTAAAAGCAGTTACTCAATAAATTGAAATATGTTTTATGGCGTTTGTTTTATTCCCTATATATTGAGAAATCTTAAATAAAGAAGTTGCCGAATCGAAATTATTATTTGGTTTAAAAGCAATAAAATATTCGATTTGAAACATATTTTATTGGGTAGTAAATTTCGATCAACAATATGGTCGAAGCGAAGTAACATTACTTTTAATTCAAACTTTTTGTTACATACACCTAAGTCAATCCGTACTTGTAATTATTTAAGTTATTTTAATTTATATAAAATGGAGTTAACTACAATCATCGTGTTTCTTGTTCCTGTAGTGGTAGCTAGACATAATCATAGGACAGTTCTTGAGAGTATTTTAAAATCCACAGATAACCTATATGCAAAAGTACACAATGACGTTCAAAATATAATAAACAACTTGTTCGATGGATTGAATTTGTCACCGAGCTTTCCAGAAAAAACGAGAATCAAGTTGTTCTTAATTATGCAATATGATTTAAACAATATGGCAGCGAAAAATTATGATGAGCACGTTAAAATGATAGACGCTGCTCGACCTAATACTGGCAATAGAACTTCAAAAGGTTTAGCATTGTTCAAGCTTATAGAAAAATCTTTGGGCGAGAAACCTTATAAGTTCTTGTCTGATAAATTATACGAGAATAAAACAACAAGTGGCCTCACCATCCTTGAGAATACAATAGTGCATAAAGCAGCCACTATACCAATAGTTACACCAACCTCTTTGGAAAACATCAATCCATTAGATCCTGTATTTACGGATAGCATAGAATTCATACAATTCATTAAGGACTTCATAAAAAAAGTTGATAAGCTAAATGAAACAGATTTCTCTAAGCCGACCCCGTTGCTACCGCCTATTGAAGAAATTACTACACAACCCGACATTGAATTCTGGCGTAAGTAAAACTATTATGAGAACAAATAACAAACAATCTCATTTTAATAACACATCGTCATCAAATGGAAATTAAAATATTGGACTTTACGTGATTAAAACTAAAGACGGTTCTCCGAAATAAAGCTGTTTTTCTCTTTCCGTATTTCTTTATTTGTCCACATTAACATCATCTTCCTGTGCTTGTCCCATATCATGTGGGGTCGGTGCAACATCTCTGATAGCCGTCACGTTATAATTTACTCCGATGTATCTCATTTCTCTTGCTCTGTATAGTGCCGGACGTAAAGAATAGCACCATCCCATATCTTCCCGTGGGTGTCGTAAGAGGCGACTAAGGGACTTGTCAGAGAATGGGCAGCAGCGTTCTCTGTGCTTTTGTAACAACCGGTACTGCGATCGCCAACCCGCCTGCCAAGCGTGGCGATTATGGCAAAACCCCCCAAAATGTCAATGTGGCGACACTTGGGGGAGGCCTATGTCCAGCAGTGGACGTCTTTTGGGCTGTAATGAATGATATCTCATTTCATTCCTCACACAATACATCCATATTTTATTTGACCTTTCCCTCCCTCTCCATCCATCAACATCCATAGGCAACACACCTTTATTAACATATCTTTATTCGTCCAAATATTCCAACGTCGTAAACTCCTTTTTCAGAACCGCCAGCAATCGATTACTTCAATGACACAAAGTCCAGGAGGATATTTAGCGGCAAAAGGAGTAGAGTGAAGAGTTACCCTTTCGTCGTGAGCATCCATCTTTTGGAAACGTTCGTCTGTGCTGGGTCTATTGTGTCCAGTGACTTGGTCATCACTGCAGCTTCGTGCTTGCAAATGTAAGTGACAATTAACAATGCTACTAGTATATCTGGCTTTACGCCAAGCTTACGACTTCAGATGATACAACTTGGGACGCGACAGAAATCATACGACTTCCTGTCATTAGGAGCTCGATCTTCAGATTAGGCAACGCTTGACTAGGTTGGTTTGTGGTTGGGTGACACACCACACCCAATATATACCACGTTTCCTCCGTACCTCGGAAATCCCGGCTGTCAAATAAAATATTTTTTGAAAGTCGTTACAGGTAAACAGTGGCCCGCAAGTCTTGCAAGAGTCTTATCAAAGGGTATCGCATTACCCAGTACTAACGAGTTGGTGAGGTTAGACTGGTAGCCGACCCCTACATATTTGGGAAAAGGCTAGGCAGATGATGACATGTATCGCTCGTACCTTAACCAAAGTTGCATCACATGAGGTCCTGAACGAGGCTTGGGCTCTCCTTGTAGGCTTGTGTACTTTTGTGACAGCAAAAGACAATAACAAAACTGAATTGTCATTAAATATAATATTTTTTCCAGACTTCACAATAACAGATTCTTCAGAGAGAACCCCAGGGCTGTCGAGGTTAGAGTCGGCAGCGACTATTTCGTTAGGGGAGGCGAGATGATACCAGTCCTTGAGACCTACTTCTACCCTGCTTACAACCCAAAGACCTTGGCGCACAACCTGGTACTCCTCCGTCTGCACAGGCGCCTGAGATTCCAAAAGAGTCAGAAAAAGGTTAAGAAGGTCAGATATGACAGGACGAAGGGAAACTTGGCATCCAACACCAATGGGATCACTGTGGTCGGATGGGGCTCTAGAAAGGTGAGCTGAACATGAGTCATTCAGTAACTTTCTGTGTGTCGACAAATTACACAGCTTCAAATGGAATTAAATACTGCCATCAGCAATGTTTCAAATTGTTTACTCTTTAGCTTACTTCAAAAAGACTGGTTCTTTTTCTAGTACCGGTTGTTAAAGACAAAAGTAAGTCAAAATAAGCCAATTAAGATCGATAATCCACCCCCCCCCCCCCCTCTGCGCCCGTCTTCTTCGTGATATAATTTTCCGATAAATCAATAACGTAGAATTCATTTAAATTTTTTCGCTGCGTTGCGTTGTTGTTAAAGAAACAATAAAGTATTTTTTTTCAAATCTATATTAAATGGGCTGTCTTGGCATATTTTAATTGTAAATAAAAACACCAGTTTAATATTTACGGCGACTTAAAATAAAAAAATGTGGTTGAAAATTATGGATAGACTTTTTTTAAACTACTAAACACTTCAAACACTTCTACTATTCACTACTATTTAATAAGTCAGTATTTTATGAAGAAAAGCGCAACATGTGATTTTGTACTAGTTACGTGATGATGAAATCTTTTATTTTTCCAGCGGAACAATATTATAGAACAGTTTGAAAGATTGATGGTAGCTAAGCTGGAAATATACCAAAAGGATGAATGCGCTGAAATATACTCTAGGTAAGTATTTTACCCTACGAGTACGTGCATCGATCGTTTAAGTTCTTCTTTAGGTGTAGAATAGATGTTGCTGTTCGTCCAGGCTGTCTAGCCGAAACAATTTGATCTTAATTATCTCATGCCCACCACTATAAAATTTAGGCGGTTACCAGCCGATACTGCTTCGACATCGACGCACAAACGGTTCGAAATCATTTAACATTTTTTTTTACATACGCCTTCATTGACACTTATAAAAATCCGACGAAAGGTGCACGGTTCGGGTTGGTCGTTATGGAGAAGAACCGGCAAGAAACTCCATGGTTCCTCTTTTAAAATCATTTGGTTTTACTATATTTCTATGTTACAGCGTTAGTATGGGAGGACATCGTAGGTCCGACAATAAGTCGTTGCTTACTAAAACGTAGAACAATATTAAGCAAAACAGAAAAAAAACTTTTTTATCGGTTATTTCGTATATCATGTACTAAATACGAGATAATGGTATTCACAGATTATGTATTTTTTTTAAACCAGTTGTTTTCTAAAAACTGCAATAGCTACACGGTCAGAATGTATGGCATGCGTGACCGAGAATCAAAAATTCAAAAACATGAAACTACACCAATTCGAGGAGGTGGATTTCAGGCCACGTGGTAAACGCCAACATTATAATTGTATAATTATTTATTATTGTTTTACTCTTTTTTTCAGGCAGTATGTCACGCACAGGCACTTCTGCGCCGGATACATATCCAGAGGTGGAGGGGCATGTAATGTAAGTCATTCTTGTACCACAACATTGTTCTATTATATATTACTTTGACTGTCTAGTATTGCCCCGTTGGTCTAGCGGTTGCAAGCGAAACTGCTGACCAGGAGGTCCAGGGTCTTTTCTCAGTATCAGTTTCTCAACATGGAGTCTTGATTTGTAACCGGTTGTTGATTAAGTTTTTTCTCTACTAGCTCCTGCCCTGCCTATGAAAATATTCCCATGGGATTTTACTTCTGGGAAAAAGGTATCTATCTCATGTCCTAGCCAAAAGATGGTCTGCCTCTATTTAATTTAAATGATCACTTGTTATGGCTTGAAATGATAATAAATAGTTAGAATTAAAAAGACATCTATACAGTGTACACGCATGACCAGTAAAAAGTGCTAGCGTAGTCCGCGAAATTTTCTCACTTTTGGCATTTTGCAGTTCACGTTAGGTTCAAGGTTGCATGTTGATTAAAATGGCTTTACTGAGTAAAACATCAATACACCCTTCTATGTTCATTTTTCATTACATGAAAAGAACGACGTAAGAAAATTTGACTTTCGCGGGATATTCTGGCGGTTCCACGTCAAGGACGAATTTTACCAATCTAACTAAACGTGTAGCACTATCTAAACCGCGTTGCTAGCTATGAGCTATCTAGCTGTCATTTGCAGAATTAATATGGAATATTAACACTTGAATGTCCAAGAGCTGTCAATTTGACAGCGCTTGGACGCCATTTTGATGCACTACAGCCAACTTATCTGTGCAGGCGGGAAAACACAAAACTAAAATAAATATACCAAGTTTGACATTTTGTTGTTTTTTTTTTACAAGCAGGTGGGGACCTTGAACTGCACACTTTAAGTGGTCATACTATACTGATTATACTGTACTCTGTATGGTGTCGGACGTAAAGAATAGCACCATCCCATAACTTCCCTTGGGTGTCGTAAGAGGCGACTAAGGGACTTGCCAGAGAATGGGCCGCAGCGTTCTCTGTGCTTTTGTAACAACTGTACTGCGATCGCCAACCCGCCTGCCAAGCGTGGCGATTATGGCAAAACCCCCCAAAATGTCAATGTGGCGATATTTGGGAGAGGCCTATGTCCAGCAGTGGACGTCTTTTAGGCTGAAATGATGATGATGACTGTACTGATCATGTTTAACTTCATGTATGAAGACCTGGGATGCTTAATATGGTTACAGAAAGATCTTGGCGGCCCAGGAATCGTTGGCGGCCTTTTGGTAGGAGTCATCAGCTTCGGAGCCCCGGTGTGCGGAGCCATAGATTCCCCCACAGTCTTCACGAAACTTGGTTACTATGACAAGTGGATTGATAACGTCATTGAACAGGTACATTTTTGTTATGTAACCATAGTGTAACGGTTGTTTATAGCACGAGACTAGCACTACCCCAGCTCGAGTCGTTCGTAAGAAGAATCAATCCAGCCTATGAAACTCCATACTGCAACGTTAAAACAGCTACTGTTAGCCAGTTTCATCCCACTGCTGGGCAAAGGCGTCTCTCCATGACTTCCAAATTCTTCGATCCAGAGCCAATGTGGACCACTGGTCGTTAGTTCTGACCAGCTCGTCTCGCGAACTTCTGCTAACAGTTATAAACAGCATTAATAACGGCATCGGCTGACATCGGAATCATCTAGTGAAGCTGAGGCGTGGTGACGTCGATCCTGATATGAGCTTCTTTCGTAAATCCGTGACAGTTATATAAGGTAGTCAGAAGCCTGATAGCCTGGCAACCAGTCTTACTAAAAGTTAGATAAGTTTGTGCAACTGGGTTATTGAAGTTTGGAAAATGGGTCCATGTCGAATATTGGTTGGGCTGCACCTGGTTAGACTGGAAGCCGACCCAACATTTTTTTTGGAAATGGTTTGTCAGATGATCATGGGATAACAAACACGCCACCAGCCTAAAAAGTGTTTCCATATCTGAAACACAGCTGAAAGGACTGTATTCCTGTAATTCACAAATATGCTCTGAAAATTATAAGTTAAACATACTACAGAAGTTCATCTTTAGAACTTCTGTGACTTTGTTTATCTGAATATTTTGAGTTTTAATTCACCGTCAACATACTTTGAATGTTTTCTCTGTTTTCCAGACAAGTCGCTACCTGGCAGCGAGAACAACGCTCATATACGAGACTGATAAATACTACTTCTACGACCCCACTCTGCCGCCGAGGACAAACCCATACGTTACGTATAAAAGTACAAGAGGAACAGTAACGCCTCCAACAATGTTCCCGGAAGACACCAGGGAGGAGGAAATCGAAGAGGAGGTAATAGAATAAAATCAGTTCGGATTACAGAAGACCACTTGTACCTAAACACATTGAAAGTGAGAACAGTCTTATTTCTTGCATTACATTTATGTAAAATATACGCATTGCGTCTAAATTTGTCATTTTTCCGATCTCTTCCAGGGTGGGCCCGTATTCAGAGGGCGATGGACACCCAAAATTCAGATTCAGCAACTATTTCCTTATACACCTACCACAAGCCATTCAATGTTGCGACCCATACAATTACTACGAAACATCCTTTATGAAGAGCACGGAATGGTTTCTGATGAAGATGTTAGTGACATGTTTAAGACCACTCGACAGTCAGTTGCTGCGAAAAAACATCCCTTGGCGAATTTAAGTCTGCTTCCGATACCCGGGATCCATATTATAAGACCACCAGGAGCTCAATACACGAAGGGGTATCCGATACCCCTGACTACGTCTCCTGGTCCACGGCCGCCAGATCTTGAAAATTTTGTGACGGATGCTCCTGATACGCACACTGCCCGTCCGGTGGAGACCATCCCAGAGGTTAATATTATTAATCTAGTGACTGAACCTGAGGTCGACCCGGAAACGATGATTCACGAGTGGGTGACGACCTCTACCACTGAAAGTCCTGCGACCACGACTGAGCCTAGTACCACCGAGCCTCCACCTACAACCAAGGCGGTATACATAGAATACTATTACGATTTGTTGAAAGTATAATTTACTTTGAGATTGGATTAAAATAAATACAATTGAAAAATATTTGCGTTTTATTAATTTTGTACACAAAATAACAGTACGCCTGTAATCATAATCACCGAGAGGTTAAGCAAAGATGTGGTTAATATTACATACCCACATATTATTTTCAGTTCTGTTTAAGTCTCATTTAGTACAGTTATTTGGTATTTTCACCTGGAAAGTTTTGGCGGAGTTTTGAAAATTTATATTTTATAGATTTTGATGTGCTCTTTCCGAATTTCAACTTTGCCACCTCGTATGTTTGCCGCTCGCGCCGCCATGTTGAAAAAATGGCGCCGAAAAGTAGTTTTTTGACAATATCTCCTTTCTGACTGATTTTACGATAAAAATATAATATAACTTGAGTATATTTTCTCCAAAAATATGTCCAACAATTTTTTTGCAACGTTAATACTTTTGGCGTACGAGCGCCGCCCGCCGCAAAGTGAACTTCAACATGCGTTTCAGATAAAAAACTAATTTCCACATCACCTTGATATAGAGTAAGTGTCGCAAACTATTAATCATTACTAACCCGTGTTTTTGTATATTTACGAAAAATATTCAACCATGCGTTCCAGGTATCAAGCTTACTAGAATGGTAGACGTAGCAGGTATAACGGTATGCGTCGCCTCTCTCCCTTCCACTTCCCTTCTACGAAGAACACACAGGGTTAGTGTAGATCATTAATACACTTGCGAGCAACTAAATCGACTCAACAGATAATATCGCATAAATATACGTAGAAATTCGGAAAGAGCACATCAAAATCTATAATATCATTTTTCAAAACACCGCCAAAACTTTCAGGTAACATCTGCTTTTCGAACCAAATGACTGTACTGATTTAATAGTTGGCCAATGACGAGCCTATTGACATCAACCGAACAATGCAGACTACGTGGCTGCTACTGAGAAATTCCAGATGAAAAAGGCCAGACCGGGGAATCGAACCCGGGACCTCATGCTCAGTAATAGCGAGGTAGTCAGTGATTAATTTTGTAGTAGATGATGTAAAATTTGCTAAGTACAATGTTTAGCTATCTATTCATTGTTTGTATCATAATTATTATCAGAAAATAATACCGTATTGATATCGGTAATTTGTGCAAGCTATTTCAGCCGACCGGACTTGTACTCGATTGTACTTGACTGACTTCTTTCGTTCTGATTGTGACGGTACTTGGTTGTAAATAAAGTGTTTTTCAATGCCAAAGGAACATTTTTCAATATTTTCTTTATTTTATGGCAGTTCAATTTTTAATACGATTATTTATTTTAAAATGTTAGAGATTGAATTTTGTAACTGAGCCAACCGAACTTTTATTAAAATCCGAACGTTTTATTTTGCGTAGTTCAGAAAAAAATACAAAATGATGAAGGTTTCAGTAATCCTATTTCTAATAACAGCAGCTATGGCTAAACATCATCATAGCAAAGATCCAAACGACAATTTCTTTGGCACTGTTTATGTAGCCCTTCACTCTGTTGTCGATGGTATATTTGAAACTATTAATCTTGATGGCAATTTTGCAAATGCAACAAACTCAAAGTTATTGTTAATAATGCATAATGATTTAAGTAACATAGCAAATAAAAACTTTGAAACGTTCAATGAAATTCAGAAAACAGTTAAAGCTAACATCAATAATCAAACTGATCTTAAGTATTTGCCGAATAAAACTGAAAAACTAGACACCGTAGTAAAAAAAATCTTAAATAAAAATAATTTTGATGTGTACAGTGCAATAAAAGGGACTACATACAAACGTGCAAAAGATAAAACAAAAGCTAACGATGAACATAAAACGCAAGTTAAATTCAAACGTAGGAGGGTTAAAATTAACCCAGCGTTTGGCGATAGTGTAGAATTCACGGAGTTTGTTATCAACTTTTTGACAAAAGTTAATAATCTTACCGTACAAGACTTCAAGAAGTCCTCGAGACATGGCAGAATTAGGGTTCCATCTAAGAAGAATCTTATAGTTTGGGGTAAGTTTTCCAGAAAGACGAATCAATTTGCAGAAACAAATACTATTAAAACTTCATGCTCCATATACATAAACATAAGACCAACCTAATGTTTAAAGCATTCTTTACATTTGATTTGAAGACTTTATCGGTAAAAAACTTGTCCTTTACTGTTCGTTCATCATCTATAATATTAAGCAAAACTGCCGTTGCATGCTAGCTGCCGCTTATCCTGCGCCTGATCTCTTTACGTTCAGTGTGAGTGAGAGAAGAGAAAGTAGACCTGTGTCTGCTGATACACTATATTGTGCACTATAATATAGCCTGTCTTCGCTGAGATTGGCCATCATGTCCAAAAACGGTGAGGACTATTACCATCTCAACTACCATACTGCGCTGCCGAAAATTTTAAAACCAGATTTTCGTTTTCGCAGATGAACCATCAAGCCTTAAATATGACCTCGACAGTAGTGATAATACCAGAAGGATCTTCAAAGGCTCGAAGACGCGACTGGAGTCCTTTCCTTTCGTCGTGAGCATACACATCATGGGAGAGTTCCATTGCTCGGGCTCCATCATCAGCAAGGACCTCGTCATCACTGCGGCTTCGTGTTTAAATATGTCAGTTGACAAGTTTTAATAATGATAGGTCACAACCTACCATAATTGCCCTACTATCGGATAACGGCCTCGTCGTACACAGAAGGCATACTCCTTATTTAGCACACTTTCTCGAGGTGGAATTAAAATTTCAGATTTATAAGCTCAGCGGGGTGATTGCCTAATACACCACCTACAATCCCAAAGCATTTTAAATTTCATCATTATTCATTGCGCTATTTATGTTTTTTTTTGTTTAAAAAAAAAAAACATTGCCTCACACTAGTAATTTCTCCTGTATCGTGGGTACATTTACAAACATTTAAACTCATATACACAAACAGCCAGACCCGGAACAACTATCTGTAGGGCATACAAATATTTGTTCCGTGCGGGGATCGAAACCGCGACACACAGCGCAGCAGTCGTTTGCTCAACCACTGCGCCAATCGTGCCGTCAAATGTTGATGAGCTGATATATTCTCCATGCATATAAAGCTCTGGTTCTGTATGGTGTCGGACGTAAAGAATAGCACCATCCCATATCTTCCCGTGGGTGTCGTAAGAGCCGACTAAGGGACTTGCCAGAGAATGGGCAGCAGCGTTCTCTGTGCTTTTGCAACAACCGTACTGCGATCGCCAACCCGCCTGCCAAGCGTGGCGATTATGGCAAAACCCCCCATGTTATGTCAATGTGGCGAAACTTGGGGGAGGCCTATGTCCAGCAGTGGACGTCTTTCGGCTGAAATGATGATGATGATATAAAGCAACGGATTACCAAGGGGTATCGTACGACCCAGTACTAACTAGGTTGTGGAGGTCAAAAAGTTAGTCGTTCCATGTAAAATACTGGTATTCAGGTGCATCCGGTTAGACTGGAAGCCGACCCCAACAAAGTTGAGAAATGGCTAGGCAGTTGATGACGATGATTCGGTTTTCTCACGGTCTTTTTCTTTCGCCGTATGACGGCAACTGCACGAGTTCAAGTTTAATTGTAATAGTCTTAAATTAGTTTTATTCATTGGGCCGTGTATATTTTCAAGATATTGCTCATTGAAACTAATAATTGCGTTGTTCAACTAAATACTTTTAGTCTCAGAAACAAATTATTTCAGTTACCTGTACTTATTCACTTCTTCTTTACTAACCTCTAGGTATATATTTTAATTGTTTTTTTCCAAATTGATGTCATCATTTGGTTTTCCAGAGCATACAAGACTGATTTCTTCAAAAGGAACCTAAAATCGATCTACGTAAGATTGGGCAGTGCCCACACATCGCGCGATGGCGAGACGATCCCAGTTCAAAACGTATACTTCCACCCAGAGTATGAGCCAGTGCACTTGCTCAATAACCTCGCTATTATAGGACTGGAGAAGAGGATCCGTTTCTCGAGGCAGCAGCAGAGAATCAGACGGATCTCATGGGATAAGACTCCAGCGGCTCTGCCTAACGATACCAACAATATTCTTATACTAGGATGGGGTCCCACAAAGGTAGAAAATACTGCATTTTTTAAAGTGTGGTTAGGTGCTATCGAACGAATCTTGCAACTGAAGTACTTTTTCCATCTTAAGAAAAAACCTTTTTCCTCCGAAATTTTAAACCGATATTTAATTTATACAGGAGAACCAAACTACACAAAAGCTCCCAAAGCTGAGAGTGAGCAAGCTTGACGTGTACAACACCGATGTTTGCAGGCAGAAATACTCAGAGTACGTGCTAATTAATGTCATGACTTATGTGATCATCAAGGTTATAAACTAGCTGGGTGGCAAAGTACATTCGAATCCGTTCAGTTGATTTTGTGTGAAAGAGTAACAACCATCCATGCTCACACACTTTCGCATTTAATTGTAGTTAGATAAATGCTATTTTTAACCGACTTCTAAAAAAGGAGGAGGTTCTCAATTCAGATGTTTGTATTTTTATTTTTTTGTTTGTTCGCGCATTACTCCGCTTACCAACCGATTTGAAAACTTCTTTTTTTTTTGGAAAGCGTTTACTTTCCAAATGGTCCCATGAAAATTTTATCGAAATCAGACAAGCGGTTTTGAAAAAATCAAAAAATTCTAAATATTCTAACTTTTCGTTTACTCTGCATTGCGTTTTTTGTTCGCGCATAACTCAGTCATGTACGAACCGATTTGGAAAATTATTATATTCCAAAGCCTATGCTTTCCATTTGATCCCATAGTCACCAAGTCGGGATCTGATGATGGAATCTTGGCGAAATCGAGGGAACTCTTCAAATTTTATAGGAAAACGTACAGCGATTTTAGTATTTTCTACAACAAGTGAAGCATTTGCGTTCAATAAGAACCATTCTATTATCAGATCTGATGATGAAGCCAAGAGACAGGCACCGTAACTCCATAATAAGACAATGTATATTAGCTGTGTTTGGGCTTGTTGAAATTGTAACGGTATGCATTTTCCAGGTGTACCACAGACTTGACTTTCCTTATTCAACCTACGTAACAGTAGGTCCTCTGCTTTGACAGTCTGTTTTAGCGATGATCAGGGTTCTTATTCAAAATGCGTTGATCATTTCTTTCCCTAATTTCTTTTAATCCTTTTTCCTTTTTCACAGTTTCAGTTCGACGCCGTTTTCTCATACGAAAAGCATCTTTACTAGGCCTACCCATATTTTATTATTAGATTTAAAGTCGGTGCCAAGCAATATACGATATCTGAATGACTATATAGACAGACTAAGGCCAGAAAAACAAAACATCTTACAGTTTCTAAATATTAATTAATTCAAATTATATTGCTTGGCACCGACTCCAAAGAATTATTAAATTTTATTATGGGTTAATAGTCGGTTAGGTTAGGTTTATTAATATAGGTAGGTTATAGTATTATTTTTAACTTTTTAGTGCGTTTAGGGTTTTTTGAAGTCGGTTTTTTTTGCAAAAAAATTTTTACTGTGTTTTCTTTATATAATTATCTTTGCGGCAAACCACACCTTTCTTCTTTCTTTTCTATACTTATCTTTCCTATTCAAGATCTACCCAAGACTCCAATTTTTTTTTTTGGACTTTACTTATGTAAATAATAATTTGTTTATTTCAGAGCCTTATTAAGAAAAGAAAACTTTTGCGCCGCTTTAAAGGGAGTGAACGGAAGCGCATGTAGCGTTAGTAGCCATTATTTACTTATTTCTATTTTCTACATAAAACAACCCTGTTATCCCTGAGTAAGTAGTAGTAGTAGGAGTAGCTAAATAATATATATATACAAGGTGTAAACAGGAGGAGCTCATGACTAAATAATAACAGCCGCCCAGGTTGATCTTTAAGGTTAAGCCGTGCTTGCCGAGGTTGGTCTGTGGATGGGTGACCATAATTACATATCGAGTTTCCTCCGTGCCTCGGAAAGCACGTTAAGCCGTTGGTCCCGGCTGTCATTTGTAGATCTTTGACAGTCGTTACGAGTAGTCAGAAGCTAAAAGTCTGACATCCAGTCTTACCAAGGGGCACCGTATTACCCAGTTACTGGGTTGTGGAGGTCAGATAGGCAGTCGCTTCATGTAAAATACTGGTACTCAGCTGCATCCGGTTAGACTGGAAGCCGACTTCAAGATAGTTTGGGAAAAGGCTAGGCAGATGATGATGACAAGTTGTAAACAGAACCTTCACGAAGCCGTCAACCAAGTATTCTGTACATCAAAATGTAAACCTACGCAAAAAATATTGCTGGGAAACGACTTTTTTTTTTGGGGTGAAGTATCTCGTTTTACGGTAAAACTCAATGTAATGCACTCAAAACATTGTGCTGATGGATGAATTGAATAGTAAACGGGTCATTGCTACACTACACCGAAGAGGACATCGTGGAATACGTACATCAGAAGACCGAGTACGTGGCGAGAGTACAGCTGCTTGAGTCGCGCCAAAACGTCAACTTCAAGCGTTTATGGTGTGAATACCAACTTGTTATGTGCACCTCGTCTTGTAAAAGGACTGGCAGGGAGGGGGTGGTGTTTCGTCGCTTCCACGGGCAAGTGCCACATGAATGCACAGCGACATAGTGCACAAGTGAAGTGTTACTTGCATATGTAGTTTTAAGATTTTATTTACTTTAAATTCTGTAAGGCATACGGGCCAAAGTAGCCTCAAAATAAATGTATGTTGTTGTTTTTGTAATATCCAGTACCTACCATCTGGGTTGTGGAGGTCAGATAGGCAGTCGCTCCATGATAAATACTGGTATTCATTCCGCATCCAGTTGAAGCCGACCCCAAGGGAAAAGGCTACGCAGACGACTGTCGTTGAAGCCCACTTACCTGAGTTTGATATGCGTGTGGCGCCAATGACTCACCTCAAAATTAAAAAATTTCGTAGCCACGAGTCACTCAGGCAAAAGAAACAAGTGACGTAAGTTCAGATCGGAGTGATACTCGTACGTAATTTATGATGGCGTGGACATGGTGTTTTCCACAATCTATGGTTTTATTTGTGTGTCTGTTTCTAGGGAGATGCCGGAGGTCCAGGGATCGTAGGCTCTGTATTAGTGGGAGTGGTGAGCTTCGGTGTACCGCAGTGTGGGGCGGGGGGATCCCCCACAGTGTTCACCAAGCTCGGCTACTACGTGCCATGGATCGAAAGCGTCGTGGTAAGAAAGCTATCAAAGCCACTGACTGAGAGCTAACTAGTACTATCTATAGTGGTTTGTGGATCTATTGACGTGGAGTCATAATCGCAACTAAAGCCCTTTTTAGGGTTCCGTACCCAAAGGGTCAAACGGGACCCTATTACTGAGACTTCGCTGTCCGTCCGTCCGTCCGTCCGTCCGTCTGTCACCAGGCTGTATCTCATGAACCGTGATAGTTAGCCAGTTGAAATTTCTACAGATTATGTATTTCTGTTGATGCTATGACAACAAATAATAAAAACAGAAAAGGCCCCCCTTTTCTGTTTTTATTATTTGTCCCATACAAAAAATCGTTTTTTTTTTTCGTTTTTATAAATAATGGTACGGAACCCTTCGTGCGCGAGTCCGACTCGCACTTGGCCGGTTTTTTGTCTTCATATCAGTGACATTTCACAAAACCCACAAATGTTGTATCCCCGACACTGTAACTCTCGAAAGGTTATTGCCATCAACCGGACACAAATCCAGCCGCCGTGGCTACTACTGAGAAATTCCTGATGAAAAACCGAATAACAAATTACCCGACCCGAGTATCGAACCCTTGCCCTCATGTTCTATGACCTCATGTTCAGCAGTTGCGAATCCGAACACTCGACGAAGTAACATTTAACATTCATTGTTAATTAACCTCATCAAAGTAATTTTGTTTTCCAAATTGTTCCAGAATGCGCATCACAAAATAAATAAAACAAATTACGATAATGTTGATGCAAGAAGAAAAAATATGCATTCAAAACGTATTAAAGTCCATAAGTCAGCAAAGACGAGCTGGACAAATCCAACGACCAGTGCTCCACATTGGCCCTGGATGGAAATACTTGGACGTCACGGGGAGAGGCCTTTGCCCAGTAGAGGGAAGACGCAAGCTGACAGTATCAGCATCAATAAGCCAGCACAGAACAATCAATTCCACGGCCGTATGGATAACTATCCAGAGGATGTTAAAGCTCTCAGAGATACACTCATAGAATTAGCAAAGCCTGATCAGACTGTCGTAGACGATGCCATCTATGGAGAACATTACGACGAGTTCAGCAAATTTTTCAACGATACATACCAAATAGAAGAGGAAGACCCGAACCTCTACGATGACGAAACCGAGAAATTGATTGAATTTAAATTTGAATTTGACGCTGGATCATCCACTGAGCAAGAAGAAACACCTACAGAAACTCCATCCATGGACTTACCAATCTTTTCAATGTTTACTACTAGTAAAAAAATGATTTTGAGAAAATCACCAACCGACTCTGAATATGAACCAGGTAATCAAGCTATGCGTAATCATTACACAGACAATTATGAAGAATCAAGTAAAGATGAACATGAGCTATTAAGTTTTGATGTTCCTAATTCCTTTGAGAAAAGAGTTGTGTCTAAAGAATCTGAGAACAGATCAGATAAATCCAATGATTACTCTGAAGAAATCAAGGAATTCTATGTAAAAAATCAGAAGCATACAGATAAACGGAAATCCAATAAAATGCACAAAGGGAAATCTATGTATCTCTCAGGTGCTAAGTTAGACGGTGATAATGTGGAAGATGCTTCTTCCGCAGACGAAGAAAAAGAGAGCCCAACGGAAGTTGTTATGAAACATAATCGGGTTTCTGAACACGCTAGTTCTGTTCTCGATGACGACAAATCACTTGCAATGAAGAATGATTTTAATGAACAATGATAAACATAACTTTTAAAATAGTAGACCAGTTAACGCGAAAAGTAGTTGCTCTAAGAAACGTAAAGATACATCGAAACCTCTTGTGAAAACCTTAAGAAGTTTCTGGTTCAAGAACTTCCTCTAGATAATTCTTTTTGTTTTGTTATTTTGTCATTTTTTTTTGTTTTTTAGTTTAATGTTACATGACATGTGTTGTGTTGTTTTGTATTTAATTTTTACACTACTGGAATTAGACTTGTTTTATTATTATATCGATCGAACTTCATAATACACTGGAGTTCAAAACTTAGTAGCTCACTCTAAGACGGCAGAGTTTTGAAATAAGAAGCGGTTTATTCCAAATTTGATCAACTTGCTTTGGAATTATAGTTTTACTTTACACTCAACAGCAAAACTAATTTTGTCTTTCATAATATGTTAATGATAAACAAAGTTACTGGTGCAGCTTGATGTAAAAGTCCCATATCTCAAAAACTCACAACATAAAATGTTAACAATGTTATGTTGTTGTTATCAATTTTCGTTGACATTTTTTACGTATGCGTAGCTACATTTGTTCAGAATTTTTCTCCCCCTTACTTCACTTATTTTTTGTCAATTTTCACAACCTTGGAATCAAACATCACATCAACCATTGACTTAAGAAAAAAACCGACCAAGTGCGAGTCAGACTCGCGCACGAAGGGTTCCGTACCATTATTTATAAAAACGACCAAAAAAATAACTTTTTCGTATGGGAATTACAGATTATATAATTACATATACAGAATAAAATAAATAGTTAAGGGGGGCTCCCCTTAACTATTTATTTTATTCTGTTTTTAGTATTTGTTGTTATAGCAGCAACAGAAATACAAATCTGTAGAAATTTAAACTTGGCTAACTATCACGGTTCATGAGATACACCCTGGTGACAGACGGACGGACGGACGGACAGCGAAATCTCAGTAATAGGGTCCCGTTTGACCCTTTGGTACGGAACCCTTAAAAGTATATAAGAAACCTAGATATCAATTTTCAAGAGCTATCAATAGACACCCCACACAGTTATAGACGTAGATTTTTTTTCAACCCTCAGTTACACGTATGCCGAGGGCCACACAGGTTTTTATTCATTATTTCACATATTTGTGTAGCGGTTCATAGAAGGCTCCTACTTCTCAAATTACAACTGTGTGCTGCCAATAATCTCGAAGTAAAAATTCTGTGACATACCGTTGGACAGACGAACAGACCGAATGTATACAGGTTAGGTTTTCGCCATTTGACAACGGAACCCTACAAAGAAGAGAGCCTTTGTCCTTCTCCAGGATATAATCTACCTCTTTGCCTTTCATTACGGTCAGTAGATAAGCCGTTTAGTCGTGAAAAGGTAACTAAAACGCAGAGTTACTTTCGAATTAATAATAATAGTGTGTAGATTTTATGATCAGCTCGGGAATTCTTGAGAAATTCTTCTCGGGAATACCCGCGAATCCAGAAATAAAATAGTCGGGAAATGAGAAACCTTTAATTCCAAAAATATAGGCATTAGGTTAGGTACCTACGTGCCTTTACTTTACTTTATACATGAAGAGAAGTTACAAATCCTTTAAGTGATAATTATATGATTTTAAGCACCTACAAACCAATGAGCATTAACAAACAAGCAAATAAAGTGCAAATTAGTGGAAGCTACTATATTTAAAGCTAATATTATGATTAATAAAGCAAACGAAAAAAAACAAAACCGATTCAAGCTAATAAAAGCAAAAGCAATACAGGTACAATCAATATTGCATCAACTTTAATAGCGAATTCTGTAAAATTGCGAAAATATTTTTAGCCTTAGAAGTAGATTAAAATGTTTCAGTAGATTTATATTTTATAGCTCTTCAATTTCATGGTGGTCCCCAATTTCCTGCTGTTTCGTAACTTTGTGTTTAAAATATTTCACAATTTTTATTTATTTCATCTTGCGTTATTTCAATTTCTTTTATTTTTTTATTATCTTCGTCCATTTCGTATATATTTGATTTTTCTTCGATTATAGCTTCACATTTTGTGCAATATCATGATGCACGGTTAACAATAATTTGGTTCTCGATTTTACAAGAAATTACTCACCAAAATCCAAAATGTAAGGTAACATCTTCTTCACGTATGGGTAACTTCGTTGCCTTCGAAGAAAGACATTTTTATGGAATCTCTATAATGCTCTCAAGAAGAGGACTTTTCCTATGATGATGTTTAGCTACCACCACTGGAATCAGGAACATAATTACTGAACTTACTTTCATTTTACATAATTAACATGACTTAAATAAGTACCAATATGGATTGACTTAGGTTTATGCAATAAAAAGTTTGAATTACATTGTTTTTTATTTAATAAATAGTTTATCCAAGATAATTTCAGTCAATACTATTGAAAACAATGCAACAAAGACTAGTCTTAACGGCGCAAAGGGGTCAGTCGTGAGGGGAAGAGACTCAGAAGCTTATTGATAAACCCATTAACTGGATTGTGGAGGCTAAATAGGTTCTATGTAAAATATTGTATTCATTTATGGTAAAGCTGTACTCGGGCTAGCAGTCAATTCCCCAACTTTTTCCCCAACATGTTGGGGGCGGCTTATAGTCTATCCCGCTACAGTGTAAACCTATCTAAATATCGATGTGAAAAAGCTAGGAGCGTATAACAAAGATAAGTGAAAATATGTACCTTCTGTACAGACGAATTGAGTCTTTTTTAAGGGTAATATAAGCATGAAAAATCAAGTCCTTGTTTATCCGAAGAAAGAGCAACGTATTAGATTTTGGACAGCTAAACATTGGCGGAGAATGGTTCAAGTGACGATTCTTGGTAGAAAAACTTGATACCTCAAGCATGGTGGGACGAACATGCCTGGGAGACCATCATTGTCATTGCCTAAGATCAGGAGAAAAAAGCAGGAATTGGAAGACCGTAACAGGCATTTAATTTGTAAACCCATTGTCTTTAATTTCATGATGTCAAACTCTATTTCAATTCAATCTTTATAGTTTGTAGTTTCAACATCTATTCTAGATTTTATGACTCTGATCAAATATTTCGCAAGAATAAGGAAATAAAACTAAAAATACTTCAGTACATTGAGCAACTACTTTACTAACACAAACATTTGGTTACAATAGTGAAATTATCCATAAATAGTTTTATTTTTCTTAGAATATATTGCATGTCGCAGCAAACATCTTTCTTCACATGTGCTCCTTAACGGGGATAATCTGGTGCTTCACATTTTTGAACTTCCTCGTTTTTGTTCAATGTGCCCCTGAGTTACCAGCCGAGGATAGTTACGGCATCGTTTCAACTGAGTCAGCAATACGAAACACTGTGAACAATTTATTTTCCACTCTTAAACTTAAGGTTATTCAGAACAGGCCGAAATTGAAACAATATTCAACAATTCATAACTTCTTTGTTTCCAATACTCTGCGAGATCACAACAATCTCAAGAAAATAGCTAAACTAACTGAAGTTGATAACATCGATAACGGCACTCGAGTTTTTATTGCACAGTTAAGTGAAGTACTGAATGAAGATAATAAAAGCGATGAAGAAAAAGATTCTGTTTACGTAACGTTTCTTATTGAAGATTTTATTAACAGACTGGATCATTTAAAAGATAGGCATGATCTTAAAATTAATACGAAGATTTTCGACTTAAATAAAGCTATTATAAGATATTTTAATAAAAGAGAATTTGGAAATACAACGTTTTCTAAAGAAGAGCATGCAAAAGGAAATGTTTCTAATGATATTGTACTGAGTGATAACGAATTTTGGCGTAAGTGATCACTGTCGTTTAATTACTACTAATGTTGGTTATTTAATTGATTTTAACGTGAAACAATATGCGTTAATCTGTACTAATATTATAAAGCTGAAGAGTTTTTTGGTTCAACGCGCTAATGTTGGGAACTACCCGGTTCGAATTGAAAAATTCTTAGTGTTAGATAGCCCATTTTTCGAGGAAGACTTTAGGCTATATATCATCACGCTACGACCAATAGGAGCGGAGCATCAATAAAAAATGTTGCAAACCGCAGGCGATGTTCCGCGGGTCACTAGTACTATAACAATCGTTTCAGAACCCAGTGGCCGTCGCGTCTTCCAGGGAGTAGCATCAGAGATCAAACTCTTCCCGTTCATGGCGAGCGTCCAATTCTTCAGGAAGTTCCAATGTGGCGGCTCCATCATCAAATCTGATCTGATCATCACTTCAGCATCGTGTTTACAAATGTGAGACTCTGCAATTTATTAATTTATCTGAACTCCCATTTTTTTTATTACTTAACCTACAATTACAATTGACTAATTCACACTTTTAATACGAATGCAACAATTTACTCAATGCGTTATGCAAGACAATGATACATGCACTGCGGACAAGTGCCCCATCAGGTGTCCATAAATTTTGCCTCCAGGCATAGGCTAGTACATCTTCTCTCACACTATCTTTGTTATCTTAATGATCTACATCATTCTCCATTTCATCAGAGCCTGGAACAACCGCTTCTTCCGCGAGAACCCTTCATTCCTGTCCGTGCAAGTTGGCAGCACCTTCTACGACCACGGAGGGGAGCACATCCCTGTCACAGAGATTTACTTTCACCCCGGCTTCACCCCCAAGACCTTGCGACATAACCTGGCGATCATGAGGTTGAAGCGTTTGCTGAAATTCAGAAAAAAAAACGCGAAAATGAGGAAGATTGAGTTTGATAGACACCCGTGGCCATTGCCATCTAACGCGGAAGGCATCGTTATTGTTGGTTGGGGCGTTAAAACTGTAAGATTAATTATTTCTTTATTTAATACTTTAAGCACCAAAATGTACAGAGGCGGACAGAGGTTTAAAAAATCTCAATTCTGTTATGAATATTTACAATTGATTTCGCAACATTCCTGGCTTTAATATACTTAATAATACCAGCCAGTTACTGCTCCACTGCTGGGCAAAACCTTCTTCTCGTACAGCATTCTCTTAAAGAGCAAAAGAACACCAATCAATGTTCGGTGAATAACGCTTGCTTACTGCGGATTGGCGATTTCAGTTTATAATAATTACTTGATAACCCGCGCAACTTAGTGTGCGTCACATTTCCCGCGTTTTTGCAACATTGTTCATTGATACTCCGCCCCTATTGACCGTAGTAAGATGTTATATAGCCTTACCTACCAGTCCACAGCGTTAATCAATATTGTGGGCTATCCAACAACAAAAGATTTTTTCAATTCGAACCAGTAGTTCCCGAGATAAGAGATTCCGCGTTCAACCAAACAAACAAACAAACTCTCTAAAATATTAATATGATCAGTCCAGATTTCCTCAGGATGTTTTCCCAAACGGTTATGATAAATGTCCAAGATCAACTTAGAAAGTACATTATGAACTGGAAATATTGCACTGGAAATTGGCCAGACTTAAACCTCGCGTATGAGAGGCGAGGGCTTAGGAAGGAACAGGGCCTGCGAGGAATTTGTAAAATAGGTATCTGAAGAAACTTTTTGTTTGAAACTGTTTTGCTGAAGTTGTCTGGTAGTCCTCTAATCACAGCAGTAAAAATGGGGCATTTTATGTAATTTGTAAAGTGTAATTATTCAGAAAAAATAAGGAAAGACATTCGTATGGGGAATCGCAGCCCCTGTTCCCTCTTAACCTCTGCCATCACAAAATTTAACATTGTTTTTAATAGTCAAAATGTTTCAGTTTGCCGGCACAGTCGTACCTGCACGGAGGAATAAACTGTCAGTTGCAACTTTAGAATTCTACCCGCTGGATGAGTGCCAAGACATATATTCCAAGTAAGCTATCATACACATAAGCTCACGACTTTTACCCATGGGGTAAGCAGGAACAACAGAACGCCTAGTGTACGCATTTTGCTTTCATACATGTGTCATCATTTCCGGCAAAAAACGGAACCTATACGAATATAGATTCGTCATGTCTGTCTGTCTGTCCATCCGTATGTCACAGCCACTTTATTCCGAAACTATTACGACTACACTTTTGAAACTTTTTAGGTAGATGCATTCTGTGAATCGCTTTACGATTTTTACACAAAAATAAAAGATTAAGGTGGTCTTCCGCTCCCCATACATGGAACTGAATATAAAAATTTAAAAATCAAACCTATACGTGCAGGGTGTTCATAGATAGATCTTTAAAAATGACATTGAGGTTCCTAAAACCATTATTTCTCAAAGTCAATCGTTTGAAAGATAGATACTTCCAAAGTGGTCTTTGTGTCCGCCACCTCTAATTTCTAAAGTGGAAGGAAAATTCTGAAAAAAATTTCGATTGTAGAACGTAAAAAAAGTTTAACGAAAATTGGTTTGAATAAGATTAGGTTTACAAATTAAGGTTTGGGTAATACCTGTTCAATGTGATACAATACAAAATATTATTAATATATTGTTTGGTACTACGGAACCCCGTGTGCGTGTGAGTACGCGTCGCACTTGGCCGGTTTTTAATATTTGTATCTGACTTCGTGACATTTTCAGAGAATTCGTGACCGATAGAAACTTCTGTGCTGGCTTCTACTCGAAGGGGAGCGGAGCATGTAACGTATGTTGATATTTTTTTACTTTGTTTTTGGGGTTACTATGACGGAGCTATACAGGTCGTCTACCTCTATCTCTTTCCCACTCTGGAATAAGAATGAAACAATAATGTTTTAAGGCGTCATGAAAGGCCACATGGTCACTAACACTATCATTAACACTCTCATCACTCTCCTGCACTTATACCAATTTATTTGGGGTTGACGCAGCATGTCTTCTTCTACTATACTTTTTTATTACTCGTCATCATCGCTTCACATTAGATGACTTGAACAAAAAATCGCATCAGTCGCCTCCTTTCTAGCAATATCAGCACTAAAAACGGGATATTAACTGTAAGTTTGAGTTCCCGATATTTCGGCGCCGTTGCAAGCACATTGATCACGGATATACTCAAAACAAACATGGTAAATATCCGATTTAAGTGTTAATGATAGAGTAAATGTCGTCTAAACCAACCAAATTCGTCATCCAATCCGTGTTTTCTTGGTGTTCTTTACTAAAAAATCATCTAAAGATTGATTTTACGCTTAGTCCGATTTTCTATACCCCGTATTTGCCGTTTTGTAGTAATATTAATAAGTGATACCCCGATATTATTGCACTGTTTGAATTTCAACTCTGAGAAATACATAAACACGCTTGTAATCCCCGAAGGGTAAGGTAGAGGTGTAATTCCTAGTACACTCTTTCGCCAGTAATGTTTAAGGCCCATGTAAAAAGAGGCTAGCCTATTGCCATGAACCAACCGGGAACAATTCCAGACTCAGTGGCTGCTACTGAGAAACTCCTGATGGAATAACCCAATAACACTTTGCACGACTTGATAATCGAACTTCCTGGTTTCATGCTCAGCAGTCGCGTTTGTTACCAACGAGGCAGTAAGAAATGGAACACCATTATTCTAGCATCATGTACGCTGAAGCTCTGTCCTTTTTAGGGTTCCGTAGCCGAATGGCAAAAAACGGAACCCTTATAGATTCGTCATGTCTGTCTGTCTGTCTGTCCGTCCTTATGTCACAGCCACTTTTTTCTGAAACTATAAGAACTATACTGTTGAAACTTGGTAAATATATGTATTCTGTAAACCGCATTAAGATTTTTATACAAAAATAGAAAAAAAAACAATAAATTTTGGGGGTTCCCCCTAAGGGTTCCCCATACTTGGAACCAAAAACCAAAAATTTCATCAAACCCATTCGTGTGGGGTATCTATGGAAAGGTCTTCAAAAATGAAATTGAGGTTTCTGAAATCATTTTTTTCTAAACTGAATAGTTTCCGCTAGAGCCACTTCCAAAGTGGTGAAATGTGTGTGTCCCCCCCCCCCCTCTAATTTCTAAAGTAAGAGGAGGAAAATTCTGAAAATATTTACGTTTGTAGAACGTAAAAAAAAACTATCAACGAAAGTTGGTTTCAATAAGATATGATGTTTAGTTTTTGAGATATGGGAGTTTTTCATCAAACTGCAGGTGTAACTTTGTTTTTCGTTAACATACTACGAAAAACAAATTTAGTTTTGCGGTTTAGTGGAAGTTTACTATCTAATACTACTAACTAATGAATGACAGTTCAAAATATTGTTATTTTATTGTTTGGGGCTATGGAACCCTGTGTGCGAGTAAGACTCGCACTTGGCCGGTTTTTTCTTTTTAAAAAGGGGTCCCAACGTTTTATTTTGTGTTGTAGCATGACGCTGGTGGACCTGGAGTTTCAAACGGCATCCTCACAGGAGTGATAAGTTTCGGTGCACCGGTGTGCGGCACTGTGGACGCCCCCACTGTCTTCACCAAGCTCGGCTACTACACCGAATGGATCGAGGAAATCATGGAAATGGTGACGTTGCTACTTTAATCCTAAAGCCGCTTAGCCGAGCTACACGCATGCAAAAAGTTGGTTTGAGCATGCCACGTTGCGTCGTGTCGCAGCAGCTCGTTTTAAACACGCGTGTTTCTTGATCGTATACTGTGCCAAGTTTATTCAAAACCCCCATTAAGGCAACGGTGAAGGACCTTGCTGATAAACATACGCATTGCAGCTAGCTGTCTTTAAATAATAAAATAAATAATAAATTTATTTATTTTCTCATCACAAACAATACAGTGAACAGGTAAACATTTGTGAGACTGGTGCCCGAAATAGGCATACAATACCTGTGTTACGGGTCACCAGGCCCCCCAAGATTTACAGGTTTAAAACTAAATTAGATTAATAAATTAACAACTACTCATAATTGATGAATTGACTTAAAAACTAGGTACTGAATGTTATAAACAACAAAAAAAAACTAAATAATTACTCTGGACGACATGTGTGATTTGTGAAAACGGAAAACGGAAAACGGGTGCCTCATTGGGGTGCCATATAGGCGTGATAAATTGGCGAGCGCGTGTAAAAGCGCACTCGTCAGTGTGTGGTTGTCATTATGTCCGGTAGGAGGCGCCAGCGGCGCTTAGCGCTGCGCGCTTAGCTACGGCGAAACTTTACCGTAGCGAGCGCCGCTATCTTCACGCCATCTCGGCGGCCTGACATCGCCAGGTGAGACCTCCGGTTGCCCGGGGGAGGCCCAGCAGATGCAGGCCTGCCAGAGGTGGCTTTGGTGGCGCACCCTACCGCTAAGGATGTTGACCCCCGTCCGTTGCGCTCTCAGAGCTAGCCGATTACGTTCCGGACTAAGGGGTCGTAATGAATGTGTTTGAGCGGCAATGTACTTGTGTAACGCCGCTCATGTAGCGAACGAATGGCGAGCCCGCGCCGCTCTTTCGTCGCGTGAGTATTAGTGCATGTTTAGTACATGGGTGTCTGGTCGGGCGCGTCATGCCTATATTAACTTAGAACACGACGCGCTTCGAGTGTGTGTTATGCGTGTGGAGTCTCTTTGGTTGGGTAAGTCGCGTGTCGATGGTAACGACTTACCCGGGTGGGTCAATCCGGGAGTGACGACGGCTACGTCGCATCCGCAGGCACCAGGTCGCACAAGGGGCGACGTGGGCAGGGAGCGGGCATTCCTGCAGTTGGCGTGGTGCCGCGGACGTGTCGTGCCATCGTGAGTCGGCGGTCGCTAGCGACCCCGCGGTGTTCTACCTGGGGCGCTCTTGCGACGCCGGCTCTGTCAGTCAGGATAGGTGGTAAAAAATGGAAATTTCTTACCTTGAGGAGGAGGCGGAGAGGGGCGGCCTATCTCTATAGACCGCGGCAATCCAGACTAGGCACTCTACGGGCTGGGATGATAGAGTCGCATTAACTCGGTGAGCCCGTCGAGGATGACCAGCTCCGCGTCCTGGCCCTCCTTTATGGCCCTAATCAGGTCCAGGAGTAGTCTGATGGCGCAGGCGGTGAAGTTCTCCCCCGGAATGACGTCGCGCTGTTGCGCTTGGGCGCCGGCTAGCGGCTGAGAGGTGGACGGTGCCGCTACTTGATGAGCGGCAGCCGTAATGGAGTCTGTGGGTGGGGCGGGTTTCCCCGCCCGCTTCCCCTTCTTCTTGCCGGCGCCTGAAGTGGCGTCGGAGGAGGTAGTGACAGCAATATTGGTGGTGGCAGTCGTGGACGGCTGAGTCGCCGCCTGCGGTGGTACAGGGCCAGGGTCCTGTCTGGGTTGCACCGCGGGAGGTTGGGGCTTTTTCCCCCTCTTATTCTTCCGCGTTTTCTTTTCTTTCTCCGCCTCGAGGCGGGAGCGTCTTGTTGTGTGTTAGAGGGCCCGTTCGCTGTCGCCATCAGCGAAGTACTGGGGACCTCTTGGATGTCTGCTTGAGTTGCGGTGGTCTTCACTTCGCGGCGCTGTCGCGTGATGGCGACAGTGCCCGCTCGCTTATTCCGGAGCTCTCTCCGGAATACTGGGCACCCGCTGCTGGACGCGGGATGGTCACCTGCACAGTTCACGCAGGTGGCCTTCTCCGTCCTTGGGCGAGGACAATCTCGGGCTGCGTGGACTTCTCCGCATCGCACGCATGCGAGCGGGCGGTGACACTGGTGCGAGCTGTGTCGAAACTGCTGGCACCGGTGGCACTGGGCGGGCCCTTGCTTGCTCCGCCAGGCGTCAACGCGGACACCACGCATGCATAGTAGCTCGGTGGTGTCATAGATAGTGCGGAAGTCTGTTTGCCTTTTGAGGACGGCGTGGAAAAGGCAGCCGGGTCGTCCGCCGCGCGCTTTGATGTTACGGACGTACTCCGGCTCGTAACCACGCGCCCTCAACTCCTCAAGGATTTCCTCCGGGTCCGTGTCCGCCGGCAGCCCTCGGATAGCCACCTTGACGCTGCGCTCCGCCGGCAGTGAGTAGGAGAACCAACTTAGGCCCTCCGATCTCTCCAGGTCGGTGAGGTACCTCTGGATCACCCTGTACTCGTCCTCTGTTTCGGGCAGGAATCTAATCCCACCCTGAAAAGGACGAGCGTTCGGAGGGTGACCCAGGATGGTCCTCACGGCCCTAAAATGGAAGGCCCAGTTGGGCATCCTCTCCACCACCAACGGAGGGTAGCGGGGCTTATCCCTGGGCTTGGCCTTGGCAGCTGTTGCTGCGCTCGTGCCTTGCGCTGGGGCTGTGGCGGCGGGTGGCGTCACACTGTGTGAGGCATCATGTCCGGTGGGCGGGCGGCGAGCCGCCGCGGCGAACGTCGGCGACCCGACTCCGGCTCTACCACGCGGGTCGCGCTGTGGGAGCGGGGAATCGGGGCAGACGCGCTTCGCCTCTTCGGCGGCATCGTCGTCCGAGCTGCGTGGGCGGCGCTGGGCGCGGGTCTCGAGCGAAGGCTCGTGCCCGGACGCCACTGAGTTGTTCGGAGAGGCGTAGTAGGTAGGTCTAGATGCACCTACCTCTAGGTCGTCATCGTCCATGTCGCTGCCCTCGCTTGAGTAGCAGGGCGACATGGGCGCGGGTGAGTCCTTGGCTGCGCTGCGCGGAGGGGGCGGCGACATCAGCTCCGCAGCTGTCGACGCTGCGGCGGCTAGGCCTGCCAGCAAGCGGCGGGGTGCGGGCGATGCTGCACGCCCGGCTCTCGGAGCGGCGGCGGCGGCGGTACGTGCGTGCGTGGACGAGCACGCGGCAGGGCGTGACACGACAGGCACAGCCTGGGTGTCGGCGGGACTTGGGCGCGCGGGGCGCGGGTTGACGGCGCGGGGCGCATGCATCGCGGTCGCCCGGTCCGCCTGCGCTGGACGCAGGGGGGGGGCGACGACGCGAGCAGCGGGCGCGCGGCTACTGGACCCAGGAAGACCCGGGGCCAGGGTAGGCACACTTCGGAACGCGGGTGGCCGTATCGGAACGGCCGGAACGCGCACTGACGGAGGAGTAGTGTTGAGTCCTCTCCGTGGCGCAGGTGAAGGAGGTGAGGTTCGAGACGGCTCCCTTTCCTCCACTTCTGGGTAATGGCTATGTGAGGCCACAGGCGACGCGCCCTCGGTTGATGGCCGCGACGGTGCCCGTACCCCCTTGGGGTTGGGTGGCGAATAGTTTTTAGGCATCATGTGGGAGTGGCCTATTACCGCAACCGCTACGGTGCAGCTGCACCGGGCAGCGCGGAGGGGGCCCGCTGCGAACCCACAGGTACTAGGTACCCATGGGTGCCCAGCGAGCACCTTCCATTAAAAAAAATTAAACTTTAAAAATTAAAATTTAAAATAAAACGGTTCGGGCGGTACTTGTTAAAACTTTTTCGGAACTCCTACCCTCAACCGAATTAATAAAAGTTGGGACGTCGACCAATCACGTCTCACGCCAAAGGTGGCGCAGGGTACTTCGCTGGCGGCCAGCGGAGGCCTGCCGAGCGTTTGCGTATAAAAATCGCGGAGCACTGAAAAACGTGTCAACAAGTGGAGAGGCCACTAGCCAATCCTGACTCGATCGCCTACAGTGCGGCCGTATTTATAGGGCTCGACGTACGTGCACGTTTAATTTTAGGTTAAGTATTGAAATTACTATGATGACATTCATTTTACATCGTAATAAATTCAAAGTAATCAACTTATGGTTTTTAAACTAATTTTTAGGACAATTAAATGATTAAACTTAGTTATTCTAGGTTTTTCTAGACGAATTGTTGTAGTTGCGCCGATATGTATGTTTGTGTATGTGTAGCAGATAGATGTTTAGCGGATTGGAATAAAAAAACTCTCAGTTGCTTGGTAGTCTAAAGTTTTCAACCATTTACAGACTGGGTTCCGCAGTGGGTAAATTGCAAGTGTAGTGTTGATTTTGTTTTACAAATATCCTCCAAGAAAACAGAAAAATCTTTGGAAGAGGACAAACCTTGTAGGACTGACATTACCCTTCCTACGTTTATCTTTCTTAAGATTGTTGCTTGGAAACTAGAAATTATGAAGCTCTGTCTGACTGTTAGAACATCCCAATGTTTATAAAGCTCAAAACCTTGAGCTGCTTTTTGAGCCCTTTCAACTTCCAGAAGGTGAATTTTGCCTACTCCTCCCCAGAAGGTTATGCAATAATTTACTATTGATTGGCAGTTGCTGGTTTTGGTAGTTTTTGGTTTTATAGTATAATAGAGGTATTAATTTCTTTTTTTTATAACAGGAAGTACCAACAGGCAGTCAGCAGACCACACGTCGACCAATCAATCTTCCGACGTTCCGTTTACCTCCTGTTACTAAGAAAGCTCCAATTAGAATCATGCCGATTGTAAACGGACACCCATACACAGAAGCAACAGTACTTGACGTTGGCAGAACGAATGATAAAAAACATGATTTTAGAGAATTTCTGAAAACATTTTTTAAGAAGAAGATAAAACAGAAAAAGAAAAAACAAGAAAACACCCTTGAAGAGGAAACAGATGAAATTGAAATAACAGATTCTTCGCATGAAACTCAAGAAATAACAGATTCTCCACATACAACTCCAGAAGTAACAGATTCTCCAGATAAAACTCAGAAAGTAAAAAAAATACATAAATTTAAAGTCAAACCAATCTTAAGAAATAAACCTAAAACAACAACGGAGAAAGAGATTAAACCATCAACCAAACCAAAAAAGAAATTAAAACGTAACGAAATAATTAAATGGTCGACAGGATTGCAAAGTCAGTCAAAAGAGAATTCAAAAGATAAAACTACATCAATACGAACTGGTACTATTTCCGGTACTGAAAAAAATAGTATATTAAATAGTGAAGATGACGGTATTTCTGAAGAGGCTAATAATTCTGATGAAAAACTTGCATCGTTCACGCCACGAGTTGATCTTTATGAAGAAGCAAGTACTAGCCAAGACTCAGAATTCGATGAAGCTATAGACCGTCTTATAGAAAAACTTAATAAAGACTTTGAATCTAAAGGAAGTTCCAAGACAAAAGCCCTTCAGTCTAATGCTGATTTAACTGACGGAAACAAACACACAGGACAGAAAAGAAAAAAAACAAGAAATGAAGTTAAACTTGAAAAAAATAAAAAAATACATGGAAGTGTGTCAAATAAAGAGAGTTTTAAAAAACATGATAATAAAAATGATGACAGTAGCGCAGATGAAGGGGACGAAGAAGATTCCAATGAATACAAAAATGATGAGCAAGGCGATGACAACCCGAAACATGTTACAAAAGATTATAAGGAAAGTCATAGCATTGACACTCAGGAAAATGAAGATAGTGAAGAAGTCTTACATACGGTTCACAAAAATAATAAAAATAAAGTTTACACAACAACGGATAAAGACAAAAAAAGTGATGAAGACGAATACAAAATATTAAGTAACCAAGCCGAGTCATCGGAGCAAGAAAATTCAAGTAGTAACATAACTGACAGTTTTATTGATATGTTAGAATATGAAGATATTTTTAAGCTGCTATCAATTCACAGATAAATGTACTGTATTGATAAATTCACTCGGAGTAACCGATATCGATGCGCAATCTGTTATCATGAACTCAACACCATGTCTAGGCCCTACGATAACGACATTTTATATCTGCGAAATAAAAAAATAGTACATAGCATAACAAGTTACCATTAAGATTAATTGACTCTAATTACATAATATATTATTATTCAGGGAAGATAGAAGTTTGAAGGACTTTAATATTACTGTGTTTTTCAAAATTATTTAAATTTAATAATAAACAAGTTTGCATTCAATACTCTAGCCTTTTTTCGAACCATATAACCGTTTTTTACAGCCATATAACCGTTTCAATTTCAAAAATCAAAAGAACTATCACGTCATTTTGTCAATCGTTTGAACGAAATGTCGTTGCTAACGTTAAATGGAAAATCTTATTCGTCGTTTTTAATAAGAGGAAGGAGAATTCACGGTAGATGCAGGATCGGGAATCGCGACTGGGTAGGATTCGGCGTCAATGGCAGTGCGAACTATAAAGATGATGCCCAGTTTCCGTTCCCCGCCATCAGATTCAAAGAAAACACCAGAGATGTTTGTGTATGTATGAACAGTTTCCTTTGCATTTTTTGTAGCTGAAGAAATAGTCAATAGACATGCCATATAAGGCGTAGAATCACTGACAGTAGAGTTAACGTGTTTCTTAATGGAGGCCGCGAGTCGACAAACGTAAGGTAGGATGCCCTCAGGCTAGGTGCAGTGACAATCTTCGCAGAGAGGCTGGTAGCAGCAGGACTGGAGTTGCTGAAAATTTAAGTTGGTTACAGGTTAGGGCGTAGTCGGAGAGGCCGTTGTCCAGCAGCGGACTGCTTTGTGCTGATAATGAAGGTTGTTTGCTCAACCACTTTTCATCTTTTGATATTTTCAAGTTCTTAGAGCCGTGAACTGTACCCGATGGCTCACCACAAGATGACGAAAATTAAGGGAACCCGCTATTCTTTGGAATGCAAAAGCTTAGTTGTTGTGACGTAACTTGGGAGGAGTTCATATTGTGCCTGCAATTAACTCTTCGCATCAATCTCTTTCATCTATCTTGGTTTTATTATGAGGCTGGCAAATAGCTTTAAGACAGCTATATTTAATTACCCTTTATCGTTCTTTTGTACGTAGTAAACTAGAGTACAATGCGCTGGTATGGGATCCGCAAAAAATGGAACGGGTCGAAAGAAACTGTGCTCGCTACCTGTAAAAAAAATAGATGAGTACTACCCCTATTTGTATCCGATATTTGGTTTGTTGCGGGAATGGTAAGCATTAACACGTTTGAACTGAGACGTAAGTGTGCGCTGTAAATGCACTACCATCTACTACTCGATACCAAAATCGACGAGGCGACTACTCTAGCTCGCTGTTCATTGTTTGCTCCGGACCGACTGCGGCGGTCACGGGCTTGTGCCTCGCGGGGCCTGTACAGTGTACACGGCTACCTCTGCGCATATCCATACTGCTAGATACGCGCAAAGGCGATGAAACGCCCTGATTGCTCAGGGACCGGATCTTGATATATTTATGAGCAGTAAAGCTATATGTAATAATTGCATAATTTTTTTAGATGATATGTTGTTGCCTTGCTGCACGTAACTATGCAAGTAACTATTATATAAACAAAGAAACTTGCAGGCACTTCGCGAGAAAGAGAAAGGCGACTGGCGTATGCTTTGCTGTGAGGAGAAGAAGGCCCTATACCGTGCATCCTTCTGCCAGACCTTCGCAGAGTTCCAGCACCCCACAGGCCAGTGGAAGGCGATCGTGGGGGCTGGACTGATCCTGTGCTCCTTCACTTTCTGGGCCTTCATATTCCTGCATCATTTTGGTAGGTAGCCCGACCATAGACTCATAGAAACTTTAAAAAAATATCCCGATCGCATTTCGATCAATCTCAATGGAGATTAACAAGTGATGCTGTAACACAGCACTCTGTATTCCTTTTATTTCTCTCAAGGTTTATTGATTTTATCACATGAAGCGATGCAGCGCTGGATTGTGCATGTGACAATGCTGTTTGTTTTAGTGTGGGAGCCTCTACCAGCCAGTCTATCGAAAGCATCGCAGAAGGCACAACTACGGAGAATGCTGGAACTCCGCGTCAATCCCATAGATGGACTCTCTTCCAAGTGGGACTATAACAATGACCGATGGAAGGTAAATCTATTTTTCTAAAATATGTGCATTTATCAAAAATCACGTGCCATCTTGTTCATGCGAGTTCGATTAAATTTTGTGAATGTGTATGGTTAGTTCCAGCTTGAATGATAGGATAGTTTTGGACAGGCGTTGTTGTTGCATATAAGCCTCGAGGAATTTTCATTGATTGTGTGAGAAATTGTATGAAAGAAAGGAGAAACTAAGAGAGTAACGGCTGCCAGGGGAGAACGTAAGATAAAATTGTGTTGCGTGTTCACCAAATAAAATAGGACAAGGACAGGAAGATGATGACAGGGTAAATAAGTGCGCATATCCAGTACTTTATGTCGGCATCGTATGATTTATGCATTTTAAGTAGGCCGCGCATGTAACATGCATCTTACAATCAACAGCTCGAGTTAAAGTTCGTTCGCTTAAATAATGACGAAGCAGTCAAACGGAATACAGGAGATTTATTTATTAAATAGAAAAAATCATTCTCAGGTGGGCTCAGTATCAATAGAAAACGGGAAAAAATAACAAATAATTACAATGGCTTTATACTGGTCCTTTTACTAACCAGCTTTAATTAATTACGTTTTGTATTTTATAATTATACCACAAAAAGTTTTGTTTCGAATTTGATGAAAAACAATAAGTACCACATTCTGTGGTAAGTAATTTTTGAATTATTTGTTATTCTTTGTGTTCCCTCATTGATACTGAAACCGTCCTTGACCTATGGCTCGCAATTAAATTAACATCCAGTATAATAACTAAGGTTTAGAATAAGAAGGGAAGCCTATGCCCAGCAGTACAAAACACAAAACAGACAAACAGACTAAATAAACATATTAAATGGTCGTTGGTCATAAAGATAAAAGACTAGAATCAATGAGTTTAGATCCATTTTTAATACAATGTTTTTTTCTTTTCAGTGACACTCCTGAGTTTCGCGTATTTTATAAAGCTATACAAGCTGTTTCCTAGGATAAATACGTAGAAATAGGGCAGTCAACGCGAAGTGGCGCCGTTAGTTCTGTCGTTTTCCACTCTGTCAAGGTTCGGCCAAACCGGTACAAACATTTTGTGAACTCGCTGCTTTGCAGATACATTATTTAGTACACTGTCAGTAGACTCATTTACGGAGACACGGCATATATTCAAACATTTTGTATACTTTGTTATAAATTTATTTATCAGGAATCGATCCCGTCAGCAGTGTCATTAACATATGAATTTGACATACATCAAAGTTACGCGTGTTTGCTTGAAATGCGCCGGTACTTGCAGCGGAGACCGCAGATGACATCCCCGACGCACGCGGCGGCGCACGCAGTAGTACGGCCAGCTAGTTTCCTGCAATACAATACTCCTTCCACAGAGATGAGGCGTGATGTCCGCCGCGAGCAACGCTAAAGCCCAAAATCCACCAAAGCGAAGACGAGCGGAGGGGAGAGGTGACGTGCGAGAATCAACAAATCACATTCGTTGTAATCTAAATCGCGACTCTCGTATGTTCTGTGATTGGTATAGAATATTACACCGTTCCACGGTCTCTGCCCTGCTCCTCTTAACTCCTTTTGGTGTAGTTCGGGCCTTACACGCAGGCGGATCCTGAGCGGGTGCAGTGGCGGGCACCGCTGCTCCTCATACAACCATGCGCCGCGTCACGCCCCGCTTCTTCGTAAAGATCGTACATTGCCGTATGTTTGTGTTTTGTGCTTTTGATTACGCGTGCCCTCTCCGTATAGGGTGGTTTCAACTAGCGCATTTTGTAGCGGCGTACTAACTCGTATTAGCTTACGCGCGTCCACGCGCGTTTTCCGGCGAGTTCGCGAGGGTGACCGGGCGCGCGGGAAGGTGTCTCGCTCATATTATACTACCTTATAGGCGCATCAACGCTCGTACGAGTTGCGCGGTTGGCAAAAGGCGCCTATAGGTCTGGTCAAACTTTATGGCGGCTCGGAACATCTGCGCAGAACACAGGTATCAGCGGGGCTCAGAGGTCACACCGTCTTGGCTGTATAATACGCAGACCGTCGCTCGCAGCATAACCCCTCGTTTTCACCAAGGTGTAATACATGTATTTTACTAATTTTATGCAATGTTTTCGCTTCTCATATACATGTATAAAACATGTTGTATACAAAACTTGTTGAAACTATATATACATGTACAAAACTTGTTGTAAGTATGCAAAACTTGTTGTAAGTATACAAAACTTGTATTAAACTTGTTGGTTGAAAACTAGTTGCCTACATGTTTATGATTTCATGTTTTTGTGTAACTAAACTTGTAGAATTCAAGACAAATTCAGTGCGTAGTTTTATGTTATCTACTAATATCAAAAACTGTTGTGACAATGGAAAGAGAAGATGCTGAAGAACTTTACTTCATGTGTGCAGTATACACTTGTACATGCAAACTGAAGCAAATTCTGCGAAGAATTCATTTAACTTGATAAAAATATGGTTTCTTTTACAAAAAGTACAATTTTTTGTGACATAACTAGTAGATCCATGAAATTAGAAGCAGAATTAATAAGCAACGAATTTAAATAATATCTGCTTCTGTAATTTTTCACATTCCACAGACATTCTTGTATGTACAAGAATGTCTGTGGAATGTGAAAAATTAGCAAAAGCTCAATGACTTCTAAAGTTTGTTTCTTTGACCACTCTATTCTTCTTCCTCGTTCGTTTTCATTAACGAAACAAACGCGGTTCGTCCGGTATGTTGAAAACTTTATCCAACAAGCATGGATAAAGTTTAAAACTTGTTTGTAACTAGTATTATACAGAAATTGCAATAAAATAAACAATACTTGTCTAAAACACGACTGTATTTTGTAGGTGAGAACGCTGTCAATGTAGCTGACAAGTTTTAACAAGTCGCAGACTTCAGTGTAAACGCAAATGTGTTTAATACTTGTATACAAACTCGTTGGCTATACAGTGTGAACGAAAGAATGTTTGAGACAGTCTCAATACATGTATAAAACAAATAATTGTGTTTTGACAAGTATTCTACAAGTTTTGTATCAAACTAGTATTTAACTTTTTTATTAGTGAAAACGAAGGGTAATACGCAGACCGTCACTCGCAGCTTACTTCTGAACCGCCTTAAAGTTAGAACAGAACTATACACGCGCTTCCAAAACCAGTATGCATCAGGTTGGCGGGTGTATGACTACAAATGGCCATGCGATATGCGTGAGAGCAATGTGCTAGCAATGTTCCGAATGTACGTACAATATAAAGCTAAGTACTATTTTAAAACAACAGTTATTAGAAAAAGAATGTGAGCCGCCAACCTGATATCAGAATGGCGGGTGTATTCTAGATCTGAACAAATTACCAACTATTTGAGTGTGAAATGCCTACCGTAGAAATGTATGAGCAATATTCGTTATCGTATTAGAAGCATAAGCATATACTATTAACGGTTAAAGAGTAATTTAAAAAATAAAATTCTCCACATTTAGCGCCTGTCCAAATTGATTAGCAATAGTTGTGCCCGGAAAACGTTGCTATGTCAAAAATTAAGGGATTTCTTGAATTAAATGACAACCCCTTTATGCTACTTTTTAACCGACTTTTTTTTTACCCGACTTCAAAAAACGAGGAAGTTCTCAATTCATATTTTTTTTTATTTTAACCCCCGACCAAAAAACAGGGGTGTTATAAGTTTGACGTGTGTATCTGTTTGTCTGTCTGTGGCATCGTAGCTCCTAAACGGATGAACCGATTTTGATAAAATTGGTTTCGTTCGAAAGGTATTTTAATCGAGAGTGTTTTTAGCTGTTTCTAGAAAATCTGCTCAGCCATTTGAAGATCATCACCTCTTTTCTAGTTGTTAAAGGGATATAAACAACTTCCACAGGTCTAGTCAATTTGAAATCCTGTCACCAAACCTCAACGACGTAAATAACGCTCTAATGCAGGTCCATAACTGGTTTACCGCTAATAATTTAGTACTAAATGGGAAAAAAACTAAATGCATAAGATTTACTCTACCAAATGTCAAATGTAGTGATTGTGACATAGTATTAAATCAAGAGAAACTTGAATTTGTCGATGAAACTGTTTTCTTGGGGATCACGCTCGACTCAAGGCTACAATGGGGTTCTCATTTTACATCTCTTGCAGGACGGCTGAGTTCAGCAGCATATGCTGTCAGGAAAATCCATCAATTTACTGATGTAGATACCGCGAGGCTAGTGTATTTTAGTTATTTTCATAGCATTATGTCATATAGTATTTTACTATGGGGACGGGCTGCAGACATCGAGTCTATAATAATTCTGCAGAAAAGAGCTATCAGAGCCATATATAATCTACGTAGTCGCGATTCTCTAAGAGAACTGTTTAAGGAAATTAAAATCATGACGGTACCTTGTCAATACATCTATGAAAATATCATGTACGTTAGGAAAAATCTGCATTTATTTACTAAAAGAAGTGACTGGCACCACTTTAATACTAGAAACAGGGACCAACTGGTTCAGCCAGGTTTCAGGTTAGCTAAAGTAGACTCATCTTTCATGGGGTACTGTTTAAAATGTTACAATAAAATACCTCCCCCATTCTACAACTGAATGAAACGAAATTTTAATCTTGCATAACGCGCACACTAGGTAGGCAAGCGTATTATAAGTTGGGGGATTACATTGATGATAAAAATGCTTGGCTCAATGCTGGTCATGCTCCACAACCATAGGGGCTATCAAATTACCATGTGAAGTTACTGTGGTAGCTGCAGAAGATTGTATAAATATCTTTGCTTTGTATAGATTCACTTTTAGTATTATATAATTGCATAGCACATGTGTGAAAACTATGTACTGTAAAGCCACCATTTACTGAGTATGTACATCTTACACTGACGCGAATTTACCCTGGCGGTTGAGTAAATGTCATGCTCACTTAAATGTCACGCTGATGGCGGCGGGTGTGTCGGGTCATTTAGTTCCCTTCAATATGGTTGAATTGAATGATGGCTGATACATGCGTCATGTTCGTGAACGGGCGCTGTCAGTTGTGAACGGTCATCTCTTAGCTGCCACGGTTTATTTTAATTATTTTATTTTCGAATTATTGATTTCGTCTTTTACTCTGGACGCTCTTAACTTGCCCGTATTTCTACATCGTTCTCACATACTAGATATTCTCAACACGAATGATGTAGCCAAGATTTTGTAACATATTTTGATTTAAAAGAGTGTCCATGGAGTTTCTTGCCCATTCTTCTCCCTAGAGATCTACGCTTTGGAATGGGCAACTACAGTACTTTCACAAGTTATTATGTCTTGTGACTGGGACTGTAGCTTCGCGTTCTTTTTTTTTTGTTCTTTGACTTTCAAAAGTGCCTGTAATGGTCTAATTGAAATAAATGCTTTAAGTTTGAGTTTATGGGCATTGCCGGGGGAGGGGGACTGCACCACAAAAAAAAAAAAAAATTTTTAGAAACCCCCGACATAAAAAACGTCGAAAAAGCCAAAAATAAATTAATCCAAGCGTCCGCGACGTAGCGTCGGGGGATTGCTAAGAAGACCGCTTAGAGCATAGAATAAAGCGGACCCCTGACGAAATTTTATCCTTTCACTTAAAAAAACAAATCATCAGGTTATGAGGTAACAAACGTACAAAAAAAAATCCTACTGATGAATTGAGAACCTCCTCCTTTTTTAAGTCGGTTAAAAAGTCGCATAAACGGGTTGTCATTTCATTCAAGAAATCCCTTAATTTTCGACAGAGCAACGTTTGCTGGGCTCAACTAGTTGCTAATCAAAATGGACAGGCGCTAAATGTGGAGAATTTAATTTTTTAAATTACTCTTTAACCGTTAATAGTATATGCTTATGGTTCTAATACGATAACGAACATTGCTCATACATTTTTACGGTAGGCATTTCACACTCAAATAGTTGGTAATTTGTGCAGATCTAGGATACACCCGCCATTCTGATATCAGGTTGGCGGCTCACATTCTTTTTCTAATAACTATTGTTTTAAAATAGTACTTAGCTTTATATTGTACGTACATTCGGAACATTGCTAGCACATTGCCCTCACGCATATCGCATGGCCATTTGTAGTCATACACCCGCCAACCTGATGCATACCAAAACCAAACTTATATGCGCCGAAAATATGGTAATCTGGAACCGCCTCTACGGAAAAAAACGTGCAACGCATCGCAAGCCGTCACGCCACACGCGACGCACAACTCACCGCTTCTCTGTCCATGAGCCTAAAGTCCGCGCCCGCCGCTTGTCCCTCTGTGCCTGTTTGACCGAACCTTTAGTGAAGTCGCCAAATGCTGGCCGATTTGTTAGTCTTTGCTTTTGTTAAGTTGGTATTTATGCTGGTATTTTTAATTAATAAAATATGTTTTCATTTTTGAAAGGATTGTTTTATTCTTTTACCCCATAAATTACACACACCAAGTAGGTATCTACTTGCAAAGTGGGGAAGGAAGTCCCCCCGAGAGCCACTGTGTCTCGGTAGTGTAAACGTTAAAGTTACTTACATCATTTACACGTGTGGAGATAGTGGAGAGTAGGTATGTCAGCCATATAAGCTGGAGGATGGATTTTCATTTGGTAGTTATTAGAAAACGGGGGAAAACTGTCGCCTTACTCTGTCAACTACGCAGGTTTTGTCTAATCTGCAGCTCCTGATAAAGTCGGAACTTAAAATAACCGTACTACATGCATATGCTTGCATATATGTATATACAGTACATATACCAAAATATCCTTTTTTAGATTTTTTGTCTGACTGTCTGTCGTAATACGCAGGCAGTATCGGGTGTTCTCAGTAGTTCGGTTTTTTGTCCGACCTTGAAATTAGCGAGATTGTCATCATCGCTCAACACATCCAAAATACGCAACAAACTTGGATTTTCTTACATCAGCAAACACGCACCATTTATTTATAAAATCAGGCTTCATTAATGTTTTTTGAAAATAACTTCTGAATTTCATTAATTTTTCATCTTGAATTTATAGGTTAGTTTGAATGTTTAATAGTTTATTTTCGTCGACCTTTCAGTATTTCCTTAGTAGTGCAGGTCTGATCGATAACGAACTAGTAGGCCCCTGTAGTCCGGTCGTATTGCATCACCAAACTGTCGAGACGAAAAGTCCGGGACCGGACTTAATAACCGAACTACTATGTCTATCCTGCTACCTCCTGATAAAGTCAGAATTTGGGGAACACGCTGGCTTATATATGTCTGTCCTGCAAGCTCTAATTAAAGTCCGGGCACAGTTCCCGCTGCCCCACTGGTGGGGACAGCGAGAATACACCAAAGTTACTGTAGTCACTAGTTCCTAATAAGCAAATGGCATACGAGTATGGTGGCATGCAAATGTGGGAAAATCTGGTTGGCATGGACATTGGCATGTGTTTTGTGTTAATGTCTGAGATTGACGTACCAGTACAGATAAAATGGTTAAAAAACCAATGGGTTATTTAACCATTTTATCTGTACGGGTCTTCGATCAATAATAGAACTATTATTGATCGAAGGTACGGGTACGTCAACCAACCGTCAAAAGTGTGGGGGTTTTACTTAGAAACCAATGGGTTTCTAAGTAAAACCCCCACACTTTCCACCACCCATCAATCGTGTATCAAAAAGTATATTAGTTTCATCAAGATACGAAAAGTGTTTTCTGAATCCAAACGGGCATTCGAAACATAATGTAGGAACATAAATGGGAACGAAACAGGCTCATTAAGCTTATGTTATACTTACTTTTCAGATCGGAACTAGGTACAAAACGGAGGATATGAACATATTAATTACTCCATGATGCAATGTGAACGACTTCTTACTCAGCGACGACAAGCGAGGTCAGGGAGTTCTTTGGTAGTCATTGTAATTTAGTATAGTACTTTATGTTATTGTTATCAAGGAGCAAACGGGAGCTCGTGGCTAAATAATAACAGCCGCACGCGTCGATCTTGGTTGCGCGCTTGCCAAGGTCGGTAGATGGGTAAGCATCAATTACATGCCGAGTTTCTTCCGTTCCTCGGAAAACACGTTAAGCCGTTGGTCCCGGCTGTCATTTCTAGATCTTTGACAGTCTTTACAAGTAGTCAGTGGCCCCAAAAGTCTGACAACCAGTCTTACCAAGAGGTATCGTATTACTCAGTCCTAACTGGGTTGTGGAGCTCAGACAAGCAGTGTAAAATGCTGGTATTCAGCTGCATACGCTAAGAGTGGAAACCGACTCCAACATAGCTAAAAACGTTGATGGCAATCAAGCACCTAGTCCACCTGATGCTAAGGTCACCGCCGGCTAAAGACATCTTGATAACCTAGCTACTAAAGTCCAGATTCAGCCGAGTGCGTGCAGAATACGAGTAGGTTTTAGTGTTTACATGGAGCTACTGCCTATGTGACCTTCACAACCCAGTCAAGACTAAATAATACGATACCCCTGGTAAGACTGGTTGTCAGACTTTCGGGTACTGACTACCCGTAACGCCTCTCAAGATCAAAAAATTAAAACCAGGACTAGAGCTTACTTATAAACATATCAAAGTTTAACTTTGCAGTCAAGTTAGCTAGTGATTAATGTAATCCTATAGTGCAATTCTATGATAATGTATTAGTTCCTACGATTAAAAAACCGAACGGATTAGTATGTAATGTGCGCCTCATTACCATTCTGATCGATTCGTTTTTATTGTTTTGATGGCAACAGAATATATGAACAACTCAACTGTCGAAATGCGCGTGTTCTTTAAACCCCTGTATACTTCTTTGGGAAAGGTAAGCGTGATGTTACGCAGATGTGAAATCAGAACTACATCTGATAGTATGATAACTAGACATCGGATATTCGGATGCATATTTACCTAAAGTTTGAGTGTTGACTAGTACGGAGCATGCGTCAGTATGGGAAAAGGAGTTTATATAAAAAAAAACTAGTCTAGTTACTTTTTTTGTTTAGCTCCAAATGAATTATGCCCAGACATATTTACCATTTTGTTTTAGCATTCGACATTTCAGAACAAAAATATGAATTTAAATATGTAGTTGTTGTATTTTTTTCCTTGTTATTTTCAACAAACATGCCAGCCAGGTTTTAAATAAATTTAAAATATTCGTTTCGATATTTTGAGTACCTACTACATTTTATACTTACTAAAGAATTATAAAATTTCGCAATCCCGCAACAAAAATTGGCATTTAAATAGCCGCTTCCATACTTTTGTACCTTTTGCCAGGAAAAAACGTACTTTAGGTAAATATGCATCCGAATATCCGATCACTAATGATAACCAATATGTTCTGTATGGTGTCGGACGTAAAGAATAGCACCATCCCATATCTTCCCGTGGGTATCGTAAGAGGCGACTAAGGGACTTGCCAGAGAATGGGCAGCAGCGTTCTCTGTGCTTTTTGTAACAACCGTATTGCGATCGCCAACCCGCCTGCCAAGCGTGGCGATTATGGCAAAACCCCCCAAAATGTCAGTGTGACTTGGGGGAGGCTATGTCCAGCAGTGGACGTCTTTTAGGCTGAAATGATGATGATGATGATGATGAATGATAACCGATAACCTCCATCCTCAATGTCTCATTGATTGTTTTTTGATATTTTTCTATCAGTGAAACATTTGGTAATTGATAAAATGCGTAGCACGTGGTACGCATAACACGGAGCGTGTAGCCGTAGCATGTATCGTAGCACGTATCGTAGCACGTATTGTAGCACGTATCGTAGCACGAATCGTAGCTCGTAGCGTTGTAGGGCCACGCGTTCTTTGCCGGTGCCTTGTGTACGTCGTTGCAAAAGGAGAGTATACAAAAATGGCTTGTTTCAAACGTTTTCTACTTTTGTTTTTTTAGATCCTAAAAACACGGTCTGCGAAGACTTATATGAAGTTAAGAAAGAATATGACGATATTGAAAAATGGCACCTCCTTGAGGTTGGTGGCTGATATTGGCATAACTTTTACATCCTCGCAAATTCAGTGAAGATGGGTCGATTTTGTACAAGATAAGTCATATTAGACAAACTTCACATACTCTTGATATTTAAATAAGTTTATTTAATTTTTATAGATATTAAGAAATAATGTTATGTTAGAACAAAATATTTTTTTACCGATTAAAGGACTTCACCCAGCCTCCTTACTTTTTATTTTCATTTAATACACATTTCTTATTACACCTCGTAAGTCGTAAGTCAAGTAAAGTAAGTAAGTAAAGTAAAATTTATTTGCATAGATTGTAGGTACATAAAATAAGGTGTAACAATAAAATGGGTGAGCCTTGTACAATTTACCATAAATTAGGCATGCAAACATTTGAGAAATTTGTAACAAATTGAAATAAAATTAATAAAATAATGGTTTCTAGTATTTTATTTTATTTTATTTCTTCAATTCACCGAGATGTTTTTCGACCACAAAATATCTGAGATCACCCAGATTGGGCAATTTCTTTTTTTGGCGGGCAACAAAATTAAACTTATTATTTATTTGACTACAGCATAACAAAATCCACATTTTTTTTTTACAATTATGTCATAAGTCAATTCACCGAGAAGTTACTCAACCAGATTGGGCTTATCTATTTATTTTTAGCCAACAAAACGCCAAAAAGATTTAAACATTTTTCATTATGACACCCAAGTTCTATTCCCAAGTTTTATGAATAATAATGATTACCATAGGCCAACCTTGAATCAATACAACTCTTCATAATCGCGAGATATCCAGTGCATAGGGTTGACTAAGTTTGATATACAGACAGCGTCAGTATGTGCTAACCCTTCAGTCTACAGTCCGGCCGAGTACGGCGGGGGGGTAAATTTACCCCATGTCTGGTCTGGTGTGGTGTCTATGGTTAGTTGAAAAAGCGATGTGTGTGAAGAAGTAAAACATATTTTGTTGTTCAATAAACAATTTTATTCCTCTTCCATCATTTTACGGTACTTAAATTAAGATTTTTAATGTTAATATTTACTTAGTTTAAGTTTGGCAAAGATAAAGGAGATCACCCAGATTTTCCCTAATATTGCCTAGAGACGCGATGCATCGAGACATGGTCGCGAACAAGGGCCTCACACTCGTTTACTTTTGAAATGATCCCAATCTGGTTCTTTTTTGTACATGGTAAGGCCCAAAAGTTTCCGGCTCCAAATATTAGACTATAATTATTAAGCAAACAATATTTTAACTGTGAACCAGAGAAAACTTCAGTGACATCCTAGTTTAGAATCTCTGAACAATCTAATGTGCAGACCTACGTGATACACCTTTGCTGAATCCTGCGTGGATTTGAGACCAAATATTAAGAAGTTGACATACCTTACCCAGCGGGGGTTATATCAGATATTTCCAGCATAATTTGACGGGATAGATATCCCATTGATGTCTCAAGCTCCAAACATTGTTTTTACTCTTACAGAAAAACAGTAAGTAACACTGTCGAAAGGGCAGCTCATAACTTATGTATAATGCATACATAGTGATGCAAAGCTTCCCGTCGCAGGATGTGTGTGAGGCCAGTGGTGCGTGGCTGCACCAGACACGGTATATAAGGGCAATGCTAATCCTATGTGCCTCAGTTTACATTTTAGTGAAAACCTGAAAATAGACAAACATGAAGTGTGCGGTAAGTTACAGTATTTTTTTTTTTAAATAGAATGTTAGTGTTCCAGAAATATGCTTTTGTTTAATCCATGTCATATCGAATTTATTGGAAGGGTGACAGCCTGAATTCTAAATTCGTTTTGAAAATCAAGGACGCACGTATCCTGCCAGAATTTCATTGACCCTTTCAACGGTGTGTTAGGATATTGCGCCTGTAGGTACTAATTTTCAAAAGTCGTCACCCAAATGTTTGCGAGTTGGTCTGTTGGCCGCAATTACTACTATTAGGTACAGCTCTGGCTAACCCTTTTGGAACTACAGACATGATGTTATGATATGTCACCCTTATGTAGTTTTTCCTACAGCAGTGTAAAAGTTTCTTGATAGAATTATTTACGAATTTTCCAGCAGTTTTCATAGAGTGGTTATAAAATGTATATTATAATAGTGGTGTTTTCTGTCCACAGGTGGCATTAGTTCTCGCCCTGATCGGCTTGGCGGTGGCCAACCCTGTCCCATCGCTGGGACTGGGCCTCGGTAACTCCTCATTTAATTATAGACACTATTTGAACACTAAATCCAAGTCCATGCATAGAAAATTCCGTTAAGGTAAGCAGAAGTTCATTTTGCTTGCCCTTACACTTTCACATTACTCACTCGTAGTTATTTCTTAATATATAGTAAGTAGGTTCAAACACAGGACAGGTTCACACTAGTTTTTTTTGTTTCAATTATTTAATCAACACTGCTCTCAAAACTTTGAAGAAAATCATTGTGGGCAAATCGGCGTGTCTTAGAACAGGCAGCCTACCATGACGTTTTAAAACATTGTTGTTTTAGTCCTTTTCCCGGTGTGGGAAAGAGATGGCGCTAGACGTCCTGTATAGCTCCGTCTCTTTCCTACACTGGCATAGGAGTAAAACGAAGAAAGACGTCATAGTAGGCCACTTAAAAGTTCGAATATAAGTGACATCTGCCAACCCCTTTTCACACTCCCCTCTCAGCAGTAGGAACATGATAGGCTGATTATATGTATTATACAGGGTAGAAAAGACACCGACGCGAAAAGGTTTACCACGTATTCAATACATAGAAATTTATACAGCTGTTTCTTACAAAACTGCAATACCTACCGTACACGGTCATAATGTATGGAGCAGCAGTATTTTTTTATCTCACAGATGTAAAATTTCTATGTCAAAATCAAAATCAAAATATTTTATTTTACATAGGCCTACATGGGCGCTATTACATAGTAAAACGTCGACAAAAGAGACACGGTTCGGGTTGGTCGTTTCCTATGGAGAAGAACCGGCAAGAAACTCCATGGTTACTCTTATAAAATCATTTGGTTTTACAATATTTGAATGTTACAGCGTTAGTACATAAGTGTGGAAGGACAGCGTAGGCCCGACAATAAGTTGTTGCTTACTACAAAAGGTAGAACAAGATAATAAAATAAAATAAAAAATAATAACTTACAAGGCCTTCAATGTCCAAACATTCACAAAAATAGGTAAATGAAAAAGAATCCATACAAAAGTAAAAATAAAACATTTTACAGAACACTAAATTAATCAATTAACACAGATGTTGTCAACAGTGCTGTAACTATTCTGAACAAATAATGAACGGTGCAATGGTTTGAAAACTACTGTAAACATCAGAATAAAAAGGATTGAAAAGATAAAATGGGGAATAGTTAGAGACGTTCACACATTTGTGTTGTTTATGAGCTACCAGGGTAGCCGCATGAGCAGAATGAACTAGAGCCAAACTTCTTTATCTTCAACGTAGTCCTTAATTTTGTAATATGCTTTTTAAGGACACGTTGAATGCAATTTTTAAACTTTCCATCGGTCAGTTCTGTAACTGACTTTGGTAACTTGTGGTTTAGCATGTCTGAGTACGTGGTAACCGTTTTAGCGTCGATCTCCTTTCCACCCAGTATAGCTTAATACATTTATCTAGTCTATGTCTACACAATATCAATGATTTATATCTTTGCTTGATCAATATGTTGATGAAACTCTCAAAAACTGTGAAGGAAAACCAAAACTGTTGAGAAAACCGGCATGTCCTAGAACTAAAAATTCGAAGACATGTGACATCTACCGAACCGCACTGGGCCCGTGAGGTGGATTACACCCCACGCCCTCTCATAGAGAAGAGGCTTCTGTCCCAGCAGTGGGAACATATATAGGCTGATGATGATGAATATGTTGATAAACTTATTGAGAAGTTGCATAATTAATTGCTCTCGAATATTGATGCATTATCAACCGTACTGCCTTTGGTTAACATTTGATGACGCTAACATAAGTAATAAAACACCACGCAACGCTTATTACACTACTCTACCAATTCTGCCTACTTACTAAGCTAAAAATATCTGTGGACTTCGCCTATCCGCTTTTTGTCTGTCTTTATTGAGCGATGGGCTAAAACACAACGTGAGTAGGTAGTGGTGGCACCACTTAAGAATTGAGCGGGTCGTTGGTTCAAACCCGGACCGGCGGCGGCGACGCGGTAATAATAATACCGGCCTATTACTGTCCCACAGTTGGAAAAAGGCCTCTTCTCATACAGAAAAGATCATCCCACTTGCGCTCTTAATTTATTTCATAATCTCAGCTCTAATAACAGTGAAGAAAAACATCGCAGCGAAGCCGGTATGTCCTAGAAACGAAAAACGTGATACGTGAAATCTACTCTATAAATCCGTATAGGACTCAAGTGGCGGATTTACGGCCAACTCCCTTCATAATGAGGCTGATTGAGCAATAGACATAAAAAAATTTACGTCGCAGTTGCTTGCATTGCCGCATCATATTTGCCTCTGTGCATTGTGTTTTCGTCCCAAATCGTCACAAAGACAGACCAGTTCACAGACCCAAATATTCCGAATTTAAAAATAATTCTCTTTCACCAGCCTCCCCTATCGTGCTCCCATCGTACTCCGTTAGCTCAAGCCTCATCAACCACGGAGTGACGATCCCGCGCGTGGTGGTCTCAGCCCCAGTCGTCCGCCACGTGGTCTCCGCCCCCATCTACACCGCACCCATCATCCGCACCCCTGTCATCGCAGCCCCGGTCAGCGTCGGCTGGGGAGGCCACGGATGGGGCTCATCTCTCGGATGGGGCTCATCCCTCGGGTGGGGCTCATCACTCGGAGGCTGGGGCGCGGGCGGCTATGGCTACGGCAAAGGATGGCATTAAACCAAAGACACGAAATTATTTTCTTCAAAAAAAGAATTCTCGTTCTGTTATAAAATGTTGCCACGTGTAAAAACTTGGATGTCTGTCGCTTATTTTTTTTTATTGTATATAGTATTTTTCTTGTCATAGTTTTCGTGTAAATATTGTAATAAAACTTTTTATAAGCCCTGTTATTTGTTTTTTTTTATTGCATGTGGAAATTGCAAAGTGTTTTGAAATTGGAAATTGAGTTTTCTTAGTGAAACAGTTTCTGTGTAGATTCTACAAATGACTGCTAGTGGGTTTTAGGTATGTTTTATAACTTAATGAATTTATTTAAAGACACCATGAAGGTACATTAGCTAACATACAGTACTACAGCGACATATCCTGTCTTCAGTGCGTGCATAAAAATGCACTACTTAAATCAAAACTAAAACGGAAACATTGAAAGGAAACAGGATACATGCAATCGCTTCAATGTAGTAATAACGATACTTTACGCGATTGTATTAAATACGTTACTCAAATTACACATCCGTTAAGCATTTAGTTATTTCCTAATTACTTGCATACCTACCTAGTACCTAGGTATGCCATTGGTACCTATTTTTGTACCTTAAATGCTTCTTAGTACCTACTTACATAATAGAGACTATTATATTTCATTAAACTTTCTCGAAGGGATCTTTCGCACTTCACGGCGACGACCACGACTTTTGGTCGCAGATGCTTTGAACAGGAAGAAAGATTGGTCGCACGGTCGACCATTTTTGTTGGAGATAGCGGTTGGTCATGCGACAAGTCGTGCTCGCGAGAGGTCCCTTACTCGTTAAACTTATTTTCGTTTATGTAGTATACAGATTCAATAAACAAAATGGCGGAATGGCCATGCGGGAAAATGGCGACCATACTTCTGATAGTAACGAATTCAATGGCGTTCGCGTCGCCACACGTGGAATATGCTCTCGATGATTTGTCGGAAGAAGGTAAGCCCACAACAGAATGTACGACAGGTAATCGATAAAAGATGAAGAGTTAAATAAAAAACTGCCTATAAAAGTGGCTAGGGATGAACATAAAAGAGTTTTTATTAGGCACAAGCACACCACGCTATTCCCGAACCACTGAAACCCTTGAAAGCTAGAATCAACATAATTAAAAGATTTAAGAAAAAAAACATGTTTTCCAGCGGGTTGTCTGTAGCGACCGGGGGTATGGATGTGCGGTGATGCCTACAGGTTCCCCTTTATTATGAGGCTTTGGTCAAACTAAGATGAATACACTATAGGATTGATACGAATAAGTGCGTCGCTTGAGGTGGACGGAGAGGTTTGCCTCGCTAGCTGTGCAGTTCATTTATTTGCCAATAAGACATCCGTGCGTAGCGTGGCCATTGGTCACAGTACTACTGCACACTTTCATAGAAAGCAATGCTATCTATAGTACGTGGTAGAGCCGTGAGCTGCTTTGTAGCAGCGGTTTTCTTTTATTTTCACACATACATAAACTGACGCCATTTTCTCTGAACTCCACCTGGTACCATCATTACATACTCCTTTTTGCGTTGTCTATCTTCATCCATCATGTTTTTACATTCACTGTGTTTAATTAAGGTTTGTTGATGAAAGAGATTGCGAAGAATTCACTTGACAACGACAATAAAATGGGTCACAAGAGACGCTACGCAGGATTATCCATAGAGTACAACCCCAACCGTCGGGAGATGGAAGCCACTGAAACTGCTACTTCTGAAATCAGTAAGGTTTTTTGTTACAACATTTATAGTGTATTTATTTTGCATGCAGCATGCAGTGCCGGACCCGGGAGGGTCGAACAAAGTGTTATTAGGTTCTCCATTTGGAATTTCTCAGTAGCAGCCACGGTGTGTGGATTTGTGCCCAGTTAATAGCAAAAGGCTCGCCCCCTATTACATGGGACTTAAACATAACGGGCGAAATGTGGGTGTACAATGGGCACACCTCTGTCTAACCCTTCGGGGGTAACAGGCGTAAATTTATGTTCATTTTGGTGCCTATCTTAGTAACAAACTCACCATTCGGTTTACTATATTTTAACAAATTTATGTTTCGTATTAAAATTCACGTCCAACATGTTCAAATATTTGTATGCCATTCTATGGCAAAACATGTAAGTTATCAACCCTATTTATAAGACCTAAATGTACCATGTTTTTACGTAAATAAAAAATATTCTATTCTATATGGTTTTATCAACCTGATGCGGACAGATTGCGGTTGTGTGCGGGTCACACCCGCAGGACAGTACCGATTCAAAAATACCTTAAAAACTTAAGACCAATTTGAACTAAGTTAACAGACTGAAGGGATCCCAAAGACACGGGCGAAGCCCTTAAAAATTTACACACATTTCGACCCTGTAAGCACATGAGAAAGTCAAGCAACACGCCCACCCTTAAGCACTTCCTAGTGTTTTAGCTGAGAAGAATCATACATATAAACCTCAAACAAACATTTAAAAACCAACCTTATCTCCTAGCAACACAGTCCACCACGACAACGACCAAGCGCGTGGTCCTGGACCGTCGTTACCGCCGCATCTACAACCCGGATGAGGTGGCTACCATCGAGGAGTTCCCTTACATGGCTGCTCTCCTGGTGAACAACGAGCTCTGGTGCGGCGCCGTCATCATCGACAGGGACAGGGTGCTCACTGCCGCTCATTGCTTGCAACTGTGAGTTAACAGTTTGGTTTGAACGGTATTGGGTAGGCAAACAAGGGGAATGGTTAAAGTTATGGTAAATGCTGCCGTCTATGGACATCTTCGATGCTTCTGGTTCTACAAAAGGTGTTGGAATTGCTATCCGGGAAGTAAAGTTGGGTTGGAATGATAATGTGACTGTACTGCCATGTGCTTATAGTTCGTACAACCAGTACCCAACATCCATCAAATAATATCTATTATTATTTTGGCGCAGTTTCCATCAAAAAGGAGAATAGCGGAGAGAGGTGGTGAGGGAATTGATCAATCGCATTGATTGGTTCATCGCGCTGCGTCACACGTCTGTCTGTGACTGTGATTGGTGAATCGTTCATAAAAAAAATAAAAATAAAAGAAAAATATTATCTTATCAACAGCCAATACAACAACCGATTCTTCAGAGAATACGTGAAGATGCTAACAGTAAGAGTTGGCTCCACAAACGCCACTTCAGGAGGCGAGTTGTTGCGCGTGTCCGAGATCTTCTTCCACCCGAACTACAAGCCGACAACCCTGGAATTCAACTACGCAGTGCTAAAGCTTCATAAAAACCTGACCTTGGGAAGAAAAGACCCCAACATTGAAAAGATAAACTTCGCGAGGAATCGCGTTGTGCCCGTTGATAATCAAATCACCTTCCTTGGATGGGGTTCTGTTCTGGTAAGGGGTGGTTGTTTATTATTAATAGATAGGTGTATTCCGTGCTTGATTCCTAGATGCAGCTCGAGTGTTAATGGTTAGGTATAAGCAGGTCACAGCCAGGTAATCACTAGGATGTAGAAGTGCCACGCGACTCATGCCTCTTAAGGCCTATAAAGCCGTAGCCTTGTAGGAAGCTATGTCATATGGCTGTGCGGCGTCGGGAGACAGCGATAACAAGGTTCACGAAACATAAATCGTCGTCGCGCGTCATGTTGCACAAAATGTTGCTCAACATGTTGTAAGTTGATTGGCCAGTGGAACTAGTGTTGATTTCAGCGGTGCAGGTTATTAAAAAAGTATCAAAAAGCAAAAACTACATTGGTGGGTTAGAAATTACTAATTTAATTAAAGATGTCGCTACGACCTATCAAATGTTGGTTAGTTCTAAGGGTACTCTCCCTGTGCTCAACTAAATGTTGCACGGAAACAAACAACAAGCCGCGCGTCATGTTGCACGCCAGCTGGCAACGTCGCGTGCTGTTGTGTAAACCTGCCGAAATGTTGAGCGTCACGTGTTGCGCGTCAATTGTTGCCTAGAGGATCTGATCTTGTGGGCTTTAAAGGCTTTCGCAGACAGGCGCGACACGAAAGCGCGACACGACTTGAACAATTTCTATGAAAACTTCATGGAAATTGTTTTACCAGAATTGCGTTGCACCATCGCGTCGCACCAGTCTGCGAAAATTGATAAAACATAGAGATTGAATTTAACGTAGGTACCAACGTCTCGCTGTCAATGGTGATGTTAATACAAACTTGAACCATAACAACTAGAAAGACATGGTTTTTCTGGCCTGTGGTTTTAATCGATCAAATGATCTTGTTTCATCGCTACAATTTCACGAACAAATCTCAATGATAACCAACCTTCCTCTGTAGCATAGCACTGTATTATTGCTTTATTTCCAGGGTATTGATGGCGCTGGAGGACAGGTTCTGCTGCAAAAAGTCACGCTTCCAGTATATGACACATCAGATTGTCAAGAGATTTACGGAAGGTAAGGTTTATCATGTGAAAAGGCTACTTAGTTTCGTTTTCAAATATTTTATCTAATCTAATCTGTCCTGACTCCTGATATACAGTTTCGTACATGTTTAACAGCTACTTGGTAAATGTAAAAGCAGTCATATTTATTCGAAGTAACTTAGTAGGGATAAAATTACCTACAGCCTCCTTTTATTCTGTTCACAGAGATTTAGTCACCCGTTCAAACTTCTGCGCAGGATTCATAACGGTACCGAAAAACGTCTGTAATGTAAGTTTTAAAGTTGATTGAAACTGTAATGTAAAGCTATGTGCACATAACAGACGGATCGGGCCAGAGCGCATGACAATACACGGTATGGCTCGTATGTAGTATGCGATCTGCGCTGGTTCGGATCAAACATGATGTACAAAGTGATCTAAGCAAGATTTTTGTTTTTGACGTGGCCACTCGCATTTTAGCACAAGGTTTCGTGACTTCTCAACCGCACTATCCTGTGGTGGTGTCGGTGGTGACTTTAAATGAATTTAAAGCCCGTTATGTTTAATTTTTGGTGTACAATAACGTTTTATTCAATTCTTTCCTATTCTATTCTAAAGCCTCGAGCCAGGGCTTACAAACTAAATGACATCTAGCTAAGTGCAACCCCTTTGTGGTTCGGACCTTGGCTTAGGGTGTCATGGGGGGGGGGGGCAGCGCGGGACAGGCTGGGTCATAATATGATTTGGGAATGTTAAGCTACAGGCTCAGCGGCGCGGACTGGCTCGTTGCAAGAGTCGGACGGTGCGTCCTGCCCTAACCTACGTATGTCTTTAAAATCCCGATATATTTTACGCTTGTACACCACCCCTCTCCCCCCACTACCACACCCTTCCAGCATGATGCCGGTGGTCCAGCCGTAATGGACGGCCAGTTGGTCGGCGTGCTGTCGTTTTCGTCCAAACGTTGCGACCAGGCCGACCAGCCAGCTGTCTTCTCCAACGTGGGCACCATCGCCGCCTGGCTCGACAAGATTGGCGAGAAGAAGAATAAGGCGAGGTGGGTAGTAGTCCTTTCAGTTATTTAATCTTTAACAGCAACCTTATTGTCTAGATGAGAATAAAGATCAATATGATTTTGACAGATTTGTCAATAACTGTAACCCAACATTAACATTATCGTGACAAAAAAATATGCGTCGAAGAATTAAGAACCTCCACTTTTGTGGCATCTACTGAAAAATACTTGATGGAAATACCCAATAACTCTTTCCCTGACATGGGAATCGAACTAGGGACCTGATGCTGCAATAGACCAACCAGTTATAGTTATTAATTACTGATTTGAAAGTCACTTTATATTTTAAGGGTATGAGGAACAGGGTGTAAAGTTACCCCCTATAGAAAAGCGAGGATCCTCTGCACAGACAGGAGGTGTTATGTCTGGTGGGCAACTGAACGACAGTCGCTGTCGGGTTTCTCTACATAGACTTAAGTCGATGTAAACTTTGCTTGCGAGATTCAGACCAAATTTGTTCTTCAGTTTTATCATAGATGGCGCTGTAGTACTTTTTGTTATAAGTTGCTTTTGGTAGGTCGCTACCACGTAAACAGAACATTAAATAAATTATTTTTCGATTCCAGGTCATTGATGCAATGAAGAAGCACGGCATGATGTCCGTAGAATATATTATTATACTTAATCATCAGTAGATCCAATATATTTTTAGCGCCAATTTGTTTTTTTTTCCTATAAAAAGCTATGAAATCACCTGAAATGGCCATAAAACAGTAAAACAATAGTAACGTTATACAAACATTTATATTTCACTAATACTGTACAAGTGTACACACTCGCCACTATTCAAGGAAAGACCATTAGAATTAAAACTTTATATATTTTCTATTCAACAAACAACATTGAATACCACACAATTTTAAGAGTATAGGTAATTTTTTTATTGCGTTCTTATTCGGACCTTCGACCGATTGGAATGATACCGAGCTGATCTCTTAAGAATATTGGATGATTATTTCATAAATAGGGCGAAACCAAGCAATACTTGTATTTACAGCTAACGGCTACATTTTCCCGCGTTTTTAACAGTAATCGCCATTTTGAGTGACAAGTAAAGTTGGTGAGGTTTCACACACATCACAGGCCAATTTAGACATTTGACTGCAACGTTTTACTGCCAAAATCGATGTTTTTTAATCACGATTGGCCGCAAATCGATTTTGGATCGATTCTTGGCGCTCGTGTTTCCCGCGTGATGAGATTGCCGCGCCTAAGTGCCTAAATTTAACAGAAATATTTTTAAGTTATGAAGAACTAGATTGGTAATCGCAAAATATTTAATACGCGACAAACGGATGTTACACAATATGTTTAGATGCGGTAGTTGCTGTGCAATTCTGGCTTGATGTCGTACACCAGGCCGAGAATATCTTGGATCACCTGCAAACATAATATATAATAAATGTAAAGTGAAACTAATGCAGAGTAGAGGGTACACTACCTTGAAAAAAAAAGAAAACACTGCTTTTTTTTTTTAGCACATTCTATAAGATATATAAAATGTGCAAAAGAAGAGAAAAAGGAAAAAAGAGTAAGATAAATTGCAGCATTGATTTCATGCCGTTATCTTCTTCTGAACTTATGGCACTTCTATTTAGAACCCATAGTATGAGCACGAGACATGATGCGTCATAATATGTTTATGAAGAAGTCTTCGTGCTGATCATACTTTTTTAGGGTTCCATACGCAAAGGGTCAAACGGGACTCTATTACTGATACTTCGCTATCCGTATTTCACCAGGCTGTATCTCATCAACTGCGTTTTTGAAATTTATACAGATTATGTATTTCTGTTGCCGCTATAACAACAAATTAATACTAAAAACAGAATAAAATAAATATTTAAGGGGACTCCCATACAAAAAAGTGATTTGTACATATAAATAATGGTACGGAACCCTTCGTGGGTGAGTTCGACTCGCACTTGGTCAGATTTTTTCTTATAACTGGGTTGTGGAGGACAGTTAAGCAGTCGCTATATGTAAACCACTACGTTTAAACTGCATCCAGTTACGACAGTCACTTACGAAGTCACAGATAGCCCACTGTGCAGAGCCTGCATGGAGGGGGACGAGACAGCAGCTCACGTGCTTCTACACTACCCAGACAACATACAGGGCAAAGTACTTAGGTAACCCAGGTACTCTCCGCGAGATCGTCAGCAACACCAAGGAGCTGCTGACCTTTCTCGGGGAGCTGGGGTGGTTGGAGTAATGTTCGTAAACCCGTACGCAAAATACGCGCTTTAGACGTGGAGTTGCGGAAACCAGCCCGCTATACAATATACAATCCAGTTACGACTGGAAGCCAACCAAGAACTTGATTGGAAAAGGCCATGGCGTTCATTAAGTCATCAACAGTGTAAAGATAGTAAGTACACAAATCTATGTGTGCATGTGTTGGTAATTCTTCTCCATACGACTCAAAGAGATTTTGATGAAATTTTTTTAGAGTCACCTGGATGGTTCTTATCTATACTTGGACAGGCTAGATGGCACTGTTGTCAATATCTAGAAAATATTGGGACGTGACAAGGTATTTCTGGCTTACTGAAAGTAATAATTATACAATGTATACATACCTTATCTTGCTGGGCTACCACCATCCTGTTCATCTCTTCGATCTTGATTTTAGTCTCGGCTTCAATCTTACTGGCGACACCTTCCCGGGAGCCCATGTGCTGGAGAAAAAACATGGTTTGGTTAATAGAAGGCCAAGAATCATCACTTTTTGATTGTCGAACCACATAAAACAGTCACTTAAAACGCCGACTCTTCGTCCCTGCCTAGTGTTTGAATTGAGAAGAGATGGTACTGAGTCCCCAGCAACACACACGGAGGAAGGAAGGAGAGTTGCTATAAAACTGTTATTTATTTATTAAGTGAGGCACACCAACGACATATTTACAATAATTTTCACATAAGATAACAAGTCTCAGATGCTGTGTAAATACATCACTTACAGGCATGCACAACATTCATATTAAAGGGTAAGCAATTATTCTAAAAACATTCATTAGACATATCAAATATAAAATTACATCTTATATTACATTATAGAATAGATTATAAAGAAACAAAACAAGTACAGTATTCAATCAATGGGGATGGACACTGTAGAACTAATGGCGCTACCATAGCTGGTTCCAAGCATCGTCATTGGTTGAAAATCTGGTAATGTCATTTTATACTTCATAATAGCTCGACCTCATTGGTCAGATTGAGAACCAGCTATAGTGGTGCCATCTACAATTAGCTTTTAACGGGCTTCCCCATTGTTCAATGTCAAAAAAGAAACAAGAAACTGTTTCACAGCTATTACACACTTTTATAAAAAAAACATGTTAAGTTAGTGCCTAACAACCAAACTGTCTCAAATTTCTAGGTAGATAACGATTATAATCTAACAGCTGCGATTCTGCTTGACAACTTGGAGGAAAATTGATAAAATCAATCATTTTGCTACATAAATATTCTTCTTCCTCATTTCCTCATGACTAAGGGGCGTGACCACATGAGGTCGTCGCCTTCTCCACCAACGCTCTACATGCTGGACGGTTTTCAGCCATGCAGACAGATGCCTGGAAATTCCCTTTGCAGACTTCCTTCACCGCATCTGTCCATCGGGTTGGTGATGTTCCACAGCCCCTTTTTCCTTCCACATTACCAGCCACAATAAGCTTCTCCAAGCTATCAGGCTCCTTTCTTGCCACATGTCCAAAGTACATAAATATACATTACATATTATACATTTTTTGCAGGTATGCTGGAAGAGATTTCTTTAGAAATACGCATCACCTTTGTACCTATTTTCTGTTCCTTTCTTTATCTCTGTATTAAGTGTGTACCCAACTAAATAAAATCTTAACTCAATTCTTTTCAAGTATACACCCAGTTTTTAATTTGATTATTTGATTAAAGCACCACTTAAACTGTTATTAAAGTGTCACCATATATTTAAGTAATGTAGCATTGTCAAATATAAAATTTAAAACTTATGTAAAGTCAATAAGTTCAAAATTTCTATTACTCAATTCAGCAACCAGCAAATAAATATGTCCAATATGCAGGATGGAAGGGACATCAACAAACAGACAGTTATTAACAGGTATTCAATACTTCATTCAGAACCCACCAAGTAAATTTTCATTGATAATTTAAAAAAACAGGTGTTTCATACCTACACGGTTAAAAATGTATCATGCGGCTGTTATTTTTAAATTACCAATGAAAAAATTCTATTTGGGGGGGAGGGGGGTTTGGAATGATGTATTGAATATGTGGTAATCATTTGTGCCTCCATGTCTCTTCCAGTTTGTTTTATCAAACACTATTTAAAAGTTACAACTACAATCCCATGGCCTTCATCATCGTATTAACATAATAACCTGACCAGAACCATAGAGAATTTTAAGAGTTTTTACATTTGATGCCTTACCTTTGCCTCAAAATCTTGGAACAGACTCTCGCGTTCATTTTTGTACTTTTCAACCTCCTCCTGGGCCTCTTCCTTGGCCTGCTTAAGGCGTCTTGCTTTCCCTGAAACACAAAATCATCAAATTAAACTATGCTATACAGCCGATGGATGTATGGAAAATGACCTTTAAGTTGATTTTATGTAGCAAAATATTTAACTTTCATTTTCTTAACACTGGCAAAATTAGATCAGCTGATGATATGAAGACAGATCACTGTATACTTGCCATCAGCTGATAACTTTTAGGACATAATGTTGTAAAACAGGAACTAGAAAACAGTGTGACTCTCTTAAGCCGGTTATGTCAAGGTTTTGGAAACTTACTCATCTTCTATTAAAAAAATATGGTGTTTCCATACATTAGCTTAACAATACATTGTTAAGCTTTTAAACAATCATGAAAGACTATCATCGTTAAACAACAAGAACAACGTTACAAGAACATTAAAGTAACAACTTCAAACTCTTTTTAAGTATAACTTGAAGTCCAAACTGCCACAACACCAACAATTTCGACTTACATAAATCTGCCTACACATCTTCAAGGAACGTGATGATGTCATAGGAACTATAGGAGGAAGCCTGGATAATTACATGATACAAATGAATAAGATTGAATGAAGGAAAAATCATGAAAGAATCTTTAGTTTTCTGCTTCATTGTCCTTCAAGATTCAGATGTTTGTCGATTAAGAAAAATGGTAGGTACGTATATGCACAATCTTTCATTAATTAAGGACAATGATTTACAGAAACTACAGCACTATCCTTGGTATCGACGTAAGACTCAAAATTTGGTCTTAGGGGCAAAGCCTGCTTCTAAAAAGACAATAAGAGCACAGAGATGCTGTTATCAATCGATTCAGTCATCAATCCGCGGGTGGACGGCAAAAATCATGTGATCACGCCCTGAACAAAAACTCTCTACTTGTAAAACGTGATTACAACAAAATTCCTCCTATTAGAACCTTGTTTGAGCAGGAGAACAATAATTATTGATGATAGCAACTTGGCATAACCACTTTTTAAGATGGAAAGGTACAAACAAGGCCAAAATTCTAGAATACGTAGTACCTATATTATGTACTTTAATTAAAAATAAACTTACGCTTCCTCGCTTCTGCGACCTTTTCGGCAGCGCGCTTTTCAGCCGCCAACAATTGCTGGATTCCCTGTGTCTGACTCGCCATTTCTGATACACACAAAAACTATGTCGAGCGAGAATCAGGACCAAGACACAAATCAATAGGCGCAGCGGAGTAGCTGGTCGTCACGAAAGTCATATGATTACTTTAGTTCCACCATGTTGTCACGATTGGCGCTGTCAGCGACTCGTGCTTTTGTACTTCTGCGCCGAACGGAACTGTATGTTTTCGATGACTAGAAATGTTTGGAGGGGAAGTATATCTATAATATTTTTTTATTCCCAGAATGCTTATTATTAATTGTTTGAAAAATAATCATGCAGGCCTAGATGAAATGTTCTAATACAAAATGTATAAAATTTTAAAATATTTTTAAACACCAATAACGTAAGATGAAACGTTTATGACGTGTTAGTAGTTTAAGTACTTGGTTATAAACTAGATGGCGGTGTTAAGCAAAAAATGGTGTTTAGTTGGTATTTTGTTGGACCTCAAAATTATTGTTGAAGTCTACTGATGAATAGATTTTTACTAAATTAAAAGTAAACTAATGAACAGAAAACTTATTACATAATACAAAGTTGTCTATACTAAATCGCGTCTGTTTTGTCTGTGGTAAGACATTGACATAACACGGCGCGGCAAATTCAAATGTGTCAACTTTACGTAGTACCCAGCTGTCATCGTAATTTTTACTATTCTTCACATTTTACACGTTAAACAAACAGTTAATTTCATTATTGAGGTTAAAATTGTCATAACCTTAAGAAACACCTAAACTTTGCCCCCACCCATATAAAATAGATATAACAACAAATATAATTAATACGAATATAGAAATTCGTGTCAATAACAAGTTCAGCGCTTTGCTGCCAGCTCTGTCTCTCTTTACACACCGCGCTCGAGCGAAACAAAACATCAATTTCGTGCGAGTGCAAACGAGCAACGTTTCACAAAATCGCATTGCGTATCGTACATCGATGTATAGGTTGGCACGTCATTTGTGAACCGCGGTGGCAGAGCAGTGATGAATGCCGAATAAACACGGGTTATTTGCATAGATCATCATCAAAGTACAGAGTCCGCACCCCCCGCGTTAGGTACGTCACTGTTTTCTTTATCATTTCGGAGGCAAACTTAACGTAGTATGGCCGTGGTCTGGAAGTATTCACAGTTTTACTTCCACAAAGAATACGCGATAAACATTGCGCAGAGCGAATTAAGAAAGACATTTTTAAATAAATTCTTTACGCGAGTGAGATTGTTGACAAAGTGTTATACCTTGGAATTATTATAACGCTAGAACAACTCGACTTCTTTTAAAGTCTTATTTTATTCGGTTTTCTTCAATATTTTTGTCAAAATGTGGTTAGTTAGCCAGCCGAATTCTGTGATTTTAGAAGTCAAAGTGGAACCCAATGCAATTGGACAGGACTGCCTTGAAAAGGTAAGAAATGCTGAGAATGCATCATAATCGTAGCTATTACAACATAATATTTCGGTTTTCTTTACTTTGAAACGTTTATTTTTGCAGAATTTCATTTGTTTACAAAGTAAACTAGAACTTTTTCTTCATTGTTTACATTACGATTTCAGGTTCTGAACAAAGAAATAGCAATTAATGACTGATATAAGCTAAGAAACGCCAAAATTGTAATATGAACAGCATGTTTTGCAGACGTAACGTTATTGTTTTAACATATGGCTGTATTACCCGACTTTAATAACTCCTATTATATCCTTATAATATCAATACGATTGGTTAACTAATTCAACATTCATATTTTAACAAAAGCATTGTTCGAGACACGTTTGCTCGCCGACGGCGACGTCAGTTTACCTTGCGCCTTGCGGACTTTGGACCCGGCAAATGGCATTCTACTACACGTTTTACCTTCGTGATAGCGACGAATAAACGCTTTCATTCCTATATTATTATCGTTTATTTCAAAAGTCACAATGTGTTAAGGTGGTCATGGTTTATTAGAAATCATTTTTATTCGTTTACATGTTTTTTTTTAAATCTTTTGTTCTATTTGTCGCCAGAAAGTTTGTTTCTTTTCGCTTACTACTAGCTGGTTTCAAGCCAATAAATTTTGATGCCTTTTAAATTTAGGGATAGCCTTAAAACTACCTATTGAATATTTTGGTGATTCAACAAAGGCAAAGGAAATCTGCCAAATGCTGCAATAGAGCATAGCAACAACCTAAAAACAGACTTGTAACACTAAGTACCTATCGATTGCACAAACTGATTTTATGTCTATGTCAGAGGCTGGAACTAATAGGCTTTTGTTCATAATGTCGATGACAATATATATTCCAGTAACTAGGTACCAGTATGTAGGTAGGACTATTGTGACTTAGGTACGAGTCCAATTTTACGCCTTCTCGATAAATAATTTGCAATTTAAACTGAGTAAGTATCCAAAACTTCACGTGATTACTGTTGACTTAGCATGTTAGGATATAGGTACAACGTGCAAATAAATCCATTATAGCTTCGATGAATATGTATAAATAATACATAGATAGATAGCACACATACTCTGCCATCCACTTGTGAGCCCCGTCACGTAAGAAACTTACTCATACTTATTAATATAACAGTGTACATGGTAAGAGCACTGACCTACAAATACTACAATAAGTAACATTAATAACGTCATCGTGCCGTAAATTACAAACTGCTACTGAAATTCCCTGTAGGTAAAAAAACCCTAAAAAACTAAACCATTTACCCATTTTGAACAGTCAGTCATTACAAAATAATCAACGCGTGGTAACAAATACAATCATTAAATATCATGGTACATACTTTGTCAATTATCATACGTATACTTAGATATTATGTACTCACACTAAAAGCTAATTCTACATGCAATTTCCGTTTTTTTATAACGAAACAAAGCAATCTTGCAAAGCCTCATGTTAAAATAGATCGGACGCGATAACTGTACACCTACAGGCAAGATAAACCAGCGATGAAGTAAAAATGGTGACTCAATCAAAATACATCTCCAAACAAATCATGTAGTCGTTACACGACGTTCACGCGGGCCGCGGGCCGCGGTAACACCGGTGATTGTGGGCTCGAGTCCAAAGTCCACTGTTTGAACAACAGCTGTGAACTCTCTACCGTGCGCAACGCACGTGCACGGAGCGTGATCACAACCTGAAAACTGAATCTCGACTTTGTTGCTTGTGACAAGAGTCTTTTTTTCAGTGCACCTCGTTTAATTCTGACGTGATGAATTAGATTCTGCTTTTAAAGTTGATTTTAATCTGTGAACCTTTGGACTCTCAATGTAGAGGGTATTGTGTGTGTAAATTGTCCAGACTAGGGGTCAATTGCACAGATCAAATAACTGAAAATGCTCAACCATTTTATAAAGTTTTTCTTGCAAAGACTTTAGCAATAGAGTCGTTTATAAATAGAAAATATCTAATGAACACAACAAGTAATACATGAATCACAGTAAACCAATACTACCTAATTAGCAATTTCAAAACTTGCAGTACAATTTAATTTTCAACAATAATCAAGTCAAACTGAACTAAACTTTATAAATTCCGTACTAAAGTATGAAACTCCCTGAAAGATGAAAAGCACCGTACGGCAGAATCATCGGGTACAAAATCCAACGGTTATATTTAACTTTGTCTTACCACGTGGTGGCTTATTATTACTCAAGAAAGAGGTTAATTGGATGATCTGTTATTTTTTTAATCTACTTTCGAGTTTATATTAGTTTATTTAAGGATTTGAAAGGATATTTAATGTATTTTATAGGTTGATTCATTTCAGATAGGGTTTATCATCAGCCTAGCATTCAGCTAACAAACAAGAAATGAAGAAACAGCGCTTATGATAAGTGGACCTCAATATTAAAGCTGTACGCCAAACAAGATCAAGATTACTTTTTGTAGGTTTACTTATATCATTATTGTTGGATATTGTTCTAATGAGTGCACTTCAAGGCAAAAAACATAAATCTTAAGATTCGTTATAAAAACTACTCAAAGTTGCAACATGCTAACAAGGCAATACCTATAGATTACGATCACAATGGAGTTTGTCTTGCCATCCAAAAAATTAAAAGTGGCGATTTTCCTGCAGGTGCAGACCATAATTAAAAGCAAATATATTATTCGTCGTCGCCGGAAAAACAATTGTGTTCGGAAAAATTTACATAGGAATTCTGTTTTGGTATACACTCACGTTTTGAAACTCGTGTCTTCTGATCGCCTAATTACTTCCAACAATAATATGCATCATCATAAACTGAATGGATATTCATTCGATAGCAGCGGAATATTCCAATAGTCTTTGGATTAAAAAATTAAGCGAAACAGTTTTTCGCAGTACAATCCAACTAGTGACCGTAAAAACTATGTTCTAAGCTAAATTGCTGATTCCTAGAAATTGGGTTAACAAAGAACAATTAAGTAACTTGTGAAGACGTTAATGATGGTAAATCTTTTGACCTAGCAACATTGCAAAATTTGTACTTCGCACCCAATTTGGCCTACTTAGCTTTAACGACTAATTTCAACCAACGATTCAGACCAAATAGTTGGCGCAAACGTTTTGCTTCCAATGTTGAACTTTCCAATTGGTACGGTGGACTTTGTTCCCTGACGTCATCAACGGCCTCCGTTGTGTAACAGTCTCATTGTTTGTCACAATATCCTCTTGTAGTTTGTTTCCCTGGTTATGTTATCGGTTTACCTATATCGTGAACAATAAGGACTGTTCGTGAGTTATTTCTATTATCATCGGATTCTTGTTCTGCTGTCCTGCTTTCACTTGAATCATGGACAAAAAAACGCTTTCATAAGACTCTAATCTTGTTTAATGGAAGAAATTATAGTCTCCAATATTTCCAGAAGTGTTGGTTTTTTTGTATTGGGTAGAATTTTGTCTTTTGACAAACCGAATGAAGTCATCCTCTCATTACCAAGTCTGTAAATCTTTATTTGGCTCCAAAATTGTTATTTAAACACATACAATATCTCTCAAGTCTGAATTGGCATTCTGTTCTTCATTGTTTAGAAAGTAATGTATTCCAATAATTCAATTATTACTAGCGTGTATCTTTGTTCAACTACAAAGGTATGATTAATTGTCCCGAGACGAACACAGAGCGAACATTGTAATCCAAAACAATGGTCCATAGTCCGATGTGCCGTGACTCTTTTATTAAATGGGATACTTACATTTTAGACATCCAGATACGCAAATACAGTCTTGAAATCAACAAAATCCAATGCTTGTCAATTCCACAAACAAAAGTTTTTATCAGAACTGGACTAAAAACATTTGCCACATCTGTTTGCAATCGTTTGTTTAGTCCAGACTCCAGATGTGGCAAGGATACATGATACATTACTCAACCCATGTACAACATCTGCTAAAAACCCATTACAAGATACAGGCGACATTGATGGTACTGAACGGTTAGAAGCCTCTTGAGATGCAATTGAACATTGCTCCAAAGTTGAAAGTAGAACACCTATCGGGATTTCAGGATGAATCACAAATGCAAAATGTTCTCCTTTCAAGAAGCCATTTCTGACAACCTGAAAGTAAATCCACTTAAGAGCATTATTAGCACCGGCAAAAATAAGGCCGTTCGACTAAGCGAAGATAATAGCAATGTGAGCCAAGGCTTACAATCACGGCGGTGTAACGTGCACCCGTTTGCTGCCACGATGTTAATTACCTGACCTTAAGAATTAATAAATGTAGCTGGATTCCAGGTTCTAAGGTATAGGAAAATTACTTGATGGTAATAAAAAAATTGGAATTGCAAACGTGGGATTTGTAGCTGACAATGTAGCTATTGATGAATTAATACAAGGTGGAGATTATTTGGTCAATATAGTATGCGGAATACTCAATATTATGAAGAAACTTGTACTCGTGTTAGTTGTTATGAGGCTTCTCTAAGATACTGAAGTAGCAAACCATAAGATGTTTAATGTCAAAGAATCTTTACGTGACACAAATAAGTTAAAAGTCATGCTTGTTAATACTCAAGTACAATATCCAATTATATCATAATTATGGATATAGACTAGGTGAAATGTATTCAGCACAGGATTGATAACGAAATGCAACGATTTAATCTAAATGGATCGATCCATTTCACTGATACTTTGATGTTTTTGAAAACAAAATAGCTTTGACTGATTAGAGCGGTATAATCAGTGCGTATTAAGTTTCTTAGTACTTACGGGGGAATAGAAAAACATCGTTCGATTTTAAGTCGGTAATCGGTAGTCGGTAATCTATGTACGCACTTTTTAAAAATTCTACTTACCTATCTAACTACATTGGGTGTGGTAGTGTTACTCCTGTAATCAATCAAAAATTCGAATAATACGTCATTTTAATCCGATTAAAATTCAATAGGTAAGTTACTCCAAACTTTATTAACCGATTTCCCTATAATCGTATAAATATGCCAAAGTAGGTGGTAGGTGGTGGTGGTGGTGCTGAAGGTGACTCGTGGGAAATCCCTTCACCGACCGAAAAATTCAAAGTAAATGTGATGACGTGCGTACTTCAGATTGTTTAAATATTTCCTGGTCAAAGTTCTCTTCGATTGATCATTATCTTCATCAAGCAATTTCTCAGGATTTTTACCAGTTTTAATGATAGTAGGATAGTGATTAAATAGATCCAGTTTGCAAATGACAATGCGTGACAGTCCTACTTGATTGAGCTAATTATAGCAGTACCTACTTATGCTAAGCACGCAACAGAGCATAAATTATCATTGAAAATAACAATGCATTTAATATAGTAATAACATGCCCATTTGTGTCATCAAAACATGTTGGTAATGGTATTCTAAATAGGTATCCCTTCACCACATATCACTTACCTTATCATTTCTAAACAAAACTTGACAGTTTATATATAATATTGGCATATTATTGCCGTCATTAATAATAAGTAAGTAACTAAGAGATAATAAATGTCACTAAACATGAAACAATTTACTTTGAACCCTGATAGCCTTACTTCCGAAGATCACTGACAAGGTAGCTGGAAAACTATAAGTACCTAGTGCAGATAAAGTTTGCAGGCCTGATGTGTAACGTTTTTTATATCGATTACATGTTACAGATAACGTTTGGTAGAGATAAAAGAGATCAAAAGGGTATCGCAATTAGCATGACTCTCAAAGATATATTGATATAATGATATTTTTTTGAAATTTCGTCACTAATTTTTTTGATAATTGACTGCTTAGCGCGACATTTAAGTTACATAAGTAACACTTTAAGATAAGGAACACGTTTTGAATCATTAAAAAACAAGTTTAAAAATAAAAAACAAGAATTTTTCGGTATTTACGTAACATTATCCTCCAAGCCTTCTTCAGTACAATTGTAACTTCATTTTCAGCTTTCCTTCCTAGCTCTACTCCATAGTCCAGTTTACCACCCATATACGAGATTCTCTAACGGACTGCCCTACCCGACCATGACTCAAGGATTCACGTCTATCTATTTATACTATCAGTACTATGATGATAGATTTGACTGTATTATCAGTTCGACCTTACAAATCATATGAATTTTCCACGATTGTACTATTATATCAGGGTGTTTCCACTGAATTATGTGTAGATTCAAGGATAAGATATCCTACAAACTCTTCGTACTTGCTCGGTGTTGATTAAACTTACACATAGTATTTTTGTTTGTTTGCATTACAATATCCGTCTCCAACACTTTCCAATGTCTCCCAAATGACTTCTAAATAAAACTGGTTTTGGGTGTTGATAGGTGAATCTAACGGCGTAGTTTGGATAACCTTCAAAAGTTATTGCAATTTAAATGTGGTCACTTCGTTTTATAAACATTATTCAAGCCTGCCCGAACGCAGGTTTTGATCGGACGTAATAGACGCGATCATTTTCCAAATTCATTTTGTTTTGATGGATAAAGATTGTCCTTGATTTAAATTCCAGAAATTCAAATGTCAACGGTACAAAACTACGATGAAATTAATCAAATAATCACACATTATATCGTTCAAGAGATTCAAAATCAACCAAATTCGTAGAAAAGACGAAACCGTTGATAGGGTTGTGGTAATTTCCAAAGATAGCTTGGTTTTATAACAGCCAGCAGCTAATTTATTCACGTCTGATCTTTATCTGCGCCTGGATACTAGCACTAATGCGTAATTTATAACACCCCTTATTAAAAACTAATCCGATCATAATCAGTCTGTACTCTGTACACACTTAATCGTCGTATCAATAAAATTATCGTTCATTGCTTGTCCTGATAAAAACCGGATCTTATGCCTATATGTACATATAATTACAAAGTCATTTTAATGTCATGACTTTAGAGACCAAAGGTTTCATCAGATACCTTATCAAATGCACTCACAAAAAATTAAGTGTTCACTGAACTCGTCAAAAAATAGGATATGATAACCTAGAATTCGAAAGATTATTTTAGAAGGACTTTGTAAAGATTTTACAAAAGCCTGTAATAATGTTGTATACTTAAAATGTTGTATTCGTTTGAGAGCACGTGGTGGTCGCGTGCAGTTTCTACCTCGGTTACGTCCGTAGGCGAACCGGTAAGCTAGTGGGGAGTGCATACGTGATCGTCACTGCGTACAACTGATGCTACTTAGCAGGGTTACGCTAGGCGCAGTACTGAGACCGCTATTGTTCATATTGTAATGTTAATTGCTTGGCCTTTTCTGTAAACTGGAATGGTGATGTCAAAGGACACACGCGGCAATGTTTGAAGTACATCATAAATGATTGAACCATTGTCAATAAAGAAAAGTAGAGGAAAACACACCGGCGTTAAAAGTATGTCAAGTCTTTCAGTACTTTACAAGTCCAAATTTTGGCAAGTACCCATGTGCAAATTGGGGCGACTATCACGCGAAAACGGCGTGAACCGAACTAACAGATGTAGAAGAACGAATTTCACAATACTTTAACTGCATCAATTAAACAAAATGTAGTGTTACAACCTCATTGGAAAAGTTCAAAAGGCGCAACGTGGTTGCCGCCAAGTGGGTCGGCCACTTGAATTCGGCTGTCTAAATGTTTACCGAAGAAAGTATGTAGTTGTAATAAAATTATATTTAACCACCGGAGCTTAGGATTAGGACACGAAAGTTAATTTTGCCAAGGTATTTTAACAGTATAATTTTTTTATTCGGTGGTTATCATTTCGTGGTTGCCAAATTAATCCTATCACAGCCCGGTTTAACTAGAACAAATTAAAAATCATTTTCCGTAGAACGAAAATATTTTCTGCTTTCCTAACCGTTTCCTTGTAAATTATTACAACGCAAAATTATGGTAATTAAAATATGGTTATACTGAAGCTGTTTTTTATTAAATCGCTGCTGCCTCAAGCTAACAAGAACCAATTTGGCTTACGGGTGGTTGCGTGTCAAAACACGCAAGGCCAGAAAGAGCCAGTATCCTAGCTGGAATCTTGATTGGAGCAAGTCTGCATCATCAATTCTTCGAATTCTGAAGGATCTTCGGAACACTTCGGTAATTTATTTTAAAGAGAAGCTAATGATGATCGCGCCAATTAGTTTTCAATATGTAGCCACGCCCAAGTTTTTTTCTTTACAACCCGTGAAGTCGTCACGTGCTTAAAAATATACACTCATTACGATAATGACGTCTGCACCGTTTAGTCTTTCACCATTTGTTTCAGAAACAGTAGCTATGAATAATTACCGTTTCAATAGATCATCAGAAAGTTATTAGTATTTTCAGAACAGGTTTTTGTGCGAAACATGCATTTGTGTTGTGATGAGCTCTATTGTCAATTGCAGTTATGAAAATGAACATATACTAATAACAATACTTGATTTCAAGTGCACTAAAATCTTAGTGTTTAGAAGATTTATTTAGTGGGCCATATTTACTTTCGATAGTGACCGTAAAATACCTTTTCTACTATAGGATTGCTAAATATGTGGCGGTGTTATTGCATCACGTATTGGCAATGCAATCTGCACGTATTCTCATGCATTTTATATGCCAAAATAATTTTTGATATTCCTAGAAGACCCAGATATATCGAATATATCTTATGTTTTTTTTTAATCTTTGATCGCTAAAGACAAGCGCCAGATTGTAAAAAACGTATCTTCTTCATAGTGACATAATCCGATGTGTTGAGTCTATTTGCACGAGCCAGTCATTCAAAACCTTGTGCTGAATTTCAGGAACAACGCGAGACTAAAGTACAATCAGTACAATGTTGTAGCGTCTCGTTTTTGGTTACGTGGGAGATCCCACGAATCGTCTGTGTTCACGCTCAGGCCGCGTGCTTCGTTGGAAACCGTCCAAACTTTCTGGTAAACTCAGTGATTGAACTTGAGATCTGTTCTCAGTTTATGTTGTATGTGGAAAAATATTTACACAATGATTCTTTAATTGACTTGCGGGATTGGAAGGTGAGTGGTGATCGAATGGATACGGATAGCCTGCATTTTAGGGAAGATTTTCCTCGTAGGTTAATAGAAGCAAAAGTTCATGAATCTCATTTATTATTTTAATGAATTTGGCAAATAAAGCAACACGTTTACTGTCTCAGCATTCTTGTTTTACGACCATTTCTCTAAATCATTAGTTAAACAACTTCAATATATTCCACCGTAGTAACAGCCCGTGTGGGTTACAGTTTCGTATCAATGAAACACAATTTTAAAAATAAAACTCCACTGACAGGGATTCGAAAAATATTTGCACTTTGGCGACACTCCAAAAAAATTTTCCCTATTCGGTGTTGCCCGTAGTCAGATTTAACCTTCTATTTATGATGATACAAGGCTGTGTGCTGTTCGAAAGGTCAAATAAGTTTTTAGGTAAATAACGAATCGTTTTGCTTGGTTTCATATTCAAGCCAGATACCGATATGGTTAGTAATTGTTTAGAAATTAGTAAAATTGACAATCGATGTTGAACTCCCTATTTTGAAAACAAGAGACTAGGAAACACGTGTATTAAAAATACTTAAACATTGGTCACATTCAACCTACTTTCTGCTCGTCCGAAGAACATTTTCTGTGTCAAATTACGTCAAACTTTAATTGCGTCTTCCCACTTTTCAGAGAATTTCCAAACACCCTTATCTCATACTCTAACATCTTCGCAAAAGTATAATTGTTTGAACACTTCAGTGAAGGTGACCCGAATTGTAGAACCGTCAGTCTTTGTAGCATCTATCTAATGTACCATGACGAGTACCTAGCAACCGGTTGTGGCCCGTTCAAAGGTCCGACTTTAACTGCTCTAACCGCCATCAGGGGCACCTCAAGAGGCAAAATGGACGCTAGTACTATTAAGGATATGTTAAAAAGTTTTTATGTAGAAGTGACTAATAATTACTACCCGGCTTGTTTGACAAGATAATGGCTTTTGGTAAAAACCCATAATCTTTAGCAGTAGCTGTAGCTAAGTGCGAAATTCGCGATTCGCACATTAGCTTAGGTTAGGTAAGATCTAAAATACGCAAAAGCAGTGTTATGTTATGTTATGTTCTTATAGATAAATAAATCCAATGAACGATCGAAACGGTAGTATCTTGCTTTGCAAAATTTTCGCAACTTCACTTTTTATCGCTCGTTGAGTCGTTGCTACCCGCTTTATATTGATAACCTCTATCTTGTGACGTCACATCAACAGGGATTATGCATCAGCGAAAATAAATAGAAATGGAGGTATTTTGGTTTAATCTTAGATTATTGAACTAGGTAGGTCTTTTAGGAGTGCGTTGTGCGCAGTTACTATATCAATGTCGAATGAAATTTTCATTCGAAACTCACATTGTTTTCATATAAGTATTGAGTTCTAAAATCTTTTTTGATTTTATGCAAAATGTCTTTAAACATTTTTCTGAGTTTACAGCAATCCTTTGTTTCTCTGTTTTATTATTGATAGTCTATTTTTACATTTATTTCGATGTTTGTCTTACACAGCGATATACTTTACACATATTTGCGTAAACAAGATAAAATATATCTTGTGCTGATTCTTTTATTACCTACCTGTTTTCATGATGGCAAGGTTCTGAAGCTATCATAATTTAAGCAAAATTATAATTTCAATGTAAAATAACTGTCCGCCGCCAAATTCAAAATAGGGTTTAAACTGGAGTATTAAGGAAACGATAATAAGTTCTTTGTTATCTGTTACTCCCAATTCGCAATGGCGACAATTCTGTTTCTACTTGCGAATGTACGAGTAATAATCAGGTTTGAATCTTATAATAAAAATAACAACGTACTTATAATATGTAGGAAGCCGTGTCATGGAACCGGTGTCAGGTAATAGAATAAAGAAGGTGACTTCAAGAATCAAGATGGCCGTCGTTTTTTGCGCGCGAAAACACGTCGCCGTAGAGGACGGCTATAAAATGCGTAATCTATGCACGCCCGCGCCGGCGCTTATTACTATGTAAATGGTGAAGTAAAGTCGGTAAACGGTCTGGCTCGGACTTACTTTGTGTTTTGAGCTCATAAATTTACTTGTAGATAACGCTGTCCAGGTGTTTTTCAGCACCTATAAGATATTTTTTCATATCAGGCTCCTGAGGTACCGAACATGCCTCAGAATAAGAACAAAGCTTAATACTATCGGAACTTAGATCTTCAACAGTTCCACGATTAGCTGGAGTTGAAAATTCCCACGATGTGTACGGTTAACTCATAGATGTCGAGATTTTGCATAAGTATCACTAATTCACTAGGTAGCACTGAATGGAACTGACTGCTAAATCATTTACCTACACTCCTTCCTAACTTTAGGAGTACTGAAAGTACTAGGTTCGCACGACGACCTATCAAGCCATGAAAACCGCTAATTCCTAATTGTACGAGGAGCTCATACAAAGCGAGGTCGGGTTATTTTGGATGTATAGCTTGAGGTATCACCGTGTGTACGACCAATCGTTCAACAAATTACCTGTTGAATATGCCAAACATAAAAAAATTATAAGTAAACAAAGAAAAACAGAACATGTCTGGCTAAATAACACAAAATAAAGTATTGGCGCCAATGCAGTATTTTTTCTTGCTTTACGTCTGTTTAAAATGCATGTTGATCATCACAGCTAAAAATAATATGCAGCCACGTATTAAAAGTGACCCTTTAACATTGAAATCAAAAAGTTCGTTTTGCTAATATAGTGTTTTCGTGTAAATCCGGGTATGGTAATGTATTATTAAAAAGGCAAATATAAAAATTCTTTCACAGACGACGAATCTAACATGAACCTTCTAATTCCTAAAATATACTGTGATTAGTAAGAATAAGAAATATATAGCAATACAGACATGAAACTACAAGATAACCCACCCATAAAGTCTCGCAAAACGTAGGCAAGAGTTATCGTAAAAAAATAGTTGATTTAGATGACTTGAAACACAATCAGATTTGCTTTCATCCCACCAACTTTAAAGATTTGTTAAGGATGGCAAGCTGCCAATATCCCTTCGGCTAATACATGTGACAAATGTACACGTGATATAGCTGTGCAGGTATGTACAGCAGTGAAAGTAAGTACCTATCATTATAATGCGTTCAGTACATTTTGAATGATGGTACAGGAAGTCTGATTTCACCTGCAGTTACTGCGGCTAGAATTACTTTACCAACAACTTAGAATTTGTAAGTCTGCATTGCTGCAAGAGTGGAATCATCATCAACGGATTTAACGTCCTTTGTTTAAGATGAGTCTTCAGTCGTAACTTCTTTGCTCATTACAATTATTTTAATCTCCTCGCAGCAGATGGGCTGCAAGGTTTCGAAAGTAACCAGTTGCGCGAAGGGATATTTTGGTAAGAGATTACGACTTAAGTACAAAACATGAACATTTAATACACAAAAGCGATAACAGTGTCAGGTTTATGTTGTTTTTTCCGTTAAAACCGGTTCGTGACTGAAATAACGCGCAGTATTTGGCATTTGTGTATTGATCACGCCTTTTATCGGTACGCAATACTGAATTGTTATGTTCAATCAGGTTCTATTGACCAAAACAAATGTTGGAACATAAAGATTTATGTGATTTCTGTTAAGGAAATCTATTAAGCACTTTGCATTTTTCTGCAGTGAGCCTTCCTGTTTACGCGGCAGCCGGATTGCTTTCTACCCACATGGGGCTTAACAATGATTCTGCGTTTGATAATGTTATGTGTTCTGGTTTAACTTCTTCAGAAAACACACCAACATCAACAGTCATCTTTGAAACTGTGCACATAGTTGCTGATGGACAGGTTCTTAACCTAAGCATCTAATTGACTCTCTTATGAAACCTTGGTATCATATCTGACTCACCTATGTATCTTCCTTATATTCTACACATACACGAATATAATGAGTGTCCTTTTAAAGGCCGGTTATCAATATTTACTGACGCCATGTATGAGCTAAGGCAGCATACAATGTACAAAATTAATTCACAGGTACACAGAGACTGTTTGTATTAGATGTTCTTGATGGTCGAAACAACTAGACTTTTCTGCCAGGTTGTTGCATAGTAACATGTTTATCGTCTCCTGCCCATTCTTGTCCAAAAACTCGTGGGAAACAGAACAGAATAAAAAATATATAAAACTTCCATCATTTCCATGACAATACAATTTTCTAGTGTCTTCTATCTTTGTAAGGATCGTGAAAGCTATGCTGTAGACAATTTTATAATGAATGTCCTTTTTTATACAGAATATTTTTAATTCCAACATATGCGTAAATGTGACAGCTTTGTGTGGGGTATTTACAAATTTATCAATGACACTAATCTTTTACTTAACGTCATTGATTGATGCAATAAACATTAACACCTAGGTTAAATTAATACCCTTCGTAAATCATTGATTACTATCAGTATTTTTGTTATTCATATGTAGTTTTATTGATGTAAGAAAGATAATAATTATCTTCGATTGCAAGGATTAACATGTTTTTCAAAAGATTATTTACATGCCTATAATGAAAACTACGCATCAGGGAGTTAGTAAAACATCGTAACAGTCATAATGATTTTCTGTTTGTCAAATTATTGTGGCACTCTGCAGCTATACTTCTTACACAATAGCCTATAATCGTACTAACCCATAGTCCTTGTATCAAAGTCCACAGAAATTTTGTAAGCAAAAATTTCTCACGTGATGCAAAAACAAATTATATTTCAGCAAAAAATCCTAATTGAATTGCTTCTTTTGCTGCCCCCCAACACATTGTTGAAAGTCTTTATTTGAGCAATGAAGAAACTTTTTGACAAATCTGATTTGAAACTAGTATTTGCATTTGCTTAGCAGTTCCAAGTGCAATTAGAATTTGATCAGGATCTCCAATGCTCATTAAATCTTCTGGATTATTGTACCTTACAAGAATTCTAATTTAATCATCCCTCGAACTCATTGCTTCTTTAGAACCATTATGGCTTCTTATAAACTTGTTTCTAAAATTCGATATTAGACTCCTAAAACAGATCCATGAATATTTCGTCCAGACGTTACAATCTGTACGTGGAAGTGTCCAAGGTTTCTATTGTCACCGTCGACCCTGTCTACTACCTATTTATGCTTATAGCCACACATTATTTTACTTTTGGTCTAATTTAACTATGTATTGTTTGTTACGAGTACCTACTTTGTCTAAGTGGAACGGTGTCTATTGTGCTGGCTTTGGTGGTCACTTCTATTTCTATACAATCTGCTACATCTAGCGTTTGGTTAATTAAGCGTATCCGGAGTTTGTTTATTTTATCTTGTTCGCAGTTAAAATATCGTAGCAAGCAGCCTTTGAAGCCGATGTTTAGAATATTGCGAATCTCAGTACAATAGCTTTACTCATCGTCTTAATATATTATTGTCCAGTGTCCACTTAAAATAGTCTATATGCGTTTGTTTGCGGACTGCGTTGTCTAATGTCTTCCTCATTGCTTTGTTAAGTATTGCATAAACTTCTAGCTTTACAAGATAATAGACTTGTAAGTCTTCGACTACTTGCCCTTGCGTTTCATAATCCACGCTCACACTCATCACGTCATAATCTAACATGGCTCCGACCTTACTGGTAAAACTTGTCTACTTTATACACCACAGGATTTAGTACTTAAATGCTTTTTGTCTAAAGCTTAATTTACATTTCTAGATTACCTTGTTGGCATTTAGAAAAGAACCATAAATTAATTCCTATTTTATTACCACGTGTTTGATAATGTGTTTATACCTGTTTTTTCAAGTATTTTCGTGACATAATATCGTGCACTGTTTTCGAATGAATAACAAAGTAAACATGTTGGTTTTCCTTAAGATAAAAATATTTTCGGTGTTTTGTTAGGTTTTAACTTGAACTGTTTACTGCAAAACTATTCAAATATAAATAAACACATACTTACTCTCTTGACTTGCATTAAACATCGCTATAAATTCAACTATCCAAGCGTGCAAATGCTTTGAAAAAGGAAGTGTTACCACTTTACCAGACACTTCCGTCACATAAACTAAATGGTTATGAGCCTTACTGTTACTTTGATACGAAAATATAACAAACAAAACGTAAACCTTTGTTCTAAAACCAGCTTTACAGTTAAACGAAGGTCCGAGCCAACTTCATTACGAAATTTAAAAAAATAAGTGCTCTCGAGACTCGCTTCGGTCTCTCTCGACTCGACATTTGAACTTTCAAACTGATACGCTTTTTAACGACTTTCCTAATTTGAATTTTGACATATGCGTTTAGTTTTCGGATACTCTCACCGGATTTTGGATAGAAGTTCAAGTTTTCTTTTTATTGTGAACAAGTCATCCTTTCGCGAGGCTATAATTTAAAAAAGGGAATCTAATCTTGCGTAACTAGGAGTGGTTCTGAAGCGGGGCACGTGCGTTGTATCCTCGCAGGCCGTCGACCTCACAATGGTAATAACTGGTTGGGTTCAAGCCAGGTTTTCTTGAAAAAAAGTTGGCAGGACACGGCCCTATGTGAAATTGAGGTCATGACATTTTAAGCTGCGTCTGACATGAAAAGGTTTAACTTTAAAGGAGTGTGTATGTTTTGAGAAAGCCTATTATTTCTATGTAACCTTTGTTTCCCATAGGTACCTAGTGTAATCGGGCCTGAATACACGTAATTAATTACATACCCATAATACCCAACTATTAAAACATAATTTTGTCAACGGTATTTCCTCAAAGTCGTTCTGTGGCAACAAAACATTGAATTAAAGGGTGCCCAGTCAAAATTACACTGTTATTATTTGTCTTTCCTTATTAGCTGGATTTTTCCTTATAAAACCACTAATTAGGGAAATGAATACAAGAGAACCTATGATAGACTATAATTGTTTTAGGTAAGAGGAAACATATGTTTAGCTCGAAAGTTAGTCTTCCAAGAATACGAGTAAGCAGTTGATTTTGAGTGGCATTGACATTTTAGTCTGTAAGTATTTAAAAGCAGTCATTTAAAGTAAAAGCGACGATGACGATGAAAGGGCATTGGCCGCACATATATAGTATGTATGCCCATTAGGGAAGCTGGCATCCGAGATGTCAACTTGGGAACAAAGGCTCAAAACAGACTTGGTTGACGGCCAAGACGTATCAATATCAGAAACACTGGACGGCGAGTATTATGACTACGATAAGACTAATTGCCGGTGACATAATTACCAAATCTGTTTGGGAATTACGTTGCAGTTAACGGAGCTAATCGAGTTTTGGACTTGGACTTTGGGTTTTGGACTGCTGACTACTCTAACCAGACAGATGTAACAAAAGATAGACAAGACAAAGGACCTTGGCAGACAATGATGTTTGGGTAACAAAGGAAACACGTTTAGCCTAATCAAGATATAAACCTTAAATACACAGATTTGGATTACATTTTATATCACAGCACTTATGGAAGTTAATGGTGCACAATATGGCTGGTTAAAATACATCAAAAAACAGACATGCTACACCAGATGTCGCGAAATCTAAAGTTCCTGGATTATAACCGAATAACGATAGCGAAGCTGAAGTTCGAATCTTTGTTTGAAAACAATTTGATTGTTTGTTAGAAACGTGCCAATTTGCTGAAGAATATCCCCAATGCCACTCTTACGACTTTCTACAAGAAAACAAACAAGATTTACTGAAATAGGTCAGGTTAGAACGCTATTGAAGATGTAGTGCAAAATCAAAATCCTTTTTCTCTTGGCACTGTAGTCGAAACAAAAATAGAAGAGTAAAAACATTGAATCAGAAAACGACCAACCCAGATGTTTTCTTGCTGTCTCTTTCTAACGCCAATGCTGTCTCAACATAATCACGCACGGCCTGCGTGCGCGCAACGGTCGATCGGTCGGCCAACTGATCGAGCTCAGCGGCCAAACTTTCGTTTCTGAACCAAGCCAGTCGGCCGATTAATCGACTGAACAGATTAGCGTTCGTGTCCTGCCAAATATAATCTGTTTGCTTTCATAGAAATCCGTAATGCCCAGATAACTGGAGTGAGGTTGCTGGTTGATAATATTGGTATCTCGTCCTAAATAAGAAGACAATAACAATCTTTCTGCCTTTGTATCGACTACCGAAGCTACCTGTCTTTCCATTATCGATACCTTAACGATTGAAGAAAACGGGTTCTGATGGTACTCGCAAGAAACAACTTTAAAACCCAATAAGCATGCAGTTTCAAGTGATTCCCTCACACCTGCATACCTCCAGCCAGTTCTCTGAATACCAATCCAATGCCATTTTCTTCAGGATTAGTAACAATAGATTGTTTAATAATACATAAACTAAAGATTACGCGTTGTAGCACACGCATACATAGCGTCATCCATGACAGCTCGTGGCACAGAAAAGCATAGTTTCACCTACATTTCATGAGCACATCAATCCGCTCACACAGGTAGACCGTAGAAGCACTTAAATGAGCGTCTACAAAAATGATCCGCTGTTTTGAAAGGGAGAGGGTCCAAATAATACACATATGTACTAGGAGCACAGCGGTAGCAGGATACAATTAATGTGTTGCAGTCGTAGCGGAAATACTAACCATAACAGTTCCATAGTTTTATCAGTATTTTTATAAATATTCTAACATTCAACAGTATGCCCCTTACTTCTATCGTGTAAAGTTGATTTTTGGTTGGCGATGTATGAAAGAAAGGGCGCAAGCATTCGTTATCATTGCAAGAGGTTAATGCTCTTTTATTTTGATTCAACGAAATATTTGTGTTAAATGATAACAATAATGTTGTGTTCATAATTAATGATAAGTTAAGTAATATGTTTTGTTTGGCCAAATTTTGGAGAAGTTATAAGCACGTAGTAGCCGCCACGGAGTCTGTATTTTGTGCCCGGTTGATGACAATAGGCTCGCCCCCTCCTATTACATGGGGCTTAAACACAATTGGCGAAATGCTGGCTCACCGTTTGGGCATTACAAGCGTGATGTTGTGTTATAAGTAACCACCGAAGAGACTCGTATTAAATCACTTGTGAAAATTAGTAGGAGACTCGGACAGCCCAAAATTTTTCGTAATGTAAACCAAAGAGAAATGCTATCATATAATAAATACATAGAAGATTATACTTTGATTGAAAGCAAGTAAAACTCGAAGTCGGTCTGCAGTCGACAGCTGTGATGCATAAGATCAGACACTTGATACAGGCACCAAGGTTGAAAGAACTAACTAAATTGTCGGAAACTTGGGTATTGTGAGAACAGGAACTACTAAATCCGACAGTAGAATTATTCTTCTCCTATTTCTCTGAATATCGCCAGTTTGTCCAAAAATTTAAGATGAAGTGATAGGAGTTTGTTATGCTGGCTTGAATATGCCTTAGTCGTTCTTAACGGCTTTTAAAGGGGTGTATTATAATCTATTTCATGGGAACAGCTACCATAGAATACCGCTAACTATACCTTACTATTACGGTCTCCTCATACTGTTATTTTTCCACAAGAACACTGCCAGTATAAACACAGAAATGAGGTCTTATTCAATAGCTAAATATCTAGAATATTAAAACGTGTCTTCATTAAATTAAAGTCAAAGTAAATAATAAAGGTATGAAGAAAAACGTGAGTCATTGTTATGCGAATATTTAACATTCGTGTTATTTAAATGTGTGGAAATAAGTTTTATATATCCATTGTTATATATTATAGTGTACCTAGAATAGGTTTTAATTGGTTCCTGAATTGAATATGTAACTAATAGGGCGTGGTTAATGTAATCGTTTAATTACAGGCACTGGACTTCGGACTTACCTTGACTGAACCCACACAATTTCAAACGCGGAATTCTACAACATTTAGTTTAACATTTTGACCAAAACGAGTAATTCTATCTGGACATTTTATACACAACGTCGAATCCAACAAATCAAGAAAAGGCTTTTCTAAATAATGGATTTGTTGATTTATGTCCTTTCTCCCAGCCATGTTTACATAATTGAATTTAACCAAAACAGGTAGATAGTCTGATCCGGCAAAGCTATTACTTCCAGGGGTAATTTACCCAGCAATTCCGCGAAATGCCCAACACGTGTGCTTTCCCGACGGTACCGGGCATTACGCAAATTGCTTTTTTACGACCCTTGTGGGTAACTGTAGTTTTAATTAAAGGAACATGTAGGTTCTAAAAGTACTATTATTATATTGAATAGGGAAAAGGGGAATTGCGTACGTGGCATGTGTGTGCGTACGTAAGGACGTTGCCTTTATTAATAACCTCAATTAATAATATGGAGTTATTAGTAAGTACGTATTAATCAGGAGAACATTTAAAGCAAAACCACAGTATTTGCTTCATCGTTAACCACATGACATAGTGGTCAAACCATAGAAATACAGTTTAAACTAAATGTGATAAGCTTTTTGATATTTTCCTTTAGTCAGTCCGAGCTACAAACAACGTTACATCTGGAAAACAAGATCTGTTATCCTAACACGCAATGCAAATATTTTGCTGCCCAAGATTTCCTGATTCAACAATCCATCACGAGTAAACAGCATGTTTTAATAATTCCTATTTCAATAACTAAGCATGGAATGACGTTATTGGCACGAGATGCAGGCGTGGTACCGAGATGTTAGATAAAGGATATTATCAGATCGCATCATATTGTATCAATTATGGTGCATGGAGGAAAATTTTCAATCTAAGTCAAACGGAGCATTGATGTTCAGATGCACGCAACTGGAAATGACGAATGGTAGTTCAACATGCTGAAGAAAAAAGCATCTTTGTGGTAAAAAGGAAAGACAATAGGATTTACGAAAGATGAGATTAGGAAGGATTTAAGAGCAAAAGACAGAACTAACGATCTTATGCAACGATAGGAGGAAGATAAGAACCAAATAAAAAAGGTTTCTACCAAGATGAGACGGTCCTTGTGCGTTAATGCTATCTCTGACAGCACTTCGATTTTGATGCTGATTCTAAATCTAAAATAACTAGTAAGTACCTGTGCGACAGAGCTCTGCTCGGGTGAAAACAGAGAAAACGAATTTTCCCAGAAATTACACCTAGCTAGATCCATTTTTCGCCCTCGTCAACCCCAATATTGCAAGTTTCATCGAAATCATTGGAGCCGTGTTTTTAATAGATTGCTCATTTAATATTACAGGATGAAAGGATAGTACACAATAGAAAAACGAATCTCCAATTCCTTTTGACTTTAGACGAAACTAATGCCGAGAAGACTGTACTTAAACAAAAGACAATCAATATAAAATATGCAGTGCCAATCCATAATACTACCTCAACTTGTTTTTGCATCCGATCCAAAATACAAGTAAGGAAACTAATACACAAGACGTTATTCTTGATACGTAAACATGAGATCGCATGACAAATATTTACTACACGGCCTGCGCAGGAGATCGCAACGTGATGCCGCAGATAAGGTGTCAATGAGAATGCCTGGATACAATTACTTTAGTCGAGTTTACAATTGATTTAGTTGACAGAAGGATGCACGGGTCCGTGAAATGTTGGACTCTTTAATTGGGAATCGGACTTTGAACACATCAATGTTGGGAAGAAGAAGTGGTAATAATCGTTTGGTGTTGATTGGATCAGATTAAATGGTAAAATCTATGCTTTTATTAGTACCAAGAGACGAAATAGCAATTAAACCAACACAATTTTTGAAATAAATGATTTGACTTTGACTGACACTATATGTTAAACTATTAGGTACTTTTGAGGGTACTTAATAAGGATAGATAGAAGGTACTTACCCTCTATTTTACAAATGTTTCAACATCACAATCATGAAAACCCTAGTCAAACATTTAACAGGTCTCTATGTATAATATAACTCAATAAAAGACTCCTTGTACTTATGCTTACGTTACATAGATTAGATTACATTACAAACACTCAATAAGGAGAATTTATCTGTTCTGTCTATTTAAAAACAGCAGGTGAATTAGACCCACGATGTTTTCATGAGTGGTAAAGTCGGAAGAAAAGAAATCATGATGAAAAAAATATTTGATTGAGTTACGAAGTTAGGTATGTTTTGCCACTGAAGGTATATGGCGTAGAAAATTAACCTGTTAGTTCTGCTTCAAGATCCGTAGAATTACAGTAGAATAATCAATGAATGTATTACAGTCGTATTGTGGCGATTTCAGCCTACCCGCATGCTGTATGTTTGTATCTGACTATGGAAGCTAGCGTGTCACCAATATTAAACGTAATACAGTTACTATGCAATGTTTATCATTATCAGCAATATGTTCTGTGACTAATTATGGAATTATTTTCACACATTTGCTTCGATAATGGCAAAAACATTCGGCGAACTGCAGTTACCATGCAACTGTTATCAACATGTGCTTGTAAACGCAACAAACATGCTATTTTAACATTTATTATCTTAGTTATGTTTACCCTGACACAAACATGATAAACTCCCCTTAACACTTCAATCGCCAAAACATTTACCTAGTTTAGTGTTTATTGCAAAAACAACGTGAGTGCATAAAATACTTACAATAACGCGCAATTAACAATAAGTAAACACTCCATACCTTCGCTTACTATTCGTTGTTGTTGACTATATGCGCAGTTAACTGTTGCATACAAAGAAATATGGTAATGAAATACTTGGAATCTACTTGACTGGCCCAAACAGACATAAATTATAACGGATATGCAAAGGAGTTTTATAAAAGAGAATTTGGATCGAAAAGAACTGCTGAACAAATGAAAACGGCGAAAATCCTGAAGAGTTATTCAAACTTAACCAGCCAGCCAGCTAGCCAGCTTTAACGGCTGAGACCTCCAGATATTGGCAATAGGCTACTATCAGACAGAATGTTGACATAATACCTTGTACAGACATGTGGAGAGGCCTCTTAAAGCCTCCAGCAAAGAGCCAGACGTGTTCAACATAGATAAATAGCTCCTAATAATAGGTTTTTTGGCTGCTAACTTTCACTTCATAACATTACCAAATTGGTCGGCAGACTTGTATCTCTATACTCTGGCGTACTGTGTAATTATTCAGCAAATACCAAATATTGTGTTGCGAAAGTTAGCAATCTAATTAACAGTGAAGATCCTGTTTTAGGTCATATGGATGTAGGTCTGTTATTTAGGTATCATGTGTTTATCTCACTTTCTTTTTTCGTAAAAGTTGTACTGAGTAATTGCGAATTTTATGTAATAAACTTGTTCAAATTGACAGAGACACTGACGTGAATTCTCTTTGTTCCAGGTATGCGAGAAACTGGAGATCGGCGCCGAAGCGGACTACTTCGGCCTCCGCGTATCCCCAGTGTCCGGTCCCGGCAGGTGGTTGAACTTGCGCAACCCCCTCGACCCGCACCGCATCCCCAGCAGGCGCCTCGACCTCCGCGTCAAGTTCTGGGTGCCCCCACACCTCCTCATCAACGAACCCACCCGCCATCAGTTCTATCTGCACGCTAAACTCGACCTCACCGAAGGAAGATTAGTCGTAGCTGACCTAGAAGTGGCCCGAAGGATCATCGCTTACATTGCTCAAGCGGAAACAGGGGACTGCGAACCCGATCTCCCCCCAACGCACATTTACGAAGAATGCGACAAAATCGGCCCTCAAGGCGAACGCCCAGAAGATCATGTCGACAAAATCATTGAATACCACTGCGAAATTACCGGGATGGGTGCTTCGCAGGCGGAGTACAGATTATTGAAACAGATCTCAAAATTGGAGTCTTTTGGGGAGGAGTTGTTCTTCTGCAAACCTGTGACATTCAACAACAATGCTCACAATTTGTATAGTCACTTGCTGTACCATCGGCAGCAGGCTGAGGAGCCTAGGGCGAGGGATGAGCAGGAGATTGATGGGGGAGCCACAGTCGGGTGTCTCACGTCAGGGCAGAGCGGTGGTGGATGTGGGTGCAGGTTGAGCACTTGTGTGGGGGTTGGACCTCACGGCATCGTGGTCTATAGACCCGCGTGCAATGGAGATCATGAAATCGGAGTTGAGAAACAAAGGTTGGTGTCTTTTCTTTGTTTAGTTATTCTTTGTATGGGACATAGTGAAAGTCATTTCGAAAACAACTCGTTCATTATTTTCAACTCAAAAATGTGCCATGCATCTGAAATTCTGCGTTTCTGTCCTTGAATACATTGTTTTTTTGGTAAACTTTAAGCCGAACTAATTTAAAAAATAACATTGTTATAAAACGGTCACGTTTCGACTGTAAACTCCACTTATTATTCGTAAACGTTAGTCAGTATCGAACAGGTCAAGACAATGGGTACGTTCGCTTCTGTTTTCGGCTCTCGAATACATTAAAATGACATCATGAACCTAAATACGAGCAAGAATATTGAAAAAATATTTACTTAGCCTAATATAATATACACACTTTACTTCATCGGATGTTATATTTTTGCAGAATCGCCTTTGTTATTAATATTTTGAAATTAAATAACTATAAGTAGGTACCTACTTACTGGTACTGACATACTTAAACGTTTTGTTCGGCGAACAATCGAGCTATACAAAACAAGTTAATGCAGATCTCTCATTGTACGGGAAATCGGTACGAAACGAGGCCATTTTGTACTAGAAATGAATAGCTTGATTTGTCGCCGTGTATACATAATGTACACAGAATTTAGTGTTAATAACTAAAAACGTGCCTTTTGGACATCGTTTTTGTCTATTCCGCTGTACCCAGACAGTTGGCATAAAAAATATAGCTGAATATTTCTTATTTGCAAAAATAATGTATTGCTAAATTAACAAATAAACCTAGATCGATTGTGCAATTAATTAAAACATCTATCGACGATATTAATCCGCTGACGCAGCTCATTGAAATTACTAAGAAAACATGAATTGCAAAACATGTCAAAACAGGTTGCGTGAATTTACAAAAACATGATAGCACAATTAGTTCCGATTTGGGCCACGCGCCAGAAGATCCTTGTACAACTGTGAATACGAAGGGAGAGGGCCATTTGTCACGTTCAATAAAAGTACTCTGTGACCCATTTCGTTTAATAACCACGACCTGTTAGCACAATTTTCACTTAATTACTCAGTTTACAAGATAAAAGGAATTACTAGAAAGCATGACTATACTGTAGGTAGCTTGCTTCCATTCGTTTATTTTAATTTAAAATATTTTCGCGTCTTTAACATAATAATCATTGTTCTGAATTTCTGATAAAAGAAATATTTGAGTAAGATAAGATAGAAGAATCCTTTATTTTACGTGTCGTCGTTTGTTTTCGAAGAAATTTCTCGATCTATTTATGAATTTCTTTGTTCTTTTGTCTTATCAGTATCACTCCTAATTATTTATCTCTACACATCTCAGCAAATAAATAGCACTCGAAAAATTTGGGCAAAAACACACAGTAAATTATTTTGATGACTGCTTGAAATTTGGGAAATAAACTAAGGCACTACGGATTTGTGCGGGTTGCACATCTACCAACCCGCACTGGGCCCGCGTGGTGGATTAAAGCCCACTCCCTCTCATAGACGAGGTCTGTGTCCCAGCAGTGGGAACATTATAGGCTGATGATGATGATGACTAAGGATTTAAAAAAAAAGTATGACTTATACAAAGGCCAGGCAGATGAACGGAACGGAAACTGTTAACCTAACTGCTGAGACAACATCGTCATTATCAAGAGTCCCAAGTCCAATAATATCATTGCATTTACCCAACCTTTAACTTTAACCCAACTGTGTTGTAGTCGGTTTCCCGTCTATTCTGAAGAAGCAGAAAACCAATATTGTACATGGAGCGACTGCCTATCTTTTCTCCCTACAAAACTCCCAATTTTCTCTCCTTCCAGCATCGCCTACACCGCGATCCACCGCGCACAGCCATTCCGGCGCAACTTCCAGATGTCGTACGTGACGGACGAGGGTAACGAAGCCACTCTTCACGTCAAGATGGCCACCTCAGGCCAGGCAGCCGCTGTGTACCGCGCCGTTACCGAGAAACACGCCTTCTACTGCTGCGAGACTGTTCGCACTGATGTCACTGAGCAGTTCATTAGGGATCTTAAGGTGAGCTACTCTATTTTTGTTAAGTTTATGATACCGGCTTTACTTAACACTAGGCGAGATCCCCCAGCTTGGCGCAGCGGTGGCTGGGCCTGAGTGGATGCGGAAGTGGCACATTATCTAGACTTAATTTGCGGCATTTTAGTCTTTTAGCTCTGATCATTCTTAATAAATTATTAGTGTATGTAGAACTTAGTTGGCTTAGTTGACTCAAGCACGACAGATTTAGGGTCCTGAGTTATTCATGTTAGGAAAAATGTCTTTGGGTTATTTTATTTGTTTTTTTTTTACTTTTATAGCTAGAGCCTAGATTTGTGCTTAGTTGTTGTCTATTATACTTAGATAAAAGTATTTTTTTATTATTTCTATGGTGGCAATAGTTTAACAGAATGAAATAGGACTTGAATCTTAGCTGTGTTACAATTTATAGGGTAGCTATCCATTTTAGGCGTATTCAACTTTGTCCCTTAAAAACATATAAATAACAGCACAATAATGTAACATTAATATGAAATGAAGCAAGACTGTGAATACTTTATCGTTCATGTTACGAGACACGTAATCAGCCTTTCAGTTAGTAACCTTGTGGAGAACGACCATTTAACCAATACTATTGGATTCGATCGGGCCTTTGCAAGTCATATTCATAGATTTACTTATGCTAACATCACGAAAATAACCCTTGTTCCATGTTTTGTAACATATTTTGATTTAAAAGAGTGTCCATGGAGTTTCTTGCCCATTCTTCTCCGTAGAGATCTACGCTTTGGAATGGGCAACTACAGTACTTTCACAAGTTATTATGTCTTGTGACTGGGACTATAGCTACGCATTTTTTTTTGTGTTTTGACTTTCAAAAGTGCCTGTAATGGTCTAATTGAAATAAATGCTTTAAGTTTGAGTTTGTTACTTGGGTCGGCGAAACGTCCATTGCCCCCGTTTTCGCAACATTTTTCATTTCTGCTCCACTCCTATTGGTCGTAGCGTGATGATATATAGCCTATAGCTTTCCTCGATAAATGGGCTATCTAACACTGAAAGAATTTTTCAAATCGGACCTGCAGTTTCGGAGCCTATTCGATGCAAACAAACAAACAATCAAATCTTTCCTCTTTATAATATTAGTTTAGCAAAAACGTGGAATTGACCTTATACTTTGCTATGTAGGAAATATTCCTGCGTATTGTTATATGCTGTCATCATAACAAATGATGGACCTATAAATATATATATACAGTCATCTTTAGCATCCCTGGCTTTAACGACTTCGATGAAAAATCGATCTGGCTAGGTCTCATATTTGGGAAAATTGGTTTTCTCTATTTCAAACTTCAGAGCTCGGTCGCCCACGCACTTGGTTTTAAGATACGTGGCGAAATGTGAGTGAGCCCACAATAAACCTCTTTTTTAACCCTTCTGGAGTTAAAAGCGTGATGTACCGTAGAAGTTACTCTACATAATTGATTTCTCCTAGAAGCACTTTGTCTAATACAGTCAATGTCAAACATACCTACAATCTACATTAAATAAATTGCTGACAGCAATAGTTAGACTGACCAAAACACATGTGGACTTTGTACAGTCCAATATTCACGGGGGCGTCTCATGACCTCCCACTGTACGTTGTCTAAACAATCGTTTTAGTATTGTCATACTGGACTTTGGACCGCTAAACGATTCGGTTTCGGGATAAGTGATTTCATAGGTATTTGCGATTGTTACTAGCCTGTTTTTCGGGCGACAGGATGAGATAATATTGTTGAATTAATACAGGTTGGATTATGAATCCCACTTCTGATGTCAAAAACAAATTCAGTCTAAACTGTCGACTGAGTGCATACACATCCAGTCAGTACCAGTTACCATATTATTATTAAGGCAGCCCATATTGTCCCACTGCTGGACGAAGGCCTCCCTCCGTTCCTTCCAACGGTCAAGATTCTGTGCTACTTCTTTCCAATTCTCAAGGAAGACATCCAGTTCGTCCTACCCGCCACTTCCACCTTTTTAATGCTAACATTTTCTTTTACATTATAAGATTAAAATTGTTACCTACCTAAAAGGTTTATTATGATCGTCAGTCCTGTGAAAAAACATTTAGATCTATTTTAAGTCCTTATTTTAAAACACTTCCCGTGAGAATAAGAAAATTAATGGTAGGGTTACAAACTTACATGAAACAATTATTTATTACAATGCCTTTGGTCCATGTGAAAAGAAAAATCCAGAAGGTTAATCTTATTGTTATAGAAAAAAAACACTACCTAGTAGAAAATGCTACTCTAATACCGCTCGCAATGGATCATGATTTCTCATGCGTCTTCTAAGTTCAATGCCTCGTTGGCTCTTGAACACAGGTCACCTCATTCCCAGTACAACAGGACACCTTACGCAATAGGATATCCTTATAACTACGAGTACAATCATCTGTTTGCGGATCAATTGAGATTTTGTCGGTACCTAGGTCAGAAGTGTTGGAAGAATTTTATTCATCATTGAACATGATAGGTACATAAACTTACGACTGTTCTCACGGGGATAAAATATTATAGAACTGTACCTGCTACTTGTAATGCATTATTGAAACTGGATCATATTTACGGTGCTGAAAATAAAGAAGGTAGCCAGAAATCTCATAAAAAGCACACAGACTCGGAACAATACATTTGTAGGCCAACTATTGGTATCTCCTACCAAAAAATTGTTTGCGGGAAACGAACCCCCTACACAAACCGGTTAACCACTGCTGCCCCACTGTTCCCCATGTTACGTTAGATTAGCTCAAATGCCGCTTTTCTCTTCCACTACAACAACGACATGACTAACCACCCGTCTCCTCCTGTTGCAGGGCACAATAGCGTCGATCTTCAACGACTCGACGACGCTGGGCCGTCGCTACGTGTTCGACATCCGGCGCACGTGCCGCGAGGTGCACGACCGCGCGCGCCGCGCTGCGCACGCACTGGCCGCCGCCCGGAGGTCCAGCGCAGGGGCTGAACATAAGGTGCCTGCTCTTTTCTAATTCTCAGAAGTAACTAAGTCTAGTACTTTGTATTTGACACCCTATAACATAAGCTTTACCAACTATACATGTCAGCCCATTTTGGCAAGGGTGAATAGAAACTACACTGCTTTGTACCATGTATTAACTCGTCCCTCCCTCCCCAGGAGCCCCCCACCGTGGGCCACAGCGCGGGCTGCCGCGCGGAGGCGCTGGCGTGCCGCGTGTGCATGGACGCGCCCATCGACTCGCTGTTCCTGCCGTGCCGGCACGTCGTGTGCTGCGGGGAGTGCGCTCCTAGGTATGTACTTACATGACATCTACTTTATTATCTACCTAAACCTTAAACAAGAACAAAATTAAACGATGTGAAATTAAAAAAAGTTGGCCGCCTCGAGACGCCCGGTAGATGTGATACATCTATGTTTTGAATAGAATTAATCAATAATAAAAACCTATAACAATATATGATGTACAAAAAACAAAAAATATGAGTAACGGAACTTTAAAAAAGTAGTCATACTACACATAGTCGTCTAAAGCAAGCCACACACGCTAGGTTATGCACGACAGTTTTAAATAATATGTTTTCTCCCATTCACGTTCATGCATACCTGTACAGTTTGCCTGAACATGCCAAACTGCAGATGCACCTATGTCTATAGCCGGCTTAACTTTATAAGAGCAGTCTTAACTCAAGACCAATCAAACTATAAGAATAATAATGAAATCAGGATTGTCTTATTCTCCGGATGCAAATCTAATAATCTTCTGTGAGTAGCAGATAGGTCTAAAATGTCTGTGAATGATTATTAATTTCTGTCTCCCATCTTTCCAGATGCACCCGTTGCCCGCTATGCCGCAGCGAAATAGACAAGTTGATGCACATATTCCTGCCATGCGACTACCCGAAGAGTCCCGGTCTTGTGAAATGAGTACCGCGCCCGAACGAATTGGAACAAGATGACGATGATTTTCTACGCGAAATGATTCCCTGCAGTCAGCGCGCCGAGAGCGTGGAGAAGTGCCCTCTGTCTGTGTGTGTGCGTGTGCGTCTAGTCACTAATATTTGACTCCATCTGACAAATGCATTTCAGGAATGTAGGTACACCCATTCCAATGTATGATAGCCTGGTACTTATGTCGTAGATTTAAAATCATTAATACATTTATTATTGGCTAAATCTAAGTTGATATTATGAGAAAAATACAAAAAAGTACCCGTTAAAAACATTTTTAATCACCTTCGTTTTAGAAGGTCTAGTTTAATATTTTGTGATAATTATGATGTATGTTTTAAAGAAAACTCGTTCAGAAAAAAGTGCATTTTAATTAAACTTAAATTTAAACTTGCCTGTTCATCATTTGGTAACTTATGTTCGCTGTAACGTTGATTTAAGTTCGATTATAAGTTAAATATTTGTAAGACCCGTGGTCTCTAAGTTATCTAATGGGAAAAAATAAAATACACGACTAATACTGCCATTCTGTTGTTTTATTTATTTTTGTACCTTCCAACGCCACGAAAACTACATTGCCACCTCTGTCCCTCACACCGTACCAGTTATTTTAAAAGTCCCTAATAGAGGGCGAGCCTATTGCCATCAACCGGGTACAAATCAAGACATTGTGGCTGCTACTGAGAAATTTCTGAAGGAAAAACACAATAATACTTTGCCAGACCCAGGAATCGAACCCACGACCAACAGTTAAATAGAATGAACAAGAAATAATCAACAATTGTCTACTTTCTTAACTTTTTGAACGTCAGAGCACTAATTACTTCCGCCTGACGCAGGTCCACACCGGACACGGTTGTTTCGGGAGGTTCCTGCACCGAATCGGGCGGGAGGAAACGCCTGGGTGTCACCACTGCGAGGATCGGCCGGAGGACACGGTGGAGCACACTGTGGAGCTATGCCCTGCTTGGGCTGAGCACCGCCCAATCAGGGCGCCCGCTGTCCTCGTAGCGGCGATTGGCGGCGGCGACCTCTCGCGTCCGGCCCTGGTTCAATCCATGGTCCGGAGCGACAGGGAATGGGAAGCCGTCGCCTCCTTCTGCGAAGCAGTCATGCTAGCGAAGGAGGTGGCGGAACGTGAGAGGGAGAGAACCTCTCGTCCCAGCCGCCGCGGGAGACGCCCCGGGCGTCGGGGGGCAACCAGTGGCCCCCGGCCACCGTAGGCGCGGGCCTGTGGACGGTGAGTAATGGGCTAGCTCACCGTCCGTCCGTCTTATGACGACAGACCGTGCCGACGGCGCGTTCGTGTTCCACGCGCGCCTCAAGGAGATGTCAGCAAATCGGAAGGGGTCCGAGAGGGCCGATGCCTGCCAGGGCTGCGGGTTGTTACCGAGATACCGTGCCCCTGGAACGCAAAGGGCTAAGAAGGAACATGGATGGGTTTTAGTCAGTCAAGTCTGACACTCCCTTCCGCTCCGCCCAGAGCGGAAGAAGTCATTTGATGATTTCCCATACGAAAAAAAAAAAAAAAAAAAAAAAGCACTAATTCACCGCAAATACACTTACAAATATAAAATAGAGATTTCAAAACTGTTATTAACTTATTCCTTGTTATGACATTTAAGATATATAAATCACATTTTCTTACAACTACGCAGTAATGTTATCATTAATCACTACAAAACCGATCACAAAGGATGTCTTTTTTGCTTAGAACCAAAACAGTGCAGAAAAGTTATATGAAATCACATTATTGCACTGTTTTTCATTACTGCACTGTTTTAAATTTTAAATTTGGAATTAAATTTACCACAGAGGTGTAATGTCTCCTATTAAGTTAATAAAATGTATGCATTAGATCAAAAAGATTACTGGCTGAAAGTAAAAATCGGCTTAATAAAACTGACTTGGTGAAAAAAAAAACAAATGACGCGCATTTTGTACCATTGTAAAACTTTGATAGGTACTTCTTATTTACCAAATAAAAAGGTAAAAAATCATGGAAATTGACAGCGATAGCGATATGAATTCAACTCCAGAAAATATAAAACAGCTGCAAATGAAGTTGTTAATAACCTTTAATAACTGCACTTTTAATAATTGTATGTTTGAAGGGAAGATGAATTAAACTTTGTTTCATTAACTTGAGTTTTTATTTTGAGTAGGTATGTTTTGTCAGGGTAGTTGAAAGAAAAGCAGATTACGCACCTCGATAAAGTGAGTAATTAATGCACTCGTGATAATTTAGTGCCCTCGCATGCGCTCGGGCACCAACATAACACTCGTGCATTAATTACTCACTTTGTGCTCGATGCAACAATCTACTATTTCATCCCACCATCTCGGTAAGAGTATTTTTAATCTTCAATATCTGAGTGGAAAAGCCGTTTTTATTCTCTAGAGGATAAAGTAAATTGAATTTAGAACATCGTGTGCACTAAGTTAGTGAATTAAAAAAAACATTAAACCTATTTACTGCTACCTCTATGGTGCCGAATATATCATACAACTCTTTTTTAATTTGTTAAAAACTCAGACTCGGAACCTTCTTGGTGTTCTTTTTTCAATTTTCTTTGTACGCGGTTCTCGAAAAAATGCGTCGTACATTTTTTCACGTCATTGTTAATTATACCGTAATATTATTTTGTTATAATTTAAAGATTATTCTGTAATACTTACCTGTCATAATGTAGTAATTAATACCTAAACTGAAATAAAAGTGTACCTATCTTGTGATTGTAAACTTTTTTTTTGCATTTAGTCATTTCCTCGCTGAGGTGGAATGAAAAGTTACGTGTTGCACTCGAGTGAAGATTTTTCACCTCGTGCTCTTTTGATTCCCTCGCTAACGCTCAGGATTCTAATTTTGAATCACTCGCTGCGCTCGTGATTCAATTTTAGAATCCTTCGCTTGCTCGGTCATCAAAATTGAACACGCGGTTAAAAAGCAACTTTGCACTCTTGAATAACAAATAACTATTTTAAGATAAACACACAAAAGTAATTATTTAAATTGTTTATTTCGTATTATAGTGCACCACATTTTTTGTCACATATTTGTGTTGGTGGCGTACAGGGCACGCGCGTGCTTCTGAGAATGGCGTTCAAAAGGTTACTACCTTCTTAGCACTAAATACTGCTACTAATACCTAAATGCTTAAAGGTAAAGTCTCTCTGACCATATTATTCGCCTTTAGGTAAGAAACTAACACTCGAAAATTCTATTTTGAGCATACGTTACAAATAGACGCTCACGGAGAGCGAGCATTCGTGTGTAGTGTAATCTTCGATCCAATATTCGATTTTGAGCATTCGGGGCCATCCATTCGATGTTCTATAGAAACAAGTGTTTGTTACAGGTTGCTGTAACATGATGTAGCAAGACGTGCACGTTATAAAAGTGTCCAAAGAAAAACAAAAATTCAAAAATAAAATAAATAGTTCGAAATAAGCCGTGAGAGATGACCAGTCACAACTGACAGCGCCTGTTCACGAACATGACGCGTGGATCAGCCATCATTCAACTCAACCATTTTGAAGGGAACTAAATGACCCGACACACGCGCCACCATCAGCGTGACATTTAAGTGAGCATGACATACTCTTGAGCGCCAGGGCACATTGACAATAAAAGACCATAGTGCTCACACAATATAGAAAATTAGAGCAACCTTAAAGGGTTGTTCATCGAAAAACGAGCGAAGCGACCTCGAAAAATTGGAGCTTCGATAGGAGAAGTCTTCATTAAAGCGCGAGCTGGAAAAATTGGAGCTTCTGGACATGGATTTTAAATTTTCCTTTGTTTTCTCATAACAAGAAGAATTTGAGGTTGTTGGAAGATTTTGTGTTTTTAAACATTCAGTCCTAGTTCCTAAAAATCGACGTCGTTGTATCGTACGATCGTTTCGATTGTTTGTCGTCATTGATACGATCATACGACTGATACGGCGGTACCTACTCTTTGATCTGAACTGTTACATTACGTGGGAATGCACCCGGTGAGGGAGCGCCTTAATAAAAGGGATTAGCTACTCGATGTACAAAGGTATAAACTTGAGTAAGAGGGACTAAACAAAAACAAGTTTTGAGGAACCTGTGTTAATAGTGTACACGCAATGCCGATAAGTACCATTGTTTTTGGCAATTCAACAACATTCATTGTACTGTGAAAAGAGTAACCATGGAATTTCTTGCCGGTTCTTCTCCATAGGTAACGACCAACCCGAATCGTGCACCTTTTGTCGATGTTTTATAGTTGTGTTGTGGTTGTGACTTTTTTTTCAAAAAGAAGTAATTTATTAGGAATTTTCTTTACAATCCTTCAGTGCGTTATGCAATGCTATATCATACGGATTCATATTGATGGACTGTAGCAAGATTAGATTGTAATGTCTTATCTACGAGTCATTATCTGCCTAGCCTTTTCCTAAACTATATTGGGGTCGGCTTCCAGTCTAACCGGATGCAGCTGAGTACCAGTATTTTACATGAAGCGACTGCCTATCTGACCTCCACAACCCAGTAACTGGGTAATACGATACCCCATGTTAAGACTGGATGTCAGACTTTTAGCTTCTGACTACTCGTAACGACTATCAAAGATTTACAAATGACAGCCGGGACCAACGGCTTAACGTGCTTTCCGAGGCACGGAGGAAACTCGATATGTAATTATGGTCACCCATCCACAGACCAACCTCGCCAACCACGGCTTAACCTTAAAGATCGACCTGGGCGGCTGTTATTATTTAGCCACGAGCTCCTCAAATGTAAATGTCTTATCTACGAGTATTGTACGAAAACTGAAATCTAATTTCAGTTGTCGTACAACAGATAAGACAGGTTTTCAGGGAAAGGTTTTCAGTTGTTTACTTTGATTTAAATATTTTAATGTCGGTTAGTTTAGTGGTCCCAAGTGTGACCGCTGCGTATGAGGTGTTGGGTTCAAATCTCAGGTTGAGCAGTTTTTTGGATTTTTTATCTAGAAATGTCTCAGTAGCAGTCATGGAGTCTGAATTTTGTGCACGGTTGATGGCAATAGGCTTGTACCTACCCTATGACATGGTACTAACTGGCGAAATGTGGGAGTACTATTAGGTAGACTTCTGTCCTACCTACCTACAGTAGGTAGGTAGGTAGGAAAAAGTGCATTGCAATGCATGCCGGGTACAGCTAGTTCTTTATAAATTTTAAGCTACTCATCTTAACTTCTGGTAACCTGTGTACCTGCTTATTGTATAACCTGGACAATAAACTATTTGTAATCCCTCAAGCGGTTCCGAATTCGGCCGACTTGCCACTGCCCTGCTGCTCATTCTAAATGTTAAGTTTCCTTTAATGTGCTAATAAAATCCTGTGAGCTGAGCCCTCTCAGGTCATAGGTTTTTAGACTGTGAGGTTATGTTTAAGTACCATACTAGCTATGATGAATTTAAGCAAGTTCATACATAGAGGGAGTAATATGAGTTGATAGAAAGTCCATGTTTATGCTTCAGGACTAGACAAAAGCAGGGACTGGAGAGGTTACCCATATAGCGTTGTAATCCAGTTTATTTTCTAGGGATAGTTGGAAAACCCTGGCCTAGAGTAAAGGTAAATCCATATTATTTGGTTAATCAGCCTATATTATCCAAAAAAATACTAGAAAAGTGACGCAGTTACTTGATGCTGTCTCTTTCATTCTGGTTACTCAGCAATATTTAAATGGCAAACCCATACATTATACAATTGTTAATCAAACATATGGGTTATAAGTCTAAACGGTTAGCCTTTTAACGCAATTAATTGGTCCTTGCACAAAATATGTTATAATGGTTATTTCGAGAAGTTGCTACTCGGAAATTATTTTAGCAAAGGCTGGAGGAGCCATGTGATTGCCCAGACAACTCAGTCAGGCACTAATAATAAAGGCTAGAGTGGAGTTGAGGCCCGGTTCTGACGGCTAGCGTCATACTGGTCACGGGGTCGCCTCAATTCTATCAGGTACTAGTTCCTATGTGTCCTACATAGTATGCGAACATAGAATAGGGCCCCAACGAGTAAATAATATCAGGGCTGCCTCACATAGACTAGACTTGGCTGTTCTCCGGCCTTACTTAGGGTAAAGATATTTACTGTAGTTTTATAGATCTCTGGTTGGCATTGAAATGACAATGTGAGATTTGATGGTATGGTATGTTATACTTATCATACTTGAATTAACTCGGGTTCCAGGACTTTTAGGTCAGGCCCGTTTGGTATAACTTTTCTACTCTTTGCTAAAATCAAATGTAAATTAAATCTAATCTATGCTATGTCATTAATTTGATTGACAGATTATCTAAGACATGACATTAATTTCATTATTTGTTTGACAAATGACATTGACACGCTGAATGATGTTGCCTCATTTATTTTAAAAGCTTTTATTTAACTTGTTATTAACTTATAGTCTGTCTATAAAGTCATGAAATTAATGTTTGAGGAACTAACATTATTTAAAAGTAGGGCAACACTAACTCAAAGTACATCTAATGTCATCGGGTGTCATCGACTTGTTTTGTAACTCGATATTTATTGCATTTTTATTGCTTTTCAAATCTAAGTGGATTAAACCTAGAAGAAACGTGTTAAATATGAAGAAAACCAATCGGAGTGGAGCTCAAGAAATTATTTTTAAAGTGTATCAGCGATGTTTGTCTATAACACAAAGCTGGACAAATTTTATCAAATTTGGATGATGTTTATGCTCGAACAGCAGCTATGACAGGTATGTAATCGTGTTACTGTTTGTTTTTTATCTACCAGAAGTTACAAATATACCAAATATACGATTTTAAGACTAAAATAAGGATTGTTTACATTGCGCATTTTTAGGTTATATTGCAAATTTATGTAGGCCATATTGTAGTGCGACCGAAATTTTTGATACTTTTTGGTGATCAAATTTACTGCTGATTTTAAATCTGAATAAGTTATATCATGTCTGAAATTTAAAATTGTGAGTACCTATCTATTTTCTGTTAGTACAATTATTAATTATTTAAAACTTTATTTCAGGAAAATCTGAGAGTACAGTAAAGCGTATTGTAGATGAAGGCTATAAAAACGATGGCTAATTCTGAACCCCTGGCAAACACAGATCAGGCCGTAATAAAAAAGAAATTGATGACTTCAACATATATGCTCTTCGACAAAAGATTCAATTCTTTTACTCGGTGAAGAAAGAGGAACCAACCTTAAGGAAACTTCAGGTAGTTGCCAAAACAGATCTGGATTTTGAATTTAGCCTGGAACTTCTGCGTAAAATTTTGAAATCGATTGGGTTTTCTTACAAGAAGTGTCAAAATAACAGAACAAGAATATTTGGAATCAGATGATGAAAGTAATTAATTATTATGTTACGGGATATTTTTCATTAATAAAAAAAGTTTTAAAAATATGTATGAACATTTTTCTTTTATTTACTCATTTATTTGAACGACAGAGACCATAGATTTGTGCTATCTCATATATTACTATACTATTTATGCTATCTGATCAAGCAAACTAATGAAGGTCCCATCTTTGGTTTCTGTAGTTTTTTAAATAAGATCTACGGATTTTATTTATTTATTTATTAAAACTTTATGCACAAGTATAAAAAACACTGTACAAAGGCGGACTTAATGCCTTGGGCATTTTCTACCAGTCTACCTTAGGGTGATGCAGAGAGAAAACATAGTAGGTGCAGCATAACAAAAAGTAAGAAAAAAAAATTACAAATATAATATAACAATAAATACATAAATACATACATATAAACATAAAGTAAAGAGAGAGACAAACTAACAACTGTTTAATTATGAGATGATTCTGCCAGCTTCTTAAGTAAGTGTTCACGAGCTTTAACTTTAAATGTGAACCGACTGTTGGCCAACCTGATGTTCAGAGGGAGTGCATTCCAAAGGAAGACAGCCTGGACAAAGAAAGACGATTTGAGAAAACCAGAGCGGTGAGAAGGACAGCGTAGAAGACGATTATTGGTAGAACGAAGATTCTTACTGTGCGCAGAGCATAAATATTGAAAATGAGTAGTCACATAAGAAGGAGAAGTAGGCTTATTGAGAAAAGAAAATAGGGTAGTCAAAGCTCTCAACGCTCTGCGCTGTCGGATAGGCAACCATTTTAAAAGTGACCGATGTGCGGAGACATGGTCATACTTACGAAGATTAAATACGAATCGAATGCAGTTATTAAGAAGTCGGTCAAGTTTATTGAGGAGATCTGCATTCAGGTCGTAGTAGCACACATCACCATAGTCAATTATGGGAAAGATTAGGGACTGTACAAGCATTACCTTAATGTGTGATGGGAGAAAGGATTTTACTACTTAACCTTTTCTATCTAGTTTAAAAAAAAGCGTCTATGAGTAAAAATTGTTTTCATTAAAATCAAGGTTCATCAGTGTTTGCTTCTAGTACAATATAATGTGCTAGTATCAAAATCAATTTAGTCACACTATACAGGGTTGCTAGGTGCACGACCACAGCGCCCTCAATATTTTTCATGACTTTATAGACAGACTGTATGTCATGTAGTTTTTCTCGGTGTTCTAAATGTTTGAATGGAACGCAATCGTTCATTGGACAAAGCTGTTTTTATTTAGGTTTCACAAACTATTACAGAGAAGAATAAGATACATCCTTTTTTCACTCTTATCATCGTTTTCGTGTGGAATATTGTCCTTGGCTGTACATCCAGATTCCATAGCCAGAAATAAAAAAAATTCAAATGTCTGTGAATTTCTCAGTGTTATCAACTACAAAATTGCCCAAAATACTTGGAAAGTCGATCTGAAATGATCAAGCAAGTATTATTTAAAAAAAAAAAAAAAAAAAAATAGCTTTATTGATTTCTTACATTGTTTGATACCTTAATCAGTTGTTTACATTATTTGTTTTTGGTAATCCAATTTTTCCTACGCGCTAAACATACAATTTACTATTAATAACAATTGAGCTAATTTAGATTAACATATTAGATTTACTTCTTCATGCTTCCTAAACAATATTTTATAACAATTCATGCAATTTTTTTATTATTAACAATTAACATTCATGAGTAAGAATTTCATCATATGAAATAATTAACATAATTCTAATATTCTTAAAATGATTGACATAATTTTTTTTTCTTCATGCTAAATTGACTACAATATTTATTAATTTATTACTTATTATTATCAACAATTTAGTATTATTTTATAAGATTTTATTCATTCAAAACTATCATAATGTTTATATAAGTAATTATTATTTATATTCTGAATACTGTTTTAATAAAATTAATTATTTAAATGTAAGGACCGCCTATAGCGGTAAAAGCGCCTCCATTATTTTCCATCTCGCTCTGTCTCTGGCCAGCCTGCTCCATATTTTTCCTGCTACTTTGGCTATGTCATCGTTCCACCTCTTACATGGTCTACCTCGGCGGCGTTTTTTGTTTATCGGGTACCAGTTTGTGTTTATTTTTGTCCATTTCTCGTCATTCATTCTTTGGATGTGTCCTGCCCATTTCCATTTTAGCTTAAGAGCTTGCTTAACTACGTCCTTGGCTTTGGTCTTCTCTCTAATTAGCGTGTTTTTAACTTTATCCCTTAGTTTTATTCCCATGTAGCTCCTTTCTATAGCTCTCTGACAAACTCTTATCTTTTGTAATGATTCTTTGGTTAAAGACCATTACAAAAGATAATTTCAATTCATTATTTTAATGGTAAAGTTTAATTACTTATTCAACTTTCAGTGCCATTCAAAAATAACAATTTGTAGAAAGTAAGGTATCAGCACAGCACAACATTCAGTTTTGTTTTACACTGTCATAATTATTCGAGTTTTAACATTCTTATTTTAGTAAAATAGGTGTTTCAGCATCACCTATAAGAATTAGGCGTATACAAAAATTAACATTTTAATTATTTTTGAATATTGGGACTAAGTAAAGAATAAGTGTCTAGAACTCAGGACTTAAAAACTCAGTGACTGTCTGACCTCTAAGTTTGCTTCAGCTTTGCTTTTTGGTCAGAATAATCTGAAAGGAAACTTTTGACCAATTTTGTCGTACAAATTTGAAAGTAAATAAATATTATTGATCGGACTAGTGAATATTAGATTTCTAAAACGCCATAACTTGAACTGCGAAATTAAGTGACCTAATGGCACATGTGGAAGTTTTTCTTAAAATGCGTATATCTCAAAACTGCTAAATCAGGTATCCCAGGTAGGTACCTTATTGGGCTTTGATAAAGATTATTCCGTAAAATAAGTATTTACTGGTTTATAGTATGCCTTATATTCTTTTGGACTACATACTGTGTGTTCGTTAAATATTTATTTTTATTTTTTGCAAGAGCAGCCTGTGATCAGCCCACCATTTCAGCCCAAAAGACATCCATTGCTGGGCATAGGTGTCACCAAATTTACATTTTGGGAGGTTTTGCCATAATCGCCACGCCTGACAGGCGGGTTGGCGATCGCAGTACGGTTGTTACAAAAGCACAGAGAACGCTGCTGCCCATTCTCTGGAAAGTCCCTTAGTTCCCTTAGTTTCCTTCCCGTGGGTGTCGTAAGACACCCACGGGAAGATATTGGATGGTGCTATTCTTTACGTCCGACACCATACAGAGTATATATATATATAAATTGTATAATATAAATTGTTTATATACAAGATTGTAGATTAAATTAATTACAAAGAAACTCTTTATTCAATTCGTTGTTATAGTAATAAATATTATAAAGTGGTCATATTTACTCGGGTATTTGAACGGGTCGATCTTTAAGGTTAAGCCGTGCATGCCGAGGTTGGTCCGTGGACCATAATTACAAACCGAGTCTCCTCCGTGCCTCGGAAAGCACGTTAAGGGACCGTCCATTAATCATGTGAGGCTTAAAGGGGGGGGGGGGGGGGTTAGCAAAAATCACAAGGGGGGAGGGGGGTGTAGTGGTATGGACGGCCCCTAAGCTGTTGGTCCCGGCTGTCATTTGTAAATCTTTAACTACTCACTAGTCAGAAGCCAAAAGTCTGATATCCAATCTTACCAAAGGGTATCGTATTACCCAGTTACTGGGTTGTAGAGGTCAGATAGGCAGTCGCTTCATGTAAAATACTGGTCCTCAGCTGCACCCGGCTAGACTGAAAGCCGACCCCAACATAGTTTGGGAAAAGGCTAGGCAGATGATGATGAGACTAGTGATTTCGTAAAACAATTAAGTGAAAATTTGTGAATTAAAAAAAAAGAGTATAATCCAAAGAAAAAAAGGTAAAGTGTGATGGTAGAACTAAATTATTCACTGGTAACATTTCTCCCTGCTCATACGAACGCAAGATGGCTGCCAATTTATGTGAACGCAAGGACAAGTAGAAAAGTGTTATCCGTTTGTGATATTTCGTTTATATTTGTGATAGTAACGTTTTAAATATTATCATTGTTTTGTGTGTGTGCCTGGAGAAAGTTTTTGTGCAATATATTATGAGTTATTAATGTTTTAAAGTAGTTTGTGTAATCTTACGTTGGATGGTACAAAATGTTCCTTGTTGAATTGTGATTATTTATGCAGTGATACAAGTTTTTGGATCGCTATGACGCTTGTTGTTGGATGATATCTGTCTTATCACGTAAGTGTGTTAATTTTTTATGTTAATATAGTTTAAAACGGGCGATTAAAGAAGGTTTAAAAAATTTCGTCAGTGTTGTAACCTATTTGCCTATATAGGGTTTTCAGTGGCGTGGCTGTTGGAGTGAGCCGGCGGTTCGCCGGTGCTTCGCCCGCCACAGCTGTTAGGTTCTCACGCCAATACTGCCTGGTTTTCCTCCACAGTCAGTTTTTTTACCGTTAAAAACGATAAAATCATGCAAATTTATGTTTTTACATTTGTTAGTCATTTACCAGATGTTTTAGTAATAATTCGACGAGGCAAGCCCTTGGTGCGCATTTAAAACGTTGACTACATTACCAAACGTCGTTATCTGCGATGTCAGTTTTCGTGTACATGTAAAAACAATTATTTTCATCGTCATACTTCTCGATAGAAACGAACGACGTGACCATTCCGTGTTTTATGTATGACTGTGTAATTTATTTTTACAATATTTATGAACACCAAACAAACTTAGGTTACTTCAAAATTCCATGATAAAAACTATTAATTTTAGGAGATAATGAGGGACAGACAAAAAACTAACCAGGCCACACATAAGTCCTTTGTTTTTAGCTTGCAGTTGGTAGGTATTCATATGAGAATGTTTTTAACTTTAATTGTTCTCATGTACTTTCCATTTTGTTTGCAAAATTCTCAATTTTCGCATTAGAGTAATTGTGACGGACATACCTAACATAATAACTCCATATATCAGAGGCTATTCACCTTATTCTTCTCTCTTTTAATGTCTAAAAATTCATAATTTTGTCAAAAATCATCGCCCACCTACACAGCAATTTGTTACTCTATTATTTATTATGCATTTAAGCACTGATTTGATTAAATCAAGGTATTAACCTTTTACCCTCTGCCTGGTTTCCTAATATATAAAAATGAATGGTTTAACATACTTAATGAGCGTTGTTGCGCTGTCAAAATACTAATTTTGAATATGTTTGAATCAAATAGCAGGAAGTACGACCCACCTTTTATGTTATAAAAACAAGATCAAGATCTGCAAACCTACATTGAGATTTTCTCCAACTATCTCTGGAGTTGTTTTCAATATTTCTATAATACTTGAGCAATACTCATCCTTGAGATGATACCAGTCATCCCTGAGTTGTCTAGACTATTCCTAGAATCATCATTATACTCCTACACTAATCCTATACATTTCTTCTTCCATGTCTTTATGAGCCACTAGAACGGGCAAAAAACCCAAATATTCATCCCCTTTCTAATCAAATCTGTTCATTGAATTCTTGGTTTTGTTCCATGGTGAAAACTTATCATCCTCCTGTACCCCTATCTTATATTATTTGAGGTTGGCGCAACATTTTCTCTTCTTCTAAGTTCTAACTTAGTGCCAGAACTTGACCATAATAAAACGTCCTTAAAACATCACCATCAGCCTATAATGTTCCCACTGGTGGGACACAGGCCTCCTCTCAATGAGAGGGAGTCGGCTTTAATCCACCACGTGGACCCAGTGCGAATTGGCAGATGTCACATCTCTTCAAATTTTTAGTTCTAGGACGTGCCAGTTCCCTCACAATGTTTTCTTTCACCGTTTAGAGAGCAGCAGTGATGAAATAAATTATACAAAGAAATGCGCTTGCCTGGGTTCGTACCTACGACTTACTGCTCGTAAGTCGGGCTGCCACCACTGTGCCACCGCTGCTCTCCTTAGAACATAACCACCATGTATTGTCTATTTACACCCATGACACCACACTGATGCTGTGTGAACCTGGACAACACGAAAGTAGAACGTAAGGACCTTATTTATGTGGTTTCTGCCTCCCATGGTAAACAGTCATGACTTTATGTATATCTATGAAACAATACTGTTCATACATGTACAGGAACACAGCATTTCCTTTCTGTCAGTGTTGCTTGTTATACCAGCAACTCATTCTGTTGGTCTATGTATTATGTTGTAACTTTAAGGCCTTCCTCATTGTTGCAAAATACATATATGGTCTGAAATGATATGGCACTGGTATGGGCGTTACAGACGAGCGAATTGCGTCTTCGGCGATTTTACCGAACTTTATTTTTCGTACCGACGTTTAACTTGTCTGCTAGTAGCTGCTAATACTGGGCCCATTTCTGTCCCTTATTTGCGCAGAGGAGCTCAAGGCTAAATGATTACACCTGCTCGGTTCGATCTTTAGGTTAAGCCGTCCTTGCCTAGGTTGTTAGTAAGTTAGACTGGAAGCCGACCTTAATAAAGTGGGGAAATGGCTAGGCAGATGATGATTGGCGCAGGATGGCATCGTCAATTCACACCACACGTGTGTTGTGACGTTGTTGCTTTACGATGAACGATGTAGATTTCATTACACGACATCGGTATACGACGTCGAAACACAGGATACTACATCGCCCCACGTGTATGTTTTGTTCGTTGGATGACCCGTACCCTGCGACATTACGCTATGCTGTCCGCAGCTACTTCATCAGTACATCAGCATTTGAGCCCAAAGACGTCTACCTGGGGAAACCTGTTATCAGTTTCCTCCAAGCATCAGCACATCGACCAGTCCTGTTGTTACATTCAAGTATTAACTGATAATATTGGCTAAAGCTTAAAAGTAACATTCAAATTGCCTCTACAAAGTGGCAATGCAGATAGAAATGACATCCGACGGTCCTAGGTACCTGCTACCTTGCTGGCTGGCTAGAACTTCTATCGCTGAATGAACCATTGTCGTATTGGCATAATTATGAAAATCGAATCATAATTGCACCGGGAGGTCCCTACCATTGATACTCATTGACGACAAAAATTTTGTGTAAAGGTTCGCTACTCGTTTGTCCATATTAATAACGCAAAACCATTATTGCAAGGGACATCCCATTCTCAATTAACTTACCAATAAGTATGACATTTTCTAATAATCACAATTTATTTGCAATATTCCAACTTGATCATTCATCATTACAAGTAAGGCGCGGACAGTATGCTTCAATATTTTATTGTTTTTCGAACGTGACTCTTGTTGCTAGCTATAAAGTACAAAGATATCTATTGTGTGCTTGGAGGTCTACTTACGACAAGGAAACTGGTGTGAAAATTTTAATGAAACTTGAATTGAACGGACGTTGGAACGGCTGTTTTTGGCGACGAACGAAACGTATTCCTTCCCAGAGGTCTCAAGTTCCCCCCACTTCTTCCGTGGCTTGATTATGTTGTTTCTGTCCATTAGTTCCTAGTTTTACTCTGTATGGTTGCAAGGCAGCCCCAAATCGCCGACAAAAATCTTGTTCAAATTCATCCTTGGCGCACAGGCGCGTAAATGGAAATTAACCACGTTTTCGATAGAATAAAGCACAAAGGGTAGTCACATTCTCACGTGGTTTCATATCTGGTAACCACCTGCCTACTAACTCATTGTTCCCACTGCGTTGTAGCTACAGAAAAGGCGCCTTGTTAAACCTATTGATAGCCTATTGAATTCCAATTGTAGTTAAATCTCTTCGCAACGTTCATGATTGTTTGATTATTATTTTTTTGTCAACCAATAGCCACAACCACAGCAGCAGACTCGGTATTTACTGAATATGAACCTGGTCAGACTTTCAATATGTTTCTGACTCCATACGGCTCATAAGACTGGACCGAATGGAAGAAAAACGAGCTCATGGTTAAGCACTGGCAAGGCGCGGTTAGGTAGACTGTTGGAAATATTAGTACCGTGTGGTCCACACTGCAGAAGACGGCATACGGTAGTGATCACACTAGGCATGAGTTGGTCAGAATGTCCATGCAATAAAAGCGAATAGTCCCAACGTCAAGTCGGATTGTCAGAACAGAAACAAGGCACATGGCACGTCTTTTTCGCTTTCATTCTGAGGTGATAAGTATAGTCACTCCTTGACTTGTAGACTCCTCACCCTCAGCATTGAGGGAACAAAGAGGAATGTGGTCTGCTTGTTATACGAGCAGAGATATTCGTGCGATACCTCCAACGGACGCACCGACACATCACGCGGACGCACGTTCTCAAACGTTTATATACATACACGTATCGTATTTACATATCGGAGTCGTGATTATAATGTTTTCAAACAATAAATTATTTAAATTACGATATGTAAAACAAACACCCTGTCACTACAATAAGCAGTGGTAAACAGTTTGATGATTGCACGATGCGGCACGTTTTAATTTTTAATTTAAATTCGCGGAAAGCATTGCCAAAAGTAGGCTGCAAAATTGTGTAACTATTGACGTTGGTCAGTAAATATTTACCCAATTACCAATGTTTTTATCGTTCTTAAGGCTACTTGTGCAAAACTCGGAAAGTCGCAGTAAAAACAAATCGTGTGTGCGGGGACCTCCCCTTTGTCAGCTTGGCGTATTTGAGATGATGCTAAAGCTGCTCTACGTGCCTATTAACCGACTTAAAAAAGGAGGTCATCAATTCAACCATTATAGTTATTCTTATTTTCAGGAACCACCAAACAATCACGTAATAAAAATATGTTTTTCGTTTGTATGAACTGTTAACGGCAAATGTTTTTCCTGCATGGGTGTCGTTTTCATGACATTCGGGGCCGCTGAAAAATTCGATAATTATCGTTTCCGCGATCTTCGATTTTGATTTTGACCCCATAGTCGTTTAGAGCGCCTTCGATTACCATGATCGTGTCACCCATGACGAAAATTCAATAATTTTTGTAGCCGCACTGTTTCATTTTAATTTCGATTAATCGTAAATAATCTTATTGCAAGTAACCGTTCTAAGGGACTTAGCAGAGAATGGGCAGCAGCGTTCTCTGTGCTTTTGTAACAACCGTACTGCGATCGCCAACCCGCCTGCCAAGCGTGGCGATTTTAGCAAAACCCCCCCTTCTTGGGGGAGGCATATGTCCAGCAGTGGACGTCTTTCGGCTGAAATGATGATGATGTGAAGTGACCGTTCGCGCTAGTGTCTTTCGCACATGTGTAAAAAAAAATCATAGATACAAAACGAAACCCCTCTTTTCTTTGCAATCGGTAAAAATTATTAAGTTGAGCCACCTGCACCACATAGCATGAGTGCGATATCAAGATTGTGCGAGTGAGAAGTCCGAAAAACCTCGACCGCTAGGCGGTCACTGCGGAAAGTGAGGTAATATGGCAGGCGTTTCTGTATATAAACCGTAAGTTTTGGTATACTAATAATTTCCAGTTTACTTCAATTTAAAAGGGTTTTTTTTTTTATTATATCGAGTCATTGAACGTTAGCCTTTCCATAAAATCGAATAATAACACAAATCTATTGAAACATTATTTTTTGTATTTAATCAGATTAAGAAAATCAAAGTTTTATTACGAAAACTAATTAGTCAATTTTGAAGACAAGGATGTAAAAGTATTTATTTACTCGATAAACTTTTCGATGCGGCACTCTATTTCCTAGGAAGGAGTGCTGAAACTGAACTCGGGTTCACGTTGCGCGCGAGAGACCTCTTTTCAACGCCTCAATGAACAAGATCGAGTTTTATAAACTTCGAAAAATACGAAGTTCTAAGCCATATAACCAATATTATGTTGCACTATAGTCCGGGGAATTTACGCCGAATATTAGGCTAACTTTGCATTAATTAAAAACAGCGATTTTTTTCATTGAATGTGTAGGGTATGGACAGGAGAGTATATTAAGCTGTATCCCGCGAAAAGTTCACCTCCGCGTATATGTTTTTTTTAAGAAAACGTCTAATATGTATATAACTTGGTGGAAAAAAATATAAACAGGTATGCTTATTTGGAGTATTTGTAGAACAGATTGAGTACTACAAGTAGGTCAGAAAATTAAACATTTTCGTCCACGGAACACTCGTTTTTTTAAAAAAATCTTATAATTTGACTTCGTACTTAAGGCAAAAATATTAACAGGACAAAAATAGTGCTAAAATGATTTATATCACCATGTCTAACTATTATTATGAATATTAAACAAATTCTGCTCCGGACTTCACAGAAAATCAAGAAAATCAAAAAATCTTAAATACTAGTTACGGCAAAAATGTAACAGGATTTAAATTCATTTAATAATGAGAAATTTATGAATCCAAACCTTAATCCCCCAAAATTAAACAAATTAGAGTGATAAATAAAATTGTCAAAGTAAAAATGAAATTACGATGAACGGTGTCAGCGCTAAGCAGCGTACGGCGTGTGCTAGTGTGCGTAAACAAGATAAGCGATGCGTTCATTGTGTGCGTATGACTGTGTTGTTGTTTGAGTCGGTGTTTTATTGAGTTACGCGATTGTACACCTTATTTATATTACGGAAAGATCAAATTCCTATGAAAGTGCTGCGCCAAATACAAGAATAAAGCTTGCAGACGTATTTTACGTAAACATTAATTGTATTTTTTTCACGATTTGCTTTAAAGTGTTTAATTTTCGTGTAAATAGGTGAGAAATAGCCTTAAGATGAAAGTTAAACTAAATTAAACCCTGTTACCTTTTTGCAACAACCGCTATTGTAAAAAAACTGGTAATAATAACTTCCGGTAGTACAATTTGTTTAATTTTGTTGATTGGAGGTGTAATATATTAAGTTATTTTATGTAAAAAAACCGCTGTTTATATTTTTGCCTTAAGTACAATCCAAAAATTTCGTAAATGTTTTTTTACTGTAATTTCCGTGGACGAAAATGTTTAATTCTGAAAGAATATATTACTGTCACCAATTCTTTACCTAAAGTAACTAAATTTGTCCTGTTAACATTTTTTCCCATGTTTTTATTCACAAAAACGTGTTTTCGTCTTTTTCAGCTTGATCCGGTCTCGGAAAATGTTTAATTTTTTTTTATTATTTGAAGAGCTAAGGTCAAGTACACGATTCAAGAAAAAAATCGCTGTTTACATTTAATGCAGGGTTCAAATCTAAAAGCCCCAGGCTACTAAAAATAATTGCAATTCATTTATAACTTATGTTAAAAAAAAAACCTTGTAATCCTGCGCGAATATTTCGACGGGCTGTCAATTTTACTAGACTGGGCCTTTAATGAATACCGAGTTCTCTATAGGCCGATCTGATTCGCATCGACCTCGTCTCTGAGACCCATCTGTGCTTTGTACACCAGGACTTTTGGTCTTTATTTAAAACCCTCGAAACATGCCACATGCCGTAGCAAAAATATTAGCGAAGCTTGAAGGCTTACTACTACTACGACCCGAATTGCGCCGGACATTCATTTAAAAGTATCGCCACTATCAGAGCCCTTTTTAATATCAAAACGAAGGTTCGATGGTTATTGCGCCGTGCAAAAAGCACAAACTGCCGCTTCTGGCTTGACTGCCGGCTCCAAAAATATCGGGAAAAACTACGTTGATATTCAGTACTTACGGATAATTTGGTGCAAGGGTCATTGACACTCCACCCTACCGTTCGTCGAATCAAGCCAGGATTCGCTCCTTTTAAAAGAACTGGTTCTGTGATCATTAGCAGGCTAGGACCGGTTCTTCCATCCATCATGTTATGGCAAGCTACTGCTTTTGTAAGTGGCCGACGTCTGCCCTCTGTAACCCTAGGGGATACCATCTTTTCGCTGTGATTATATGTGTTACCGCCGGCAGTACCAGTCTGGAAAGTTGCATAGTTTGAAAGACTTCGGTAATTGTGAATAAATGATTTCCTAAAACGTTGTTTGTAAAAAAAATCTTTGTATTCTGCGCGCAAACAATCGTCGTTTTTGTGTGTCCCTTCGTCCAGCATACTCACCATGGAATCCTGATATTTCATGAATGTCAAAAAACTGTTCTGAAATAGTGCTAAATAGTGCCCAAAGGAAAAAAATAGTGCTCTTGTACTTGCGAAGTTATAGCCATAGTTCGATGAGTATGCTGGACGAAGGTTTCGCCCAGCATACTCACCTCCGTCCGGAGAATCTGTATACGCTTCAAACATAATTCATACTTCAAAAAATAGTTCCCAAATAGTGCCAAACGGTGCCCAAAAAGAAAAAACAGTGCTCGAATAACTTCGGAGTTATAGGCTTCGTTCAGTGAGTATGCTGGGCGTAGGTTCTACGCCCAGCATACTCACCTCAGTGCGCGAATATCGAACGAGCTATAGGTACAATTTACGTCTCAAAAAATTGTGCTTGAAATAGTGCCCAATATCAGTCCAATTTTTGCTTGACTTTTGACCTAGAAAACCATTAAATTTGATTGTAAACTTCTACATACATTACATTGAGTACAGTCGAATACAATATTATTAACTTTCTTTCTAACAATTTTTGTCTTGTGTAAATTATTAATTGTCTATGTAAGGGAGTATTTACTTTAGAATCGCAATATTATTAATTACACATTATTTTAATAATACTTTATAATAATATGATTAAGCCTTCGCGCGTCGCATGGGACCCCGGTAGCTAGGAACAATGATTTTATATATTTTGTCTAGATCACGGCGCTTGAAGGATTAAGATATCAAATGAAGTAAATCATGCATGAAAAATAAAGTTGCTGTTATTAATGCTTACATTACAACTGACAAAATTATTCAAAATAATCATTTTATGAAAACTCAATTTTTAGGAGCGAACCAAATTATATTGAAGACTGGCGGGGACTGGTGTCTAAACAGAAGAAAAATAAAAAACGAATCAATCGTCGTACAAAATTACATATTTTACAAAACGGCAGTGTTTCTACTTCAGGAACATACAGATTCACGTTTATTAATACGTGTGCTTTTGATTCCGTGGTCCAAAGTTTTTCAATTGCATATTTAGATAGACCTAATATTAGAAAATATATCAATGATAAAAAAAACGATCTTTCACAACTGACCAGAAGTTTGATCACGTATGACAATCTAAAGAAAATCACTAAGAAGGCTAGAAAACCAAAAGATATTTACACTACTCGTTCTAAGGTATTGGCTAAAATATATGATACTGTGGAATCCGATTTTAGTAGTTGCAAAAATTGTGAGTGTAATGTAACTTTTATAATAGATAACATACAAAGTTATGGTTTTTATAGTGCTAATAGATACTTAAATTGTACAAACCAGAACTGTGAAATCAATAAAGGTTCTGGCACAAAATGTAGTTGGATTCCAATAAATGTAAACATATTGACGACTCAAGGTATTGGAGCCCTTAATGAAGCTCTATTAGTAAATGATACTGAAAGGAAATGTAAATACCAATTATGTAACGGTAAAAACACATACAAATATGAAGTACTAGACTTCGTATTTATTGAAATTAATACTTCAATTGAAATAGAAATTGATGAAATTCCTAAAGAGATCATAATAAACGGTGACACCTTTAAAATTCTGTCGGTAATAGATTTTACAAATGGTGAATCAGGACGCATGGGGCATTACAAGTCAAAGTGCTATCGATTGCTAAAGAGAACTTGGAACTGCTATGATGACCTTAGTAAAAAAGTTTGTAGTAATTCCCAATATACTGTACCACACTGCATTATTTATACGCGAATGTAAGATGAAGATCGGTCCTAACTTGTTAGTTCCTATTTTGTTATTGTTTGTTTGTTTTTTTTTTGTTCTTGTAAAAGTTATTTTATTAATAACTTACAGGAATGTGATTATAAACTGTGATTGTTAATTTGTAATTACTATAGGGTATTTAATATTAATAAAAAAAACGTGATTATAAACTGTGATTGCTCAATTTATACTTATTTGTAAGATAATTTTATTGTGATTAAAACGTTGTAGCAGTAAAACAAAGTACAAGTACCTACGTGTTATATTTTAGAAAGTTTTACCAATATTTGGCTAAACATTTTTTTATATGTATATTATATACAATATTAAAACTACAATTTTTCTATTTACATTGATTATATTATGAATGTTAACAAAAGCTGTGAACTAGTTAACTAGAATTCTGATTACTTTGGCCCTTTAAATAGTAATAAATAACGTAAGTAATTAAAAATGTTTTTTATTGCTAACCTTTCATTGATGAAACTATTGGAAAGAGTTTTAAAAATTTGTATAACTATGTCACAGTACTAGTTTTGACTGGTTATAAGTTTTGCCTGCAACATATATACAAAAAGAAACTGTATAATTTCCTTTTTACAATTTTTCAAGATATTAATTTTATTGGCTGCAAATGACTGTTTTTATTCAGACAAACACACAATGCAATGAAGTAATAGACTTCATTTACGCTTAAAGTTTCATTCATTTATTATTATTTATAAAATATATAATAATGCATTTAATCGAAAGTTTTTGACATGTGAGAAAATACCATAATTATTTCCAGTAACATGAAGTCTACAATTAGAAAGTTTAATATTTTTGTCCAAAAACATGTGTCGACGACTGTACCCCATTTTACGTTAGTATGTAGAAGTTTACATTAAAATTTAATGGTTTTCTAAGTCAAAAGTCAAGCAAAAATTGGACTGATATTGGGCACTATTTCAAGCACAATTTTTTGAGACGTAAATTGTACCTATAGCTCGTTCGATATTCGCGCACTGAGGTGAGTATGCTGGGCGTAGAACCTACGCCCAGCATACTCACTGAACGAAGCCTATAACTCCGAAGTTATTCGAGCACTGTTTTTTCTTTTTGGGCACCGTTTGGCACTATTTGGGAACTATTTTTTGAAGTATGAATTATGTTTGAAGCGTATACAGATTCTCCGGACGGAGGTGAGTATGCTGGGCGAAACCTTCGTCCAGCATACTCATCGAACTATGGCTATAACTTCGCAAGTACAAGAGCACTATTTTTTTCCTTTGGGCACTATTTAGCACTATTTCAGAACAGTTTTTTGACATTCATGAAATATCAGGATTCCATGGTGAGTATGCTGGACGAAGGGACACGTTTTTGTGGCCCAAACCTGAAGTATTTTATCCCTTTTGCCCAAGTTTAGTAGTCTCTTAAGATCCGCGGTTTTCGGTCATAGCTACAGCTAGAATTCTCATAACTACGCGTTTGGGAACCATTTAGTTTCTTTTCAAATCCTCATGACTCATGTGCAAAGAAAAAGGTTCGTCACCAGAGGCAGCAGAGCTGTACAAAATGAGGCCTTACCTCTGACGTCACCGCAAAAAATTAGGGGTAGGCTTTTTATAACTCAGGGACCACGCACTAAAGTGTCATTGACACGAAAGGCTTCATTTCTGCCTTTCATTGTAATATACATTACGCTGTGTCGACACGAGTATGTAGGTATTCTGATTGAGTCATTAACAGTATTCAATTGACGATATTTGCAAGTGAATCATCATTTAATTATTGTGAGTTTTTATTAATTTAATGTTGTTTGAATAACATCAACGTAGGCATATTTATTTGGTTGCTTGATTGACCTGGCATAGCTACGCCAAATGACATAAACTTTGGTTTAATACTTAAGTCAATATGTGACGTAAAGAGATACAGACAGTCTGAAAGCAACAAAACATTTATAATACACCAAAACTGCCTGTGATGAGCGTTTTGCCCAATATAGACTGCCAGATGTGCCTACCATGAAAATAATTGTAGAGTCAATAATTTTACACACTAATAACTTTTTCAAAACTAAAACTTCTAGCTGATTTATTGATGAACTCTCTTGTAAACTATCTAGTCTTTCATGTTTTTTACTGTCAAAAATTTAATAAGGTAACCTAATTTAAACGCTCTTAGGGAATTTATACGGTCCTTAAAAAAACGAAGACCCTTTCGCGATCTTTAAACGAGAAATTCATACATTCTCCCGTCAAAGGGTTCTCAATCATCATTATAGGCTTTCAAATACTTAGGCTCTCATTTTAGCATTAAAAATAATAAAGAATAATATCCGTCTACAGTTTATTGAAGATAAATAATGAAAACTGGCGGGTTAACATACCTGGGGGAGGTTGCACCTGGCTTTAATATCGCCATTGATCCATTGGGGCTTAGTGGAATCGATCTAAAGTGCTCTAAACAGTTTACAAGTTTTTTTTTAACACACCCGTAATATTATCAACAAAAAAAACATCCCAGAAATGTTGGAGATTATTGGTTTTTTATCAGCTTTTTAACACTTATCACGAGAATCTTAAGTGGCCGAAACTTTTATGCCATTTTTAACGATATTTTAAGGCCGAAGAAATCAGCAATGAAAGCAATAACTGCGTAAATAAAAATAATATTATCAAAGAACCGAATTATTGCAAAGTTCTGATATACGCTTGAAATGTAGTTCTCGTTATTGAGTACTTTTACATTTAACCGCCGAAAATGTTTATTAAATTTCGGTTTGTTTTATTTATAGTTAATTAAGTAAACCTAATTATTAATAACAAATGAATACAAGTAGTTTAATTTCCAATTAAAGTTTTCACCAACAAACGTTAAAAAGGAGGGCCGTTATGATTTCCAGGTATTTTAATGCTCGCAAGTACAATAGCTTCTTAATCATTGTCTTTTTACAACTTCTGAACTGTCTGTCTTCTTCTATCATGTCTGCCTAGTCTTAATTATTAATTGCCCACACTCATACGGAAGAAACTGATTGTATAGAATACTAGCTGTCCGGCGCAACTTCGTTTGCGCCACATTTTCCCCGTTTTCGCAACATTTTTCATTGCTGCTCCACTCCTATTGGTGGTAGCGTGATGATATATAGCCTATAGCCTTCCTCGATAAATGGGCTATATAACTGACTGAGAGAATTTTTCAAATCGGACGAGTAGCGGAGTCTCTTCAATGCAAACAAACAAACAAACAATCAAATCTTTCCTCTTTATAATATTAGTTTAGATTTTATTGGACTTTAAATCAGGCGTTAAAGTTCCTACACCAAACTTTTTTGTACAGGTAGCACTGCGCTGATTTTTTTTCAATTTTTTTTCTTCCCCAAACGATGAAAGATAAAACTAATCTTGTAGACGCCCACTTATAGCAACTCATTACGTACTTAAACTTAATGTCCAAGATTTTTTACGATAAGCTACTAGACGCAGAAAAAATACAAAAAGTTAAGCAAGCAGAGGCTTGTTCAAATACGTTGCGTATCATTAAAGATTTGATTGAGTATGGGGAAGCTAGAGACAGCTGTTATATTATAGGCAGGTGAAAGGGAGCTTATGTCTGGGTAGCTCCGATAGATAAGGACAGTAATACGGTGGTATAACAGTAAAGACTAGTACAGGATATTACAAAACTTAGGGTGGATTTCACCAATCGCGATCAAAACTTCTGAACAGCGTTTAACTGCTGCCACTGTTGGTATTCCATAGCAATGATAACACTGACTGCTCTGCATGGTGTCGGACGTAAAGAATATCACCATCCCATATCTTCCAGTGGGTGTCGTAAGAGGCGACTAAGGGATTTGCCAGAGAATGGGCAGCAGCGTTCTCTGTGCTTTTGCAACAACCGTACTGCGAGCGCCAACCCGCCTGCCAAGCGTGGCGATTATGGCAAAACCTCCCAAAATGTCAATGTGGCGACACTTGGGGGAGGCCTATGTCCAATAGTGGACGTCTTTTGGGCTGATGATGATGATGATAACACTGACTATTAGACTATCCTAATTGTAACAAATGTCTTAAGCTTCTGCCTCAACATTCTTTCCTTCTCAACTATATTAGTATCAGCTTCCAGTCTAACTGGATGCAGCTGAATACCAGATTTTTTTTGAGATATTTCCCTCATATTCAACATTTAATTAAATAATAACATTACTAGTACTCAAAGCTTAATTTTATTGATATTTCATTCAAGCATGTTAGCATCCTCTTAAATATTTCTTGTCGCAAAATTCCCTCGTATCGACCGCAGCTTATGTCCCCACGTATTTTACTTGAAGCCGTCTATCAAGATCGATCAAAGTCGTTGGAAATGTCGCACTCGACTTGTCAGGGTACCGTGGTTTCTGAATATTCGTTATATTTCATATTATTACTACAGGTAATTTAAGTATCTGCCTACTTTCCTTACTGGCTATGCCGCCTAGCTCTACCTATGTGTAAAGTTTCTTATGCTGTTGGAAAAAACCACTATTGTTCTATGTTAGTTGCTACACCTGCCCGTTGAACAATGAACTTTTGTATAGTCAGTTCTACGATCTTTTTGTATCAGTTTATAAACGTAAGTTCATCCACCAAACCGTACTGGTGCCGGATGGTGATAAGTGTGATAACATTACGTCCTACTCCTAAGCGAGAGAAATCCTGTGCCCCTGCAATGATTATACTAAGAGTAGGTTTAAAAACTTGAGTCTAGATTTCCATCACTCATCTGAGAGCATGTGGGTAGAACATTCAATCAAAGGATGTCTTGAAAGTAGCAATTTTCAAGTAATAAACGTCTTTATGAAAATGCTTAAGGCTTAATGCCGCTGAAAAGGTCACGAACCCCGTGTAAAAGCCTCGCTTTTCGTATTTTTTCTTGCTCCATTAACTTTGAAATATTATCATGCTAAGAATTTACTTACCGTATTTTAGGAAAAATGCCAGAAATGGCTCGTGTCTGACTCGGCTGAAATTTTCAAATATTTCTAAGCCTGATTTTTAGCTTTTATCATCGCAAAAATGCGGCCAACTATGGTACACGTTTGTCTAGCCCCCAGAAGGCTTAGTAGGTGTTTCGGCCGCTTACTTGCGTCCGATCCGGCCGAAACAAGAATTTCATTATCATTAATATTTTTGAGCGGTGTTTCGGACGATTCCTTTTTTGAAGCTAAGTAACGTCAAAAACATAATTAAATTATAGCTATTTTACTTTGTGGTCAAGGCTAAAATATAAATTAAAAATTAAATAAACATTAATGAGTGATCTCTCACGGGTCGGTTTGTTTTCGACTTCTGTCATGTTGCACGCACATTGTCAAAAGTTCAAAACACAAGCAAATATTTTACAAAGTATTGGTGTCTCTTTCTAACACGTGATTAGTTAAAAGAGTAAAAAGTACCAAAAGTCAGGTAGTTAGTCAGTTTTGCGTTCGTTAAGCGACGTTCATAAAGTATTTTCAGTAACAGGATATCATACGCTAGTAGGAGGTGCATTGTTTACTAAGGTATAACTTAACACACTCCCTAGTGTTGTGTCTGGGGAGCAGAAGTGGCCGAACAAACGCCCCAGCAGCACATCTGATCATGGTCCCATATGTTAAGCGATAGTGGTCAAATGAGAGCTTAAAATTAGCTCTTTCATCGTAGACTCTGTTATTATGTAAATGGTGCACCACTGACTACTTGCAGTTGTCTCCCTGTCTCTGTATTCCATCCAAATGTTGTCTTGAAAAGATCGCTTTGAGCAATAAGAAACTCATTGTGTCAATGTCTAAAATGTCGTGGAATTTGTATGGTGTCACCTGTCTATCTCATCGGTTAAAGCTACCGGCAAGCAAATCTATTTCTTGACTCGCATAATAAACCTATTAGCAAAACGGTTGTTATCAATGTATCTTGCATTACCTTACGTATCACAGCATCAGCGATCTAATACATCTACCGTGTACTGATATCGGGTGTAATACAGAGAATGGGCCGATTCATCAACCGTCCGACACTGACGGATTAGCGGACGAAATCCTTCTTGTGGTGGGGCTAGTAGAACCGCGGGAGAAATAATCGATGCTGAAAAATAGATTAGGTACAGTTGTTGTGATGTATTTTTTCAAGATTTGAAGGTGTGTCTGAGTGGAAATCACCATGTAGTATATATATAGTTTGTAATCTGGAAGTAATAAACTCAATATATAGCTGTCCCTCGCAACTTCGTCTGCGTCACATTTTCCCCGTTTTCTCAACATGTTTAATTGCTACTCTGCTCTTATTAGCTGTAGCGTGATATAACCTATAGCCTTCCTCGATAAATGGGCTATCTAACACTGAAATAATTTTTCAAATCGGACCAGGAGACTTTCCTGACATTAGCGCGTTCAAGCAAACAAACAAACTCTTCAGCTTTATTATTAGTATATAGATTGTATGCTTGTGGTGTTGTTGAAGTACGTTACCGTTGCCAGCTGGATATTGCCAGTAAATTACGGTGACTATTGTTGGTATATTTGAGTGTCTTTGGTTAGCGTTCAAAAGCAATAAAATTACCTTTAAGTTCAAACTCTGTAAAGGGCTTTTAATGTTTTCCGCCTAATATGCAAAAACACATTCACACAACGTTCTAAACAGCGAAAGTGACGCATAATTCCAAGTTGCAAGCTCCATAGCCCGACAGGCATACAGGCCCAGAATAAGTATCTTAAGTAACCAGTTTGAAACGCAATTCATTGAGAGTGTGTTGACCGCCATTCATGCGCTTACTAGCATGATTTATGAATTAATTCTATTATGTACGATAGCGAGGGCCGGCCGTTGCGAAATGCGAGGTTATAGGTCAAGTCATACGGAGATAAGCGATGTTATGTACTTGTTTTAGTTATGTTCGCGTCATGTATAAGAAACGACGGGCTTAAGAGACTGTGAGTTTAAACAGAGAGGAGATTCAATGAAGTTCAACCCTTTTTAGGGTAATGAAGTGTACGGAAACGGTACGCACATCGCAAAATTTGACATTGGCCGTACGGCATTTATTTCAATTAAAACAATTTACAGGCGTTTTTGAACGGTCAAAAAATCAGTTGGTTAGAAAGTTGGAGCTGCCAATCAAAATCGAAATATTTTATTTTACATAGGCCTACATGGGCACGTAGAAAACGCTAACAAAAGGTGCACGGTTCGGGTTGGTCGTTTCCTATGGAGAAGAACCGGCAATAAACTCCATGGTTACTCTTTTAAAATATTTTCGTTAAATAACTTTAACTTGAACTTAAAATCAATATTTGAATGTTACAGCGTTAGTACTTAAGTATGGGAGGACAGCGTAGGCCCGACAATAAGTCTTTGCTTACTACAAAAGGTAGAAAAAGATTTAAAAAAAAACCGGCCAAGTGCGAGTAGGACTGGCGCACAAAGGGTTCCGTACCATTATTTATTAAAACGAGCAAAAAAATCACTTCGTTGTATGGGAGCCCCCCTTAAATATTTATTTTATTCTGTTTTTAGTATTTGTTGTTGTAGCAGCAATAGTAATACATAATCTGTAGAAATTTCAACTGGCTAACTATCACGGTTCATGAGACACAGCCTGGTGACAGACGGACGAACGGACGGACGGACAGCGAAGTCTCAGTAATAGGGTCCCGTTTGACCCTTTGGGTACGGAACCCTAAAAAACCTACAGTAACGGGTTCCTAGTGCAACAATTACCATCGATGTTCAGTTGCCTGTATTTGTCGTGTTCAAATAGGGTACTAGATTTTCAGCATAAGGGATAGAGGTTCACTATAAGACGTCTCAATTGCTCATTCCTGCATAGCACGAACGTTTAGTTATACCGTGTTTCAGTGCTCGAAAACGCTTTCATCACAACATTACAGTCCCGGGTCCGTCGAGTAAACTTGTAAACGTTTCTTTGGAAGCAGCACCGACGATGCGGTCGGCAGCACGGTCTGTTTCTCGCTCTAGCAAATGATGGTTCACAGCGACAGAACAGGATAGGAGCATGGAAAAATTCGATTTTGTGCTGCTAGATGAGGTTCAGCCCTAAAAAACATAACCCTTCCTTGGCAGTCGCGTAAAAATACACCTTCAATGTAACTTTATTTGAATTCTGTGTTTTCAGTTATGAAAGCAGATTTGCAAGCCTAAGAAAAGTAGTTTTCCCAGCCCATGTATGGATTTATAATTTTATAGCATCTATCATAATTCATAATATATTTTCAAGTAACTATGGATTCTAAGAATACGATAAAAATATCACGTAGCAGTGAAAATGATAATATTTTACAACTGTAGTACAATATCCATCACTTTTCTCTATGTTGTGAATACATACATTGCTCTCCTTTCGTTTTAAATGTAGTATTGTTACCAGGAATTTCCATGGTACTTCAATATAAAGTTTATACTTGATACCCAAGTGTTAAGTTGTAAAACATTTATTGTAATCATTTAATTCAATGGAAAGCTGTTGAATTCTATTAATCATGTGTATGATAATAGCTTTAGATAATATCAGTACTTTCACGTTCAAGTAGCTCTACTCGTGGTATTCAGAACTTGACTCGCGTTTCTTAAAAAACCGGCCAAGTACGAGTCGGACTCGCGCACGAAGGGTTCCGTACCATTATTTATAAAAACCAGCAACAAAATCACTTTTTTGTATGGGAGCCCCCCTTAAATATTTATTTTATTCTGTTTTTAGTATTTGTTGTTATAGCATCAACAGAAATACATAATCTGTGAAAATTTCAACTGGCTAACTATCACGGTTCATGAGATACAGCCTGGTGACAGACGGACGGACGGACAGCGAAGTCTCAGTAATAGGGTCCCGTTTTACCCTTTGGGTACGGAACCCTAAAAAAGAACCGTTTCAATTGCAATTGCTCAATTGATGATGTATTATAATGACTCCAACAAATCATCATCATTTGCCTAGCCTTTTCCCAAACTATGTTGGGGTCGGCTTTCAGTCTAACAGTATGCAGCTGTGTACCAGTATTTTACATCAAAGCGACTGCCTATCTGACCTCCGCAACCCAGTAACTGGGTAATACGATACCCTATGGTAAGACTGGATGTCAGACTTTTGGTTTCTGACTTCTCGTAACGACTGTCTAAGATCTACAAATGACAGCCGGGACCAACAGCTTAACGTGCTTTCTGAGGCACGGAGGAAACTCGGTATGTAAGTATGGTCACCCATCCACCTTAAAGCTTAACCTTAAAGATCAACCTGTGCGGCTGTTATTATTTAGCCACGAGCTCCTTAAACATTAATGACTCCTATAAATATTGGAAAGAAAAACCGGCCAAGTGCGAGTCAGACTCGCGCACGAAGGGTTCCGTATCGTTATTTAAAAAAACGAGCAAAAAAATCACTTTTTTGCATGGGAGCCCCCCTTAAATATTTATTTTATTTTGTTTTTGGTATTTGTTGTTATAATATATACAGCAACATAAATACATAATCTGTAGAAATTTCAACTGGCTAACTATCACGGTTCATGAGATACAGCCTGGTGACAGACGGACGGACATCGAAGTCTCAGTAATAGGGTCCCGTTTTACCCTTTGGGTACGGAACCCTAAAAAGTCAGACGTCATTGTCAGATAACCAATCATCATCACCATCATTAAAAGTCTTGTTCTACCTTCCGTATAGGTCTCCCTCGTTTGTGTCATGCTTCCAAGGTCTGTGCGAGTCTCATGAAGGTCATCTAAATTAACAAGCTGTCTGCCTAATCGTACAGCTAAAGTCACTCGTCAAAAGAAGCCCAGCATGGTTGAGTGGTAAAAGCTAGGCAGTAGCTAAATCAAACTATGCTCTTTCAAAACTTACTAATTTCAGGTAACTTCTAATGACTAGATGTAGACCCCAACGTAGTGGGAAAATGCTAGGTAAATGATGATCTAATGACTAGATTTTGGAAGTCGGTTAAGATGTAGTGGTTACTTCAACTCATGCAGTGTACTGAGCAAAGATTCGCTTTTGTTTCTGCACAATTATTGTAACTACACAATAATTGTGCAGAAAATCAAGGAGAAATCTTTGCTCAATGCAATGCATTATTATATATTATTGTAACTACACAGAGGAGCTCGTGGCTAAATAATAACAGCCCCCAGGTCGATCTTTAAGGTTAAGCCGTGCTTGCCGAGGTTGGTTTGTGGATGGGTGACCATAATTACATATCAAGTTTCCTCCGTGCCTCGGAAAGTACGTTAAGCCGTTGGTCCCGGCTGTCATTTGTAGATCTTTGACAGTCGTTACGAGTAGTCAGAAGCTAAAAGTCTGACATCCAGTCTTACCAAGGGGTATCGTATTACTCAGTTACTGGGTTGTGGAGGTCAGATAGGCAGTCGCTTCATGTAAAATACTGGTACTCAGCTGCATCCGGTTAGACTGGAAGCCGACCCCAAGATAGTTGGGAAAAAGGCTAGGCAGATGATGATATTGTATTACACAGTTTTAATCACACAAATACTGAGACAGAATAGATACACTTTTACTTTAGAACACTTTCCATGCACATATTTAAACAATAATATTCAATAAAGAATGCCTAGCTTATCGAATGACGTGGGTAACATTGACAGTCATAGTCCATCATACCTCCTCGTTACGATGCACATACATCCTCGCTATCTATTTAGGACAATAGGTTTCCATTGACGTACTGCACCAACAAATTTATACAGTATGTGTGTCATATTTATTGTAGGTACTAACTTATAGGTACTTAGATAGTTGTATTTACGTTTTGTCCTGTTTCACTTTCCCGTACCTTGGAAAAAGTTTGATACCGAGCTACGTCGAATAAATGCTGAAAATGGTAGCAAAGCTATGGCATGCGGTGCAATGCACTTGGTTCATATTACCCTCTTACCTACCTACCAATCTACCTACCTTCTACAAAGTAGGTATTGGAAAACGCTTAAAAAAAGACGAATCAAATCGGTTCAGTCGTTCTCAAGTTATGGCGTGACCAAGGTAAATAGGGATTCATTTTTATATATTAGACTAGCTTAGCTCACGGGATCGTACTACCCGAATATAAAACTGTGCCAAACATCCATATCCAAACAGGAGTTTTTGTATGAACGAGTAACAAAGATCCATAAATCCTCACAAACTTTCGCATTTGAAATATTATAAGGACTAGACAATAGTGCACACATGACTGCATGTAGTATACTGTCACCTTTTTCTGGATGCTTTCCGTAAGTATCACCTTCCAAATTATTTCTATTTAAACCGGAAACCAAAACGTTGGCGTCGCCATTTCGTTGATTTTGGGTCTCAATGGCGCCAAATATCAGTATTTTGTGAATAAGAAACTTCAATTGTTTTTTTTAACTGGATTACTAATCGAACCATTTAATATTTGTCGTGCGTATCGTATTAATATGGCAATAATAGTAGCTATAAGATTTTAAGCCTGATTCTGATACCATATCGGCAAGCCTATGCCACGCCTTGGCTCTCCCTCATTCATGCCTTTTAAACGGGTATACCACTCCTTAGTCTTTGCTTTCTTTGCCATGGAAAACCATGCTATGCCACTTTATTTATAATTAATTATTTTCCCTTCTTCTTATATGTTAACAGATAAGCTGGTTAGCATTAAAAATACGTAATAAAACTTCACAGTAGAATAGTATAAATCGCAATGAATTCTGCTTTTCCATTCGAAAATTTGAGCTCAATGGTTCGATGCAATAACGTAATCCGATTTGGAGATTGTATCAAATCCTTGGTTGCATAAAGAAATATCGGAATATCCGTGGTGCTGTAGGTAGGGGTTACTTAAAACTATTGTTATGATAGGTTTAGCTACAGAGTAACGAGAAACTCTTCATAGCTTCTCTGTGCATAGTTTAATTGAATATCCTTGTAAAAACCTTAAAATTAAGATTGCGACCAGTTTAATAAAATGAGGTACTTGATACAGGTTGGCTAAAAATAACAACTGTAATGAAGATTTTGTGACCAGAAAAATTTTAGGCTTATTGAGCTCTTGAGCTATTGAGAGGCCTAACCTAAAGGTGTGTCCAAACATTGCGCGGCAAGAGCGCGGCAGCAACACGCGGCATTTGCAGGACACATTTTTGCCGTGGTCTAGTTAGGGCTAAACCGTCATATGTTTGCGTGGCAGCAGCAATTACTGACGAATGTGACCGCCGCGCGCGACTGCCGCGCAATGTTTGGACACACCTTAACCAGACTAGATCATATTATAATGGAGTAAAACCCACACTACAGAAGTCAGGTATAGGGACCGCCCCATGTAAAATACTGGTATTCAGCTGCATCCGGCTGTAACGGAAACTAGTTCCAAAATATTTGGGAAAAGGCTAGGCAGATGATAATGACGCAAGCAAAACGAACAAACCAATTCCAACGTAATACGTTTCCTGTGTAATTTTGATGGGTGCCTTATCGTACTAATATTGTTACAAGTATCGCCGGTATCTTATCAGAAAGCGGGGCATCTGCCTGAATCGTGCTCGTGCGCCATCATACATCACGACTTGTGGTCTATATTGTATGAGGCACGCACGGATTTTGTACAATATGGCTGAAAGCACGCGTGCTTGTGTAACGTAGTCCTTCTAAAACAAGAATTGTCTGACTGCTATAGCAAGCCGCAGCCTCGAAGTGGTCCAATCGCTATGATTGACCGCAGCGACATGTCTGGTTTCCATGTGACCTTATAAAAACGCTGCTGCACATGCCGATATTGCCGCCTGTTAACCTTTAACATCCACACCTCCATTTTCGCAGTCTCCTGAATGCCCTCTATATCCTGCTTTTGCTTATGTTCATTATTATACAGCTAATGAGAGCAGCGGTTGCCCAGTGGTGGCAGCCCCGACTTACGAGCAGTAAGCCGCGAGTTCGAACCCAGGCAGGCGCATTACTTTGTGTAATTTCAACACCACAATCACCGCTTCTTCATCGCTGCTCTCAAAAACGGTGAAGGAAAACATCGTGAGGAAAGCGGCATGTTCTAGAACTAAAAATGCAAAGACATGTGACATCTACCAACCCGCACTGGCCCCGCGTGGTGGATTACATTACAGCCCACTCCTTCTCATAGAGAAGAGGCCTGTGTCCCAGCAGTGGGAACATTATAGGCTAATAATGATGATTATGATACAGCTAATAACAACACAGCTAGTAAAGCTAGTAGCAATGCCACCAAATGTAAATGTGTGCATGTGTTTCAAACTTGCAAAGTATGTGTGTATGTCTTTTACAGACGTTGAAATTACTTTGAACTTATCCTTATCCTCTGATGGCAATAGGCTCGCCCCATATTACATGACACTTAAAACATTACTGGTGACATGTGGGTGTACTATTAGGTACACCTCTGCATAACATCAGGCGTGATGATTATGATGTGATGATTATCCACTGGATCTAAACGCCTTTAAAGTTCTGTCTCCTAGGTTTAGTTTTCAAAAACCTAACTACTTGCTCCTAAGGTAGAAGACTTATGCTACCATTCCTGCCTTCAAGGTGACGCAATGTGCTCGAAATTCGCACATGGTCTAACCATGTAAGGCCAGTACGTTATCTTCAAGGGAACCATCTGTCGCAGTCGTGTGGCTTTGAGTCCATACATCACGACTTACGACATTGTTGTCATTAGACTTTAACATGCATGCTCTCAATGAGATCAGAGGTTGAGTAGAGAGTGGCGGTTGAACTGAGTGTCGGAAATGAATTGCTTGGTATGTTTGGGTTGTAATTGATAGAGTAAGCGATGTCAGACGTGACTAAAATATGGAGTATGTAATTTTGACTTTCAGAATCTCTTGTTGGACTTTATAGGGCCGAATTTAAGGCCGCACAATATAAAGCTAAAATAAAAGTTTTAATAAACTAACTGTCCTCACATGTCTTAACTATCTTAGTAGCCGGTATCCAATGAACGTTGGCGTCCGTATAAAGAAAAAAACTTTCCACAATAATTATAATAATTATCAAGAAAAATATCAATAGTTCAGCTTGTTTATTTGTGGTCGCGACCTTACCCACTACTTGCCCCCTCTATCTCTTAGGCTCAGGGCTCGGACACGTCCAAGAGATAACTTGTCGTGTTATACTCGAACTTCGTACGGTGGTACAAATACGCACTTACGAAAGACGAGGATCGAGGTGGCTTTCTTAGGGCTGCTCATATTCGGGTCGATTCCGATGTTTCAGCGCTGGGTGGCAAAAGCGAATGTACATTTGGCTACCTGGCTCTGCCAGGAATCAGGCCAAACCTAACACTTTATAAATCATCAACTTTGCGTCACTTAAGATTAGAGAAGAAGACGACTTGTCACCCAGTTCGGATGACAAGTCGTTCAAAAAAAATAAGATCCTCTTTGGCTTTCTAAAAAATACAATGATGTCAGTGTTTCGAAGAACGTGTTTCCAAAATGACATAGTTGTTAAAACAAAATGTTTCCTCTTCTACCCAAAGAGTCTTAATCCATAGGCACTGGATGGCAGTTTTTGGCTAAAACTCATTATCTTTAGCCTAGAATCATCCATTACTGGTTATAGGCCCATTTCTTCTCCCTTCGGAGCGTCCCTTATACAAGCTTCCCGCGAGTTGAACGATATCGGGAACTCAACTCGGGTTGGCTTTAACCAATCAGTAAGATCTACATATCTGCGTACTTACATCGTATGTTATGACGACACGCCCACAATTGATACATTGTATCGTCAGCGAATGGGCGTTTGTTTAGCTCATTATCTTAGCCGCAGTCGAGGTGCAGTGCCAACTGCTAGAGACGCTAGAATGACACATATCTTATGTTTGCAGTACGTATTTGTTTTTGTTATAACGGCCTTGTTTTTTGAGAGGTTTCGGGGTCACTTCTAGTCCTGAATGTTGCTTGTTTTACTAATTTGTAACATTATTTATTTTCTATTTTGGAAATCCTCGTAGTTGTCGTCCACCCTAGGGCGGATGGAGGGTCTGTAAAGACTTACTGGGACTTAGTACATTTCGTTAGGGGACTTTAATTGTTTCCCGACAGATACCTATTGGTCCGTTTACCGTACAGTGCTAAGTAGTAGGATATTTCTGTGCATATCCGGAAAAGAAAACCTCAAAACAAAGTTCGATAAAATAGCAGGAAACAAAAATGATGCAGATAGAATGCCTGGATCAAGTCCCAAAACATAAATATAATATGTAATACAAGCTTTTACCGTGGCGCCATGATATCCATTTTACGACGGGTATTATTTATTTATTTTAACAATTTATGTACACACTAAATACAGAAAAGAAGAAAGGAATAGAAAATAGGTACAAAGGTGATGCTTATTGCTTGTCTTTACCCTGTACAAAAATATCAAGCACATTTTGCCAACACAGGTATTGTGTGAAAGGCACCCGTAGTCAGCATACCCTGTTCAATAAAGGTTGCCAAGGGAACAGTAAATTCGTAGGCTAATAATAGAATACGTATTATAAATCCTGTAATTAACTCGCCCTATGGTTGTGGTTTTGTGGTGGCAAACCGCAGAATTATAGCCTATCGACTGTAGCATGTATTTATAGATTTTGTGGTTCTATACTTTTTGTTATTTATTAATCGGCACGACAAGGATATCTGTGTCCGTACTATGAGTCTATGACGCTTAAACATTATTGTTCCATTCCTATTCCAGAGTGGGAAAGAGATAGAGCTAGACGAACTGTATAGCTCCGTCTCTTTTTCACTCTGGAATAGGAATGGAACAATAATGTGTTAAGACGTCATGGACGGATGCAGGTCACGAATTTTGTGGTATCTGGAAATATCCCAAAGTGACAGTTGCGGTCACTTTTATGCACTTCCTAGTTATACTGCGCTCGCGATTAATTTCTAGTCATGTAAATCATAAGATTTTGAAATACATTTAATTTTAATTCCGAACATTCAATTCCCACACATCAAGTTCAGTTTCCGGTACAATTTCCAAACATTTCGTGACGTTTTCAATAATACGAGTCATTCTGAAAACGACTTATTTTAACTCGTATAAAGTTGATATCCGCTTAAATGGAAATAGCATCAATCGGAAACAAGTTTATGAAAAGACTTAAGCGGAATTTGAAGGTACTGAACATCAGGCAGGACCCATGTGTTAATTCTTAACATTGTGTCCCAACTTATACCCTAATCCCGTCAACCGTTTATGCGTGGTTGAGTAACAAATATCTTTACATACTTGAAAGTAATGATTAGTGAAATAGGGACAATAGGATTAAATTTCACGAATGCTTGGGCATAGTATTTGTTTGAAACATATCCTGTTACGTTGCCTCATTGCTTTTTCGATAAAATTACAATTTACAAAAGAGTATTTATTACATTAACTGTACCCTTTGTTAATGGTGTTACATGACCAATCATGTGACGGCGTTTTATTTAACTTATCTTAGTGTCGATCATTATTATTAGTTACGCTTCGAACCCCCTCTTTTGCTGTCTTTTCTTGTGAAGATAGTAAGCTAGATTGTAGTTAGCTATTAATAAAAGCTGTTCATATCCAGACATAATGAAATATTCAGTTATGCAAATGACGTCAATGTTTAGCTTCTTTGTAATTAATTCTTCTAAACATTCAGTCAGTGCATCAGATTTTCCGATGAGGGATGGACATTGGGAGGGACACAGCTTCTTCTCGTGCCCTGTGTATTTTGGCCAGACCTCTCTGGTGCAGCGCCGTATCTTCTGTCCTGCCCTACTTAACTAGCTGCACTCTCGAGGACTCACTTGCTGAGGTAAAAGACAGAGAGACAGCTGAAAATGCGAAATATCCCCTGAGACTTACACTTTTCTCCGTTGCCTCCTCAGTCGAGAATCCTGGAGTAATTCCTTTCTATCCGGTGGGCTGGCGATGGCGGCTTCCCTACCTACCAAGATGGCGTAATAAAAGTATAATTTCGACGCCTACTTGAGGCGCTAATTGAACGGAACGTAAGTAGGCGTTACGCGTCATGAAGGTGTGGCAAGAATAAGATGTTGCTAGCTAGTTAATGTAATAGATTTTGGGCTTCTACCTTCAGACGGCGAAACTTGTGAAGGATCATAACTCTTGGTGCAGAGCGAGGATCCTGAGATCGGAATCCAGTCTCACGAGATTTATTAGAATTAGAATCATCATCATCTGCCTAGCCTGTTTCCAAACTATCTTGGGGACGGCTTCCAGTCTAACCGGATGCACCAGTATTTTACATGAAGCGACTGTCTATCTGACCTCCACAACCTAGTAACTGGGTATTACGATACCCTTTAGTAAGACTGGATGTCAGACTTTTTGGTTTCTGACTACTCGTAACGACTGTCAAAGATCTAGAAATGTCAGCCGGGACCAACGGCTTAACGTGCTTTCCGAGGTACGGAGGAAACTCGATATGTAATTATATTCACCCATCCACAGACCAACCTCGGCAAGCACGGCTTAACCTTAAAGATCGACCTGGGCGGCAGTTGTGAAATTATCGTTACATAGATATTGCCATCTGGAGGACTGCCATGACGTCTTAATCTTAAAACAAGCAGTATTGTTTTTATCTTATTCTATTGCGAGAAAGAGATGACGCTAGACGTCCACTATAGCTCCGTCTTTTGCTTACATTAGAAATTACAACTGCTTTAATACGTTTTAGTAACTCCCCTGAACAGAACAGTTCAGATTTGCTCAATAGCAGCCACGGAGTCTGGATTTGAGCCCGGTTGATGGCAATAGGCTCGCCCCCTATTACATGTGTGTGTGTGTGATTTCAAGATAACGTGCAAAATGTGGGCGTGATATGTAATACCAGATTTTCTCATTTTAATTATCCGCGACGACTGCCCGTCGAAACCGGGATCCCGGTTGATAAAACAAATGATATTTCCATCGGCAAAAACTGTTGCCGAGCCAACATAGTCATATTAATTGCAAAAGTTATTATAGCATAATCCTCACTTAACCAGCTGTAAAGGATTCTACGCGGATTAAAAGGCACAGGAACTCTTATGAAATATGCAACTTTGTATTAATGCTATACAGCCTGAATAAGCAGTAAAGCTGACGTCAGGAAATACATCTTTTCATAGTGCTGGTGTAAGAGGTTTATCTACGGCTTGCGTGAGTACCTAGATATTTTATTTGCGAATAACATTTTTGTGGTGTTTGAGAGAGTAAGTGCTGTGGAAATATTCTAGTCGTCAATTCTTTCAAACACCGATCTTTTTAATTCAATACCCAATCGTTTTTTGTGCATTCCACAATGTGTTTTTAGGATGGGAAATCATCAAATGACTTCTCCCGCTCTGGGCGGAGCGGAAGGGAGTGTCAGACTTGACTGACTAAAACCCATCCATGTTCCTTCTTAGCCCTTTGTGTTCCAGGGTCACGGTATCTCTTTCGAACAACCCGCAGCCCTTCCACAATGTGTACCTGGGTAGTAATTTAAAAAATATTGTGAGATCATTTAAGACCCTTTCGATAGGGGCAAAATAGTAGGAGAGAGGAGAGCTTGTAAAACCTTAAGCTTAGGTAACTTAGAAACAAAGTGCAATTTGTTACAAGGATTGGTTATACCGACAATCTGGAAAATTTCAGTAGAAGACGATGATTATAGTGGTAAAGAAGCACTGCCTTAGTGCTACGGAGATTCCGCCTTCAGACAAAACGTTCTTCAAAAAATCTGGAAGACTATTCGTTTGAGGAAGTATTGCTTCGGCTTAGTGTGATAACTCGGTGATAACAGATTTGTCCTCTACCGGATATCCATCAAATTCCAATAAAATAACAAAACTCATACTTTATTGAGTACTAATTGAATTCCACCATTCCTAGGTTCTTAGTAAAACTTGACTTCACTAATTAACGCCATTCGTTAAGGTCTCGTGTGTCATAAAAACGCGAACTGCCTAGAAAATGTGGAAATAACCCGTGTGGTTCATGTTTTTTTATATATTATCCTTATTATGAATAAAATACTAGTGTACCAACAACATAAATAACTCACACGGGTCACGAAATTCTTCCACCACTTAGGGTAAAACAAAATATATAAGTTTTTAAACTGACATGGTCACTAACACTATAAATAACACTTGTAACGGGATATATATACCATATTATTTAATATTTGTTTTCAGTTCCCAATATTTCGGCGCTGTTGCAAACGGGATAAACTGAAGTTATTGCGGGTCAGTGTTTATGAGCAGACAGTTCGGTCTACCCTCTTTCTTGTTCGTTTTTTAAGCTCCGTACCACTAGCACTGTCACTCAAAACTCGATTCTGTTCCCGACTCTCGAAACTCACAGTCCTCGCGAATACAAAACAAATTATATTATTCTGATTTTATTTTGGGCCTCTCTCTTGCGTACTTTGGGAGTCGGTAAAAAACCCAGCTTTTCACTAACTATCAATCAGTCTCAGGCTTTTACTAGACCCTCAACCCTGGTCTGTCAAACTCATAACATTTGTTTAAATTAACCATTTGGATTCTTAAGCACTTGGTCAGTTCGACAAAAAGTGGTAGCTAGTTGCCCGTTCCCAAACAGAAATATCTATGGACAAGGCCAACTCACCAGACATCCATTGTCGAATAAGCAGCGCGTATGAGCATTTCCATAATTGCGATTAATGACAGACGGATGACGATGAGGATCCTTCCCGCCGGCTAGCAAAACAGTCTGCGGCAAAACCATAACAACAAATATTATCTTACACACGTGTATTTATCAGTAGCATGCTCATTTTCGCTATTCCAAAATAAATTCCGATCACCAATGCAGAAAGAGCACGATCGGATAGGAGCATCAACACTGGACCTAGCAGCATGCTCGAATGTATCATACGCATTACGGTATTTATTTTCCCTTTATAAATTAAAGACCTATTAAGCACTAAAACATCATTCAAAACGAATCATCATCGTATCGATAGTCGATACTCGATAGCGAAGCCATTAACGGAATCGTCATGAATTTTTATCTGCGTTTATAAAAAATTCAAATATTCACTTTGCCGCGGCGATTTTGAACTATGACCGGGGCGACCCCGACCATTTATCTGTCGAACCTATCGACTGTCGTTAGCGCGACACGCCCACGTCTCGTGCCCGTCGTGTTGTCGCCGGTTCTTATGTAACTCGTCATAATTACTAGTAAAGGCTAGCCCGCGGCTTGACTCCTCCATTTTTACGTGCTATGTTATTTCATATGATTTTACCTTATAAAAAATGTTATCTCCTATAAACTCCAATGTTTGTTTAAATGTAATTGGGTTCTTTTAAGCCTGGTAAGTCTTGTGGTCCTTCGAGACTTCGATGGAGAAACTACTTACTATAATTCCAAACATTCTATAAATTTTGGTCAAAACATGTCTGAATTTATAACAGCGGACATATATTGAATTGACCGTTTTTATGTGTATCATAGCTGTTAGGTATACGATTTCCAAAATACGACACAAGCTCTAATTTGTCTGGCAATAAAGTTTTTTATTCTCGTTTCTGAGAATATTATCATGTTACCGTTTTATCGCCTCATGTGTGAAATGTTTATGTCACCTGCTAAATGACTCAGAATACACTTAAAAATAATCTTCGTCGTATTTCTGTGTATTATTTATTGAGGATATGATAATTAGTTTAGAAGCAATTCGATTTGATGTAGAAATTGAAAGTGAAATTAAAAAATTAGCACTATTTGCGGGTGATCCATTTCTGGGCCTACATCTTGATCGATGCGTGTTTGTATAAAACATGTTGTCTGTTTAGTGAGTCTCAGGTAATCAGTTTGGGTTTCCCCAATACAGACTGATACTGCTATAGCAACAGGCCTATTTGCATACCTCTCTTTACTTACAAGCGACTCTTTAGAGATACTACTAATACTCTTCAAGCTAGCTTCTGGTTATGCTAAACCACTAGGAAGTGTTAAAGGATGAGCGTTTTGGGGGATAGAAAATAATTTTGATGTAAAGGACTGATTCTCAGCAGAGTCAAATAAGTTATGATTTTGAATAGTGGCAATAATACAATCAATTCCTATTGATTGGATGTGAACCAATCACTCAAAACCTTATCTGGCGAGATGTCAATACCCAGTTACCTTCAAAGCTCGAGATTTCCAAAAAACGAGAGATTTCCGCCATGACCTTCCACCGTAATCCAGCGATATACCGAGAGCATTCAAGCACTCGTTGCGGATGTACAAACAGTGTTTACTCCGAATCAGCTTGATTAAACGCATGCCCCGTGTTGTTTCGATGCAAATACAGGGCTGCTGCCTTATAATTGTATTCGATTATTATCGATCGATTATAGTCTTTTAACAAGGTTCGGAATTTACGATAAATCAACGCAGGTTAACAATTAATATTGCCGGTCAAGTCGTTTTGTATCGGATTAGGGCACGCAGCAAGCTAGACACAAATGATGGTGATGCCTGTTCTAAAATATCAATCTATTTACTTTTTAACGTCATGTTTCTTTCTATTGAGCTTAAGTTGTTAAAGGCAAATGGCCTTAATGTTTGTCTAGCAGTTAACTTAATTAGAGGATAGACAACAGGGGTGTAAAGTCATAATCTGATGTTGCCAAAGTTACTGTTACTTCTTACCATGTCCTTCGACTAACGCTATTGAAAAAGCACCAATTCGATACACCAAGTTTTGACAGGTCGAAAGTCGTGCCCGTATTGCGGCCCAGATTGGCACACAATGGAACAGATTTGGTTTGACAATGTTCCAAATTTGGCGTATAGTCTGATTGGAGTATAGTTCAAAGATTTTGTTGCTCCTCCAAACTTATTACGACATAGCTAGCTGTTTTATTCTTATATAAAATATTATTAAGTTCAATTTTGGTGATACTAAAACCACATAAAAAATAAAGATTTTTAAAACTCAGAATTGCTAGATTTTCTTTTTGCTATTTTAGTTTTACTTTCTTTTTTCAATCACTTTTTAAACGTTCTGATCAACCGAAGAACAAATAAGCTGATTTCAACGTTTCACTGCTTTTACGATGTCTATACCGAAACCGCAAAAAACAAGGAAAGCAAAATTCCTCAGATAAAAAGCACACCAGAGATATTTTGTGCGCGTATATTTTCTTTATAGCCCTCAAGTGCATTTGCCACAGACGAGTAGCCACGAAATGTTTCTCGGATGCGAACATGGAGGGCGCAGCCCTAAACAAACAAACAACACAATGATGCTGTATACACGCCATTGTTAAAACAATGTCTAAAATAAATCAATATCCAATCACAACGGACCTGCGTAGTTTTCGTTTGCGGTCGTTGAAATTTGGGTCAGCGAATAAAATTGTAATACGATATATTTCAATCGATACAACCCGATGCGGGCTTTAAAATCCGATTGTTTCTATCCATCGGTTGGCTTTTAATTTTAAAAGGAATTACATAACTGTTTTGCGAATTTACGATTTCACATTTATACGAGCGTTCGGCAGCCCCAATCGAAATACATTTGTGTCGTTTTTCACTTCCGCGTTAATTACGGACCATTGAGCGCTGATTTCTTTTTGATTTTAATGTAATTAAGAGAGATTTATTGACGAGTTCGCTGAATTGGTAATGATTGTTTTATTCTGCTCTCCTTCAGACCATATTGAGTCGAGCTTTCTGGAAATCGTGGACTTTGGCACTTGAGTTTACTTACAGATTGTGCCAAAGAATCGAGGCATTCTCCGATTCGTTAGAATTATTGCAAATATTTTTTTTTAGCAAATGTTGTAAGTACACGAATCATTGGGCACAAGGCCTTGAACTACGTACCGATAAAGAAAATTTATCACGACAATGAAGGGCCTCCCGAGAGGTACAGTGGTATCTCTCACACATTCGCAGGAAATGAACAAGGAACACATTCTAGATTCCTGATAAAATCTAGATTGCGTTTATCGGGAATTTATGTCGCTCGGAAATCGGAGATTAAGCTTCGCATAAAGCAATTTACAGATGGCCTAGGATTGTAGCGAGTGTCGAGACTATACAGTTGCGCGGCGGGCGGTCCTGGGTTTCATGTGTCGTTCGGCTTTCTATGAAACGTTAATAAATTCTGGTCCAAAATCAGTGAAGAAAGTTTGAAACTCCTCGCTTTTCGGATCATTAAAGTCGTATAGGCAGACCGGGATTGGAGTCTGGTCGGAACTGCTATAAGTAAAACTTGGTCGCCACCAAGTCACGGTCTATCTAGGAGGCGGACACACCCGCTTTTTTGCATCAGTCACTCCCTATATTTCATGTTACGGTCCCAGGAAGCATGGAGTACACCAATTTGTTCCACCCATTTAATGCTGAACAAAGAATTGATAGAACAGAGTTTCGTGTTACAATGACTAGGCGAATCTTTTTTTTTACATAATCTCTAGTTGAAAAAACACATTTTTTACAGTGTTCACCCATTGTTGGTCGTTTTCGTCATGTTAGCCTCGATCTCAAGGTCCGCTTGCCAAACCGCTGCCGAGCCTCCGTGCCGCCGTGCCACTTTGTTTGCGTAAAGGTTGTGCCAATTTTATAAATTTTTATACATTTCGTGTGGGAATGGGAATGCATGATATATCTGCTTCGGCTGCTGTAAAATGTTAGTTACAAAACGGTTTTGGCGATTTATGGTACTGTTCTGATAAATGGTTTTTGTAGATATGCGTTCCTGGTTTGTTTTGTTTCGTGGACCGTGACGTACGATCGGAATGTGAAATATTATGATACGTTTTTGCGACCGACGACCGAGGTTGGTACGTTGGTGGTTTTATGTAAATGTATAGCATAATTTTCCAGATGTTGTATGTGGAAGACTTCGACCGCAACACGTTACTAGACTACGCATTATCATAATTCCTTGCGGTTCTGTTACATTGTTACTTCGTGCTTAGATACCCGTTGATTGACGAAATTGTTGGGTCTTCTGACCTATTCTTATAACACCCATAAGTACGCCAGATTACCAGCCGACGATGAACAACAATAAACGAGTTCACTGTATTGTCCCATATATACCCATCATTTGAGCGCTCGTCGTTCAACAGCAGTTAAGTACAGAAAGAAAAAATCTATAAAACGAAACAGTAGCGACAAAATCGGACAGAAAATCTAGTCACGTGAAATACAACTCGGTGCAAAAGTAACCGATACGAAAAAGTATTAAACTAACCATGTTTTGGTTACCACCGACTCTTCTGGTGTTGCATTGTAGTCAAAACATAGATTCTCTTCGACAATTGTTGGCGAAGAAAAATAATTTAATCTTTAACTTCATCATCTGCCTACCCTTTTACTACGTTGTAGTCGGCATCCAGTCTAACAGGATGCAGCTGAATTCCAGTACCTATTTAACATGGAGCGACTGAAACTCTGGGTACAATTGGTTATCAGACTTTCGGGCTTCTGACTGTATAACGACTGATAGAGATCTCGGTATCGGATGGTCACCCATCCACGGACCGACAAAGTTTTAACTTTAGAGATCAACGCACTAACCTACTAACTTAAGACCGTTTACGCCTTACGATATTTCTTAATATAATTATGTATACATATATACTTATACAGGGTGTAACGAAAAGGGTATATAGATACTTAACGGTGTGCTACAGACGATCAAACTGAAAATGTTTCTGCACAAAGAAACATCGTCATGGCGACAAAAATATCAGCTGCCCCATACATTTCGGTCGAATAGGTATTGAAATTTTGTATGGGGCAGCAGATAATTTTTTCGTTATTACGATGTTTGTTTGTGGAGAAACATGTTCAGTTTGATGGTCTGTAGCACACCCTTAAGTATGTATATACCCTTTCCGTTACACCCTGTATACTATATTTAATACGCATAAGCAGGATACACAGGTCTGAAAAGTAAGTAACTTTTTAGATCTATATATTCTGCTTATGCGTTTGAAGTTTAATTAATATCAGTTCAGTCATTTCGAAAAATAAGGACTTGGAAGTTTGTATGAAATGCCGTAAGGTGTAAACGCTCTTAAGTGGCAAATTTAGCAGGGGTGAACGAACAGCGTTGAAAGTGGGTTTACTGTATCATCCTCTCATGTGCTGTTCCGAACCAGTTCAGTAAACAATAAAAAGTCAAAACATTTTTACGACGCCTTTTTACTACGAGACTAATTTTATGGTTCTAATCTAGTTCGCCGGTTCTTATGATCCTCCCTGTCATAATTTGTAAACAATTATTCAATTTATTATGTCTTGTGTAGACAGTCTTTTGTAAATATGATTCTCTATCAAAGCTACTTGGGACTTAAACATAACTGGTGAAATGTGTGTACTGTTCTATCAAGCAAACATCTGCCTAACCCTTGTGAAATTACAGGCGTGGTGTTATTTTATGTTGAGGTGATTATGTTCCAAAAGCCCGGTCATGACAAAAAGATTTCCATTCCAGGCCCCTTATTCACAAACGCTCGGTTTCGATTTCGATTCGGAAAGTCGTATGTCTATCTCGCTCGCTTTCGTAATGCCAAAACAATATAGACATAGGACTTATCGAATCGAAATCGCAACCGAGTGTTTGTGAATACGGGGGCAGGATTGAAGTAACTTGAATGATTTCAGCTCAAGGCTTCAAAGGCTTGGTAATATTTAAATAGACAAGGCGCTAAAATCGCAGTGTGGAGGTAGGAATGCGGAAGCTTCGCGTCTATTTTTATCACTGCAAAAAATCAATGTAAAAAAATATCTAACTCCGTAATGGCTTTACAGCCGTGTGCTACATTTTTACTCCAGAATTTACATTGTCGTAAAATACGCCCCACGTAAACCTACGTGTAATAAAAATGACTAATATTCCAATAATTCTTACTAAAATGACAGCTTGAAGCGGTTTTGCTCGGAGTTCAAAGGTTGGATTTCAAGTAGCGACCTTTCGGATAAAATCGTGTTTGTAGCTCGAAAGCTTTTATTACTTAGACTTTCATTAGGAGATATAGATCTTGGAGTACTGCTAGTGCTAGGTATAACGTCGTTTTCAAGAGGGTTATCTATCACCATTGGGTAATAAAATATGACTTGTGAGTAGAGGATTCGATCCCGATAATGTTTTCTAATCCCGGGATTACGGGATTACCTACAGTTAATGACGGGATTCCGGGATTGTATTGGTAATGGAAAGTGGTAACAAAAAGACCACTTAACTCATTTCGTCGACGATCTTTTCTGCGGTTCAATAAATGTGTCTTCAATCTAGAAGCCAAAATTGAGTCATTGTCACGCAGTTGTTGAAAAAGAAACTTGAATGTCGCATCAGCCGTGCACAAATTGGCGTCAGAACGACAAAGTGCTTCTACAGATAATTTAACTGGCGCCAAGACCTTGATTATCTCATTATAGAGTTGAAAATCTGATTCTTCAAATTGTACAGGATTATTTAGATCAATAAGTGTCTTTTTTATGCTATTTTTTAAAAGATCAAATCGCTCCAGCTTTGTAGACACTCTATTCCAACGCGTTTTGCAGTCGAGCTGTAAATTAAGCTCTCTTCCATGTTCTCTTTTAACATATTTTTGAAGTATAGTATCATTTTTCAAATCAAATTTCTTATCAAGAAATAAGTAAACAATACTTTTAAAATCCCTTTTTTTATTTGTAAGTATTTGCTGTGAATTTGTGGCTTGGCGTGGAGGGCACGCGAGTGCGTTTATGCTTTGTCGTTAAAAAGTAAAAAATGTATCAATCCCGGGAATCAATGATTTTAATCCCGAAAATTTCGGGACCAAATTATTACCGGGATCCCGGTATCGAATCCTCTACTTGTGAGATAAGCTGATGGCATTTGTAGTATTTGGAAAACTTTGAGATACCTATCTAGATATGTAAGTGACGTCGTAATCACTGGCAATACTTCAGAAAGTTTCCCAACCCTCGGGGAAATCTACTCAGAATTTGGCTTGGTCCTGTGATCGTCGTATGGGAGAAAATACTATCGCAGCAGAACTTAGGGTTCCGTAGCCGAATGGCAAAAAACGGAACGACTGTCTATCCGTCCGTATGTCACAGCTACTTAATTCCGAAACTATTCGGTCTACACAATTGAAACTTGGTAGATAGATTTATTGTGTGAACCGCTTTACGATGCCTATACAAATTAAAAAAAAATAGATTAAGGGAGGAACCCCATACACGGAACTGACACAAAAAAAAACAAACTTGTACGTGCAGGGTGGTCACTAAAAATGTCATTGGGGTTCCTAAAATCATTTTGTCTCTGAGACAATCGTTTGAAAGATAGACATTTCCAAAGTGGTAAAATATGTGTCACCCCCCCTCTAATTTCTAAAGGAAGAGGAGGAAAATTATGAAAAAATGTAGGATTATAGAATGTAAAAAAGCTTTCAACGAAATTTGTTTTGAATAAGATTTGATGTTTAGTTTTTGAGATATGGGGGGTTTTCATCAAACTGCAGTAGTAACTTTGTTTTTCATAATGATACTTTGAAAAACAAATTAAACTTTACTGCTGAGTGTAAATTTACATAAGAGTGAGCGTTAAAAATATTGTAATTATATTGTTCGGTGTTACGGAACCTTGTGGGCGTGTGAGTACGACTCGCACTTGGCTGGTTTTTTCTGTGTTGCACATGCAATCAGGCGTCATAAAGTTTAATTCATACTTAAAAATGAATATAAAATTATTATGACTTCCTTAAACGTTAACGTCCTGTGATTCATACCAGGATTTCCTTCTGATTAGCCATATTCCAGATCTGCAAATCTTGGCGATATTTCTTTCGCCAGTTTGACTCTGGTTGACAGCGTAAAGTAAACAGGACTAATGTTTAGAATTTATGTATAAAGACCTACATATCCATCCATCTTGTTGAATAATTCCTTTGATATTTATTCGTTGGCACTGTGAATCATTACTTTAAATGGGGCGTCAACGAGAAATTCTAGACTAAGCATTATAATTATAACACCAAAGTTCCGTTTTAACAGAACCAAGACAAGAACCAAATTCTTTATTTATCATCATCATATCAGCCGAAACACGTTTACTGGACAGAAGCTTCCCGAAACGTCACCCGAAAGACACGTCCGTCTTCATTTAAGATTAGGTACTGAATTATTTTTTTTGCTATAATACAGGCTGGCGAAAAGTCTTCCAAATGTCAAAAGAAAATCGCAAAGGCGTTGGAGGATTTTTGTATGAAGCGTAGCCTGCCTCACTTCCGCCATTTTAATTTTCAAAAAGCACATTTAATCTGTATTTAATCAATATATCTGGTAACAATACAATCAAGCTTTGTATTAGACATCATCTTCTATTGCGTCATGTTTCGAGATTTAAGCCATCAAAGTTACAATCTTAGCCGTCGGTACAGCATTGATTTTATTAGCCTCGCAGAAAACCTGTATCAGTCAATAACTGGCAACAACTCTAAGCCTTGTAGGGGACGCTGATACTACCTCTTAACTCATTACAGTGTTATCTACTTGTAGGTAACATGTAAAGCGAAACTTATAGATGACTAGCGACCCACCCCGGCTTCGCACGGGTTCTATGCTGTAAAGGGCCATATTGATCTATATTAAATGCACAATGTATTTAAGGTACTTAATCTGATAAGGATTAATGCGGTATTGCTTAAAATCACTTCGTAAATAAGCTATTCTTTCTCGTATAAAGTAAAGGATAAAAAATGGTTATTGTGGGTTATCCCTAAGAGATAGACATATACCATCGCGGATTATTTTGTAGACCTTTTTTAGGTGTACAATACTGTAGTTTATTATTTTTGTCTATCTCGTAGGGTTCAGCCAGCATTTGCAATGTAAGCGCAAAAATGTGTTTATTTACGACATCACATTGGAAACCTCTAAAATTATCAGTGTTTCTCTACTATATTATGCATGTATTATACATATAAACCTTCCTCTTTAATTACTCTATCTATTAAAAAAAACTGCATCTAAATCCGTTGCGCAGTTTTAAAGATCTAAGCATACATAGGGACAGACAGCGGGAAACGACTGTGTTTTTAACCCCCGACCAAAAAAGAGGGGTGTTATATACTGAGTAGTGATAGCGTACTATTACCGTTGACAGCACCCAACTTGCGAGCACTTTGGAATATTCGTTTTCACGAACGTTCTTTCATTATAGTGTGGTTAGTGCTTAACCCGGTGTCACAGATTTTATGCCGTCCATGGGCTTCAGACTTGGCTTTACATGCCGTCGAGAAATATCTCTCAGGCATGCTGTTTTCCTCACAATGTTTTCCTTCACAGAAGCAAGTGATAATTATACAATACGCACCTGAATCTGCAAAATCAGAGGTGCGTGTGTTGGGTTTGATCTTGAGACCTAGGACTTGGCAGTCCGAAGGTCACACCACTAGGCTATCACTGCTTATTATGCACGAGCACGTCATTATCATCATCATATCAGCCCAAAGGATATCCACTGCTGCACATAGGCCTCCCCCAAGTGTCGTCACATTGACATTTTGGGGGGTTCTGCCATAATCGCCACGCTTGGCAGGCGGGTTGGCGATCGCAGTACGTTTGTTACAAAAACACAGAACGCTGCTGCCCATTCTCTGGCAAGTCCCTTAGTCGCCTCTTACGACACCCACGGGAAGATATGGTATGGTGCTATTCTTTACGTCCGACGCCATACAGAACCCGTATTCAACCTTCCCGTATTCGCACGAACACGTATTCAAAACTATTTCGAAAACAACGAATATCGCGTTGCTGTACTAAGAAAAGTTCAATGTCTTCAACGTGTGACGAATTTCCTCCAAGTGTTTTCGAAAACGTTTAACAATATTTTTGAATGCTACGGAGAACCACAGTTCTGCGCCGGATGGTTTAAAATAAAAGTATTGTGATGCTTGAGTAAATATTTGAAAAGTATTAGCAAGTTTTATGCTGACTTTGACTGTTTAAAGCTTGTGAGAGCAAGAATTGTTATGAGGTTTGTAAAGCTTGTTGTGTAGGTTGTTTTCTCATCGTTTTTGTTTAAACGTTGTGCTAGTCGACTGCAAGAGAGATTTTATGTTTTGAGATAAGTTGAACGCGTTTCAAAATCATGTGACAATCATCCCGCACTCGGTGAATTACAGCCTCCTCTCTCTCTCAGAGTGATGGCTTGTGTCCCAGCTGTAGGAACAAATCAGTTGCTTCAAATTTTGTTATCGTACTCTCTTAAGCTTGAATCTGTTCATAAGTAACAGGTTCACTTTGTACTTATGATATTTAACTTGTCAAATTATGGTCGATCATAATTAATTATTGACGTGACTATGGCAACGTCTAATAAATAGATGGACGCCGGCTGCACGCACGAAAAAGGCTGACACATTGTAACGTTACGATCGGAGCGAGAGCGCTGCACGAGCGAGCGAAAGGCACGGTTGGCTAGAGCGTTCGCATTGCTATTCGTAAAAGTATGCAATCATTTCATCAATGTTTTGTTATGACGTTGTCACGTTAAACTATCGTCCGTAAACCGACTTTACAGACAAGCAATTATTTGGTTGTATTTCCTAACGAGTCATTGGCTATCTCTGTTAAGAAAGCCCAAAACTTGGCCACGAGCACGCTGTCCTAGCGTCAATCAGTGCCTGTAGCGTGTATGCATAAGGGCACGCAAGACAAGGGACACACGGCGACACAGCAAACAATAATTTTCCAGTATGACATGGCCTAGCTTTGTATAGATTTCCTGTACAATGAGAGATCCGCTTAAACTGGTTTTGTATAGCTTGATATGTCGTGCTTACCAGGTGTCTCATCCGTGGAGCATGATTGATGCACAGAGCTTATTAATTTAATTTAAATTTATCATTCTGCAATATAAAACCTCTGCATACAATTTCATAGTCGATGCAAATTTTACCCGAATTATGATAATTTCATATTTCAGACATTCGAGTCGAATCCAATTATTATTTAAAATAAATTAATGATAGGTAAATTCGATATTGTTGTGTTTAATCGTTGTACTGCAGTGTAGTGACGCATTAACTTCCAACTGATTGACAAATAGCGGCCATTGGAACCACAATCGTGTAATATTTTCAATGACATTGTATTTAAGCTTGATTCTGTTGATAATTTCACGTTTATTTTAGCAGATTTATTGGAATAATAATTGGATTTGTACATATAATCATGTTTGAATTATTGGAATTTCGGTAATTATATTTGCGCAGTGCGCTGTTAATTACGAGTGGCGACCGCAATGGATTTTTTTGTGACAGTATTTCTATCGCCTTGTTTATCGCCAATTACTTTTAGTAATTGTGTCAATTGTAGGTTGATTATAATTATGCTTCATAGTAGTAGTTAGATCTATTTACTACTACCACTGCTGAGACGGAGATCTACTCTCTCTGTGAGGAAATGCGCAATAATCCAATCCTTGATGAATAAATGTCTTGGATTTTTTAGGTTCTAAGACAGGTCGGTTTTCTGACTCAGATTCCGATATGACAAGTACTAATTTAGTATATTTCATTGCGAGTGCGTAAAGCCTGTCATTGCAAAGAGTTCCGACAAATGTCTACCCGAGCCGAGGCACAGCCGAAGGTGAGGGTTGACAGTCGGAACAAGTTGCAATGACGGTTCCGCACGTGTACTGAACAACTATTTTAAATACAGTTGCGAAAAAATGAAGCAATTTAATAAAGAACATTTTTCGAAAATAGCGACAACCGTAAAAGAATAAAAGCAGAGATTATTTTGTTTTCTTCACCCATTCTGGGTAGGCAAAGGGAACTATGCCCATACAGCCAAGTCTTCAGTAGAATTTTTTTATTGAAATGGAATGAAAATGAAATGAAACCTAACCTAACTCATTGAATCAAATCATTAAATCTGATATTGAAACAAATTAGCTTATTTTTAGAAATATTTGCATGAATCATAAAAACTTAATATGATTTTTTTTTGTAAAAACTCCGTGTTTGGTTTTTTTCCTTTTAATAGACATTATTTTAACAGTTGGGAAAGAGAACGCACGAGTTCGGAAAAGGTAAAGAAAAAGCTCGAGTGTGTGTCCGAACGCTATACGACCCTGCAATACACCACTTTTTGAGCAACTTTATTAAAAAAGTCTGGCTGGCACGCCTTAAGTATTGTAATATATTTCATTGGCTCATCATTCATGAAGACAGGAAACCATTACTTGGAACTCTTCGTCTTCTTTCGTGTTAACATATAATTGATTACGACAATGGTCTGTGGTCTTAACGATTGTTTCAACTCTCAATTAATCAAAAATCATTATTGCTCCTTTATTCGTTAAGTAAGATTCATTAGCTTTTTCTTATACTTAAATAGCCTTTGCAAGCATTACCACATCCTTTTTTTCTGGTTTTACGTGCATGTTTTGACCTTGTGACGGTCGCAAGAATACGCTAGATGCAAGAAGCCGCTAGACCTGCAGATGCGGCGACGTTCGGGGGAAGGCTGGGTCCAGTTGTGATATCTTTCAGCTAAACCGATGATGATGATGGCGACGACTATGACTTGTAGGTTTCGAGATTAGCCGGAGTGGTTAGCTAGAGGAATCATTTTTTTTAATCAATAAAATACTTTTAAGGAATTGTCTGTTTTTAAGCTTATCTTGGATTATCTCAGAAAACACTACATTGTGTACAGAATCGGAAAAACAGTCTTATTAAAATAACGCCTTCTTGAACTCCAAATATTTGCGTTGACGTCACGTAGCATTGAAGACGCGCCTCTCAGCCAGTGTCCCTCTTCTAATCGTGCTAATTGTGAGATTTGCTCTCCGGTTACTAGGTTACTATTTATCGTGACTTACATGCGACCTTCTTGCTTTAGCGGATGGCGGTTAGTTTTTTCCTAGTGATTACAGTCTACAGTCGAGGTATGACGTTTTTGTAATGTTGGTATTCTTGCAAAAACCGGCCAATGATGAGGTGATAATTTGATGAAATGGAAATTAAAGAAGTCTCGAGTTTATGCCGTCTGCCTGAATTGTGTATGTGTGAATGTTCAGCATTTATATTATTTTTAATAGATTGGCAATGTTTGCCAAAGCAAAAGAACATGGGAGATTTCATTAAAAAATCTATTATCTGTAACAGTCTAGCGAGTATCTTTTCAATTCACTTTTTAAGCTGTGGTGAACATTGATCTGTAGGATCTATTTTAGCTTCACTAATCACCATCTGCTTAACTTTTTCCCTACCATGTTGGGGTCGGCTTCCAGTCCAACCGGATGCCGCTCAATACCACATGGAGCGACTGAATACTAGTACAAAACTTCAGTCAATTCAGCAAAACGAATACGTCGATACAGGAGCTGATGGACGCTACTGAAAATGCCAAACTCGTCGCCAAATTTTGGGCTGACTCAATTTAAAATTTTCAACGACACGCTAAGAGGAAGCTTCGTCGATCTTTGTATCAGCCTCCTCCGTTCATTATTACTGCGCGACCTTTAACCCACATTTCAATGGCAAGCACCAACTTTCCCCGAAGTCCTTGAACAATTAAGTTTGTAAACTTTCCCCCCCTACTAAGCAACACGTTTCGATCGAGAGACCTTACCAAGATACCGGTAAATATAAACAGTTGTTACATTAAAAGCTATTATTTGAAAAGGGCTTTCAGGTTGTTACTTGTGTTATTACCAGAATGAGAAGTGTAGCGGAAAAAAAACGCGTACTTTTTTGATGTCACTGTGTGAAGGACTGTACAGTATTCTGTTTAAGAGCATTTACGCCTTATGGCATTTCATACCAACTTTCAAGTCCTTATTTTCCGATTAGCTGTCAATTTTTCGAAAAAAAAGTTGTTGTTTCTTTTTAGATCTATGTATCCTGCTTATGCGTAGAAAATTTCATTGAAATTGGTTCAGTCATTTCGGAAAATAAGGACTTGAATGTTTGTATGAAATGCCGTAAGGTGTAAACGCTCTTAAGTATGAAATTCTACGCAGACATTAGGCGTCATCTCGCGCGTGCTTGAAATGCTCCAGCGGAACACCGCCAAGTAGGTGCCAATTTCGCGGACTTGTCACATTTTATTGTTGCTGCTGGCTCCTTTCAGCTACAATGCAGGACCAGTCGTTGTTACAGTGCCTTGGAGAGGACTGTGTTCAACAGTTTACGTATTTTGAATTAGATGACGATAATTGCGTATTGATACTGGTCAATGCTTTGGATCCTTATTCTCGTAATATGCAATCAAATTAGTTGATACCAGAGGGACTAGAAATAGACAAGAGTAATTTATGATGTCGTCATGAATGACAAGGGAGAATGGGAGAAGAAAACGTGTTGCGCTGACCCCAAGTAGAATGGGACAGGGTTAGGAAGATGGTGGTGATGTTGCCAGAAGGACTAGATAAACTGATAACGATGATGGTAGTCTGTATGGTGTCGGACGTAAAGAATAACACCATCCCATATCTTCCCGTGGGTGTCGTAAAAGGCTACTAAGGGACTTCGCCAGAGAATGGGCAGCAGCGTTCTCTGTGATTTTGTAACAATCGTACTGCGATCGCCAACCCGCCTGCCAAGCGTGGCGATTATGGCAAAACCCCCCTTATGTCAATGTGGCGACACTTGGGGGAGGCCTATGTCCAGCAGTGGACGTCTTTCGGCTGAAATGATGATGATGGAAGAGGCGAAAATGTTTTGGTGGTGGGGCTGGCAAATGCCATATCTTTATCGCAAGAAATCTGTCATGTAGTGCTCTTGAATTTTTCAATAGCGTAGCGACCTTTTCTTGAAAGTCAAACAATGAAGTTTGTAAACTTTTCCCTGCCTACGAAACTCGAAATGTTGTCCACAAAACCCCATTAATAAATAAGCTTTCAATTCTGTGAGCAGTAACCGGAATTTCGAAAAAATCATAACAATTTTCTGGCCGAGTTTTTGTTGCTACCCAACAATGGTAAACTCATCATAATAGAACCAGGCACGTGGAGACTTTTTGTTTTCCAGAATCATGAAACGTGGAAAATTTTACACAACACGAGTACAATTTCAGACCTGTTTTCCTAGAAAGGTTAGTTAGAGCGGTTTACGTTTTTGGTTCGCCAAAATTTCGCTAGTAATGTTAGGTAGATCAAGTCCCATTTACTGTACATAGTGTACATTGGTCTAAGGGGTGAGTATATACTCACCCCACTCTGCTAGGGCACGAACCCAGGCTACGGGATGCCAGTGGCAAATTCTTGGGGTTTATATAGCCTTATTTCAGAATAGTACCGAAACTTAACGGTCTCATGAATTATCTCAAATCAGTCTTTTTCTCTTAAGTTTATGCGGAAAACCAGTAGTTTACCTACATTTAGTCGTCGCGAAATGTCATAGCCTAATTAAAATGGTGATTATTAAATCAGAGTCAAATAATTTAAATGTTGTTATAAATATTCGTGTTAATTGTCATATATTTTAGTTTTTATTTCCTTCTAACGGTAATAGTTTTGGACAATTTTGTTGATAGATTTAATTTGAAGACAGATTAGAACTTAATAGTGTCTTGTTTTTAATGTATGCTTGATTCGTTGTGTGTCGAATGATGTAATACTGTGGGAAGTTTCATCTGAGAAATGATTTCTAGAACCAGATGTGAGACTTTTTTGATTTGGTGACGCTGCACGAATTTGGCGTATGCAGCATGCGTCAATACGATTATGTTTCCTTACCATTGATTGAATTACCAAGAGGAGGGGTATCATGTCCCTGTAACTGGGCTGTGGTCAGATAGCCAGCTCCGTGTAAAGGTTTATAGCTGCAAGGCTGCAACTGGTTAACGCGATCTTACCCCTAACTTAGTTGAGAAAAGGCAAAAATGTCAGTCAGATGATGATTAATGACTGATTTACCTAAACTGCTAAAATTAATGAAAATAGTCCATTTCAAAGCATTGCAAACAGTTTATGACAAGATAATTTATTTGCTTTTAAACCATGACAGAGGTGTTATTATAGCATATGAAATCAAACATGTTTTACTTAAAATTAAAGCATGCAAACTTACACGAATAAACAAATTTGAATTTTACAAATTAGCAGATTTTTTTACATAAAGTCTAATGTTTAACCATTAGAATTTATGTTAAAAAAACTCCTTAATACTATAGAAATTATTTAAATTAGTAAAACTAGTTAAATTTTGAATAACCTGGAATTTAATATTTTGAATAAATTAGGTAATTTATTATAAACACACATGCACACACATAGCCAGACAGTTTTTATTATATTTTGCTAATCTAGGGAGCTCATCTAGTACAAGTCTGTATTGAAAATAATGTGGAAAGATGACTTTTTTTTAAGTTTTCGCTTCATCAATGCCTTCATAGTCATAGTCATCATTTATTGCATTGATGTAGTTTACAAGTTGGTACAAAACTTCGGAAATCGCAAGATTATTTATGACAAAATTCAGAGCTGTGTGAATTTTCAAAAACAGTTATTTATTAAATGTCGGGTTTTCTTTCGCTCTCTGATAGGAAGTGCTTATTTTTACAAAGCAAATAAATCTTAGCAGTCTGTCGTGTTGCTTCCGGTGTCATATTTGTTTGGTATGCCATAAAACTAAGGGAAAAGAGGATGACGTAGCCGGAAGTGACGGTCTCTGGTCGTAGTTCGTATAGCTGCCAAATATGATGATGACGTGGTGCCTTGTTTGTTGTGAAAGTGAGAGTGAGAGTGGAATACAGACTCATTAAATATTATGTCTCTCTTTTCGATGGCGGAAACGTAGGAAGAAGGTTGTGGTACTTATTTATTACTAGCTGTCCTGCGCAACTTCGTCTGCGTCACATAAGCGAGAGACAGAAGGATAAATTTTCCCCGTTTTTGCAAGACTTGTCATTGATGCTCGGCTCCTATTGGTCGTTGCATGTTATATAACCCTTAGCCTTCCTCGATAAATGGGCTTTTCAACACTAAAAGAATTCGAGCCACTAGTTCCTGAGATTAGTGCGTTCAAACAAACAAACAAACTCTTTAGCTTTATAATATTAGTATAAGTAACCCCCTAGTGTCTCAGTTCACGTAAAGGCTTTCGTTGCTGGCGTTTCGTAAAAGCTTCCGTCCCTTCCTTCCAGTTCCTCCATCGTCATCCTGCTGCTGTGAACCACAAGATGTCTTTAGGCGCTCCCTCACCGGGGGCATCAGCCTGTAATGGAACCTAAGATTCGATCCTGTACAGGAACAAGTGAATCTGAACTGTGACTACGAATGCTCCCGGTGTGGCAGCGCCTATTAAGGCTCCCGGGATCCCGCAGACAGGCGCGACGCGATTCTAGTAAAACAATTCTATGAAAACTTCATGGAAATTGTTCTACCGGAATCGCGTTTTATCCGTCAACGAGACGTGAAAGATAACATACAGACAACGTTACTGTCTCATTTATAATATTACTGTGGACAAAGCATCAAGCGGAGCTGCGGGCACAACTAGTTAAGGCGTTCAAACAATGGTCCTATTATCCGTGGCATGTATTGAACGAACGCCATCTAAACACATGAACGTCAGATTCGCAAGCCCACCTACGTCACGCGCTTATCACTCGTTTAAGGATGATTACGTACCGAACAGGTGTTCACGTGACCGAAATACTAAACATGCACGATTGGGTACGCGTTGTATGTACTTGCATTCATTATGCTTGGTTGTTGTTTCGTTTATGTGATATAGTTTTCGTAGACACTTTCTGCGAATCTGCGTCTATTAACAAACAGAATCGGTGAGAGGACAAAACGTAGATGCGATGCGTTAGTATAATTGAACTAACTAAAAAGAGCCTTTCCAGTCTTTCGGCGATAACGAAGAGCGAAGAGAACAAAAATGCAATGAAGTTTCTATAAATCCTATACAAAGTCGTTGTTACCAGTTGTCCAGCCCGTCAAATCTAACATAATCAATGACATCAAAAATTTAAACCAACTAGAAATAACAAAAAGAGTCAGAAAACTAGCAAAACTATAGAGCAGCTCTTTCTGTAGTTACTTTTATAACTCCGACCACAGTACATACCGATCGTTCAGCCTAGCAAAGCTAAACGTCGAACCAGTAATAATATAAAGCACTAGCAGTCCGGCGCAACTTCGTTTGCGTCACGTTTTCCCCGTTTTCGCAACATTTTTCATTGCTGCTCCACTCCGATTGGTTGTAGCGTGATGATATATAGCCTATAGCCTTCCTCAATAAATGGGCTATCTAACACTGAAAGAATTTTTCTAATCGGACCAGTAGTTTCAGAGCCTATTCAATGCAAACAAACAATCAAATCTTCCTCAAATTTTCCTCTTTATAATATTAGTTTAGATTCATCAGACAACGTGTAACTGTCGAATGTTTTACTAAACGCGGATCGATGCTATCTACATCCATTGCAACGTTTACACGAACTAACAGCACCGTGAATTAAATATTTGTACGTTTCTAGCTATGTACCGGTGCCATAGCCCCCGGTGGGTAGGCAGGGGTGTCCACCCACCCTTCGATAACAATATTGAGTCCCGATTCGGTGCCTATCGCCATTTTATCGGACACAGTTCCAATCACTGGATATAAGTTTGTTTCATACAATGGCTTTGTGTTTTCAATTTTAGTTTTTTTTTGTTCTTTGGTTTTGTGTTTGGATGCTGTGATTTTGAAACTCTATTCTTGTGTGGAGTGTTCATTTCAGGATCAGACAATAGTCAAATTGCTTTAATTCCTAGGTACTCCAATTTTTGAAATCACTTCGTGGAATCATATAACATTTGTTTTGTCTGAATAGAACGATAATAGTAAGTACAAGATTATTCTTGAAATAGCTTCTTAGTCATCATCTGCCTAGCCTTTTTCCAAACTATCTTAGGTCGGCTTCCAGTCTAACCGGATGCAGCTGAGTACCAGTATTTTACATGAAGCGACTGCCTATCTGACCTCCGCAACCCAGTAACTGGGTAATACGGTACCCCTTGGTAAGACTGAATGTCAGACTTTTAGCTTCTGACTACTCGTAACGACTGTCAAAGTTCTACAAATGACAGCCGGGACCAACGACTTAACGTGCTTTCCGAGGCACGGAGGAAACTCGGTATGTAATTATGGTCACCCATCCACAGACCAACCTCGGCAAGCATGGCTTAACCTTAAAGATCGACCTGGGCGGCTGTTATTATTTAGCCACGAGCTCCTCAAAAATAGCTTCTTAGTATAATTCAAAATGTCGAACAACCTAACTGTAATGACATTTTGAATGGCATGAGTCATAAGACGTCTCGGTTGGAATCGATTTCATACTCAACAAAAACTAATAATTAATGCTAGTTCAAAAATAAACCTCGGTGTTATATTTATATACGCATTTCTTCGCGTGGTCTGAAATAAGAAGATTACATTGTTTTGAACTGAATAAGATTATCTTTTCCCACAATGTTGGTGTCGTCTTCCAGTCTAGTATTTTCTATGGAGCCGTTAAATCGGGTTTATTTAGGTCTGAGTCATTGTGAGATTTTTACTTTCATTCCTAGTCCGTTTTAAATCACTGTTTTTGCTCTTCTTATCTGTATCACATATCTACTAAACACTTGATCATCATCATTATTCATCTCGATTTCGCCCCCTGCTGGGTATAGGACTCCCTTTACTTATATCAGCCACTTTCCACTCCTGCGTTACAAGTCTATCCTTTTCAGTTTCGACTATCTTCTTCTCTTACGTTTCATTCGAACATTTGATTGAATGTTACCCATTGGATACCTTAGTTTCCTTTATGGTGTAGACTTTCAAGAAATCTGAATATTTCAACAAGAATTTCGGTGCTGTCATACATATTTCTTCTGCTCATTCAGCAAATAAGTAAATAAATCCCGAACAGATATTTCTTAGAATCCATTTACCTTACAACTAGCTAAAACGGATAAATATCACGTTTTACCTTTCCTCCGAAAACAAAGCTCGCCAGTATTATATCTATAATAGACACAAATACCTTAAGTCCCTAACTTACATACAAAATTCAAGGAACCAATGGAGCTCACAGAAAGGAAAGGGCTTCTAACAGAATTTATATTTTATTTACCTTGCCGCCTATTCGATACGATAGTTCGGTTAATATAAGTATTTGTATAACAGCGAAGTGGTCAGGGTTGCCGGTGAATAAAATTGATCAATTTTAAAGATAAATTCGCCCTCGATTTTATCTTTAAGATTGATCAAAGTGGCTTCTTCGACATTTGAGTGGTTTTGAATGAAGGGAAATATTTTTGTGCTTTTCGAGATTATGTAGTCCTAGTACTCTTGTATTATTGGGAAAAGGGTTCCAGGGTACAGATTTATCCCCGGTCGCAGCGGAGAATGGAACCGGCGAGAGATGTCGTGCGGTGTTCCACAGGGATTGGTTCTGGAGCCGCCCTTGTGGAAAATCGGTTGACTGGGTGCTGCGCGCCGACCGGGCTAGCGGCGTCAGCGTAGTTTGCTACGCTGACGAAAGACTGGTGCAGGCACAAGGGTCATGGCGACAAGGAGCGAGTGACTGTCGCAACCCCGTGTAGGGCACGCCACAATGGTGGCGATAAGTCCTCTCTTTGAGGAGTGGCTGGAGAGGCGCCACGGCCTGAAGCAGGTCCTCATCGGACACGGTTATTTCGGGAGGTTACTGCACCGAATCGAGCGGAAGGAAACGCACGGCTGCGGATCGCCCAGAGGGCATGGTGGAGCACACCGTGGAGGTCTGCTCCACTTGGTCTAAGTACCGCCGTGTCCTCGTAGCGGTGATTGGCGTTGTGGACCTCTTGCGTCCAGCCGTGGTTAAAGCCATGGTCCGGAACGAGCGGCAATAGGAAGCCGTCGCCTGCTTCTGCGAAGCAGTCATGCTAGCGAAGGAGGTGGCGGAACGTGAAAGGGAGAGAGCCTCAAGTCCCAGCCGCCACGCGGAGACGCCTCGGGCGTATGCCTCAAGGAGATGTCATCAAATTGGAAGGGTTCCGAGAAGGCCGATGCGTGTCGGGGGGCTGAGCGACTGTTCAAAGGCGATACCGTGGCTCTGGAACAAGAAGAAGAAGCAACATGGATGGGTTTTAGTTAGTAAAAGTCTGACACTCCCTTCTGCTCGGCCCAAAGCGGGTGGGGTCGTTTGATGGTTTCCCATCCGTATCCAAAATTAAAAAAGGGTACAGATTTTTAGTTACTATGCGATGTAGTATAACTATTTTCCTTTATTTAATCAAATTAATGGTTAGCTTATAATTCTCTCAGCTCATCTGATAGCGTAAAAGATGTGGATCTTCGATAAGCTCAGTTGCCTGGATTTTCTCTTTCCACTACCGGTGCCCTTTAATTCTTTGATTCCAAGTTTCGAACATTAATGTTACTTACGGCTCTCTAAATGTCGACACTTCTAATGTCGGCACCTCTTGAACTTTGCCATAAAAAGCGCTAAAATAATTGCATAGAAAGGTGCGAAACTTCACTAGACAATTTACGATTTTAATAGATTTCCTCTAAGATACAATAAAACATGAAATACTTGTTAAACTTCGTAGGCAAGTTTGATAACCCTATACGAATTAAAGGGACGTTTTTATAGAAAATAATATTCAAACGAAAGCCCGTTTCCGCGAAGCGGGTTGGGTTTTACGGGGTGGTTGCCTCCCCCTACACAGCGTGCGCTGTACGCCCGGGGAGAGGTTGATACAAATCGTAGTCATTAATGTTTAATAAATATTTATTTTGTACGAAATTGTTGATGTTCGGCTATCGTGGGTTCCGTCAATATTTTGGTTTTTCAATTTTTTGTTATTGGTTTGGAAAAATTGAGGCTGTTGGTTTTTCATTTAAAGGGTAGGTACTCCACAGAACACTTGCTCTTAAGGCTTCCAGAAATCTATTTCCTTCTTTGAGCTTGCTTTGTTTAATAGCTTTCAATTATATAATAACGTTTTACAAAGTTGTAACTCAGACATTAAAACTGTCATTAAAATAATACTTTCTTATTGTAGTTAGTACTTATAAGGTTCTACTATGTAATACATTGTTATATGCAATCGTATAAGGTCTTCGTTCTAAGTTATTTTCGTGTTAACACAGCTAAAAGCTTTGTTCTGTCTGTCTGTTGAATTTCTAAATGGATTCCAAGAGCTTCAGAATATGCTCATATTTTTGTTCTCCGTAAAATTCTGGAAAACACACTTTGTGAGATTGTATTCGTGTTGGCTGCTGGTGTTGTCGATGCGGCTTAAAAGGTTGCATATCTTGTATATATATACAAGTTATACATAGTTGGTATGGTAAAGGTAACAGTGAAAGGAAATAATATCTTGAAGAAATCGGCATGTCCTAGAACCTAAAAATTAAAAACGTCTCTACTTCCACCAACACGCATTAGGCTCGCGTGATAGATTTTGGTCCAGTCATTCTCACGCAGGAGAGGTGTGTCCCTGTGTCCCTGCAGAGGGAACGTTATAAGTTGATAATATAGTTACGCTATTTAAGAAATTCCCATACCGAGGCACCAGGCTCTCATAAAGATCCCACGCGAAGTTAATTACTCCCCAACCAAATTCAATTTCGATTTCAAATAGGAACACTGACGTTAATATTGACGTACTCAATTAACATTGTAGTAGTCTTTAGAAACCTAAATTGAATAGGCAAATTAATTTGGGTGAATATTTAGCTACAAAACCAATTCAATTCCGTAGTTATGAAGCCATTTCTCTTTCTGCTCTGTCCTGAAATGTTGATTTTATTGATTACCTGTCCATTTTGAAGCATCGGTGCGTTCTTTGGGCTCATTGCTGGGATCCATATTGCTTGAAAATTGTGATGAATGGATGCTTATAAAGCACAGGCTGATTGTTATGTTTTAGTGGCTTGAGATGGTTTCTGCGATGTTTTTGCCTCCTGTATTGTGTTATTATTTGAATGGCGTGTAATGTTTGAGTTGATGATATCGTCAGAATTTAGACAAACACAGGTAGGCTTTGAAGAAAGGTAATACGAATGTGTGTCTGAATTCGAGATATGTTTCCTAATTTTGATAAGAGCAAGTTCATTTTCAGTGCATTTTTATCAGCTAAGCGTAATAGTACTGAATCGCAAAGCAGTGGTAGGTACTTTCCTACAGTGCAGCTTGATAGTTGATAAACTGAGAAGGACTAACGAACCATTTTATCTTGAGATCGACATAAAAGATAAGTATCGATTAAGATAAATTATAAACCCGCTAAACACGATGTTTATCTCCGATACGATAACCTATTTAACGTGCTCGGGTGTTACGATATAATAAATAAATAGCCATTAGTGATTCATATAATATTTACTATTCAGATTGAATAGCTGATTCGTAGAATATTCAAGAAGGTGTTTTGAATAATATTAATGGCTATATTTCCAGTTAATATTGAATATTACCGTTTTACTTGATAAATCATTAATTTCATTTTGAAATCAGAATAAACAAACCATTTAAATCGTGGAATTAATCAAGAATCTAATTACTGCAGCGATAAAGTTTTTCATTACACATTCCAGCGTTTATTTGCAATAGTAAATTTTTAATAAGTACCTCGAAATTTTTATTAGCCCGATGATTCAACCTCAGCAAATATTGGCTGCCAATCGTCCTTGATGCCGATTGCCTACTTGCCGCGCGCCAATTGGTAGATGCTATTAAAAAAGACATAAACATCGGCTCCAAACCGGACTGAACCGGTTGCGGCATCAGCTGATAAGTAATGTAATCAGAATCACAATTATCTGTGGAACAACATTTGTGAAGCAATCTGTAGGAGCTTGAGGGGAAACTTGATGTTTATTTTAGATTGTTAACCCCTTCTTACAATTGTTTGTATGTTAACACGAAGTTTTGGGGCCTGTACGTTCTATAGCTAGCTAGAACGAAGCTTCATTCTTGTTCCCACGTCCAGGGCTACTGCATTTACGCATCATTATGAACTCAGTGTTGTCCTAACAAGTGTGAGCGTTTAGTGGTCCAAATGTCCATGTTTCGCCTTCATACATCCTGCCCGCAAAATGGCTTCGTCAAAATATTGATTTAGGCAACATCCCCGCACGAAAATTTGATACTACGGCTTTCATTTTGATACATGATGTTATCAAAATGTACGTGTACACGCACAATATCCTATATCCAGCAGAGCAGGAGGGGTCCTGGGGAGGCGGCCAAAAATCACACATACGCATATACATAGGGCCAGTCCAGACGAGCCTATATGTATAACCAAGTCGGCATCACAAAGGGCCGGCAATTAGAACTGCCACGTCAGTCGTACGTATCGATCGGATTGTCCGTCCGTCATTGTGATGCGACGTGTTTGCATATCTGCGAGCCTGGTAGCTGTTCGTGTGTGCTGTATGTTTGTATGTATGGAATACAGGTGCGTAGGTAGGTGGTGTGTATGGGATGGGGGATGTCTGGCGATGTCAGTTTCGGATGTCATTTTACGTGTTAAAATTAAATCCCTGTTGGGCGCCATTTCTCGCATTTATCAATGTGTTTTTGGAAAAACGACCTTGCAAATTTTATCAGTCATTAATGCGAAGGACGTCTGCTTATAGATACTAAATAAGGGCCTTTAATAATCTACAGATATGATGTTGTTATCTTAACTTATCAACCCGTAGTTTCTTTCATGCGTCTCAAAGGACCAAACTGAGAACTTGGATACCGGATACTAAGTTACAATATATCTTACTGATACCCTTTAAAGTTTATCCATAGTATATTATCATATAAACATAATATGTTCACCACAGGAAGTGGTATGTGTCAAGTATTGATGACCGGCTGAGGACTGACATTTAACAAGTTTGCTGTGTAGGGACTCAAACTGTAACCGTAATAAGTGTTTTTAACAATTTTTCTTAAAACAGTTATAACAGAAGAACACTTTTAAATGTAACAGATACAATAATGTTACCGAGTCAAACTGTAACCTTTTAAATGTGTTAATAAGTGATACTATGTGTAACTGAAATAATCAATAATAGCTTTAGTATGCTGCGTTTACCTGTTACACTTATTAAAACTGTTGACACTTTTATATCTGTTACAGAAATTTTACAGTTAAAAACACATTTAATAGTGTTACATATTTGATTCTGTTACCAATTTAACACGTAACACTTATAATTCTGTAACCTTTATGACGGTGTTTTTAAGTCCCTGTCTGTGACTCTACTAATTCAACGTTTTTGAACATGGCGTAAAGAAAATATATAAAGATTGTGTGTGATTATAACAAGATACCCTGTGTTATGTAAATAAATTAGATATGATTTCTAAACACAAAACTATCAAAAGCTAACGGAAATGAAAACCTTAACTCACCCATTTACAGCTGATAATAAAATAACAGGTGAAAACAAAACCGGAATAAAGCAAAAATATTTTTAAAGCAATACCTCCAAATTGAATTTCAAACCGAATTTATTCTGCGAAATTTGTACAATAAAATCCTTCGTCTACTAAATAAATATTGTATTTTGTAGACGAGGGATAGCGAAGAAATCGAGTTAATTTACTCGAGAATTTACGAAACAAATCGAGTTAACTCACTACTTCATACACTACTTGCGAGTCTTGCGAGCTAAGAAACTAAATTATCTAAGACAAACATAATGAAGTTATTATGATGAGATTTAATATCTCAAATATTGGTTCAGAAGATAAAATTAGTTGATATAGCACGTTTGTTCTAAGAAATTAAGTTGAATTGAATTTTAATTATGTTACTTTATCCTTAAATGTTTACTTCTCCATTGTAATTATACTTTTGTAACTTGATACATGGTAAATCCTTATATTAAATATTTAAATACTAACTGTCCTGCGCAACTTCGTTTGCGTCTTTTTTTCCCCGTTTTCGCAACATTTTTCATTGCTGCTCCACTCCTATTGGTCGTAGCGTGATGGTATATAGCCTATAGCCTTCCTTGATAAATGGGCTCTAAATCACTGAAATAATTTTTCAAATCGGATCAGTAATTTCGGAGCCTATTCAATGCAAACAAACAATCAAATCTTTTTTTTTTCTTTATAATATTAGTTTAGATGGCGGTTTGAAATACATAATGTTAAATGAATTGGGATAAAGGTATGTGAATGATGGGCGCAAGTGCTACTGCTGAGTATGAGGTCCTGCGTTCGATCCCAGCTCAGGGAACGTGTTAGTTTTTATTTATTTTTCTTAAGGAATTTCTCAGTAGCAGCCACGGTGTCTGGATTTGTGCCCGGTTGATAGCAATAGGTTCGTCCCTTTCACATGGTACTTTAAACATAACTATCGAAATGTGCCTAACCCTTCGTGGATAACAGCTGTGATGATATGTTAAAGATCATGAAATGACTGTTCGAAAGAGATACCGTGCCCCTGGAACACAAAGGGCTAAGAAGGAACATGGATGGGTTTTAGTCAGTACAACTCTGACACTCCCTTCCGCTCCGCCCAGAGCGTAAGAGTCATTTGATGATATTTCGTCCTTAAAAAAAAAAGAAAAAGATATCTACCCTTTCGAGCACTGTTTATGACATTTAATCGCCAACCGTATCTGCATCCCTACTGGACAGACACAGCTCCCCTCGGGGGGTGTCATTCAAATTGTACCACTTAACCTACCCTAATCCTGGGGGCTTCGTACTAATCAGGATTCCGGGTTTACTTTGTACATGTTGACTAATTCGGACTCATAGACTATACCGTCGCACAGTGGAACGAATGTATGGGAGCGGTTGGACGTAGACATGTCCGAAAAAAAAGAGTAAAATTATGCCAAACTAATGATGCCATCTTATTCGATTACTTAATGCCTTCATAACTTGTGGTGATGAATTTCTTCATAACTCCCATATTTCGGGAGTAATTTGAGAAAATGTGAAATTTTACTATGAAAATGAGTGTATCGAGCTCTCTCCCTCCTGATTCCGGGCTTGTTTCAAGTAGCGGTCTCTAATATCATAATGCTAATACTAAGAGCTATATTTAATACTAAGACACATAGTGCGCCAAATGTGCACTTTCTGGGATAAAAGGAAATGAAAATTTAAAAAAAAAAAACGTTTTTTCCCCATTTGTATTTACTTTAAACCGCAGACAGACTTATTAAGAGGTCTATAAATATATTATATATATACAGAAATATATATTAACAAAAATATTCACAAGAACTGATGAGAGTATGACTTTTAAGTAAGTTGATAATAAATTACCTAGTTTCATTAAAAGTACAATAAATAATTAAGATGTAAGCTCTAATTTACTAAGTTACACATTTTAAAACAATAACATCATTTAATTATCTTCGTCATCATCATCATCATCAATTAATTCAAATTCAGAATCGATGTCCGCTAAATCATTTATGTTAACAAATTCGATATCACTTTTCTCAGAATCCGTAAGCTCATAAAATTCCTTAAAAGAAGATTTTTTTACAAACTTATTTCCTTTTGGACGGATACTTGTAACAAGTGGATCAGAAGACAGTAAAAGATTGTGCATAATATCTTCATTGCATGAGATACTGCTATGCTTTCGAGAATGCCCCTCTCTATATTTTCTAAAATCTTTATTTCTAGCCTCAGATGCCTCTTCGGATAGAAAACCAATGGGCACAATTGACATGTTCTGAACTATGTCTGGCCCATGCATTAAAATTTTATGAAGTGAAGAAGGCATATAATACCATGGGTATAACTCCACGTAAAGCTTAGCAGTATCAAAGCAGAACTCTCGGAATTTAGTTACGTTGATTTTCTCTCCTGATGAAATACACTGCAAGATCACACAGATTTTTCTTAAAAGCATAGCATCTATTCCGGTCAGTTCAGCAGATTTAGTGTAGTTTTCAAAAAATCTCCTTGCCGAGTTGCCATTGTTGGTGGATCCACTGCCTTGTTTCACAACATCGAGAAGTAAGCCCGTTTCTCTTCTTACAGCCTCTTGAACTCTTTTCTTCCTGTCATCAACTTGCCTTTTTGCTATATCACCCCTTACTTGCCATGATTTTATGTCTAATTTGTAGGAAATGTGTAATAAGCATTCCATTGAGCGAATCCAAGCGTGAAGGGTGCTTAAGCTATATTTATACATGTCCTCGTTTGCGTGTTTATCTTTGATTAACTCTAAATTATTCATTTCTTTAGGACAAGCCTTGCATATGTCACACACTGAAGCTGCTGTATTGGATATAATGGAATGAATTTTACCATCAATCATTGTCAACAGCAGTTGGTGTTTGACACTAATTCCATCAGTGATGGTGGATGGAGTTAAGGCTTCAATCTCTGCTTCGATTTCAGCCATCTCTCTCTGCACATTTTCTTTGGTTTCCTTTATAAACTTAAACAATATTGGCCGGCAAAATGAAGTGGAAGATGGTCGCTCGTTTTCCCAAATTGTTACACCTTTTGAGACGAGCCGCAGTGGTACAAGACTAATCATAAAATTACTAGCAAGATCGATTTGCTCATCTTCACTCGTCCTTTGATGATAAATGCTTTGGCTAGATGATCCGTCAAAACCCCATTTGCTGGTCAATACGAGCTGTTGATTGGGATCAACAGGGGTTTCTAACGACCTAATAAGTCTTCTTGAGGTTAAATCCATCAAGGCTTGTAATTTGATTTTTGCAGAGCTCTCTGTAACTGTGAGATCTTCTTTGGCCGGATATCACTTAATTTTTTCTTTAACCAACATGTAGTAACTCGGGTATTGAAGAGCTCCTTCTTGAGTGTTGAAATCCCGAAGAGTGTTATAGCGCCATTTCGATAAGTTCATCGATACATAAAGAGCCAATGCCTTCAAAGGGGATATTTCCCGTACCTGAATTGATTTACCTTCAATGAAGGCTTTGATTTTTGAGGCCTCTTCTGGATTCTCCGTCAAGTATTTCATAACATAAGCTGTATCGCTTTGTCCTGCCTTTTGAAGCGCCCTTTCGGCCGAAAACATAATTTCAGCGCTGCTACTGCTGCATGAAAGACTATCTTCAGTGCGTCTTCTTTTTTGCCGGTTACTAAGGTCCTCAAAAGATTTACGAGGACTAGGATGTGTACAAGTTGAAGCATCAGATTTAGCAGGAGAAATTATGGGCTCGATGACGTCACTTATATTTTCTGTAGAAGGTTCCATATTTTCATTCTGTAATTCCGGCCATTGAATTGCAGCCTGTAGCCAAATCTCATGTTTCTTCCGAAACTTATCTGTGCTTCTTCCAGACTGTGTCCATTTAGCATAAATGCGGTAGCAAAATCGACGACACCAGTCTTTTAAACTTGTTTCAGCACTTTCACATAACTGAACACAACTGTTATCTTTTAAAACACTGAACAAATAGTTAAAGTCGCGTAAATCTTTATGTGCGCGTGCGCATAAAGCAACGTGAATATCAAGATTTGTATTAAAATTTGGAAAATACATTGCGAGATTAGCTTGGATACAACGAGGTGTAAATCAACACTGATTTTAAAGTTACTAATAGTGACCTATTTATATAAAATCCAGGTATCCCAGGTATCCTTTGTTAAATATTGCAAGGTAATTAGTTATTGTGATAATTAGTAAATTATGCATGCTAAATTAGTGTATTAAGAGCCATTTAGTAATTAAATAATAGCAATGTTCTTATCAGTAATCATTAGTGCATCAGTTTTATATGTAAACCTTAAGTCCCTAATTATATATCCTAATTAGCTTATATCTTCTCTAATTGGCTGCTCAGAAATGTTATTGTAATAAGGTAAACCTTTAGAAAAACGGTTTTAATCAACAAAATAAACAAAAAATAAAAAAATTGTGTTATAAAATAAACATCACTCTTTATCCCAGAAAGTGCACATTTGGCGCACTATGTGTCTTAGTATTAAATATAGCTCTTAGTATTAGCATTATGATATTAGAGACCGCTACTTGAAACAAGCCCGGAATCAGGAGGGAGAGAGCTCGATACACTCATTTTCATAGTAAAATTTCACATTTTCTCAAATTACTCCCGAAATATGGGAGTTATGAAGAAATTCATCACCACAAGTTATGAAGGCATTAAGTAATCGAATAAGATGGCATCATTAGTTTGGCATAATTTTACTCTTTTTTTTCGGACATGTCTACGTCCAACCGCTCCCATACATTCGTTCCACTGTGCGTCGTGTACGGGGTACGGGAGGATTGCTTCAAAACCCTCGGATATCGTAATCCAAAAGAGATGAGTGAGTTGGAAGTAAGTAAGGGAGACGGTTGTTGATCAGTTTGTAATACTGCATTGACGTTTTAACCATAACCTTCTGTAGTAGTGCGGAATTGTTTCTGAAATCAACATTGCTAATTCGTCAACGTTTTTTGTTGAATTTGGGTCTCCCAAAGTCCGCCAGAATGAGCTGTGAAATGTGTGATAAGGAAACGTTTGGGAGATAATGATGAGCATGCTCTGTATGGTGTCGGACGTAAAGAATAACACCATCCCATTTCTTCCCGTGGGTGTCGTAAGAGGCGACTAAGGGATTTTCCAGAGAATGGGCAGCAGGGTTTTCTGTGCTTTTGTAACAACCGTACTGCGATCGCCAACCCGCCTGCCAAGCGTGGCGATTATGGCAAAACCCCCCATGTTATGTCAATGTGGCGAAACTTGGAGGATGCCTTTGTCCAACAGTGGACGTCTTTTGGGCTGAAATGATGATGATGATGAGCATGCAGATAGGTATTTGACATATTTGGGCGTGCTACTGCCAACTCTTGATCCTCTTCATGTTCTGCCTCTGAAATCTGGTCTTCGTTAATGAAATAGAACGCGATCACCACATTTGAACGGCGTTCCAAAGCTGTAAATGTCAATATTTCATTCAATGCAATTATGACACTGGCAGCTCTTGGACGCTGTCTAGATGTTTAACTTCTTTGGGTGAAATTCGCCCATAGTGATCGTTAAAACATGGCTAAAGAGGTAGTGTATACCTTGCCAGGTACATTAAACTTATGTGAGAACATTAGTTTAATTATTCTTGTAGTTCATAAGTTTAAGTAAGTAAGGAGGAACTCGTGGCTAAATAATAACTGCCGCACGGATCGATCTTTAAGGTTAAGCTGTGGTTGCTGAGGTTGGTCCGAGGATGGGTGACCATCATTACATACCGAGTTTCTTCCGCGCCTCGGAAAGCACGTTAAGCCTTTCCGGTCCCGGCTGTCATTTGTAGATCTTTGACAGTCGTTACGAGTAGTCAGAAGCCAAAGAGTCTGACATCCAGTCTTACTAAAGGGTATCGTATTACCCAGTTACTGGGTAGTGGAGATAGGCAGTCGCTTCATGTAAAATACTGGTACTCAGCTGCACCCGGTTAGACTGGAAGCCGAACCCAAGATAGTTTGGGAAAAAAAAAGAAAAAAAATGTTTTCAGACAGTGCACATATAAAGTTAGTATACACATTTGCAAAGGCTAGGCAGATGATGATAAGTTTAAGTAAGTACTTAACTACTTAAATTGTCAAACAACAAATACCGTTCCATTCCCCTCAACAAAAAGAAGTAGGACAGCACCACAGTTCATTGTACGTGCCTCACAAGCTCACAATGAAACGAACACGTCACCGTGTTTTCGCACTTTCGTGTTGTGCCGACGTCAGACCGATCGATGCTTCGGATGGAATTGGATGTTTATTATGACGTATGGATAGAGCTGACATGGAGTTTTGCGTCATGGTTATAATTCTGAAAGCTTTAGTGGTGATGCTTCGAAGATTTCACTAGCAGTGACGTGCGTAGATGTTATTCTAGCTTCGTGGATTGCATATCTAAATGTTACCACACCTTGTGGCCTGGCCGAGGTCCTATGATGAGATACAGACGCTGCCGGAGTAATATCTATTCAGTTGATTTTCGGCTGATAGGAAAGTCAATCGATAGACCTTGGTATAAACGATAAACTAACTGGTGAGCTTAGTTTGTTTATAATTAAGACAAAAATTTGGTTCTTCGGGCATTTACTTAATCGATTTAATATAATATGTTGAAATTTATTTAATTTTCGCTTTTTTTCACGTAACTGTAGGCAAACCTCTGTTTTGTAACCCCCTCTGTTTGAAGCTAGTATTGAATAATCGTGTATGTAGGTGTAAATCAAGTCCTACCATCTTCGCCCGTGTCTGGCTTTCAGCCCCCGTATTCACAAACGCTCGGATTCGATTCCGATTCGGAAAGTCGTATATCTATCTCGGTCGCTTTCGTAATGCCAAAACAAGATAGACATACGACTTGTCGAATCGAAATCGAATAGAAGCGTTTGTGAATACGGGGGCTGGTTCTAGTTTGCTATGTTGCCGGAAGTCTTCCAGAACTCACATTGTGGTTGACTTATGCCCGTGATCCATTCGACAAAACTTTACGTTACTCAATAAATACACAAGAAAAACAGCCCGTCGCATCTCATCAGCCGACCAGTCGCCATATAATAACCCAACACCTAAAGCCTGCGTGACTCATTAGCGCAATCGCGCGACACGATCACTTAGTCGTAATATGTAATAAAATATTCATTAATGTACAGTGATTATCGCGGTTGGGCGCCGATTTCTATAGAAAAGGTTCGTGGCCTATAATTTGGTAGAAAGTCCCGTGGAAAGGGTGGTTTCTGTATTCACGCATGTATGCCATTAGGGAAGCGATGATGTTTATTTTTACTGCCGCTCTGTTGAAATTCTGCCGATGAATCGTTATAGGCTTTTTGCAGAAACGGTTCTCGTTTATGGCAAAACCTGCAAAAAAGGTAACCAATGAAGGACCAAAAGACTTGGGTCCTTCGATCCGGATGGAATTAAAGTGTCACCAAATGTTTTATTAATTAAGATCCTTCTATAATCAAATGTTTAAGCAAATATCGCTTTGCATTTTATAAAGGTTTCCAATTACTTAATAAGTCTTAAAAAATAATATTTAAGTTACCTCGCTTTTATTGGGTTTCAGACAGTTTCCAAGTCGCGTTCATATTTTACCTAAGTTTCTTTTGTCTCATAAATTTAATTAATTTCAATATTATTATTCGCCGCTCGTAGTTTCACAGCCTTCCCTTTTTCTAAGCTATTTGTAGGTCATCCTTCATTAATGGGCAGAATTCCAAGCGGAATTACCTGAACTCACGTACTATAAGACGTGAGCAGTTTAAAAATTGCAAATGGCGCATTAGTATTGATGGGTTTCTTGATTTATTGATTCTGTATACGCATGGACTTTGTAATTGAAGCAAAAATGAGCCTTCATATTCCTTCTTTATCGTGTGGTAAGTGCCTACCCTCAGAGTCATAGTTATATACCGTCCATGGGACTCTGACTTGGCTTTACATGCCGTCGAGAATTATTGCATGCATTTTGTCAATGCCTCAATGCTACACGTCGATCATCAAGAAGGTTTTGCCCATTCTTGTAACACGAATCCATTTTTAAATCGTGAATTGCGCTCCACTTGAAAAGACGTTAAGTGCAAGAGCTATAGATGACTAAAGAGGTGGAAAGAACCTGATAGGTTTTGTCTTATCCAGGAAACTGAAGTAGGTCTTCATAGAAGTGTGGTTCTGATTACTGCTAAGGGATCATTAGCCTTAAGAGTCCCTTCAAGTCTGACAACGGGCGGCAATACCCGAGATTGCTTATCTTATTTACTATTACGTCATTACCTACCTATCGAGATCGTCGAGTTGCTATCTCTAATTATAATAGATGATATCGTCATCATTATTGGAAACAATAGCCCTTATATTGTGGAGCACGGATTGAAGTAAATGTTTCAGAGAAATCAATACGTCCGCCTTGCCCTCTTTGTCAAGCAACATTGCGGTTTAGATTTTGGAATATTAATTGAACTGTGGTTCCAACTACTACTCAACTCTTGGTTTAATGTAGTGCATTTGTCTGAGAAAGTCATCATCATCATTTTGGGGTCGGCACTGCGTTGTTTCTGACATAATTATCTCATGACTCAGGGGGTGACCCCTTATAGCCATATCTCTTAAAAGTAACAACCTTAATAAGCACCCGTGTTGTCATACCTGAAATAAAACTAAAACATTTAACGCAAATTCATATCTCCAACTTCAATTCTAATTAGCAGAACTCGCAAAAAAACAGCTACAACGTTTCAATTTCCATATCATTTGCCGGCTAAGCAAGGAGTTTATTTACAAAAGTGTCCCGTTTGATATTCATGAGTGTTACCTTAATTCTGTTGGTAAACGTTGGCAGACCGCCAGAGTTTACTTTCCTATTAGATTTTCACGACCTATAGATGTCTTGAATAACTGATCGCGGAGCAGTGGAAAGCTATTTATGTTTTTCTTGAAATTGCCGGCGAGAACACGGAATTCATGAAAATGTAGTGCTTCTTGCTAACTAATTAACTGTTCGTTAACACATGGTGAATGGAACTGGCTATACCGTGAAGAGACTTTAATGGTCTGAAGTTGACAACGTATAGCGACTTTGATTGGAGCATGGAGACACTGTTATAATCCGGTTATATCGGATAATTGATTTATAACTGGTTACCAGTGCCCAGTTCTTTTTACGGAGAAAAGAGAAAATATTCGTCCTTACCAGGAAAAAATTAATTATAAACATTGAGTTTTAGCAGGTTGGTTTTTGAGGTTCTTTTAAAGATAAAATTCTTTAACTTCACATCGATCTCCGGGTATATGACCCGTATTTATAGCAGCCTTTTACCCTTCTAAAGAATACTTAAAAACTCGCTGAAAAAGGGTGGTTTTCCATCACATCCCATAAAACAGAAAAACCATCACTCTTTCACAGATGGATGGTTGTCGTGAAGAAGGAAAATGTCAGTGTTTTCGGGGTAGCTCGCTTGTATTCCTAGAATATCTTGTAATTATACTTCCGCTACGCTGCGACCCACATTATAAGGGACGTCAAAATATTTACCACCGTCTCGGTACTGGACGGGAATCTTGATTATTTGGATACGATGTGAGATGATTTAATGTGGTATCGAAGTATGTTTTCGTTTTAAGTGCGTGCTTTATTTTTATCTTGTTTTGTGACTTTGACTTGAATTTTCGCATGGTTACGCGGTGCATTGGTGGTGGCGCGGCTGCGGCGTCATCGAAATGAGCCTAAGTGTATTTATAAGGTCTAGTAATTTTAGAAAAAGTGTGTAAGCAATTTGACTAACCTTAACTTTGTTTTGTCCATCAGCTGGCGGGTATGGAGAAGGCCAAGGCCTACATAAAGAGCTCGCTGGCGTCAAAGCCGGCGTCGCCGTGTGCGTCGCGCGACAAGCCGGCGCCCGCGCAGGACGACGCGCGTGTGTGCTTCGTGTGCGGCGGCGCCGGGTTCAGCGACCACTACACCGTCAGAGTCAAGCCTGATACGCAGGTAATATTATACCAACATATCTGGTAATAGGGGCGTAGGCTGGTCACGAGCCAGGAGGACCGACAACCTGGGCAGAGAGGCAGGCATCTTGAGTAAAGTGGCAATTTCTAGATCGTTGACAGTCGTTACAGGTAGTCTGTGGCGAAGTCTGACAACCAGTCTTACCAAGGGGTACCGTATTACCTAATACTTACTGGGTTGTGGAGGTCAGATAGGCAGTCGCTCCATGTAAAATATTATTCAGCTGCATCTGTTAAGACTGAAAGCCGACCGAACCAAAGGTTGGCAAATAGGACAGGCAGATGATCAGAGTGAGTCCTGTCATTGTGTATCGCAGATGGTTTTGGCTCGGAAAATGTGCGTCAAATCATAAATGAGACAGGCTATGACCTTCGAAGGCGACTGTCCATTCGAAATTGCCACTTGCTAGCTTCGAAGAGGTAATCACAAAGACAAAGAGTTTTGAGTCCATTTGCAATTAGGCATCAAAATTCATACAGCATCGTACAAAGATAATAACTAGCTGCGAAGACATGGCAAAGTCTACCCAGGCCCTTCAGGTTTCTAACCTATGTAAATTTGCACGTGTCACAAGAAAGCAGCACACAGCCATAATCATCGACCTACTTATCAAAATAACTCAACAATTCCGATATTTTCTCCGTGGCACACGAACCCGTGTTTCCTCGACAGCAAATCATAACACATCCATCATTTCGCAACGATGTCTTGACGTTCGACATTGTCACCCGATTCGCGTCTTATTACGAGTAGTCATGTGTTTGGGTACCGTGCTGGTTCCAACCGGATTGCAATTGATGGAGCGCCTAAAGCGATTGACATTTGACATGTAATTACGTCCAACGCACGGGCCGGGTGTGGCGGTTATTGGTCGTGTGCTTTATGTGTTCCTGGTATTTTATGATAGTTTTGAAGAGAAAATACTCTTCTACTTCTTCGGGCTTCGTTCCATCTTTATTTGGAGTCGCCTCTCCTAAACCTCTTAAATCCAATCAATATTCCTAAAGCATCCAGCACGGTGAGCTGCGCTGGGGCGGATGCTGCAGGTGCTGATAACCTTAAACGGGGAAAATACAATAATTTAATTGGTAATTATGTATTTAAGCCTTTGGGGTTGAAACACTAGGGCCATGGGGCCCAAGTGCCCACCTTTTGTTTCGGGATATCGCCAAGCGGTTGGTCGACGCTTCGCGTGACCAGACGGCTGGCCTCTTTTTTTGGTCAAAGAATCAGCATTGCCATCTAACGTGGCAATGCGGCCTGCCTTCTGGGCACTTTTCCTGTTGACAGCGATGTCGACGAATTTTTTGACGCCCTGTAATTTTGAAACTTGTACATATTTTATTTTTATTTGTAGTTCGTAAATAATGTACATACGTACAACACGTAAGTAATATAATAAAAATACCTTAAAATAATCATATAATACTGGATGCATAAAGTTGACAGCCTCGTTGATTTGGTGGTCGCTACCGCTTCTTCGCGGAGCAGAACCTGGATTAGATTTTTGGGTCGGGTTTAGAATTTCCATCAGGAATTTCCCAGTGACAGCTCAGAGTCTGGAGTTATGCCCGGTTGATGGCAATAGGCCTACCCCCTATAACATGAGACTTAAACATAACTGGCGACATATGGGTAAACCTGGGATTACAGGCGTGACGTAATGTTGATAAGAAAATAAAGAAAAAGATGGCTATGGAAGGGTTTATCCAAACAGCGGGTAGATGTTGAATGAGTATGATGTATCGGGTTTTGAATTATTCATGATTCGATGTGTGTCTGCGTGAGATCTATAATGGGATAGGCTGGATCGTGTTTAAGGAAGAATATTAGAGTAAAGAGGTTCTACCTGTGCTTTTTATTGACGGCTTCCCTTGCAAAAATTGCGCCTATACAATTTTTGCCCGCATAAATGTGTTTTAGATCAAGCCAACCGCGTCGTAGATGCAGAGAACATGGCGATTAAGTAAATTTAGATAATAACTAGCTGTACCCGTCTTGCGTTGCAATGCACTTTTCCTACCTACCTACTCTACTCTACCCTAACTACCTACCCTACTTTACCCTACCTACCTACCCTACCTACCCCTACCCTACCCTACCCTACCCCACTTTTCTCACCTTTTAAACATTCCCTGGTCTACAAACATTTCAAAACCAAAATCAGCCAAATCGGCCCAGCCGTTCTCAAGTTATAAAATTACAACGAAAAGTGGGATTGATTTTTGTATATTATATAGAAGAGAAGATAGTACATAGATAATAATTCCACAATTCATAAGAATGACGATAAATTAAATTACAATATTATAATAACATCAGAATAAATCCATTTGTAACAAGAACTATACTTATGCTAATGTTCCTTACCGCATAATGTGACCTAATTCTTATACAATAATGGATCAATTTATTGATCAGTAGTCTTCTCTGGTCCATTTTGTGAGGCCCATTCATATGTATGAGGTTTTATGACTTGACTCACGTGCGCATTTCGGAGAGTCGTGTCACGTGGCATGTTGGTAACTGTATCTGTGCTTTCGCATTGGCCAAACATTCACAAAAAAATATGTTGAAATGCCTATCTCCTCTTAGTTGAAATCTTTGTCTATCTCTCGACAACGTCATCATCTTTCCCTATTCTCCCCATTTTACCGGTATTACAGAAATATTTGTACGCCGTATAATGGCAGGATATGCTGGAACCCATATTGTAACGCCTTTTGTACCATATTCTTGCAAATAAACATTTTTGATTTTGATTTAATTTTTCTCCTTGGGGTCGGTGCAAAACGTATTTCTTTCATCCTTTTCTTTCAGCTGTCACCCTGGAATTTACCCCTTTTTGTGCCATATTCCTCACACAATCTATCCATGTTTTTTCCGGCCTTCCGATCTCTCTTTATCAGAAAACATGATTTGTTTAGCCAGTGCGGCCGCAGTAACCGTAGCAAGTTTTTCTGACATTTGCCGGATCCCGATTCGAAGCGATGCTGGTACAGTGCTTATAAGTAGGGCTTACGAAACGGGTTTTCGTTCCCCTAGAGTAAAACCCAAAACCCGGGAAAATCCGGTTTTACTAGGGGACCGAAAACCCGTTTCGTATGCTCTACATATAAGGGTGCGTTGCTGTATGGAGTCTCAATCCCGATCGGGTCTAGTTGAAGCGAAGCTTCTTCTTAACGTGTATAAAAATTAAATTGATTCGGCTCAGAAATACATACCCACAACTGGACCACGAGTTTGGCGCCTTCAAAGGTTGGCCAGTTCCAGGACACGCACGACATGATATTAGGTGCCCCATCGTTTGTGAAACAGCACCCCATTCACACCCCAAGGCAGTCATCAATGAACCTCCATCTGAGCGGGTTTCCTAACTTATTATTGGCGATGCTGATCCCATACAGTGCATATGATTACGCATCTACCTTTATACCACAACTTGAGCAATACCCAGAGAACAGAACGAACCTCTAATAGGTAATAGCTCATCTGTAAACACCGATATGCGATGTTCCCATGAGATAATCGACGCATCATCGGCGTAAGGCGTAGCAATAATTTACGGTGTTTTCCCATAAACCGTTCTCACATAGTGATCGGTGTGTTAAGGCGTGTTTTCACTGGATGACAAAATGTTGTGCAAGTTGCAGTGACGCGTGACGTCGATGACGGCCAGGTGTTGAGAGATTATTCTAAAAGAATATTTTAGCTGCTTCGTGGTTATTTGTAGTCGTTTTGCGTGTAGGTCAGGGGTTTGATTTGAACATACATTTATGTAGACACTTAGTGTAATTTATAAAGGACTAGCCGTCCGGCGCAACTTCGTTTGCGTCACATTTTCCCCGTTTTCGCAACATTTTTCATTGCTGCTCTACTCCTATTGGCCGTAGCGTGATGATATATAGCCTATAGCCTTCCTCGATAAATGGGCTATATAACTCTGAAAGAATTTTTGAAATCGGACTAGTAGTTTCGTAGCCTATTCAATGCAAACAAACAAACTAACAATCAAATCTTTCCTCTTTAAAATATTAGTTTAAAACATCGCTAGAAAAGGATGTACTAGAACGTAATAAAACTGTGACATCCACTCTGGGCACGCGTAGTGGATTGTTGCCCTCTCTTTCATGCGGTTAGGTAGTCTGTGTTCCAGTAGCGGGAACAATATATACCAATTATGCTGTTGTATATGATTATGACTATATCTACGCCTGCCACGTTGAGAGAAGTGGTTTTGCTGTTGCATACATGCATAATTCTGCAGTGCAGCATAGTATCGATCCTGATCAAGTATCATGCATGAGCTGCCGATATTAAAATTCGGCACTTCGATGAATACAAGAATGTGGAAGCATATCATTTTTGCACTTGGAAAAAAACAAAAGCGCTACCCATAAATGATTCAAGCTTTTAATTTGGGAACTTAATTATACGGAACTGCAATTACAATAATGGGCTATGTAATTGGAGAAAATATTCGTAACTCTCGTACCTTTATTGCCTTGATTTTATCGTATTGTATTGCCAATACGATAAAGCCAATATTCGATAATGTCGGCCCACGTTATGCACGATCAGCCGTTGTTATCTGCTGTTATTTGTAAATCTTTGACAGTATTTAACACCCGACGTCTATAGTGTGGAAAGACTGGGAGTCGATCCCAACATAGGCTAAGACTAGGGAGATGATGACGAAATTCGCCAACATGTTGTCTAGTAAATGTTTCAGTGTATACGCCTCTTTACGCGCGTATGCAATCGGTAAGTGAATAGATAATAGTTATAATTCAGCGGAACGTTGTGCATTGTTTTCTTGGAGATTTAACTTATGTATTTAACCGTTTGTCTGTCTACAGTGCACGGAACCATACTTCCCGTTCCTGGGCGCTCACGCCCCCCCTGCCGGGTACCGCGCCGAGGGCGACGAGGACGGCACCGTCCGCTGCTGCTGCGTCTGCTACACCTTCCTGCGCCAGCAATGGGAGCAGTACGACCGCGAGAACAAGCCGCACAGCCAGAGGTTCTATTGGATGAAGAGGCTCGATGGGAAACCTTTTATTGGTAAGTGTAATGTTACGTAAAGTATATTTTTGAGGACCTCGTGACTAAATAATACCAATCGCTCGCTCAATCTTCAGGTTAAGCACTTGTTTAGGTTGATATATGGATGGGTGACTCATTACATACCGAGTTTCCTCCTTGCATCGGAAAGCACGTTAACCCGTTGGTCCCGGCTGTCATTTGTAGATGTTCGACAATCGTTATAGGTAGTCAGTGGCCCGAAAGTCTGATAACCAGTTTTACCAAGGAGTATCGTTTTACCCAGTACTAACTGGGACCTCCACGGTCAGATAAGCAGTTGCTCCATGTAAAATACTGGTATTCAGCTGCATCCGGTTAGACTGTCAGTCGACCCCAAAATAGTTGGGAAAACGCTAGGCAGATGATGTTTTGTTAGGTATAGTATCTAAAGCTTTTGAGGAGATTTCCAAACGCTTAGTTGGCGCTTTCCGTGACCCAAGGGCTGGCTTTTGTCTTGGCAAGAGGCTAAGCGTTGCCATCCAACGTAGCAACGCCGTGTCGCCAGTCTTTTGGGCACATTACCAGTTGACAGCATTGAGGAGTATTTGATGCCCTTTTATAGTTTATTGTGTTAGTTTAGTTATTTTATTTAATCGTTTTTAAGCTTAGCTCGGTTATCTTAGTGGTATAATTTGCGCGCTATCAGAATGGGATTCTGTGAATGTAAATAAAAAATGACAGTACTCGAGCGTAGTAGCGTTAGCAAATAAGTTCCGAGCTGCTAATTCCCTGACACGATGATTACACCTATTCCGTAGAAATTTCAATAATCTTGGGCGCATCTCTGTGACAGAGTAAGCCCACGCAGCAATTTTATTTCAGCAAAGTTTTTTCTTTCCTATCGGCCCCGATCTCTAAAAGTATAACAGGGTACACTTTTTTCATTGAAAGCGGCAATTTTGATTTGTAGGCGGTAAAAAACTTGCGGAAAACAGCGCGTACGTGGGCTTTATTTTATTTTTTATTGTGTGCACTTGTGGCATGTGTCAAATAAATATGTTTTCTTTCTTTCTTACAAACTTTGGCAGATAAAAGTACCTACGTTAAAGTATTGTATAATATCAAGAGGTTGTCGTATCAATGCAATTGCATGAAGCAAAATCTTCTTTTATTTGAAATATGATGCAGAATTGCGATGCTACGCAAACTTCGAAATATAAGGCTAGTTTGACACTCACAAAATAAGCACGGAATCCTAAACACGAAGTTTTCTCACGACATTAAAACCGTTACAAAAACCAATGTCGTATTTAGCATACTCCGAAGACAGCACAACATGGATACGTCTTTAAATCTTCCTGCACAATAAATAACTCTGAACAATGTCTTCACAACGTATGTAGCTTCGACTATTAAACGCATCGGATCAGTCGGCGTCACTACGAATCGTACAACAACGTCGCATTCCGATTTACTCCGAATGGCCGTCGTAAATCCAACGCCTTTCCGCCTCGGCTCGCCTCGCCAGATAAATAATATTAAAACAAAGGAGACGAAGCCCGTGTGGACATGGTACAAGGTATTTTGTTGTATTTTTTTCTGTTGCGACTTTTTAAAATGGGTTGGTTTCCGTGTCCCACAGTGTACGTTAAGCCAGTTGTCAGGTTTGACAGTTGTTAAGGGCAGATACAAGCTGAAATATTTGACAGCCAGTGTAATCTAAAAAAGTGGTATTTCAGAAAAATTGTGTCCCTATTTTTTAATCCTGGCATTTTTTCCTGAAACAAAATAAAGTACTTTTGTTTTATGTTGTTTGTAGCTTTCTCCTTTTTGATTATCAAAGAAAAAAAAACAAAATACTTATCTCAAAAATTATCAAAAGAAAATTCTTAAAAGGTTGATTAATTTAAATAGATGCGGCTTCTCTTACAAAGCTGATCCACGAGCCGAGATAAAAATGTAACTTCCAACGTTTTTTCAAGTAAAAAAATATAACATTCCGCGAAAAATGTCCTTAAAAATTGTTATCAAACATTATTTTAACTGTCAAAACGGGTCGTGTCGTACAAAGCGCCCCCTGGCGGATTATCCGGGAGGCTGGGCCCTCCCACGGCACTCTTTTGTCTCGGCTGAGCCAAGCCGTGATAGACGCACGGAAAGTGTCCTATTTTTTTGCTGTCCTTTTTTAGTACATGCTGTATACGAATACGAAGTATGGAGTTGTAGTTTTGGGTGGCTTTTTTGGTTAAGAATTTTATTTACATCATGTTTTTAAAATGAACTGGGCTTTTTGTTTTTAGTTTATTGTTTGAGGGTATATTAATATTTTGTATTCAAGATACATTATTAGAATTCAAACCGTTACACAGCATCTGCGTAGATTTTTTGCTCCTCTAACACACGCCTAAGGGATACGTTACTGAATTGATAAAATTGAAGCGATCCATGGAGCATCAATCTCTCGTTGACTGTGACAATTTCTTAAAATTTGGTATATATTCGAACATTTCTGAGTCGAAACCTAGGAAAACACCATATTTTTGGCTCATCAGGTGTATCCGTTACCTGCCAACCCGATTTCAGGCCAAACTAGTTTGACCTAGGGCCTAGGCCAAACTGGTTTATCGTGTCAGGATATACTTATTACTTACCCATACAAAGTAATTGTATTGCGATCGTATTGCACTCGTGGTTGGTCACGATTCAAACCAAACCTTACCCATTCAGAGGGGTGCCTTATGATGAGTCTTTAAACCAGTTTGGCCTAAGACAAAGAAGTTTAACCTGAAGTCTGGTTTAACCGGTAACATATCCAAAATGTAAGTCATAAGAAGTCTCTCGTCGTATACTTCGCGCGGTAACGATTAAATTTTTTGGTAATATTGAAAAATTGGGTTCCGCGGTCAAAATTCGTGCATGCGTCCCCTAGGCAAATGAGGTACTCTAAAAACCTAATAGAATTACAGCCTATAAAAGTCATGTTTACTTAGTGTTTCGTGGTACTCCATTGTGGTGACCGCCCCACCATTGAAACAATGCCATGTTTTGTTACGTGTCACCTGCGCAAAGAACTTCACTATTATATTGTACTTATTCCATATCCCCCACACACATTTTGATCATTCTAATGATAAAAAAGGACATGTGGATGGATTTAAATATTTTTCCAAATATTCGAATATCTTTACATTTATATACTGATAAGATTATGATCGTTTCTTACTTATCGATGAAAACGGCGTATTGCTTCGTAAATATTACCATTATATATACCATTTTCAAAAGTCCCACGTGTTCGTAGATATTCCTTCAAAATGAAACATGCACGTATGTGTTGAAACATAAGCATAGGATCTGGGACAGAGGGACAGTCAAACGGTTTCCGGATCCTAACCGCTGTGCAGACATAGGCCCCGATAGTAATAACCTCTTTGATGTCGCATAGAGTAAACAATGCAGCATGTAGTCTGCAATACTGGACTTGTGTGACGCATGTAGCGAATTTAGAAGATCCTTAACATCTCGCTTGTAATTCCTGAAGGGTTAGGTAGATGGGTACCTATTAATACACCCACATTTCGCCAGTTATGTTTGATATCCCATTAAATAGAGGGCGAGCCTGTTACTAACAACCCGGTACAAATCCAGACTCCGTGGCTGATACTGAGAGATTCCTGATGGAAAAACCTAATAACACATTGCTCGACCCGGGAACCAGACCTCAGGCTCAGCAATCGCACTTACGACCACTCGCGACCAACGACACAGTCATTATTGTATGTCGAAACTACGCGTTTAATTCTACAGGGTGTAACAGAAAGGGATACATACTTAACGGTGTGCTACATACCATCAAACTGAACATGTTTCTCCACAAACAAACATCGTAATAACGAAAAAAATATCAGCTGCCCCATACATTGGGTCGAATAGGTATTGAAATTTTGTATGAGGCAGCAGATCATTTTAAGTATGTATATACCCTCTCTGTAACACCCTGTATATCTTGTAGCCAGCCAAATATATTTTCAATAATGTTTTCTCCTTCCATTTTCTTCTGTTATCAGCAGAGGTCGGAATTAGGTAGAATTATTTTTGTACTTACACTGATTTCATACAGCGAAAGAATAAAGTGGATATGCCTCAAATCTTGAGATTATTTTAAAGAGCAGATAAATCCCGTGATTTATAAAATAAAAAGTTATTTACTTTTACACAATTTAAACCATCCCACATCGGATGTCCGAAGTTGCAAAATTCCAATGCGCACACATAAGGGAAGATCCATATTCATATCAACATTTCGATGCAAGTACAAAAATAACTCTATTTATTTCCGACCTCTGGTTATCAGTCACCTTATCAATCACTCCCTTGTCTTTAACCTAAATAATTCCTTCCTTTTGTCTACTTGTATGTCGTGGATCACCAAAATTCCTGTTTGACCCAAAAGTAAGTCGAAGTTCTTCCCAATTTTCCCACTTCAGCAAAGCCTGGAGTATTTTCCATTAATTCCTGTGAAAGAAAAACCATTTCCACAGTGAGAATTTCCATCTGGCAAGCCAGAGGGACTGGTAGCGAACATGTCATATGTCAAACGTTGATGAAATATGAATCACTGGCCCGACCAGACGACGGGGTACCGACTCTTTGATGTTATATAAATACGACGGGCCGCCACTCGACAACTAAGGATGCCACGCGAATGGCAGGAGTATTATGTTTTGGGGGTAAAGCATTTCTGTTTAGGGTACTGATAGATAAGGCCACAAGCTGTGTTCTTTCTTCCCTACACACGCTAGAGATTATTTTCGCATATTTCTGTGTTATATCTTATCTAGATTTTCCTCTACGTACAGTAAAAACCCAGCTTAAGTTAGTGTAAAAGACTATGGAAGTGATCTGACCACATACCGACCGACGTGGAGGTCGGTTTCTGCATCATTGGTTAGATCATTTCTACTTTTGTGCACGAGATCAATAAAGATTTGCAATAAGTAAAGATAATGATGAAGTAGTTCATCATTGTAAAACAGTAACAGCGAAAACTACTGACACTGTTGAAACTATAAAATAAACCTTTGATGTCCAAAACGTTTGACGTTTTATGTAGCAGCTATTGCATATTAAACTCCTACCCTAATCCGATCCCCAGCCCTAATGTTTGTCCAACAATAGTCTAACACAACAACTTGCAATGCTCAAAGAAAACAAACTCCATGCCAGCCAGCACAGCGACAGCCCTGATTGCATCGAATTAGTCTCTGTAAATAAAAGTGAAGTTCCACTAAGCGGCTCCGACCGGTGCTGGTCGTTGCCGTTGCATACTGAACTTTGTATTGTTCACACGACGTGACTAATGCGATAGTTTGAAGCGCTTCACTTCGGATTTGCGAAATTTGTTCTGTTTGTTTTGGTGAATTAGGTGGGTTTTTCTGTTTGCTTGACTTTTGGAATTTGGTCGAGTGGCGTGCGATTGGAGAGGCCGATTACCAGCTGTTGTTGCCTGATTTTCAGACTTTTCTCTGAGCGGGTTTGATCAGTCCGAGGATGGTTGTTCATCTTTCTATTGAAATGATATTACCATTTGTTATACTGATGAGCCGAATTATGAAAGACCAAATATAGCTAACACACGTTGGCCAAGTAAAGTCGCAAAACAAATGATGTCCCTATGGTTTGGTTTTGACTTTAACATTATCGAAACTATGACGAGATCTTCGTTTTTATAGAAAATTTTGGGACAATGACGGAACGATTTCGTTGATGATGAGCCAATCTTCTTCTGTATGTCAATTTCTAATTTGCTGATCAAATAATTAACATGAAGGCTCATGAAGCTCGCTCGCAAAAGTAACTCCCGCCAAGTAATTGAAAACTACAGCCAAACTAGCCCACAGTACGAGTTCCACGAACAATTCCGTTCGCGAACTGCGAGCTACACAACACTACTCGTAATTGTCTTTTTAGACTAATAGCTGACGTGTCTGTGTGCAAACTTATTACCTACTTAGGTTGTTTTGTTCCTAGATTAGGTGCTGCGATTCTAGTCTGCTACTAGGTTACTTCGAGTTTGTTATGTTATGAACATTTGTTTAGGCTAAGTTTAGATACGTCAGTTGTATTATTTTGATATTGCCATGTATCGAGTTGTATGTTAGGTACTAAGTAATAACAGCCGCTCGGTTCGATCTTAAGGTTAAGCCGCGTTTGCCTAGGTTGGTCCGTGGATGGGTGCGTGACAGCCCATTACTTACCGAGTTTCCACCGTGCCTCGGAAAGCACGTTAAGCCGTTGGTCCCGGCTGTCGTTTATAGATCTTTGACAGTGGCCCGAAAGCCAGTCTTACCAATGGGTACCGCATTACCCAGTACTTACTGGGTTGTGGCGGTCAGATAGGCAGTTGCTTCATGTAAAATACTAGTATTCAGCTGTATCCGGTTAGACTGGAAGCCGACCCCAACATAGTTGGGTAAAGGCTAGGCAGATGATGATGTATCGAGATGTTACTTCTGGAATAACGATTAATAAAGAAGTGTGGAACTGCGGACCCCAAATAGATTGGGATCTGGGCTGGCGAAATAGGAGAATGACAATGATGCCTTGTATCGAGTGTATAAGTAGCATGTATTACTAATGTCATTTTGTTTAATTCCTTTCAGTGGGTCAGTGATAGATTTGGTGGATAGCCAATAAGATGTTTGCCTACAAAAACAGCTGTTTAACCATTTAATCCGGCTGATATTGAACTGCTACTTTCTCTTAATTCAGCTTGTACCTCGTTGGTCACGTCCACCTGGGATGTGGCCTACGTGTCATGGCGCGCGTCACTCAGAAACTAACCGTGTTTTGCAAATCCTTACTAATAGTATAAATCCTACTAATATTATAAATGCGAAAGTGTGTGAGGATGTTTACTCTTTTACGCAAAAACTATTGAACGGATCTGGATGAAATTTGGTACAGGGATAGATAGTTGTCTGGAATAGCACATATGATAATTTTTATCCAAGTAGTAAGATCCCATGGGGGCGATTACCGAAAACAACATGTGGAACAGACGTCGTAGGCATAAGCTTGTTCTGTTTACAAAAAAAAAAAAAACTTGAGAGGTTTCAAGGGATACCCGAATGGAACGAAGTTCATTTTAACTGGGTTGCTTTCTATGAGAGAGAGACAGACAGAGAAACACGCACACGCCGCACGGCTTACAACTATAGCAATTGTCCCTGTGCCTGTCCTTGTCCCTGTCGCTGTCCCTGTCCTTGTCCTTGTCCCTGCCTCTGTCCCTGTCCTTGTCCTTGTCCCTAACCCTGTCCCTGTCCCTGTCGCTGTCCCTATCCCTATCCCTGTCCTTGTCCTTGTCCTTGTCCTTGTCCTTGTACGCCGCACGGCTTACAACAATAGCAAAAAGTGTCGTTACAACTTTTTTGGTCTTAATTTTTTTCGCCTAGCCCCCTTTCGCAACGCGTGATAAGGAACTTCGTTCCAAAAAGACATCTTCATTGCAAGTTTTTCTAAGTCCCGTGACTATTCTGATTAATCCAGGAGAGTTGAATCATTTATTCGAGACTCGTCTTCACTCGAACTCGTTACCTCCACGTTTTTCTGTTGTTCGCCACTGTCATTTCTGCTTTTTAGGAGTTGCAAGTGGTAAGGGAAAGTATGGCAGACTTATCTCATAAACAAAAAACCTCCAAGCAATAGAGTGCGTTCCTATTTCAGAACAGTACACCTATACCAAGCCTTTTAGCTCCAAAAACAAGTACGTCAACTGGTGTCCTTTGCACAAGCTGGGTAGAACCTGGTCATAAAACGACATGGTTTAGTGCTAACAATACGAATGCGTCCCAATTCAGAGCCAAACTATTGTACAGTTATAATAAACCATTGTTCTATGGTACTCGCATGACTAGTACAAATGGCCAAACTAATTTCGCCGCTATATTGTTTGCAGTTGGAAAAATCCAGTCGCGAATTTGCAGTGCGCTTGTTATTGAATTTGGCAAGTCAAACAGACTGGTTATGTGGCTAAATGGTAACTGGTTATATAAATTGTATTGGTTTTCTTTTTCTCTGGTATTTATTTTGTCCTCCGAACAACCTCTTTTCTAGATAAGACAATTTGTTTTACAAAAACTATATTAGCGGGTGAACATCGGAACAACTGGCCCCCTATTTACAAACGCTCGGATTCGATTTCGATTCGGAAAGCCGTTCGTCTATCTCGCTCGTTTTCGTTATGCCGAAACAAGATAAGATAGACATACGACTTATCGAATCGAAATCGAATCCGAGCGTTTGTGAATACGGGGGCTGATCCGATTCTGAAAATTCTTCCACTAACAGGAAGCTACATTATCCCCGACTAATATCTGATAATATTCGACCATAATGCGAGCGAAGCCGCGAGGATAAGCTAGATTATGACTTTAGTTAGGAGAGAACAAAAAATGTTAATCGCTACAAATCACACGGTACAATGTGTTTTTGTATTTGACATGTTCAACGTGTAACATGCTGTTGCATTCACTCTACAAATCACTCAATAACCTTATATTTATTGGTAAGAAAGTATGTCGCCATTTCCACATCCGAAGCACCCTTTATCACCCCATTTAACTGGTCTAATGGTTTAATGGGTCATCTTGACTCCACCATCCGTTCGCCCTTTCCTCCAACACTCTTTCCCCAGAATCGTGGAACATAAAAATAATTGCAGTTATTATTTTAATTGCTTGCCCTTACGAGTGTTACCCCGGTGGTCCGGTGACCTATGTGGCCTGATCTTACGGCCGTGTTCTAGTTATGTTCGATGCCAGAAACCTGCTACCGGCTCTGTAGTTTGGTTAAGAATATGCAGGTAAACACAGAAATACAACTTTGTTTTGAGGTTGTAATTTTATTCTCGTTGGACAACACTAATTGGTGTGTCGATAACAATCTAAATTGAGTCATCTTATAATATATCCTGTCCTGCGCAACTTCGTCTGCGTCACATTTTCCCCGTTTTCGAAACATTTTTCATTGCTGCTCCGCAATGAAAAATTTTGCGAAACGGGTCCTATTGGTCGAAGCGTGATGATTTATAGCCTATAGCCTTCCTCGATAAATGGGCTATTTAACACTGAAAGAATTTTTCAAATCGGATCAGTTCAAGTTGCTGAGATTAGCGCGTTCAAGCAAACAAACAAACAATCTCTTCAGCATTATAATATTAGTATAGATAATATAATATATAATGTAATATAAATAGTATATAGATTAGTATAGATAGATGAATAACTTAATCATTAATGTTGCTGTAAATATTTCGCCTTCAAAGCTTGGTAATTGGGGCTTATTGCGTCATGAATTGTGACAGCGAACATCCATCGGGATTTCAATCTAATCCGAAAAATGTTGCTCCATTTACCTAGCCTTTTCCCAGCCATGTTTGAGTTAGCTTCTAGCCTAACCGGATGCAGTCCAGTGTTTCACATGGTACGTCTGCCTAGCGGACCTCCACAAAAAACAGGTTACAGGATATCTCTTGGTTAGCCTGATTTCCGAGTTGATTTAGATTTTCGAGCTTCTGAACGCCTAAAAGACCTGAAATGATCTTTATTTTTCGCTATTGATGATCAGTCGATATTGCATCGGCTTGGCATCGTGTTTGCGAGCTGTCTCGGGGCTTCAATGTGTGGATACACAAGCCTAGGGATTAGACGGCATGCGGCAGACCTAGACCAATTTCCTTTCGTTTACAGCGGCTTTACAGCGGTTCGGTTTCGAAGCAGTTATAATTTAGAGTTTGTCTATGAAAATAACTAGAGCAATCTGAAATATGACTTGTTTTTAAATGTCTCCTGTCTGATATGTGAGGAGTATAAAAGGATTGTATTGCATCAGTATTTTATCGCCATCTGGATGACATTATTGAACTCGCATAGTACACACAAGGGAATGTCAGAAGTGTTTCTTATGTAATATAATATAACACAATATGATGATCGCCACTTTTGAGGTGCGTTTTGAGTTTTGAAGTGAGCTTTGTAAACCCCCTTTAAAATACTAAGCTCCCCCAAATTAACCCACAAACGCCAATGCTTGTGACGTTTATTAGCCTAATTTTAAATCTACGATACCCTAGTTCCTTTTGGTGAATAATCAGAAGAGATCAACTACGCGTAGTAGACTTTTCATTGAGTTTGTCAGATACATATCAATGTGGCTAAAAAAAACAATCGTACAATTCCCACGTTAAAAGTAAAAGTGTACATTTGGTCTACTGCGCATACCCGCATAGGTCAGTTCGATTCAGTCGGTCAGCTGATTACGGTGGCACTTTCACTGCCACTGCGCCGACTCGCCGAGGTCACAGGCGCGAGCGCACCCGAGCAGGCGAGCCATGAATGACTGGTACGTACAGTCTGGGTATGGGTAGGTAGGTGGGTAGTGTGTACAGTCGACAAAAGAGTTAAGTGTCAATGGTAGATGGGACACAAACCTTTACCACGAATCTAGTAATGATTTTATTGATTGACCTACAAATTCTGAATTAAGAACGATGAAGCCAAGAATAGGTCACAGTGGAAAAATAAATATACTTTTATTTTCAAATATCGCTGATGCTTTGCCTAATATCATTAAATGCTATTTGATTCGATATCACTTCCAGGGTCTTTATATAGATTACTATCTATAACTACATTCTTTTGAAAAATGATCCAAGGGTTTAAGTAAAAGTATTTAAAAAAAAACTTGCCCCACACTAGGAATTTCTCCTGTATTGTGCGTTTACAAACATTTTACATCATTCTTTAAGTTTAAAAGTTATTACGGCGTAAGTCCTTAAGAATGGCAGAGTAGTGAGAAGGTGAATATTGTTGTCTGTATACGAAACTATTTTGTTGGCTGTACCTACACGTTAGTGTAAAGGAACGTAATCGTAGGATGATAATTGACTTGTAGTTGGTTAACTTAATAGTAATTGGTTGGTTTTGTGTGTAAAGGCTGCCATTTAGTTGATTGGACTCCGGTTAAAAGGAGACAGTAATTTGTGATCATTTAAATTATGTCTTGCATGATAATTTATAAATGTTACCGGTCGGCATTATATGTCTGCGAGCATTTAAAAATAAAACATTTCGTTTGGGAGATGAGTTACTTATCTCATCCTTCCTTAATATATAGCATGTTCGTCTCATCTTCGTCATCTGCCTAGCCTTTTCCCAAACTTTGTTGGGGTCGGCTTCTAGACCGACCGGATGCAACTGAGTACCAGTATTTTACATGAAGCGACTGCCTATGTGGCCTTTACAACCTAGTTAGTACTGGGTAATTATGGTAACCCATCAAATCAAAATCATTTATTTCAAATTATATACAGGGTGTAACGGAAAGGGTATATACATACTTAACGGAGTGCTACAGACCATCAAACTGAACATGTTTCTCCACTAAGAAACATCATCATAGCGAAAAAAATATCAGCTGTCCCATACATTTGGGTCGAATAGGTATTGAAATTTTGTATGGGGCACCAGATAATTTTATCGTTATTACGATGTTTGTTTGTGGAGAGACATGTTCAGTTTGATGGTCTGTAGCACACCCTTAAGTATGTATATACCCTTTCCGTTACACCCTGTATAGTTTACGAGAGTTTATTTAGCGAGTCTGAAGCCTGGCTGAACCAATTGGTCCACCCACGGACCAACCTCGGCAAGATCGGCTTAACCTTAAAGATCAACCCGTGCGGCTGTTATTAGTTAGCCAAGAGCTTCTCCTTCTCTTGATACTATGTGACCTCTTATAAGTAAATGGTTATTTAAACAGATACAGTCAGATTAACTTTATTTTTCGAGTACTTTTTTTTCACGTCCCTGAATATTACCAATGGAAATATGTATTACTTCGCATAGAAGTGATATTTCCTCTCACAATTTTTTCGCTTCAATATACACAACAAACTTATCCAGTGGCTCCACTCATACTAGAAACACCCACAGACACTTAGCTAGACAACCATCAATCAATATTAACCCATTTCTTTCCCAACGTTCCAGGAGCCGACATGTCCTTCCAAGGCGAGTACGCAGCCCAAGTGCTGGGTCTGTCCGGGGAGACGACGCGCGAGGAGCCGGCATCGTCCCCGCGCCCCGCGTCGCGCCCACTGTACCCGCTCGACGCGCCCGCGCATGCCGCGCAAGACAACTTCAGGAAAGAGGAGAAGGAACAGAATCATGCCCATAAGTTTAATAATGTGAGTTTTTTTAGCTTATTATATTTTATTTATTGTATGTATTATGGGACAATAAGCAGCTACAATATGATATTTTTACCAATAATAATATAGGTTCATTAGAAATATAGTATATTTCATTGCGAGTGCGGAAAGCCTAGGGTTGACAGTCGGAACAAGTTGCAATGACGGTTCCGCACGTGTACTGAACAACTATTTTTAATACAGTTGCGAAAAAATGAAACAATTTAATAAAGAACATTTTTGGAAAATGGCGCCAGCCGTAAAAGAATATAAGCAGAGATTTTTTTTGTTTTCTTCACCCTTTCTGGGTAGGCAAAGGGAACTATGCCCATACAGCCAAGTCTTCAGTAGATTTTTTTTGTTGATATGAAATGAAAATGAAATGAGACCTAACATAACTCATTGAATCAAATCATTAAATCTGATATTGAAACAAATTAGTAGCTTCTTTTTAAAAATATTTGCATGAATCATAAAAACTTCTATGATTATTTTTTAGGAAAAGCTCCGTGGTTGGTTTTTTATTTTTAATAGACATTATTTTAACAGTTGGGAAAGAGAACGCACGAGTTCGGAAAAGGTAAAGAAAAAGCTCGAGTGTGTAATAGCCCACATCCCGAACGCTATACGTCCCTGCAATACGCCACTTTTTGAGCAACTGTATTAAAAATAATATTGTAGTCTACTACATTATCTGCATGTTAAAAAAAAATTGAGATTAGGTAAAAAGTGCCACTACTTTGGTGGTTTTTAGCTTTGTTAAGTATGGAGATTTATTTCATCACCACTGTTTTCAAACTGCCTCGGAGGGTTCGGACTGCCACGTTGGTCTGGCAGTCACACTTCTAGTCCACGGTCCTGGGTTCGGGCAAAGTGCTATTGGGTCTTTCCATCAGAAATTTCTCAATTATCTCAGTAGCAGCCACGAGTCTGGATTCATGTTTGGTTGGTGGCAATAGGTTCGCCCCCTTTAACGTGGGACTTAAACATAACTGGGGAAATGTGGGTGTACTAGCAGTTTTATTTTATGTTTTCAAAATGTTGTAAGACAACATTGTGAGTCAATCGAACAGTGGTTCTCAACCGTTGGCGAAGATATCCGCTAGAAGGTGGAGTCTTTATTTATTTCATTATAGGATTAGTTTTTTTCTCAACTATGTTGGCGGCTTCCAGTCTAAATACACGTAGCTGAATTGCCAGTCAATCAATTTGAATAGACTAACATAGACTGCAGAAAGGTCTGGTGCGTAGTACTCGCAATCGGCGTTCATGAATGACCAGATGTATGTACGTGGACGAGGTGAACGGATCCTAGCAGGTGGCGATCTGCGGTTTTCGCTTACCCCCATGGTGAATAGGCGCGAGTGCATGTCATCATCATTTCAGCCCAAAAGATGTCCACGGCTGGACATAGGATTCCCCCAAGTGCCGCCACATTGACATTTTGGTTGCGGGGTTTTGCCATAATCGCCACGGTTGGAAGGCGGGTTGGCGATCGCAGTACGGTTGTTACAAAAGCACAGAGAACGCTGCTGCCCATTCTCTGGCAAGTCCCTTAGTCGCCTCTTACGACACCCACGGCAAGATATGGGATGGGAGTGCATGTATGTATGATGTAACATCCCCACGTTGCAGCAGCGCGGCGGCGCGGCGGGCTCGCAGGGCGGCGTGCTGGACCTGCGCGCGCGCGAGCCCTCCGTCATCTCCGTCGGCTCGCAGCACTCCGGCGCGTCCGAGCCCGCCGGATACCTGGACGCTGTCAGGTATACTATTACTGCATCCTCACCAAACAACCACGCCAGACAGATACCTATTTCTCGACGCCATGTAAAGCCAAGTCAGAGGATCATGGGCGGCATAAACACTCAGACACAAGGTTTAGCAAACAACCACACAATAAAACATCGGCAGTCATATTGCTGCTGACATAAGTGAAAACTCAAAACAATTGAATTACTGCGTTCTTTTTTAGGGTTCCGTACCCAAAGGGTCAAATGGCACCCTATTACTGAGACTTCGCTGTCCGTCCGTCCGTCCGTCCGTCTGTTACCAGGCTGTATCTCATGAACCGTGATAGTTAGCTAGTTGAAATTTCTACAGATTATGTATTTCTGTTGACGCTATAACAACAAATAATAAAACCTGAAAAAAAAAATATTTAAGGGGGGCTCCTATACAAAAAAGTGTTTTTTCCTTCGTTTTTTTATAATAATGGTACGGAACCCTTCGTGTGTGAGTCCGACTCGCACTTGGCCGGTTTTTTTAATTTTTAAATCATTCGCATCGCTAGTCTGCCGTAATACTTCACGAGGTCATCGGTGACACGAACCCATATATTTTTCCCCTACCAAAAATCGGCTCAACGCGGGTAAAGAAGTTTTCTCATCAAAAACTACTACATGTGAAAAACACCCGTTTTCATTGCTAAACCCTTATGCATGTTCTCCGCCGTGTGGTTGGAAAGGTCTGTGAGACTCCTACTGACTCAAAACAGAAGGTAATCCTCCTCGTCACTTCTAGCGGGGGTAAGGGGTCACATCTGCTATGCCGACAATCACCCCAGCGGCAACAGTTAGCTAGTACAAACACTGTGAAGGGGAGGAATTGTTTTTCGCCTATATAAAAACACGTCGTTACCTACCCCTATCGAAACTTAACCCCCTACTATCATGGCACACGACTATCGCAAGGGCACTGTAGACCCAGTTATTTTGCCTCTGACAGCAGAAATCAAACAGCTACCTTATTTCGACGAAAGTAAAGATCACTGTGATTTTAACAAACATTTGTAAGTGATAAGAACTCAAAACCAACCAAATTGTTTCGATTTTAAAGATTACTGTTCAGTGATTCAAGTCAGGGACCGCGCATACGGTTACGTATGCGCGGTCTCCACTCGAAAACCTCATTACTCCCCGATCATTGGTTCTACTGCTTATGTCTTCTACTAAACGAATGATATCCTTCTCACATTCCAGATCAACGGTGTCGGTGTACTCTGGCAACTCGAACTCGAGCTCGGACCGCGACATCCTGGACCTGTCGATGCCGGACAAGAACTCCATGACGGAGGTGTGCTACGTGTGCGGCGACGAGTACAAGCGCGGCACGCTCTACAACCTGCACACCAAGGAGCCCAAGGACAAATCGGTAACATTCCTTCTAGCTTCCGTCTTTCACACAGTCCACCCATCGTTTCGTTGGATTTCCCAGTCTCTTATTCCCATCCACATTTATGCTAATCACTTTCCTCGCTAAATTTTACGTTGCGATGCAAATTCCTCTCTCCCACTACTTCATCTTCTATATTGTAACGTGAGAACATGAGCTTGACTACTCTCTCTCTCTCTCTCTCTCTCTCTCTCTCTCTCTTTCATCTCCATCATCTACCTAGCCTTTTCCCAACAATGTTGACGTCGGCTTCTAGTCTTAACGGATGCAGCTGAATCCAGTATTTTACATGGAGCGACCGCCTATCTGACCTCCACACACCAGTTTGGTTCTGGGTAATACGATACCTCTTGGTAAGACTGATTATCAGACTTTTGGGCCACTGGCTGACTACGTGTAACGACTGTCAAAGATCTACAAATGACAGCCGGGACCAACAGCTTAATGTGCTTTCCAAGGTACGAAGGAAACTTGGTTTGTAATGGGTGCTTATCCCTCCACGGTCCGAGCTAGGCAAGATCGACACGCGTGGCTGTTATTATTTGCACTCAAAGTGACAACCAGAAACAAAAAAGGCACGCAAACAAAAAACGAGTGCGTCTCGGGACGCTCGACAGAAGTGATAACTTAAACTTATCTAAGCCTGGTGCCGTATGCGTGACAGAATGGGAAGCCAGACTGAGTGGCGCCGTAACGCGTTACGTTACGAAGCGGTTTACTCTCCCCATAAGAAGTTATCACTTCAAAAATTTGGGAGTAAATATGCGTCATATCCACGCAAAACTTTTATTCTTGAGAAGCACATGGCAATGCTTAACAACGCAAGTAACGGATTTTGGTCCGTTGATAGGGGAATGTCCATTATATATTTTCGAAAAGAGCGTGAAGCTGTTGGTCTTGTCGGTCATTACTAGATCATTAATACGGATTGCAGTTTTACTCAGCTACTGGGTTCAACTGCATCCGGTTAAACTAGAAGCCAACCACAGGATATTTGTAAAAAAAAGGCTAAGCAGAAGATGATTCTGGATGATTCTATATTTGTAAAAGTCAGTTTTCGATTATAAATGAGTCTGTTGTCGGGGAAGATGATGTTCCTGTAATAAGATAATTTTTGTATGATAGAACAATTGTCTAATAATAACAGCTGCACGGGTCGATCTTGCAGGTTAAGCTGTGCTTACCGACGTTGGTCCGTGAATGGGTGACTATAATTACATACCGAGTTTCCTCCGTGCCTCGGAAAGCACGTTAAGCCCTTGGTCCCGGCTGTCATTTGTAGATCTTTGACAGTCGTTAGGAGTAGTCAGAAGCCAAAAGTCTGACATCCAGTCCTACCAAGGGGTATCGTATTACCCAGTTACTGGGTCGTGGAGGTCAGATAGGCAGTCGCTTCATGTAAAATACTGGTACTCAATTGCATCCGTTTAGACTGGAAGCCGACCCCAAGATAGTTTGGGAAAAGGCTAGGCAGATGATGAGAACAATTGTCAAAAAATGTCTTAAAAGTGCCCACGCCGGAATTATCATGTACTGCCATCACACAAGTATTTAAATAATCTTGTACAAGCCCCCAGTTCCTGGTTACCGTGCGTCATATCCGTGTTTGTGTTCACACCTGTGCAAACTACGCAAGTCTGAGCAAATATTAGCACAAGAATGTCTGCTGCACAATCAATACAGTGGTGACGAAAGTGCTTGTAGCTTGCTTTGTAGCTTATTTATAGCGAATATTACCAGCCTGCTATAATTGGGGCTTAATATTATTGTGCAAAAATGGCATAGGCAGCTCAACTGTATGTCAGTTAGAGGCTGAGCTGTGATAACCAACCTTACTGCTACGACTTAAAGGCGCTGCTATTTTGTGGATTACGTACAATGGACGTCCTGTTGTTAGTAAAAGCGCCTGTTGAGTTGCTTATAGCATGCAATTGTAAGAACATTACTTTAAAAATTAAATCTCGGTAATATTTAAAAATAAATTTGCCTTTGTGACAATAGAACGAAACTACATAGCGTAAGATCTACTCATTAAGCTCGAAACCCATAGCTTCGGCGAAGTTCCGGGCATTTCCTACTCCGTATCACTTACGAACATACGATTAGTTAGGGCTGCGGTGGCCGAGTGGTGACAGCCCTGACTTACGAAGCAGTACTTAGCAGTAAGCAGTCGAGGGTTCAAACCCAGGCAGCCGCATTACTTTGTGTAATTTATTTAATCACCGCTGCTCTCAAAAACGGCGAAGGAAAACATCGTGAGGAAACCGGCATGTCCTAGAACTAAAAATTCGAAGCCATGTGACATCTATCAACCCGCACTGGGCCCGATTAGAGGCTGATGATGATGATAATTAGTCATCAGTAGTAATTAGGGGCCCGAACTAAGAATGAATGACAACAAGATTGTTATCAAAACTCATGGCTCAACTCATCACTTTCTTCCTCAATAATACGTGTACGGGTACAGTTGCCCGTATGTTCGTGGAAGCCGCTTTGCCCGCTCAGCCTTCTCAGCAGCTCACTGCGCTCGGAGCAGAACAGTCTGCCTTGTCTGTTCCGTCTGTCCCTTGTGCGTCTGATCTATATCGTGACGGAACTTGATACAGTTTAAAATAGCTCAAAAACTAAAATGAACATTGATTGGTGGTGCCCCACTATAGAATTATCATATCTTATGCAAGTAGTTCAAGCGTCCACTAATAGATGGCGTTAGTAGTCAGCCTAAATTAATTTTAAAGTATCTAATGAACTCACAGCATCATTATCGCTTCGTTTACGCCTCTCATGTAAGCCATGGTTGTATTCGAAATTGTCTTTAAAAATAAAACAAAAAATGCTACCAATCTTTATGTAGACTTCAATAACTAGAAGTTGATGTTGCAAGCGTTTCTGATTTTAATCATTGCAGTTTTTGAGAAGTATTCCTTCTTTTTTAGAAGAAATATTTGTCTTGCAGTGGAAGAAATCTTGTTCAATATAAATCTTTATGTAAACAATCAATTACGTGCTATTTATACTGCGGGCCAATTATCAGTAATTTACTGTAAATACGGAATTAGCCGCGCTGGTTCACACTGGTTTATAACTACTTTATTTCGGATAAAGACAATGTCAATAACAGTTATAAATGTCACATACTGCGTAAAAAAGAAGATATAAGTGCCGAGTATTTTTCAGAATCAGAATCAGAATGCTTTATTTGTAAACATAGGTAAAATTACAACATTGTGCGAGATGTTACAGACAGGTAGATCCTCTATGTTTTGCCCAGAGGCGTACAAATGTATTTAATCAACATTGTCGAGCTTCATTAATGGTAATGTAAAAAAAAAAAAATCTGCAGGTTCCTACAAAAGTGCAATACGGTCAAAATGTATGAAACAGCAGATTTTTTGACGTGACTACTTCTAAGAAATCGATGAACGCCGGCTGCACGTACGAAAAATAATGACTAATTGTAACTTACGCTCATTGTAACGTTACGATCGGAGCGAGAGAGATGCACGAGCGAGCGAAAGGCACGATCGGCTTGAGCGTTCGGCTTGCTACTCATAAAATTATGCAATTATTTCATAAATGTTTTGTTATGACGTTGTCACGTTGAAACTATCGTCCGTAAACCGACTTTACAGACATTTTTAAACTGACATGGTAGACATGTTATTGTTAGAAACAATTTTTTTTAAATTACCAAATATAAATTTGTATGTGGTCTTCTGTGTTCAGAATGACGTACTGAGTAAGTGGTAAACGTTTTCGCGTTTGTCTGGCACCTGTGCTGAATCATTTCGACCTGATCTTGAGCGTAGCACCCGTTCGGCATCCTTGTTGTCCATATTTCCATTATTGCAAAAAAATTAAACTGTGTTCGCCACACGCCTTATATCATGTCTTTTCATCCCTCAAAAATCGCCCTTATTGATGTTGCAGAAATTCGAAAATCATTTGCCCATAAAAGGGCCCCCCATTCTCATACGGCACAACATGTGACGTCAGCAATCAACGCTCGCTCAGCAGTGAGTGCAGCCAATAAATTGAATATATCGTCCGCGAGGCTATCGCGGGCCAGCGGGCCGGGTCAGAGCTCACAGGCTATCGCCAGTGGAAAATATCGCGGCGGGGTCTTGTCGCTGACCTTGTGGCCCCACGGCCTGGCGGGTGACGTGGTCTGGCGAGAGTGCGAGGGACAAGTTCTGTTACATTCGTTTATACAAAACAGTTATAAATAATGTATCGGGTAAAATGGGATATATAAGGGTGAATCGAGAAAACATTTGGAAAGGGATTTTAACTTTGAATTAATATGATACGTTACTAACAAGTACTCTATTTTATTTACTTATTTAGAGTTGTTGACAACATGTCATATTAATTGAACGTTAAATTCCATTTCAAAGTTTTGTCTTGATTGACCCCTGCTTCTATATTGAACCGCCTACCCTTCAGCATTTCCTAGTGTTTAAACTGGGAAAAAGTGGCGGATAAAACTCCTCAGCAACGCATATTTCTGTTACGTCGATTTTATACAATAGTATAATTTTTTTTTTAGTTCCAGTTCTGTGTTTTCGTAGAAAAATTATATTAGTACTTGATTTGAACATTAGATTTGAAATTTACAGTTTAGATTAAATTCAAATGCATTGATGAATGAGTTGGAAATAAAACATGATTGTCTGTCAAGAAAGTTGCAAATTACAATGCATTTTTAGGGTTCCGTAGTCGAAGGGCAAAAAACGGAACCCTAATAGATTCGTCATGTCTGTCTGTCTGTCCGTCCGTATGTCACAGCCACAGCCATTCCGAAACTATTAGGACTACACAGCTGACACTTGGTAGGTAGATGTATTCTGTGACAGCTTTACGATTTTTGTACACAAATAAAAAAAATAAAGATCACGGATATCCCCCCTACCCACACGGAACAGAAACTAAAAAAAAAACATCAAACCTATACGTGCGGGGTGTCTATAGATAGGTTTTTAAAAATGACATTGAGGTTCCTAAAACCAACTTTTTTCAAAGTCAATCGTTTGAAAGATAAACACTTCTCAAGTGGTAAAACGTGTGTCCCCCATCTATTTTCTAAACTAAGAGGAGAAAATTATTGAAAAAATATTGGGATATAGAACGTAAAAAAAACTTTCAATGAAAATTGGTTTGAATAAGATTGATATTTAGTTTTTGAGATGGGACTTTTTCACCAAACTGCAGCAGTTCTTTGGTTTTCATTAACTTACTATGAAAAACAAATTTAGTTTTGCGGTTGAGTGTAAGTTTGCTAATAAATGACCGTTCATAATATAGTTATTATATTGTTTGGGGCTATGGAACCCTGTGTGCGAGTAAGATAATTATAATAATTGCAGAACTTTACCCATGCACTGCCATGCACCCAATAATTACCGAGAACAGTCGTTACCCTCATGATGAGATGTATCATTTAATCGTGTTATTATTGAAAGGTTCTGTGTCAATATGGGCTCTTATATTTATTACTGACGTCAGCAGAATTTATAAAATAAAACAGAAAAAACGAGATAAACTTTTTTTTTTATAGATTACCTGATTTGCTTTTGTGAATGCGACTTGACGAATTCGAAAAATCAATGACCCCACTTTCACTCAGTGTGATTCTGTTCAGACCATGTTCGACATGCTAGGCATGTCCTAAATGCTCCGTCCTAAACCTACGTGTTCGATGATTTAAAGAATGCCATTGATGCTGCAACTAATGATACCATCACCATAGTAGATCATCATCTGCCTAGCCTTCCCAAACTATCTTGGGGTCGGCTTTCAGTCTAACCGGATGCAGCTGAGTACCAGTATTTTACATGAAGCGACTGCCTATCTAACCTCCACAACCCAGTAACTGGGTAATACGATAACCCTTGGTAAGACTGGATGTCAGACTTTTAGCTTCTGACTACTCGTAACGACTGTCAAAGATCTACAAATGATAGCCGGGACCAACGGCTTAACGTGCTTTCCGAGGCACGGAGGAAACTCGATATGTAATTATGGTCACCCATCCACAGACCAACCTCGGCAAGCACGGCTTAACCTTAAAGATCGACCTGGGCGGCTGTTATTATTTAGTCACGAGCTCCTCATCATCACCATAGTAGATCTAGTATCAATATAGTAACCATAGCAGAAGAAACAGAACCGAATCGTGTCTTTTTAAACTAGGGCGTGAGAAAACTTATGCGTGCCGCCAATATTCCTGGAACCGCCTGATCAAAAGTTGTAAAATCAGTCGTAGTTCGATCCAACAATAGTCAGTCGTATCCAACAATAGTGACCCCTACGTATCGAGAGCAATAAAGTAAATAATAGTACATTGATAACAATAAATTCGCCCGTTATCACGCCGATGCACTGCCGACCCCTATTATTGTAGCAGCGTTAAGATACCGCACCGTTCTACGTGGTAAATTACATTGTAGTTTATTTACGTCTACTAGTGTTGTACGCAGTTATGTTTGTAAGGTTAGATGGGTAGTGAAGGTTACTTTACTCATTAAGCTACTTTAATTATGTAGTTTGTGAAGGTTTCCTGAATACTAGAAGTATCTGAACAACTGTTTTAAGCTTTCACTATTTATAACTAAATTAACACTGTCACTTACGGGACTTTTTTCTTTTGTTTTGCTGTGACTTTTGAATCGAGTGCATGTAGCGCTGCAAAAGACAAAGAAAGAGGGTAGATAGATTTGTCTGCTCCTAATTATCTATTTACCATCACCATAGCCAGCCATTTCGATTATCGCGCTTGTAACAGCGTCAAAATATCGGGATCTCACAATAAATAATAATCACGTAAGATATCCCGTAAGTAACAGTGAAAGTTTAGAAGTATCCGGCTCGAAGGACCAACATTTGAAGGTAACATTCGCTGGTCCTTCGAGTTGCATATTCAAGAACACATAGATTTAGAAGAAATCAGATCTTACAATCAATAAAGTTTGACTGCTATTTATCTCATAAATCAATTTGAAAAGGAAGGAACAAGAATTCCAAGTAATAATTACAAGTAGCTCAGAAATCCAACAGGATATAATATATTCGATTTCTTTATAAATACAGCACAGACAGGTCTTGTGTTAAATCCAATTAAATTACATACCAACTGAATATAAAGGTTAACGGAATCTGTATAAATCATGTTCAAGAATCAGGTTTTTCTCGCGTTTTTTCCTGTAAAATTTACGGAATATCATATGGAGGAAAGCTTTAAGGTATACTTCTAAAGGTAAACATACCTGCAAAGTACAGGTCTGCCGCCCCGATTGACAGTCCCTAGGCTTGGGAGCACTTCTTTTCTATTAATTGTAAGAATGGACAAGTTGTGTAAAATATGACTTGACTAGAAAGGTCTTAGAAATTTCTGAGATGACGGTCAAAAGAGAAATATGGAACAAGAAGTCCTGGTTCTCCGACTTCAATTAAAATTGGTACAAGACCAGGAGTATTATAATTCGCCGAAAATTAATGCTGGTAATGTTTACATAAGTATAAATAGTTCTTATTCCATTGATAATAAGTGGGTGTTTCGATTGATAGACTACATGTCAATTGGGTCACTTACGATACGGGTATTTTTGGCTCTAATTAAACAAATAGTAATGTTTTCAAAAACATCGCTTCATCACATGACTGAGTATTCAATCAGATTCACGGACAAATATCTTATCTGGTCGAAAATCTTCTTTCGCGCTCTTTCTTAATATATTTTTTGTAAAGGAAATACTCTAACCACCAGGCTTATAGGTAATTCGAGATTCAAAAAGCTTTACAGCAACGCAGTTAGAAAGAGTACGCCTTTGTTTCGAAGATGGATGGATCTTTGACTTACTTGGCAACTGTGGCTTCGGAATGATGTATTGATTACGTGGTAATCGTTTGCGTGGAAGTCCTTTCCACCATATATGGTGACAACCAGCGTCAGGACTTGATGGGGAAGCCGGCAGTATTTGATGAACAACAAAACCAACCCGAAGGAATTACCTACTACACATGTTCGGCTTTCAATTCATGGCATTCGGCTTCTACCGCCGCTATATCATGTTTGGGTTGGCTCGGCACAAGCAGTTAAGCCGAGTGGCCTAAGCCAGCGTTTCCCAATTGGTGGGTCGCGACCCGGTACCGGGCCATCAAAATAAAAAACAAGGCAAAAAAATATTAATTTATTTATTAAAACTTGATGCACAAGTAAAAACCTGTATAAAAACGGGCTTAATCGTTCGGGCATTTTCTACCAGTCTACCTTAGAAAAAATTGCTCCATTCGCACAAAATAGGCGATACCCATCAATTTTATTTAATGTAATCAGGGGGGAAGATGGGGAAGAGGTTTTAAAGTATTGAGTGGGTCACTAAGGGCCCGTGTGACGTTTACCGGGCCATGGCAGAACAATGTTTGGGAAACACTGGCCTAAGCAATTCAAATATCGTATAAAGTTTTAATAGATAGATAGTATTCTAGTCACATGCTTCCTTTATAAATAACAATTTCTCATAAGGTGGTATGCATGCGAGCCACGCACTCGTTATCGCCATGTTTTCTGTGACCCCTGCTCTTTGTGCAGATGTTTACTTACAGACGCATTAATGTTGGTATATTATTAGCTGCAAGTAGGGCTGGCTAAAGTGCCGTACATTTCTGAAAACCTTTCAACTGAGTCGGTGTCTGGGGTAACTGCGCGGTGCGAAAGCTGAGTGATTTTTTTTTTACCTCATGTTTGCTAGCTGCCTTTAGCTTCAACTCGCCTGATTTGAAGCGCTGTCCTGGCTGGAGGCCTTAAATTCAAGGCATCGACAGGATTGACCGGTAGAGCAGAAGCCAGCCTGAGAGGCCGAACTGCGAGATGCCATACACAAAAAAAAAAGATGTGAAGCGGTGATGGCCTCTAGGGTGGAGCAATTTTGTTTAGTTAGAAGAAACAGAATCACTTGAATTTTTAAGAAATCCAGATTATAATGATCGAGGAATAGAGAAGGCAGTGTGTTCCTTAGACTGGCGGACTGGCTTCGCATAATTAATGTGGAAGCATAGCGCTTTGTTCCGGTCCGTGGATCTTCAATATAATCGCTGCCGGTTGCTCAGCTCAGTCGTCCGCTTCTTGACGGGCGTCAACGCCCCTCCCACACTGAACAGCTACCGAGTTTACTTATTTACTCACTTGTTCGCACAACCTAAACCGCTAGGTCTAAAAGTTTGACGTTTTGCTAAAAGGTTCTATATGCGACTCAAGTGAGAGCACCATGTTTAAAAATGGAAATAAATCTTGTATGGAAATGGAAATCTTGTATGAAAGTTCGTTGTAGACGATAGGAAATCCCATCAGGCGCTCGGCTTATTAGTAAATAGTTTACAATAAATATTACGCAAAATATTTAGTGTCATGAATTTCCGCAAAGTATCGCCTGATTCCATAACTTCATAATTACCAATACGAAGTGGTTCAATCAAGATTTTAGAGGTGATTCTCATTGCAGACTATTGACCTCAATTCGGCAAGCATCACGCCAAGGTCCAGTGTTACATTGACATTATAAAATATTGATCTTTGACCACATAACGATGTGTCAGTACAAAAAATCACCATGTTTACATAACAATGATAACCTAAATGAGTACATAGCAACGCTAGGTCTAAATATGAACCAGCATACATGTTGTAATAAAATTATATCTTGTGCTGTAATGATTTTGATCAATATTATGTCACTATTTTGGTTTAGGTGAACACTGACGGTTCCGTCTAATGTCGTGATAGATAAATAAAGCCTGTAGAAAGTGGCAGTTATTCTTCCCGTCATTTTTTTTTGCAGCATATCTGGTAACCGTCTAGTTAGTTTTAAAACTTTACCTTAACCGAACCTTTGAACGCCAGAGCATAAACGCACGCGCGTGCCCTCCACGCCAAGCCACAAATTCACTGCAAATACTTACAAATAAAAAAAAACAGGATTTCGAAAGTATTGTTAATTTATTTCTTGATAAGACTCTTAATATTTAAGATATATAGATCACATTTTAAAGATATATAAATAAATACACACAAAAGTAATGCTTAAATTGCTTATTTCGTGTTATAGTACACCACATTTTTTGTCACATATTTGTGTCGTTGGCGTACAGGGCACGCGGTCGCTTGTATATGTGACAATGGCGTTCAAAAGGTTAAATATCTCCATGACATTAGATTTCAATTTTTTACCAAATTATAGTATTTTCTACCAAAAATCCTTGTGTTTCGGAAAGTAGAAGACAAATCGTATCCTAGAAATAAAGTATCACTAAAATGTGCCGAATGATGTTTGATTATGATGGTAGATAATAGGTCTTTACCTATGAAATTGCCGTATTGCAGTACAGACTTTTTCAAACAAAAAAAAGTTTTGATTGGCTATGAGTTCTAAATTCAAATTAATTTTGTTTTAAAAATATGACATTCTATTTACAAAATCAGTCTTTTGTTTATTGATTAGCGTTGTATTTTCATTACATTTCAACATTTTTCCTCATAATGGATACTTTGAAATTTCGTGTAATTATGGAATATGAGTTCCGTCGTGGCACCAACGCGGCACAAACGACCCGTAACATCAACGACGTTTACGGAGAGAACTGTACAAACGAACGCACAACCCGTTATTGGTTTGCTCGGTTCCGTTCTGGGAATTTTGACTTGAAAAATGAACCTCGTGGTCGTCCGGAAACTTTGGTCAACAATGATGAATTAAAGGTGATTGTTGAAGCTGATGAAACTCAATCTACAGCTGAGCTGGCAGCAGCTTTTGATGTTAGCATTAAAACAATATTGGTCCATTTGCGACAGATTGGCAAGATAAAAAAGCTTGATAGATGGGTGCCCCACGAACTTAACGATCGCCAGCGCAACGTACGCGTCGAGACTTGCCTTGCGCTGCTTAACAGGCACAGAAATGAAGGAATTTTGAACCGAATTGTTACGTGCGACGAAAAATGGATTCTTTTTGACAATCGAAAGCGCTCAGCAAGTTGGTTAGATCCTGGTTCGGTACCAAAGCAATGTGCAAAACGAAAAATGACCCCTAGAAAGGTGATGGTCACAGTTTGGTGGTCTAGTGCTGGTGTGATTCATCATAGCTTTTTACAAAACGGCGAGAGCATTACTGCAGATGTGTACATTGAAGAACTGACCACAATGATGGCGAAACTCGCACGTCTGCAACCAGCTATGGTCAATCGGTCGTCTCCACTGCTACTTCACGACAACGCGCGGCCCCATACTGCACAACAGACCGTCTCTAAGCTGCATGAGTTGGGTTTGGAAGCTCTCCCTCATCCGCCATACTCACCAGATCTTGCGCCTTCCGACTATTACTTTTTCCAAAATTTGGACAACTTTTTAGCGGGAAAAAAATTCAATTCCCGAGAGGCAGTACAAAACGCCTTTGAGGAGTTTGTTGTCTCCCGTCCAGCTGATTTTTTCAAGAAGGGCATCCATAAATTGCCACAGCGTTGGCAAAGATGCATTGATTGCAGGGGTGATTACTTTGAATAAAATAAATAAATAAGTTCGAAAAAAAAAATACTTTAACTTTTTTCAAACAAAACGGCAATTTCATAGGTAAAGACCTAATATTTCTGTCGCGGGCATTGGCAACCAAGACCGTTTGAAGATCTTGTATACAGAATCCAAATAACACCGTTATTGAGAAGACTCGATATTCCGATAATATTGCAGTCACGAGCCGACGAAGGTGTGTTGAATGTCGAATAACACTGAAGTACTAAATGCTGAGATTAGGTCCAATACTATTTACTTAGTTTACTTTTATCCATAGAACTTAGTTGGGTTGCATCTTTTCAAAATCAAAATATTTTTATTTTACATAGGCCTGCAGGGGCACTTATAAAACGTTGACAAAAAGGTGCTCGGTTCGGGTTGGTCGTTTCCTATGGAGAAGAACCGACAAGAAACTCCATGGTTACTCTTTTAAAATCATTTAGTTTTACAATATTTCTGTTACAGCGTTAGTACTAAAGTATGGGAGGACATCGTAGGCCTGACAAGTTACCAAGGATCTAGGAATCTATAAGGCCTACAATGTCCACATTACACTGTCTACATTTATAAACAATCGGTAAATAAGAAAAAGAGTCTATACAACAACAAAAAATAAAAATGGAAAATATCACAAAAAGACTAGATCAAATAAGTGACACAAATGTTGTCATCCGTGCTGTAACTATTCTAAACAAAAGGTGTAATGATTTAAAAACTATTGTAAAACATCTGATTATAAAGAAAGGAAAAAAAATAAGCTTGAGAATAGTTAGAGACATCCACACATTTGTGTCGTTTCACGTGTAATTCTTGTATATCCTACTTCCCTATGGTAGATAGGCGTGAGTTCTTATAATTTCCTGTCCCTGTTTCATGATACTTGGGTCAGTACAATACGTTTTCTTCTTCCATTCTCTCCGTCAATGTCCCGCTATCATTTACTCCTTTTGCCGGCTTAACATTCCTCACACGATCTCGACGATCTTCTTTTCTTTGGCCTTAGTATTATTTTGGAATTATTTTTTTGCAATATTGAATGTTTGGCATATCTATTTATGTCTATTACTAAGCAACTGTACACTGTACAATAGTTCTTGCACATCTTTGGAAACCGATTTATTCGGTGTTTCCCTCAACGAAATAAGATCAGTTTCTGTGGTACGGGAGTGCACTAATAGGGGATGGTCACAATTTTTTTTTCTTTGTCTTTCGGGTAGATTATTGAAAAGTATTGGACGCGTATTTTTTCTTTTTCACGTGGTCATAAAATTACGGAGATAAATTGAGTTGAAATGGCGCATGACGTCACTTGTATGTGATTTTATTCCTACTTGTGACGTAGTGAGCCCCCACTCTCCAACTTCAATGAGTTTTAACTAAGTGATTTTTTGATATTTTGGTAAAACAAAAAATACGTGTCTAATATTTTTGTATTACCTGTCTGACGGACAATAGTAGATTGTTGCATCGAGCGCAAAGTGAGTCATTAATGCACGAGTGGTATGTTGGTGCCCGAGCACATGCGAGGGCACTAAATTATCACGAGTGCATTAATTACTCACTTTATCGAGGTGCGTAATCTGCTTTTCTTTCAACTACCCTGACAAAATATACCTACTCAAAATAAAAACTCAAGTTAATGAAACAAAGTTGAATTCATCTTCTCTACAAACATACAATTATTACAAGTGCAGTTATTAAAGGTTATAACATAATGTTACAACTTCATTTGCAGCTGTTTTATATTTTCTGGAGTTGAATTCATATCGCTATCTCTGTCAATTTCCATGATTTTTTACCTTTTTTTATTTGGTAAATAAGCAGTATCAAAGTTTTACAATGGTACAAAATGCGCGCCATTTTGTTTTTTTTTTCACCAAGTCAGTTTTATTCAGCCGATTTTTACTTTTAGCCAGTAATCTTTTTGATCTAATGCATACATTTTATTAACTTAATAGGAGACATGACACCTCTGTGGTAAATTTAATTCCAAATTTAAAATTTAAAACAGTGCAGTAATGAAAAACAGTGCAATAATGAGATTTCATATAACTTTTCTGCACTGTTTTGGTTCTAAGCAAAAAAGACATCCTTTGTGATCGGTTTTGTAGTGATTAATGATAATATTACTGCGTAGTTGAAAGAAAAATAGAATTTCGTTTTCATTACCCAGTATTATCCCCTATTGTTCGTAAAAAAACTAACTCTCTCTTTCAATTCATTTCTTCACGTGCTACTGCGCTAATACTTAACAAAAATACAACATCTATAATACTCATGCCATTATAATCCATATTACCTTTTTAGATTTAAGTAAAATTTATATAATATTCATATTTTATGATTTATTATTAGTATTCTAGAATTTTATGTTGTTGTCACTATGGTGAATGCTGCGTATACCTATAATAGGCGTATAACCAGCTTTTATTTAAATTTTATTGTTTTCTGTATTTCATAGTATGTATTGCTGTTGGCGTACCTAATAAATAAATAAACTGAACTGAGGAGATCAGATAGACAGTCGCTTAATTTTAAATACAGCAGCATCCGATTCGAAGTACAACCCAACATGGATGGGAAAAGGCTAAACAGAAGATGAAACCTACAAAATCGATATTATGAGTAATATTTTATAATGAACCTTATATCCCAGCCCTATTCCTCAGTAATCGGCTGGAGGTCTTTATAGCTTGTGTCTCTGAGAGCTGTTATCAGGTCAGAAGGCGGCGGGTCAGTTCCGAGACTAACTACTGTCAATATTATGTTATTGATAGTGCGACACTCGTTAGCACGGCGGTGTAAACTAGGACTGTTGGTTACTGGTAGCTTGAAAACCCTCAGTTTTCAAAGGAAGCGGGTATAATCTTGTAATTCAGTAAAGTGACGGCTTTCATGAAAATGCCCGTATTTCTACATCGTTCCCACATTCTAGTAATTCTCCAACACGAATGATGAAACCCAAGATTTTGTAACATATTTTGATTTAAAAGAGTGTCCATGGAGTTTCTTGCCCATTCTTCTCCATAGAGATCTACGCTTTGGTTTCACAAGTTATTATGTCTTGTGACTGGGACTGTACTGTAGCTTCGCGTTTTTTTTGTGTTTTGACTTTCAAAAGTGCCTGTATGCTTTGAGTTTGAGTTTGAATGTAATTTTTTGACATTACGTTGTCAAAAATGCTCTCTTTATGGTCATAATCTAATAACTAGCGTCACCATTTTGTAAACGGTCAATTTAATAACATTCTTCTTACAATGTAATTCAAGTACCAAAACATCCTTCCAGCAATGTTACTGCATCATTTCTACTTTACGTTCAATCGTTACATGTGAATGCGTTCACAGCTAACGAATCAATGGCTAGAAGTCAGCTGGTATCATATATTTACGTATGTAAAAGCTAGGCACGCTAACGTGTACGTTCCGTCTTCCAGAACAAGCAGGCGTACTTCCCGATCTTCGGCGAGCAGCACCCGCGGCCGCCGCGCTCGCGGCCCAAGGACGCGGCGGGCACCGTGCGCGCCTGCGCCGCCTGCCACCAGCACCTGCTGCAGCAGTGGAACGCCTACCAGGTCAGTCGCACACGCCGGCTACGGCACCACTAGCGCCCGCCCTGCTACGGAACAACGATGCCAGACTCTAACACTCGTTTGCTTAGTGGCTGACGAACTCGAGCACGTCTACACTCCGCCCTTTTTACATTCACAGTTATAGTTTGTTTACCTTAGCATAGTATACAACAAAGTCGCTTCCCGCTGTCGCGTTGGTACGCTTTACTTTTAAAGTCCGCAACGGATTTTGATGCGGTTTTGGACAGAATTATTCAAGAGCTTCCTCTTCAAGCCAAGCCAGCTAGCTATTCAAGTCGTCGCTTCAAGAGAGTTGCGGCCAACGACAAGCCTTTTTCAATTAATTTAAAAAAAAGATTCTTCGTATGTTTTGCGCCAAACAGACACCGTATCGAGTTGTTTATTTGCCAATTTATCCGAAAATATCATCTTTCCAATTACTCATGAATTAATTAACCCAGCTAAAATACAACGAATACGCTTCCCATGGAGCTGCGGTGGCCCAGTGGTGGCAGCCCCGACTTACGAGCAGTAAGACGGGGTTTCGAACCCAGGCAGTCGCATTACTTTGTGTAATTTATTTCATCAGCGCTGCTCTCAAAACGGTGAAGGAAAACATCTTGAGGAAACCGGCATGTCCTAGAATTAAATATTCGAAGATATGTAACATCCACCAACCCGCACTGGGCCCAGTGCGGGGTTTGGAGAGGCCTCCAGAGAGAGGAAGCCTGTGTCCCAGCAGCGCGAACATTATAGGCTGATGAAAAAATTTTACAATTTCAAAAAAAACTATTTTCTAAACTAATATTGTAAAGAGGAAAGATTTGATTGTTTGTTGGTTTGCATTGACTAGGCTCCGAAACTACTGGTCCGATTTAAAAAATTCTTTCAGTGTTAGATAGCCCATTTATCGAGGAAAGCTATAGGTTATATATCATCACGCTACGATCAATAGGAGTGGAGCAGCAATGAAAAATGTTGCGAAAACAGGGAAAATGTGACGCAAAGGAAGTTGCGCCGGACAGCTAGTTGATAAATAAAAGCTACCACTCGGTCAACGAATATCTAAGTGATAGACTTTTAAAGTCAGAAACTTAAGTACTCGAAACTTCATTTTTTTTAGATATTAGTGCTTATTAAGAACATCTCTCAACATCTGTCAAAAATAATACTATGAAGCTATTAGTTTACCTCAGAAAGTGCCTGCATTATTGTAGTATAGTAGTTTGTTTGTTTTGTAGTATAATGTTATATCATCATCATCATCATTTCAGCCGAAAGACGACCCCTGCTGGACACTGGCCTCCCCCAAGTGTCGCCACATTGGCATAACATTGGGGGGTTTTGCCATAATCGCCACGCTTGGCAGGCGGGTTGGCGATCGCAGTACGGTTGTTACAAAAGCACAGAGAACGCTGCTGCCCATTCTCTGGCAAGTCCCTTAGTCGCCTCTTACGACACCCACGGGAAGATATGGGATGGTGCTATTCTTTTCGTCCGACACCATACAGAGCCAATGGATATAATGTTATATAATTTATGAAAATGCTTCCTGTCTCTAAATTCACTTATTTTGGTGTGCCCGACAAGGTCCTTAAGATCTAAATATAACTTTAATACCTAAGAATAACATGTGGAATGCAATAGGTAAACGTATTGAGTATGATACCGCTTCCTATTATAAAATAATACAAAACTGTCTTCAAACAGTGTCCCAACGTAACAAATTACAAACACACTACTCAAACACAGCACTTCACTTCGTGTAGACAGACACACACAGTTCACAGGTCACAGGACAGTTGCGTAAACGCACACTTTACGAACAATACTAAGTTATTGTGACTTTATCGTGTTCGTGGGTTGTCGAAGCAAGTTCTTTAGCTTTACATGAGTACATCAAGTATGTAGTTGACCTGTTTTTACAAGTGTTTGTTTTGTCTTGTAATATTGTGAGACTGGATGTGTAGGACTGGCTCGTTGGTCGAGTGGTCACAAGCGCGACTGTGCTGAGGTTCAGGGTTCGATTCCAGGTCGGACAAAGTGTTATACCAGCCGGGTGTGCGTGTGTATGTACTCGTAACTCCCGAGCCCCCGGTACAGACAGCGTCTTTAAGTAGTTACCCCCCCTGGCGTACTTGGCCGGACTGTAGAGGGGTTAGCACATACTGACACTGTCTGCACATGGTAGTAGGAACAGACACAGATGGAGGGTATCCATGAGGATCACTAGGTCGGGCAAAGTGTTATTGGGTTTATCTATCAGGAACTTCTCAGTAACAGCCACGGAGTTTGTGCCCGGTTGATGGCAGCCGGGTCGACCCCTTTTACATGAGTCTAAACATAACTGGCGAAATAAGGTGTATAGTAATGGGTACACCTCTGCTTAAGCTTTCGGGGATTACAGGCGTGATGATATGTAGTGTGAGTAGGGTTGCCATCTCTAAAATTTGGCAACCAGGACAGGACGCCTGAAAACCCCGGATCTTAGAGCCCAGAACCCGGACATGTCAACAGGTTTTTTTAAACATAGTCAGTGTAAAAAAGAACTGCGTCGCGGGCGGCCCAAGACTTTATTTTTTTAAACCCGGACTACAAATGAAGCCCCGCCCGGTCGCTCCCCGGATGCCCATGTAAACTAGGACAAATCCGGGGAAACACGGACGGATGGCAACCCTAAGTGTGAGGATTGTCTTATAGTATGAAGATGACGAGTAGTAGAGAAGTATGGAAGCTGAAGATAAGCTTCTCTGACCCCAAATAAATTGGGATACGAGCCCGAGACTGATGATGAATTGGCGCAGGTTTATTATGATGTTGATGACTGAGTGTACTTGTCTCATTAGCAAGAACTCAATATTTTTGTGATGGATATTTTGCAAACACAAATACCACCATTTCTGTTGCATATTCGGTTTGAACAATAAAGTCAAAGTCAAAAAGTTTATTGCGAACTAAATGTATAATACAGTTTCTGGTAAAAATTACAGACTCATTAAGAATTTTTATTTTCTCTAAGTATCTGATGGCGTAAAGAACAATTAACAGGATCCCATGATAAACAGCAATTAGTGGTATCAGCTGGAGCCATCACCATATTTATCTTCTAAATAAAATTAAAAAAAAAACCATAATCATGTTTGGAAAACTCATTTACGGCTCAAATATTTCAGATACACAGTACACACCCCCACCTAATGAATGATCTAACAACCTCTAATTATTACGTCACAAAGACTTATCTATCTCTTTCTAACACTGTATGGAAGAGCGAGACAACTACTCAAGTACTATCGTTGCGCGATTATCTCCGCCTAAGCAAATATTATTGAATGGATTTGTAAATATTTTATATTGGTATATTACTATGTTTATTCTGTGTGTTTGTCGAGTTGAGTGCATTAGCTTGTGTTATGTCAGTGAAGTGCTAAATATATATAATTTTATTAAAAAACCGGCCAAGTGAGAGTCGGACTCGCGCACGAAGGGTTCTGTACCATTATTTATAAAAACGAGCAAAAAAATCAATTTTTTGTATGGGAACCCCCCTTAAAATATTTTGTGTTATTCTGATTTTAGTATTTGTTGTTATAGCAGCAACAGAAATACATTATCTGTACGGACGGACGGACGGACGGTCGGACAGCGAAGTCTCAGTAATAGGGTCCCGTTTGAACCTTTCGGTACGGAACCCTAAAAAGGGGTGTGTGGGGGGGGGCGTGGACGAAACTTGCGAATTTTGTCTGGTAATGTATAGAAATTCATGTTTTGTTTGTTAGACGTGTTTGTTATGATTTGTGAATTGTGGAAACTGGTTTTTATGTAGACGACATAACCTTTAATTACAATGTCACGGTTTGATTTGCATTCTCTCTATTTTTGGAAGGCAGTTACTAGCCAAAAAATCACCATTTAAAACACATCACTATGCAATATAAGTTTTTAACACACACACACACATCACTATGCGTTTGAGCTGTCCCTGGCATTTATAGGTCTTGAAGGTATCACGTTGCATCCACTCACTTAAATGGTCAGTGTAGCACCAGAAATACTTTCCAGAACCTCTTTCATTGGTTTATTACTAGCTGCTGGCCGCGACTTCGTTCGTGTGGAAATTTTGATGTGTTTTTCAGGGATAATTTAAACATAGTATAACACTTCCTCTTGAATGATTGTGTCTATTGATGAAAACCGCATCTAAATCCGTTGCGTAGTTTAAAAGATCTAAGCGTACAGACGACGGGAACTAACTTTGTTCTATACTGTGTAAAGATTTCACAAAAACTGCAGATTTCTTCTTGTTTGTCCACATTCGCACATCTGCCTCATACACGCAAGGTCGACTTTGAATATTCATTCAACGATTCAATCATTACTTACAATTAACTCATTAAAAACCGAAAAAGATAAAAGCGACCTTTAAAAAAAATATAATTACTTGAAAAGGTCATAATGTCAGTTCACATCCTACACTAAAAAGTTATGTAAATGTCTATTTTCGCCAACACTTAAGAAAACTTGAATAAATCCCTAAATAAAAGCGTGCTACTGGATTTTCAACTTTAAGCGTTTATCTTACAGTTTAAAATTCAATAGCACGAAAGAGTAAGATGTGTCACTCTTTCGCTAGCTGATGTTTTTTTATCTAACAGACGCATACGACGTGTTCTCTGACGTCACGATATATGTTAAGTATACAGTACAAGTACGTCTTTACGTACTTGTACTGTTTGGTTATCGCTTTAGGGGCAATGGTGAAGGTTTTCAATGCTTCGAAAATAGAATCTGTGTTTTTGGAAACGAGGAGTGTATTTTAGTAAATTATTGTTTTAGAAAAACTTGAAAATTAGTGTCCGTTCATGATTGGACTGCAATAGAATCTAAAATTAATTTCAAACATCATAATTATTTTTAGACATATTTGAATTCTACGAGGTCTACCACGACGCCTTCTGGCTGTGTCAGGGCCCCAGAATGTGGTTATTTTGGCTCACAGATCATTGGGCATGCGGCAGACGTCGCAAGTCCAGTCCTCGTAGAAGATGGCGGGATGAGCTAGACAAGACCAGCGATCAGTGGTCCACATTGGCCCTGGACCGAGACAATTGGAAGTCATGGGGAGAGGCCTTTGCCCAGCAGTGGGATGACTCAGGCTAACAGTATCAGTATATTTGAATTGTCAAGGAGTCGGTCAGTCAAACACAAAAATATGAAGCTAAAAACGGTTGAGAATCTCCATGGAAACTATATTAATTTAAAAAATACTGTTCTCTTAATTATTACCTAAATTGCTTTATTATGGGTGCAATCACAATGAAAATACTTGCATATTAATTGCATTATTATCTATATGACGCACATAACAAAATTATGTAACATTCGTAGAGAATAACATTCAGGCTATGTTCTAACGATAGCGAAGCGTCGCGCGAACACACAACCGTCTCGTTCATTTTGTTCGGCGAACACAAACGCGTGTCCTCAGCTACAGGATTACCGAACAAATGAGTGCCAGAAGAACAAGATAATCGCGTATTGGTGGGACTGATCGCTTTGGTTATGATACGGAGTTATGGATTGGACACGACGAGAAAACTGTATGATCAAAATATTTAAATACTAGCTGTCCGGCGCAACTTCGTTTGCGTTGCATTTTCCCCGTTTTCGCAACATTTTTCATTGCTGCTCCACTCCTATTGGTCGTAGCGTGATGATATATAGCCTACAGCCTTCCTCGATAAATGGGCTATCTAACACTGAAATAATTTTTCAAATCGGAGACCAGTAGTTTCAGAGCCTATTCAATGCAAACAAACAAACATACAATCACATCTTTTCTCTTTATAAAATTAGTTTAGATAACACGTCAAAATGTAGGGAACTGAATTTTTTTTTCACGATTTCAGGTTTGGTCTCATAGTAAAAGTTGTTCATAGTGATGAGTAGAATGACCTCTTAAGAAGAGGTTGTTGGTGTTTTACCAATAACCCTGTATATAAACTCACGAGTATTCGCAGTACACCTTAATCATGTTGATTTATTTTCTCTACAATAAATAGGAACGATACTTGGAACTTATAAACATTTACCGACCTCTGACATGGCGGTATCGTTATCAGTAGCACTGCAGATAACCTCTTATTACAATTTGTTTTTCCTCTATTCGTTGATCAGCGAAGAATATTGAGTATTTATATATGTAAATATGACTCGTTCTTATTTCTATGACATTATTCTGAAGGTGGAGGTAAAGAAACGGTGGTCATTATCATCTGCCTAGCCTTTTCCTATCTTGGGGTCGGCTGACAGTCTAACCGGATGCAGCTGAATACCAGTATTTTACATGGACCGACTGCCTATCTGACCTCTACAACCCAGTTAGTACTGGGTAATACTATACCCTTTGGTAAGACTGGTTGTCAGACTTTCGGGCCACTGACTGCCTGTAACGACTGTCAAACTATAGTACAGTAATTTGACAGTCGGTTACACTATGTTAGTATTGTACATTATTAGTAAGGATGAAATAAAGAAACGATGTATGAACTGTATGATAGATAATTATGACTAGAAATGAGTGACTGACACTTTATTAAAAGATATAGGTATGTGTATGTAGAAAAAGAAGATAATTATGCTTCGCTGACCAGAAATAAATAATTTCGTATAAGGGCAAAATAATAATGATATTGTAACATCATTCCAAAAAGAGTTGTACAAATGACAAATTAATAAATCAAACTAAATTTATTTTATTACATTTATACAACTCGTCCAACTTACCGCAGTGTCTCAAGACGAAAGTCTATGACCAGTGTGTGTTGCCAGTGATTACAAACGGGACCGAAACGTGGTCGCTCACAATGGGCCTCATCAGAAGGCTTAAAGTCACCCAAAGGGCAATGGAGAGGGCTATGCTCGGAGTTTCCTTGCGTGATCGAATCAGAAATCAGGACATCCGCAAGAGAACCAAGGTCACTGACGTAGCCCGAAGAATTGCCAAACTTAAGTGGCAATGGGCAGGGCACATTGCTCGCAGAACGGATGGCCGATGGGGCCGAAAAGTTCTGGAATGGCGACCGCGAACCGGAAGACGATGCGTTGGAAGGCCTCCCACTAGGTGGACCGATGACCTGGTCAAGGTTGCGGGGATCCGCTGGATGCGAGGCGCACGGGACCAGTCAATGTGGCGTCACTTGGGGGAGGCCTATGTCCAGCAGTGGACGTCTTTCGGCTGAAATGATGATGAATGATGACATTAATACATAAATTTAATGTATTTGGCGATGAGGCATTAAGCAAAAAAAAAAAAAACACTTTTCTAATTCTATGCATAATACCTACCATCCCAACGATTTGCATGACTATTGCCCTCATTAAAAACAAAACAGTGTTAAATCTAATAATTCTATAACGATCCCAATTATTGACACAATGAATTAATGATGGCCACAAAATACAGGTTCCACTGATTGGCCGACTATCTCTGAGATCATTTGGTTGAGTAATGAATTATTTATTAAATCTCGTCGTAAAATATAATGATTTGGATCTGAATATAACATCTGTTTCTATCTTGTGAGGACTTTTGAGGATGTCCTCTTCGACTAGGTAAGGCGTCGAACTGATTGGACGAAATAACTGTATTTTCTAGTAAGAGCAGCATCTGCGTAGCCTTTTCTCTACTAACTACGTTAATACCGAAATATGCACGGAAGTTAACCATCATAAACAACACTTGTAACGGGATATTTACCATGTTTATTATTTGTTATGAGTTCCCGATATTTCGGCGCTGTTGCAAACGCCATGATCACGGATAAACCCGAGACCGTAACCCGTTTATCCGTGATCATGGCGTTTGCAACAGCGCCGAAATATCGGGAACTCATAACAAATAATAAACATCCCGTTACAAGTGTTGTTGATAGTGTTAGTGACCATGTCAGTTTAAAAACTTATAACCATCATAAAGTTTTTTATAATATTATAATTCGATGAAAAATTAGCAAATTTACACGACGCGGCGACGCATAAGATTCGTTTTATGTCTCTCCTGACATTTATTTAATTTATTTTTTGCTCACCTCTCATAATAAACATCAGACAAGATTATATCAGATTAAGCTAATTTTAAAGCAACATGCTTAATCTTTGAATATTTAATAGTAAAAAGAAGTTAATGAAGTGATTAAATTAATTTTTGAGCTGTGAGGTACACACAGCTCCATTAAGTAGTTACCCCCCGGCCTCCTCAGCCGGAGTGTTGAGGGGCTAGCACATACTGACACCGTCTGTACTAAGGAAATGCAATTTATATGACCCAGACAAACAGTGACGCGTCTTATTTTCTTTTTAACCGACTGCTAAAAAAGAGGTGGATATGTATTCCACCAGCATCTTTTTTTTTCTATTAAATGACTTAAACAAACGTTCTTCAAACTGCATCGTACACCACACAAGTAAGTCCCGCGCCCGGCGCGCCGCTTAGTTTACCGACTTTCACGAACACGTCGTCTATGTACACTCCAGTATCGTAATGTCAATGATTGTATGTTCAACATACAATCATTGATGGCGGCTACCGGTTGACCTACAAACGATAACACCGCCCGCTCCGTCAGTCGCGTGCGACGCTTGCCGACGAGCGTACGTATCGTCATCAACGTATAACAAATTTCTACTCCGACCTGATAATAACCCTTGTCAGTACCAAGACCCAAAACTATCGATAACATTATCGTGTGATAAGTCATTTTGTGTGCTCATAAGTGGTATAGTGGCTGTGTTTACAAGTGATAAATATAATAAAATAATGAATTGGTGATTGTGTGATGTGTAGTGCATAATTGCAATGTTAGTGCGGATGTGTGGGAACGAAGATAGGGCGCCGTTGAACTGCAAGGTAATGCGACAGCTTAAGCCGGGGAGCGCACGCAGTGTTGACAGCAACGCGCGTGATACGTGCGAGTGCATTCATGACATTGTTTTATTTGGACAGATAAGTCTGTAGGTACAAGAGGAACTCGTGGCTAAATAATAACAGCCGCACGGGTCGATCTTTAAGGTTAACCTGTGCTGGCTTAGGTTGGTCCGTTGATCGGTGACCACAATTACATACCGAGTTTCCTTCGTGCCTCGGAAAGCACGTTAAGCCTTTGGTCCCGGCTGTTATTAGTAGATCTTTGACAGTCGTTACGTGTAGTCAGAATCCGAAAGTCTGACATCTAGTCGTACCAAGGGGTATTACCAAGTTACTGTGTTGTGGAGGTCAGATAGGAAGTCGCTTTATGTAAAATACTGGTACCTACTCAGTTGCATCCGGTTAGACTGCAAGCCGACCCCAACATACTTTGGGAAAAGGCTCGGCAGATGATGATGATGAAGTCTGTAGGTACAACTGAGAATTGTGAGAAATCATGAGAGTTTAGTAGTAGATACTCTTGTATCCATTCATAAATGCGAAAGTAACGATCTGTCTGTTTGTTAGTTACCTTTCCACGACTGGCAAAGACGAGGATATAGATTATAGGTACCCTGGGAAAGGACATAGGCCACTTTAAAATATCTCACCGCCAAAACTGAGTGGTCTACCAACCTGTTCTTAGTCTCATTAAGCATACTCTGACTGGGAACAATAAGATGTCAATGAATCACCGACATTGACTTATCACACGCGTTTGAGGAAAATAAGTCAAGCCAGAGTTCGTTGAGTAATCAGACGGAACTTTTACATCATTATCAGTGTACATAGATTATAGTGTGAACTGTAGTTCAGGTTTTAAGACCTGAATGACTCGGTGGAAGTCATTGAAACTTAGTTTACATGACACATCATCATCTTCCTGCCTTTCTCCCACGTTACTTGGGGTCGGCGCATTTCCTTCCATTCTCTTTCAGTCTACCGTCACGCTATAATTTACACCTTTTTTAGGGTTCCGTACCCAAAGGGTCAAACAGGACTCTATTTCTGACACTTCGCTGTCCGTCCGTCCGTCCGTCCGTCCGTCTGTCACCAGGCTGTATCTCGAGAATCGTGATAGTTAGCGAGTTGAAATTTCTACAGATTATGTATTTCTGTTGACGCTATAACAACAAATAATAAAAACAGAAAAAAATAAATATTTAATGGGGGCTCCCATACAGAAAAGTTTTTTTTTTCGTTTTTATAAATAATGGTACGGAACCCTTTGTGCGCGAGTCCGACTCGCTCTTGGCCGGTTTTTTTCTTTCATGTCATTCCTCACACAATCCAACCATCGTTTCCTTGGTCTTACTCTCCCTCTTCATCCATGAACATTCACAGCTACACTTAAAATGACTTATGAATAAGTAGATGCAGAACTCTGAGACACGACAATTTCAGGGTTCCTCCAAAAGATATCTAAATGTGTCATATGAGGAGTATTTTAGTACCTAGCATCTGGGTTGTAGAATTCAGAAAGGTAGTCAGTGCATGTATATACACATGACATTGCATCCGGTTAGACTAGAAGCCGAAAACAGTTGAGAAGAGGTTAAACTGATCAGATGTTGTGCCATATAAATATACCGTATTCTGGTTGTTTATTGACAGACATTGTCAGTTAATGAGTCAGCCCAAGTAAAGTTTAGCTCGGCAAAGCCGGTACACTCTCCATATTTCGTAAAATAAGGAATTATTAACAAAAAAATCTGTCTCGTTGGTCTAGCGGTCGCATTTGCGGCTGCTGAGCAGGAGTTAAGGTTTGATTGCCGGGCCGGGCAAATTGTTATCGAGATTTTCCTTCAGGAATTTCTCAGTAGCAGCCACGGAGTCTAAATTTGTGCCCGGTTGATGCCTATTACACGAGAGAGGCCTAAACATAACTGGCACACGTCTGCCTAACCCTTCGGAGCACACACGTGATGTTATGAGAGATAAAAAGAGGTTCTATCTCCGGCTTACGACCACAAATCTAGCATAACCACAGATAACATTGGATAAAACCTAATATCGTGTGCAATTAATATGTATAAGATTCTTGTATCTTATTAATAAATATACCATAATCAGCCACGTCCCTGTACGGGTATAATATCATCGCAATTAATCGCATTTCGTAATCATAGTATTTAATGTTTATCTTGTTCTTGCATCGCAATCAGGCAGATCCTATCGGCTATCGGAGATAAGTGAATGAAATACTATACTTGATGCGATATCGCGTGTTTTTATAGAATGTAGGTAGTTAAGTACTCGTCGTAGTACTTGTGGAAGCTTATTAATTAATCTCTCTATTTAGAGAGCTTGTGAAGTGTTGTTTAGATACCTCTCCGTAAGCTGAAGTAGGAAATTTCGATCTTCAATTCCATCTTTTTAAGACCCAATATCCTGTTACTCCATTCTTTATCTATTTGTCAGTATTATGTTTTGGGTTTTCTGATAACATTGATTGTGTCATTGACCCTTTTTACCTGCGGTCTTTTTGCACTGTTGGTCACCTTCGCTGTTATGATTTAGCATTTTCTTATACATATTGTGTTGCTGTGTTGTAAGCTTGGAGGTCGTCTTTGTGGAGTCGTGTGATGCTTATGTTCATACATCGCTACCTAGATGCCGAGATGCCCTTTCAGATGGCAGATTGATTTCTGTGGGTTGGCCTGTTTGCATTGTCTTTTCATAATCATCTGGAATTTGTGTCATTGGTCTACTTTCATGGGAACTTAATGGCATAGGCAAATTACCAGAACTTTGATCTGGCAAAACCTCATCCTGAAGAAATGTCGTCAAATTAAAGTATTTCCAGTGCTCATCCATCTATCTAACTGCAAGGGTTTACAAAGTTTTCTTTCTTATTTTCCAACATTTTGTCATTTTGTTTGTACAAAATTTATGAGCCATATACACCTTGGGTTTTCCATCATTCTAATGACATAATCTTCCCTTTTTCTGTATTGACGGTAATTCAAATAATACGGCTGTAGGTCAGAACTTGTAACCAAGAAGCTAGTTATCTTATCACGACAAACATTGCAGCTCTCTCGCGTATTTGTTCTACACTCGTACTACAGCGGTTCACGGATGCTGTCCGTTTACATTAGCATTAGCGTCCACGCTGTCTAATTTGTTCACTTTCTTCGGACTTCGTCTTATTACATCTGTCTGCTTCCGTAAACCATTCCTACTTCATCATCTTACTGCCCTCTTAAGTGGGGTCGGCGCAATACTTGCCAACATTTTATTAATTTGTTTTTAGGAAGTTTATTTCGTTTTCTATTGACTTAAGTAATATGATTCCGTGATTGAATCAACAGAACTTGTAACCCAGAAGTTCTTATCACAACAAACATTGCAGCTTTCTGTGTATTTGTCCTACTGCACCGTAGTAAGACAAAAGCCAGGTTAAGAATGCCGGCTGTTCGTTTACACTAGCATAGCGTCCGCGCTGTCTAATTTGTTCATTTTCATCGTCGAGTCGTGTTTGGACTTCGGCTTATGCAAGTATTGTTGTTACATCTGTAGGTTTGCTGGGTAGACTAACGTCTTTTGTGTCATGTAATATTCTAGTGTTTTACTTCAAACTCATCGCTGCTATTAAAATTTTGAAATAACTTGGTGCAGCAGTTTTTAGGACATCTAAAATTTTAAACATAAAGACATTGTGCCATCCAGAAGATTGCTCCGGCCTAACAAGTCACTCCCTCTTACTGAGAGGAGTATAGAACCCCAGCAGATATCCTATTTTGCGTAAATCGATTGACTCAAATGACCAGCTAAAAAAGTGTACAGTGAGCCTCAAAAATATGTAAACACTAGCAAGGTAACCATATTATTGTCTACAACCATTATAAACAATTCATGTCACCAAAACGTCGTTTTGACTCATTTTTAATAAAAAAAGTTGTGCGTCATCAGTCATTAAATTCACAATGAATTGCTAATATTTATTTTATTAACTCGAGTAGAACTAATAATTGCAAAAATATTGAATACTTGAATACGGAGAGAACAAAAGTTTGATAAAAGAAGACGGATACATATTCTTTTAGTAAAATTTAAAATCCATGTTAACATGTGTAGGTATGTATTTGTTCTGATACTGCCATTGACGCACGGTGTATACTCACAATGAGTTTTGGGCACAATATTTTAAATTGTATATTTTCAGACCGTTATATTTTTTCTTTCATAACTGTTGAAGATCTTAATCGTGGGCTGACTTAGAAATAGTTGAGAGTGGTCAGTAATGTGGCGGCTTTTATGGGTGTGTCTTATAAATATTTCCTATAGTCATAAAAAATAAAATATTTTTCATGTACCTACATTTTTAGTTATATTTGTTTAAGTGATTAAGCAGTGTTGTTTTAGCGAATGTGAGTACCAATACAAACCATGTCTGGTTTAATGGTACAAAACGAACTTAACCCGTGTATGAAGTGTATGTAGTGAGTTTAAATAAAAAATAATAAAAAAATATAGAGTGATCAGGCCCCCTATTCACAAACGCTCGGATTCGATTTCGATTCGATAAGTCGTATGTCTATCTTGTATTGGCATTATGAAAGCGAGCGAGACAGACATACGATTTTCCGAATCGAAATCGAATCTGCTGCTGGCGCGTAGTAATCGCTACCGGTTGGTGTACGAAGCTAAGGAGACTGTATGGCTAGTGCCTAGTGTCTGTCTATACGTAAAAACTACGGTTAACTTTAGAGTGAAACTCTTGATCGTTGCTTTTATGATTCGATGACAAATCTAAACTAATATAATAAAGAGGAAAGATTTGATTGTTTGTTTGTTTGCATTGAATAGGCTCCGAAAATACTGGTCCGATTTGGAAAAATATTTCAGTGGTATATAGCTCATTTATCGAGAAAGGCTATAGGCTATATATCATCACGCTACGACCAATAGGAGTGCAGCAGCAATGAAAAATGTTGCGAAAACGGAGAAAATGTGCCGCAAACGAAGTTGCGCCGGACAGCTAGTAACCAATATAGTGTAAGTGGGCATAAGATCCGTCAATACTTTTATTATATTACTTAAGTTCTTCTCAAATATGTACATTTCGCATTATACATACTTAATAAACTAAAGTAGGTACTCAGATTATTCATGACTCACGACTTTATAATTAATTGCTGATAACCTAAAACAATAAATTATTATTAAAAGAGATTATAAGACAAGCGATCAGCGTAGCTAATGTAAAATAAAACCACTTTTTCCTTTTACAAATTAAAATATGCTACGTATAATATATGTTTGAAATGTATGTAGATGACAATGGTTTACAAATAAATGGTTCTGACATTTTAGGGCCACAGAGAAGCATGGCATGGAAGGGAGGACGCCTATACTCAGCAGTAGATTGATCAAGGCACCCAATGACGGTATTAATGATTGGGGGTTGAATAGGGTGTGAGGTCTTACAGAAGTTTATCATTTAAGAAAATAGAGAAAGATACCAATATTTTTCTGTCACAGGGACATGACGTGCATAAAAAATAACAATGAAAACAATAAACATATAAGGCATAACAAACATTTGTAAGTACAATAAGATAAAATATACAACAACAAGAATAAAAGAGTAACAAAATAAAATAAGTAAAAAAGTTGTCAGCTTGCGCGTCGTGACTGCGTAGGTTCCCACTCAGCATGATGCTGTGCTATGGGGGGCCCCCAGCACAACGCTGGTTTTTAGTGGTCATCCATGAAGAAACGTACGGAAATCAAGACAGCGTAACTATTTTATTACATGAATAAGAAAATATAACAAACAGTACTTGGATATAACATAAACACTACAAAAAATATAAGAGTACTAGCTGTGCCCGCGGCTTCGCTCACGTGACCCCTTATTCTTATAGCATTGCCAGGGAAAACATGGTAACGTAAAATCGTAGTATATTCCTAACATACTCTACATATAATATACTAATAAACTGGCCTACTGTTAGTTTAAACTTAAACCCGTTGGCACGCACGGCGACCAATCAAACTGTGCAAAACAAAATAAAGCAGAACTCTCATTGGTAACAAAGCGAGGTTAGGTTATACTGCAGATATAGGTATAACTTGATGTGTCGCCATGTGTACTATACTACTACTACACTATACTATCTTTGTTTTAAGTATTAAAGGAACTCTTAGCAATGTAAATGTGACCAGCACAGATACAGAACTTCCAAGTTTGGTTTTTCAACGCATTTTAGTGCATTCATTGCGCACTTATGAAATATATCCATTTTGGATAAACTATACTCAAGTTTTCAAAAGAGTTTAGTCGTAAATCCGTAATATTCTAATCATAGTGATACTAACTAAACATATACTTCTATGGTTGTACGTGTTATAGCAGCTCAATGTGAATACGGGGCTCCCGACCAGACCATGGCTGACTTGTGTCCAAAGTGTCCCTGCGTTTTAGAGGACCTTCTGTCAAAACTGGTACAGAAACCGCAAATAACGTAGCCACCTGGGTGTTAATAATCTCATATGACGTACGTCGATGCGAAAGAAGAAGAAGAACAGAGCAATAATGTTAGATCTTGTATTTCTGATGATAGACCATGATTGGCAAAGCGGATACTTTTCCAAGGACTCTGGTGGACGGACGAAAATAAGTTGAAGCGTTGACGCAGGCATCACGCAGATCTGTAATGTAACAAATACTGTCGAAGCAAGCCCTTCATCTATTCACCATAATAAAATTATGTTGACTATTATCAATATTTTGATCCCAAGTTCAAAAGCAGGTGCAGTCACATTTAAACGTTACAGACGTGCCATGAAAAAACATGTACTTACTTTTTTAACTTAGTTTAATTTGACCATAAGTTTAGTTTTTTTCGTGTTTGTAATGAAATTACATATCTGTCAACACATCTATTTATACCTTACAGCCCTGTAGTAGGGACGAAAATATAGACACAACCAATTCTTGGCCCTTAGTTATGTTTTGTACTTTCAATAATGATTTCCGTTTGGTTTGGGAAACAACATAAGGTTTTAACAAAAAGTTAGCATTGACTTAGTTTAATCAGGCAACCCATTCGCAATATTTTATTTGTGTTGTGCATGTAATAAAATAAAATTCCCAAACAAATCCAGGAACTCTATGATTTGCGGCAGTCATACCGCATGTATCAACAGACAGATTAATAATTAAAATGGGAAGTGTATTAAGCACCATTTAGAAACATCGATTGGGATTGTTATCTAGATCTAGTCTAGAGTGAATGTGTAACCTATGTGAGCTACTATTTTTGATTGAAAAAAGTAATGATGTAACTCGGCTGATAGTCACTCTTTCACGGAAAATCTTAACATCGCGATTCAGAAAATGGCGACCAATGCACAACGCCATCTATTGAGCATGGAGTTAAACTGCCAAAATATTATGTATGGAAAGCAATCGAACAAACACTCTGCTACGTAGATCTTCAAAGCAGCGCCATTAAGAGTACCTTTTACTATCATAACTTTTTGAAAACCCCGGTCAGTCGATTTAAAAGTAATCTTGTAAGCACATTTTATTCATTGGTACCATTTTAGTCCAATAGATGTCGTTAAATGTATCTTACCTTACGTAATGATGAAAAGTTTTTCTCGAAAACTTTAAATTCATATATCTTTTGATAGAGAGCACAGATTGCAATGAAACAAAAACTAAATGTTACTTCAAGTTACGCACAATTGTTGTGTATAAAAGTTATCTACATTGCTTTCGTACATTTTACGTGATGCCCGAACAAATAAACAGACAAACAGATAAACAGACAAAAATTCTAAAAATGCTGGAAATGGGTTCTGTTGGTTGTCCTTTAACACCCTGGCAATTTTTTTTGGAAATATTTTCGATGTACTTAACGATTTTTCTACAGATTTATTATATGTATAGATGTGTACTGGCTAAACAAAAATAAACATAGATACATGCCGTGTTTTCATTTCGCACGGCTTGTAAAAAAATACATAATGCAAAACTTTGCCAGCTGATACAACGTTATCTGATAATAACTAATACACAAGGATTTAGAATATAATGAAAATTCTAAATTTCACTTTGTCGATTCAGTTATCTTTTCACGTGACGTGCGTCGCAAATAAATTGACTGCTCCCATTGTTTTTTCATTAATTAAATAAAAGGCATAGTAGGCCACTTAGAGAATATCAACTATCACAATGAAACCGTTTGATTATCACTTTCGATAATATATGATGAAAAAATTTTGTTCTGTATGGTGTTGGACGTAAAGAATAGCACCATCCCATATCTTGCCGTGGGTGTCGTAAGAGGCAACTAAAGGATTTGCCAGAGAATGGGCAGCAGCGTTCTCTGTGCTTTTGTAACAACCGTACTGCGATCGCCAACCCGCCTGCCAAGCGTGGCGATTATGGCAAAACCCCCCTTATGTCAATGTGGCGTTGGGGCAGGCCTATGTCCAGCAGTGGACGTCTTTCGGCTGAAATGATGATGATGATGAATTTTGATAATGATTAAAGAAGGACTCCATTTATTGTTACAACGCGATTTGGGTTTTCTTCATTGTCGCAAATACCCACCGCTTGCCCTTTTCCGACAGAGCTGTGTTAATCGGGATTATAGGAAAATAAAGTAATCCCATTGGTGGATTTTATCCACGCCTACACCTCTGATGGAAACGCAGCTTAATTGGCTAGAAAGTGTAAGTACGGAGATTGCGGCTTAAATGGATGTACAAAAAGAAGTAGGTATGCGCTTTAACTAATTAATCATACTTAAGATAAAGACAAAAATCCTCTAAAAGGTTTTAACGCTTAAATTTAATACCTAAGTACCGGAAAGGTAGGGTTAGATATCATCAAAAATAGTACCTATTGTATTCCCTATCAAGGATAACTAAAAAAGATAGATAGTATGAAAACCGGTTTAAAAAAAACAACTATTGATTTACGTTAACAAAATACATATATCAAATTCGCTAACATTGTTAATATAGACAACTTGTTTACAAGCGTAGGCAAATCATTCAGTGGTCTGTGATGTCGTAAAGTCGACAAGACTCCACGTAATTAGAAAATAGTGTTATAAGATGAAAGACTGCCATAGGATTTCCAATCGACGAAACAAGACGAACTTCCATACAAACCCGCATCCTCATCCCCAGAGCTTTAAACCCTTTGAGTGGTGAATTTTCATGAAACCTCAGTGCTCAAATCCTTTTTTATTTTTCGTTTGGCGGAGCGGAAGGGAGTGTCAGACTTGACTGACTAAAACCCATCCATGTTCCTTCTTAGCCCTTTGTGTTCCAGGCCCACGGGATCTCTTTCGAACAACCCGCAGCCCTGAACAACCCTCAGCCCTGGACAACCCGCAGCCCTGGTGCTCACTTCCCTTTTGGAACATTTCTGCAAAATTTTAAGCAATCCATACTGCATCATGCTACTGAGAAGGTCCATGCATTTTTGCATCAACTATACATCCAGATCTAGGAATCGAACCTAAGACCTCTTGCTCCTTAGCGCTTGTGGCGAATAGACCCATGAGGCTATTTCGTGCTTCAATGTTGGCGTATAATATTGAATGTATTCTAGAGGTTACTGGTAGAACCAAACCAATTGCAATCACTACTTCATTCAGCACAACTTATCATTCATTGGCTTTACTTTAAAATGATTGACTCTAAACATCTTTTAATTCACCAAAAACGTTGAATGGTTTGTCGGCTACGTGCTTATTTTTGATTTTGTCATATTCCATACATATAACGTTACTTTATCTGGCTTTTACATTTTATCTTCGTACGTTCATCGTTTATCAAAGAAAATCGGCTTATGCGATTACATATCTGTTTAATGCCGAAATACACGCAACTTTTTAGTAATAACTGTTAAGATTATATCTACTGGTAAATGGTAATCCCTATCGGAAAGGTCTCGTTTGTTATCTTTCTTTGTTATACAGTATTTTTATGTAATTTCCCTTTATTGTCGTCATACATTGGCCTCTGAAAGCCGACGCAAAAGTTGCATATTTTTTTGCTTAACCAACTACAGAAGCTGTTGTAATATACATACTATACATACAAGCCGTAGGACTGGCTTTCCCATCGGCAGCAATGACGGACTTCAGCACGTATTGTCTTCCCCGATCGGCTCTATCCCTTAAAGGAATTACTTTTCGAAACTCCTGTGTCAATCAGTGCTCAATTTCATTTATCACTAACGTAAAATTTAATGATCTTAGATTCATCGGTTTGATTAGTCTGCGCGCTGTGAGTGTATAGATAGACGGTAAGCAAGAAAATTATTGAAAACTAGCTGTCCGGCGTAACTTCGTTTTGCGTCACATTTTCGCAACATTTTTCATTGCTGCTCCACTCCTATTGGTCGTAGCATGATGATATATAGCATATAGCCTTCCTCGATAAATGAGCTGTATACCACTGAAAGAATTTTTCAAATCGGACCAGTTGTTTCGGAGCCTATTCAATGCAAACAAACAATCAAATCTTTCCTCAATATAATATTAGTTTAGAAAACTTATGAAATATCCTGTACATTGAAAGCCAAACACACGTCACATTTTATTGGCTGTGTTATTTTTATCTCTATATCTCCGAATATTATATCGACACTAAAGATAAGCTGACTAATGATCATTATCATCTGTTATCAGGCCATCACTCCGGTCGTTATCTACCTTGTGATGACTTAACGTTCACTTGTGGCAACACGTTGGATTTTATTTCTTTTTTATTTCTAATAATTTTTGGATAGTCCACGTTGACATCTATAAAAACCACCTGACGATATAGGAGAACAGATATATGTTAATGAGTGATAAAAGATAAAGATAAAGTTAATGATGATATTTAGATTATAATGAAGTAGTTGGTGAGTCATTCATTTAATTAATATGGTAATGTAAGTTGCATAAATGTCTCGTAGAGGAACTAAACTGACTATGATTTCCCTGCTAGTCTAAAACATAAAAAAAATAATCTATGAACAAGTACACACACACACACACACATTTTGGACATTTTGGGAATAGTGGATTGATATTTTATTTTTACCTCCCTTGAATTTGAAATGTATTATACCTTGAATAGAATTTTATTATTTACTATCTAAAGACATGTTATGTTACAGTAGTAAATAACGTCAGATATAATTGAAATTAAATAATAACATGTACAACCAAGCACATAAATTCAATAGACGTTATCATAACTGCAGCATAAATTAATAAAGAAAACAAAACTATTAAACATGCAATATGTAATAATAAAAAGCTTTTATTATCTGCAGCACCTACATGAACTAGCGACCTCTTAGGAGCAGTGCACTCTGAAAAAGTGTTGACACTAGATAACGCGCTGACCCCTCGTAATACTGACACTTATTGTGCCACTGTTATAGAAATTATCGCCACTAACTATTATGCTCGTTCAGAGATATCACGTGAGTCATTTGCTAAAATTAACAAGTTTGTTGTTTAGAAAACTAAATGATCAAAGAATTTATTTGGATTATCAGAATGACCAATGTAGCTGCCATTTGAAACAGGAGCTTTCGTAGTAAAATATATAGGAAAGGTAGTGGAATGAACTCGAAAAAACAAAACGAGCAATGGGTTAATACTATAAAACCCTGTCCGATCCGAAAGGGTATATAGTCTGTGTTTCCCGATAGCTACAATCTAGGGGTCTTTAAGTCAAGAGTGAATAGGTTTCTTCTAGGCAAGCGTGCTTCACCGTCGACCACATCATCATTTACCATCAGGTGAGATAGTGGTCAAGCGCGGGCCTATAGATAATAAAAAAAAGGTATACCAAAGACATTAAAAAAAAAGAAACATTAAATATTCATGAAAGTGAATATATTAATGCATTTCATAAAAATGCATAACATCAAAAAAAAAAACTGATTTTTGTTCCTAAATTGCCAGCATTTCCCTAGAATCCAACAAACTTTTAAGACGTAAGAACAACATCTTCGGCGTTAGTATGTTCACTCGTCAGTTGTTTTTTTTATGACGTCACTACCTGAGAGGCGAGCGGAGTGTTGTCCTGTGTTGCCATTGCAGTTTACTCGTATTACTATTTTTTTTTTCTTTCTTTACTGTATTTTTTTTTTAAGTTGTAATCCAAAAAGGACTACATAAATAGAATCTAATCTCGAAACCTAATAACACCCTCGCGGATCGGATAAGGTCTTATTAACATATTATATAGTTAGAAGTCGTGGTGGGCCTTTGTCCAGCGGTGGTACGAGTACGATGCAGGTTAACAGTATCAGTATTCAGAATAGTCGTGATGAAATACAATAGTGTATTCATTTCTTTTAAAATGATAGTATATTTACTTGTAAATTAAGTAACTGATTAATGATGCCGTAACACTTCTTATATAACGTTGCATCAGTCTTGAACATTTAAAAATAACTTCCAGTTTATTTAATGCTTGTGTAATCAGTTTATTGACAAAGCTTTCTCGAATTATTCCCAACTCATTACATCCGATAATTTGGTCGAGCGATATCGTTTGTTTATACGATTTGAATGGGGCCTGTGACCCGACCTGGCTGATCAGAGGGTAGATCGACTGTCGACCGATAGCCTTTACAATATTGTGCCTATTGTTGTTAAATGGTAAGATATGGACAACTGAAGTATCACATGTTACAACTGGGGAGATTAGGTGATGCGGAAAATTAATTTAATGGCATTCGTTAAACGCTATATGGCAAAACCTTATCAAATATGCAAGAGTAACTTAGGTAAGGCCTTTGACAGAGTAAACTTGGGTTAGGTACCTATCTTGTTTTGGAACAATCTCACATAATTAATGTCAGCTTAGTTTATTTAGTTTTAGAAGAATGACGTCAAAATAAGGTCAAAATCATAAATATATTTTGTTTTGTTCCATAAAGCAAATGTGACGTTCCACAAGGGGATATACTGCGACCTACATTATTTTATAGTGTCACCAATTGTTATCAACCAGCATTAAAATATCGCCGTTTATCTTAAAACCTTATTATACATGTGTTATAGTAAACATAGATAATAATAATATAATTCTCTTAAAATTATTTATCGTTATATTACGTTGAGATAAGTATCTTCTGATAAGGCCTGACGAAAAATGGATCGAGTTATAATTGCTGTGCCAACGCTATCAGTGATTAAATTTAGTAAAAGATTTGATTTCGATAAAATACGATTCATACCTTTATCCGGTTTTTTTTCGGTGCATCATCGTTTGTCAGAACTTTTTGTAACAATAAAACCATTTTAAATAATCTTATGATATCTGCAGTCATTTTAGCAAAACACTCACCAATAGCATGTGGACACGGGGTATGTTGAATTTAGAGAAAACTTGTAAGTTTAAATTCTTGAGAAAAATGTAGATACTTCTGGGATAGGTAAGTCTATGATCGAAGCAGGCTATTTGAACAATGAAAAAATAAATGTTGACTCATACAAGACTGCAATTTTAATGAACGTGATCAAACATGTTCTTTATCAAATATTGCAGTCTGAGAACTGTGCAAAGAATAAATAGAAGAATGGAGTCCTCATATACATTCGATTAAACAAATTTGTGGTGGATGAGTTCACTTGAAAAACATCGCATCGACATCGCTGGCGTTTTGAATTTAAATCTGCTAAATTTTCTCTGTTATCTTCGGTCTGATCTTTGCTGGAATATACGAAAAAGTAGATAGTAATTATAACATAGGCAATTTCAAGATATTTATGAAGGAAAAGTCCTCTGCAAAGTTTTGAGTATGTATTGGGTGGCTAAAGAGTAGGGGAAGACCAATGAATTAATAGATGGATTGTGTGAAAGAGGATATGGCTAGAACGGGGGTGACTACTGAAATGACGACTAAGGGTTGAATCTCATCAATCCAGCACGGAATCGCATTTTTCCACACTCCATGATACTTTTCCGTCGCTCAGCACGCGTTGCATGACCGCCGGAGAAAAGGGCTATGTCGACAGAAAAATCATCAAAGATAAACTGACACATTTTCATTGTCTATCTGTCATTATGACATTGAATTACACAAACACATTGATTGATTGATTTTTTGACATTGATTTGTCATTATTTCCGTAGACAAAACTCGTTTCTACAGTGGTTATGCTACGCGTGCTGAATCGTCATTTGCTAGACCGGGAAACAGCGGGAGTGCTTTCACACGCGGTAGCATTGACGATGCGCTCGGCATCACACTCTGTTTGTGTCGCAATCCTAATAGAGAAGTATGTAAGAAAACATTCTGCGCCGACCCGAAATAATATGCGTTAAGGACAGGAGAATGACGATGTTAGTTCATGTGTAAAAAAAATCAAACCACGTGGTATACTTATCTAAGTAACGTGGCAAGTATTAGCAGGCGCTCTCTCTCACGTCATAGCCTACATGTTCGCTTCATTTACCTACTAGTCTGTGTAGCGTATCGTAGTAGTGACCCGGCGCGGTCGATCGGCGCTGATAACCCGATGACTGCGTGACGACGTGCACGTGGTTCGAGGACGGAATGTGTCCGTGGAATGTTTTAGACTTTCGAATACTGGCCTTTCCGACAAAGAATCGTATTGGTCAAGTATGTTTTAGGTTAGTTTACTGGAAGCAGCCGTGTGCAGCGCTGAGAAATTGTTTCTTGTCAAAATCATCTTGAATAAAAAATAGTCAATTAACGACCAGGCCAAATATTTTGCGCCATGTTCCGACAAATTTTTCAGCGAATAACTCAATTGATAGCTGAACGAAAGTAACAAACTATTAGCGCCATTTATGCGGAATTAATTTGATTGTTTTCTTTCTCATTGATTATACTTTACCATTAGAATATTTAGTGCCTTCGTCATCCCGCGCGGGTCTCACCTCTGTTTTTCCACGGTTGAATATTCCGTAGATTACGATTACGTTGTAGATGCGTCTCACTTCTGACCTTTTCACCCCAATTAACGAGGTAAACTGATAAAGCTAGGAATGTAATCGATAATTAAGTGGATTGTCTTATGAGTCAAATTAAGTGATATGTATTGAATCTAATTCAAGTTGATAGCAAGAAGTTTCCGCTATTGCATTGAATTTAAATGTAACTAGTTCTATAAGTACGGCTCCACCTAACCCTAGGAGATCACAGGCGTGATTTCATATGTCTAACTCATATCGTCAGCCTCTAACAAAACCTACCTCCTTGTTACAGATGCGGGCCGTCCCGGCGAACGAGCGAGTATACACATTACGAACACGGCCGCCCTCCCTCCTTCCTCCTTCCCCCCTATCCCTCGCCAGTTCCGGCGACAAGTCCCTAGTTGCCCACAATACACATTCTCCCTCCTTAGAACGGCCGGCGAGTCAGCCGTCCGCGCCCGCCACCACCGCTAGTTTCGTCTGTTATGTCTGCGGGGTCAGTGCCCCAAGCTCGCAACTAAGACTGGTCTATTGCTGTCCTAATCCTGAAAGAGAACCTTATTACCCTTTTATAACGACGCTCAAACCTCATCCAGATGCCAGTCCTATTAGTCCACAAGGTGAGTTCGTGTTTTTTTCTGAAGTAGTAGTTATGATGAAGACTTAAGCGGAAGTAAACTTTCGGGAGCATGTTGTTACAAGTTTCTACCAGAACCTTTGGATATTTAGTCCTATTCAGGAAAATAATATCTTGTTATTGCAGGCATGGTACAAATATGCGCGTCGTGTTACAAAAGCATCCCCCACAAGTACCCGGCGTACGGCGAGAACGGCGAGCCGAACGCCGCGCACAACAACACACACACTAACAATATTAGGTAAGTTTAATAAAGTCCAGCAGTTTCCCGATGAAATGTATAGAACGCCGTAGGTAGGGTCAAGCGTGTTGGTATAGAGTGGGTACCAATGACCTGACTGTGGATTGTTACACTAAGACATGGTCGCCACCACCGAGCGTAGCGTAAAGGAAAGGTGCGGGAAACGTCCAATCACAGTCTGTTGAAAACCTCCGCTATACTCTTATCCGCTTTGGTGGAAACCTGGACTCATTCTCACACAAATAACAAGTTTTAAAGTGCTAGCTATTCTTAGACCGGATGGTTAATGTTATAAATAGCAAAGAAGCTGAATAAAACAACTGCGTGTAATACAGAAAAACTGAGTTAGAACAGTCGAAATTTCTAGCTATCCCATACTTTTGCCAATAAAAAATCTGTTGTAGCTTATCTGCTACAACAGATTCTGCTAGCCAATGTGATCATACCTATTATTTTCTCATAACCTACATAATGAACACGATGTTTTTGTTGCAGGTTTAAGCCATACGACATAAAGTCCAGTTCGAGTCAGTCGAGTAAGCGGCCGTCGAACGCGTTGTCGATCAGTCCGCAGAGCCAGATCGTGTCGGGAGAGAATGGCATGGGACTGTACAGGTCAGTTAGCTACCATGCACCTTATGTTTGGCGAAAAGTGTCAGGCGATTTTCAATCATGTTGTCCGTGACCAAACGTAACATAATGTTACGTTTGGTCAGAAAGAACGTAAAGCAAGGTCCCGAGTGACGGTTAGACTGAAAGCCGACCTCTCCATAGTTGGCATATAATAAAGGCCAGGCAGGTGATGATATTCTTCTCCATAGAGATCTACGCTTTGGAAGTGGCAACTACAGTACTTTCACAGTTATTATGTCTTGTGACTGGGACTGTAGCTTCATTTTTATTGTTGTTCGACCATTCAAAAGTGTCTGTAACTGGCCTACTTGAAATAAATGATTTTGATTTTGATGTCATGGGAATTCGTTGAATGCAGATCAGTGGTTCAAGGGTCAGGGTTCTTGTAAGGTGTAAGCCAAAGAAAAAACTGAGGATTTTTATTTTGTTTTTCGTTATCGCATGTATAAATTTTCATTTTGATTATCAGCGAACCCGAAAATCCCAAAAATTTACACCCATGATAAAAATACCGAAAATTTTTGAAGGAGTCAACTTGTTCTTTTTTCGTAATTTTTTAATTGTAACAATTAAATGCACAGGATCTATAAACAAAACAAATATAAGCTAATAAACCTTTCTAAAAACAAGCTTTTATAAAGATGCACAGAAAAGAAGAAAATAAATCTTTGAGGGAATGAAAACAATAAAGGATAGGTTTCACAGAAACTTGTCGCGTTTACTTTTTATAGCATGTAAATGCACGCGACAAGCTTCAGGTAACTATAGGAATTGTGTTTATTCATAAAAAGTGAATGCGTATTTATACAAAGTTTCATGTCTGTGCTATTAACCGTTGAGGAGTTACCTCGTGAGGGGCCATCTTGGCTGCAAGATGAGATCATGATATAATGCATGTTTATCCATAAAATATAAACGTGTAAAAAAATTTGTGTTTGTCGTATTGGCCGTTGAGGAGTGCCCTCGTGAGGAGACGATCCCGGCTGCAGGATGAGTTCATGATACAAATCGTGTTTATCAATCCAATATTAACTTGTACACAAATTTTCGTGTCTGTAAAAACGTTGAGGATGTCCCTGTGTTATTGACAATTACTCATTCCATCTCCTTCTCCCCTACATACAATTTTCCTTTTTTTCCGTCCCTGTCGTAACTCGATAATCTTCGGCTTGCCTAGTTCCAAATCAGTGCTGCTAGCCGCAAAGTCACGTGACCGCGTCATACGAATTTAGTTCTGAATTTTGACATCTGAGCGTCGGCTTACTTGGCGCCACCTGTTGCTTTCTTTGTTGACATGAAAAATATTGGCATTTTTGTAATGTTTTCAATCCTGTGATGTATTCAATGTCTGTACCGTGATGTTATACCTACAGATGTGTATATTATTTACAGTAGACACTAAATATAGTGCCTTGTTCCCAAAGGGAAGCCAGCAGGAATCGGCTTTTTAGGTGCCTTCGGGCCTGATGCAGAAAGCTCGGGATTAGTCGCCGTTATACGAGATTTACCAATAGGTCGGTCCCTTGCCGTACAGACTGATGGAATCTGGTCCTTCAGCAAGTCTGATTGTATTCTGTTCGGTCCCAGATGTTACGTGTGCGCGGGCTTGTTCCCGCAGCAGTCGATGGAGTGGCTGTCGACGTCGGCGGAGTACATGAACTCGCACGCGATGCACTTCCCGTGCCTCGCGGGCGGCGGCGCGCGCGGGGCTCGCGTGCTGGCGTGCAGCCGCTGTGTGCGACACCTGGCGCGGCAGTGGGAGCTCATGGACGCCGAGCGCGTGCCGCTCGAGCATAGGAGGTAATGTGTAGTGTGCGCGGGCCTGTTCCCGCTGTGTGCGACACCTGGCGCGGCAGTGGGAGCTCATGGACGCCGAGCGCGTGCCGCTCGAGCATAGGAGGTAATGTGTAGTGTGCGCGGGCCTGTTCCCGCTGTGTGCGACACCTGGCGCGGCAGTGGGAGCTCATGGACGCCGAGCGCGTGCCGCTCGAGCATAGGAGGTAATGTGTAGTGTGCGCGGGCCTGTTCCCGCTGTGTGCGACACCTGGCGCGGCAGTGGGAGCTCATGGACGCCGAGCGCGTGCCGCTCGAGCATAGGAGGTAATGTGTAGTGTGCGCGGGCCTGTTCCCGCTGTGTGCGACACCTGGCGCGGCAGTGGGAGCTCATGGACGCCGAGCGCGTGCCGCTCGAGCATAGGAGGTAATGTGTAGTGTGCGCGGGCCTGTTCCCGCTGTGTGCGACACCTGGCGCGGCAGTGGGAGCTCATGGACGCCGAGCGCGTGCCGCTCGAGCATAGGAGGTAATGTGTAGTGTGCGCGGGCCTGTTCCCGCTGTGTGCGACACCTGGCGCGGCAGTGGGAGCTCATGGACGCCGAGCGCGTGCCGCTCGAGCATAGGAGGTAATGTGTAGTGTGCGCGGGCCTGTTCCCGCTGTGTGCGACACCTGGCGCGGCAGTGGGAGCTCATGGACGCCGAGCGCGTGCCGCTCGAGCATAGGAGGTAATGTGTAGTGTGCGCGGGCCTGTTCCCGCTGTGTGCGACACCTGGCGCGGCAGTGGGAGCTCATGGACGCCGAGCGCGTGCCGCTCGAGCATAGGAGGTAATGTGTAGTGTGCGCGGGCCTGTTCCCGCTGTGTGCGACACCTGGCGCGGCAGTGGGAGCTCATGGACGCCGAGCGCGTGCCGCTCGAGCATAGGAGGTAATGTGTAGTGTGCGCGGGCCTGTTCCCGCTGTGTGCGACACCTGGCGCGGCAGTGGGAGCTCATGGACGCCGAGCGCGTGCCGCTCGAGCATAGGAGGTAATGTGTAGTGTGCGCGGGCCTGTTCCCGCTGTGTGCGACACCTGGCGCGGCAGTGGGAGCTCATGGACGCCGAGCGCGTGCCGCTCGAGCATAGGAGGTAATGTGTAGTGTGCGCGGGCCTGTTCCCGCTGTGTGCGACACCTGGCGCGGCAGTGGGAGCTCATGGACGCCGAGCGCGTGCCGCTCGAGCATAGGAGGTAATGTGTAGTGTGCGCGGGCCTGTTCCCGCTGTGTGCGACACCTGGCGCGGCAGTGGGAGCTCATGGACGCCGAGCGCGTGCCGCTCGAGCATAGGAGGTAATGTGTAGTGTGCGCGGGCCTGTTCCCGCTGTGTGCGACACCTGGCGCGGCAGTGGGAGCTCATGGACGCCGAGCGCGTGCCGCTCGAGCATAGGAGGTAATGTGTAGTGTGCGCGGGCCTGTTCCCGCTGTGTGCGACACCTGGCGCGGCAGTGGGAGCTCATGGACGCCGAGCGCGTGCCGCTCGAGCATAGGAGGTAATGTGTAGTGTGCGCGGGCCTGTTCCCGCTGTGTGCGACACCTGGCGCGGCAGTGGGAGCTCATGGACGCCGAGCGCGTGCCGCTCGAGCATAGGAGGTAATGTGTAGTGTGCGCGGGCCTGTTCCCGCTGTGTGCGACACCTGGCGCGGCAGTGGGAGCTCATGGACGCCGAGCGCGTGCCGCTCGAGCATAGGAGGTAATGTGTAGTGTGCGCGGGCCTGTTCCCGCTGTGTGCGACACCTGGCGCGGCAGTGGGAGCTCATGGACGCCGAGCGCGTGCCGCTCGAGCATAGGAGGTAATGTGTAGTGTGCGCGGGCCTGTTCCCGCTGTGTGCGACACCTGGCGCGGCAGTGGGAGCTCATGGACGCCGAGCGCGTGCCGCTCGAGCATAGGAGGTAATGTGTAGTGTGCGCGGGCCTGTTCCCGCTGTGTGCGACACCTGGCGCGGCAGTGGGAGCTCATGGACGCCGAGCGCGTGCCGCTCGAGCATAGGAGGTAATGTGTAGTGTGCGCGGGCCTGTTCCCGCTGTGTGCGACACCTGGCGCGGCAGTGGGAGCTCATGGACGCCGAGCGCGTGCCGCTCGAGCATAGGAGGTAATGTGTAGTGTGCGCGGGCCTGTTCCCGCTGTGTGCGACACCTGGCGCGGCAGTGGGAGCTCATGGACGCCGAGCGCGTGCCGCTCGAGCATAGGAGGTAATGTGTAGTGTGCGCGGGCCTGTTCCCGCTGTGTGCGACACCTGGCGCGGCAGTGGGAGCTCATGGACGCCGAGCGCGTGCCGCTCGAGCATAGGAGGTAATGTGTAGTGTGCGCGGGCCTGTTCCCGCTGTGTGCGACACCTGGCGCGGCAGTGGGAGCTCATGGACGCCGAGCGCGTGCCGCTCGAGCATAGGAGGTAATGTGTAGTGTGCGCGGGCCTGTTCCCGCTGTGTGCGACACTTGCATATGAAGTTCTACTCTCAACAATCTGTGCGTGCCTAGTACTTTAGTTTGGTTACGTAAAAAGAAAAAAAAACATGTAAAACCATGGGTTGACATGACCGTTGTTATTGAAGGAACCATTGTAAAAAATATAAACATCTTTTTATTTTTGCCGTAGTTGGTTAAGAAGTACTAGGTTAGCAGACGTTTAAGGTTTTTTGATAGATACTTCGCGTCGATTGTCTCTTATTGATGAGGGAACAAAAGACGATTGTCTTTGATTGACTTCAGAGTTTGAACTTGAAGAAGAGTGAGAAAAGCGGATGTACTAACGAGTACCTGCTGACATGTTCTCGATATCGACACAATTTGCTATACTGAACTAACCGAAGAAGAAGACTGTTGCAGTGTCTCTGCAAGAGGGCTGGACTGGCGGTCACGGCGTCTTCCCTGGCTGCGCAGTCGATACCTTGACCCGTAAATACAGGCCCGTCCTTGGATGGACTACACAGGCTGGGGCCTAGGGGGCACGCGTGGTACTAGGCGCACCCATGTGTGTGGTTGCAGTGATGTGTCCTGTAGGCGCGCCACGTTTTGTTCACCCAGTGGCCAGGGACAGGCTCGGTGCCGGCGGGAGAGGTGCCGATAAACTAACCGACCTAGCTTATAAGAAACCGCAGAGTCGGGGCGCGCGCGGCTGGCGGGCCGCGGCCTGCGACGTGTGGCGCGCGCCACTCGCCTGTGTGCACGCGTCTACTTGTCCGGTAGGAGGCGCTAGGCGCTCATGTACGGTGCAACGTAATTACCGTACCGAGCGCCGCTTTCTTCACGCCACCTCGGCGGTCTGACAAAACTAACCGAACCTTCGTTTGTTCCAGATATAATATCCCGTCGCCCCTCCCGGCGAACTCGTCGATAAACGGCGAGCGCGTCATACCCACCCCACCCTCCACCACGTCCGACCGGACCGTCGCTAGTAATAATGGTGAGAGAATCATGCCACTTTCATTAAACGCCTAACGCCATACGCCCAGTGATAAAAAAGGAATTGGATTCAACGTTCGCCAATTGATTCACACGTTGGACAAAGGACGTTAGGTCCAACGTTGTGGGAACTAAACCCGGCTGTAAAAGATCATCAACACGAGTCAGTTTTAAATGCCATACGATTATCAACCTTACTACGTCGAAATAAAGTCTAAAATTAAGAAGCGGCGTGTCTCACTTCGTTTTGGCTATGAAAACAGGGCTGGACTACACGCTCCGTATTTTTGAAAATTATTTCATAAAAATGTTTAGATATCTTACAGTACATCCGACACAACTCCATCATCGTTCCAACGGCTACTTCTGGACACAACCTTCTACAAAAACCGCCAAATCTTCTAACTTATGCTAGACTGATGACAATCTGTACTAGTTTTGCACGTCCATTGTGGCAACGCCACTTATCTAAGCGGTACTGATATTCACGAGCACCTCTGTCTGTTTTCAAGAACACAAAGCGATATCTAAATGAATGCCTAATTATTATAGAAGGTGGATGATACCGATGCTTAAACGTTTACCACAATATATTCAGTACATTATTCTGATCCAATTTTTCAACGGTAATTTAAAAAACCGGCCAAGTGCGAGTCGTACTCGCGCATGAAGGGTTCCGTACTATTATTTATAAAAACGAGCAAAAAAAATCACGTTTTTGTATGGGAGCCCCTCTTAAATATTTATTTTATACTGTTTTTAGTATTTGTTGTTATAGCGGCAATAGAAAAACATAATCTGTAGAAATTTCAACTGGCTTACTATTACGGTTCATGAGATATAGCCTGGTGACAAACGGACAGACGGACGGACAGCGAAGTCTCAGTAATAGGGTCCCGTTTGACCCTTTGGGTACGGAACCCTAAAAAGAACAGCTGTTCCATACATTTTGACCGTGTAGGTATTCCGGTTTTGTATGTAGGAAACAGCTGTTTTATTTAATTACTGACTTAAAATTTCTATGACCATTCTGAATCCACGTAGGGTTCAGAAAGATGTATTAAATACGTGGTACGTTTAAGCGTTCGTGTCTCTTCCCGTGTATTAATTTCAACTCGCAGCGCTGAGCAGATCGTCCAAGAGAGCGGTTATATTTTGGCATTCATTAATTAGATGGCGCTGAGTGTTAAAAACGGGCATTCAAATCACAAAGTATGTAGGTATAGAAGGTCGGCTTTGTACAGTGAGTGAAACGAACCACATGCACACTTAGATCATACAACAACCCGCACGTGGTGCTCGTGAAGGATGGATTCAACAGCTGTGCACGCGCACGTGAGCGGGCCGGCCCCAACAGCTGCAGCCTGTGTGCGGGCGGGTGGCGTGACCGTGTGCGCGTGTGGACGCCCCTTTATACTGGGTCAAATTGAAGTCATTAGGGCTATTAATACGCAAATCTAAAATATTATTCATGCAAGTACGGAAAACCTTAAAAGTGTAGTAAACCATGCAAAGTATCAAAACTTGCGGATCAGCGAATGCTGCCTTTGGTACCTACACTACGCCGTATGCCGCCGCGCCGCTGCGCTGAACGCATCTTTGTCACTCATTGTGCGTGAACTCTTTCCGTACTTGCATTAAGTAATAATATTTTTGATTTGCCCTAATGGAATTAGTATCGTGAGTAGTGCCTTAGATTAAAATAATGCCCATGACTTCAATTTCACCCTGTAGAGAGAAAGGAGTGTACTCCAGCTGTGGGAACATTACACGCCGATTCCGAGTCTATATGATTGTGCGGCTGTTTTCACCCGTTGTATGGACTGGATCTCCTTTACCTTTCCATGTTATGTTGGTTTTAATAACTGTTGTTTTTGCAGCATGTACGTCAATCTATTGCTTCCTGTGCGGGCTGCACTCAGACTTCACGTTGGCGCGCATCCTGTACGGCCAGCCGCAAGGCAACGCGCCCTACTTCCCTTGTCTACTCACACACCAGGTGATTTATTTAAATATTAAACTCCTATACATCTTAAATAATAATTAATAATAATGTTATAAAGAGGAAAAATTTGTTTGTTTGCATTGAATAGGCTCCGAAACTACTGGTCCGATTCGAAAAATTTTTTTCAGTGTTAGATAGCCCATTTATCGAGTAAGGCTATAGGCTATATATCATCACGCTACGACCAATAGGAGTGGAGCAGCAATGAAAAATGTTGCGAAAACGGTGGAAAATGTGACGCAAACGAAGTTGCGCCAGACAGCTAGTAAAATATAGATTGGATCTGTATCAATCGTCCGTACGATATCATGGTGGTCGAAACCGCGACTGATGCTTCGACGCGACGCGACGAGCTTCCTGAAGTCTTGGGTTCGATTCCCAAGTTCTATTGAGTTTCTCCATGAGAAACTTCTCGGTAACTTATCCCCACGAGTGTCGTTCTACCGTCCCTGAGGTCTATGAGACTGACGGTGACGTAGATTAGGAGCACCTGTGTCTTTACACACACATTTATGAACTAAAATATTTCTAATAACTCGTCTTGGCTTATACTGGCTATTATAACCTAACGCGCTTAGGAAGATTATTATAATAATGTGATCTATTGTCGACAGAGTCATCCAAACGCGGAGCAGTTGCGTGAGAACGGCTCGGCTCTAGTCTGTACCTTCTGTTACCACTCGCTGCTTAGCCAGTGGAGAAGGTTAGTACCTACGACGTTAAATAAACTATTCAATAACCTGAGACCATGAGAGAAGACCCAAGATTCGAAAAAAAACAGGATTTAGATCAGACGCGATGTGGTTTTCAACCAATCTTTTTCTTCAGAGCAAAATTTCAACTAATGTAATTTGCCGATTCCAGCAGTTCTCCTCTCTGCTTTGGTAGAAACCGGGCTGGAGACTTAGAGTTAATCTTAAATAAGAATTCAATGATAAGAAAATTAGACCATCAAATATACCAAAGCTACTGTTCTTCAAATCCTGAAAATTTTATGATCATTTCCTTAAAGAGTTAGCTTTTTATTAAGACGAGAAGCCTAATTATTAATTTGTATAACTGACTTTTTTATTATTTTCGATCTGTCCAACCTTTCGTATTCTGTACTTACCCTCCGTCGTCACAGATACGAAGCGCTGGGCGGGTACCCTCCCGAGCGGCGCGTGTACAACACGCACGACTACCACTGCCACCTATGCGGGATCAAAACCTACAGGAAACGAGTTAGAGCCCTACCTATTAAAGTAAGTCATCACGAACATACGTATTTATTTATCTCGACAATAACAATTATACGTACTGGACCATAAATGCTCTATGTTAAATAGCGAAAGGCGTCAAGGAGATATGAGAGTCCTTAATCACTAAACAGGAATGGGTATATCCTCCAGGTGGTAGGAGGACTGAAACGCGATGGCTTCAAATAGTGGACTGTACATATATTATAAGTTTAACATAAATAAACAAACGGTCAATTTACCGGCGCGGCGGGATATTCTCAACAATCACAGATCACTCTGATTACATGGTACTGAACATGACGCCATCTGTGAGATGAAGCAAAAGGTCTAAAATAACCAAAGTAAAATATCCTTAGGTACCGACATGTCACGACTAAACAGCAATTTCCTTCAAAAGTCCAAAATACACTGTCAAAATGTATGAAAAAGTGGATTTTTTATATTACCGATTATACATTTTTATGGTTCAAAATTATGTACTGAATTGATTGTGAATTTTCAATTTTTGTTAAGATGATAATTATTGCTTGCAAGAGATTTATTAAAATTGATTACATACTGTTTTTTGTTTCAGGAATTCCCATTCTTAGTGCAAAGGCGGACTGAAAATTCATTATTATTAGAAAATGGCGATTATGCCGTAGTATGTTTAGACTGTTATGAAAGCTTAAGGTTAGTAAAATTTTATTCATGTAAATTATGTAAATTATTAGTACACTGCGTATTAAGGGCGGTAAGTCAGGAATTACGATCGAGGTTCTAGTAGGCTTTCTGAGTCGAGTTTCGTAATTCCCGTATCGCCCGTGAAACATACAATGTTTTTCATCACATTTGCGAGTAAATAATTATGAAAGTCAGAACAACTATTATTACGATTTACGAAATACGTGAACTTTTTTTTAACCGGATGGTGGGCTTCTTGCCCACACCACAGATTATACAAATGTTTAGTTCAGAAACGTTAAGAGCAAATACTTACGTAGGTATACAGCCATAACAGAGTGTAAAAAATAAAAAATAATATTAACATTTTGATACAAAACACTATCAATTATAAAGCACATTAGTTGAGTATTTAAGTAACATGTAGCGAGATTGCAATGAAATTCCTGATTAGATAACATTTTAAGACAATTTTTCAATTGCGTGTAAACTCCTTGCTTGAAGGTGCATGCAAGTGCATGAACTGTGTGCTGAAAAATACTTACCGACCTTGGGTTTTATAAGGGGCATTACGGCTAAGTTAACCTGTATGTTTAGATACTATTTACGAGCAAGTGTGATGAAAAAAGCGTGCTTCACCGTCGACCACATCATCGCTTACCATCAGGTGAGATAGTGGTCAAGCGCGGGCCTATAGATAATAAAAAAATAAATAAAAATGTTTGTGAAAATATACCTTATGGAACATTACTATTATATACGACAAGTTAAGTTATCGTTTAAGGAAGGTCATTAACAAATTAAAAATAGGAAAGGGCCAAGAATTGAACCTTGGGGCATGCCCATCTTGATAAGAGACTCGGAGGACGTACCCTCGTTTATGTTTACATTTTGTCTGTTTGATAAATAGGAAAACAAGATCAGTAGTATCGTCCACGAATTCCAAAATGGTGTAATTTGTTGACAACAATACAGATTATTGCATTGTATTGTGGTCAACATTGCATTGTGGTCAACATTGCATTGTGGTCAACGCAATCAAACGCTTTCGATAAGCCACAGCACATGCCATTTATAATCTGAGACTTCTCCTAGGATCTCAAAATGTAGTCGTAATCGAGACTGCTTAGCATGGAGGCATGCTAAAATTTATTAGATTTTTTGCCGAAATGTGGGTGTACCATCAGGTCACACTTCTGCTTAACTCTTTGAGGATCACAGGCACGATTTTTTGTTACATGTAACGTTATGATAAGTTAGTAATCAGCTGACTCTAGCTAAGTATCTCTACAGACTGCAATAGTAACGAGTCCCCCGCCCTCAGGACGCAGGCGCAGGACTACTCGCGGCGCGGCGTGCCGGTGGAGAAGCGCGAGTACAACTGGCTGCAGCAGCCGCCGCCGCCCGAGGACTCCGCCGACGTCACCATCGCGCGCCTGCCCTCCGGGGACCGCTCCGACAAACTTGTGAGTATAGTACAACTGCCGCCGCCCGAGGACTCCGCCGACGTCACCATCGCGCGCCTGCCCTCCGGGGACCGCTCCGACAAACTTGTGAGTATAGTACAACTGCCGCCGCCCGAGGACTCCGCCGACGTCACCATCGCGCGCCTGCCCTCCGGGGACCGCTCCGACAAACTTGTGAGTATAGTACAACTGCCGCCGCCCGAGGACTCCGCCGACGTCACCATCGCGCGCCTGCCCTCCGGGGACCGCTCCGACAAACTTGTGAGTATAGTACAACTGCCGCCGCCCGAGGACTCCGCCGACGTCACCATCGCGCGCCTGCCCTCCGGGGACCGCTCCGACAAACTTGTGAGTATAGTACAACTGCCGCCGCCCGAGGACTCCGCCGACGTCACCATCGCGCGCCTGCCCTCCGGGGACCGCTCCGACAAACTTGTGAGTATAGTACAACTGCCGCCGCCCGAGGACTCCGCCGACGTCACCATCGCGCGCCTGCCCTCCGGGGACCGCTCCGACAAACTTGTGAGTATAGTACAAAACTGCCGCCGCCCGAGGACTCCGCCGACGTCACCATCGCGCGCCTGCCCTCCGGGGACCGCTCCGACAAACTTGTGAGTATAGTACAACTGCCGCCGCCCGAGGACTCCGCCGACGTCACCAACGCGCGCCTGCCCTCCGGGGACCGCTCCGACAAACTTGTGAGTATAGTACAACTGCCGCCGCCCGAGGACTCCGCCGACGTCACCATCGCGCGCCTGCCCTCCGGGGACCGCTCCGACAAACTTGTGAGTATAGTACAACTGCCGCCGCCCGAGGACTCCGCCGACGTCACCATCGCGCGCCTGCCCTCCGGGGACCGCTCCGACAAACTTGTGAGTATAGTACAACTGCCGCCGCCCGAGGACTCCGCCGACGTCACCATCGCGCGCCTGCCCTCCGGGGACCGCTCCGACAAACTTGTGAGTATAGTACAACTGCCGCCGCCCGAGGACTCCGCCGACGTCACCATCGCGCGCCTGCCCTCCGGGGACCGCTCCGACAAACTTGTGAGTATAGTACAACTGGATGCAGAATTAAAAAAAAACTGTCACCATAGTTCATGAATACCTAGTAGGCAAGACATCAAGAAGTTTTGATTTGCCATGCGACGTTGACACGCTTTTATATGCGTCTTCATGTACAACCCTCCTCACCCTCGTCTCCTACCCACAGATACCTCAATCCCTGGTGATGCCCCGCAGCAGTACGAAGCGCAACAGTCCGAAGCAGCCGAGCTCAGCGCTCGCGGACCGGAGGCTCACGCCGAACAAGATCGAGAAGCCTGACCAAGGTATGTTACACTATTTGTTTTGGTTCCCTATATTTCGGCGCTGATGCAAACTGTAGTTGTTGCCGGTGGGTGTTTATGAGCAGACAAATCGGTCTATCCTACACACTCACTTATGTTAAAATTACTTACTCATAAAAATTAAGTTAAATTACGGCACTACCAGTTCGGTTACTTTGAAATAAAAAGTTTTAAAGTGCTTTGGAAGGACGGCAGCGCGTTGAGAAGTCTTAGCATCGACTAAAACCGGTAAATATAAATTGCGTAATAGTACATTGTTACCCCAGGGTTGAAAGTAACTCATTTAGTCCCGAGACGACACTATAATTTCTGTTACAAATAATTTGCCGGTAGCTTGTCCCTGTTATTTACAATTCATCATCATCATCTGCCTAGCCTTTTCCCAAACTATCTTGGGGTCGGCTTCCAGCCTAACCGGATGCAGCTGAGTACCAGTATTTTACATGACGCGACTGCCTATCTGACCTCCACAACCCAGTAACTGGGTAATACGATACCCGTTGGTAAGACTGGATATCAGACTTTTAGCTTCTGACTACTCGTAACGACTGTCAAAGATCTACAAATGACAGCCGGGAGCAACGGCTTAACATGCTTTCCGAGGCGCGGAGGAAACTCGATATGTAATTATGGTCACCCATCCACAGACCAACCTCGGCAAGCACGGCTTAACCTTAAAGATCGACCTGGGCGGCTGTTATTATTTAGCCACGATTATTTAGTAAAAATGTATTGATGAAGTAAAATCGCATCAAAACAAATGGAAACTGATTCAAAACAAATACTTCAAAATACAACACCAACATTCACCCCAAACCCGGCTTCACATCTCGTAACCCTGGCGGCGCGCGGCTCTAGTATGGCGCATAACAATATAGCCGCTAAAATGGCGCACCACCTGTGGATGTCCATAAAGTGCTTACCCTCCTTGCCACTCGTCAAAGAGTTAAGTAGGAAGGATTTTGGGTGAAGTTTTGTACCTACATCTAGAATTGCCCCTTAGAGGCAGATACATACAAAACATTTAGATGCAACAGACGTAGTGGTTATTTAATTATTCACGTTTATTTCGGAATATTTCCAATTACGCTAAAATGCGTGTCAGCTTTAATACTTAAAAAAGAAGGGTTATTTTTTTCTTTTATGTCTAATTTTATGTAACATGGACGGGATTCTAATCTCGAAGCTGCGTAACGGTTCTACGTAATATTTAAATGATTTTGTCTGGATTCTGGGAACGCCATTGACCACAATCGCAATCATTTAATATGGTTAAGTTATTTCATAGACAACACAATTATAATGGTGATGTTACGTTTATTATCTTTACCCTATATTTTGTCAAACGTCGTCCCGACCAAGTAGGCACAAAACTCCAATCCCACAAACGATTGCTCCATCTGTAACCAACCTAGTTCATCCCCCTTTACGACCCTACCGGTAACAATACACCATCTTAAGTGCGCGAGTATCGCTGACGGCGTCCCCGCTCCTCGCCCCCTACATTGTGACGTCACACTTACCTCTCCCCGCGCATCTTCTTCCGTCTTTTGTAAGAGTTCCGAGCGCGCACTTTATTACCCTTTGTTCATGGGAATAGGGAAATTACTTAATTCTTTCAGATTTTCTTTTTTCGGGTTGCGGAAGTACGGAAGGTCGGAGGAGAAAAGTTGATTTAATGCGATTTTTGTGGGAGTTTTCCGCTTATAAGATTTTAAAACTTTGGCTTAAGAGTTTTCGACTGATTTGTTATTCAATAGCTTTAGCAATATCTATCTTTGGGTTTATTTTATTTCTGTATCATTACATATTTACATTATTTACAAACTACAAATATATCTAAAATAATAATAAAATATGTACAAATATCAAAATTACAGGGCGTCAAAAAATTCGTCCACATCGCTGTCAACAGGAAAAGTGCCCAGAACGCTGGCCGCATTGCCACGTTGGATGGCAATGCTGATTCTTTGGGCAAAAAAAAGGCCAGCCTTCTGGTCACGTGAAGAGTCGACCAACCGTTTAGCGATATCTCGATACAGAAGGTGGGCACTCGGGCCCCATGGCCCTAGTGTTTCAACCCCAAACGGCTCAAACACATAATTACCAATTAAGTTATTGTATTTGCGCCGTTTAAGGTTTTCAGCACCTGCAGCAGCAGCCCCAGCGCAGCTCACCGTGCTAGGAAGATGGGATGGCGCAAGGGTGTCGACGCAAGTCGCATCCCACACCAAAGGCCTACCCAACTTCCATGGCATTATGGTCATGCCATCTGGTCTCTTCCCATCGACGCGTGCCAAGCCATTGGGTTCTAAGACAGCTGGCACCCCGGCGGTGGCAAGAGCACGACGAATAAGATCATTAATGCTAGCGTGCCGCGCTATCCGACCTGCACTCTTACTGCAGGAAAGGCCATGGTGTCCATGTGTCTTTGGGTGCCTTTAAAGAGCTTCCATCTGTGACGATGACGCTGGAAAAACTACCGATGTTCAATGAAATATGTGGTAATCACATAATCTTTTTATTCAAACACATTGACCGAAAAATTGTCATTTAAATACAACAAGCAAAAAGCTTTTTCCTATCCACTCATGGTTTAACACATCAACGTCTCCATTCTGTTCCAATTCCAACTTTAATACATTGTAATACGGTATTTTTTGTGTTGTGAAAGTGGTGACATATGTCCTTTTTATCTAGTAAAGGTAGTGATGACAGGAGGAAGTCTGGATAACGTTACATATTGGTATTTCGCGTATATTGTGTTTGGATTGGTGTCGGCCATGAGCTTATAGCGATTTAACGTATTCACATATGATTTCTCCCTATGGTATTACTTACTTTGGTAGGGTTTATACGCGAATGGATAGAATAAGGAATGAGTACATTAGAGGAAGTCTGAAAGTGGCGCCGGTGACTGAAAAGAGGAAAAAGGTAGAGGAAAAGGTAAAGGTAGAGGAAGACCAAAGAAACGATGGATGGACTGTGTGAAGAATGATATGGCAAGAAAGGAGGTATCTCATGAGATGACAAGTAATAGAGAAGTATTGAAGAAGAAGACATGCTGCGCCGACCCCAAATGAATTGGGATAAGGGCAAGAGAATGATGATGGTAGGGTTTATACTTTCAACTCCCAGTCTGTGCACTTAGAAATATCGATCTGATAACCTCAATGTGTTAGATATTCTAGTGTATGGGCTGCTAGCACATGAAGTTTAGTCCAGATTTTTCGCGATTAAAACAGTAACTACAATTCATCACCGATCAATACTAACGATCCGTTACAGTAACCCTTAACTTTCCCACCGCTGAGATACTTACCCCTATCGAACCGTTTGCCTCTACGAAAGATCCCGCTTCGGATGCAACGCGGTGCGACAATCCGCGTCTATTACAACGTCAGGTGTCCACTCCAACGTCTCCCTTTAAACTAATCTGTACACATTAGCTAGGTCACCTGTTGCGAGCTCGCCGCTCAGTCATAGACAGGCTCTATCAATCCGCTTGCCTCTATGAAACATTCCGTGACGGATGTTACACGGCGCGTACAAACCGCGTCTATTACAACGTCAGGTGTCAACGCCAAAGTCTCCCGTTAAACTAATGTACATATTAGCTAGGTCAGCTGTTGCGACCTCATCGCTCAGTCATAGACAGCCTCCATTGATCCGCTTGCCGCTATCAATTGTTCCGCGACGGAAGTGACGCGGTGCGGACGGAATTGATTCTCGTAAACGACAATGTCTGCTTTGAGGTGTAAACGGGTATATATAATTATGTATGTAACATCACGCCTATTTTGAAGGAAGGGGTACACAGAACACAAAGAACGACAGACTCGTTCCGCCCTGAGCATTCATAATTTCACTAGGTGGACTACGAAATTCAATTTAATAAAACTGTGCTTGACTCGGCGATCAAACCCAGGGCTCCAGGTTCAGCAGTCGGTCTTACTTTTACTAGTTAATACGATTAACAAAGTAATTCTTATCATAACTTCAATATACAGGTTCAAAGGAGATAGAAGCAAAAGAATCTGCTCGTCCATATATTTTGACCGTGTAAGTTTCGTAGGAAAGAGCTGATTTAAAAAAAAAAAAAACGATGAAAAATGTCTATGCGGGAGGATTCAGAATGGTGTACTGAGAAGGTACGTGGTAACAGTTGGCGCGTCGTTGTCCCTTCTATAAAAAGGAGGCTATATAAGTTGAAAGTAAAGTGAAGTCTACTACGCTAAGATAGAACTTCTTCTGCTCAAACAAACAGTTTTTTTTTGCAATCCTATTCCAATTAACCCCTAACAATATTATCTTACCCGATAAGTTCAAAGCTGAATTAATAATCGCACTCACCAATAGTAAGCCGCAAAGATTAGCACCATCTCGTCATCTCTCAGTAGGACATTGTACAATAGCTGGCGTACTAATTTGAGGGTCGTCTCCGGCGGACGGACGGAGGCGCGTCAAAGCCCGGATTATTGGAAAGCCATTTGTGGCACTGTGAGCGGAGAAAGGTGGGGCTCCTGTTGCAGCGGTTTTTAAGGTTCGAGGCTTTATTGAAAGCGGTTTTGTGGGTTAGGTTTCCGAGATAGTTCTATTGCAATTCAGTGTTAACTTCTGAAAAGAATATTTTTTTTATTGGTTAACAAACGTCCGAAAGCTCGTTGGGTCGACGATATCGTCAAAGTCGTCCTCTTTTGCATGAATCATCACATCACACACTACACGTGGTCCGCACTTTCCTTTTGGTTTTCGAGTGCGATGCTTCACTGTACTTTAATATGCACTTGCCGTTCCCGAAATAGAATGACAAAAGCTCGAAAACATTTAGGTAGGACGTAATTTACTACTTTTCTAAGCACCTTGGAAGTCTTAAGTCATGGTCTCCGTTCCCTCAATTCCCGCTCCCGCTTCGCTTATATTCCCGCTCACACTCGCCCCCAATCTTCCCACTGAACTATAGACAATAGATGTGCCGATTGGAAGCCGGCGTATTTTCTTTGCGCTCAACACAGCTGTGATTTGTCAGAGACAGGACGACATTAATTACGCAGCTTCTCCCAATCTCCGGGACAATAGATTATTTTAGCTTGATTGAAATATTTGTTTTAACTTTTCATACAGGGTGCAAACAGACCATTCCCAAAGCCGTCAACGGCCACCAAGCCTACTGCATATCAAATAAAATAGAACCGCGAAAAAAATATGTTGATGATTTGATTTAATTTGATTAATTTGAAAAAAAATTGCGTGTCTTTGCATCGGACTCGATTTGATAATGTATCTGTCAGTGTCTGGTGTTCGCATTTGCACATTAAGCTAACAACACAATATCTGCATATTTGTTATGCATTTTCCTAAGTAAATACAACCAACTGGAATTCTCTTAGATATCTGAGTTCAGATTTATAAGTTATGTTGTTTAATCAGAGGTTCACAAAGACATTTTTATTCTATCAAATCTTTAACGCTATCATAAAATAATTTCCTGCGGAAAATGTATCGGTTTTAAACGATTTTCCACCGCAGCGTTCGGGGCGCGAACATATCGATACAAACTGAAAATAGCTCTACACTACGGGTGTGTTGATACAGCTGCGAGTTACTGGTACAAGTCACTAGCGCGAGGCACGGTCACTGTTTATTTATGCGTAACTTTGGCGCTAACTCTTGTTATTGACGCTAGTAACTGGTGCGAGTCGCTGGCACTAATTGGTAGTGCGAGTCACTGGCGCTTGTTACTGGCACGACTTATTAGAGCTAGTTACTAGCGCGTGTCGCTGGCGCTAGTTACAAACAGACGCTATTCATGAGGTCGTAAACTGTTTGTTACAGAAGTGTATAATTAAAACATAAGTTATTCATGTAACCAAAACTACTTCATCTGCCGTGATAGCGTGTTTAACAATGCAGAATTCAATAGGCTTTTCGACTTACGAAGGGATCACTTGACCCTAAGACTAATCTCTGTGATTTAGGAATGTAATATTGGCTTATGATATGTATGTTAAACAGAGGTCAGTTGCTTTTTTTTATTAGGTTTCTTGACTAAGTAAATTGTACTTCATCATCTGCTTAGCCTTATCTAAGGCAGATGTTTTTGTTGATCAAATGTTTTGAACCATATAATTGGGGTAAACAATAAAATAAAAAGTCTGAAAATTAATAATGATACTAGCTGCACAGCTATGTTCAACTTTCCGACAAAGTGCCCCATTGATCGAAGAAGTGCCCATTCCAATATCGGAGTCTAACTGGCGCCCAGCCTGGGGCAGCTGTCATGTGTTGTTCCGCTTTTGTTTCTCCCCATAGTAACTTGAAAGAGTAACTCCTGTTGCCTGCACGCTCACGTACGATGCTTGGTTGACAGTTTGCTTCAGTAAAACTAGGTATTTAATGTTGTCTAATTTATTCACTATCCTTATAAACAGAGGGTTAGCTGAATTTTGGTCCTCAGAGTTGGTTACTCTGAGTGGCCCATACAACCTTGTGATTCTGAAGTCTGCTGACTTATTTCAATAGATACTTCAATAAGCCATTACAGTTAAATTTTATTTATGGAAATTAAACAAGATCATGCTTTCGACTCAAGTCACTGAACAGAGATTAGCACACAACCAGCTGATCTCTGGAACCCAACAATACAAATTAAATTCTACGATTCTGTATAAAAATACACTCTACAGCAGTCGTGTATGTGGTTTGTCGAGTGGAGTGTCGCTTTGTACTGGCATCACTCGGCCACCGATGATTTTGATAGCGGCCTGCGCTTTGTCGCAAGTCGTAACCACTTGTCACGTGCATCCCTTTGAAACCTAGACGTCAACACACCTTTCTGTAAAAATAGTATCTCTCAAAAGAACATCGTAATGAAAGAAAAGATGGGATGTGTTGTAATTTATAACAAATCGTATGACCTTACAAATAATGCTCTAGCAGCTTACAGATGAGCTAATGAAAATTAATTTTGATAAGAATGAACTCCAAAATCCAATTTAAAATAATCTTAACACTCGCCGCCACTGGTTCTGTATGGTGTCGGACGTAAAGAATAGCACCATCCCATATCTTCCCGTGGGCGTCGTAAGAGGCGACTAAGGGATTTGCCAGAGAATGGGCAACAGCGTTCTCTGTGCTTTTGTAACAACCGTACTGCGATCGCCAACCCGCTTGCCAAGTGTGGCGACTATGGCAAAACCCCTCAAAATGTCAATGTGGCGACACTTGGGGAGGCCTATGTCCAGCAGTGGACGTATTTTGGGCTGAAGTGATGACTCGCCGCCACGCTACATCCATTCATAAAGCGACAATTTTATTCATAATCGCATTATTTTCCAGAGTTAAATTAAATTGATTGATCATCCATTCACTCACTCGTGTTGCCGCAACCTTTAATCAATGTAATACCTGTTGTTGGAAATTGGACTCAAGTGGAAACTTCGTTTTAGTAATTTTAACTGTCAACTGGGGCTTTTTTGTGATTCTCGGAAGAATTTAATGAATATTGCAGTAAAGCCTTTGGCTCAATCTCTGATGGTGCAAATTGCCTTTATTGGCGCCCAACGCGGGACTTGACATTTTTGATCTGTTGTTTACTCAGAACTTGTCTTTCCGGTATATAAAACCTCGGAGAATCATCTTAAACATGTCTTTGATCTTTGTTTCCTTTCTGTGATTAAGGTTTTATTGTTTTCTATAAAGTAAATAATATTTTGTAATTTGTAGGAACTTGAACTGGCCAGAGTTTTTTATTCAAATCTTGACTACGTTTAGCAGCATGATGTCCCATCTCTTAGCTTCGCAGTGCGCATGCTCGGCACAAGTCTGAGGGTTATTTGTCGTAACGGTGGTGACTTGTTTATTTTTATAGCTCTTCCCCCGCCTCGCTGCCTCATTCATCATGCAGCCTCGTGCCGTAATTGTTTTGATTCCCATCGTATTGGCATTTTGTTTAATGATCCGGTTTGCATTTATTCATCGAAATATTTATAGGTAATGGATATTAATAAATTACGCGTCCCTTTCTATTTGATTGGCTGTAATATTCATTTACAATTTGACACCATTAAAGTACCTGGATAGCACAACTAACATTATTGTTTGTAAATTGAGTCGGCACAAAGTCTTTTCTTATCGTCTGTTATATTTCTCTTGCAAACCTTACTATTTTCACAATTCAAAACTAAATAAATAAAAATAAAATAAAAATATCTTTCTTGAGAAAAGAGGAAATACTTACATTTAACAGTTACCACAATATTTTCACAAGTAGGGACAATAAGTAAGTAAACAGATCAAAATGAACCCTAACGTCTTAACTAGGCCGAGCCTGTAACTTAGACGTTAGTCGCTTCCAATGATGTTACAATCAGAGTTTGCTTATTGTGATTAAACATTACAAGGCTAGTATTTTATAATAATAAATGTGCCTAGTATACAATGTGGGTAGACAAGTTAGTTACTATCAAGTAAAATCAACGAATGAGTGTTTACATCTTTTGTTGTTCTCAAAGTACCCTACATCCGACTTTAATTGTAACAGAAACAACAAAAAGTACAGTTCCTTTCATAAAGAACATCACGCCCCTTAGCAGCTCTTTCATGACTCTTTCTTCATTGAACACAAATTGCGTTATAGCTATTGTTAAAATGAGGGTAGAAAATATCCACCGTCAAATTATTTATCTTTGCCATAGTCACACAATCATTAACATCCTATCTTTAAGCAAACCTGTAAACAGCATGTCAGTACTATCCTGCTAGTACGTCGTACGTCGTGACAACTAACAGCGGGGGTAGTTAGAAAACAGAGATAAAGATCTCTTCAACACGTACCCACCCTCTCGTCTGCGTTTGTATGTACAGTCGAACGAGCGGCTTGGTATACGTGAAAATATATTCATGTTTCCACTGAACATCCAATATTCATCTTTACCGCTTAACTTCAAATGACGACACGCGTGTTGCGGCAGCTAATGCGGAGAAAACTAATGAAATAATTTATTTAGGGCATGCATTCATTATGCCAAGTGCTTATGCAAAGGAAACAAGTGAGCCACGCGTACGTCGTGTATGTCACGTCACATGTCGCATCGTCTGAGATTATCAACGGGGCGATATTGTGTGCTTAACAAATTTTCGCTTGAGAGAGGGATGGAAAAGGAACGACAACTCCGCGTACTCCCAACACTATTCAAATTGGTTGCAAGTGAGCTACCTGTATACCAAACGGCTTGCTTGACTGTACGCATCCTACCCATTCGCACAGTCGTGTAGGTACATTCCAGAGCCCATTAGCGGCGCTGTCACGAGCCAAGCGCTAACCACAAGCGTGCATTAGTGCTAAACACCCGCAGATACGAACGGTATAGGATTGTAATGCCGTACGTCGCCTTTGCGTACTGTCTTCTGTCGACGCACTGTGTAGGTAGTAGAGAATCATATCATTATCTTGGGTGAAAATGTGTTTGGTGTGAGAAAATGTGGTAAAATTTTAAGATTTTAAATGAAATGTAGGACACTTAATAAAACAATCTAAGTCCAAAGAAAGAATAAAGGACGACTAACGACGAACGTACTAACAACATACGACGAACTAAGCACAAACGAAGTTTATATAGAACTAAAAAAAAACTACGAACCTTCAGATTTTGATATTTCATGATTGAAGTGAAATAGTAATCAAACATTTTATTCCCAGAATTGTATCGGTCTGAATTGTATAGATTAATCCCAATTCGATTTACGGTACAGCCTCACTGACAGAGGCAACACAACGTCGAGTTGCATTCTCTGCCGCGGCTTGTCTACTATTCCGGGAACGGGCGCCCAACATGGGACTATAAAATAGGTAACAGAAGGTTGACTCCATACATCGAGCGAAAACTGACGCACGCACCCATAGACGCGTACTTACAGCGATTTCAAAAACCGCGCCCGGTCGCGAGTGCAAGCGCACTCGCGACCGGGCGCGGCGCGGCGCGCTATGCTTGTATGTGTGTGGGCATTTTCGCTCGTTGTTGCACGCCGTCCTTCTGTAGCTTTCTATTTTGTATCAAGGGACTATGTCGTACTATTACACGTACATTGGATGCAACGATCGATAGCGAGCTACACGACCGTGTTCCCCCTATTTTGAGATTGCTTCGATATGTGATTGATGTTTCGATAATTGCGTGTGCCATTTATTTGGCCACGGCACGAAACGTAGGTTTCAGTGCTGTGCTTTTGTAATATCCTGCTGCAAAAATAAACTGCAATAAGAATTTAAAGCGCGGTTGTCTGAATTTTATAAAACACTACTTAACAAAATTACGTCTGAAATTGACAATCTAACTTGAGCATGCGTGGTGATTTATGCTAAAGCTCATACCTTCTCCTTTTGAGAAGAGGGTTTTGCTTTGTTTGGGAAAGATATTGGTTGGTATTAATTCTAGGCCGTGTTAGTTTCATGATAATAGACAGCATAGAACAACTGGCTTTTAGGCGAACATAAACAAGACGAAGTAAAACCTCCAGATAGAGCTCGCACAATGTAAAGATTACCAGCGCGGCACATTAAACCGCCTGGTTATCTTCAACTGGCGACGTATGCCAACAGAAACTCGACGTATGAGGGTAGTCGGAGTTTGTACAGTCTACCCTTTAACGAGGCCCGACCTTACGCAGCTGCGTTTGAACGCGAAACGAATTTTGAATAGTGGAAGCCGTTGACGGGTTTGTTAAGTCATTGTTTTTTTGGTTTTTTGTGAAGTTTGTGGGGTAGTCAGAGAAAATGTATTAAAATACAGTTAATATCCACTGACGTATTTAATTGCGCCTTAGATAGCCTTCTTTACTAAGATGTATCGGCTTATTCTAACCTATACATACATACATACATTATAGTTTTTCAAATGCTCAAGATTAGCTTTTCTGGGAATCAGAATGTTTTCTAAACGAAAATTAAAGACTGACTAGTTTTAATTTCGGCAAGAATCTACGTGCTACCTTAATAGGCCTGGCTTATTCACACATTACGTAAGATTAAAAGATAATTCACAGTCAGCTTGTTACTCTCCACAAGTAACACTTACGAAACATATACTTTTCACTCAGTATTCAGCGAGCGTACCGTTGGCGCCCAACGCCTGTCTCGCCTCGTCCATGACATGACAGCATGTACTTCATCGTTGTTTGTACGTCGTAAGTAATGATGAGCTAATTGTGCAACTACATGTAATTAGAGACGATTGTCTTTGACATGTAACTTTGACATATGTCAACTGTTTTTTATTACGCTAGTTGATTTATTTGGAATTGTTAATTATGAAGTCCAGTATACATTACAATTTTGACAAACGCTGGTGAGTGCATCTTTCCTGGTTTATTCAAGGCTCAACCAATTTTTACCCGCGATCATCTGAATGTTGTGGACCCATCTGGTTGTATGTCCAGTATGTTTGTTGTAATTTAATTATCCCAAGACCACCAAGTTCGGCATTGGTCTTTCGATCTGAGCTATAATTGGCACTTTCTTCCTATTCTTATTAAGGTTTAGTACTTCCATTATGACGACCTGTTCTTACTAATCACTAGTCCAACTTGCAACACAGACTCGCTAATTTAAATTGCACACTATCCCGCTCACTCGTACGAGTAACTCCCACGATTCAAAGGCACTCCACTCAGTATTCCGCTGGCGTGTCGACTCGCCGCCAAGTATTTACTGCTCTGTGTACCGACAGGGCGAGTAGAGTAGCTACACTAGCTCACCAGCTCGAGAGTTTTCATTGTGCGTCTACCAGCGCCGGGAAATCGTTATTAGCTCTAGAAACTTGTTGGGAATCTCGTTATATCTACATTTTCTGAATGCTGAAAAAAGTCTGTTTTTAATATTCTCGGGAGTTGGAAGACGTACTTATTTATCAATAAGGCGAGGCTTTTAGTTTACTGGTGGGTTTTTTCAAGGCAATATCGATGAAAGCCTTTCCTTAATGGGATAGTGTTTTCAGCATCGATCCCGGTCTCTTCTTGGAAGGTTTCCCTTTCGATATAATTATTTTCAAAGTTGGTCTTTTCTAATAAAAATAGTGCGTGGAGTCCCTCCACGCGGAAGAAGTGAAACTTAACGCAACAGTGCTTTCATACCCCCTCCATGGTAGCGTTAAACGTTTAACGCAACCTTGTTGGAAGTCGCATAAGAAACTTCACTTCAAAAAATGTGTTATTATTGTCAGTAAGTTGAGGAAGACATCTCTATCTAAGTCTTTAGTGACGGAAGCCATTAGAGACGTATTCAAAGGGTGACTTATGTATTTAGGGGTGAAATGCTGATATCAACAGCTTACGAGGAAGGAATAATGCGATGTTTGTTGCTTAATGTAGTGGTAATGGTAGATTATTATTACGTAAGCAGGTTTTCCGCCAGTAGACTGACTGCCAGTAATTTTAAAATTTTTGGTAGCCCGTGTCTTAACAAATAACATTCTGGTAGGAATACAGTTTATCATAATCATTATATACGCGATTATACATCATCTACATTGTAACGATACGTCACTGTTTGCCGTCCCTTCGACAAGGAAACCGATACGGTCATCTGCTCTCCAAGATAGTCCACTTTACCCAACACTCCCCCTAATGTAAACACTGGGACACTAACGCGCTGAATTATACGAACAATTTGGACTCTCCCCTCAATAACAGAAGAAATGATGCCAAACAAACGGAACTGCTGAAGGTCTCACTAAATGGACATGTGTCATACTATCGTTGAAACATTGCCAAGAATCTTGGCACGCGAATATGAACCTTATTTCGGTCTTCTAAGGCTCGTTTTAGTTGGGGTGTGGGTTGGCGGTTAAATCGAGTTTGTGCATCAAGACGTTATTGCCGTGCTACCCTCTTTTTACGAGCGCTTAATCCCCAGGTCGCTATGTGTAGTGGGGAAGCGTTTCCATTACGCACACGTTACGGGATACATCTGACTCGTAGGAAGCACGAAGAAAAACTTCGTCCGACAAAAATGTTTTATTTCGTAAGTTATTATTTTGTTTTGCCTTAGTCTAACACGTAATGTCATGTTGGGCTTACTAGCTAGAAAACATGAAAATATGGTCTTAATCAACCATTGAAAGCTCTATTGGCTCTATTCGATTAAGGTTGATAACGTTCCCACTAGTAGGACAAAGATTCTCTCAGGTGAGAAGCAGTGGAAGTGCGATCGTAGCAGATGGCGTTGCGGTTTTGCCTACCGCTATGGGCTTAGGCCTGGGCTTATCTATGTTCATGTAGTCATACTCAACTCTAGTAAATGTCGTGTGCCATGTGTTCAATGGACACGTATTCCAGCGACGCATGCGCGTGGCCGTGCGGATGCGGGGCGCGGACTGTTGCGATGTCTGCCTGCACGGACCTCGCGATGTGACTCCGTACTGATAGTTTGTTGTTTGACGTAGCGAATTATTTGCGGCTTATATACTCTATTGACATATGTGTCGGCTTATTGCTTTCCTTGTTATAGTTTGTTGATGTTCATTGAAGTAAAAATATTAAGAAAAACATTCATAAAAACACACATGAACTCGCGGCTTTTTGCCAAAGAGTTGGGCAGGAACTGCAGCACGCCACCTGTTTACTGCATGATTTCTGAAATTCCTGCCAAAAAAAAAGGACGAAAACTTATTTCTCGCATACAAATCTAATTGAAATCCCTAACTACCCACTTTTCAAATGATGCATTTTATTAAGAGTTTAAAAGCTTGACCACTGTAACGAAACGTCTTTGATGCCTTAATATGATATTACAGATTACTGCACTTACAATTTCTAATACTGCAAAATTATCTAAAATGATGATCACAACCTTTTAGCAAGATTTAATAACATCTAAATCTCTTCTCACTTTAAAGCAACCTAAATCCGAACCACTGGTACTCCTACTTTAAAATACGATCTTGCTCGGGGGTTATTTAATGCGGCCGGTTTACGAGCCGGCCCGGTCTAATGAAATTATGCGTTCATCAGATTACGGGCCGAATTCGTTTTTTTCTCGACCCCTAACGGCCAGACCAGTAATGAACGCCGTCAGCCGAAATTGTAAGATTCCGCAAGTTATGTGAGAATCGGGATTATGAAGCTATTGGAGAATATTGTGAGGGTTGTGAACTTTTGAAAGATTTTCTGAGTAAGGAAACTCTATTACAGTCTCATAAACAAGTGGGTGAAGCTGTTTCTTCTCTATATTGAACGTCTTTCGTGTCTCAGATTTGATGAAGTTCTGCTAGGTTCTCTCGATTTGATTTCATATAATATGAGTCACCAACTGAGCTCTACCACCAGCTGTTTTAAAGCATTTACAAAAAGCCGTAACAGTAACCTTAAGCAGTTTTGCAGTCCTAGTTTGTTTCCCCCATATCAACGCCAATTTGATAACATAACCTACGATGTCTTCAGCTACCGAAAAATACCGAAAGTCAAAACTCCAATAACAAAAGTGAATATTACAGAACCTTAAGGAAAAAATGGGCAGTTTTTCAACACAGCTGGAAAACGCGTCGGGGCAGATTTTAATTGGGCCGTTTCAGACTGTTATTGTAGCGATTGAGACCTTAAGTGGCCCGGATTTTGTGCGGAGGGGCTTTAAGGAAATGTAGACGAGTAATAGTGACGAAAAGGGAAGTCGGCGTGAACGTTAGCGGTGAAACGGTCGGATGGAAGACGAAAGGGAAGGTTTTAAATGAAGGGATGAAGTGGAACCTATTCGTTTTTGCAGTGGGTTTTGGCTACAGTTTAATTCGCAAGGTCTACTTGAATTATAAGATTTTTTAAAAGACTTGGGTACAAGGCTTTCACCATTTCTACTTTCACCCTAAGGAAAAAAGTGCTAACATGTGTTAAAATCTGTAAAGGTATTGAATACAAAGCCAAAGAAAGTTATTTCATAACAACAACTATTCAAATATCCAAACTCCCGCAATGAAAATATTCGTGCAAATATTATAATGTTCCCGTCGTTTTGCGACTGCAGATGTGGCCCGACAAATTCCATCACGTGAACAATGTCGTTTCGAAACTTTTTATATTGTGAAAAGTAAATACAAAAGCAACAGTTAAGGTGTCTTTTACGACGGTTGTAGATTCAAGGCTTCGACCTGTCGCCGAAACGAAATAAGATCGTTGAGAGTCCATTTGAGACTCGACCAGTCCACGGATAACTTGACCACCCGCATCCCTTTACAGCGGTTAGAATCGTAAATACGTACAAAACGCGCCCCTTGACGTGCTATTATTAATTCAGATGCAGAGTTGGCTATAACCGCAGAATAATAGGGTGACAGAAGGTCCTTTTTCGCAAATATCATGTGCCTACAACCACTCACTATGTTACAGACAGCAATATGGCGGTCATAGCAGAAGAAAAGACCGCACGGCACAAGTTTTTATTCGACAAAATGTGAAGCGTATAAAACGCGAAAAGCCATTCTAGTTTGTAAGCTAAGCTTGCCGCAGATTGTGTCACAGTAGTGTAACCTGTTCCAGGTTTATAAGCTTCTGATTCTATCTTATTAGTAGCTTTTGAGTCAGCAGATTTGACACCTTTATCTGCGTAGGCTCAAACCTGTAATGATGGGTCTCAAATACTAGATCTTTGCGTCTCTCGAGTATCTATGAATAGAGCATAACATTTCTACATCTCTTATAGACACGATACAAAAACGTGTTCGTAAACTACATCATCAGGTCTGCTCGAACCTATTCCAGATTCTCTACATCAGTAGGCGAGTAAGTGTGCGAGTATCAGATCAAACATTGTTAGTAGTCCTTCTGTAGTCCCGTGCCTCGTTCTGCGGCACAACGGCCGTGGCTCGCGACGCTCAGTCGTCTGCCTCGAATTATTCACGTAGACTTTCTGACGGAGTGCATACTTCCCGGCCGGAGTTGTGTAGGGCTGGGATTTCGACTGTTGGTTTTATTCCCCAAGTTTTTTTGTCCATTGGCATTTTTTGGTGCTCCGCTAGTGTTGTTCTTTGCGATTTTGAGGTGAGGTGAATTATGAAATAATGATTACCTCGCATTGCATTTTTTCCGTACAACAATAATAATTTTTGTTAAGCTTACTTGTATTTGTTAAGAGAAGACGGCATTTTCTTACAAATAGGAACTATTACTAAAATTCGTTATGTTGCAAACTTATTGGGCCCGCGTGGTGGATTACGACCTGTCACAAGGAAGTTTGTGTCCCAGAAGTGGAAACATTACAGACAAAATCAGTCTGTAATTTTTCCACTTCTGGGACTAATGCCATGTTCCAAAAATCTACACAGTGCACCATCCAATTCATCCCTAACACAATCGTTTATTCATTGATCAATCACCAAACATGTCCATACCGATATGATCGCGAAATTACGAACACATTAGCACTATAAATTGTTCCCTAGCTATAGTCAGGGCAATCTAAAAGGAGTTTGATATCGATATCGCTCGCACCACTACCGGGGGGAGGGTGGGACAAAGTTTCCTCGTGATTAGCGGAGCAGCGCTGTCGCGTTACCATACATACGTATGTGTATTGCTAGCGCCCACGTTGCTATTAGACCTGGGAATTGTAGATTGAGAATTGTAATAGAAGTTCAACGAGCTTAGGTTTTTCGATGTTCGTTGATGCATCATGATATATTGTGAGGTTATCTGTATTTTCAAAGACGTATTGCATTTTTATCACTACTTCAAAATCATTTGTTTTAAATGGTGCTAGGAGAATAGGATACTACAGTAGAAATAGATCTACATAATCGATGGTTATGTTAGATGTTATGTAAATTATGAATATGGGATAGCCAGTCGTCATCAGGCTAAACTCGAATCCTGAAATTCGTATCGGGTAACATCTGCGCGTTTCAGAATATTTCACTCAGAACATCTTGTAGTAGCCCTTCACTTTGAAAGGGCTCCTAAACAAGTAAGTACCAATTACTAGTGAAGGGGTCGAATCGTTTCTGCGGGACTCGTCGAGCATCATTGCCTCGACGTTTTTCTGTCGCCACTGTTGATTGGCATTCAGGAGTTGGGAAAAGACCGTCGAACTTTTCGAATAAAAATATCGATACGCACACACCAGGTGGTTAGGTACATCACTAGCCCGAGCACGTATGTACTACACAATGCAGATACGTGGAACAACATTCGGCTATTGGTTGGTTATTTGACGTGCTGTCAACGAGATGCGACGCGAGCGGATATTTGAATAGTTCACCTACTGTTAGCTTTTTACTCTGATTACATTTCTGGTACGTACGTATTGAATTGTGAACGTGAGTAAAATACGAGTTGTCGGTCGTAGTTTCGACCTCAGAAGGCATTTTCATCATCATCAGCATACAGCATCCCATTGCTGGACATAAGCCTCTCCAATCGCCAATCATCTCACAACGGACAAACAAGGAAAACGTCGTGGGGAAACTGGCATGCCTAGAATAGAAAATTCGAAAACATGTGTCATCTACTAACCAGTGCTGGCCCTGCGTGATGGGCCTGAGTCCCAGCAGTGGAAGTATTATAAGCGAATTATGCTTGCTTTTTACTCAGCTTCATTTCTTGTACATATTGTAGGATTGTAAATATTCGAGTTGAAACGAGCTGCTGTACAATATTACAGTGACTATGCCCACGTAGCTCCGACCACGTGTAGAACTTTTATTTTTCCGTCTAAGAAAAACACTTGCCAATTACTTACCATAAAAATGATTTCAATAAAGAAGGCATTTATTTAATGTCACATTCCAATAAATTGGTGTGCTAATATGTTGGCTGATATTCGTAGATCTTGACAGTTGTTGCGAGTAGTCAGAAGCTCTAAATTCTAATAACCAGTCTTACCAACGGAGTATCGTGTTGCCCAGTAGGTAGATTGTGGAAGTCATGTGTCATAGACTGGCAGACATCGTCTTCCGCTAAGAACTAAGGCTTCAATTGTTCATGCGAAATAAGATTTACTTCAGACGCATACTTGTTAACACTCGCTCATCGCTTCCCCTCGCGTCACACACCAACCTATAAGGCGGTGTTTAGACACCACACGGTCGGGGTGGCAAGCCAATGATAACTGTGGCGGAGTGGTCACGATATACTGACTTTGTAACCTGAGTGGATGAGGTCGCAGTGGGCACGAGGGATTGTTAACTGGTTATGACTTGGCTATGGTGTAGTTAGTTGACCCTTAAATAAATGTGCCTGATCTGGAACGAAGGCGTAGTGTTTAAAAAATTATTTGGTATCACGCAAGAATGCAAGTGCACTGAGTATGAGGTGTTTTCGACCTCCAGTATGTTGAAAAGATGATTATATTGATGATAAAATAACTTGTTTTGCTTTGTAAATCTAATAAACTTTTTTTTTGTTTCAGGTAAGTTTTGTATCTCCGCATTTTCGTAAGTATCGAAATCCCGCCATCTAGAAAAACCCGCTCAAATGATTGAGGACCGTCTTAGCAGCCTGTTGATCCAAGTTTAAAAGTCTCTTCATAGAGCAAGCTAATAATTTGGAGAAAATACCGCGTCTACACCATTCCTTGCTCCTTGTTCGTCACAGGACGCATGCGCTCACCGCAGCGGTTATTGCGGCCGTATCCTCACTAGTTACACTGGGCCCCACGGTTTTGTACCCCGTCCGCGATCCGCCCCGCACTTTGTGCCCCGTCCGTGTGTTATACGCGTTATACCAGCTATACGGTGCGATAGAATGTAGATGTGTCGCAGCACTAGTCGTGCGATGATACGAGTGCTATGTTCAAGTCGGATTGCGTAGGGATGGGACAGTGGTTTGTTTAAGTGTCGATGTTTTTTTTTTTGTGATTTCTGTAACCAAATAGTGCAAATTTGCAAAATAGATTGGAGTGAAAAGTAATTTTCAAATACCGTTTTTTTGTAACGAAGTAATATTTATTGATTGAAGAATAATTTCAAAGTTTTGACACATTACTGAAAAGTAAGCACTGCCTTTCTCTATTAAGCTAAAAATCGTTCTGAACGTTAAATATCGAAGCGATTTGTTAGGTCAACCTTTTCTTTTTCGTGGTTGCCGCGTTGATTCAATGCTGAGGATCACGTCAAATACCACGCATCTCCAACTTAATCGCTAACCAAAAGTTAACTTTCATTGCCTACGCTATCATACATAGGACACAGCTGAAACTCGTCAACTCAAATACGGTCTAGATTGCACTAGAGCTTTCAGTTTTTATCCGGAACCAGACACCATGAATATTCAAAAATATCTCCGTTCGACACTGAACAATTTAGTTGAAACGGGCATTGGACGTGGAACTACACCTTTTATTAAATATTCCCTAGTGCCAGCGTTTGGTGCTCTTCCTGGGATTGGTTATGGCCTAGCTGACGTCACTGCTTTTCCAGTTACGAGAGCAGTGGCAGTTGGCAGTGTGCACAATCACAATACTGGGCGTCTCATGACTTATAGTTGTTTTAATTCAGAGATAGCTTGAAACACTGGCTGTTAATTTTGTCAAAATCTGTGTTATTTTTTAAACACTTCTTTAACCGTTTATATCTTAAAGAAAAGTCTCAAAGGCCCGGACTAAGCGTGGTAGAATACGGCTCTCTCCATCTCACAGACACCTGTGTCCCAGCTGTGGAAACATTAAAGCCTTTTACTTGTTTACGATAAACTTTCTTAAACTCACCGTCACAATACCTCATTGTATTATAACATGTATCAGGTAATACATTTCAACACCATTACCCATATTTAAAATACTCTAACGCATTCTTTATCACTGAAATTACCGCGTGAAGGAACAGACTAATAAGCTCAAATAGCACTCACGACGATACATTACGAGTATAATATGCAACACTCGACTCGGGACTGGAAATATAACGTTTTTGCATCACAAGTCACAACGTTACGGATTGCACAAAGCCGTGCGAAAACGAACATACGAATCGGACATAAATGGTATACGGTGGCGAATGCGCGATCTATAAATCTAGACTGTGTAATTGAAACATTATAACTCAATAACAGGTCTGTGAGCTCGTTAGTGAAGCGAATTGTTGCCATTTTATCGATACTTATTTTTTTTTAGATTATATTTTTTTATTGTGTATGTTAATTTTGCTGTATTGTCTTTATTGAACACTTGTTTTTGCTTGCTGCTTTTCTCCCATTATGCACGGAAATTACAACACGGGAATGATACCAGGGGATAATGTAGCTTCCTGTTAGTGAAAGAATTTACAGAATCGAAACAGGAGTTCCGCAGATTACCCTCTACATACAAACTTACAAAAAAAAAAGTTTCCTCTTTAAAAGACTAGTAAAGATTACCTCATTCAAAGTGAACAACTATGTCGTTTACAAGAATTGCAGTTAAATATTATATCTTTTTATTATGGTGGTATTCTAAGATATCGATTCTTTATCAGGGTAAAGTTAAAACTTATCACTTACTCATAAAAGAAAAAAATATACTGTCTCTAGACCTGCCCCCCCCCAAGTTCTGAATTAGAATAATTACTCATAAGCGTTCTCTTCTTTCTTTCAATGAATATCTCAAATTAATGAAGCCCCACTCAATTACCAATTCTACCAAGTACTTCATTGAAAGTTTTACGTAATTTCCAGCCAGAGATAAATCATGCGTTTCTGTCAACGTTGTGGTATTTCGGGTACTTTTATATACATCATGTGGCGAGACTGACAGACGGATAATATTTTTATAGGCAACGTTTCATAATTATCGCCTGAATGTGCTCATGTGTTGACGGATTTCATAGCTTTGGTTTCTATTTTTGACATGATTTAAGTTACTATCATGCCCTAGTTAGTTCCCTACTTCATAAACCGGTGTGCTTGTATGACAAGATGTATAAACGTGGAGGAAGGAAAAGGGGTATGTAAGGATCGTTGCAATTTGGCCTTCTCTGCCTGTCCCCACGGCGCGAGTTTCAATATCATCTGCCTAGCCTTTTACCATTCATTGGAGTCGGCGACCAGTCAGTCTTACCGGATGCAGCTGAATACCAGTATTTTACATGGAGCGACTGTCTTAGCTGACCTTCACAACTCAATTAGTACTGGCTAATACGGTTCACTTGGTAATAACCAGAGGTCGGAATTAGGTAGAGTTATTTATGTATTTATGATTTCATACAGCAAAAGAATAAGTAGTCCGGCTCTGTACTATGTGCTTGAAGTGTTAAATAAATAAATAAAGTGGAAATGCCTCAAATCCCGAGATTAATTTTAAAGAGCAGAAAAATCCCGTGATTTATTAAATAAAAAAGTTATTTACCTTTACACAATTTAAACCATCTGACATCGGATGTCCGAAGTTGTAAAATTCCAATGCGCACACGCAAGGGAAGATCCATATTAATATCAACATTTCCATGCAAGTACAAAAATAAGTCTACCTAATTCCGACCTCTGGTGATAACACATGACAACCATTGTCAGACTTCCGGGCCACTGACTACCTGTACCTACGGTTAGGCGCGAGTTTATGTAAGTAAAATTTATTTTTTCTTATATTTGGTGTAGGATGTTGTACTTAGTCTTTTAAAAATATGTCGATATTAGTATAAAAATATCAAAGTAAACTGCTTGTAAAGAATTGGCATCTAAGTTTAACTGATGATTAAGTTACACGATATCTACTTAGCACCGGCCGCCCTAAGCCAAGCCGAGTAGCCGTTCGATGCAAGCGTAATCGCGTTACCGAGGCGGAGCGGCCGCCCCGGGGCAAATCTCATTTTTATTAGGGAAGTAACGTGGAAAGAGTGGAAATGACACTGCACCGCGCACTTCCGACCCCTACACGCTTATACAGGTGTCTGTACCCAACCACCCCGTAATAATAACCCTTATTAAACACGTGCCAAAGTCTATTTTTGTGTGGTGGAGAGTTAAATTGTAGCGCATGCGCTGTAGGGTGGACGCTTGTGTTGTGTCAGTCGTCAGTCGGGCGTCGGGCGCACTAATGAGTGCACGTGCCGCGCGATTCTGTGTGCAATAGTGATGTGACGTGTTGCAACATCGGTGTCGATGTAAATATGTTTGTGTGAATTTTCTTGGAATGTGGGAAGATGATGTGAAACAATCAAATATTTTTTTGTTGTGATGAATTCTCCTGGAAAACAAAATTTATAAAAAAAAAATTAGAATTTACATTCTCAACTAAAATGATGAAATTGTAACGTATAAGTACAGTGTAGGGTGACCACGCTGCGCCGTTCGCGTTCACGCGGCAGTCCCGCCGAGTGCCACAGTTTATGTTTTAATAATGGAGATATTAGCGTCGCGGCTGTCACCCCCGAGCCCGGCGGCACTCTGCCGTTGCTACTGTCGCCACGAGTTACGCAAACCGCGGACAATCTTTTCGCACTTTGAACTTTCGCGCTACCGAAATGGGATTGTTTTTTGATTAAGTAATTGTATCACTTTTTTGGATAAACTATATAGCAACTAACTAACTCCTCTCTAACTAGACTAGTAATGTAGGATTAACGGGTTGACTCACATGCATATTTTTGCAGTGAGTTTGCAACGATTACGCGACTTAATGGATTATATTTAGCAGAAATTAGTGCTGATATACCTAACTATTGTTGACCTAAGATATCACTTTATCTTTACAACTCTCGGTGATTTGAATCCAGAAACAGGACATAAAGAACAAAACAACTCCTAAATCAAAAAGGTTTACTTGTTCAGTCTCTAAATTGTTATGGTGTACTTAACAGACATCCGGAAGCAACAACCTAACATAAGGATAACAGAACCATGCAAGGATCTTGACAAATCATACGCTTCTTTTGCTGAAAATGTGAGCCTGTAATATTTAAATTTGCTCGAGATGTACCTAACAAAAGTTTGAGTTTTCGGGAAAAAACAGATCAACCCGTAATTTCGCTGAAGAGCTAGGCTCAGAAGCAATTAAGCACCCATTAATTCTTCTACCAACACTAGAGAGTTTATTTCTCAACTGTAACTTAATGACTCCATTTGCTATAACTCGTCTTCGTTAGAAGCCAATGTCGTACAGTAGTCAGTACAGGCTTATATTTATGTATCCTTTGTCGCTACTCTTAACGAGATACTCGTACTACCTACTTGAAAATCCGAGTTGCTATAGTGCTCGCTAGCGCCACTGCTGAGTAATGGGCCTACCACACGCACAAGCTTCACCACAGTTTTGTCTGCAACACTGCGCGTGCGGTTGGTAAAACTGTATCACGTTTCCAACCGCACGCGCAGTGTTCCGTGTACAAATCGGTTTGCGCAGGCAAAACTGTGGTGAAGCTTGTGCGTGTGGTAGGCCTATAAGCGGTATGATTCCTAAGTTCGGCAAGGTGTTACTGGACTTTTTAATGAGGAAAATCTCAGCAGCAGTCTAGATTTGAGCCACGTTTGATGGAAAAAGTTTCGCCTCGTAAAACATAGGGGTGACAAAATTGCTTTTATGTACTACACCTCTGTCTTACTCTTCGGAGATTCCTCCATCAATTGATGATAAAAATCACCATTATCTTACCGTTATACCAATTCGGCCGGCGCAGCATGCCTTCGTCTTCCATACTTCTCTATTTCTCGTCATCTCATCTGATACCTCCTTTCAAGCCATATCATCCTTCTTATAGTCCATCCATTGTTTGTTTGTGTTAAAAAATATTCTAAATGAAAATGAAATGGTCATCTCTTGTTACACTTTAACTTTTCATAAGACTGCTACATCTTGAGAAATGCTCTTCGCTGCACATTGTCTACTCTATTCAAAAGTAATAACGTTGCTCTCCGCTCCCCGTAGGTCCCAGTCGTACCAATCTAGACGTATTATCTTTCTGTACACTGTTTCATCCGTTTAGTCCAAATGAAATGACCACGACCGGGATACAACATGATTTTCTTTGTTTAATCCTAGTATTACGTCCCTTGGAGTAATATCTGACCTACACGAAGATGAAAGGCTGGTTTTCAATTTATTGGATTTATGGATGAAACCCATAACATAAACAATACCATATAACGCAAAGTAATTTCATGTAGAACTTTGAGTTAAGAAGCTTTAGCCCTAACTGGGTCATATGCACTACTGAAGGATCTTTCGCGAGTTTCTCCCTTGGTGGGCTTGATTTGATGTGGGATTCAGGTTTTTGAGGGAAAATCGGCTTGTTTCTGCATCACCTAAAGGTAAACTGGTAGAAAAAGCCCATGGCGTTAAGTCCGTCTCTGCACTTTCTATTTGGAAGTGTTAAATAAATAAGCAGGGATACCTCTCAGTAACCCTGCTTTCTGAAATTAGCTAAGACGCCAAAAAAAAACTAGAGTACAAAAACAAAATGTGAATTGTTACAACCAATAAACCAGACAAATGCTATATATTACTACCATAAAACCAAATTTTGAAAGGCGTTTATTGATTTCATTTTATTTACATTGTACCGATTTTTGCTCGAGTCAATACCTCGTCCTCTGCCACCGCTTAGCCTGTAAATACTAGCCTCAGCATAAACCCTGCTGTGTTTGCTATCGTTTAAAATTAGTGTTTTATCGCCCGCTGCCGCAAATGTTAGCGGAACGGCGCGTAAAGTATTTTAGAGCTGTTGTTACAAATGGCTCCAGATGGATGGTCGCCAGTTCTCAAGTCAAATGCATTTCACTATTAGTCTGGGGAGCTTTATAACTTGATTGCACGTTATCGAAGTTGTTGAGATTGGCATTATTAAAATATGATAACAGCCTATTACTGTCCAACTGCTGGGAAAAAGCATCTTCTTATACATAGAAGGCATGATCATTTATCACCACGGTTGCACAAGGCGGATTTCGACTTAGACTTCTATAGGTTCAAGTTTCTTCACAGTGATTTCCTCCACCGATGTCAATTGACATTGACCTCCTAATAATCCATATGAACAAGGTCTTATTACTCCAACGATTCTTGATTTTTCGCAATTGTATTAACGCTTGTGCCATTTCCAATTCATCTTTAATGTTAGTTATTCTACCAACGTTTATACAAACAATGGGAACGGCAAGAGCACTAAACGAAATAACGTTACTTCCACATTCTTTCATGACTTAACATGACTATGTGTCATAGTTTCCCATAGGCAGTCGGCTTGCCAAAACTCTTCGGTTGATTTATTTTCTCTGATATATTTTATCGGGGACGAAACGATACGGTATTATCCTTTCAACCGCAAGCAATAATTTGGAATTACAAGTGACCACACTTTGTCGAAGCGGAGTTGGCCAGAGCAGTCCAAAAAGACGCATTAGTTGCACTTAATACATTAAGTTCTTTCTAATAAACGCAAGCTGATTCCTCGTCAATAAATTTGGTCACTATATTAAGGATTTGCGTTATTACGTTCCTCGGAAAGTTTACCATGTATTAACAAATTTCGGAACTCATCTCCAAACGCTTAGCAGATGCGGTTTATACTCACGAAGTTCTAAATGGACTTCTGTTGTAAACTGTACAGTTAGCACAGTATGCTTATTGATTTTCTCGGCACGATTAAGAGATGCATATTTGATGGCTCCAGGAGCGCTTGTTGGTTCGGTTAAACTTGGAATGATTATTTATTTATTGGTTGGTAGTTTTTCAGCATTGTATGGAGTTTTTTTAATGGTTTAATTTGACTACACACCGCCTCTCGAACTCTGTCAAATAAACAAACTCTGTCAAACGTGGTTTTAGTTGCTAACCTACTGATCATCATGTATAGGCAGATTTCATCCAGACTTCGTAGCAACAGTTGTCTGCCCCTGTCATTTGGAGAAGTCTTTTTTACCATTCATGTTTTTAATATATTATCTTCTGTCAGTGTACAGCTATCTGCACCATCAGTCTTTTAACATACCTACTCACTGCTGGCACACTGGCCTCCTCAACAGCTTGCTTAAACTCAGCGCAATTCATTTCGTACTAGAAATGGAAGCGAAGAAAAACGCTATATGCTTATAGCTCAGTCTATCTTCCCACAGCTGGGAATGACTCACTGGGGAGTGGGTCATAATCCAAAATGCCTGCCCAATACAAGTTGGGATGGTACTTGCTTTCGAATAGAGCCATTCCAATGGCATGCGTAGAATACTACGTAAACAATTCCCACGAAAATGTTGTCACCGCATCATACCTCTGGGTCAGTAATAACTGTACTGTACGTGTAATAACCACAACAAGCACTTACAGTACTCAAGCGCGTTGGAAATAATTTATTTTAATTACTACACTTAAAAATCCAGTGTAACGTACATCTCCATTACGGCGGGCTGCCTTAGCTCCCCCGGGAGCTGTGTTAGCTCTGTTTGTAAATATACCATGCGACATTTAGCGGTGCAGCGCTTTTTTAAGCTGCTTTGTTTTGACTGAGCCACCGCGCTGGCTAGAATCTTTCATGCGGATTTTGAAAATTGTTGTAGGGTAGGAGTCCAATGAAAGATTACTGTGAAACGTTTTCTCGTTGTCAATGTTTTCAGCTTCAACTTTGGTTGTGTTAACATTATCTCTCTTCCCTACACACCATTTGACCCTCAAAAAATGTGTCATTCCATCATCAGCATTCTCTTCAGCTCTGCTCTTATTCCAGTTTATTTGGAGTCAGCGCAGCATGTAATCTTCTTCTATTTGGTTAGAGCCTAACCTGTTTTTGTCCTGCCCATTGGCCTCTGTCTTCGCTTTACATGCCGTCGATATATCTCCCCATACAGGTTTCCTCACGATGGTTTCCTTCAAAGCAATTGATAATTATGCAATATGCACAAGAATCCAAAAAAAAACTTCAGTTATACTTCTTTATTAGTCATCTATTTCATAAGTCGCCTCCTTTCTGACATTATTATCTTTCACACGGTCTCTGTTCAGTTCGATTTCTCCTAATCTTGAAATTCCACATTCTATGAAAAATCCAACTCAATGAGACTTCCCACATTCTCATAACCGAAAGAATGCCGTAGGTATACAGCTGAGCTTCTCGCTGAAAGCGCCACACTCCTTCTGACCGTCCAATACGTGGTTTTATGGCTTTCTGTGCGTGCTACCGCGAAGAGCTTCGTGTTTGTTAATTTGCCACCTTCTCTCCCCTCTTCCGTGACCCCCCGTGATCCCCTCACACTCTATTGGGCTCGCAACACACGGAACGCGGTTGCGGTCGCGCCTGTTGCGTTTTAATCGTCCCCTGACCGCTTATAACGTGCTGAGCACGGTGTAAGGACCCGTGTTGGTTGCTACGCCAGTTTGCACGCTATTGTTGTGTTTGCTTTTGTGGTTTTATATTACGCCTTAAAATGTGTATTTCACGATCTTACTCGAGTTGCCTTTAAATGATTGTTTGCAACCTTATGTTCCTTACGCTAGTTACTTTCAGTCCATAGTTAAGTTGGACCTAACATAGGTATCAGTTTTGTCTGATGTACCTACCTTTTATACTATCCGCATCGAAAGAGCCAATCCAATACTGGTGGCAGTTATATAAGGATGGGACACCCCCTTTTCAATCAGCCCCGCTACAACCCTGACTGACTAGTCTTTTTCTTCGGCGATAAATAGAAGAGTGATAGACACGGAAGATTTATGAAGATCTTCAAAAATCTCCAAGAATCAGATGTAATCCAACCGATTTCTGCTCAATACTGATTATGATTGAAAAAAGATCTCGGTTCTCTCGATTACTAATTTACTACTAACGTACTCACAAATCTAAACCACAATATTACTTCCAAACGCACGTAATCTTCTATCAAATACACAAAGTTCCGATAAAATTATGTCACTAGAACAAAAACCAAATGGAAAATACAATCGTATGAATACCATTTCTGTTTTATTTGCAGTAAAGCCTTTTTTTTGTTCCCTACCCCGTATGTCTATGAAAACGGATATCGTTTATTACTTTTTCCATTTGATCTGTCGTTCTCACAATTGGCGGGCGGGTTTTATTCGAATGGGCTGTTTGAATATTATATGGTAAATGCATTTCGACAAACGTGAAATAGCGCTGTGTTTGTTAATTAAAATCGATGAATAGTGTTGTGTGCAGTAATTATATATCTTGGTTATGACTGTGATTTTGTGTACAATAGAGCTGTACTTCAACAAGCTCCTTATTTACTCTCACATATTTAATATCATTAATTGGTTTTCCCAAAATATTATATCTATTAATTTTATTTTATTCTATTCTATTTTATTCTATTTTTAATTTTTTTGTATGAACTCGTTCAATCATTCGTATAACTGGTTCTGCAATTAATTTTAATCGATTCTGTTTAAAAATAAACACTAGATAGAGGGACTTATCGAGTGGGCAGCTTTTCATGCGGTCAGGGTTGGGAGCAGCTGCTTCGACGGAACCATTCAATTATACCGAACGCCGTAATTGACGCTTTTTTTAACGAAATTCCAATTCAGCGAACGTGATCGTGGTGACAATTTTATCGATAATGAATTTGATATTTAATTCCTTATCCTTATTTGGCGAAATGAATTAATGAGTAGGTTTGGTTTTTGTCTTTCACTTTCCCGTTTGAGAAACTGATTTTCATTACTTCGAATTCGAATGTCCGTGGTATAAAGTTGGTAATACGTGTACAAAATAACTGATCAGTATTTGGAATACATTATCATTAAGTATATCTTTGTAATACTCTAAATTCCTTTGAGTACTATTGTAAACTTCGATCACTCTAAACAAGGCCGCAACGACATGAAAATAAATAAACGGCGCTCCACCTAAATTATTCTAACTATGAAATAAAAGTTATCCCGCATTATTAACTTTAATGGCGTCATAAATACAGAAATACTCCAACAAGTGCGTGTAAACCAGTCCGGCTCAGAATACTTACATCAATTAGTAGAATGTGCGCACCGAACACGGCTCGATTCATCCGTCCGGCTCCTGGCGCCCTCTTCATTATTTATGAGTTGAGACTATAAAGTGCTCCCAGTAAGACTGAAGGAGAATGCGCGTTCACAGACAGCCGCGCTAAATCACGCGCCAATTGACATCAGCCCGCGATGAAATGCTCTGACGCCGACACAATGGCCCGCGCATCGACATCGATATCCCTAAGTTTATGTCCCATCACTACTTTGTATTCTAGGAGAGTTCAACATTTTTAACATTCGGAAATTGAACGGTGAAACGAAAAGTGAGGGGGAAATGTTGAGTGTTGTGTTCGCGCGAAGGGCGCTAGTGTTGTGTCTGTGATGTGCGTTTAGTGTGTCGTGATGGATTACCGGGCCCCTCCTCCTCCTATGATGAACGTCGGCCCGCCGTACTTCCCGCAGCCAGGTAACATTTACTGTTTGTGTTGTATACAGTATTCCACATCACTTAAGATTTTCTGTAAAAAAATAGTGGATGCTGATGTACCATTTGTTGGTCGTTGACAATCGTTACAGGTAGTCGTAAACCCGAAAGTCTCACAAGTCTTGCCAAGAAATATCGTAGGTAGTGCCCACTTATTGGGTTATGGAGATCAGAGAGTCGCTCCATGTTAAAAAACAGTTATTCAGACTGGAAGCCGACCTTAACTTATCTAGGCAGACTGTGTGTCAAAAATAACCGGAATTAAGTCTAATAAAACTTCTCATAACTCTGATTAAAAGGATAAGTCACATACCAATTTAAATAAATACCATATCATTAAACCCCTAACGGCTCTTAGCGCAAGAACCCGTTACCCGTGGCTATAAAGATAATTATACGCGTAAGGTCGGGCCGAACCCCCGGGGGTCGCCGGTCGCCGCAGACGGGTTAATTGAGCGGCTCGAGAGCAAAATGTCAACCGGACCCCGGTGATGGATGATGTGTCACGGATTGTTCACGGATGGAGAGGATGTGGAGCAGATTGTGACGTTGCTGATCGTTTTTGACAGGAGGAAGAGGTTTGGCACCTTGAAATTTTTGGGTTCGTTGGTTTATGGAGATCGTAAGATTGTTAATCTAAACGGTAAACAGGTCGTTAGGGGCGCTTGAACTGTGTCAACGGCGGGCTTAAGTTCCAGTCAAGCTGGTATGGATAAAAACCAGGTGCGGTTCCGGACAGTTTAAGTATCTATCAGTGTCCCCCCTGTTGGCAATTGGTTGGCAATTTGTCCGGTATGTGCTACAAAAGGAACGCGCCACAGTCAGTCGCTTGATTGTTGGGCCCTCTTGTTAAGTTTAACCTCAGACAAATGTAGTAATTTCGATTTAAAAATTCTCAGTTTGCAGGTTATGACTAACCATCTAACTACGACATGACCTATCCTCATTTTCGTCCTAACCAGAGGCAATAAAATGAACAAAATAAAACGATTTCCTGCTTAAAACTCCCAAACATGAGTTCAGTTCTGGTACAAGTGGAGTTTCGCAATAAATAGTTAGTATCTGCGGCGGGGGTTGCGACCCGGTCGGGAGCGGGACTGTCTCGCAACCCCGCGATACCATCGTCACCCTATCGAGTTGCGCGCGCATGTCGCCGTCCCGACTCCTTGTTGCGCCTGCCCAAGGTACGAGCGGATAGCGAGCACAGAAAAATCCTTGGTGGGCGTGATTATTTTGGTGAGAAGTTCTGATTTATCAGAACTAACAGAAGCTCTGATCATCATCTGCCTAGCCTTTTCCCAACTTTATTAAGGTCGGCTTACAGTCTTGCCGGATGTAGACGAATACCAGTATTTTACATGGACCTACTGCCTATCTGACCTCCACAACCCAGTTAGTACTGGCACTAGTCTAGTTTGTTAGGTCGACCCATGCGGCGGATTATTATCTAGCCACGAGCTCTTCACTGTAGCTCCGATAACCTGTTAAATAACTCTTCTGTTCTAGTTTTATGTGCTAGATCATCAATCTAAGATAAGATCCTACTGACGTTAAGCAAGAAGTACAAGAGATGATGATGAAATTGTTTAAATGATCACTCGAAACTAATGACTAGTTTGAACAAAGCAAAAACTATGATAAGGTCGATAGAGGAAGCAATCGTATTGCATCAACTCATACAGTAAGAGATGCTTCTTTTCAAATGGGCGGAACATCGACCTACAGCTCAAGCCCACACTAGTAACAGTCCTTTACCCGCTCGTCCTAACAACCTGTTAATACCGCTTGCTCTCATCACCCACCCCACCCACGAGCACAGGCCCCCGCTCCGGGAGGTGGGGTGTAACGGTACCCGTCGGAAATGGCCGTCAGATTTGTCGCGCCCCGCCGGCCCGCCAATTACCGCCCCGCGATAATTTATATGTAACTTTACTACCCGCCGCAATCATTATGTTGTGGGAAATGAGAGTTTCTGCCACTGGTGTACTTACCTTGAGGGAAGAATGGGGGTATGTCTGTCCCGAAAGGGGCTGGAATGAGGCATGCTGTAAGAGTTAGTAGGTGTTAATGTTTCAACTGTTGAAGTTTGGTCTTCTATTGGCTCTTCAAAGAATACCAATGTTATGCTTAGTTACGGGTAGTCAGGAGCGAAATGCGCACGAAAGTTGTCTTTTTCCTTTCTAGTCTGTGTTCAAAATATAACATTCTCTAAGGGTTAGGTAAAGCAAAATGCGGAAAGAGGGGTGTACCTATCATTTCGACCCTAATGCCATCAACCGTGCACAGATCCGAACACGCGGCTGCTACTGATGGAAAAACCTAACAACAAGATATTATAAGTTTTTACAAGGACTTGGTCACTAACCAGGGGCTTAACTACCGCCGTATCTGCCGTATCAATTATACGCACCCGGGCCACGGGGCCCCCGACGTGCGTAAGCAAAAATTAATAAAAACTTTAGAAAAACTAAACTCATCATCAGCTATAAATGCTTTAATACATCAGTTTGCCGAAAAAAAGACAAGGAGAGTGTAATATTTAATTTGAAATGTTAGTTAAAATTTTGGAAAAAGTGACAGGTAGATAATTATGATGAATAAATATTTCTTTTAATTTTCTGCAAACATTTTTTTTCTTTTGTGAGAAATCTTAACCCTCCATAAGGGCCCCCAAACAAATTTTTATACGGGGCCCCGCCGAGGTACGCTACGCCACTGTCACTAACACTATCAATAACACTGGAAACGGTCGGTATATTTACCATGTTAAACATGGATAAACATGTAAAAAAAATTAAACACAATGTCACTAACACTATCAATAACACTGGAAACGGTCGGTATATTTACCATGTTAAACATGGCTAAACATGTAAAAAAAATTAAACACAATGTCACTAACACTATCAATAACACTGGAAACGGTCAGTATATTTACCATGTTAAACATGGATAAACATGTAAAAAAAATTAAACACAATGTCACTAACACTATCAATAACACTGGAAACGGTCGGTATATTTACCATGTTAAACATGGATAAACATGTAAAAAAAATTAAACACAATGTCACTAACACTATCAATAACACTGGAAACGGTCGGTATATTTACCATGTTAAACAAGGATAAAAATGTAAAAAAAATTAAACACAATGTCACTAACACTATCAATAACACTGGAAACGGTCAGTATATTTACCATGTTAAACATGGATAAACATGTAAAAAAAATTAAACACAATGTCACTAACACTATCAATAACACTGGAAACGGTCGGTATATTTACCATGTTAAACATGGATAAACATGTAAAAAAAATTAAACACAATGTCACTAACACGATCAATAACACTGGAAACGGTCGGTATATTTACCATGTTAAACATGGATAAACATGTAAAAAAAAATAAACACAATGTCACTAACACTATCAATAACACTGGAAACGGTCGGTATATTTACCATGTTAAACATGGATAAACATGTAAAAAAAATTAAACACCAAACAATGTCATCTATGTAAATATCCTTTCGGGTGTTATTAATAACAAGATATTAATTACCTTCATTAATAAGAAGAAAACACTGGAGAACAATATTGTTATTCCTCCACCAACACAGTCATTTAAAAATACTACAGCTTATGTTCAATCGTACTTAATTGGTAATTCCATACCTTCACAAATAGCTTTTACAGAGAAGCGATCATGTTGCGGCATGCCCGTTTCAATGGAAGCCCCGATACGCATCTATTGTTGGTATAACATGGTACGACAAATTAGTCATTTTGTCTGCTGTACCGACAGCCATTACGGATTAAAATTACTAGAAATGAAATGCATGTTAAAGCAGTTAGAATATTATTATGTTACTAAGTCTGACCATGACCATAGTATGTCTTTACCGTGTGGTTAGTGCCGTCGAGAAATATATTCTGGCATGCTGGTTTCCTAACGATGTTTTCCTTCACCGAAGAAAGTGATGATTACACTATAGGCACATGAATCCGAAAAATCTGAGGTGAGTGTCTTGGGTTCGAATTTGAGACCTATGACTTGACAGTACGGTCACACTACTAGGCTACCACTGCGTATAACGATGGTGTTCTGATCATAAAGCGTGCTACACGTATGTTCCGAAACAGTAAACGATTTTTTTTTTCGTATGGGTACAATCCAATATGACTAGCTCCTTGTCTTCACGAGCGAATATACTGCAACTCATCTAGTAAAAATAATGCCAAGCATTGTGATTGGTAGCGTCAGAATAGTAAGCACAATTAAGTCAGCTATCGTAGAAGCAATTAATGATAATTTATCGCAAACTTAACTGAAAACGAGCCATGATCCTCCATAAGTCTACCGTAAAAGCCAAATCCTTGTTTCCCGACTTGAGGGCATCTCAAAAATAAAGTCGCCCTACCCCTGTCCGGTTAACCTTCTGACTAACCGATGCGGATATCCTTATCCCGGATCGCGGGACGTTGTATAAAAATATCCCCCCGAGTGCCCGGGTCGAGCTTTGCAGGGGTACTCTAAGCGGGGACTTGATGATTGCTCCTATAACTTATTACGGTTCATGCCGGGATGTTGGTTCATGTGTAATAGGTAGTTAATTATCAGCTTAAACGATGGATTGTTATTTTGGATTGCATCCATGCATTTTAGGAGACTCACTCACGGACAGACTTTTAGGAGAGGAGACAGTATTTTACCACCCCTTTGTAATCTATCGTCCTCTAAATATTCCAAAATCTTGCCGAATTTTTGTGAATCCGACTCGAAGGACCAATATTTAAGAGCTATGGAATTTTAAAGATCAAAGATTTCTTAAGCTAATAATAGATAAGATACTCTAGTTATCTGTGTACAATGTTACCCAAATCAATCCCTCACTTAAATCGATCTTGTAGACACACAAAGAGCGCTCTCCGCAAGCGAAGCGAATCTCAATTCAATCTGCTCACCCCCCTCTATCAATCAAATCATAGTGCCGATGAAAAGCGCCGTGTCATCAAATCAAAACAGTTGAGCGGACGCGTCAATCTAATAATACAGTGACGCTTATTTATCCACACAGACCCCTCAAAACTTTTAATTAAAGTTTGACGAACAACCACCGAGGATTACCACCATCCATCCATATAAAAATACATCCAAATACTCCGTACCCAAACAATAAGAACACGCAACAACGAAAATCGACTCTGAAGTCGACGCCGCAAATCACGTATTACTTCAACAAACAACCCTTAGAAATCTCGATGAAATCCGTGTCTGTGTAAATTATACTTTATCGTTGACGGCACTGAGTTCACTTTCAAGTGACGCCGTCGACGCGAGGCGCCCAAATGGAAATTGATTCGCCCCGAAACGTAAGGTCGGAAGCGGCTTGCGTACCGTCCAATTTAGGTTGACCTCTCGTTGGATGGATCGGTCACCCGCTGTGGCGCGTTAGGGTAGGTATGCGGGGAGCGCGGTAGTTCCGGTTAGAGTGGTGATTCTCGGCGTTTGTTAGCTATGTATGACGCTGCGGTAGTGAGGGACTCAGTACTCCCGAAGTGGCGAGGGAGTACGATTACTAACAGTAATCGCCTTGATCCCAATGAAGTTGGTAACAGACTGCCGCGGCTTGTGCTCTTAGAGTAGGTTATGATCAGAGAGGAAAGTCTTTTGACCACAAAATCTACATGGATGGAGATCTGAGCTTACATAGCTCGTCGTATGTCTTTCTCAAATGCGATAAGATGACATCCTTCCTCATTGGTTACTGGCTATCGAGATTGAAAAAACCAAACATCGTAAAAAATTATCAATTAAAAGCAGGGCAATCACTCCAAGTCAACAAAACTGACCATTAAACTTACCTACCTTTCCCCTACATAATTCAGTCCTCCCTGAGGCACTGTATTCATAGGCATCCAAAATAACAGTGACGCAACAGTAACATGTGTCGGGCGGGCCGCGGGGAGGCGCGCCTATAATGGAAATCCGCAGACGTTATACACTAGCCCGTGGTGCAAGAAAAAGCTGGAGCGGGGGAGTTCATTCAGTTGAAGATCAATAGGCATCCTCACGAGAGAGAGATTTTGTGGTAGTAGGAAGAAATGCCCAATGTAGTAAGATTCTGCTCAACGACCTAAGAGCACTGTCATTCAGCTTTGCCACTAACCTAGCTTAAGGTTCGGCCACTGACAGATATTATAATGTAAAATCTGGCATTGCTCAGTGCCTGCACCCGGCTTGCAATTTGGTCGGACCGTTTATTCAAACATTGGGTTAACATTGAGTGATTCTCACGCCAATACAACAGAAGCATTCCATTTTCAGTAGAGCTGGAGCTACAAACTGCTCAGTAATGGCATTCCAGCCTACAGTTTCTACATAATACGGAGAAAATAAACACATAATAATAGAACTTGTCATCAGCGCAATTTACCCAAATCAGAGCCTGGATATTAGACAACTATTTAGACATTAAACCGTCTCCTACGATGAAATGATTTAACAGGGTTAGTTAAACTAACCCTGTTAAATGATTTGATGATGATGATTTGATTTCATCGTAGGAGACGGTTTATACCCGAAATACTAAATAATATTTGATCCCGCTTCCCGCTGATACCTTGGTCGGAAGTCAGGGCGCAACTCCGGCCGGTTCAGAGCGCCGACTCCACTCTATCACTCGCCCCCACCGCTGCCGTATAAGCTACTAGCTAGTGGTACAGACACACTACTGTTACTTCCACTATTGAAACACGAGGTTCCGGATCTAGAAATCGACTGCTGTTAACAGTTCTTGTGGATATTTACAAAATCGTTAATTTCAATATTGGGAGTATGCTGATGATGGTAAAAGAAGACTGTGTCCTACCTACGTACATATGGGTTATTTCTTTGTACCGAGAGTTCGCTTATGTCTCGGAACGAACCGACACGGGACGAAGCTAGCGAGGAATACCGAGGCTAGACGAGCGCCCTGCCTGGTCGTGTCTTAGCGAGAATGTACTAGGTGAATTGAAGTGAGCAACCACCATAATTGACAGGTTAAACTTTTCTTCCCTGAAACAAGTAAATATGAATGTCTGTACCCAAACATTCAATTTAATTATGTCAACATCCCGCCATGCATGTTGCCACCACTACTGGCTTAACTAGCAGTCCTATATGTAATGTTCCTTTGGACTCACACTAAATCATTCAACAAATGTTATCAGCGTGGACGTTCTGTCAGCACCATAATCTGTGGTATATTTGAGCCGACAGCCGGACGTATTTGTGCAGGGGATGCAGTTATACCTACTAATTAATCCGTATCTCCCTACTGACTATACGTTGAAGTATTACAGTAATACACCGGGATATTTCCTAATACAGGGCTGTTACAATTGAGGCCTTTATATTAGGTCACAACTGGTCTTTTCATAATTAATTTGGAAAGTAAGTCACCGACATTGTTCTGATAATTCTTTCTTCCCAACTGCATTGCTGTCTGTGTAAATGAAGGGTTTCTGTGTAATCACAAGCATCAACAAGTAAAGCCTTCACTGGGAACACCTCATAGGTCTTTTCATAACGTAGGATGTAGATAAATAATCTTAATACGAGTAGTCACTTTCCACAAGGTTTGAATGCACCGTGTACAGAACTCAATTTTTTGTTAATAAAATCATTTAAGAAACCAAGTCAAGCACTCATTAACGACCACTAACCCCAGTCTATAACACTGTTATTTTCGTGTCTTATTAAATCGTCAAACGCAACCTCACATTTCCGAGGGCCCCCTTCTTTACGTCATCCTCAAGCAATTATTGCTCCACCATTTACCCTTAACTGCCGTCTAATGATACAATAAAAATATATTTAGTTCATCGTCACCCTCCAAGACGTTTTATTTCTAAAAACAACCAGTACCAAACGCGTTAAAAAACGTATAAAAATGTATGTTTAAAGCTTTTCTTGACGTGTAATTAGAACCACATGTCGACTTGATTTCAAGCCAAATGAGTGCGTTGCGACTAAAAGCGAGGTGACTGCTGAATTATTTATTGTGATGAAGAAATGTTTGGTGTAATGCCGGCTTTTAAAAGAAATTAATTGGTTTTCGTGTATTTTGATTATTTTCTATGAATATAATTACAGGAATGACTACATAGATATCAGAGTAAAACTATTTGGTAATCCACAGTTCTAATTTAAGGTCAAAATTCGTAAATAAGACACCTAAACATTGGTCCTTCGAGCCGGATCATCAGTGGCAAAACTAAAATAAAGTAAGGTATGGGGAATGGACCTACCTGGGCACTAAACAAAATAAAATGAAAATAACCCTGCAACGTTAACTAGAGAATTATTACCATCGCTATGAAATAGAGAAATACATATAGTAACAACCCTAGCTCCGACACGTACGCACTCACGTGTTAATGAACACTCACACACGCATACACATCTCTAGCCAATTAGCGTGGTGAATCCGAGCCAGGGCTGTCGATATCAAGATAATCTCCAATGTTTTGACTCGTAACATAATCCTACAGTTACTGAAGATTTTCGAAAAAAAACGAAAATTATTCAAAACGTTTTCTAAAAAGCGAAGATAAAGAATATTTAATTTTCCTTTTGCATATCAGTTAACTGAGAGCTTTGCTTCAGGGTATATTTTGATAAATAAATTTTAATGGTAACTTTATCCGTTGGTATTAGGTGGAGTCATGAATAATTTAAAAGTGTCAAATCGCTTGTACTACATAACAGTGAGTTAAACAAATTGCGGTATCGTGATGGAGCTATCTTGGTGTAGTTTTCTTTTCTTGCGATTTTAATATTACATAGAACTTACAAAACTGGGAAATGTTTAAATACATGTCTCTTGGTTTTATTTTGTCGTGATTCAGAAATGACCTATTTATTTGACTTCGGATTCATATTTGAATTACATTTGCTCACTTAATTCGACTGATCTCTTAAAGTCTTCCAAACGAGATTGAGTGACATTTGGATGCATGTATCTCACTCAGTCTCAAATCAACTCAGCCTATGGCAGTCCACAGCAGCTGGGCACAGACCTATCTCAAGCTTCTCCACAACACCCTGTCCTCCGCCATTCGTATCCAGCCAGTTCTTAACTACAAATAACAGCCATTCGATTGAAATATGCATCAAACCAACACAAAGCCTTTAAAAAGCAAGCGTAGTCACTTATCTGCGAGACCCGATCTCATCTATGACCGGAGACGTTGCGGGGCCCCGGGAGGTTGACTTCTCTACTCAAATTAGCGCTTCAGACTAAATTAATTGCCGCTCAACGCTTCGGTGACAACCCTCTGGTAGGGAGCTAGGGTTGCTTCACATCAACCCTCTCTTTGTTAGGTAGCTAGGGTTGCTTCACCGTTGCCTTGTCGCGACGCTGTTGATTTAGCGCAAGCGATTTTGACTACGTAATGAATTATGAAGACGTCTAGGAGAATAAGCTGGTATCAATGGAAGGCGTCTTTTACGATATTATAATCTAAACTTATATTAAAAAAGTTACTCGGTCTTTCTCCTTTTCAAGTCTTAATGGCTGAACAGATTGGATGAAATATGGCACAAGGATTGACCATGACCTACGTTAGTATACTACTGTAGTACTTCTATCCTGTTAGTATGTTTTCGTAGGATAATTGCCGAAATACGATGATGGATATCTATCCCATGATTAATGTTTGTGTTCTTTTTTGTTACAGGTAAGAATGCAGACTGTCAAGGATATAGTTTGACGGGTAAAGTTAATCAAATAAAACACAGTGCCGTGAGAGCTAAACTTATTCAGTCAGTTCAGCCGATAAAACGCCACTTAAATACGGAATGGTCTGTGGTGACAGTTAACGATGTGAAAATCCATAGGTATTAAATCTTTTTGGTAGGACAACTACCGACAGATCATGAACCATTTCACTAGCTTACAGTGATCGAGATTTGCCAGTTCAATGTACTGCTCGATCTTTTAATCAAATCATTCATGATTTGTGGGTCAGTAACATGCTGATGATGTTTTTTCTTACTAAGACACTCTCGTTTCTCATGATCACGATAAATAAGTCAAATGTCGAAGCAATCAAATCTAATTCCAGGTACTTTAGTATCGTCAAGAAGATCTACGTTCCAAATAAACATAAATCAAACCGAATAAGCCCGAAACTGGTTGTAACCAAATATCAAATTAATGCGAACTGGATCCACATAGTGTTGTGCGATGATGGTGTGAATTCTATTCCTGTTAGTGATGGGACGCGCGGCCGTCATTCACCGCAATTGACCCCTGAGATTAATGTGCCCCCGCCACTTGCTTACGCACGTTAAGGTTCGAGCTGACGATCGCGAGCGAACGATCATGCATAAGGAATTTATTTGATGGATCGATTCTGGGGGTCTACTCTCTTTCTCCGAAACGTAACTTCGGCAACGAACGAAAATTAAACGTAGTTACGTTTGTGCCCCTAATCTATATCGTTTACGTTTCGGAGAAAGAGAGTAGACCCCCTGTGCTCCTTTCGTTGCAGAATACTGTACATGGGCTTATGTGTTTTATCTGCCATAGGACAACATTGAGACTGTTGCGAAAATAACTCTGGATAATTTTGAGGAGCACTGGGGGTCTACTCTCTTTCTCCGAAACGTAACTTCGGCAACGAACGAATATTAAACGTAGTTACGTTTGTAACCCTAATCTATATCGTTTGAACTTCTTGTGTGCGTCCGCACACAAGAAGTTCGAATTCACAGACAATTAACGTGAACGAATGTATTAAATTTTATTGTGTGCGTCCGCAACTGATATAAAATAAGGTCACAAACGTAACTACGTTTAACTTTCGTTCGTTGCCGAAGTTACGTTTCGGAGAAAGAGAGTAGACCCCCAGCTCAGTTTTGATAGTGCACCGAGACTAACATCTTGTATCCACGGCACCGTGCAAACGATCGTTTTAATGCAGCATGCTTCTTTTTAACTCATCGATGGCATAAACTTTAAATATGTTCGGCTCAAATGCGGGCACCGCGCACTTATGCCGCCATAAGGCCCTGTGACAGGGTATGCGACAGTATCTAGTAGCAATCATTGCAGTATCTTTTAACCTTAGGCGTCTCTAACGACACCTTAACACCAGAATCTTCTACCCACTATTTTGATCCAGCCTGTTTGCTGCAAAGCCGCACCACAGCTTAAGTTGCTAACACAATGATCAAGCTGTTCCGTTGAAATGGAACATCTATTCTAGTTAGTGATGTTCCGCGTAGCTCCCATTGACCCTTCAATTGACTCCTAAGATTAATGTGCCCCGCGCTAGCCTATTACACGACGTAGGGTCGCGGTGCTCTAGTGCCATCATCATCTAAATAGGACCCTTGTTTTAGATCACAATGTTTGGGGAATTTAAAGGAGAAAGGTGCTATCTATCAGCGAAAGCAGTTACATAGTAATCAGCCTTGTCGTTAAGTGTGTCTTTATCAAAGATACTTTTTGGTGAAAAAAGAAGTAAAATCATCAATTCAATTATCTCTCATATCTGCATAAACTTGAGAATAGGTCATACCGGTTAAAATATTTGTCAGACTGCAAGATGAATTCTCCATTTGAATACATGCAAACTGTGATTATGTAATCCGTAAGTCAGTAAATTGGTCCACAAATCTCGTTTCTTTATAGTTTATAACACTTAACTTTGTCTCTACGTACTGTTACTTTAACTGCACGATCAACATACAAAACTTAACTATGCCACATTAACAATTATAGAACCTAGAATACTCTTGTCGAAAAGTCACCCTGTACTAACAAAGTATGGAAATTCATCCCGGTCGGTGTTTAATTTTGCTAACGACACAGCCGTTAGAATGGCCGTCCTAATGTGTTCCCAGCTCAGGTGGGATCCACATTGACAACCGAGCGTTGAGGATAGCTATTACTTGGATAGGAAAATACATTGTACATGTACCTAACGAGCGATTGGTTTTCTAAACGAATTCGTTGCGGTGCAAATATGGAAGTCCCTGGTCTGATAGCCATGAACTATTCCTCAACAGCCTATTGCTTCGTGGTAGCAAACGCTTCTGATTTTTATATCGTGGTTATGAGTCTCATGATCGGCGAAGTGAAGGTTTTGCCATCAGGCATTCTGGGGTCGGGGATTCCGGGGTCTGGATTCCGGTCTGGTTGTTGGATATAGGCTTGCCCACTACCACATGGGTCTTAAACATAGCTGGCAAAATGTGGTTGGGCTATACGAACACTTCTGGCGCTCGCTTTGGGGATTACAGCCAGATATGTGCATTTGAATCATTTTGGTGTACGCGGGATTTGTGTCTGTAAACGCATGCAGTATTACGCTATACAATACGGTAGTTACAAGATGTCACCAATATTCCCACAATTGCAAGCAACGCACTGCAATCTGGCAAGAGGGGGATAAGCATCACTTTATGCATGCATGCATGTGAAGAATGAGTTTCAATTGTAATAAGTGGAAGTGAGTTATTGGAATATGGATCGTCAAAACGCTAGTCAAAATGAAGTCTAGTTGTCGGATTTGATTTAATAAAATTAAAAAATCCTACACCGCTGGGACCTCAAGTATGAACTTTGCACAAGAATGCAACGAAGGTGAGCAGAAGGATTTTATGGAAATGTGGACTTTGATTTTGGTTCTTAGGCAGAAGTCTAAGAACATAGTACTATTTATGAGTTAAAGGTTTAAGTTGTAGCATCGTTTTTTGCAAAGTCATTCCCTAAAGCCTTTAGAAAAACCAATCAGCTAAGATTAGATAGTTTTAATTTGTCCAAACCATTAGTACACACATTGCATGCAAGATGTTAAATCAAATTATGCCACAGTCATGTTTTGTCGTACAAATATAAAAGGCACAGGTTTCAAGCACAAGGCTTAGAAAAAAAAAAGAAATAAAAAAAAGGAACGCCTGATATTGCACTACTTGCTAAAGCCAGTAAACGCCAATAATGCTTACTGAAACCACTCCACATGTTCCAAGAATGGTCAATAACATAAAAGGCATACAAATTCGTGTTACACAGGATACGACCGCCTATAAACGTGATAGGCATGCCTGTTTCCGCGTCTACACCGAGTAGAGGGTACCGTCAACCGCAAGTAGTAGTAACACAAGAAAAGCAAAAACCACCGTAATGTCATATTCTGAAGGATTTGTGGTAGACAATAAACGCAATGCTGCTGCGGTTACAAATGAATGCGTCGACATGATTTCGACGGCAGTTTTTCTTTTTTAACATTTTTGATCAATAGACTTCAAAAATGTATCTTGTCGCTGTTACTACACACCGTTTCGTGACGACCTGGTACGGCCCAGGCCGGGTTGTCACCCGGATGTGCAGAAGTGTGCCGAATCATGTCACCATAGTGGCAGGCCTTTGACCGCGGTACTGGCATGATATCTGCGCTCGCCAATCCACTGCAGTTCATAACAATTGGGCGGCATTGCAGCTGCGATTTTGGTGTGCGGTCACCCCCGAAATTGTACCTTTACTGCTACCTAATACGTTGTCAAAGTCCAATGGTTGTATACGCGCAGTTGACTGTACAAACGAGGGTTTTACGAACGATTCGCGAAACTACGGTTCTGGATAACTTACAAAGGCTAGATTTAATATCGGTTTCGCCGAAAGTGCTGAGTGGTTTGAAGATGATCTTTCGTTCTTGGAGATATAACGAACGCGCGCTGTATACCTTGACGGAGTTAAGCGTTTGAAAGAAAATGAACAGCTTTATGCTTCCCTTATAATTTCTCACTTTACTAATTTTTTTTTTAGTAGCTTGCAACTACGAGTAAAAGAGAAGCATGGAAGAAGATGACAAGAAGCACCGACCCACAACCATGTTTGCTAGCTACCGCCAAATCTTGCAGATGAAACCATACATACATAACATTTCGCCGCGATGAACTATGATACATGTGATTGCGTATGCGTCGGTGGCGCCATAAGTTACAATTGAGCGGGGGCACATTGATCACGGGGTCAATTGTGAGGTCTAGTACGATGGAGCGACGGCCGGGACCTAGCTAATAGATGCACGAATATAAGTGGCTGGGATGACATAGATGTAGGCTAGGTTATTGGATTTTAATAACTGTGATGTACCAAGAAGTAAAAGTGATTTCGTACCCTCTTACAAAATGGAGTGACATAAGCTAAGAACGGCATTGTGTTGAAAAGAGAGTGAGGCAGTTGAGGACTTAGTACAGGCTAAATAGATGAAGCACAAAGGTAAAGGACTATAAAAGTAGAGGAAAAGATATTCCAGGTCCTCAACTGCAGTCCATTGGTAAACATGAAAATACTTCATTTTGCGAAGGGCGGCCGTTTAGGCCTAATTTGACTTCTGCGTCATTTTATCATTTTAAAAATGTCCGTTCGATCTAATGCAGTGCCTACTGATGCCATATCAGTAATATTACTTACAAAGCAATTTATTTTTAATCATACTCACGCTGTACGGACTTATTAATCAGGAATCAGTCTAAAATAGCATCGAACCGTATTGTGTGCTATGTTCAACGTCATGTCAATACCAGGGCTCCTCATATTTAACTAAGTGTGAACACCGGAGGGTGGAAACAGCGGTGTGGCGTTTACCACAACAACGAGTGCAAGGGCAGAAGTTTCATTGGAATTTAAAATTATGAGTGATCTTGGCGATGCTGGGAATTTAGGGTAGTCATGAAGGTTCAAATGGATGTTGTATCTCAAGTATATTATGCACATATTCGTGTCGCATTGATTTGCCGGAATTGTTCGGAAAAAGCCGGTCGGCTTAGCTCTCTTGCCTTATTGGCGACTAGCTGTCCGGCGCAACTTTGTTTGCGTCACATTTTCCCCGTTTTCGCAACATTTTTCATTGCTGCTCCGCTCCAATTGGTCGTAGCGTGATGATATAATTATAGTCTTACTCGATAAATGGGCTATACAACACTGAAACAATTTTTCAAATCGGACCAGTAGTTTCGGAGCCTATTCAATGCAAACAAACATACAATCAAATCTTTCCTCTTTATAATATTAGTTTAGACTAGATGTAGTTACTGCTGCGGGACGGTATTTTGCCAAACAAAAACTGCTGCCACCTGAACAAGAAAATAATAAATGAGTGTCGATTTAAACATGTTATGTTTAATTCGAGCCTTCTGTCCATAACTTTATCGGCTCGCGGTGGCAAACACACCCGCTGCCTGCTGTTGACGCGCCGTAAAAAATACACAAACACGCCAATGAAACGGCAGTTCTGAGCTCAAACATGCGGCGTGCGACAGCTGCCGCTCCTCCCATTGGTCGCAATTATAAACGAACCGTTTGTAATTGGTGGAGGATGGCATTCTCGTTACGGGGATAGGGACAGCTGTCCGTCCCTAATCAATATGAGTTCGATCATGTTTTAACCGGATCAAAATACTTGAAAGCGGTGGTTCCCAATTTTTTTTCCTTTAATTTGTGACCGTGACAACCAGATCTTGTATGCGGGTCTAAAGGCCTGTGAGCCTTGTGCGAATAAGGTAGAGAGACTTGGATAGGAGAAAGGGGGGCCAATTGCCGAGCCGTGTGACAATACTGCTACAAAAACCAAAAACTCCTCTGTCAGCTGGTCGTAAGTGATACTACTGAGCCTGGCGGCCTGAGTTCGATTCCCATTCGCTTTTCCATCGACAATAGGCTTGCTAGTACATAGGTTTTTAAAAAACTGGCGAACTGTTGGTGCCTAAGCCCGCCAGTACTTCTAAGTCTTTTGCGAAAAGACTTAGAAAAGCTACGTTTGATTCGGCTTGTGGTGTACGAATCACTAGAAGTTTGTCGACAGACATGGCGCATGAGGCGGTAGCCATGCCGTAGTGCCAGCATATAAAGATAATGACATATTATATGGCTTCGTTGATCTAGTGGACGTAAGCGCTACTGCTAAGCTTAAGGTCCTGGGTTTGACTCCCTGGTCGGGTCGGAACTCAAGTCCCGAGGAATTTGAAAAATAGGTATTTGAAGAAACTATTGCTAACTTCGCCCAACCAAGCCCCCGTAAAGTACGAAAGGGACAACTGCAGCTCAGGCTGATTTTACCTACAAAAATCTTGACCAAAAGACGTTTTGTATTCCGCTGTTTTCTTCTTTAAAACTAAACTGATGTTAATAATTCTTATATCAAAATTTAGAGCAGTAAAGTAGAGGAAAAGTATATCTATGCTTCTATTATTTTCTTTTTGTTAAACACTTATCTAAGTTGTCTGATAGTCGTCTGAACATGGCGGTAAAAACGGGCTTCTTCTCGGGTTTTTGTATTGTCATAATTCTTTTAGTGATTATGTTTTAAAAAAAAGGAAATGATAGGGGCATGTATTAATAAGACCTAGATTTTTTGGATAAAAATTATTGCTCTAGACGCATTATCTACGAAGAAAACAGCGGAATACGTTTGTATGGAGAAAGGCCCACTAGAGATCCCTCTTAATGGGTTTTTTCATTAGGAATTTATTAGTAGCTCGACAGTTTGGATTTGTGCTGATTTGGATCACCCCCTACATGGGACTTAAACATTACTTCCGAAATGTGCGTGTACGATAAAAACACCTCTACCGCAATCCTTTGGGGTGTACAGGCATGTTATTATGTGTAAATATAGTAATATAAACCTATCCGCATTGTCAACAGGTGTGAGTGCGAGTAAGATTCCGAAGCGCGCGGAGATCCCTCCCAACAAAGGAGGCCCGTTCGCCGCGGCGTTGCGGACGCTCGCCAAGAACGCGGGCCCTGATGTCAAGGACGGTGAGTGGACCCGTAGCTAGTCGCCCTTGACCTTGGGCGAACGGCCGGTGGACTGTGGCCAGTCATATGGCTTAGAAATCTTGTAGTTGTTTGGGCAGGCAAGACTTTGCGTCAACTGAAGAAAAAAATAATGGGGGGGAGCAGATTTTGGTCGTTTCAAGGTGCGATAAGCGACAGATTGCGGACCGTCTGCGGACATTAACGCTGACAGATACTGTATTACATTTATCTGTCAGAGTAAGTGGAATCCGCAGTTGCGTCTACCATTTGTTAGTTTGACCGAACCTTCAAATCACTCTGTGGTTCTGTATCGCAAATAGGATGGAACAGTAAACCAATTTTGAAAAAAAAAACTCTCGTTCTTCAAGGACCATAATCATAATCACAGTCCACTACCCTACTAGTCCGCTGTCCCCATTTTCTTTTATTTCCTTCAACTTCAGCGTGCACTTGTTGGGTTATTAACTTGTCCATACGTGTACTGATAAATGTCAACTTATCTCGCTAGAACTTAGTTGTAACTGACATCAGACGTTGTGAGGATTGACCAGAGTACCGCTCTTGACCGGTCGGTGTGAGAAATCATGCCTGTTCTTGTATACCTCGAATGTTTGAGGCGTATGAGTGGTACAATGGTTGAGTTCATTTAAACAGCTGACATTGACCTGTCAAAGTGTGAAATAAAAGATTTTTTTATTCGTTTTTTAAAGGTTTTTGTGAAAATCTCTGGTCTATCTGTGAAAAAATGCTTGTTTCATACAAAATCATTGTATTTATAACTATAAGATATTTTAAGAGTTTTTAATCCTGTAAATAAGAGTGATGTTATATTTTGTTATTTAATGTTTTAACAATTTCAGCTTGTAATTTTATTTGTTGATTTTATTGCGTTTAGCTCTTTATAGTGACTGGTTTTCATATTTTTTTTCTTTATTTCACTTTTTAAAGTAGGCTTTCCAAAAGTATTGTTTCTAAGTAGCTGGATACTACTTGGTACCAACAGCATCAGCTGCCAAGATGTCTAAGGGGGAAGGGGGCCTCAAGTTTAAAGAACATTATCATTAATTTAAGAAATCGTTCATAAACATTTAAATCAGACATATTTATCTTCGTATAGCGCAACAATATAGCTTAACTGGTTCAAATAATAATAAAGTAAGAACTCGTTGCTACTTTCTGCGCCGACTTCTTTCAAAATACAAAATGGTAGAAAAAAACTAACTTTTCAACAACTTAATGTATCTTCAGTCAACATTGCATCTATTGAGGTTACATAAAACAAAAAAAAACCCTTAAGCTTCCCACTTTTCTATCTATGGTGATATTAGTTTGGTTAGCATAGTAAGAGCTAAATGCGCGTACGTAGCTGGGCCCCAGCCCGGAGGGCCCGGGGCCCTGGGGCCCTGCTGACTGACGAGTGTGCAGGCGGCGGCTCGGGACCGGCAGCGGAGCGCGACGCTGGAAAGGACAAGCCTGCGCCCGCGCCACCCAAACGCGCCTCGCCGCATCACCTGCCTGCCAGTGGATTCCAGCCCTACAGACCTGATGAAAGGTAAGAATTCTTCCATGATGCATCACAATACCAAATTAAGAAATGTGCAAAATTTAAGAGCTAATATACTTATAATAAAATATGTCTCGAATGGGGGAAAAAATCACAGGGATCAAATAAATCTTCCGCACCGCTGGAAACGGTTCTAGTGTCCAGCCATGTACTATGCCCAATAAGATACCAGTAGCCCCTAGATGAGTGGTCTGAAACGAGTGGGAAAGAAAAGCAGCAGAGTAATGCATGGAAGACCAATAAGCACTGGCCACGGCAAGTGAGAGATGAGTCGAGTGAGTGTGAAGTGAGACACAATTTGCCGATGCTGATAGTGCTTAATAGCCGACTGCTTCCGTAACCTAAAGTCTACCACTGGATGAAAACACTAAGCATCAATCATGTGGACATTATTTATCGCAATTAAACTTTAGAATTTCCAGCTTCACCTCTTTGATACAGAAACACCAGGGTTAACAGGAATTCCAAACGCCACGTGTATGTCCCGGTTTTTCCACCAAAACGGAGACGAGCGGAGCGAAGAGGAGAAGTACTAGATTCTACTTACCACAAGAGAAACGAGAGACGCAATGTTGATTTCAATTAATGGTAGTGGCGATTCTCTTCGCTCGTCTCCAGTTTGGTGAATCCGGCCTTTAAGGTAGCACCGTAATCTGAAATCCAAGTTTAAGACCCGAGAGTGCTCGTGTGTACTACTGCGCTTACTGACGGTCGAACACTTCAACCTTATTTCTCAGGGCTTACGGTTGAAAAGTGGTCAACCGTCAGTGAACTCAGTACCTATGTAGGTGCTTGTAAATAATGGATCATTTGTTTGTGTTGTAGACTGTCGCACCCGGCGGCGTCGTTCCCACTGCTGGAACCGTCGGCGTACTCGCCGTATGCGCATCCCAGCATATACTCCAGCGCCGCGCTGCAGTACAGGTGATACTTTCTATAGTTGGCGTACTTATCGATACGTGTCCTTTTATTTGTATCAGTACTGTGTCAGACGCGTTTGCGGAGATTCTAACCCTGTTTTAAACTCTATGAGAGTTTAACTATATGGTTCTAATTCGCTGTTATGTAGTTTCTGTAAAACCAAGATCCCATTTACGAGTAGTTCGCTCTGATTTGTAACGCTTTACTTTGCATATATCAGTAACTACAAAAATAATTGTCCTGGATTAGCCATCAGTTCACGTTTTTACACTGTCTGAAAATATGACAATATTCTGTCGTCTCTCGGGTACAGGTGATTGGAAATCAATTTGTGACCGATATTTAAACACGTGATTGTACTCATAATGATTATGAACATGGTGGTAAACCTGACATTGCTAAAAATCCTGTCCAATACATTATCTGATTTTTTTTGATGTAGAACTCAAATGTATTGAACAGCTGTTTTTTCCGTCTTCGAACCCTAGTGGGAAGATGTAAGTCGAATCTTGTCAAGTGGAACTCCCGATGGAACAGAGCAACAGGTGTGGGTACAGAACTGTGTCGTCCCAACTTCTGAGTCTGAGGCACAGAGGGCATTCTGTGCACCAAAACATGTAGATCCGACCTCTGTGCTGAAGCCGACGATGCCGTTGAAGTGGCGAACATTTTGCCCAAAAGTATTTATGGATGTCGTACCGTGATATGCAGAAGAAAATGATGAGACAATCACGTGCTTAATATGTGTGTTACTAATTACCGGTCACTATACAGCATGTAGGAGAAGGGTGAGGTCATATTCGTGCATGTGGTACAGACGGTTCCCTATCCATTTGCATAAAATTTTAAGACCTAATATAAGTTAGCATAATTCTGTTTGGCATAATTATATTTTCGCATAATATAATTACGCATAATAGCTTACGCATATTATTTTTAAGCATAATTTCTCTAACCATAATAATGATTAAGCATAATATTCTAAAGCATAAATTTCTAAAGCATAACTTTTTTAAGCATAATATCCTAAAGCATACATTTATTTACGCTTGCTTTTATGCTTGCTTGCATGCTGCATGCAAGCAAGCATGTAGCAAACAAGCAATCATGCAGCATGCAAGCAAGCATGCAGCATGAAGCATTCAAGCGAGCATGCAACATGCAGCAGGCAGGGTTTTTGTCACGGCTCCGGCGCTGCGGGCCTCCGGCGGCCCCACGCCTGCTAATCGTCGCAGACGGCTTTCGCTCACCAACGCAGCTTCGGCTTGTTGGCCGGCTTCGCCGGCCAGCCTCAGCCGCGGCGGCTAGCTCGCAGCCGCCTGCTCCTCAGCCCGCGGGCCGCCTCGCCCCTACGCGCCTACGCGATTTTAAATTACACTCTAGGGGTAGGACAAACAAGACTACGTGGAGTCGGTTTTGCAGCAATTCGGTTCTGTCACTAACTTTTGTTGCACAGCATATTCAATTTTTAACCAACAATATTATTTAATTGTTACAGAAACTATAGCAAATTGGTTTGATAAGAATTATGTATGGGGCACTACAAGTTCACCACCACCATTTCCACCCAAAGTCTCACAACATCTAATATATTCTTCAGATAAAAGTTATCTCGCGATTGAAAAATCATTTAAGTTACATAATGTTATGAATCATTTCCATGAAAATTGTTTTTGTTATTTATATTAATTGTATGCCTAAATATTATTATGCTAATAGTCATTAGGCCTACTAACGTTATGCGAATCAAATTTATGCCAAAACAAATTAGTCTTTAAGATGATTATGCCAACATAAAACGTATGCCTAAAAAAATTATGCCGAAGTATTATTATGCCAAAACAAATTGTGCCAAAATCGTTATGCCGAAGTATATTAGGACAAACAACATTATGCGAAAAGAAGGGATCCCGGTACAGACAGACCATCAAACTGAACAACTCTCTCTATGATCAACAACGTAATCGCGAAAATTTTTTAGCTTTCCCATAGAAAACTGTATTACCTGCTCGAGCCAGATCTATGAGACATCAGATTTTTATATATAGTTCCATGGAGACAGTGGTTTAGTTTAACGGTCTATACCACATCGTTTAAATGTGACCGCACTTTTCGGATACATTCTGTAAAACTTTAGTTTACCATAAACCTCAACTCTGAAAAAGTCGTTGTATGAACAAGTTCAACTATGAATCGAATTCTGAAGTTACAGACTGGTCCGATTTCAGGGTTGGTCCCTTAATGACAGTAGTTTGTAATGATGACTACAAGACGTTTAGGGTAAACTAAGCTGTTCCTTATCTTTCTTCTTTTTTAAACTTTTTTTCGTATAAATGTACCAGGCTAGCAGCAGAAGAGCAGATGTACCTGGAGCGCATGTTCCGCGGCGGCGTGGGCTGGCTGCCGCCGTACGCGCTGTACCCGCCGCTGGCGCCGCCGCACGCGCTCGTGTCGCACGTGCACGCGCTGCACGACGAGCGCGACAAGGAGCTGGCGGTGCAGCGGGAGCGCGAGCGAGAGAGGTGACTCGACACTTGTGACTCTGTGTTATAAGCTATAGTACTGTACGACTTAGGTGTAGGAGTATGGGCACTCGTAAATAAAATTTACAATCATAAATAGAGAAAGGTGTCTGAGGTTGTAGATATCTTAGATAAATTATGACAATGTTAAATTAGAAACGAATTAAGTCAAGATACTTACCTACTACTAGACTTAATCCGTTTAAGATACTTACATAATTGTATTTTATTAATGCTTATAAGTTCTTAAGATATTTGATTTTGTCAATTATGTTAGCGGGATTTATAGTGGGAAGGGGGAACTTTTATTAGCGTTTGATTATATTTAGTTAAGAGGTGAAACAAGTAACTAGGGCGGTAGGGTATAAAAGTGTCGGTAACCAAAATTTGGTGTTTTGAATTCATCATTAATTAAATTGTAGTCAACTCAAACTCCACAGAGAACGGGAGCGGGAGCGGGAGCAGCGGGAGAAGGAGCAGCGCGAGCGAGAGCGCAGCATGCGAGAGAAGGAGAGGTCGCGCGACGAGCAGCGCGCGCTGTGCGCGGGGCCGGGCGCGGGCCTGCTGCCGCCGCCCGCCTACCTGCCGCGCGGCCTGCTGCCGCCGCCGCTGCTGTACCGGCCCTACCGCGCCTACCCCGCGCCCGAGCCCGCGCCGCCCGCGCCCGCGCCCACGCCGCCCGCAGGTGAGGAGGCGCCGGCCTGACCGCGCCCGCACACCGACTCGCGCCGACCTCGATTCTCTCAAAACAATAACATGGTTCGCGTCCCACACCACTTGTTTTACTAATGACCGCATGCGGAGACGACAGAGTACAGTAAAACTTTGGAATATTTATCTAAATAATTTTGACATTTGTCTACATATTTTGACCACAGAAACAATTACGCTTAATAGAAATAAAATTGACAGCTAAGTATGTAATATAAAATTTTGTACAAATTTAATGTTTTTTAAGTTTTTCTGCTCTGTGCCGTCCCCGCATGCGGGCATCAACGGAGACATGCCGTGCGATGAGAATAGAAATATCTAATCCTGATATGTCATGCGTACCGAGCCGACTTACCACCGTGACAAAACACATTATGTCACAATTTTCGATACAAAAATTCAAATAAATCTGCGATATAATATGTTTTGTCACAACTATAAATACATCGAAATATGATAGGCATATAACGTGTAAGCTGTAGAGTATTAATTGTAAATAATATAAATACTGAATTTGACATATTCTGGTCAAAACGCCTTTGCTATCACTGCCATTAGGAAATGCAAAGACAAAAACGGTAGCCTTGTCAATCCCTTTTAATATAATATCGAATTTCCTTGCTTAGTAATCCGACGACATACGACATCAAATAATACTAGTACATGCCCCGACGTATGAAAAGTATCATTGAGAGTTTGAAGGTACCCACCACTTCGTTTCTTCTTTTTGTTGTAGGTTCAAATACTTTTGAAAAGCCCTGTATAAATTCAAATTGCATATAAAGAAAGGCAGGCCAATGTAAAATACAAAAATCGCAAAAAAAAAAAATACAAAAACATTGTTGGATACCGAGAGAATGTCGGTAAAATTATAGTTGGATGCCGACAAAATCATAGTTGGATTCCGACAAAATTATTGTTCAATACCGACAAAATCATAGTTGGATTCCAAAAAAATTATTGTTGGATACCGACAAAATCATAGTTGGATGCCGACAAAATTATTGTTGGATGCCGACAAAATCATAGTTGGATGCCGACAAAATTATTGTTGGATGCCGACAAAATCATAGTTGGATGGCGACAAAATTATTGTTGGATACCGACAAAATCATAGTTGGATGCCGACAAAATCGTAGTTGGATGCCTACAAAATCATAGTTGGATGCCGACAAAATCATAGTCGGGAACTGACAACATTATTGTTGAATACCGATACCGACAAAGTCAATGCGTGAAACTGACAAAAACTAAGTTGGGGACACCGATATAATATGGTCGTAACTTGTAGGTCGTGTCATGTCGGATTGCTAAACAAACATGATCGGTCGGTCTCGTTACCATGATTGGAAATATTGTCCTGCCCATCCTTTCCTATTTACCTTTTGCGTAAAACATAAATAAGATCGAAATGTAAAGTTGATTGTTTCAAGAACTTAGTCGTTTAAGATATTATTAACAATTGTTATCAATTTTCAGTCAATCAGTTCATTTATCAAAAATGTCGTGTATTATTTTCGTTTCCTTCTGGTTTTTTTAAAACCTATCAAAAAGTTTGGTCAGTAAACCTGCCGTTCAGTTCCGATCAACCGATCACATGTTACGGATTTGATAGGAGATTTACTGACCAGTCTTTTGGGTATCAGAAACCAGGGTATCAAATAAAGTTAACTGAAAATTGAATATGCACAAAATGTTATAACAACCAAGCTTTCTTTACGCGAGTCTTACTAAAAATTAATTTGAAGAAATATGTGATTTATTAACTCAACGCTGCCAATGGTGCATAGAAGGATTATCTCCAATATTACCCAAATTGCTATGGGAATATCTTAGATTTAACTTGTTTCCTTGTTTCCCTCGTATGAAACTTCTTATTTCTCTCGGTTTGAAAGTCTGTGCAATGTAATCTATTGTCAAAGATCATTGATGATGTTGTTGATTGCATAAAAAAATGATTTGTTTGAAAGCAGGAAAAAAGAGTAAGACTCGCGTAGTAAAAGTTTATCAACAAAACACCTTTCTGACTGAAACTTACAATGAATCTGTCCTCCATTATTGTATCTTCCAAAACTAAGAAACTTAATTAATTGATTGTGCTACTGTTTATTGTTTTGTGTGCTTTTATCGAAACCGATTGAATCAATTTATATATTTGTATTTGAAATTTACTTATGGCAATTCTCGCCCAAGTAACATGGGACTAAAAATACTGGCCAAATGTTAGTGTACCATACGTACACTCCTGCCTAGCCCCTCGGGGATCTCAGACGTGATGTTATTGTTGAAAATAATTGATGTGCCGTCAGACATATACTTATAAATTATGTAAAATGAATTATGAATAAATATTTGCGTCAAATGTTTAGTAATGATTTTGATTGTACAATTTGTAGGAGCTCGAAAAATTTAATTCGATAGTCCATTATTACCATAGATCAGAGTAGGTAGATTGAATTGGGGTCATTGATCCGAAACGTTTATATTAATATGGACATTCCTCTGAAGTTCGTTGGTTTGGTTGAAATTTAAGTGCAACAATTTTATAAAAAGAGATAAATTAATTTAGTTTTGATACCTTCCTTTAAATTTTGAATTGAGTAGTTATAATATCACTACCAACATTAACAATATTTAATTGAATCCGGAAATACCAGAATTATTTTCCGGAAAAATGGCTTATCCATGTTATTCTTTATATTGTGTGCATTTGTGATACAAGTACCAAAAATCAATCTACCTACTCCGATCTATGATTATTACTGATTTGTAATTAGAATGAATGGTATGCCAAAGTTAACTGTTAACAAAAATGTTCTGAAACTGTCTAGGGGTGTGCTAAAGCCATGACTTGTTTGAGTGCGTAAAAGAGATGGTGCTATTCGCCCTGTATAGCTCTGTCTCTGTCTTGCACTGAACAATGATGGCTTTGTCAAGACCGTATACAACCCCAGAGCAAATTGATTTACTGATTTGCGATTAGAAATTGTATATTTAAAGGCAAAAAGTTGAGTTTCACTTCAAGTTATTTACAATTAATCGTTTTTGTGAAACTGACAATAATTTGATTTTTCGTTAGATATCTTAAGAATAATATAACTGATGTACTGTTTTTTTTTAAATTGGTCTCTTGCTATTGTATTATTATTTGTTTGATTTTTGTGATCATATAAAAGGCTGAGATCCAGTCTTCTGGGGCAATATAATGAAGTTTGCCATGATTATGTATTTTTTATAAAGTTAATTAACTTTCTTTTCATCTAGTTTATTTAAATACAAGTGATCAGTTTCGATAGAAGTGCATTCTAGTCGTTGCTTCTCGCTATGACGTAATCTGAACCTTAAGTCATAGTAAGAAAGTATCACATTGAGAAGCAACAGCTATAGTACTGTACTCTTTAGCTGTGAGAGCGAGAGAGAGGTCGGAGACGACAAAGTGAAACCAAACGATAGAACTGCCGAGTTCCTACATTATATACTTTGTGTCGCCGCGCGGACTGCCTTATATACTTGTAATATATTGTGTGTAAATAAAAATCTGTTATTATTATGTTCAATCAGAATGTTACCCTATTGTATGTAAAACGATTTTGTTGCAGCAACATTCTATGCAGTGAATGTTACAGCAACTCGTTGCTATGTTCGCGCAGTACATGCGAGTGTATAGTGTGACGTTCGCGCGGCCGCACGTGCACATACTCTACGCTTACCAAGTCGCCACTAAGATAATATACAAGTTGTAATATAACTCCGCTATGATCAAATGACGAATAAACGACTGCCCGGCGCAGACTGTATCTAGATAGGAAGTGCGGTTATTTAAAATTATATATATTATACATCTAGGTGTAAAAAAACAAATGTATCGATCGATAATGCACGAATTATATACGTAGGTATGTCATATGTCTCGCGAGTGTCGGCTAGTACTTACGCGACATATCGATCGACTAATTTAATTTGTAATTTCGCTCGTCCGGGGTCAAACGTAACTTAAGTAGCTCTAAGTTGGGCCCACGAGGCCAAGCGTGCAATCTGCTTCGCAATATTGAACTCTACTGCATTTGTGATAAGACTTGATTCCCGTTGCAGTATTCGCGACCATGACCCCGCGCGAACGACGACTGCAGTGTTTAACGAACATTGAATTAAATAAAAAAAAAAAACACGAAATTTTATAACAAAAAAAACCTCTTTATACGTTAACTTAGATAGTTATTATTAATTTTAGCTTTTAATAGGTGTTCAATATTTTTCAATATGTTTTTTCGATCACGAGCAGCATTTAGGCGGACGGCGTGTTGTCGTATTCCAAGTGTCAGTGTCCGATATGTCATGTAAATATTATATTTAATAGTTAGATATGATATGGACAATACCTAACAAGTGAAAAAATATGGTTTTATTGAAAAATACATTCAATGAAATTAATTGTGCATGCTAGCGATGTGGCGAAGTAGCGAAGCTTGCTGGTCGCGTCTTCGCCGCTCGCGTAGTCACTTTTATTTTTGTTTTCACCCCTTCTCCGTCCCCTACAGCTTGAGTTAGCATGTAGTTAGTATTTGTGCAGCTTATAGGTTACGCAGCAACACTATCTTTGCATTTACCATACAGATACATGATGTCGTTATGAACGCTGCCCGTGATGGGCCCACGTGGTAGGTTACTCTGTCAGAAAGGCTCCAGTGTCCCACTAGTAGGAGTATTATAGCCTGATTATGCTTATATGAAGTCGTGAGTGACTAAAATGACAAGTATCAAAGCAAGCCATTGTTTGTTTGCACTTAGGCACAAGTTGTAATAATAATCAGTATCGTATCAGTATAGTAAATGGTATAAGAACATTTTTATTCAGAACATTTTTTGGCACAAAATGTGACAGATAAGGTCACATTTAATTAGCTAGAGAAACTACAGTCGCAACGGGTATCGATTTCTAAATATCCTAAACAAAAAAATTGAATTATTGAAGTGTCTGTTTGTAATTTTTCAGGATTACTCTGAATGCATATGAAAGTATAAACGATACTTATAACATATAAAGAATTTATTTTTGTGTGTCTTATCTGTTTGTTCGGCTAATCTCCGTAACGGCTGGACCGGTTTTGACGGAACTTTTACTGGCAGAAAGCTGTCTTAGGGTCCTTTATTTAAGAAAAAGGATTGGAGTTCCGTGCAAAGAAATTTAACACTTGAAACTGTTAACGAAATCTGATTCAAATAGGAAAGTAATATTTTTATAATAAGTTTACACGAATGAAAGCGGCTACAGCAGCTAGTAGAATATAAAAAAGAATATTGGATATTGTAATTGTAAGTATTGGTAACCGTAGTTCCTTTTTTGACATTTACCCAAAAACATACAAATCGTTTTTGTTTTCTGGTGTTTCGTGTCGAGAAAACAATAGGGTATCAATTTGATAACCTTGGTTTGGTTTCCCTAGCTAAATAAATTTGAACCTGTAGATGACTTCTATTGTGTTGTTCTAGAGCCATTATTGTTCCATAGCGCAAAAGAGATATAGTCGTCTCGACTAGCTCCATCTCTGTCGCACAGAAACAATCGCTCCAATAATGATTGAGTATTTATGTAGTAGTCATGATAAAGCTTGACTGCCTTGTTAGTCTACTCTTACAGCTGAGCATGAGGTTTCGGGTTCGACTCCCAGATTGGAGAAAGTCTTTCAGAGTTTTTCGGACCATGATTTCTCAGTTCTAAACTTCAGACAGTCATATTGTGTCAGATTTGCGGTTCTGCGAGTCGAAGTTCACGTGAAATCTTTTCTTGCTCTTTTGTTGTACTGGTAACAGCACTATGTACTTACAGATTTCGATTCAAAGATAACTAATTTAAGGAGAGATTTTATAGCTGTAAAAAAAGTATAAAAATAGTACATAGAACCTAACCTGGCCGTATTTGTTTAACCACTTTAGGGTAAAACGTTAAAACTATATTTGCCGAATGCAACGAGCAAGAATAATTATAAATAAGAATAAGATAGGAAGATGAAAAATATATTCTTGCATAACCTCACGTAAGTAGTCTCTGCAATTGCGGAGTAAATGTAAGTTTTCCTTCCGATGAAAAACACGGGTTCGGTTCCCAACTTTTGCAGTAAAAATTATAACAAGTAGAGAGCTAATACATCTCGACAAAACCAGTTATCGTTGATAGATACATTCAGGGTACATATGTTCTGGTGATACATTACACAGTGATTAGTTGATAGATACCTACAATAAATTAATCTATAGTCTTCATATTAGATCGGCATATGTTTTCACAGCGTTTCATAGATTTTTTCAAGAAGCGTTTACAAGTGAAATTTACTTTCTTTCAAAGACGAGTTAGTTACCCACAAACGACTCGTTGACATAAATAAACCAGAAATTATCTGCGAACCTCAAAATAAAGATTATCTAGGTACACACATCAAGCTCAATAGTTCGAGTATATATTTTCTGTACAATGAGATCCGAATAGACTGGTTTTGTATAGCTTGAATGGTTGTCGTGCGTACCTACCTTTAGATGTCTGTTCGTTTACACCTCCGTGGTCTGCCCTCTGAGGTTTTCACTCAGTTCTCTATGGTAGGATAATAAATAAATGAACAGAATTCAGCTCAGTGCTGTCAGAACCTGGCCTGTCAAACTTTGCACTGAAAGTAACCAAATCTTAAAATCAAAACACAAAGGGAAACCTACCTATCACATAAGTCACAAAAAAGCAACAATTTTGTACCTAAAGCTGCATAAAAAATCAAAAAGATGCATTCCAATGGCCCCTCGCATACTGAACGCTAATATCCAGACCATTTCGGATCAGGGTGACGGCATTGTCAGCCCAAGGAAGACCCCATCGTTCTTAGACGTCACCATAGACGGCATCAAGAGTAATACGAGTAAGAATTTGATACTAGGAACCTTCGCAGGCTGGGTTTCAGGTATATCCGTCGTCAGGGTAGGTAGAATCGCCGCTTTTGGCCTCGGAGGGGGGGTCATTCTTCTCCACTTCGCAACAGAATTTGGGTACATCAACGTCAACTGGGAGAAGGTTAAAGAAGCTGCTTCAGAAAGCCAGGAGTGGATGGACAAGTTGCTCCGGTTCGTAAGGAGTAACAGCTGCTTTTCAGTCGGATTTCTTGGCGGATTCTTCTTTGGCGTGGCTTCTACTTAATGTTAGGTAAAAGTAATCGAATCATGACCTAAAATTGTAATCTTTTAATACCTATTATAAATATTTGCTACTACATTTAAGTACATTCTGGTTTGTTTGCTAGGCAGAATCCCTGATCAAATTCTTGCAAGCAAGTGCAAAATAGAGCAAAGTGAAACCATAGCCTGTTTAAGTAGATATAATAGAGGGTGCTGTGGAGGTACCCTAGACAAGAAAGATCACAAACGACGCTAAAATCGGAACACTAGTACCTAACTCACTCCTGAACTCATTTCCCAGCTGTGGACCTAACACTGGGCCAACCATCTGCGGATTTACTTCAATCGAATAGGCAGTCATTGTTATACTAACCTACATCGGGCTAAGAGTAAAATACGGTGCATCCACCTGTACCTGCTTTGTTTTAAAGCCATTTTGATACAGACTTCTTAACCGTAAATCATTTATCCAACCCCTTTGGGTCGCACAGGGTTTCACAAATTAAAGTCACTCAACTTCAAATATTGGTATAAGTAGGTGTGTAGCATAGGTACTGGAACTTAGCTGCATCCGGTTAGATTGGAAGCCGACCCCAAAATTGTTACAATATTTACTTACTATAGAGAGGTGAAGCAACAGGTGGCTAGCCTTCCGAAGGTTTATTGTAGGTATCTGCTGTCAACAAGTAGGTGCCTTCGTACTCAAACGTAACGATTCAACTCAGAAACATGATTAAATGATAGGCACGCGCTCAGCAGTACATTCAGACGGTTGGTGATGCATGCTTATCCAAGCTGCTATAGCGGGGATGACTGAAGATCGCAAGGTTTCGCGGTTCGAGCTCTACTGCTGGACTTTTGACGAGGACTGGTGAAACTACCCGCTCCAATCATTGATGCAGTTCTATGTGACACCGTTCCACTCGTACCTGTTCGTGCCACCTTTTAATAATGCGTAAGTATTTATAAATAACCTTGAAACTGAGATAAATAATCGAAAAATCAAATACTGATGATAAACAAACCTGCTGAAAACGATTAAAGTTGATGTTTCGGCAGGCGTAATGCAAAACTGGTTGACTGCTGGGCTGGCCGCGTTGCGGGTTCGATTCCCGCACAGAATTGCTAAGGTCTATGACAATCGGGGCAATTGATATTGATAAACGCAACTAAAGTTCTTTCCGAGAATTACATTGTAAGGAGATAGCTTTCTTAAAAAAAAATTACCTTAACGCGACGGGCCCAAAGGGGTCGGACGGGGTTGGAGAGGTCCATGCTGAAGTAAAAAAAATCTTGTAGATTCCAAGCAAAGCGGATACAGAGATAAGAATAAGAGTAGTAGATACCTAGAGAAGACACAACCATAACATGACCTATGTAATCTCCGAAGAGTTAGGCAAGGGCGAGCCTATTGCCATCAACCGGGCACATATACATCCAGACTCCAAGCTGATGAAGCACTTCGGGGTAGCCCCGAAATGCTTCATCAGCCCTAGAACCCCTCATGTTCAGCAGTAGAGCTTGCGAACACTAAACTAAAGTGACACTAGACGACTACATTCAGAATCGCCGTCTATTATCCGGCAATTTTAACATGCCTAAATTAGCTAGGGATCCGCTCAGATCACAGGGGCTACGCGTCCTACGACAGTCTAAACTACAAGGCATAAGAGCTGTTATAGGCAGAGAAAACCGGTAAACCAACCAGAAAATGTGTGCGCTACGGTTAACTTAGGCTGTGTCCTCAGTAGGAAAACTGTTAGCAACCGACTGAGTGAGCCGCAAAATTGTGGAGAACTGATTTTGAGTTAGCTGCAAACTCCGATCAATTTTCGTGCGTCGCAAGCAAACTGTTATGAGTTAGCCGCTTATTTAGGTCGACCGACTGAATTTTCACTTTACTATTGCTGTACGAAGGGACTGGTTGTGTTGCTCACGATGGATATTTTTGAAGTAATTGGTATCTTAGAGAACCGAACACGTCGATAGCTTATTTCCAACTGTCCGCAAGAACAGTTTGCGCCAAACGGACCCACCTACGCCCGGCGAACAACCATATCGCCGCCGCCGACTGGAACCGGTTTTGCTGTGAGTCGGCCACTAACTGAGACAGTCGGCGCACGTACGCTGCAAACTGCGTAAAGTGAGCGCAAAACTAGCTAACTGTGGACACTCCAATTCAAATATATGGAAGGGCGTAGGTACTAAACCGATACGCCGCAAACTCAGTCGGCTGCTAACAGTTTGCCTACTGGGGACACAGCCTTTGTGTTTCCCAATAAGGACGAACGTCACGCCACAGAGTTAACCCTCCACAGTGACAAAATTTCTAAGTTTTGCACATTGTCATAATGCATCTATTATTACGAGTGTATGATGCTGTGTCACTGACTCTGGCAGGGCCACCATCACGGATTTTAATTTTGAAAACACAAAAAAATTGTCGCTAATTAGTCGAAATTTGTCGCCAAATATCAGAATTTGTCGGTCACAGGTTCAAAAGATATAAGGGTTTATAGGTGGCCGATCTGGAGAGAGTCTCCCCAGCAGGGCCATATTTATATCTCAAAAACTAGGGCACCTAGCAAAGATCTGTTTTCTCCCATATTTTGTCGCCAATTAGTCGGAATCAGTCGCCAAGCGCACCTAGCAAGGCGGTAGATTTGTTTATAGGTAATGAATACAGCTTCCCTATGATGGGTTGAAATTATAGAATAAGTTTATATTTATTTAATTCGAAACAAACATTCCTCCATAAGACGTCATAGATACTGTCTAGAAACTACATAAAGTATTTTGTACTCGCTTGTACCACTGTATGGGGAAATTGAATTCTTTAATATCTTTTTAATTACACACCGACTAAATCTGTAACTTGGCGACAAATTACGACGAATTGGCGACAAAATATGGGAGAAAACAGATCTTCGCTAGGTGCCCTAGTTTTAAAGATATAAATGTGGCCCTGCTGGGGAGACTCTCTCCAGATCGGCCACCTATAAACCCTTATATCTTTTGAACCTGTGACCGACATATTCTGATATTTGGCGACTGATTCCGACTAATTGGCGACAAAATATGGGAGAAAACAGATCTTTGCTAGGTGCCATAGTTTTTGAGATATAAATGTGGCCCTGCTGGGGAGACTCTCTCCAGATCGGCCACCTATAAACCCTTATATCTTTTGAACCAGTGACCGACAAATTCTGATATTTGGCGACAAATTTCGACTAATTAGCGACAATTTTTTGCGTTTTCAAAATTAAAATCCCTAATGGTGGCTCTGCCAGAGTCAGTGACACTATGATGCTATCTCTCTGTTGGGTAACCAACTCTGATCGCATTTAGTCATCTTATTTTTCTGAGGATAAACTATAATTGCCGAAGCGCATATTTTTGCTGGGTGATCAGTAAGTAGCTACGGAGAATACTGGTAACAAAGTAGATGTAAGTATGCCAAAACGGAAGAAAATACATACGGTATCTTAGCGCAAATAAACTGATTGTGATTTGATTTGATAACTCTGTCAAGAATCTGGACATCATTTTACGTGTTGAACCCGCAGCCTTAATACATAGTTCTGATGTTCATTATCATCATCAGCCTATAATGTTCCCACTGCTGGGACACAGGCCTCCTCTCTATGAGAGAGTAATCCACCACGCGGGCCTAGTGCGGGTTGCACTGAACAAGGGAAAAGATGTGGATAGTCCGAAAATAAAAATTAGGTACAAGATTGAAACTGACACCCTACTAACATACCCAGGTCACGCATAAATTGCACCTCGTATGATAGATTCACGCGCGCATCATCATCATCTGCCCAGCCTTGTCGGGGTCGGCTTCCAGTCTAACCGGATGCAGCTGAATACCAGTATTTTACATATAGATTCACGCTGATGCGATCGGCTTTTTAATACCAAACACGCACTTAACTATGATGATACGTAAGTCTTTACTTTAAATATAGTACTGAAGTAAACAAGTAATTACTTTTTACTAAATATCTCCATTGAGGTCCACGGCCAGGCTACGCTTTGTAACAAAATGTACTCGTAGGTTGGGTCGTCCCCTGCGAGCAACGGCTAGCTACGCATGGATGCAGGGCTGGTAAACAAATGAATGGCGCAGCTAACGTAGCAAACCTTTCTGTGCATATCCTGCATATAAATATAGTGGGTACTTTTTGGTAGTTGACTTTGGGACCTACTGGTTGGTATGCCGTTACAAGAAGCCACCAACCCAGCAGTAGGTACAAGCATCGGTGTATTTTGTTACTATTCTTTAAGGGCCTTGTTACGTAGCCCACTAAAAAAGTGAGCATCGTTGAAACAGCATAAGCATATGCTTTTAGAATGCTTGCTATATTGCAAAAACCAACGTGCACTGAGAGAGTGAGAAGTTTAGTTACCGACATTGAAGGTGCAATTGCGAAAAGCTTTCCTAATTCATACCTACATACAAATTAATCGCATTGCTCCCGTCTGCCATTACAAATCGGCAGTTTGTTGTTCCTAATGCATCTTGCATCTCAGTGCACGTTGCATTTAGTGTGTGTTTAGATTGCATTGCTCCCTAATTCCTTTCCCTAGCATGAGCTCTCTACTTATTTTATTTATTATTATTAGAAGGTAACTTTGTGCAATCGATACCTAGGCACCACAGAGCACATAATCTCCACGCCCGCGTCGGTAGCATCAAGAGATGTGAGTACTAAGTAACCATTCGTGGCGCGATTATGTGTTGGGCGATCGGTCAGAAATCGTACCTAAAGACGTACAGTAGGTTCAGTTCAAAGACTTATCCATAAGACGAAAGTGTATACTAATATAACTTTACAATACAATCAATGAATTAAGTAAGTTTCTTTAATTTAAGGTAAGGTTAAATCATATTGTTGCGATATTACAAATAACTTGATAATTAAGTTCTTGAAACAATTAATACTTTGTAAGCAGATTTATCAATTATTCACAGAAGGGATATTTTTAAATGCACATCTGTATAATTTTTCAGCACACTAGGTAACTCCACTAATTAACTGAATGCATACCAAAAATGAATACTGTGAAAAAAAACCAATTGGTTTAATTAACAGGTCCTACAAAAAAAACTAAAAAATCACACAAAACGAGATGACCTTTTTTGTCGGATTCACACCAAAAATGTGTGTTGTTATAAAACAAAAATACGAATTGTTTATCAAAAATACTAGCTTGCACTCTAAATGCCAGCCAAAACTGGCCATTTCGTTTAAACGTCAACATTTGATGATATGGCCATCCACGTTTGGCCATATCATTAATGGGGCTAGGGAGCAACTCGTCCCACTCGAAACTGGGACCAAGGACCAATTCTACTCTTTCTTTTTCGATAGGGGTTAACTGGTCCCAGAGAATTTGGATGCAAGAGCGAGCGAAGCGTGCTCTAGACTTGGGATACCCCGCCATCCCCTTCGTGTTATGTTACTGTAAACCCTGCAGACAGAAACAGGAGCTACGTCGACTACGCTTTAAAAAACAAAATTTCCTACTATCAAATAAAAAAAGGTTGGATTGGTTTCAGTGTAGATTCAGTTCAGTAAAATAGTTCTGCAAATACCAATAAACAGTATATTTAATTTGATTTATTTACTGTGCATTATTTGTGTGCAAGTCAGTATTTTTGGTTTAACTTCGAAATATTTTGTCCGAAAAAAGGGAATAAACAGATATCGATTTAATTACATGCCTTCACAAAACACGTGATGTAGGTAACATTGCCGCGCAAACTGTTACCACAAAATCATCACATGATTCTATTTATACTAAAGGTTATTATAAAGAAAGTTGTTTCATACACAAGTGCAAAACCTCTACGGTTAAAATATTTGCTTGCGTCGATGTACCTTACACCCTATCTTAATACACCTACAATATACTAATATATTACTTCTCACGTTACAGTGATGGCTCCTGTGAAGCCGATAACTCCACTAGCGCCACTGGATCCAGAGAGAGCCTTTCCCCCAGACCCCATTCCCCCCAAACCTCCAGAACTATACAAACCTGAAGAAACTGTCGTGTTTGAGAAACCCACCTTTATTACTCCTGCGAAGCCTATACCACATTGTCCAAAAATATCGCCATCATCGATTCCTAACCCTAATCCAAGTGTCATGACCCCAAAACAAGTGGAGGGCGGGCACCCGAACTTCGGAAGTTACCTTTACAATATACCCGGATACTCGGCATTTCAGCCTATAAGTTCAGTGAATTACCAGCCAGCGTTACCCCCGCGCCCGCCGAGCACTCCCCCTCCACCTCCAATACAGACCGAGCCACCAAATCCCGAGTACACCATACCCCTCCCACCATTGCCCAAAGAAAATCTAACACCGCCTATGGTTGAAGAACAAAGTACTGAAATGGAACCACCCAAAGAGATCTTAAGACCACAGACTGACTTTGAAGAACATTTCACTCCTGAAATTATAACAGCCACATCAGTACCTGAGTCTAAAACACAAAGTGCTGAATCAAAGATGAGCATCACATCGTTAGCACAAGGTTCCGGAGCCACGGTCACTATACCGGCGCAAATTACAAATAAAGAGTTCAAGAAGAAACCAGAAAGGTTCAGTTTAAAAACCAGTATACCTATAAGTAAAATTGATATGAAATGTGTCAGCAATCCACCCGATACTGCCTTCCAAAATTCTTTAGTAAAGAAAACTTACAGCAAGGACTCGCCGAGAGTTGAAATTCAGAGTAACATTATTATAAAAAGCGCAACGATAGAACCGGACGTTAAAGAGGGAAAGCCAACTGAGCTATCAAATAAAAATATTTGTACTTTAATTAATGCAGCTGACGCTATCAACAAAACGGACAATCCGTTTCGTGAACCCGAACCAAAAACTGACTCACCAGCAGAAGTGAAAGAAATATTTAACCCAAGCAATATTGAAGCTAGCAAGCACGCGACGTTCAAACCACCGGAACTATCATTTACTGATACTAAAAATCAAATAGTTTACATACAAAGTAAAAAGAAGAACTCAAAGATGATGTTTACGATACAGCAAAATCCAAAAGTGTTATTACAAAGAGCTAGTTTCGAGCCCAAAAACCTGCAAGCTCCTACACGACCACTAAACCAAAATAAGAAATGCAAGGAAGATTTAATGAATGAAAGCACTTCGTCGAAAGTGGTGGCATTGAAAAGATTGCACCAAGAAAATAGTGACGAAAATGATTTTGAGAATTTGATCACTGAGAATCAAATATATGGTAACAAGATAGTTGTGAAGGAGAAGTCTCAAGGCACGTCGCAGGAACAAGATTTGAAGAACAAACAGGTGACTGAAAAAGTCACGACAGCTGAGACTAACAACGTTGTTTTACAACCTTGCAACAATTTCGTATACTTAAGCAACGTCCAGATTCCCGCTAATTTCATGATGATTAAAAATAATTCTAAAGTGTCACAAACTCCAGAATCTTTTAAAGCCAAAATAGCGCCAATAGTAAGTAGCCGAGTAGCACCAGAAATAATTACTGGACCAGGTCCAGTACCAATTACAGAAAGTAATGCAGAAATAAAAACCTCAATAGTGAACACAGCAGTGAGTAACGAAAGTCATGTTTTGAAATCTAACAACAGTGTTATGCAAACTCTACCAAACATTACTAAGCTTGACAAAGTGATACAAGCTAACCCAATTATAACTCAGCCCGAGATAGTTATTCAAGCTAACCCAATTATAACTCAGCCCGAGATAGTTATTCAAGCTAACCCAATAATAACTAAGCCTGACATAGTGATTAAAGCTAAGCCTTCAGTTATTGTAAGTCCAAAGATCGTTTACCAAGTGCCAATTACCTCGATGAACCGCGTGGAACCTGACAAACAAAAACCGATAAAAAAACGAGAGTATGTACAATTTGCTCCTCCACTACTTCAAAAAATTGCCCCTAAAAAGGAAGTCTCCAAAAAAGTAGAAGAACCGAAAACAAACGAAAAATTGTACATAGCATGCCCTTATCAAATGGACGCAAAATTACAGCCTACAATAGTAATAACTAATATACTACATCCTAAAACTCCTAATACACCGCCAATTAATAAAATTGATGAGGTTGAGGTTAGTTCTGTAGATAATTATGAGAAAAGACAACGTTTGAGGCGACTTAAGCACTTGTCAAATCGTGAAACTAAAGACGTTAAACCTGATGCTAAGAAGGTGGAAAAGACTGAAATTCCTAATATTATAATTACACCTGATAATATAGATAATGAGATATATAAAGAATTTGCAAATAGTAAAGTAGGCACAGATGAAGGCAGCAGTGGAAGTGAGACTGATGATTACGGAGAGGATGAACTAAGAATGTACGAAGATATTATCGAAGACTATGGCGCTAAAGCTGACAAGGACAAAAGGAAGGTTGATTTCATGGCTAGTCTTAGATTGGCGACACTAGAAGCTTATAAAGGTACGTTATCATAAATCACTATCGTCATTAATTCACCACATTCGTCGTCATTAGTTCAATAGATTATTTTATAGACGTTAACCTTATGTTTGGGTCGGTCTAATTAGCACAGCAGCCCCCAAAATAAATGTACATTTAAGTTTTTCCGCTCGGCTTATAACGAATCAGCTCGATCCGTACTTTTGTGTGTAGCAAATCTCACTTAAATCCTTTAAAACTTTACAGAAATAGATCTTGACCTTCAAGACAGGGTGTTAAGAAACGACTCGGTAGCATCCGCATACGCAGCAGTGGGTCGTCTGGACGTACTGCGCAATGTTCCGTCCGAAACAGCCGAAGACAAGCAAGAAGAGGAAGAGAAGACACCAGAGAGTGAGGATATCCAACGAGAGACCAGAACTGCAACGCAGAGGAAGAAACTGTTCCTATCAAAGTTGAAGCTAACGCAAGTCACGCAGAAATATAAAGAAGGTAGGACAAAATTTCCGATTATTCAACTTTGTGAATTCAGTATCATTATCGTTTAAATATAAAACTCCACTAATCGTAGCAACCACCCACATTGGGTCGGTGTGAGAGAGCACACTCTCTCTCACTGAGAGGAGGCCTATGTCCCTGCATTCGCAGGCTGATTACTAGACTTATTAGTATTTATTACCGATTTGGTTCAAACTTTGTGTCCCGCTCAATGATACGAACTCGTTATTGTCACAAGTCAGTAGTCTACTATTAAGGGTAACGCAAGAGTAACTTTCTATTTTCATATCGGATTCTTCATTTCAATTTCAGAATACGACAAAGTATGGCAAGAAATAATATTAAAAGAAAGAAAACGTCGCAACAACAACCCGGATGCAGAGGACAACAGCAAAGCATCGCGCCTAGGGTTTGACACTAACTGCCAGCTCAGACTCCTTACCGAAATCAAGAATAGCGTCAATGAAAATAACAACCTTATCAAAAAGAGATTAGATTCATCTTCCACCGGAGACGCGAATGATGAGAGCATTAAAGTACTAGCAGAGAAGAACTTCTCTGAGTTAAACCGTCTATCTAAAATGGCTGACAATAGTGTGAAACTGTTCAAGACTCCAAGCACAAGAAAAAGAGACCTAACCCCTGGTTTTGACAGCGAGAACATTAAAAAACCAAGCATAAAAATACAGCTGCCGTACCAAGATTACCCTAAGATTAACATACCAAGTATACCGAAGATAATTTCATTGAAAACGACGCAGGAGTGTGCGACGGCGACGTCGACGCAAGCGACATCTATGGACGAGCCGCAGAACTCGGCGGCAGGGGTGACGGAGATGTTCGAAGAGTCATCACTAACTGAGAAGACGAGGGACATGAGCTGTCAAGTGGATGTACCGTCGTGGCCGGATGTAGAAGCTATGGCGAGGAGTTATAAGGATTATGATGCAGGTAATCAATCTATTCAATACTATAACTTCAATCCTGAAAAAAAAACGTCCTGAAGTTTTTTTTTGTAGTTAGCTAATTAGTTAAGCCAAAAGGCACTCGTTCTCCCCGTCATTGCTATCATTATTTTATTCCGGACCATACTTAGTAACCTTCTAGTTACGGTTCGAACGGTAAAAGATCCAACTTTTTCACCTTTTTTAAATAATTTCAATTTTTCAAGTTTATAACTTTACTCAAAAATGCATGTAATGTGGTCATTATTTTGACAACCTTGTTTGAGCAAAGTCGACCTTGCCGTTCTGTTTCAAGGAGCGGCCGGCAAAGTTTTGCTGGCCGCTCTAACAGGCCGGCAATGTTTTGCCGGCCGCTATTTTGACGTTTCAACGTTTTAAAAAATTAAATCCAAAAAGATTTTATTTAGAACACAGCTGTTTGTATCTATAGAGATAGGTACAAAAAGATTTTATTCCATATTAGGCTGTATAGTTCTAACTACCATTGCTAAAAAAAAACAAAGAAGTAACAAAAGCGCGGTTCAGCGAAAATATTAATTAATATATTTTTTATTTAAATTACTTGCTGGTTTTATTTAGATTACTTACTACAGGTACTTACTACAGGTACTTGCATTTTTGAGTAAAGCACTATACAAACCTTGGCCCACAATGACTGCTTCGCTAGTCACGCTATGATTGCCTCGAGCTAGCCTAGCTACGCTCTAGGCCTTTCAGCTAGGCCATCATTGCAGACCTTGCTGTCCTCGCTGTAAAGGCCTCGACCTACGGTCTCGGCCTTTATCTCAGCTCGTCCATCAAGTGCTGCACGCTGACCGCGTTGTGTCGGCCTGGAGCTGCGCTACGCTGCGCTGTCGGCCATAATCAGCGCAACCAGCAAAGTAGTCATTATAGACCGCGGCAGTAATGTACTATTACTTTAAATACCTCCATGACCCGTTTTGCACAATGTTTCGAGTGCGTTACATACAGTTTTACCGTAAAACGTGACTTTTCAGCATAAAAAATAGTAGTGGTTAACAGCTTCGTGAAGGGGCCGTTGACACCTTGTATAAATTACTTATGCTATTACTACTTGATCGTCACATGAAGTGTTTTACTAGAATGAAAAGTGTAACGAACAATTCCTTACTTACTGTAACGATGTTTATTCCAGCTCGCCGAAAAGAGATAGCCGACCTTCACAAGCGCAATACCACCCTTAAAATAGAAGGCGCACACATCACTTGTTCAGCCTCGCGCGACTCGGACCATGCGCGTGCGCTTCTAGCTGAACGACAGAACCTTTCTTCCGAAGAATACAACCTCCGTCTGTCTCTGCAGAGGATACAACAAGCCATCGAAGTTATTAAGAACTACTAGCCATGGATGAGAGGCCGGTTCATTGAACCCAAGCAAAGTTCTAGCAGATATGATTTGCGAAAGCGGTCGAAGCTCGAGAAATTGAAATAGTTTTTGTATACAAGGTGCTAGGACAAGTTTCGAGGTAACGTCACGGAAATTAAAAGTTATGCAAGCCTACCGACTTAAATTGTATGAATATTCAAATCACAACTGTCATACTTTGTCAGTTGTTGAACACGTCAAACTGACGTTATGTCGATTTGCTTATCAATTAATTTTCGTGAATGTAGAATCTGTTAACTGACGTCAGTCAACCTGTATTATTAACTGTAATTTGCAAAATGAACCGGCCTCTATGACTAAGAATAATTTTACTCCTCTAAGACTAATTTTACCCGATATTACTTACTAAAAAACTTGAGAGGTGTCCAGGGACACCCGTATGGAACGAAGTTCCTTTTAACTGGATTGCTTTCTATGCGAGAGAGAGAGAGAGAGAGAGAGACAGACAGAGAAACACGCACACGCCGCACGGCTTACAACTATAGCAATTGTCCTTGTCCCTATCTCTGTACCTGTCCCTATCATTGTCCTTGTCCTTGTACGCCGCACGGCTTACAACTATAGCAAAAAGTGTCGTTACAACTTTTTTGGTCTTAATTTTTTCCGTCTTTCGTAACGCGCGATAAGGAACTTCGTTCCAATAGCCTCAATAAACACCTAAATATTATTGTACTGCTGGAAAGTCAGCGCGAAGGTTAATGTTGAGAGTGACATAGGCTACATCCGTACTAGGTATATTATAGGTGATAATAGTCCGCATCACAATTAAATAGCGCATTAGTATTAACAATATCCATTGCAACATTTGGACAGATTGTTTGGAAATTAGGTACAGATATATGTGTTAACGAATACAGGAATATCGCAAACAATGGATCTTGTTAAATATTTTTGTAAAAAAATTAAGGGGTTGCGATTATTTTAATGATTGGGACGGCGATTTCATAGACTTTACTTATTTGAAAGAAATTATTAGTATTTTAGATTAATTTTCTGTTTGGCATCATTGCCATAAACAAAAATAGAATGGAATTCATAATATTAAACTCTTTTAACAGATCGTTTTTTCTATGTATTATATTGGATAGACGCCCAGACACACTGCCCGTCTGCTTGCAAATACGAGTGTGAAACTCATTCAATTGGGGTCATTTGCCGCGTATTATTATACACCGGGCACACTGAGAATTATTCACAGATAAATAATGGCAACAACACAATTACTCTCACTAACAATTAGTTTTATACTGCGCTTTCTTTAGTAAATTATTTAAAGTAAGAAATAATAATAAAGGGCGATAATCGCCTGTTTAACATTGTAAATAATTTAGTATATAGTTGCAATTGACGGAGACAGTTATTTTGTTATGTTTTGTTTGAGTACTTGATAACTTATCACTAAGTGGCCTAGCCAGTTTGTGGGCCGTAAAGTGAAATACTAAATTAATTCGATGAAAGCTAATGATGATGCCTAAAGAAAAATCACAGCGCTATACATTTTATCAAACTCAGATGTCAGATGTTTTATATCAGTGAGAAAATTACAATATTTCACATGACAACACATGTTTCGGCCTACAGGTGATTTATACCTAATCTAAAGATGATGAGAACTGTAAGATAATTGTAAATAATTTAATTAAATATATATAAACATAGAATAATTTTGCACTGTAAACCTAAAATGGGACGTCCCACGATAAAGGGTTTTAAAAATAATAAAGTCTGTCTCCGTTTTTTATTTATCCAAAAATTAAAAACATGTGGTCTAACCATTAAATTGTACCAAAAATTGTAGTAAAATGTTTTTGTCAATTTACCTGTAAAATAGAAATAACTAGTCAGCAATTTTTAAGTAATATTTATAGTAAACGCTAAGACTCATTGAAATAACGCAATAATTACATACTAACTGTTTTTTAACGCCTTTTTTATTAACATGTTTTCTGCAGACGGGGTGCTTGGTATATTTTGCGTGATTATGCTAATATTGTAGTGGCACTACAAAAAGTACTACAGCGCCATCTATGACACAACTCAAGAACTAACATAAATATCCTAAATCGTGCAAGTAATGCTATTTACGACTTAAGAATATCTCGTCGGCTTATTGCAAGAACTCATTAAGTGACATAAACAAAACTTTGAGAAATCAATTAATTACTTTTGATTTCATTGGATGTCCTATAAAATCTTATCTTTTATATGTTTATAAAAAAAATAAACACCACTAGAGAGTTAAATATATTTATTAATAAAATCAAACACAAGCAGTTAAAAATATTGAGAGATATTTTTTTAAAAGCTTAAAAACCAAGTTAGTGACTTCTTATCATTGAAAGTTTGCACTAAGTGTGAATTAAACATTTCTTAAATAAGGCTAAGTAATAACACTATACTAGTTTCTCAAAGGAACCAACTGGTATTAATCAGTCCTAAAAGTTAACGAAACAGTCTTCTTTATATTCATAACAAATTCTTAAAACGTCAACAATCTAGAACTCAAAAAAACCACTTCGGCCCATAAATCAGTAAAAATAGAAGCAACCATGGCACTTAACTCAATAAATGAAATAGATAGATCTAAAAGATCTAAGAAATAATTTGAGGTTGAATAGATCTCTTGGGCCTGATGGAGAAAGAGTACCTACAGTGGCTAAAAGTTAAAAGTTTTAGGTTTGAAAAAAAGAAGCCTTCAATATCGATATGACTATATGTCAGACAATAAAGAACTGCATTTGTCAAATGGGAGCAACTGAAACAGCCACCCAAACTATAAATCTGCGTAAGCGAAAACCGTAGTTTGCCACGCTGACGACTCGCTGGTGCTGGCACAAGGGAGGCCGAACGAGACAGCGGCCGAACTTATGACACGCGGGGTTGCGATAGTCGTGGAGAGAATCCGGCAACTGGGTCTCGAGGTGGCATTGCGCAAGTCCGAGGCCATGTGCTTTCATGGGCCTTGGAATGCGCCACCGTCGGGATCCATACTGACGGTAGGAGGGCGGTAGTTTGGCCCCCAAACTGGAATGGACCGGGGCTGCGTCCAAGCGGCTCTTGCCCAACCTGGGGTTCCAAACACCTCCTGCCGGAGGCTCTACGCGGCGGTCGTGCGGTCCATAGCCCTTTACGGGGCCCCGGTGTGGGCGCGTTCTTTGAGGCGGCGAGCCGCCCACTACCTGAACTTGCCCCAGAAGGGGGTAGGCGTAACGCTAGTCTAGAGGTACCGCACGATCTCCGGCGAGGCGGCGAGCCTCTTGGCCGGATTGCCGCCATGGGATCTGGAGGCGATAGTCCTCGCGTGCCTGCACAAATTACTACGCCGGGGGTAAACTTCGCTGCCGCGGCAAATTGCCGCTCAGTGGACAGACCCCCGGCGGGATCTCATGGTGACATGGAGAGAGCGACGCCACAATAGTGGCGATAAGTCCCCTCTTTCAGGAGTGGCTGGAGAGGCGCCACGGCGCCCTCATCTTCCGCCTGACGCAGGTCCTCGCCGGACGCGGTTGTTTCGGGAGGGTCCTACACCAAATCGGGTGGAAGGAAACGGCTGTGTGTCACCACTGCGAGGACCGGCCGGAGGACACGGTGGAGCACACCGTGGAGCTCTGCTCCGCCTAGTCTGCTCACCGCCGTGGCCTCGTAGTGGCCGAACTTATGACGCGCGGGGTTGCGATAGTTCCTCGTATGTCGTGGCCTCGTAGTGGCGATTGGCGGCGGTGACCTCTCGCGTCTGGCCTTGGTTCAATCCATGGCCCGGAGCAAGAGGGAATGGGAAGCCGTCGCCTCCTTCTGCGAAGCTGTCATGCTAGCGAAGGAGGTGGCGGAACGTGAGAGGGAGAGAACCTCAAGTCTCAGCCGCCGCGGGAGACGCCCCGGACGTCATCGGGGGGAAACCAGTGGCCCCCGGCCACAGTAAGCGCGGGCCTGTGGACGGTGAGTAATGAGCTAGCTCACCGTCCGTCTTATGACGACAGGCCGTGTCGACGGCGCGTTCGTGTTCCACGCGCGCCTCAAGGAGATGTTAGCAAACCGGAAGGGGTCCAAGAGGGCCGATGCCTGGCAGGGCTGCGAGACTGTTCGAAACAGATACCGTGGCCCTGGAACACAAAGGGCTAAGAAGGAACATGGATGGGTTTTAGTCAGTACAAGTCTGACACTGCGCCGGTTATGCATTAAAAACAGCTTGCAACAAAAAGTTTCCTATGACCAAAGCGAAGACAAAAGATTTTTCAAAAAAGTGCTGAGAAAAAAAAAATACCCCCGGAGCTGCATCACTGGTACCAAAACCTAACAGACAAGGAAGGTCGAGATATTTTACTAGAAGAAGTTTATTCGGAAGAAGTTGAGTAGTTTAAAATAACTCGTAAATTAAGTACCATGTTTACTTTTATTTTAACTCATTTATGTGCCGAAGTGATTTTTTGGAGTTCTAGATTGTTTTCTTTTTAAGAATTTGTTATGAAGATAAAGAAGGCTGTTTTGTTAACTTTTAAGACTGATAAATACCAATTGGCTCCTTTGAGAAACTAGTCTAGCGTTAGTACTTAGTCTAATTTAAGAAATGTATAATTCACACTTAATGTAAACTTTCAAAGACATGAAGACAATACTGGTTTTTAAGCTTTTAAAAAATATTCCTCAATTTTTTAACTACTTATTATGTTTGATTTTATTAATAAATATAGTTAACTCTCTAGTGATGTTTCTTTTTTTTTATAAACATATATTATTTTATAGGACATCCAATGAAATCAAAATAATTAACTGATTTCTCAGTTTTGTTCATGTCACTTAATAAATTCTTGCAATCAGCCGACGACAAATTCATTAAAAGTCAAAAAGAGTGAAACCGGAGTCTATCAAAAGTAGTTAACTGCATTTAATTTGTACAAAAATAAATAGATTGTTTAAACCTCGAAAAACAAATAATCGCCAAGATACAATAATTAGTTTTAACCGAACAAAAACTGCAAACAATGACCGTCACTCGTTATAACAGAAGTCGTTAAAATTGCATAATGTTTTATTTGTCATAAATCATAGATTTAAAGAAGTAATTATGTGCACTTAATGAATTTTGACCAAATGCTGTTCAAAAGCGATGTGCGTAACGCGTATCTTAAAAAGTTATTAAGTTACTTTAATGATATTTATATTACAAAAAAGTGCCGTTTTGTTTTTTTTTTATTTACTAAAAACTATTATTGTACTTTATCGAATTTTTATGAACCAGATAGTCCGAAATGGTAATTATCGACTTTACGTCTAGGTCATAACGGCCAAATTTGAAAAGCTAGAAATAAATGAGTTTTTGCCCTTTAAAGAGCTAATCGAGACGAGTTTAACTGTTATAATAACTGTACTTAGTGATTTTTTGCCATTAGTGAGTTCTTGCAATAAGCCGACGATCTATTTATTCTAACTATAAAAACCCGACAACATCTGTCGAGCAGTAACCCACCAGACAACACCTGTCTGGTCCGACGATCCACACTTTTCTAAGGAGTATTGAGGAACTTTACATCTTGTTCTTCATACCCCTAAAATATGATGGCAAACTGATGTATCTATTATTTTGTATGGCTCTTTTAGCGCATGTTCCAGTCTATGACCGATTCTAACGCCGCCGCGCCGCCATTTATTTTCCAATTATTTCCATAGACAATATCTCTAGCCGTAACTGTCAATGTCATTCAACCGCAAGAACTATTCGGCAATGTATAATTATTTCCTATCACTGAAAAGGAACTTATTAGTGGCTGTAACTTTTGCCACCTCTCAAAGTATACTGGGCACACTGTAGCTATTGAAGAAGGGAAACGCGAATTTTAGTACTACTCATGTTTTAGTCACTGTATTATAAAATAACCATTAATATATACAGGGTGTATCGGAATGGGTATATACATACTTAAAGGTGTACCACAGACGATCAAACTAAACAGGTTTCTCCATGGGACAAACATCATAATAGCGAAAAAAATATCAGCTGCCCCATACATTTGGGTAGAATGGTATTGCAATTTTGTATGAGGCAGCAGAGAATTTTTTCGCTGAAAAAAAAAAAAAAAAACATGTTTAATGATGAGAAACATGTTCAGTTTGATGGTCTGTAGCACACCCTTAAGTATGTATATACCCTTTCCGTTACACAGTGTATTTTAAATACATTTATTCCATTCATCTAGTACATACTTACACTGATTGGAACTACACTGATCAATTTGTCGATCATTTAATAAATATATATGAATATACTAATAATTATACCTACCGTTGTACACTGAGGAGCTCGTGGCGAAATAATAACAGCCGCACGGGTCGATCTTTAAGGTTAAACCGTGCTTGCAGAGGTTGGTCCGTGGATGGGTGACCATAATTACATACAGTTTCCTCCGTGCCTCGGAAAGCACGTTAAGCCGTTGGTCCCGGCTGTTATTTGTAGATGTTTGACAGTCGTTACGAGTAGTCAGAAGCTAAAAGTCTGACATCCAGTCTTACCAAGGGGTATAGGTATTACCCAGTTACTGGGTTGTGGAGGTCAGATAGGTAGTCGCTTCATGTAAAATACTGGTACTCGGCTGCATCCGGTTAGACTGGAAGCCGACCCCAAGATAGTTTGGGAAAAATGCTAGTCAGTTGATGATGAACTGTTGTACTCTATGGTTACTTTCCACCAATCAAATCGCTTGTAATGCGTCTATTTTGTTATATTTACTGTAAAATACATTTCGCGGAAACTAATACTAGTAACGAAACAATAAAAAACTCAACATTTTAAATCTTGTTTTATTACAACTTTCAAATAATGATGCTGATTAAAGCATGATAAAAATGTTACTAATAGTTAAACCTATTAAAAATGTGGTTAGGAATGTAATCAACTATTATTATTAATTAACTAATTGTAACTAACTAACGTGACTTTCACATTGTTGAAATATTATCATTAAGAAAATATGTTTAAATCTCTACTTGTCCTCCTTTATATTTTTGTTGAAATCTTGGTCAGTGGGGCGTCTTATTGGAGAATTTTCTTCAGACTCATTGTTTACAGTACTTAATAAAAAAGTAGCATCATACCGAATCATACTTCTAACCTAAATTATATTAGCTGCCGATGTCTTCAACTGGGGTCCTCAAAACAGCAGAGAGCTGTTCCCGCCATGATCAGCACAATGCCCAAAATCGACCCTGGAAAGCAAAGCATACATATTTAGACTACTACGACCACACTTTAGACTAGTTGTCCCGCGCAACTTCATCTGCGTCACATGTTCCCCGTTTCCGCAACATTTTTCATTGCTGCTCCGCTCTTATTGGTCGTAGCGTGATGATATATAGCCTGTAGCCTTCCTCGATAAATGGGCTATCTAACACTGAAAGAATTTCAAATCGGACCAGTAGTTCTTGAGATCAGCGCGTTCAAGCAAACAAACAAACTCTTCAGCTTTATTATTGGTAATAATAATAGATACAAGAGGTCAAGACAATGTAAGAGATTGAGTTTTTACCAAGAATAAATGAAATCTCGCCTAGTGTTAGTACCGGGCAGTACTTACACACTTCCTACATTAAAACATTGTTAGATTTTCAACGCTCAACTCAAAGCTGAGAGTTCCAATTCCTTAAATTGCCTTGGCCTTAGGGTAGTGCTAGGGGAACTTTCATAGACAGCCACAGGAATGGAAGAAAGAAGAATGGGCAGCGATTTGAGTGGCTTATGTCCAGCAGCGGACTGATGAAAGCTGATGATGATGTGATGTCTTCAAATATCACTATTAAACTTTAGAAACTCTAATTACTATCCAACAAGGTCTTAAACATTTTTATGTTTTTGCATTAGTTGCAAAAAGGAACTATCGGATACAAGCAAAAAAAGTTATTTTGTTTTTATATTTTATCACATAACAAGCCTGTAATCCTTGAAGGGTTAGCAGAGGAGTTTCTAATAGTACACCAAAATATGACCAGTTATGTCTAAGTCCTACGTAACAGAGGCGGTCTCGGTTGGTGCCAATGGTTCACAAATGCAGGCTACGTGACTCATCATCATCATAATTTCAGCCCAAAAGACGGCCACTGCTGGACATAGGCCTCCCCCAAGTGTCGGCGCATTGACATTTTGGGGGGTTTTGCAATAATCGCCACGCTTGGCAGGCGGGTTGGCGATCGCAGTACGGTTGTTACAAAAGCACAGAGAACGCAGCTGCCCATTCTCTGGAAAGTCCCTTAGTCGCCTCTTACGACACCTACGGGAAGATATGGGATGGTGCTATTCTTTACGTCCGACACCATACAGTACGTGACTGCTACTGCGAAATTCGTGACGGAAAAACCGAATAACACTTTGCCCCATCCAGGAATCCAACCCAGACCTCATGATCAGCAGTTGCGCTTGTGACTAGACCAACGAGGCAGTCGGGAAGGGGGGGGGGGGTCCGCAGCATGTCTTTATGGCAGGAGAATGATTATGGTGACCTTTGGAACCAGCTATACGTACTTTTATCCAACGGCTCTTCAGCTCCGATGCTCGCTCCAGTGACCGCGGTGAACACGAAGGCCAAGCTGTTGGCGACAGGCACGGCCACCGACAGCGGAGCGCGTTGTACGGCGGCGAGGTAGCTCAGTGACCCTGCCTGGTTGACCAGCCACGGTAGCACGTACTGCAACATGTTACACTGATGGTTACAACATGCATGCAACATGATACACCGAAACGGTCAAACTATCATAGCGATTCCACGACGAAAATTGTGGTCACTCCTTGACTACCCACCAAGTGAATGCATTTTTATGGAATTGGATTAGACGCGAGCCCTTAGCGGTTAAATTAATGTTTGTTTTAGTGGTCTTAGGGAGACCAATGGTGGAGCTCGTGGCTAAATAATAACAGGTCGAACCTCGGGTTAAACTGCACTTGCTTAGCTAATGTTGGTCCGTAGATGGTTGACCAACCATGAGTTTCCTCCGTGCCTCGGTAAGTACGTTAAGCCATTGGTCTCAGCTGTCATTTGCAGATCTTTGGCAGTCGTTAAATGTATGTTAATGGCCCGAAATTCTGACATCCAGTCTTACCAAGGGGTATACTTATTACCCAGTACTAACTGAGTCGTGGAAGTGAGATAGGCAGTCATCCTCATCATCAGCCTATAATGTTCCCACTGCTGGGACACAGGCCTCCTATCAATGAGAGGGAGTGGGCTGTAATCCATCTCGCGGGCCCAGTTCGTCGATTTTTTTTAGTTCTAGGACATTTCCTCACGATGTTTTCCTTCACCGTTTTGAGAGCAGCGGTGATTAAATAAATTACACAAAGTTATTCGCCTGCCTGGGTTCGAACCTACGGCTTACTGCTCGTAAGTCGGGGCTGCCACCACTGCGCCACCGCTGCTCTAGATAGGCAGTCACTCCATGTAAAATAATGGTAATCAGGTGCATCCGGTTATACTGGAACCGACCCTCATGTTTAGGAAAATGCTAGCCTAAAATAAGGGAGACCAACCGTAACTTAAAAAGCGATAAAACAACTGCATACCTTCCAATTCCCGAGGAGGAAGGTGACTTCAGCCCAGACCTGTCCGAGAACGGTGGTGGCGGAGACGTCCCGCAGTCCCTTTGTACCCTGGCGGATGAAGGGGTTGGTGCATCCCCATAGCACACCGGTCAACACCAAAAGACCTGGGGACATGAAGATAGAAATGGTTATTTTTGTACCATATCACAATGTCGAGTGGTAGAGAACTGGTAGCATCAGTATTTGTTTTTTCGGAAATCTTTTGTTATGCTCACCTTTGCTATGAGGAACTCTTGGGCGTTCATGTTTCTTCACCCAGTGGCTTAAGCCATGTACCTATTGTTGGTCAATGAGTACCTACTTATTATTATAGCTGGTTTTTGTGAAAGTGCATCGCAGTATATTTTCAAATATCTTAGGTCAGACAGACACAAAATCAGAATAATATTCTGATATTGCTATCTCCTTTGCATGTTGCTATACTAAACAGTAAGGGTAACAAAACATTGATTGACGGCTTTCGAGGGTTTGTAGTTGTACGTACAAAAAGAGCACAAAGTATGGGGCGCCACACGCATCCTTTCACATCGACCGTGCCCCAAACGACGTCGATCAATGTGTCTTGACCCTTCATGTAAAATATATGACAAAATGTAGCTCTCTTTCTGGGATATTGGATTATTATCGAGGGTACTCATGCTAACAAAATAGGCCAGGAGGAATAATAGAAAAGTCAATTATGTCGTACAAAATATTCAATTATATTTATTGCAAATGTTTTTACAATACAATTATGCTCTTTTATAAAATATTTATCTTTTTCTACACTTCATTCAATCTTAAAATGAAGTAGCAACCGCATCAAAACAATTTTACAATTATTTAATCTGTACTTAGATACTCTATCTAATATTAAATAACAAAATTTTTGGTCTTTTTCAAAATAGAGATCATATTTTTACCAAACAGTTCATCTATAATAATAGGTATCATTAATAATTATTTTTAAACAAGTAAAAACTTTTCTAATTTTATCCAATCTTGACTATTTTGCTTAATGCATGCTTCTTAGTAGAAATTAAAAATTATCTATACGTAAAAGTATTTGTAAAAACTCGTTAAAAGTTACGCAATAAATTCATGACTGTAAATTCCTATCAAACATATAATATATAAGTACATACTTAAATAAAAAGAAATAATTACTAGAACAAATACAATATTTCTTATGTAACATGCATTATACATAATGATGTACATAATGTTTATAATTACAAAAAGCTTTATTTAATGTCAAAAAGTTTAAATTAAAATTATTTTTTTTTCAAGAGTTTCAATAATCTTTACATTAAAAATCTTTTTTTCAAAACAGCCTTGTGGTACTTTTTGCTTAAATAAAAATGTCTTTATTCTAGAATAATTTCGAATTTAAATCTTACACATTTATTACTTTCCCAAAAGGCCACAGTTCTGTGTCCCATGATATAAACAATAAATAATTTATGTCTGGACTTTGAAAGAAGTTTGTTTAGATGTCGTCAGCGGAGTAAAATCTCTTCTTAAATAATTAAACATACACAAGAAATTTCGATTCATTTCATTGAGTCCAATTTGGTTGCTTTAACATTTTTCAACAAAGAATCACTCTAGAATTAATATATTATATTCATATTATTATAATGGCATCAAAGTAAACATACAGTAATAAGAATTATTAGATCACACACTTTATTATTTCAAACCCTCTATTTTTTTTTGGATCATCCTGCTTTGTCTTTCTGCTGGGCAAAGGCCTCCCCCCCATAGCCTTCCACTCTTCTCTCTGTGCGATTTTCTCTAGCCAATCCCTCACAAACACCTCTAAGTCGTCTATCAATACTATAAGTAAAAAAACATTACAAAAAGGGACAACATAATATAAAATGCTTTCAAAAACTAACTTTTACATGATTTGCCATATTATAAGTTGTAAGATTACTAAGAAAAAAAAAAGGTGTACTACAAAAATCAGCACCATAAATTTAACAATCCCAATATAATAAAGCAGTAACACACTTGCAGTATTGTAGCAGAAAAACATAATTATTCTTTTTGAGTAGATCAGCAAATATTGCTAGAAAAAGTGTAAGACAGAATCTTTAATGCCGGGCATTGTGAAAAGTAAAACACACAAAGTGGGCCGTCATATCTGTCAGTTGGCCGGGCAAAATGGTGATCTTTTCTTTGCATGCAAGTGAATTAAGACTTCTACTTTCACCAGTATACATATAAAGGATACATAATCTTCAAGGTAAATCAAGTGTGTGCTGACATAGTACAGTGCTATTAAAAAGCATATTTCATCAACCCACTAATCCATACTAATATTATAAATGCGAAAGTCACTCTGTTTGTAACCTTTTCACAACTAATCGGCTGATTGGATCTTAATGAAATTTGGCAAGAAGATAGATTTCAACCTGGGAAAGGACATAGGCTATATATCATCACGCTACGACCAATAGGAGCGGAGCAGCAATGAAAAATGTTGCGGTATCGGGGAAAATGTGACGCAGACGAAGTTGCGCGGGACAGCTAGTGCTATATAAAATGCTTTCCGAGGCACAGAGTAACCTTGGTATGTGATAGATGGTGCACAGTGGCCTGTGAAATATGCTTTTTAATAGCCCATGTATTCCAGCCTTCAGAATTTGGCGATGAAATATTAAATAGATTACACTAATCTCCGAGTGGCACACCGAGTCTCATAGCATTTACTTCACTGAATTTACATTGGTTCTTCTCATTGTCCACCCACTCCACAAATTCTTTAGCGATGGCAACTGATGCTTCCATGGCCATGACACAGTCATTCTCAGCCCGATGAGCTTCAATAGCGGGACGTCCAACAACACGCTCATAAGCATCTTTCAGTTTGTATGAACTAGTAGGCTTTTTGGTTTGTTCTTGATAGAACAATCTTCGTCTCACTCTATTTATAGTTTTACTAGGCTTTGAAACAAGTTTCTTTTGTACGGGTGTGCTTTCATTCTGCTGTTTCATTGATAGTTGAAACTTCAAATCATCGTTTTCCATAAAATCTTTCAGCAATTCTTCTGTTATATACTCTGCATAATGTACAGTGGCACCATTGCATATTTGTTTCTTTGAACTTGTTACTTCTTCTACAACACATTTTTGGTTTTTCTGTTTTTGGTCACTAAATGACTCATCAGCCTTTACACCATTTGTTATATGATCAACGACAGACACGCCTGCTTTGCTAGCGTTATTATTACTCCTTACTAATTCAAATACATCATGGAATGCATGGAGGCTGTCAGCACACAAGATATCATCTGGTAAACAGACTCCTAGCTTCTCAAAATGATTTTTTAAGATCGGAAAGTCGAAAGAGTGACCGTTGTGTGCGACTAAACACACTGGCTTTTCAAACAGTTGCAGGAAACAGGTTATAGTGTTAAATACATTCATATTGAAAGATGATTGATGCTCCAGTAGGTAGTTGTCCAGCCCTGATACCTCTGTGCTGTCTGGATGAACGAGCCTGCCAGGGTTGAAGCACAGAGTAAGCTTTTCCTGCACTCGCGGTGCCGCGCCCGGCCTTGTGTACAGAATATGCCTCCGTCTCACTACCACCATACTTATTTCAGTAATTCTAGTCTTGTTTAAGTCAAACTTTGGGAGACCGGTCGTCTCTAAGTCTGTGAACACGTACGTAGCTACCTGAGGCATGATTAAAACTGGCGTAATATCATAAATGCTTACCAATTGCTTCCAGCATTATGCAGTCTGGTAAATGCAATTATATCAGTTCTGTTGGTTACGCTTTCTGCCTGAGATTGTTATTGTTCAAACACAGACAAACAGATATAACAAACATCTGTTATGTTTTACCACACCCAAATTCACTCAATTCATTTGTAAAATTGATTTTATTGGAAAAAGAAAGATTGATCGTAAACGAGTTTCGACAAGTATGACAATTTTGACATCAATATGACTCAATGTTGTTTTTGTTTTTTGACGTTTGACTGTCGCGTTATGGTTGCGTTCATTTAAACTTTTATTTCGTTCGTCGTGAGTGCGTTCATTGGTAGTTTGGCACAGTGATATTTCACTTGGACAGTTCAAATCGTTTTATTCAGTAATTTTGTCGGAAAAGCAACCGTGAAATATCCATGTATCTTTTGCTTGAAAAATCTGGGGACACGGCGGTCCCAGTAACTTCGTTCTTGATAAAGCTAGAAGCCTGAATTTGATGCCTAAGAATATTTTAATTGGGTGTATTCCTGAATTTCATTCAATTTGAACATGATTGTGGTTTAGGAACTATTGCGAGACGAAATTCTTAAATTTTGTCACTGGCTCACTCACCGATCATCATAATTTTAAGGTACTTGTAGCAGTCATATAATCTTCAAGTTTTGAACACGATTAGTACACTCTTTTGCAAAAAAAACGGGCACCTAAGGAAATTTACGTTCGAAAATCGATTTGAGTTAATTAAATGAAATTTAATTGTTTGACGTACTCTGTATACTTATAATCGTGTAATTTAATAGGCGTGAAGTGAATTTTGGCAATGTTTTTAATAAAAATCGATGAATTCATTAAAACCGATGTACACGGTCAAACAATAAGAAGTTGTCGGCAATAACGACAAAAAGATTTTTTAACTTTTTTAAATTAAATAACGTTACAGATAGGTTAAAGATACAGATGGGATTGAAAACCTAATAACGAGTGTGACCTCCTCTTGCCAAAATCACAGCTTGAATCCTTCTGCTTGCACGCAGGCAGGCTTTCCACGATATTTTTAATAACGTTTTGAGGAATACGTTCCCGCTCTTCTGCAATGACTCTTTTTAGCTCCTTGATGTTTTGTGGAGCAGGTTGCACTGATCTTACCCGTCTCTTTAGAACATCCCAGACTGCTCAATTGGATTGAGGTCAGGACTTCGAGCTGGCCAATCTAAACGACGGATCCCAACCTCTTGCATGTACGCTTCTACGTCGCCAGAACGGTTTGGGCGTGCATTGTCGTTCATTAAAATGGAATCTTCCCCAAATGCAGTCAATGCGGGTAGTGCATATGGAATTAGGAGTTCCATTATGTACCGGTGTGCATTTAATGTTCCATTTTCTAAGAAAACTGACTCCGTACGCTGCGTCGAATTAATTGCTGCCCAAAACATAACGGAGCTTCCGCCGTAATGAGTGATTTCTTCGAAATACACTTCCGCATAGCGTTCCCGTGATCTTCGCAGCAATCGCCGGCGTCGGTCCTCTCCGCACAAGGAGATTCTAGCTTCATCAGAAAACAATACTTTATACAAGCTAACTTCTACTCCTCTTACTTCTTCAAGGCTCTTCTTCAGGTCCACACTTGACGCTTTACGATACCGCAACGCCTGACTCACCAAAAAGCGGTCATCTCTTGGTTCTGTGCATCGTTTCTTCCCGAACCGGGTCTTCTTGTGACCGAAGCGGTCTCTAGATAACGTTGCCAAGTACTCTGGACAGTGGAACGACTCACATGTAGCCGCTGAGACACGTAAGTTTGCGAACAACCTTCTTCAAGTAGGGCTATAATTTTACCGGCCCTTATCGCTTTATAACTCATATAAAAAAGTGGTATTTAAAGTAAAAAGAAACATTAAATTGTTTAATTTGCAGAAAATTTCCAAAGAGTTTAAAAATTTTACTAATCAGTAAAAATATCGTTTCAGCAATTCGCGCTATTTGTAAAGCAATTTTACTATAATCTACAATTCTTAATCAATATTTTTCTTTCGTAAATTTCAAAATTTAAATTTGGAACTTAAAGAATCATGCCAGGATGCTTCAAATGACATGCCAATACCTACATTGTCAAATTTAGTAAAACCGGCTTCTTGTTCTTCTTCATTGCAATAGATAAAAAAATCTCAAGTGCCCGTTTTTTTGCAAAAGAGTTTAAATAGCCTACAAAACGAGGAAAAATTGCAACATACAGTAACTTCAGTCCAGTTTTCTAGAAATTAAAACTGCATAGTACTGTGACTGATCGACTTGACCTCCTAGGCTTGGACTTGACGTCCTGTCTCAAATTCTATTCACAATCATAAAGTTTTTAGTGAAACCGATGATATAACTGATGAAGAAGCTAAAAGCAATACAAGTGGTGATTATACAAGGTGTTGTTTTGCATCCTCGTCAAAATTCAGGAGGTTGTCACACAAGACATAAATAATCAATTAAAATTACGGTACCTAGTTAATTACTAATAAACGCAGATTTTTTTGGTTGTATAAGTTTGTCAGTATTTCAGAATAACCCCCTTAACGTGGTTTAGGGAATAAGAAATGATCGAATAAACGTTTGAGATTGTTTGTATTTGTGGAGGCGCGGTTATAAGGCGAGAATCAGACGGCCCTAGTTTAAAACACGGGTTTTTCATACTTACCGATTTCCGTAAATTAGATTAAAAACCAAAATTACCTACCAATTTTATTATTGATTCGGGACGAGAATCATTAGCATAGTTACCTCCTTAAATTTGACGAGGTTGCAAAACAACACGTTGTATTTTCGATATGCTCCATACGCCTATCGGTAAAGGCGTCTACCGTTCTCATTCTATTCAAACTTATAGCGTTCATTACCAACATAAAGCAGAACGCTACCAAATTATACCTCTTTCCGTTTGGATAGATATGATAATTATGAACATTTTAATAATAGGTCTTTACCTATGAAATTGCCGTATTGCAGTACAGACTTTTTCAAACAAAAAAAAGTTTTGATTGGCTATGAGTTCTAAATTCAAATTAATTTTGTTTTAAAAATATGACATTCTATTTACAAAATCAGTCTTTTGTTTATTGATTAGCGTTGTATTTTCATTACATTTCAACATTTTTCCTCTTAATGGATACTTTGAAATTTCGTGTAATTATGGAATATGAGTTCCGTCGTGGCACCAACGCGGCACAAACGACCCGTAACATCAACGACGTTTACGGAGAGAACTGTACAAACGCACAACCCGTTATTGGTTTGCTCGGTTCCGTTCTGGGAATTTTGACTTGAAAAATGAACCTCGTGGTCGTCCGGAAACTTTGGTCAACAATGATGAATTAAAGGTGATTGTTGAAGCTGATGAAACTCAATCTACAGCTGAGCTGGCAGCAGCTTTTGATGTTAGCATTAAAACAATATTGGTCCATTTGCGACAGATTGGCAAGATAAAAAAGTTTGATAGATGGGTGCCCCACGAACTTAACGATCGCCAGCGCAACGTACGCGTCGAGACTTGCCTTGCGCTGCTTAACAGGCACAGAAATGAAGGAATTTTGAACCGAATTGTTACGTGCGACGAAAAATGGATTCTTTTTGACAATCGAAAGCGCTCAGCAAGTTGGTTAGATCCTGGTTCGGTACCAAAGCAATGTGCAAAACGAAAAATGACCCCTAGAAAGGTGATGGTCACAGTTTGGTGGTCTAGTGCTGGTGTGATTCATCATAGCTTTTTACAAAATAGCGAGAGCATTACTGCAGATGTGTACATTGAAGAACTGACCACAATGATGGCGAAACTCGCACGTCTGCAACCAGCTTTGGTCAATCGGTCGTCTCCACTGCTACTACACGACAACGCGCGGCCCCATACTGCACAAAAGACCGTCTCTAAGCTGCATGAGTTGGGTTTGGAAGCTCTCCCTCATCCGCCATACTCACCAGATCTTGCGCCTTCCGACTATTACTTTTTCCAAAATTTGGACAACTTTTTAGCGGGAAAAAAATTCAATTCCCGAGAGGCAGTACAAAACGCCTTTGAAGAGTTTGTTGTCTCCCGTCCAGCTGATTTTTTCAAGAAGGGCATCCATAAACTGCCACAGCGTTGGCAAAGATGCATTGATTGCAGGGGTGATTACTTTGAATAAAAGAAATAAATAAGTTCGAAAAAAAAAATACTTTAACTTTTTTCAAACAAAACGGCAATTTCATAGGTAAAGACCTAATATAATAATTTTAACAGTAAATACAATGAAAAATTCAAAGAAGTCGTTATTCTTTGAACGCCATTGTCGATTTTGTCTTGGGGAGCACTTGGAATGAGAGGTTTAGAGTAATTTAACGTTTTTGGATCATCGTTAACATTTTGAAATATTTGTTAATGCGAAAGCTTGATGCCGGAAATGTGTGCGACGACAATCTAACGAAATTTATCAATATCGGTTTAAATGACAACAAGCTAAATAAAAGAAAATAGTTTATCAGCATCGTATTAATGTGATGATCATATTAATGCATAGCATTGCATGTGCTGGTATGACGATGATTCTAATTTAATATAAAATTAAATGTTTGGAGCGTTTGTTTGCAAAAGTTAGTATGGTTTCGCATTCTAGTAAGGTTGAATGGTAATAAAAAGTTTCAGTTCGGATTGCAACAATTACTTATTTATTACAAATACAGTAGATATATTAAAGAAAGAAGAACTGCAAAAGTACAATAACGTAATTAATAATAACTCCAATAAAACTGATTACGAGCGTAGCGTCTACATAGAACAGGCCACACGCGCTCATCTTACTGAACGAGCGATTTGCATGTAGAACGTTCATGCAAAGATGTTTTGCACTCTCTGTAAGAAAACATATACAGTACATTAGAGGAGTGGGCATAGAATTTAAGAAAGGGGAGAAAGGTGAATTAGAGGATAAAACGCATGTGACTAAAATAGTGAAGGATATAAAAGTAGATGGCTGGAGAGGAAGAAGAAGGCCAAAGAAAAGATGGATGGATTGTGTGAAAGGGAGTAAATGATGCCGTGTCGTCTGACAAGGGAAAATGGAAGCAAAAAACGTGTTGTGTCGACCCCAAGTAGAATGAGATAAGTTCAGGAACATGATGATGACAGTGTAGCAAAGATATTTGGCGGTCCAATGAGTTTTACAGAGAGCATTGTTGGTACACAATTCTACAATATGTTGAAACATAAGATGGCGACTTTTAGTTTTCGCGCAGATATTTGTAATCTTCTCAAGAGCATTTGATGTCGTAATGACTGTATATTCTTACGCCGATAGTTGCTGTTCTTCATAAGCTGTACACACGCCGTTTTAGCTTCCTCAAAACTTATATAAAATCTCTCACAGTTAATACTTTGCATTATTACAACAAATATATTCCTTATCATGAATGCCGTGTTTAGAAGTCCAGAGATCAAAACCTGGAAAGCAGAATTCTTCATGTACATACTAGTATTCAGCTACATTCGGTTAGACTGGAAGCCGAAGCCAATATAGTTGGAAAAAATGACTAGGCGGATGATGAGAGTCTAACTGATGAAAAAATTGTCCAAAACTTACCTTGTTTTGTTGTTCCGATAGTCTATTCATTCCATTCAAAGTCAAGTCTAACATTGCTAATGTGCTCAAAAATGCTTGAACTGTTTGAAATAATACCTGTAAATGCAAAAAAACCTCGTCTTTTTAAAATAAGGCTTATATTAAAAGACTCAGTTAAACCATCAGTCATCCCCTAACCCTTGTTTCATTCGGCACAACACGGTTGTCAACAGTCACTTTATCATTCACTTCGTGTTCTATCACATCACCCGCATTTATAACATCAGTATCACTTACCATTATCATTCTCATAATTCTGCCCTCATCCCAATTTATTTGAGGGTTGTTTCAGCTTTGTCTTCTTCTTTCATACTTCTCTATTGGTCGTCATCTCAGGCGTCATCCCCATTCTAGCTATATTATTATCATTTTCCACACAATCCATTCATTGTTTCTTCGGTCTTCCTTTACTCTTATAGCCATTCACATCATACACAAAACTTTTCTCGCTTATTTCCTCTTCACTTCGTACAACATGTCCATAGTTACCATGACTGATGACACTGGTATGTTCTCGTACAATTCTTTGCTTACCCTAATTAATAAAATGACAACCGATTATGAGTATCACTTACCAATGTTTGGAAAATTGATTTATACAGATTGTAAGCTTTTAAAATATTTTTATATATCTCAAGCAGTTTGAGACATTGTCTATCATTTTCCTGCTTGTCATTAATCTTTAGAACTTCACTAATCCACTCATCGAGATATTTTCTTAGCAATATTATAAATCGGATGGCAACCACTAAATGGATGTCGAATGTGATTTGCAAGAGATCACAAAGCACGTGTGGGATTAACTCGATGAAATTAGGAACATCGTCAGATGTAATATAATACAAAAAACATCCAAAACAATCATATATGATTGTAGTAACTAGTAAGATCCAGTTCCAAACGACGAAACTCTGGATATTCTTCCTAAAATCGATGCTCTCATGGATAGTTTGGATCTTTAGAATAAACGAGACATTTTTGTGCTTATGCAAGATGCCCAGAATGAACAACATTGTGAAACCGATGAAGTAACTGGTGAAAAAGATACCAGCGGAGAACACGGCGAATCGATGTCCTAATTGATTTACATCTAAATCTTTATAGTCAAAGTTACAAAATCGATGCACATACAAAGAATTTGTGAGCAACAAAACGCAGGACGACAGCAAATAATATCTCTTTCCGTTTGGATAAATATGATTATCTTGAACACGATATTTTGAACAAAAAAATATTTTCAATGCAAAATTTAAAGCATACACAATTCTTTGAACTTCTGTATCGAGTCTGTTAATTGGTAGCACTTCAAATGTAGGTTTTGGAAGAATTTTTCTTTTCTGGAAAATCATCTTCAAGTGGCAGTTGGTCGATGATTATGACTTAAAATGTCGGATGTACGAGTAGTTTATAGAAATATCATTTAAAGTTTGTTAAAGTAGCTAACAGCATTGACTATTAGAATATTGATGTACTACTGATCGTATCAAGGCCTAAGGAAGGCTCATATTTTACATTTGTCATTGCGTCGAATTTTAATACTGAATAATGGACGAATGGACTTATTATAATTAATTTAAGGCTGAAAGCACCCATTCGCCTTGAGCAAGCAATATAAATTTTAAAACCAACCACAAATGGTGTTGTTAGCTGACGATACTTCTTAAACATTTAGGACTAGTTGTCCGGCGCAACTTCGTCTGCGTCACATTTTACCCGTTTTCGCTACATTTTTCATTGCTGCTCCGCTCCTATTAGTCGCCTATAACCTTCCTCGATAAATGGGCTATCTAACACTGAAAGAATTTTTCACATGCAAAGTTTACATCGACTTAAGAGTATATAGAAAAACCCGACTACAACTGTCGGGCAGTTGCCCGCCAGACACAACACCTGTCTGGTAGGAGGATCCTCCCTTTACTTCGGGGATGAGGAACTTTACACTCTGTTCCTCATACCCCTAAACTGGTGACCCCGAAATGGACGTCAGCGTAGCCTTCGAGCAACGTGACGTCATCATCATCAACATCACTTCCTCAAGCCTTCGAGTAGCGAGTCTCACAGCCAGCCAGCTTCAAATGGGTATTCCTGACCACCAGCATGCAGCGGAAGCGCATTCCTGGCCAGCACCCTCAGCCTCTCTTCAAGCGACCATGGCACAGCACACTGCACTTTCGGCCGGTCGAGAGCTTCTACCTCCCGGTCGACACCTCTCTAGCTGTCTGCCACATCGCGGCGCTGCACCACGTCCGACGCACTGGAGCAAAAAACGCAGCGCCGGCCCCGACTCACTGGGGTTCGCCTCACCACCGCAGACTGTTCCGACTCACAGTGAACAATGCGGCAAAGAGCTTAAAAATGGCATGGCAAAATACTTCAAGACTCATTCGACTATCGACCTCCGGTCTCCGGGGGGGAGTGATGTAGCGACCAACAAAAAGCAACTTACTACAAAAAGTACTACAGCGCCATCTATGACACGACGGAAGAACTAACATCAATTTCCTACATCTCACATGCAAAGTTTACATCGACTTAAGAGTATATAGAAAAACCCGACTACAACTGTCGGGCAGTTGCCCGCCAGACATAACACCTCTCTGGTCGGAGGATCCTCCCTTTTCAATGAAGTATCGAGGAACGTTACACCCTGTTCCTCATTACCCCTAAAGACTTTTCCATCGCACGGCGACATAATCATATAATAATAATCTACTATTTTAAATAGTCTACCTATTTGAGAAGTGATAGCGGTCCAAAATAGATTTTGTGTGTAGATTCTATTGTCGTTTGTGTTGGAAAAGAAAGGCTGTTGAATAAATTAGAAATTATTTGTTGTGTGGATCTGGCTCACATTTTCTTTTGTCGCTTCTATAATTGCCCTTCTACACTATCTACACAGATCGGAATAAACGGAGTTATTCAGGTGATCCGTGTTAAGAAAAGTTATTGAAGCCGCACCGGTTATTTAATTCGCTGACAGGTACAATAAAATAGCCGTTCTAATACAAACATTGTCTCATGACTGGGACGTCAAACAGTGGAAGAATATTGTTAGTGTGCATATTACTCATCCCCCTTAGCCATTAGCGTGATAATAAAATGTCTATGTCATCATCATCACCACCAGACCACCAGTCTAACCGGATGAAGCTGAATACCAGTATTTTACATGAAGTTAACATTCATATGAGTATTTTACATGGAGTGATGAATGTTGCGATGTCTCGCGCCAGAATGCAATCTCTCTTCTAATTTTTACCGAAATCCAACGGAACAAGCGGGAGAGTGATTGAACAACTTAGATTTCTGCAACTTCAAAGAAGAAGTCAAAATTCGTATAATATCTTCGTTGATTGCGATCGGGTTTGGCCGGTAACATATACACGAAACAGGCAATTAGCGCCAAATAAATTGTTTTTGGCGTTTGCAAAAGTATAGTATATACATTGGTATTACTCATCACAACATAGGTAAGAAGCATAGATTTTAAACCCCCAACAACGACACTACCTACCTATACTATAGTAGGTACACCAGTGACTACCCCCTTTTTATTTTTATTCCATAATGTCCATTCAAAGGTTGTCTGGGAGATATCGATATCAGCGATAACTTAGACCGCCGTTGTACCCATAAGATTAGCAGTTTTGTAAGCCCGTTATTTTTCTTTTTTGGTGTACAATAAAGTTTTATTCTATTCTATTCTATTCTACTAAAATTGATGACTCCTACTGTTTTAACGTTTTGAGCTACTACTTAAATGATAGATTTTTTAGTGTTCCGTAGCCGAATAGCAAAAAACGGAACCCTTCTAGTTTCGTCATGTCTGTCTGTCTGTCCGTCCGTATGTCACAGCCACTTTTTTCCGAAACTATAAGAACTATACTGTTGAAACTTGGTAAATAGATGTATTCTGTGAACCGCATTAAGATTTTCACACAAAAATTAAAAAAAAAAACAATAAATTTTGGGGTTCCCCATACATAGAACTGAAAACCAAATTTTTTTAGTTTGTGCTAGAGCCACTTCCAAAGTGGTAAAATGTGTCCCCACCCCCTCTAATTTCTAAAGTAAGAGGAGGACAATTCTGAAAATATTTAGAATTGTAGATCGTACAAAAAACTATCAACTAAAATTGGTTTTTATAAGATATGATGTTTAGTTTTTGAGATATGGGACTTTTTCATCAAACTGCAGAAGTAACTTTGTTTTTTTATTAAAATGCTATGAAAAACCAATTTAGTTTTGCGGTTGAGTGGAAGTTTACTAACTAATACTACTAACTAATGAATGACAGTTCAAAATATTGTTTGGTGCTATGGAACCCCGTATGCGAGTAAGACTCGCACTTTGCCGGTTTTTTGATGAATAGTTTCATTTCACAAAAACAGTAGCTTAGCTTGCATGAATGCAAGATGGTGTTTTAATCATTCTAGAAAAAAACTGGATCGCACAAGTAGAAATTGACACATTATGTCACCCTAGAAGATATTGCTGTCAATGGCGGTCCTCTCGAGGTTGTCCGAGAATATGCCTCGGGCAAACTCTGCAGTTTGGTAAGAACAACTTTGACAAGGAGGCTAATAGAAGAATTAAGCAGGGCAGGGCAGGGCAGCATTTGGGAAGCTTTTTCTTGGGTCTTTACGTCGCGTATTCCTCAGAGCCTAAAGTCAAAGGTTTTCAACTAGTGTGTTCTGCCTGTTATGACTTAGGGACACTCACGGTATGTTTGGCCCATAAATTCAAGGTATATGCTTGGAGTCTCTCTAAGGGATCGTATATCGGCACGCGTAAGGTGGGACGCCATCAGGCTCGGTGGAGCGACGATCTTCGCAGGATGGCTGGTAGCAACTGGGTGACAGTTGCCGAGAATCGAGTTAAGTGGCGTGCGATTGAAGAAGCCTATGTCCAGTTGTGGACTACTGTAGGCAGGTGGGATGATGATATATATATATATATATGAAGTATTTTTTTTTCTAAAGTTTCCGGGCAACTCTTCGATTTATTCTATCCCTAAGAACCTTATTCTGACCAAACTGGTCCACTGTCCTCTGCGCGTGAGCAGGTACATTACATACGTACTACAAGGAGCACGAGAAATCTGCTTCTATAATTAATTATTTGCCTACTAAATAGGCGGTGGGTCGATATGCCAGCTTCCATACAAAAAAGTTCGAACCCCTTTATACTGATGTCGAATCGGGAACATCGTTATTAAATAAAAATAATTTATTTTCTAGTGATGATGGGTGAGGATGGGACATCCAGTATGAAAAAAAAATTTGGTGACGAATCGGAACAGCGACGAGTCGGCAATAAATCTGTGGTTTCGCATTCTAGTAAGGTTGAATAGTAATAAAAACTTTCGGTTCGGATTGCAACAATTATTTATTTATTACAGACACACTAGAGATTTTAAAGAAAGAAAAACTGCAAGAGTACAATTACGTAATTAATGATAACTCCTATCAAACTGATTACGAGCGTCGCGTCTACATAGAACAGGCCACACGCGCTCATCTTACTGAACAAGCGATTTGCATGTAGTACGTTCATGCAAAGATGTTTTAGGCTCTCTGTAAGAAAAAATATCATGTACAGTGGTGCAAAAATATTTGGCGTTATAATGACTTTGACAGGGTGCATTACGAAAATATAAGGTTCCATTAAAAAACATTGATACATTTTAACATAGCGTTTAGTATGTATATTGGGAATCGCACCCAACAACCACGCAGTCAGCACGCGCAGGCGACACGCGCAAGCGACGTGACCGATCTACGCGTCACCGTCAACATCATCGGCGAGCGAGGGGAGCTGCGGGCGGCGGCGCCGGCCGGCCTGCGGACACTCGGACACCACCGCGACGGACGACCTCTCAAACGCCTTCCTAAATTATTTTATGTTTGTCCGGGACAGTTCCACTATTGTAAATCTAATAGGCAATACACCAAGCCTAAAATATGCAGTCAACTTTTATTTATCTCCCAACGGGTTATTAAACAATGTCTAACTAAACATATATTAGGGTAAAATAAAATCAGTCTAATGTATGTTTTCTTGTTTGGATATCTTTGTTAAGACGTACTGAACGCTGTGTTAAAATTTGTCCATCTATTTTAATGGGACCTTATCCATGGAATCATCATCATTTTGTGCATCTTTAAATTTGAATTTATTCAAAATAAGTAATCATTTCAGACAAAGGTGAAAACTTTTACTGCTTGTAATCTTTTCAAGAGCTTTTGATGCTCTTGTCGTAGGGACTGTTTATTCTTACTTCGATAGTTGCTGTTCTTCATAAGCTGTATACACGCCGTCTTCGCTTCCTCAATAGTTATATAGAATCTCTCACAGTTAATACTTAGCATTATTACAAAAATTATATTCCTTATTATGAATGCCGTGTTCGTAAGTCCAGATTTTAAAACCTGGAAAGCAGAATTCGTTAGTTAATAATAATAATGACGTGTCGTTCATTTCAAATTTTCTGATGACAGTGCTACACGACCTAAACCTGCCGTACCGGCTTGGCAATGCAGAATTCAGCGACGTAGTGGGGCCAGAACACTCATCGGCAAACTAATCCGCTGCAGGGAGGGCAATACGCGTCCTAGAGTGATGCGCTTTGTGAGACGGGCGTTCACGGGGACTGATATTAGTCCTAAAGACTATAGTTCCCGTATCATAGAGCGTATCGACTTCCTGAGGCAGAAAGAGTATGCATAGGCAAACCGTATTCGTAGGTATAAGCGGCGGGTGGAACGATACACTCTGAATCGCATATTCCAACGAGATGAAAGGTGGGTTTATAGGACTTGGGAGCGACTGAACCAAGGAGTGGCTGACACGCGCTTACCGGATGATGACGCCATGTGCTCGTTCTGGCGCAGCATCTGGTCGGTGCCTGTTAGCCACACCGAGGGTGAATGGACTCGGGTGGTCGAGTGAGTATGCAATCCAGTTCCAGAAATGGGGGCTATCACTATCAGCCCCCAAGACGTAGCTCGTCGTAGTCCGCCCGTTGCCTAACTGGAAATCTCGAGGGCCGGACGGACTGCACAACTTTTGGATTAAGTGGATCCAGAGGTCGCACGCTCGCTTGGCGGCCCTATTCCAGTCAGCTTTAGAATCAGGGTCGCTGCCCGAGTTCTTAACTGCTGGAATCACCCACCTGCTCTATTAATCCGGTAGTACTGTGGAGCCCCAAAATTATAGACCATTACCTGTCTTCCGACAGTATATAAAGTTCTTACATCCATTTTGAGAGCTAAAATAAGCAAACACATTGATGACAATTCGATCATGTCCGCTTCTCAAAATGGATGTAGGAACGGGTCCCGCGGTACTATGGAGCTGCTTCTCATTGATATGGCCATTAACCAACAGGTTCGCCGTTCCCGAAGGGATCTGTCGACATGTTGGATAGATTATAAGAAGGCCTATGACTCGGTGCCACATACATGGCTCATGAGGGTGCTAGAGTTGTATAAAATAGATGCAACTCTGCGCACCTTCCTGATGTCGTGTATGAGGCAATGGAGGACAGTCCTTCGCTATCCAGGATGTCAGCATATCCAAGGGAACAGCGAACTAAAGCTAAAATAAGGATAGAGCGTGGTATTTTTCAGGGCGATAGTTTGAGCCCACTTTGGTTTTGCTTAGCCTTGAATCCTCTAAGCACGCTGCTGGAGGATTCAGGTCTGGGCTTTCGGTTGAGGAGAGGTGGTCAGGTTATGTCTCACCTTCTTTACATGGATGACCTGAAACTCTTTGCCCCCAACAATTTGCAACTGATGGACCTACTGAAGGTAACAGAAACTTTCAGTAGAGCCATCAGGATGGAATTTGGTGCGAACAAATGTGCGGTCATGCATGTAAAGCGAGCGGGGATTGTGGAATCTGCGGGAACCCAGCTCTCAGATTCCATAAATCTTAGATCCATCTCAGCAACCGAAACTTACAAGTGTTTGGGTATGTCGGAAGCACTGGGTGTCAATGCAGTTGATATGAAGCAATCGTTGAAGGAGCGCTTCTTTGGCCGCGCACGCATCAGACACGCATCTTATCTCCACCTGATAAAACCAGTTCACCGGCTGGTTTTATCAGGCGGAGATAAGATGCGTGTCTTCAATGGTTGGGTCATACCGGTTTTGATGTACTCTTTCGGCGTACTCAAATGGACTCAAACAGAACTAGACGCCCTTCAGAGGAAGGTTTGTACATTGTTGACGGCATATCGAATGCATCACCCACGTTCTTCGGTTATGAGACTGTATATCCCACGGAGTTGTTGAGGTCGAGGCCTTTTAAACGCCAAGACTCTCCACAATCGCGAGATATGCAGTCTCTGGGAATATTTCCTGGAAGCCGACGTGGGGATGCATCGAGATGTGGTCGCGATGGACAAGGCCCTCACCCCGCTAAAGAGAACTGGCGCAAACCTGCAGTGCTTGACACTAATGACCGCAGGGAAGTATTGCAGAGTAAGGAGCTTTACGGACGCTTCTTCAGTGCCCTGCATGGACCTGATGTAGACCATGCAGCGTCCGTGGCCTGGCTACGTTCCGGGGAACTCTTTGGAGAAACCAAAGGTTTTGTTTGTGCAATTATGGAGGAAGTTATGATGACGAATAACTACCGGAAAGGAGAATGCGCAAGTTTCATAGAAAATTACCCCAGCACCGGCGCTAAAGGAACCTATCTCAGATATTTGTACATATTATGTGTATAAAAAATAAATATATGTGATCTCCACAATCAGTGGCTTACTTAAAAAAATGGCCTTGATTTTTTTTTTGTGTAGCAAAACTTAATATACATACATTTTGTATTGTACTGAGACACAGGGTCGGAGCGCCATAAAAGAGTATTATTGCTCTTGCATTCACGGTCGTCCGGACACTAGGAAGTTGCGCCCATGTTATCAGTATTTTGTACTGCCTTGGTTGGGCCCGACACAACGAACAAGAATTTGAGCATCCTGCTGCTTTTATAGACCACGTTTTAATAGCCTTGTAATTATGATTTGATAGATTAAATGCATTCATTATCAAGTCTTGTTATTAGTACCATTTAAATTATAATTATCACGTCTTTATTCCCGAAAGCGAACCCAAAGGGATAAATAAGCACAGGTGTACAGTACACCCACATTTCGCTAGTTATGTTTAAGTCCCATTTAATAGGGCGCAAGGCTATTGCCAAAAACCGGGCACAAAACCAGACTCCGGGCTACTACTTAGAAATTCTTTATACAACAACTAACAATACACATAAAATACAATATATACATTTCTATACTTATTTATCACATTATTTAAATACAAACTTATTTTTTGCTAACCCTAAAGCTGAAAAGGGTTCATTGTACTCATCATTATGAACAACATGAAATATGCAAAATCAAGGCATTTTTTTCTTATGTTAGCCACTGATAGGGATAATCACAAATTTGTATTTATTATACTCATAAAATATACAAAAATCTAGGATAGGTTCCTTTTGCGCCGAAGCTGGGGCAATTTTGCGCATTCGCCTTTATTGTGAAGGATGGCACGATTGACATATGTCGGGCATGTCACCGTCCGGGCAAATCGATCCGTCACATTATCTCCGGGTGTTTTTATTAGAGAATGGGATACGGTTGCAGAAAGAAAATACTTATTTGTAGTGCAACAGAAAAATATAATTTTTCGACTTTTTATTAAAACGGTTGCTAGGACACGATAAGCAGTACAAGATGTAGTTTATATTAAACTTTTAGGTTTGCAACCTCTAACACCGCCCCTTAAACTTATCTTGTTAACATATATCAGTAGCCAAACCTAACTCGTTTACAAAATACTTGTGTTTCTCTACCGACAAAGGTTTAGTCAAGACATCCGCCGTCATTTTGGACGTTGGCAAGTAATTTATTTTTACTGCACCATTGCTGACCGCCTCCCGGACGAAATGATGACGTATGTCTATATGTTTTGACCTACCATGAAACATACTACCTTCAGTCAATTCCAAGGCCGACTGATTATCATTGAAAATAGTTATTTCAATGTTACTACCTAACTACCTATACATTCGTGCAAGAAAGTTTTTATAAACAGTGCTTCTTTACAAGCATCGGAGAGTGACATGTACTCCGCTTCAGTACTCGATAACGCAACGGTACGCTGTTTCCTACTTTCCCAACATGTAATAGAATTCCCAATTTTGAAAACATATCCCGTATAAGAACGTCTATCGATTTCATTAGAAGCCCAGTCTGCATCAGCAAAACCCGTCACAGACAAGCCAGTTTTCTTATAGGTACTGAAGTAATCTATTGTACCTTTTAACACGCGTTTAGCTGCTTTCCAGTGGACATCGCAAAAAACATTTATTAAATTGGCTTAATACGCTTACAGCGTGACATATATCAGGACGCGAACAGACCGCTACATACATAAGACAACCGATCAATTCTCGATACTCCAAACTGTCATCCTTTTTATCAGCTTTGTTTAATTTTTGGCACTGCATTGGAGTTTCAACAGATTTGCAGTCTTGCATATTGTATTTCTCTAATATCTTTTTAATATAGGCACTTTGATCTAGAGTGATCTTGGGATCTTTACGCAGACTGCGAAATTTCCTCCCAACGGCCACTAAAACTGCGCTTGCTCAATCCCTTCTTCTCCCAATCCTCGACTATGCTGATGCTTGTTATCCAGATCTCAATGTAGTGCAGCTAGATAAGCTTGAGCGACTCCAAAATTTTTGTATCAGATTCATATTTGGTTTGCGCAAATATGATCATGTCTCAGAGTTTCGCCTTAAACTCAAGTGGTTGCCTATCCGTCTTCGCCGGAATGCCCATATTTTATCCCTTCTCTACAGTATTCTGTTTAATCCCACAACGCCGTCCTATCTCAGAGAACGTTTCAAGTTCCTACATGATACTCACAGTAGATACTTGAGATCATCGGAGAATTTGAGACTTTTGATGCCTGCTCAGTCCACCAAATTTTATGACCAGTCCTTCACGGTCCAGGCTGTCCGTTTATGGAACGAATTGCCGGTGTCGGTAAGACAAGCACAGTCACTCGTTGCTTTTAAAAGCTTAGTTACAAATCATTTTCAGTCTCTGTAATTTCATGCAGTCTAAGTTAAATTTGTAACCATTCTAGTTTTATTTTTGCGATTTAATGTTAAAGACACAAATATCTACATATACAAGGTGTTGTTTTGCATCCTCGTCAAAATTCAGGAGGTTGTCACACAAGACATAAATAATCAATTAAAATTACGGTACCTAGTTAATTACTAATAAACGCAGATTTTTTTGGTTGTTTATGTTTGTCAGTATTTCAGAATAACCCCCTTAACGTGGTTTAGGGAATAAGAAATGATCGAATAAACGTTTGAGATTGTTTGTATTTGTGGAGGCGCGGTTATAAGGCGAGAATCAGACGGCCCTAGTTTAAAACACGGGTTTTTCACACTTACCGATTTCCGTAAATGAAATTAAAAACAAAAATTACCTACCAATTTTATTATTGATTCGGGACGAGAATCATTAGCATAGTTACCTCCTTAAATTTGACGAGGTTGCACAACAACACATATTCAATTTTTTTTTAATATGTATAGTATACATAAGTAGATAACTTAACTTTTGTTATTTAAAATTTTTGTGTAGTAGGTACACCACTGACTACCCCCCTTTTTTAATTTTAATTCCATAATGTCCATCCGAAGGTTGTCTTGAAGATATCGCTATCAGCGATAAGACCGCCGTTGTAACCATAAAATTATTAGTTTTGTAAGCCCGTTATGTTTAAGTTTTGGTGTACAATAAAGTTTTATTCTATTCTATTCTATTCTTGCCATGATCTTTCCTAATTCTTAATCCTAGAACTCTTTCTACAGAACTAAGATCTTTCATCACAAATTCTTTTATCAGCAATGATTTGGTTTTAGTTTTTTTCGCATTACAATTGTTGAAAATTACTAAATCATCAACATACAACGCGATAATTACAAACTTGTCGCCATTTTGCTTTATGTATACACATGGTTCAGAGACCAATCTCTTGAACTTGAGTTTGTTGACAAGAATATGATTGATCTTTTCATTCCATGATTTAGGCGCTTGTTTTAGACCATACACAGCTTTGTGTAGTCGATACACCTTGTTATTGCCTCTACCTTTTTAAAACCTTCTGGTATTTCCATGAAAATGGTTTCTTTTAAATCACCGTTTAGAAAGGCTGTTTTTACGTTCATGTCGTCAATCTCCATATCGTACTCCACAGCCAAAGCTAATAACATTCTTGTGGTTTCGTATCTCACTACAGGTGAAAAAGTTTCAAAATAATCCACTCCATACTTTTGTGTAAATCCTTTTGCCACTAGACGTGCTTTGTATTGTAATAGTTCACCGTTAAGCCCTCTTTTCTTCTTAAATATCCATTTGGTCTTTATTGGCTTTGCTGTTCGGCAAATCGGTTATGGTAAAGCACTTATTGTCCAAAAAGGACTAATATTCGTCTTTCATAGCAGCTCGCCACTTTCTGGTTTCAGAACTATTCAACGCTTCTTCAACTGTTCTTGGATCATCACTGCCACACGCTTCCCCCGTCAAAAAACCACACAGGAAGGAGTTCTCATCGGCTTCCACGTATTCTGCTCTCGAGTCATCTGTCTCAAATGAAACATCTGGAACATAAGTAGCATCTGAGTGATGATCTGTGACCAAGCTACTGGTCGAAGCCTCGCTATCGTTAGCATCATCAGTAGTCACAGAAGTTTATTCCGACTCTGTTCTATTCTCGGATATCTATGAAGTTTTAAGTTCTATAATCACATCTGATTCCACTTTAGTGAAATTCAGATGCTTGAGGAATCGATTCTCAATGAACTTAACATTTTTCGCTATTGTTAGCTTATAGCTCTCAAGATCCAAGAGCCGGTATCCCTTTGTGTTCTCACAATAACCCGCAAATATGTAAGGTTTAGATTTGCGATCCAGTTTTTTACGATTATTTTGCACAGCATATGCTAAACAACCAAATACACGTAAGTTATCTAAGTTTACCTTATGTCCAGTGTAAATCTCTTCTGGAGTTGCACCTCTAACGAATCTGAACGATTTTTTATGTACACCGCAGTGTTTGCAGCCTCAGCCCAGAATCGTTGATCCAAACCTGCTTCCAGAAGCATATAGCGCACCGCCTCAATAATCGTTCGGTTCGCACGTTCGGCAACTGCATTTTGCTGTGGACAGTGAGGAACAGTAGTATGATGCCGGATTCCACACTTACTCAAATACTGCTTAAATCTCGAATTGATGTACTCGCCACCATTATCGCTTCTTAGGATTTTTTTTTATTAGTCTCGTTCTCTACAAGAGCTTTAAAACCAAAAAACACTCAAAAACTTTGTCTTTCGATTCTATTAAATAACAAAACGTTATCCCTGAAAAATCGTCAATAAATGTTAGCAAATATCTCGCACCGCCTATAGATTTCACTGGCATAGGGCCGCACACGTCCGTGTGAACCAGTTCTAACACCTCACTTGCACGTGAAAAGGATTTTTTAGGGAAAGGTAAATTAGTAACCTTACCTTCAATACAGGCGATACATTGCTCGTATGTGGATACATCATAGTCGAAACCAGCTGCCATACCACTCTTGAGTAGGTTCATGCTGCGACTATTCAGATGTCCAAGCCGACGATGCCATAAACCCTGAGATGGAAGATCTACCTGGGTACTCAAGGAGACGCTTACTGGCATACTGTGTACGCGCGAAACGGAATTTATATACGTATCCCCGGTTTCTAATTTATAAAGACCGCATGCATCCCGTTTAGCTACAGCTACTTACTACCTTTCCGTTTTTGTAAATTTTACAAAAAATCGATGTAAATTTTACTTCAAAACATTTTAGTGTCAAAATACTGACAGATAACAGATTACATGACAAGTTCGGTATAAAAACTACATTACTGACAGTTACCCATTGTTTTTGTAAAAAGAGTTTCACATTACCACGACCCGATGTAAAAAGTTTTTCACCGTTCGCAACGCTTATTTCCTTTGGCGTATCACACACAAAATCATGTAAAATGTCTCTACTATTGGTCATGTGGCAAGTTGCACCACTGTCAACGTACCACACATCTCGATCCAGCTTCACCGTCAGAGCCGACAACATAGTCGTCTTACCAGGAGTTTTCTGAACCTTCTCCTCCTCTTGACAACTGGAACTAGATGGCTTATCCTTATGCGGTGCTTTCCGTCTGCAATCTCTAGCGTAATGACCTAATTTTTTGCAACGAAATCACTTGGGACGCTTCGAGATCGAAGTCGAAGTCGTTAGGGCATTCTGTTCCGTACCTTCTGCATCACCTCGTCTCTGTGCCTCCTGGAGTAGTTTACTTTTCACCAGTTCACTTGAGAGAGAAAGGCCACTATGCTCTAACCTCATGATGGGTGGGTCAAACTGCTTGGGAAGCCCACTGAGCATTATTATAGCAACGAACTCGTCTTCCAGAGAAGCATTTATGTCTTGCAGTTGTTGGGCAGTATCTAGAATTTTTGTAATATACGCCTCCATACTCTCAAACTGCTCTAATTTTAAGCTAAATAGCATTCTGAGGAGACCTAATCGTCTACACAGACCTTTATCCTCGAAAGATTTCTGTATATTCTTCAAGGCATCAAACGCAGTATTGTAATTCCTGACAACGGAGTAAACAGATGGCTGAACACTGAGGCATATTCGTGCTAGCGCTTATTCCTGTTTCTTCTTGTCTTCGCATTCCGGTTTATTTTTCTTATCGACCTCGTTGACACATTCAAACAAGTCTTCATGAATAAGCAACATCTTCATTTGAAATTTCCAGGTGGTGTAATTATTTACCCCGAAGAGTTTTCCAATTGCGACGGACTGGTTACTCATTTTCGCGATTTCGTAATTTTTACTTGATAATATAATTATTTATATCATACGCGTTCTGCTTCCTCACGCTCTGCTACCATATTAGAGAATGGGATACGGTAAGAAAATACTTATTTGTAGTGCAACAGAAAAATAGAATTTTTCGAATTTTTATTACTACGGTTGCTAGGACACGATAAGCAGTAGACAAGATGTAGTTTATATTAAACTTATAGGTTTCCAACCTCTAACAGTTCTCGTCTAGCTAACGGAGAATACTTGCATAGACACTAAAGCAGGTACCTTTTCCAGTGAAAGACTTTTATCAGGAAAATATATAAGATGTATTAAAGTCGAAAACAGAGTTATTTTTAATTAGACACCACTACTAGACAAAAACAATTCACACTGACACAACAACACTTCATAAATTATGTCACTGCAGCTGTAACATGCTAGACAGCTACCAGTATTACTATAGTGCTCTGTCCAAAGAGGCTTTAACACTTTCCCTTAGCTGTATGGCATTGTATACCCAGGGCATCCCGGATTTTAACAAGTCTTGGCCTAGGAACTGCCTTGGTCATAATATCTGCCAATTGAGTAGCAGTGCCGGTCTTTTGTACATCCACAAGTCCGTCTTGTACAGTTTCTCTTACGAAGAAATGTCTCAGTCGGATGTGTTTGGTCCGCTTATGGAACTCTGGATTGTGTGCAAGACGTATGGCCGCTTCATTGTCTACTTTTAATGTGGGTACTCCGTCCATGTTAGTAAGTGAGCTGAATACTCTCTGGAGCCACACGAGTTCACGAGCGCCTTCACTTGCTGCTACTATTTCAGCTTCGGTAGTTGAGATCGCGACTGAAGATTGTCGTTTGCTTAACCATGATACTATTCCTCCAGCAAAGAGACATGCAACTCCCGTTGTAGAGCGACCTGTTTGCTGGTCTCCTCCATGATCCGCATCACTATAGCCTTGTATAAGGTTGGAACAATGTTCTACTTTATATGTTATACCAAAAGAACAAGTCCCTTTTATATAGCGCATAATGCGCTTAACACGTAGCCAATCTTCATGTGTCGGGTTTTCCAGATTTCTTGAAACTAGTCCGACTGCATACGCTATATCAGGTCGCGTCCCTGTCATTAAGTACGCTAACGTACCTACTGCCTCTCTGTACTGCAAGTTCTTCTCTTCCTTTACATTGGTAACTTTCCCTGCTTGAGAAGTCGTTTCTATTGGCGTTGAAACTGGATTGCATTCTGACATCCTAAAACGTTCCAGTATCTTTTTGGTGTATGACTCTTGTTTAATTGTAATGGAGCCATCTTTCGACTGTGCTATCTCAAGACCAAGGTAATGAGACGCTGGCTTGCTTGTGATTTTCAGAGTATCCCCTAATTCTTTACGGAATTGGTTTGCCAAATTTTTATCTGTAGTGGCTACAAGCCCATCGTCCACATACAGAGTTATCAGGATTTTCTTGTCACCTTTTTTCTTCGTGAATAGGCAACAATCAGCTGCATTTTGCTGAAATCCTTTATCTAATAAAATCTCCTCAAAGCATGAGTTCCAGCATCTGGGAGCCTGCTTGAGTCCGTATAAACTCTTTTTAAGTTGACATACATTTGAAGTTCCGTCATTGAATCCGTCCGGCTGCTGCATGTAAATTTCTTCCTGCAGCTTGCCGTTGAGGAATGCCGTTGATACGTCAAACTGCGTCAAGTATAATTTTTCCTTGGCTGCGACACTTAATAACAACAACTACAACAACAACAACAACAACTAGCAACTGGACTATAAGTCTGTTCGTAATCGATTCCTTTCCGTTGCTTGAAACCTTTCACTACTACCCTAGCCTTATATTTGTCGATACTGCTGTCTGGGTTTCGCTTGATGCAAAAGATCCACTTGCAAGGAAGTGCCTTTTTATCTTTAGGCAGCTTACAGAGTGTCCAAACATCAAATTTCTTCAGAGAATTCATTTCACTCGTCATTGCCTTGACCCACTCTGCGCTGTCATCCCTTTCAATGGCTTCTGTGTATGTTTCGGGAAAACATTCTGTGCCTATGAAGCACACATAGTCTTCGAACTTCCTCGGACGTGTGAGGCAAGTTCGATCGCGTAAGTTGTATCGAGATCTCGCATCTAACAACGGTGGTTCGACTATCTCTAACTCTTCCTCAGCGTCAACGAACTCTTCGTAAGCACTTTCATCCTCTCTGGTTTCGTTGCTATCTCCCAAAACTTCATTATGTACATGATCATCATTTTCGCTATAAGCTTTATGTTGCGGCAAATCATCTTCCGGCAAGATCACTCCCTCTGTCTCCTGTCCTATCAAATCAGAATCTCCCTCTATCGCATCGCTTACTGGTAAATGATCAGCTTCCTGAGGACCAGGTCCTAAAGCCATTGGGATTCTCAATTCCATGGTTGGACAAAAAATGACATCTCTAGATCTTTCGGTCTGTTTGCCATTCCAGATGCGATATCCGTCATCGTTATCGTATCCAATAAGTCTGCCTTTTAGAGCCTTCTTATTTAGCTTTTTCCTTTTTTGTTTAGGAATGTGAAAGAAACATTCACTCCCTATCACGCGCAAGTGTGAAATCTTAGGCTTCTTCTTATGCCACAGCTCATACGGTACTTTCCCTTCTTCTCTTGTGGGTCCCGTGCGATTGAGGACGTATGCAGCTGTATTAATAAGCTCTGCCCACAGGGCCTGTGGAAACTCGTCTCCTGCGTGCATATATGAACGAGCTGTTTCCACAAGAGTCCTGTTCTCTCTTTCTGCGCACCCATTTTGTTCGGGCGTGTATGGCATCGTGAGCCGCTGGATTATTCCCTGCCTGTTCAGTACTGCCCGAACCGCTTTATTATTAAACTCCCCGCCATTGTCGCTCAATAGCGTTTTGACTGTATGTCCAGCATTTTTGGCTTCTTTAAGAAATTGAATAATCTTGTCTTTTACATCATTTTTGTTTCGAATGAAATAAACATGACGAAACGAGGAGAAGTCATCCTTTAAAAGAAGAAAGTAGCGGCATTTCGAGTAACTTTCAGGGAATGGTCCACATACATCGGCATGAACCAGTTCTCCAGGCATACTAGCTCTTTCTCTTTTGCCAAATTTAAGACGCTGTGCCTTTCCATAAATGCAGCTTTCGCACTGTATATCATTTTTATCATTTAGATTAATCCCCAGTTCCCTCTTGACAATATCTTTGATGTATTTCTTGTTCTGGTGACCAAATCTTTCATGATATAACTGGAGTAAGCTCGATGGGTTAACAGCATTAGCCTCTACAGGTTTGCTTGGCAGAACTGTCTTCATTTGTAACTTATACAGTCCTCCACTCTGGTTCCTGTTTCCAACTTCTAAAATCTGACCGTTTAATTCCAACCTGCACTCTTTCATGGTGGAAATAAATGTACTATTTTGCAGTTTATCTTGTGCAGCCAATATAGATATCAAATTCTTGGTAAGCTTCGGTACATACCAGACATCACTCAGAGTTAAATTCATAGTTTTGCCGTTAACTTTGGTTTGAACTACCACAGACCCTTTCCCTTTTGCAGGAACTACAGTTCCATCTGCCGTTGTAACGGTGTGGTTCGATCCAAAGTCCTCAAAATATGTAAATATGTCTCCCCTATTGGTGACGTGAGTCGTAGCACCATTATCTACATACCAATTTTCTGTGTCGTTTTCTTCAGAGCAAGTGTAAATCATCAGCGTTATATTCTGCACTTGCTGCTGCTTGGACGAGGACTGTGTAGGTTTCTTCGGTCTGCCATCATTAATCCACTGCTTGCAATTTTTAATGCGGTGGCCTATTTTTGAGCAGTACCTGCATCTTATGTTCTCGTCTCTTGACTGCGATTTATGCTGCACCTTTGATGTAGAGACGAGCACTTCCTGAGTCTCTTCAATATGACCACCTAGCGCCCTCTCATACCCGCACAGTTGTGCTGTCAGTGATTCAATTGTCCTCTCTTGTTTGTTTAGCAGCATCCAACTTGATTTGAAACTGAAAAATTTTTCATTGAGGGAATCTAAAATTTTACAGATCAAGAACATTTCCGGCAACTTCATGCTAGGATCGGTCTTCAAAATTTCAGCATTCAAATTGTTCCAAATGTTTTTAAGTTTCGACATCATAGTTGATGCGTCATCCGCAGAATTGTTTTTGAAGCTAAAAAATTGCATGCATAATGTGTATGCCCTGTCTTCTGATTGACCGTCAAACAAGCGGTGAAGTTCCTGCCATACTTCGTTTGCCGTTTCAAATCGCATGACTTTCATTAGATTCTCTTCGGTCATGTTGCTTGTTATGATAAGTAGAGCGTTGCTGTCTGCCTTCCTATATTTTAATAATTCTGCATTATAGGCCATCAGTGCACCATCGCCGGTTCCTAAAATTGGCTTTCTAAGTTTTCCTTCTGCCGCCTCCATGGCGCCTTCTGTGCCTCGCAGCATGATGGAGACCTTGTACTTCCATGTAGCCCAATTCTGGCTACCCATGAGCTGACCGATCTGAATCTTGGTGGTGGTAAAATTTTCCATTTTGACAGCGCCGAAAAAACAAAAACTTTTGTTTTATTTTTCGGGTTTTATCTTGGGTATCCTGGTTATGTTGGTCCCATAACCTAAAGCAGGTACCTTTTCCAGTGAAAGACTTTTATCAGGAAAATATATAAGATGCCTGCACGGCACCGTGGAACCCATATGGGTTAGTTACATCATCCGCCGTTAAGACCCCGAGGAACCCAAATGGGTTACACTCATACCGGCAAACTTAAACTCTAATCGTACGTGAAGTAGGGATCAATGTCGTCAGCGATCACGTAATGCGCGATGCCCAAAAGGGGCCCTCAAACGGGACCAAAGGATTCGGATGGGGTTAATAAGGTTAAAGTCGTAAACAGAGTTATTTTTAATTAGACACCACTACTAGACAAAAACAATTCACACTGACACAACAACACTTCATAAATTATGTCACTGCAGCTGTAACATGCTAGACAGCTACCAGTATTACTATAGTGCTCTGTCCAAAGAGGCTTTAACAGACACAACCTTGTAGCCAGGATTATCCATCAGCAACTTGCTCTGAAATACAGCCTTGTGGAATCGGAAGTGCCGTACTATAGGTATGTGCCCGACCCTGTTCTCGAAAATGGCAATATCACACTGTATTGGGATCAATCCATCATCACTGAAAGGACTATTGTAGCCAATAAGCCTGATATAGCGGTGGTGGATCGATCAGAGCGGCGCGCAATGATTGTTGACTTTACGGTTCCATATGACGAGAACCTCGTGAAAGCCGAGAAAGATGAGCAAACCAAGTGTCTTGACTTGGCTCGCGAGGTAGTCGACATGTGGGATGTTGACTCAGCGAACATTGTGCCGATAGTCGTATCAGCCAACGGCCTAATTGCCTAGAGCCTCGACCAATATCTGATGAGGCTCTCGTTAGGCAGCTGGATCAAGGGCTTGATTCAGAAAGCGGTACTCCTGGACACGGCTCGTATCGTTAGGAGGTTCCTTTCTCTGGGGCCTTGACCGCCGGCAGCTTGGACCCTGTTCTCGATACCGGTGGGCTCCTACTATTTTTTATATATTTCTAAATGATTTTTTTTTTGTTTTTATATAGGAATATTTAAAAATGTAAAAAATATGTTTTATAAATGAATAAACGGAATAATGATAATAACTGGCAACTCTGTGTCACGACTCTGTGTCTGTTGACACGTCAACAAATCATCCTTATTCTTATTTGACTATAAAACATTTATTTTCATACAGAAATTGTTTACAACAGTGATTTTATTAGATCTCAAAACCAATAAACATCAAAATATTTGGAAAAACTGAAAATAACAAGAAAAAGCTAAAAACTAGACCGAACAGCAATGACATCTGTCAACGTTATACCGGCGAAGACGAAAAGAAAAAAATCTGTGCAAATGGCATGATTGAACGAATGATACGACGCGATGATAAACAGAGCTGCGTCACAACGCGCACGCCATCCACCCCCGGACTCATCGCTGAGCTCCGCCTCGCCGCAGTTGGTCTCGGGATCACCTGTATCACCGGTAGCGGCAGCCGCGTCAAGCAGCGATGAATATTTATCCACACCGACGTCGCCAACACCTGTACGTCGGCCGAGGCGGGGCCTGGGCCACCGACGAGCTTCGGACCTAGGGGCCAACCGGCCCCAAGCTTAGTCCCCGCTGCCGGTGGTTGTGTGCAGCGCATGAGATGGACTCGCAACTCAAGAATGTTTTTGAGAGTAGCGAGGACCTCGTTGATACGCACTCGAACCTGTATTGTAGGGCTGTAGTGGCTTATCGTTTAGCTAACGTCAAATTCCCAAATTGTGACGTAGCTACTCGACCAAAACCAGCCGTACCAGCCTGGCAACGCAGGATCCTGTGCCGTATCGACGGGGCCAGGATACTTGATAAATACGTGAGATGGGGACAAGTGAAACGACTGCTTGCTGTTAGCGTACTCACTGTATTCAATAAATAACATGGCGGGTGTGTGCCGCACGCACACATATGTAACATTCCTCCCCTTAGTTTAGATACACGTTAATTGAGAACACAATAACAATATTGCCTTAACCTAAAAATATTGCCTATAATTAACCCTTGGGCGATTGCGTTTAGACCGAGGAGTGGTTTCCAGGGTATTACTGCTGGACCCTTGTGTCGGCTCTGCTGACAGTACGGTAGGTTCTTGGTCAGGCAAAGCCTCCTGGAATTCGTCATCATCCGACCGGTCCGGGCCTGGTGTTATCAATGAGTCATGCGAATCTCCACATGGCAGAGCCTGGTTATGGCTGTCACGATGCTCAATAACAGGGTCATCTCTCCTCTCCTCCTCCACGATTGGTTGCGTGTCCTCCGTCGGCGCTAGACCGACATCCGGTGATGAGTCATCGCACTAAATCTCCTTGTCTATATCCGCATAGTCATAACGCGCGCTGTCGTTGCCCTTGTATGCCACTATTTGATTTTTATGTTTTTTAAAAGTCGTTGTTGTGATATTGTCTCTTACTATATACACGATTTTGCCGACTTTCTTTGAAATTGTTCCTCGACACCATGTAAATTTACCGTTTGTTGTATATTTCTTAAACATTACGTGGTCTCCCTGAGAGAAACACTGTTTATTATGGCCTCCTGCTGCCTTATTCTGTGAACACTGTTTTTTACGTACAACGTTAGCATGCGACGGAGATGAGGGCGTCGGCACATGAGGGTTAATCAAGTCTAAGCGTGACCTGAGTTTGCGGCCGTATACTAGCTCGGCAGGCGAAACTCCAGTTGTCGTATGTACTGAATTCCTATAATCAAACAAGTATTTCAAAAGATTTTTATAGGAATTCTGTACTCCTTTGACGCTAAGCATACTTGCTTTGATGCCCTTCTTTATTATTTTAACATAGGATTCCGCCTGTCCATTGCTAGCAGGATTATATGGCGGTGACGTCACATGCGATATACCGTTCAGTGCACAAAAAGTCTGAAACTCACGCGAAGTAAATGCCGTGCCATTGTCACTAACCAAAGTATACGGAATTCCGAACCTAGACATAAAATCGCACATTTTTTCGATTGTAGCCGCAGACGTCGACGCGTTTTTCATGTTATACACTTCTGCCCATTTCGTATACGCGTCTACAATTACTAAAAATATATTACCGTTAATAGGGCCAAGGAAATCGCAATGCACTCTGTGGAACGGGTACGGCGGGTACGGCCAATGCGCGAGAGGCGCGCGCGCCGGTGTCGGGCGCAGCTGTAGGCACACATCGCACGAATTTATCATGCTTTCCAGTGCCGCGTCAACCCCGGGGAACCAGAACCTAGACCGGACCTCCGCTTTTGTTTTTACTATACCTAGATGTGACCGGTGAAGTTCTGTTAACACCATATTTTGAAGGTTTCCAGGGATAACTACCTTGTAGCCCCTCATTACAGCCGTCTTCATACGAAAGTTGTAACCTACATAAATGAAACGGTTTTAAGGTAACATCTACCATTTTCGTAGGCCAACCGTTTAAGATGAAATGAATCACTCTTTGCAAAGTTGCATCTTTACGAGTTTGTTCGCGCAACTGGTTTAGTGTTACCGGTAAATTACCTTCTACGACGAAATTGATGTATGAGGCGCGATCAGGTATGTCCTGTGCGGCGCCGCCGAGCGCGCCCTCCTCCCCCGCGCGCGCCACCACCCGCTCGGGCAGGCTAGCTCGCGATAGAAAATCGGCACTATTGTCTGCGCTCCAAACGTATTCAATGTTAAAATTGTAACCGCTTAAAAACATTGCATATCGTTGCAGCCTGTTCGCGGACACTTCTGGTATGCCGCGAAACGGGCCAAAAATTGATAAAAGCGGTTTGTGATCCGTCCGGAGGGTGAACGGAACGGCACGGCCGTACAAATACTGGTGGTACCTGCGTACCCCAAAAATGATCGCGGTCGCTTCCTTCTGGATTTGCGAATATCGTTTCTCGGCCGCGTTTAATGTTCTAGACGCGAATGATATCGGACGTTCGCCGTCGGCGTCGATCTGTGATAATATCGCCCCTAACCCAGTTGGTCCAGCATCTACAGTGAGCACCAATTGCGCGGCCGGGTTAAAATGAGCTAACACCTGTTCCGAAGCCAGACATTCTTTAATGGCGACAAACGCTTTATTATGCTCTTCCGACCAAACCCATTTAACTCCCTTTTTCAGTAACTTATACAGCGGATTTAATATGCTAGACGCGTTGGGGACAAAATTCCTATAATAATTTACCAACCCCAAGAAAGATTGCAGCTGATTTACGTTCGTAGGTACCGGCGCTTCTACCATAGCCTTGACTTTAAGCGGAGATTTGTTTAGGCCGTCTTTATTAATTACGTAACCCAGATAATCGACCTCATCTTTAAAAAACTCACACTTCTCCCTCTGCAGTATGAGGCCTGCGTCTTGTAGTCTTTTCAGCACCTCATTGAGCCTAAGCAAGTGTTGTTCAGTGTTTTCGCCCGTGACGAGCACGTCGTCTAGCAGACACAACGTGCCCGGCACGCCCGCTAACAAGCTTTCCATGGCCCGCTGAAATAAACTCGGTGCTGAACTTAGACCAAAAACCATTCTTGTATATCTGAAAATTCCTCGGTGCGTATTGATACAGGTTAAGTCCTGTGATTTCTCATCTAATTCGAACTGGTTGTACGCATTTGACAGGTCTAATTTTATAAATTGTTGACCGCCGTGCAATTTCGCAAACAACTCGGTTATAGTAGGCAATGGATACTGATCAACAACCAGCTGTTTGTTTACACCAGTCGAATAGTCGGCGCAAATCCTAATCGAACCCGATTTCTTTAATACAGGTACGATAGGTGAAGCATACTGCGCATGACTCACCGGTACTAACACGCCTATTGATAATAAACGATCTATTTCGTTATCTACTTTTTCTCGCAATGCGAATGCTATTGGACGTGCGCGAATGAAAACCGGTTTTGAGTCGTCTTTTAATTGTAGACTAACTTTATATTTATTAAATCGTCCTAATTTATTGGAAAAGACCGATGGGTATTGTTTTTCTAGCCTACACACTAATTCGCTAATTCCGTTAATTTGTTTACAAAAACGAACCGGTAAGAGTTCTAACTTGAACAGCGAAATAAAATCGCGGCCTAATATCTCCGCAGCGGCATTCCGTACGACATAAACACTAAGCGAGTGTTTTTGCTGCGCGTAAGTAACTGGTAAGACAACTACCCCCAAGCACGGAATCTTATCACCGGTGTAAGATAATAACCGTTTTTTAGTTAATGTCAATGGCACCTTCGTAAAATATTTTTTGTACGTGCTTTCGGAGATCGCTGTAACGGCTGAACCGCTGTCTACTTCAAATTTAAGTGGAACTTCCGAAATTGAAACCGTTTCGACCATAGGTCACCCTTCACTGAACGAATATTGAAACACTCACCGTCATCGCCCTCATCCACGTTACTCGCTTCCAAGAAATTTACATTTTTACACATTCTGCGTAAATGACCGACCGATTTGCACTTTTTACATTTGGATTTCGCAAAACGACACTGAGATGTTATGTGGTTGTAATAACCACACACTTGACACTGCACTTTATCACCTGCGGAGCTGCGTTCAGCGGTGTTCGCTCGCTGCCGTGCTTGTGTAATTTTGAACAGCTGTTCGTGATGTACCTGTGCTGGCTGCGCAGCCGCCGCGCCCGCGCGCGCGCAATGTACACTCTCCGCCAACTCCACGGCCTTGGGCAGAGTCAGGTCCTTAAGGTCCTGTGCGAAGAGGTTATCCCTCTCCGGGCCAGAACTCATTCCCATTACGAATCGGTCTCTGAGAGCTTCGCCCACGTTAGTGAAACCGCAGTGCGCCGTCAACCCGCGCAGGCGCGCTGCCCACTGACTAAACGTTTCTCCCGTCTGCTGCGTAGCCGCGTAAAACTTGAACCGTTCGCTGAACCCACAGCGCTTCGGAGTGAAATGTTCGTCCAGCAATCCGACGATATCTTCGTATGGCACATCCTGAAGCTGCTTTGGCAGAGCGAGGTCAGCTGCCAGTTTGTACGTGCCATCGCTGAGCGCGCTAAGTAGAATCGCTCGTCGCTTTGTTCCCGCCGTATCTTTAGAAGGATTTATTTCATTCGCGATGAACCACTGTGAAATCCGAGCCTTGTACGTTTCCCAAGACTGGGTATTATGGTCAAACGAGGTCAAAATCCCGTATATTGCACTGGACATTTTCCGTTACATTTTTTTTTTTTAAATGTAGGTTGGTCCTCGTCGCCACTGATAAATACGTGAGATGGGGACAAGTGAAACGACTGCTTGCTGTTAGCGTACTCACTGTATTCAATAAATAACATGGCGGGTGTGTGCCGCACGCACACATATGTAACAATACTCATCGGCAAACTACACTGCTTCAGGGAGGGTAATACACGACCACGTGTGATGCTTTTTGTGAGGCAGGCTTTCTTTGGGGACTGGAATCAGCCCTCAAGAAGCAGAAAGTTTATGCATAGGCGAACCATATTCGGCGGTATAAGAAGCGTGTCGATCGGTACTCGCAGAATCGCAGATTCCAGAGTGATGAGAGGTGGGTGTACAGAGCTTGGGAGCGACCCGAGAAAAATATGACGGACGTGTGCCGCCCAGATGACGCTGCCACGAGCTCATTCTGGCGCAGCATCTGGTCGGTGCCCGTATGTCAAACGGAAGCTGAATGGATGCGAGATGTTGAGCGAGTGTGTGAATCCATCCCAGAAATGGAAGAAATTTCAATAACACCGTTAGATGTTGCCAGAGCAGTTCGTCCGTTACCGAACTGGAAATCTCCGGACTGCACAACTTCTGGCTCAAATGGCTGCAGTTCACACACTCGCCTGGCATCTCAATTCCAGTCATGCTTAGAGTCTGGGTCGCTACCAGAGTTTCTTGCAACGGGTGTTACCCACCTGCTCCATAAGACAGGTAGTCCTGCGGAACCCAAGAATTATAGACCGATCACGTGTTTGTCGACGGTCTATAAACTTCTTATATCCATTTTGAGAGAGAAAATTAACAAACATATCGATAGTAATTCTATTATGTCGGCCTCTCAAAATGGCTATAGGAACGTGTCCCGTGGTACTAAGGAGCTACTCCTCATTTACATGGTCATTAGCCAACAGGTTTGTCGATCCCGCAAGGATCTGTAGACATGTTGGATAGATTACAAGAAGGCCTACGACTCTGTACTACATACATATGGGGCTATTGAGGACGGTTCTTCGATATCCAGGATATTGACAGATCCAGGGGAACGATGAGCCTGTATGGATTAAACGGGGAATATTTCAGGGCGACAGTCTGAGTCCACTTTGGTTCTGTCTAGCCCTGAATCCTCTAAGCACATTGCTGGAGGGTTCAGGCCTAGGCTACCGGTTGAGGAGAGGTGGTCAGGTCATATCTCACCTTCTTTACATGGATAATCTGAAACTCTTTGCCCCTAACAAATTGCAACTGATGGAGCTACTGAAAGTAACTGAAACTTTTAGTAGCGCCATCAGGATGGAATTTGATGTGGACAAATGTGCAGTCATGTATGTAAAGTGAGCAGAGATTATCGAATCCGAGGGAATCCAACTCTCGGATTCCATACACCTCAGATCTCTCTCCTCATTCGAAAATTATAAGTATTTGGGTATGTCGGAAGCGTTAGGCATTAACGTAGCTGACATGAAGCAGTCGTTGAGGGAGCGCTTCTTCGGTCGCCTGAAGAAGGTATTAAAGAGCCTTCTTTCAGGCGGAAACAAAGTGCGCGCCTTCAACAGTTGGGTCATGCCGGCTTTAATGTACTTTTTCGGCATACTCAAATGGACTCAGACCGAACTGGATGCCCTAGATAGGAAAATCCGTACATTGCTGACCGCAAACCGGATGCATCACCCACGATCATCGGTGATGAGACTGTACATCCTGCGGAAGGGGGGGGGGTCGAGGCTTTTTAAACACGAAGACCCTCCATAACCGCGAGGTGTGCAGCCTCAGAAAATATTTTTTGAAAGCCGAGGGGGGTATGCACCGAGACGTGGTCACAGTGGACAAGGTACTCACCCCGCTGTCCATGGCTAAAGAGAACTGGCGCAAACCTGTAGTACTTACTACCAATGACCGCAAGGAAGTATGGCAAGGCAAGGAGCTTCACGGGCGCTTCTACCGGACTCTTCATGGCCCCGATGTAGATTTTCTAGCGTCCGTGTCCTGGCTACGTTTCGGCGACCTCTTTGGGGAAACTGAAGGTTTTGTCTGTGCGATTATGGACGAAGTTATGCTGACGAACAACTACCGGAAACATATTATGAAGGACGGGACGGTGGACGTGTGTCGGGCATGTCACCGTCCAGGTGAGTCCATCAGACATATTATTTCTGGTTGATCTAGTCTGGCTAACGGCGAGTACTTGCACAGGCACAACCAAGTAGCCAGGATTATTCATCAGCAACTTGCCCTGAAATATAAACTTGTGGAATCTGAGGTACCGTACTACAAGTATGTGCCCGACCCAGTTCTCGAGAAAGACCATGTCACGCTGTACTGGGATCGGCCTATCATTACTGACAGGACTATTTATGCCAATAAGCCTGACATAATGGTGATAAACCGATCAGCGCGCCGCGCAATGATAGTCGATGTTACCATCCCACATGACGAAAACCTCGTGAAAGCTGAGAAAGAGAAACAGATAAAATATCTCGACTTGGCTCACGAGGTTGTCGATATGTGGAATGTAGACTCGGCTATCATTGTGCCGATTGTCGTAACGGCCAATGGCCTTATGACCAAGAGCCTCGACGAACATCTGTCGAAGCTCTCACTTGGCAGTTGGATCAAGAGCCAGATTCAGAAGGCAGTACTCCTCGATACGGCCCGCATTGTGAGGAGGTTCCTGTCTCTGCAGCCCTAACCACCGGTAGCTTGGACCCTGCTCCCGATACCGGTGCAAACCTGTTTTTTATATTTTTAAATGTTTTTTTTTTAATTTACTTTTATAAGAAATATGTAAAAATATAAAAAATGAGAAGAAAAATTAATAAAGGACAAAAAAAAAAAAATCAGACCAAGTAAGTCCATAGTTAAAAACATAATAATTTTAGAAAACTACACACATTTTAAGAACTTATTTTAAATATATGAAAGACGCACGATGAGTGGTCATCCAATGCCACATTATTTCAATTGGATTGGAGTCTCTAGAAAACTACGAATTAATTCTGTAGGCCACATATCAATTTGTACTGTTCTACAGACTGTGGAATTAGTTTCATAGTGTTTCGTATTTCCACGACAACATTCAACAGAATCGGCAAATTCGGTAAATGTATTTTTTTTTTATTTTAGGTCCCGGCTGTCATTTGTAGAATATGTTTGACAGTCGTTACGTTTAATAAAAAATCCGAGAGTTTGCCAATTAGTCGTAACAAGTAACCCAGTAACACCTACATAGAGCGACTGCCTAGACCCTTCATGTAAAATACTGGTATTCCTCAACATCCAGTTAGACTGGAAGCCGAACAAATTGACAAAAACCGTCCTAAACTTACCATGCTTTTCAACAAAGACGCTTGTTCTGATGCTGATAGTCTTTTCATTGAATGAACAGTCAAGTCTAACATGGCTAATGTGCTAAAAAGTGCTTGAACTGTTTTAAATAACACCTGTAAATGCAAAAAAGCTTGATTTTTTAAAAATAAGACTTAAATTAATGGACTGATTTATACCATCAGTCATCCCCTAACCCTTGTTTCATTCTTCGCAACACGGTTGTCAACAGTCACTTTATCATTCACTCCTTGTTTTTTCACATCACCCGCATTTATAACATCAGTATCACTTACCATTATCATTCTCATTATTCTGCCCTCATCCCAATTTATTTGAGGGTCGTTTCAGCTTTGTCTTCTTCTTTCATACTTCTCTATTGGTCGTCATCTCAGGCGTCACCCCCATTCTAGCTATATTATTATCATTTTCCACACAATCCATTCATCGTTTCTTCGGTCTTCCTTTACTCTTATAGCCGTTCACATAATACACAAAACTTTTCTCGCTATATTTTCCTCTTCACTTCGTACAACATGTCCATAGTTACCATGACTGATGACACTGGTATGTTCTCGTACAATTCTTTGCTTACCCTAATTAATAAAATGACAACCGATTATGAGTATCACTTACCAATGTTTGGAAAATTGATTTATACAGATTGTAAGCTTTTAAAATATTTTTATATATCTCAAGCAGTTTGAGACATTGTCTATCATTTTCCTGCTTGTCATTAATCTTTAGAACTTCACTAATCCACTCATCGAGATATTTTCTTAGCAATATTATAAATCGGATGGCAACCACTAAATGGATGTCGAATGTGATTTGCAAGAGATCACAAAGCACGCGTGGGATTAACTCGATGAAATTAGGAACATCGTCAGATGTAATATAATACAAAAAACATCCAAAACAATCATATATGAATGTAGTAACTAGTAAGATCCAGTTCCAAACGACGAAACTCTGGATATTCTTTCTAAAATCGATGCTCTCATGGATAGTTTGGATCTTTAGAATAAACGAGACATTTTTGTGCTTATGCAAGATGCCCAGAATGAACAACATTGTGAAACCGATGAAGTAACTGGTGAAAAAGATACCAGCGGAGAACACGGCGAATCGATGTCCTAATTGATTTACATCTAAATCTTTATAGTCAAAGTTACAAAATCGATGCACATACAAAGAATTTGTGAGCAACAAAACGCAGAACGACAGCAAATAATATCTCTTTCCGTTTGGATAAATATGATTATCTTGAACACGATATTTTGAACAAAAAAATATTTTCAATGCAAAATTTAAAGCATACACAATTCTTTGAACTTCTGTATCGAGTCTGTTAATTGGTAGCACGTCAAATGTAGGTTTTGGAAGAATTTTTCTTTTCTGGAAAATCATCTTCAAGTGGCAGTTGGTCGATGATTATGACTTAAAATGTCGGATGTACGAGTAGTTTATAGAAATATCATTTAAAGTTTGTTAAAGTACCTAACAGCAATGACTATTAGAATATTGATGTACTACTGATCGTATCAAGGCCTAGGGAAGGCTCATATTTTACATTTGTCATTGCGTCGAATTTTAATACTGAATAATGGACGAATGGACTTATTATAATTAATTTAAGGCTGAAAGCACCCATTCGCCTTGAGCAAGCAATATAAATTTTAAAACCAACCACAAATGGTGTTGTTAGCTGACGATACTTCTTAAACATTTAGGACTAGTTGTCCGGCGCAACTTCGTCTGCGTCACATTTTACCCGTTTTCGCTACATTTTTCATTGCTGTTCCGCTCCTATTAGTCACCTATAACCTTCCTCGATAAATGGGCTATCTAACACTGAAAGAATTTTTCAAACCGGTTCAGTAGTTCCTGAGATTAGCGCGTTCAAGCAAACAAACTCTTCAGCTTTATTATTAGTAAGTATAGTAATAGTATATAGATATAGATAAACAGACGTGCCACAAACTTAGACGATCGAAATAACGCTCTAATGCAGGTCCAAAACTGGTTTACCGCTAATAATTTAGTATTAAACGGGAAAAAAACTAAGTGCATAAGATTTACTCTACTAAATGTCAAATGTAGTGATTGTGACTTAGTATTGAATCAATAGAAACTTGAATTTGTCGATGAAACTGTTTTCTTCTGGATCACGCTTGACTCAAGGCTACAATGGGGTCCTCATTTTACATCTCTTGCAGGACGGCTGAGATCAGCAGCATTATGCTGTCAGAAAAATCCGTCAATTTACTGATTTAGATACCACGAGGCTAGTGTATTTTAGTTATTTTCATAGTATTATGTCATACGGTATTTTACTATGAGTTCCTACTGAAAAAAGAAGTGAGATAAAAAAAAAACTGTATATATAGAATGACTTTTCCATCGCACGGCGACATAATCATATAATAATAATCTACTATTTTAAATAGTCTACCTATTTGAGAAGTGATAGCGGTCCAAAATAGATTTTGTGTGTAGATTCTATTGTCGTTTGTGTTGGAAAAGGAAACTGCTGTTGAATAAATTAGAATTTATTTGTTGTGTGGATCTGGCTCACATTTTCTTTTGTCGCTTCTAAAATTGCCTTTCTACACTATCTACACAGATCGGAATAAACGAAGTTATTCAGGTGATACGTGTTAAGAAAAGTTATTGAAGCCGCACCGGTTATTTAATTCGCTGACAGTTACAATAAAATAGCCGTTCTAATACAAACATTGTCTCATGACTGGGACGTCAAACAGTGGAAGAATATTGTTAGTGTGCATATTACTCATCCCCCTTAGCCATTAGCGTGATAATAAAATGTCTATGTCATCATCATCACCACCAGACCACCAGTCTAACCGGATGAAGCTGAATACCAGTATTTTACATGAAGTTAACATTCATATGAGTATTTTACATGGAGTGATGAATGTTGCGATGTCTCGCGCCAGAATGCAATCTATCTTCTAATTTTTACCGAAATCCAACGGAACAAGCGGGAGAGTGATTGAACGACTTAGATTTCTGCAACTTCAAAGAAGAAGTCAAAATTCGTATAATATCTTCGTTGATTGCCACACAGAGCGAGTTAATAAAACAAATGTCTAAAAGGTTGAGTCCATTTCGTTGTATCAGTGACGAATAATTTTATAAAACCGTAAAAGTAACTATATCATTTTTTTTCTTAGGCACTGAAAATTCAGGCTTCTGGCTTTATAAGGAACGAATTTACGGAGGGGTCAGAAATGTCCTGAATGGGTTCGAGAAAAGGATGGTACGTCTGTGTCTTTTTTTTCTACACTCGGCGGGACCACTGCCGTGCCCCCAGACGAAGCGTATGTATGTTACCGGCAAAACCCGATTTCAGGCCAAACTAGTTTGTTCTAGGCCAAACCATTTTACTGGTTTATCACTGACCAAAACAAAATATTTTCAATGCCCAACTCGGATGTGGCATCGCTCGCTACGCTCGCTCGGCTCGCACGTTTACGGTTACAGTTATAACCTAACCTAAACCATTTAGATGAGGTGCTCTATATGATCCTGTGTATATGAGTCCTAGTTTAGCTGGAAATCGGGTTTGGCCGGTAACATATACACGAAACAGGCAATTAGGACCAAATAAATTGTTTTTGGCGTTTGCAAAAGTATAGTATATACATAAATTGGTATTACTCATAACAACATAGGTAAGAAGCATAGATTTTAGACCCCCAACGACACTACCTACCTATACTATAGTAGGTACACCAGTGACTACCCCCTTTTTTATTTTAATTTAAAACAATAAAATATTTTTTTTCTATACTGAATAGTTTGCGCTAGAGCCACTTCCAAAGTGGTAAAATGTGTGTCCCCCCCCCCCTCTAATTTCTAAAGTAAGAGGAGGAAAATTCTGAAAATATTTAGAATTGTAGAACGTACAAAAAACTATCAACGAAAATTGGTTTTAATAAGATATGACGTTTAGTTTTTGAGATATTGGACTTTTACATCAAACTGCAGAAGTAACTTTGTTTTTCATTAAAATACTATTAAAAACCAATTTAGTTTTGCGGTTGAGTGGAAGTTTACTAACTAATACTACTAACTAATGAATGACAGTTCAAAATATTGTTCGGGGCTATGGAACCCTGTGTGCGAGTAAGACTCGCACTTTGCCGCACTTTTTTTTTCATTTCACAAAAAGTAGCTTAGCTTGCATGAATGCAAGATGGTGTTTTAATCATTCTAGAAAAAAACTGGATCGCACAAGTAGAAATTGACACATTATGCCACCCTAGAAGATATTGCTGTCAATGGCGGTCCTCTCGAGGTTGTCCGAGAATATGCCTCGGGTAAACTCTGCAGTTTGGTAAGAACAACTTTGACAGGGAGGCTAACAGAAGAATTAAGCAGGGCAGGGCGGGGCAGCATTTGGGAAGCTTTTTCTTGGGTCTTTACGTCGCGTATTCCTCAGAGCCTAAAGTCAAAGGTTTTCAACTAGTGTGTTCTGCCTGTTATGACTTAGGGACACTCACGGTATGTTTGGCCCATAAATTCAAGGTATATGCTTGGAGTCTCTCTAAGGGATCGTATATCGGCACGCGTAAGGTGGGACGCCATCAGGCTCGGTGGAGCGACGATCTTCGCAGGATGGCTGGTAGCAACTGGGTGACAGTTGCCGAGAATCGAGTTAAGTGGCGTGCGATTGAAGAAGCCTATGTCCAGTTGTGGACTACTGTAGGCAGGTGGGATGATGATATATATATATATATATATATATGAAGTATTTTTTTTTTCTAAAGTTTCCGGGCAACTCTTCGATTTATTCTATCCCTAAGAACCTTATTCTGACCAAACTGGTCCACTGTCCTCTGCGCGTGAGCAGGTACATTACATACGTACTACAAGGAGCACGAGAAATCTGCTTCTATAATTAATTATTTGCCTACTAAATAGGCGGTGGGTCGATATGCCAGCTTCCATACAAAAAAGTTCGAACCCCTTTATACTGATGTCGAATCGGGAACATCGTTATTAAATAAAAATAATTTATTTTCTAGTGATGATGGGTGAGGATGGGACATCCAGTATGAAAAAAAAATTTGGTGACGAATCGGAACAGTGACGAGTCGGCAATAAATCTGTGGTTTCGCATTCTAGTAAGGTTGAATAGTAATAAAAACTTTCGGTTCGGATTGCAACAATTATTTATTTATTACAGACACACTAGAGATTTTAAAGAAAGAAAAACTGCAAGAGTACAATTACGTAATTAATGATAACTCCTATCAAACTGATTACGAGCGTCGCGTCTACATAGAACAGGCCACACGCGCTCATCTTACTGAACAAGCGATTTGCATGTAGTACGTTCATGCAAAGATGTTTTAGGCTCTCTGTAAGAAAAAATATCATGTACAGTGGTGCAAAAATATTTGGCGTTATAATGACTTTGACAGGGTGCATTACGAAAATATAAGGTTCCATTAAAAAAACATTGATACATTTTAACATAGCGTTTAGTATGTATATTGGGAATCGCACCCAACAACCACGCAGTCAGCACGCGCAGGCGACACGCGCAAGCGACGTGACCGATCTACGCGTCACCGTCAACATCATCGGCGAGCGAGGGGAGCTGCGGGCGGCGGCGCCGGCCGGCCTGCGGACACTCGGACACCACCGCGACGGACGACCTCTCAAACGCCTTCCTAAATTATTTTATGTTTGTCCGGGACAGTTCCACTATTGTAAATCTAATAGGCAATACACCAAGCCTAAAATATGCAGTCAACTTTTATTTATCTCCCAACGGGTTATTAAACAATGTCTAACTAAACACATATTAGGGTAAAATAAAATCAGTCTAATGTATGTTTTCTTGTTTGGATATCTTTGTTAAGACGTACTGAACGCTGCTAAAATTTGTCCATCTATTTTAATGGGACCTTATCCATGGAATCATCATCATTTTGTGCATCTTTAAATTTGAATGTATTCAAAATAAGTAATCATTTCAGACAAAGGTGAAAACTTTTACTGCTTGTAATCTTTTCAAGAGCTTTTGATGCTCTTGTCGTAGGGACTGTTTATTCTTACTTCGATAGTTGCTGTTCTTCATAAGCTGTATACACGCCGTCTTCGCTTCCTCAATAGTTATATAGAATCTCTCACAGTTAATACTTAGCATTATTACAAAAATTATATTCCTTATTATGAATGCCGTGTTCGTAAGTCCAGATTTTAAAACCTGGAAAGCAGAATTCGTTAGTTAATAATAATAATGACGTGTCGTTCATTTCAAATTTTCTGATGACAGTGCTACACGACCTAAACCTGCCGTACCGGCTTGGCAATGCAGAATTCAGTGACGTAGTGGGGCCAGAACACTCTTCGGCAAACTAATCCGCTGCAGGGAGGGCAATACGCGTCCTAGAGTGATGCGCTTTGTGAGACGGGCGTTCACGGGGACTGATATTAGTCCTCAAGACTATAGTTCCCGTATCATAGAGCGTATCGACTTCCTGAGGCAGAAAGAGTATGCATAGGCAAACCGTATTCGTAGGTATAAGCGGCGGGTGGAACGATACACTCTGAATCGCATATTCCAACGAGATGAAAGGTGGGTTTATAGGACTTGGTAGCGACTGAACCAAGGAGTGGCTGACACGCGCTTACCGGATGATGACGCCATTAGCTCGTTCTGGCGCAGCATCTGGTCGGTGCCTGTTAGCCACACCGAGGGTGAATGGACTCGGGTGGTCGAGTGAGTATGCAATCCAGTTCCAGAAATGGGGGCTATCACTATCAGCCCCCAAGACGTAGCTCGTCGTAGTCCGCCCGTTGCCTAACTGGAAATCTCGAGGGCCGGACGGACTGCACAACTTTTGGATTAAGTGGATCCAGAGGTCGCACGCTCGCTTGGCGGCCCTATTCCAGTCAGCTTTAGAATCAGGGTCGCTGCCCGAGTTCTTAACCGCTGGAATCACCCACCTGCTCTATTAATCCGGTAGTACTGTGGAGCCCAAAAATTATAGACCATTACCTGTCTTCCGACAGTATATAAAGTTCTTACATCCATTTTGAGAGCTAAAATAAGCAAACACATTGATGACAATTCGATCATGTCCGCTTCTCAAAATGGATGTAGGAACGGGTCCCGCGGTACTAAGGAGCTGCTTCTCATTGATATGGCCATTAACCAACAGGTTCGCCGTTCCCGAAGGGATCTGTCGACATCTTGGATAGATTATAAGAAGGCCTATGACTCGGTGCCACATACATGGCTCATGAGGGTGCTAGAGTTGTATAAAATAGATGCAACTCTGCGCACCTTCCTGATGTCGTGTATGAGGCAATGGAGGACAGTCCTTCGCTATCCAGGATGTCAGCATATCCAAGGGAACAGCGAACCGATAAGGATAGAGCGTGGTATTTTTCAGGGCCATAGTTTGAGCCCACTTTGGTTTTGCTTAGCCTTGAATCCTCTAAGCACGCTGCTGGAGGATTCAGGTCTGGGCTTTCGGTTGAGGAGAGGTGGTCAGGTTATATCTCACCTTCTTTACATGGATGACCTGAAACTCTTTGCCCCCAACAATTTGCAACTGATGGACCTACTGAAGGTAACAGAAACTTTCAGTAGGGCCATCAGGATGGAATTTGGTGCGAACAAATGTGCGGTCATGCATGTAAAGCGAGGGGGGATTGTGGAATCTGCGGGAACCCAGCTCTCAGATTCCATAAATCTTAGATCCCTCTCAGCAACCGAAACTTACAAGTGTTTGGGTATGTCGGAAGCACTGGGTGTCAATGCAGTTGATATAAAGAAATCGTTGAAGGAGCGCTTCTTTGGCCGCGTAGCCATGGCTACCGCGGACATTTCACCGGCTGGTTTTATCAGGCGGAGATAAGAGGCGTATCTTCAATGGTTGGGTCATACCGGTTTTGATGTACTTCTTTCGGCGTACTCAAATGGACTCAAACAGAACTAGACGCCCTGTATAGGAAGGTTTGTACATTGTTGACGGCATATCGAATGCATCACCCACGTTCTTCGGTTATGAGACTGTATATCCCACGGAGTTGTTGAGGTCGAGGCCTTTTAAACGCCAAGACTCTCCACAATCGCGAGATATGCAGTCTCTGGGAATATTTCCTGGAAGCTGACGTGGGGATGCATCGAGATGTGGTCGCGATGGACAAGGCCCTCACCCCGCTAAAGAGAACTGGCGCAAACCTGCAGTGCTTGACACTAATGACCGCAGGGAAGTATTGCAGAGTAAGGAGCTTCACGGACGCTTCTTCAGTGCCCTGCATGGACCTGATGTAGATCATGCAGCGTCCGTGGTCTGGCTACGTTCCGAGGAACTCTTTGGAGAAACCAAAGGTTTTGTTTGTGCAATTATGGAGGAAGTTATGATGACGAATAACTACCGGAAAGGAGAATGCGCAAGTTTCATAGAAAATTACCCCAGCACCGGCGCTAAAGGAACCTATCTCAGATATTTGTACATATTATGTGTATAAAAAATAAATATATGTGATCTCCACAATCAGTGGCTTACTTAAAAAAAATGGCCTTGATTTTTTTTGTGTAGCAAAACATATTATACATACATTTTGTATTGTACTGAGACACAGGGTCGGAGCGCCATAAAAGAGTATTATTGTTCTTGCATTCACGGTCGTCCGGGCACTAGGAAGTTGCGCCCATGTTATCAGTATTTTGTACTACCTTGGTTGGGCCCGACACAACGAACAATAATTTGAGCATGCTGCTGCTTTTATAGACCACGTTTTAATAGACTTGGAATTATGATTTGATAGATTAAATGCATTCATTATCAAGTCTTGTTATTAGTACCATTTAAATTATAATTATCACGTCTTTATTCTCGAAGGCGAACCCAAAGGGATAAATAAGCACAGGTGTACAGTACACCCACATTTCGCTAGTTATGTTTAAGTCCCATTTAATAGGGCGCAAGGCTATTGCCAAAAACCGGGCACAAAACCAGACTCTGGGCTACTACTTAGAAATTCTTTGTTCAACAACTAACAATACACATTAAATACAATATATACATTTCTATACTTATATATCACATTATTTAAATACAAACTTATTTTTTGCTAACCCTAAAGCTGAAAAGGGTTCATTGTACTCATCATTATGAACAACATGTAATATGCAAAATCAAGGCATTTTTTTCTTATTTTAGCCACTGATAGGGGTAATCTCATATTTGTATTTATTATACTCATAAAATATACAAAAATCTAGGATAGGTTCCTTTTGCGCCGAAGCTGGGGCAATTTTGCGCTTTCTCCTTTATTGTGAAGGATGGCACGATTGACATATGTCGGGCATGTCACCGTCCGGGCAAATCGATCCGTCACATTATCTCCGGGTGTTTTTATTAGAGAATGGGATACGGTTGCAGAAAGAAAATACTTATTTGTAGTGCAACAGAAAAATATAATTTTTCGACTTTTTATTACTACGGTTGCTAGGACACGATAAGCAGTACAAGATGTAATTTATATTAAACTTATAGGTTTGCAACCTCTAACACCAACCCTTAAACTTATCTTGTTAACATATATCAGTAGCCAAACCTAACTCGTTTACAAAATACTTGTGTTTCTCTACCGACAAAGGTTTAGTCAAGACATCCGCCGTCATTTTGGACGTTGGCAAGTAATTTATTTTTACTGCACCATTGCTGACCGCCTCCCGGACGAAATGATGACGTATGTCTATATGTTTTGACCTACCATGAAACATACTACCTTCAGTCAATTCCAAGGCCGACTGATTATCATTGAAAATACACACATCAAAAGTGTCTAGGGATCAAGCATTTTTATGCGGATTTCTTGAGATTGAGATGTGGCTTTGTAATAAATTTATGATTTTATGGATCCTTTTTGGTGCATTTCATAATTTGAATCAGGAACTGTGAATCAAATTCGAGTAAAAGATGAAAATCAGCTGTCAATATTTTCCCTATAAAAACATACAACGCATTGAAGACATTATTAGTGCTACTGTTTCCCTACTACTGATTAAAACCAACGTTATTATGGAGCGGCGACGTCATTTAAGCAGGGAAGAAATGCTCAGAGCCGTGGGAATGATAGAAGCTGGTTCCCGGCAACGTACTGTGGCTTTAGCTCTGAATACAAGTCAGAGTGTTATCAGTCGACTTTGGACACGTTACCGAAGCACTGGTACCGTGGCTGAGCGCCATGGAGGACGGTATCGCTGCACCACACGGAGACAAGACCGATACATTCAAATCTTAACTCGAAGAGCTCCAACAATAACCGCCATGATGTTAGCCGTGAGGCTTCATCACTCTTCAGGGAACTTAATTAGCGACCAAACAGTCAGAAACCGCTTGCATAAAGTGAACCTTCATTCCCGAAGACCGCTACGGGTACCACCTATAGCAATGCACAATCGTAGGATTCGATATCAATGGGTTCTTGAACACAGAAATTGGGCAGAAGAACAATGGCGTTTCGTGTGCTTTTCTGATGAGTCTCGTTTTGGTATGAGACCGGATACAAGACGTATACGACACTGGAGAACCCCTGGACGCCAACAGCGATTAAAATCCTGCCAGGAAGTCCATCCTTATAGTGGTGGAACCATCATGGTATGGGCGGGTATTTGGATCGGCGGAAGAACTGAGTTGATTTGGATCAGAGGCAACCTCAACGCTCAAATTTATGCTGAGACGATTGTATCAGACGTCATCGTTCCTCTACAAGTGCAAATCGGTCCCTTATTTCAGTTAATGCATGATAATGCACGACCGCACACCGCAAGAGTTGTAAGACAGACTCTCGCCGCAGCTAACATCAATGTCCTGCCCTGGCCTGCTCAGTCGCCAGACTTGAACCCGATTGAGCATGCATGGGATATGCTACAGAGAAGAGCTCTGCCGAATATGGAGGGTATCCAGTCGCAAGAAGACCTTTTTTTGTTGTTGCAACGAACATGGGCGGCCATTCCACAGCGTGATTTGGATGAACTCATTTTGAGTATGCCAAACCGATGTTCTTGTGTTGTTAGTGTTCGCGGTAGAAACACGGATTATTAATTGTTTAAGTTACCCAATAAAATTTTAAAGAAAACTGTTATTTCAGTCTTTTTTTCGAACTTTAATGTTAGTGGTTCAAATGTCAAAAATCCCTTTATTAGAAAATGGCAAATTTCTTTATTAATGCAAAGGTGACTTGGTTTATCGTTACTGTGACAAACGAAAACACTTTATTTGATGAATCCTTAAAGAAAATTTTAATTAATATCAATCAGGAGAAAAGTTATTGCAAAAATATATGTTGATCCCTAGACACTTTTGATGTGTGTAGTTATTTCAATGTTACTACCTATACATTCGTGCAAGAAAGTTTTTATAAACAGTGCTTCTTTACAAGCATCGGAGAGTGACATGTACTCCGCTTCAGTACTCGATAACGCAACGGTACGCTGTTTCCTACTTTCCCAACATGTAATACACTCCGTACACTCACCATTTAGGTTCAGTTGAAAACCAGCGTCGGGCACTAGGTAGTAACATTGAAAATAGTTATTTCAATGTTACTACCTATACATTCGTGCAAGAAAGTTTTTATAAACAGTGCTTCTTTACAAGCATCGGAGAGTGACATGTACTCCGCTTCAGTACTCGATAACGCAACGGTACGCTGTTTCCTACTTTCCCAACATGTAATACACTCCGTACACTCACCATTTAGGTTCAGTTGAAAACCAGCGTCGGGCACTAGTTGTCCGGCATTATGCTGAACTGGGCCTATTTGGCGCTACCTTGAGTCACACAGTATTTCTTGTTTAGAATTAAGTTTTTTATTTTTATATTTGCTTTTATTTCTTTAATATTGTGTGTACTTGTGGCGATGGCGCCAATAAACGTTTTTTCTTTCTTTAATAGTATTCCCAATTTTGAAAACATATCCCGTATAAGAACGTCTATCGATTTCATTAGAAGCCCAGTCTGCATCAGCAAAACCCGTCACAGACAAGCCAGTTTTCTTATAGGTACTGAAGTAATCTACTGTACCTTTCAACACGCGTTTAGCTGCTTTCCAGTGGACATCGGAAAAACATTTATTGAATTGGCTTAATACGCTTACAGCGTGACATATATCAGGACGCGAACAGACCGCTACATACATAAGACAACCGATCAATTCTCGATACTCCAAACTGTCATCCTTTTTATCAGCTTTGTTTAATTTTTGGCACTGCATTGGAGTTTCAACAGATTTGCAGTCTTGCATGTTGTATTTCTCTAATATCTTTTTAATATAGGCACTTTGATCTAGAGTGATCTTGGGATCTTTACGCAGATTGCGAAATTTCCTCCCAACGGCCACTAAAACTGCGCTTGCTCAATCCCTTCTTCTCCCAATCCTCGACTATGCTGATGCTTGTTATCCAGATCTCAATGTAGTGCAGCTAGATAAGCTTGAGCGACTCCAAAATTTTTGTATCAGATTCATATTTGGTTTGCGCAAATATGATCATGTCTCAGAGTTTCGCCTTAAACTCAAGTGGTTGCCTATCCGTCTTCGCCGGAATGCCCATATTTTATCCCTTCTCTACAGTATTCTGTTTAATCCCACAACGCCGTCCTATCTCAAATAACGTTTCAAGTTCCTACATGATACTCACAGTAGACACTTGAGATCATCGGAGAATTTGAGACTTTTGATGCCTGCTCATTCCACCAAATTTTATGACCAGTCCTTCACGGTCCAGGCTGTCCGTTTATGGAACGAATTGCCGGTGTCGGTAAGACTAGCACAGTCACTCGTTGCTTTTAAAAGCTTAGTTACAAATCATTTTCAGTCTCTGTAATTTCATGCAGTCTAAGTTAAATTTGTAACCATTCTAGTTTTATTTTTGCGATTTAATGTTAAAGACACAAATATCTACATATATATTTATTCACTTTTTTTAATATGTATAGTATACATAAGTAGATAACTTAACTTTTGTTATTTAAAATTTTTGTGTAGTAGGTACACCACTGACTACCCCCCTTTTTTAATTTTAATTCCATAATGTCCATCCGAAGGTTGTCTGGAAGATATCGCTATCAGCGATAAGACCGCCGTTGTAACCATAAAATTATTAGTTTTGTAAGCCCGTTATGTTTAAGTTTTGGTGTACAATAAAGTTTTATTCTATTCTATTCTATTCTATTCTTGCCATGATCTTTCCTAATTCTTAATCCTAGAACTCTTTCTACAGAACTAAGATCTTTCATCACAAATTCTTTTATCAGCAATGATTTGGTTTTAGTTTTTTTCGCATTACAATTGTTGAAAATTACTAAATCATCAACATATAACGCGATAATTACAAACTTTTCGCCATTTTGCTTTATGTATACACATGGTTCAGAGACCAATCTCTTGAACTTGAGTTTGTTGACAAGAATATGATTGATCTTTTCATTCCATGATTTAGGCGCTTGTTTTAGACCATACACAGCTTTGTGTAGTCGATACACCTTGTTATTGCCTCTACCTTTTTAAAACCTTCTGGTATTTCCATGAAAATGGTTTCTTTTAAATCACCGTTTAGAAAGGCTGTTTTTACGTTCATGTAGTCAATCTCCATATCGTACTCCACAGCCAAAGCTAATAACATTCTTATGGTTTCGTATCTCACTACAGGTGAAAAAGTTTCAAAATAATCCACTACATACTTTTGTGTAAATCCTTTTGCCACTAGACGTGCTTTGTATTGTAATAGTTCACCGTTAAGCCCTCTTTTCTTCTTAAATATCCATTTGGTCTTTATTGGCTTTGCACCTTTCGGCAAATCGGTTATGGTAAAGCACTTATTGTCCAAAAAGGACTAATATTCGTCTTTCATAGCAGCTCGCCACTGCCTGGTTTCAGAACTATTCAACGCTTCTTCAACTGTTCTTGGATCATCACTGCCACACGCTTCCCCCGTCAAAAAACCACACAGGAAGGAGTTCTCATCGGCTTCCACGTATTCTGCTCTCGAGTCATCTGTCTCAAATGAAACATCTGGAACATAAGTAGCATCTGAGTGATGATCTGTGACCAAGCTACTGGTCGAAGCCTCGCTATCGTTAGCATCATCAGTAGTCACAGTCACAGAAGTTTATTCCGACTCTGTTCTATTCTCGGATACTTATGAAGTTTTAAGTTCTATAATCACATCTGATTCCACTTTAGTGAAATTCAGATGCTTGAGGAATTGATTCTCAATGAACTTAACATTTTTCGCTATTGTTAGCTTATAGCTCTCAAGATCCAAGAGCCGGTATCCCTTTGTGTTCTCACAATAACCCGCAAATATGTAAGGTTTAGATTTGCGATCCAGTTTTTTACGATTATTTTGCACAGCATATGCTAAACAACCAAATACACGTAAGTTATCTAAGTTTACCTTATGTCCAGTGTAAATCTCTTCTGGAGTTGCACCTCTAACGAATCTGAACGATTTTTTATGTACACCGCAGTGTTCGCAGCCTCAGCCCAGAATCGTTGATCCAAACCTGCTTCCAGAAGCATACAGCGCACCGCCTCAATAATCGTTCGGTTCGCACGTTCGGCAACTGCATTTTGCTGTGGACAGTGAGGAACAGTAGTATGATGCCGGATTCCACACTTACTCAAATAAAATCTCGAATTGATGTACTCGCCACCATTATCGCTTCTTAGGAATTTTTTTTATTAGTCTCGTTCTCTACAAGAGCTTTAAAACCAAAAAAACACTCAAAAACTTTGTCTTTCGATTCTATTAAATAACAAAACGTTATCCCTGAAAAATCGTCAATAAATGTTAGCAAATATCTCGCACCACCTATAGATTTCACTGGCATAGGGCCGCACACGTCCGTGTGAACCAGTCCTAACACCTCACTTGCACGTGAAAAGGATTTTTTAGGGAAAGGTAAATTAGTAACCTTACCTTCAATACAGGCGATACATTGCTCGTATGTGGATACATCATAGTCGAAACCAGCTGCCATACCACTCTTTAGTAGGTTCATGCTGCGACTATTCAGATGTCCAAGCCGACGATGCCATAAACCCTGAGATGGAAGATCTACCTGGGTACTCAAGGAGACGCTTACTGGCATACTGTGTACGCGCGAAACGGAATTTATATACGTTACGTATCCCCGGTTTCTAATTTATAAAGACCGCATGCATCCCGTTTTGCTACAGCTACTACCTTTCCGTTTTTGTAAATTTAACAAAAAAACAATGTAAATTTTACTTCAAAACATTTTTGTTTCAAAATCATCATCATCATCATCATCATTTCAGCCGAAAGACGTCTGCTGGACTGGACATAGGCCTCCCCCAAGTGTCGCCACATTGATCGGTCCCGTGCGACTCGCATCCAGCGGATCCCCGAAACCTTCACCAGGTCATCGGTCCACCTAGTGGGAGGCCTTCCAACGCATCGTCTCCTGGTTCGCGGTCGCCATTCCAGAACTTTTCGGCCCCATCGGCCATCTGTTCTGCGAGCAATGTGCCCTGCCCACTGCCACTTAAGTTTGGCAATTCTTCGGGCTACGTCGGTAACCTTGGTTCTCTTGCGGATGTCCTCATTTCTGATTTGATCACGCAAGGAAACTCCGAGCATAGCTCTCTCCATTGCCCTTTGGGTGACTTTGAGCCTTCTGATGAGGCCCATTGTGAGCGGCCACGTTTCGGTCCCGTATGTAATCACTGGCAACACACACTGGTCATAGACTTTCGTCTTGAGACACTGCGGTAAGTTGGACGAGAAGATACCACGCAGCTTCCCGAACGCTGCCCAGCCGAGTCGGATTCGACGATTGTGTCAAAATACTGACAGATTACATGACAAGTTCGGTATAAAAACTACATTACTGACTGTTACCCATTCTGGCACTGTATGGTGTCGGACGTAAAGAATAGCACCATCCCATATCTTCCCGTGGGTGTCGTAAGAGGCGACTAAGGGACTTGCCAGAGAATGGGCAGCAGCGTTCTCTGTGCTTTTGTAACAACCGTACTGCGATCGCCAACCCGCCTGCCAAGCGTGGCGATTATGGCAAAACCCCCCTTATGTCAATGTGGCTTTGGGGGAGGCTTATGTCAAGTAGTGGACTTCTTTCGGCTGAAATGATGATGATGATGACCCATTGTTTTTGTAAAAAGAGTTTCACATTACCACGACCCGATGTAAAAAGTTTTTCACCGTTCGCAACGCTTATTTCCTATGGCGTATCACACACAAAATCATGTAAAATGTCTCTACTATTGGTCATGTGGCAAGTTGCACCACTGTCAACGTACCACAGATCTCGATCCAGCTTCACCGTCAGAGCCGACAACATAGTCGTCTTATCAGGAGTTTTCTAAACCTTCCCCTCCTCTTGACAACTGGAACTAGATGGCTTATCCTTATGCGGTGCTTTCCGTCTGCAATCTCTAGCGTAATGACCTAATTTTTTGCAACGAAAGCACTTGGGACGCTTCGAGATCGAAGTCGAAGTCGTTAGGGCATTCTGTTCCGTACCTTCTGCATCACCTCGTCTCTGTGCCTCCTGGAGTAGTTTACTTTTCACCAGTTCACTTGAGAGAGAAAGGCTACTATGCTCTAACGTCATGATGGGTGGGTCAAACTGCTTGGGAAGCCCACTGAGCATTATTATAGCAACGAACTCGTCTTCCAGAGAAGCATTTATGTCTTGCAGTTGTTGGGCAGTATCTAGAATTTTTGTAATATACGCCTCCATACTCTCAAACTGCTCTAATTTTAAGCTAAATAGCATTCTGAGGAGACCTAATCGTCTACACAGACCTTTAACCTCGAACGATTTCTGTATATTCTTCAAGGCATCAAACGCAGTATTGTAATTCCTGACAACGGAGTAAACAGATGGCTGAACACTGAGGCATATTCGTGCTAGCGCTTATTCCTGTTTCTTCTTGTCTTGGCATTCCGGTTTATTTTTCTTATCGACCTTGTTGACACATTCAAACAAGTCTTCATGAATCAGCAACATCTTCATTTGAAATTTCCAGGTGGTGTAAATATTTACCCCGGAGAGTTTTTCAATTGCGACGGACTGGTTACTCATTTTCGCGATTTCGTAATTTTTACTTGATAATATAATTATTTATATCATACGCGTTCTGCTTCCTCACGCTCTGCTACCATATTAGAGAATGGGATAGGTTGCAGAAAGAAAATGCTTATTTGTAGTGCAACAGAAAAATAGAATTTTTCGACTTTTTATTACTACGGTTGCTAGGACACGATAAGCAGTAGACAAGATGTGGTTTATATTAAATTTATAGGTTTCCAACCTCTAACAGTTCTCGTCTAGCTAACGGAGAATACTTGCATAGACACAACCTTGTAGCCAGGATTATCCATCAGCAACTTGCTCTGAAATACAGCCTTGTGGAATCGGAAGTGCCGTACTATAGGTATGTGCCCGACCCAGTTCTCGAAAATGGCAATATCACACTGTATTGGGATCAATCCATCATCACTGAAAGGACTATTGTAGCCAATAAGCCTGATATAGTGGTGGTGGATCGATCAGAGCAGCGCGCAATGATTGTTGACATAACGGTTTCACATGACGAGAACCTCGTGAAAGCCGAGATAGATAAGCAAACCAAGTATCTTGACTTGGCTCGCGAGGTAGTCGACATGTGGGATGTTGACTCAGCGATCATTGTGCCGATAGTCGTATCAGCCAACGGCCTAATTGCCAAGAGCCTCGATCAATATCTGATGAGGCTCTCGTTAGGCAGCTGGATCAAGGGCTTGATTCAGAAAGCGGTACTCATGGACACGGCTCGTATCGTTAGGAGGTTCCTTTCTCTGGGGCCTTGACCGCCGGTAACTTGGACCCTGTTCCCGATACCGGTGGGCTACTACTATTTTTTTTTATATTTTTAAATGTCTTTTTAGGGTTCCGTAGCCGAATGGCAAAAAACGGAACCCTTATAGATTCGTCATGTCTGTCTGTCTGTCCGTCCGTCCGTATGTCACAGCCACTTTTTTCCTAAACTTTAAGAACTATACTGTTGAAACTTGGTAAGTAGATGTATTCTGTGAACCGCATTAAGATTTTCACACAAAAATAGAAAAAAAAACAATAAATTTTTGGGGTTCCCCATACTTAGAACTGAAAACCAAAAATTTTTTTTTCATCGAACCCGTACGTGTGGGGTATCTATGGATAGGTCTTTAAAATTGATACTGAGGTTTCTAAAATCATTTTTTTTTTAAACTGAATAGTTTGCGCTAGAGCCACTTCCAAAGTGGTAAAATGTGTCCCCCCCCCTCTAATTTCTAAAGTAAGAGGAGGAAAATTCTGAAAATATTTAGGATTGTAGAACATAAAAAAAACTATAAACGCAAATTGGTTTCATTATGATGTGATTTTTACTTTTTGAGATATGGGACTTTTTCATCAAACTGCAGCAGTAACTTTGTTTTTCATAAACATACTATGAAAAACAAATTTAGTTTTGCGGTTGAGTGGAAGTTTACTAACTAATACTACTAACTCATGAATAATAATAATAATAAATTATTTATTTCAAGTAACTATGACTCATATAAAACGGTTAGTAACAATATTTACTTAAGACTATGTTAATATTTTATTTACATCAATTATAAAGAAAAGAAAATACATTATGAATCACCGCTGCAGAACTCCACCCGAAATTCTGGAGCAACGATTCACAATGCAACAGTCTAACCTATCCGCAATCATGCTCAGGATGCTATTGGAGCTGGCCCGCACCCTGCGCACCAAGGATGCACATTTTTTCCGCATTATAGCATGGAAGCAATCCACTCGCATTTCTGCGAACATCCCTGATGCGCTACAGAAGCGAGGCAGGTGTGTGTTGCAGTGATGGGGATCAGCACCCTAAAAGCATTATTGTACTGAACGCGAAGGGCGCTGTACGACTTTTGCGTAAAATGTACCCACAGGCTACAGGTATAAAGAGAAGTACAGTGAGCTCGGAATAGCGTTGCTTTCACGGTCTTAGAAGCACGCGCGAACCTGCGGGCAATCATATTCGCCCTCACCGACAGCGCCCTCCGCTCTCGCTCAATATCGTCATTATCCTCGAGACTAGTAGCCAATACGTGCCCAAGGTACTTGAACTGCCGTACCCTTGTTAAGGGTACACCACTCAGCTTGATCGGAGGCACAGTTTCTGGGTATTTACGACCAGCCCCGAAGACCATAACGACACTTTTTTTAACATTATATACAAGCCCGTGGGCCCGAGCATAAGTTTCACACATGCCCACTAGCTTCCTCAAACCACATACTGAGGCACTGAGCAGCACCATGTCATCTGCATAGCTTATGTTGTTAACACACGTGCCATCAATATAGCATCCCACTCTGGTACTGCTCAACTCCACAATCAATTGGTCCATATACAGATTGAAGAGTGTTGGAGAACTCAGACCCCCCTGTCTCACCCCACACTCCAACCCGTAAGGAGAAGAAAACGCCCCGTCCCATCGAACGCTGTTCACCTGGTTCCCATACCAATACTTCATAATATTGATAACTTCCGGTGGTAGATGAGCATCATTTAGTTTCTTCCATAGAATGTCATAGGAAACCAGGTCAAAAGCACTCAACAGGTCGAGGAAACAGGCGTAAACAGGAGTGCTGCGGTCTGTGTAGTACTTCACAGCGTGTTTAAACCCCAATATCGCACTCTCCGTCGACAAACCAGGCCGAAATCCAAACTGGTTATCGTGCAATACGACATGTTTATTTAATTGTGCATTAAGCACGCTGTCCAACACTTTAGAGACCACAGTAGCCAGCGATATGGGCCTATAATTATTCTTATCTGTTATATCTCCGGTTTTATTCTTAATTATAGGCACTACAACAGTTTTCAACATATCGTGGGGTAAATACGTATGACTCATACACAGATTATAAAACAATGCCAAGACACGCGGTAAGTGGGGACCCGCGTACCGAAGATGCTCAATGCTGAGCCCATCATGGCCTGGAGATTTACCTCTTGACATGGACTGCACGATACGAGCTATGTCTTTAGCAGCAATTCTGACTCCCACAGGCCCCTTGGGCTCAATATTGATCGTCGCCTGCGACGGGCCTAACAACGACTTGAGTTGAAATTTATCTTTGAAAAGATCTGCTATTTCCTGGGTATCGCTTACACCGTCGACACGCACAGGCAGGCCCGGCTTATGGTTAAATTTATTCGTGTTTTTCCAAAATGAGCGGAAATCTTTCTTCACATGATTAGATGCCAAGATATCCCGATAGGCCATTTTTATCATGTCTTCCCGGTCTTGGCACCATTTCAGTCGCGATTTAAAAATTTTCTTCGCTTCACACATTTCATCATAATAGTAACCAGTGGAGGGCCTACCGTACCACGACCATATTATAAACTTATCTCGGGCAAGCCTGTGTGCCTCGCTAACATGTTTGTTCCACCCAGCAACTACTTTCGTTTTAATGCGTTTACTATTATCTCGACTCACTACTGACGACTCACATAAAGCCCCAACGATTTGCACATACAATTTATCGATTAGATGCCTATGATTTAAGTCTGTACACATGTGATCACAACAGTCTCGAAATTCTAAAGGAAAGTCTATCAGTCTAAGCCGCTTATGACATTCCCTATTATACAACTCAATTTGTGCCGCTTCTCTTTCTCCCCAAATAACCTCGTTGTTTACAAATAACTCAGACGCACATCTTTTAGGCACAACTACATCTAAGTTACATTCAATTATCAAGGGAAAGTGGTCGGACCAAATGACATCGTATTGAACATATACTTTGTTGACCGATTGTGCAGCCGCCTTGGTTACTACACAGTGGTCAAGCCACCTTGTCGACCCGTGTGCCTGACTTATGAATGTGTAGGTATGAGATGTCACTCCCAATCGTTCAGTGTCTACACACAACCAGTCCTGATCACTACAGAACCCCACTAGTTCCTCATAGAAACGCGTTACTGGATGGGCATTGAAATCTCCAAGTATATAAACACACTCTGTACTATAACTATCAATTATTGCACTCACCGCACTGAGGACGTCCGTGAAGCACGCCAAGTTCACTACCATATCAGTAGGCATATAGATACTAAACACTAATAAGGATTTTTCTCGCAACACTATTTTAATTGCACTGATACGCGGGTTATCATACGGAATCACGGTCACGTTGGGATATAGACTCCGCCTCCACAATAGCGCCACACCACCATGCGGCATACCCAGCAGCATACCAGTCGAAGAATCTACCGCCGTCGTTCACGTACAGCTGAAGGCGTCACTTATTGAGTTTAGGTATGACATTTCATGCGACAGCAGCCAGGTTTCTTGTAAGGCTATTACATCCATAGATTGACACAAATCTCGTATACAATCAATGGAACGTTTAACGTTCTTACAATTGAAAGTTGCAAATCTGTGCACTTTACTATCCATTAGTAGCATTGGTGACACCGTACCCAGAACCAATAGTTCTGTTCACAGACTTAGGTTGAAAGTTCACAAACTGTCTGAAAACTACACCTTGCGGCCATATTTCATTATTTAAGAAAATATGCACGTTATTTTGTAACACAAAAAACTTGTATGCGTTGTAGTCAGTTTGCTTTTTCACAATAATCTTTTCCAACTTGATGTTGATCGTCGTTTTCCTCTGTATGTAGTCAATAATGTCCTCTTCTGCAGTATCTTTATGCACATTAGTAATAAAAATGGGTACTTTTCGCTCTGCTGCTTTAAATTTTTCATCAGTAACAACAACACTTTTGCCCATTTTACCTAAGAAACGTTCCTTAAGTCTATGCTTTCGACTCTGCACTAAGGTCCATTCGTTGTTATGACTAATTGTCTTCTCATTTTCTACGTAACACTGTCTGGCAGCGTTTGCAAAAGATTGTTTATGTCGTACTGTTTGCATCGTGTCGCACTGATGATCGTTCTGAATACCATTGTTTGTTGACAGCGATGACGCGCTCACTGATATACCGTGATCGGCGCACAGCTGCGAACTCGGTAACGAGTTTTTCTCGGTGACTACAACGGAGCTCCTACCCTCAGCTTGATTTTTATTTTGTTTTGGACTGGACTTGCTGTGATCACCTAATACTAACGATGAATCAGCAGGATCGTTGTGGCGCTCCGTTGACAAGCTGCTTATATTATGTGATACCAACAATGGTTCACTATCACGGCACGCTCCTTTCCTCATATTGACGTTGCAGGATGAAGCAGACACTGACATGGTATTCACCTCATTCTTGAGCTCCTCTAGTTGGTTCAAAGTAACATAGGATGCCTTGATATCTTTGATTTCAGCACGTACCAGTGTAAGATCTTTTAGTAACTTTGAAACATCCAAGTGGTCAAAAGTAATGGGAGGTAGCTTTTCTAAATCCCTGGCCACAAACACAGGCATCACATCAGGTTCAGTCACTTTGAACACGCTGATAATATCATTTAGCACTCGATTGTCTTTACCTTGTCCTTTTCTTGCCGGTTTACGTTGATCCGTCGGCAAAGATTCAAATAATAACGACTTCGATTTTTCAATCTGCACACTCGTGAACGTCGATAAACATATTTTTATCAAACTGTCTTCGTCTATTATGGACAATTTATTTTGCACATAAGACAACATCTCGTCAATGACAAGATTACAATTATTACACTTTAGTGTAGACGTCATTGTAAAACATCTACAGCGCAACCAAAAGACACACGACACGTATGGATGCGCGCGCGCGACTGAATGACAGTTCAAAATATTGTTATTATATTGTTTGGGGCTATGGAACCCTGTGTGCGAGTAAGACTCGCACTTGGCCGGTTTTTTTTGTTTTTATATAGGAATATTTAAAAATGTAAAAAATATGTTTTATAAATGAATAAACGGAATAATGATAATAACTGGCAACTCTGTGTCACGACTCTGTGTCTGTTGACACGTCAACAAATCATCCTTATCCTTTTTTGACTATAAAATATTTATTTTCATACAGAAATTGTTTACAACAGTGATTTTATTAGATCTCAAAACCAATAAACATCAATATATTTGGAAAAAAAACTGAAAATAATAACAAGAAAAAGCTAAAAACTAGACCGAACAGCAATGACATCTGTCAACGTTATACCGGCGAAGACGAAAAGAAAAAAATCTGTGAAAATGGCATGATTGAACGAATGATACGATGATAAACAGAGCTGCATCACAACGCGCACGCCATCCACCCCCGGACTCATCGCTGAGCTCCGCCTCGCCGCAGCCGGTCTCGGGATCACCTGTATCACCGGCAGCGGCAGCCGCGTCAAGCAGCGATGAATATTTCTCCCCGCCGACGTCGCCAACACCTGTACGTCGGCCGGGGCGGGGCCTGGGCCACCGACGAGCTTCGGACCTAGGGGCCAACCGGCCCCAAACCGGGTCCCCGCTGCCGGTGGTTGTGTGCAGTGCATGAGATGGACTCAGTCTATAAACGAGAACTTCATGCGCGCATATTACGGGTCTACAGGGAACTAGCCTCACTGCGTACCGTGTTAAGATGCTGTCTCTTTTTCAGGTTCTTGAACCAACCGTCCACGTCTCGGCCCAACGACTGTCGGATCAGGTACGGGTCATCCAGCGCAATCACATGTTGGACGACGCCGCACTTGATAGGCTGCGCTCAGAGGTACTGAGGAACCTTATTGACTTGACTCCGGCGCAAACCGCGGTGCAAACGTCAACTATTGACGCAATCCCACCGCGGTACAATCTTGGTGCTGTTGAGGAAGACGATAGGGTTGCCACGGTAAGTAGCCAATGCAACGAACGTTTGAGGAGTGCTCTGGAAGATGCGTTTCACGAGTATCGATCTACTCCTGCCCAACTTAGGCCCCGATTACCAAAGTTACCCATGCATAAGAAAAATAGGGCGCTGGTGTGTTCCTTGGACGCGCAACTCAAGAATGTTTTTGAGAGTAGCGAGGACCTCGTTGATACGCACTCGATCCTGTATTGTAGGGCTGTAGTGGCTTATCGTTTAGCTAACGTCAAATCCCCAAATTGTGACGTAGCTTCTCGACCAAAACTAGCCGTACCAGCCTGGCAACTTAGGATCCTGTGCCGTATCGACGGGGCCAGGGTACTCATCAGCAAACTACACTGCTTCAGGGAGGGTAATACACGACCACGTGTGATGCTTTTTGTGAGGCGGGCTTTCTTGGGAACTGGAATCAGCCCTCAAGAATATATATCCCCAGTCACAGAGCGCATCGACTTCCTGAAGCAGAAAGTTTATGCATAGGCGAACCGTATTCGGCGGTATAAGAAGCGTGTCGATCGGTACTCGCAGAATCGCAGGTTCCAGAGTGATGAGAGGTGGGTGTACAGAGCTTGGGAGCGACCCGAGAAAAATATGACGGACGTGTGCCGCCCAGATGAAGCTGCCACGAGCTCATTCTGGCGCAGCATCTGGTCGGTGCCCGTATGTCACACGGAAGCTGAATGAATGCGAGATGTTGAGCGAGTGTGTGAATCCATTCCAGAAATGGAAGAAATTTCAATAACACCGTTACATGTTGCCAGAGCAGTTCGTCCGTTACCGAACTGGAAATCTCCGGACTGCACAACTACTGGCTCAAATGGCTGCAGTTCACACACTCGCCTGGCATCTCAATTCCAGTCATGCTTAGAGTCTGGGTCGCTACCAGAGTTTCTTGCAACGGGTGTTACCCACCTGCTCCATAAGACAGGTAGTCCTGCGGAACCCAAGAATTATAGACCGATCACGTGTTTGTCGACGGTCTATAAACTTCTTATATCCATTTTGAGAGAAAAAATTAACAAACATATCGATAGTAATTCTATTATGTCGGCCTCTCAAAATGGCTATAGAAATGGGTCCCGTGGTACTAAGGAGCTACTCCTCATTTACATGGTCATTAGCCAACAGGTTTGTCGATCCCGCAAGGATCTGTAGACATGTTGGATAGATTACAAGAAGGCCTACGACTCTGTGCCACATACATATGGGGCTTTTGAGGACGGTTCTTCGATATCCAGGATATTGACAGATCCAGGGGAACGATGAGCCTATATGGATTAAACGGGGAATATTTCAGGGCGACAGTCTAAGTCCACTTTGGTTCTGTCTAGCCCTGAATCCTCTAAGCACATTGCTGGAGGGTTCAGGCCTAGGCTACCGGTTGAGGAGAGGTGGTCAGGTCATGTCTCAGCTTCTTTACATGGATAATCTGAAACTCTTTGCCCCTAACAAATTGCAACTGATGGAGCTACTGAAAGTAACTGAAACTTTTAGTAGCGCCATCAGGATGGAATTTGGTGTGGACAAATGTACAGTCATGTATGTAAAGCGAGCAGAGATTATGGAATCCGAGGGAATCCAACTCTCGGATTCCATACACCTCAGATCTCTCTCCTCATCCGAAAATTATAAGTATTTGGGTATGTCGGAAGCGTTAGGCATTAACGTAACTGACATGAAGCAGTCGTTGAGGGAGCGCTTCTTCGGTCGCCTGAAGAAGGTATTAAAGAGCCTTCTTTCAGGCGGAAACAAAGTGCGCGCCTTCAACGGTTGAGTTTAGTTTAAGTTCCAGTTTTAATGTACTCTTTCGGCATACTCAAATGGACTCAGACCGAACTGGATGCCCTAGATAGGAGAATCCGTACATTGCTGACCGCAAACCGGATGCATCACCCACGATCATCGGTGATGAGACTGTACATCCTGCGGAAGGAGGGGGGGGGGGTCGAGGCTTTTTAAACACGAAGACCCTCACCCGACCCTCCGCGAGTAGTGCAGCCTCAGAAAATATTTTTTGAAAGCCGAGGGGGGTATGCACCGAGATGTGGTCACAGTGGACAAGGTACTCACCCCGCTCTCCATGGCTAAATAGAACTGGCGCAAACCTGTAGTACTTACTACCAATGACCGCAAGGAAGTATGGCAAGGCAAGGAGCTTCACGGGCGCTTCTACCGGACTCTTCATGGCCCCAATGTAGATTTTCTAGCGTCCGTGTCCTGGCTACGTTTCGGCGACCTCTTTGGGGAAACTGAAGGTTTTGTCTGTGCGATTATGGACGAAGTTATGTTGACGAACAACTACCGGAAGCATTTTATGAAGGACGGGACGGTGGACGTGTGTCGGGCATGCCACCGTCCGGGTGAGTCCATCAGACATATAATTTCTGGTTGTCCTCGTCTGGCTAACGGCGAGTTGTTGCACAGGCACAACCAAGTAGCCAGGATTATTCACCAGCAACTTGCCTTGAAATATGAACTTGTGGAATCTGAGGTACCGTACTACAAGTATGTGCCCGACCCAGTTCTCGAGAAAGGCCATGTCACGCTGTACTGGGATCAGTTTATCACTACTTACAGGTATATTGTCACCAATAAGCCTGACATAGTGGTGATAGACCGATCAGCGCACCGCGTAATGATAGTCAAAGTTACCATCCCGCATGACGAGAACCTCGTGAAGGCTGAGAAAGAGAAGCAAATAAAATATCTCGACTTGGCACACGAGGTTGTCAGCATGTAGAATGTGAACTCGGCTATCATTGTGCCGATTGTCGTAACCGCCAATTGCCTGATGGCTAAAAGCCTCGACGACCATCTGTCGAAGCTCTCACTTGGCAGTTGGATCAAGAGCCAGTTTCGGAAAGCAGTACTCCTCGATACGGCTCGCATTGTGAGGAGGTTCCTGTCTCTGCAGCCCTAACCGCCGGTAGCTTGCAACCTGCTCCCGATACCGGCGGAAACCTGTTTTTTTTATATTTTTAAATGTTTTTTTTTTTATAAGGTATATGTAAAAATGTAAAAAAAAATGAAAAAAAAATGAATAAAGGACATAATAATAAAAATTTATTTCAGACCAAGTAAGTCCATAGTTAAAAACATAATAATTTTAGAAAACTACACACATTTTAAGAACTTATTTTAAATATATGAAAGACGCACGATGAGTGGTCATCCAATGCCACATTATTTCAATTGGACTGGAGTCTCTAGAAAACTGCGAATTGATTCTGTAGGCCACATATCAATTTGTACTGTTCTACAGACTGTGGAATTAGTTTTATAGTGTTTCGTATTTCCACGACAACATTCAACAGAATCGGCAAATTCGGTAAATGTATTTTTTTTTTATTTTAGGTCCCGGCTGTCATTTGTAGAATATGTTTGACAGTCGTTACGTTTAATAAAAAATCCGAGAGTTTGCCAATTAGTCGTAACAAGTAACCCAGTAACACCTACATAGAGCGACTGCCTAGACCCTTCATGTAAAATACTGGTATTCCTCAACATCCAGTTAGACTGGAAGCCGAACAAATTGACAAAAACCGTCCTAAACTTACCATGCTTTTCAACAAAGACGCTTGTTCTGATGCTGATAGTCTTTTCATTGAATGAACAGTCAAGTCTAACATGGCTAATGTGCTAAAAAATGCTTGAACTGTTTTAAATAACACCTGTAAATGCAAAAAAGCTTGATTTGTTAAAAATAAGACTTAAATTAATGGACTGATTTACACCATCAGTCATCCCCTAACCCTTGTTTCATTTTTCGCAACACGGTTGTCAACCGTCACTTTATCATTCACTCCTTGTTCTTTCACATCACCCGCATTTATAACATCAGTATCACTTACCAGTATCATTCTCATTATTCTGCCCTCATCCCAATTTATTTGAGGGTCGTTTCAGCTTTGTCTTCTTCTTTCATACTTCTCTATTGGTCGTCATCTCAGGCGTCACCCCCATTCTAGCTATATTATTATCATTTTCCACACAATCCATTCATCGTTTCTACGGTCTTCCTTTACTCTTATAGCCGTTCACATCATACACAAAACTTTTCTCGCAATATTTTCCTCTTCACTTCGTACGACATGTCCATAGTTACCATGACTGATGACACTGGTGTGTTCTCGTACAATTCTTTGTTTACCCTAATTAATAAAATGACAACCGATTATGAGTATCACTTACCAATGTTTGGAAAATTGATTTATACAGATTGTAAGCTTTTAAAATATTTTTATATATCTCAAGCAGTTTGAGACATTGTCTATCATTTTCCTGCTTGTCATTAATCTTTAGAACTTCACTAATCCACTCATCGAGATATTTTCTTAGCAATATTATAAATCGGATGGCAACCACTAAATGGATGTCGAATGTGATTTGCAAGAGATCACAAAGCACGCGTGGGATTAACTCGATGAAATTAGGAACATCGTCAGATGTAATATAATACAAAAAACATCCAAAACAATCATATATGAATGTAGTAACTAGTAAGATCCAGTTCCAAACGACGAAACTCTGGATATTCTTTCTAAAATCGATGCTCTCATGGATAGTTTGGATCTTTAGAATAAAAGAGACATTTTTGTGGTTATGCAAGATGCCCAGAATGAACAGCATTGTGAAACCGATGAAGTAACAGGTGAAAAAGATACCAGCGGAGAACACGGCGAATCGATGTCCTAATTGATTTACATCTAAATCTTTATAGTCAAAGTTACAAAATCGATGCACATACAAAGAATTTGTGAGCAACAAAACGCAGAACGACAGCAAATAATATCTCTTTCCGTTTGGATAAATATGATTATCTTGAACACGATATTTTGAACAAAAAAATATTTTCAATGCAAAATTTAAAGCATACACAATTCTTTGAACTTCTGTATCGAGTCTGTTAATTGGTAGCACTTCAAATGTAGGTTTTGGAAGAATTTTTCTTTTCTGGAAAATCATCTTCAAGTGGCAGTTGGTCGATGATTATGACTTAAAATGTCGGATGTACGAGTAGTTTATAGAAATATCATTTAAAGTTTGTTAAAGTACCTAACAGCATTGACTATTAGAATATTGATGTACTACTGATCGTATCAAGGCCTAAGGAAGGCTCATATTTTACATTTGTCATTGCGTCGAATTTTAATACTGAATAATGGACGAATGGACTTATTATAATTAATTTAAGGCTGAAAGCACCCATTCGCCTTGAGCAAGCAATATAAATTTTAAAACCAACCACAAATGGTGTTGTTAGCTGACGATACTTCTTAAACATTTAGGACTAGTTGTCCGGCGCAACTTCGTCTGCGTCACATTTTACCCGTTTTCGCTACATTTTTCATTGCTTCTCCGCGCCTATTAGTCGCCTATAACCTTCCTCGATAAATGGGCTATCTAACACTGAAAGAATTTTTCAAACCGGTTCAGTAGTTCCTGAGATTAGCGCGTTCAAGCAAACAAACTCTTCAGCTTTATTATTAGTATAGTAATAGTATATAGATTAGTATATAGATAAACAGACGTGCCACAAACTTAGACGATCGAAATAACGCTCTAATGCAGGTCCATAACTGGTTTACCGCTAATAATTTAGTATTAAACGGGAAAAAACTAAGTGCATAAGATTTACTCTACTAAATGTCAAATGTAGTGATTGTGACTTAGTATTGAATCAAGAGAAACTTGAATTTGTCGATGAAACTGTTTTCTTCTGGATCACGCTTGACTCAAGGCTACAATGGGGTCCTCATTTTACATCTCTTGCAGGACGGCTGAGATCAGCAGCATTATGCTGTCAGAAAAATCCGTCAATTTACTGATTTAGATACCACGAGGCTAGTGTATTTTAGTTATTTTCATAGTATTATGTCATACGGTATTTTACTATGAGTTCCTACTGAAAAAAGAAGTGAGATAAAAAAAAAAACTGTATATATAGAATGACTTTTCCATCGCACGGCGACATAATCATATAATAATAATCTACTATTTTAAATAGTCTACCTATTTGAGAAGTGATAGCGGTCCAAAATAGATTTTGTGTGTAGATTCTATTGTCGTTTGTGTTGGAAAAGGAAACTGCTGTTGAATAAATTAGAATTTATTTGTTGTGTGGATCTGGCTCACATTTTCTTTTGTCGCTTCTAAAATTGCCTTTCTACACTATCTACACAGATCGGAATAAACGAAGTTATTCAGGTGATACGTGTTAAGAAAAGTTATTGAAGCCGCACCGGTTATTTAATTCGCTGACAGTTACAATAAAATAGCCGTTCTAATACAAACATTGTCTCATGACTGGGACGTCAAACAGTGGAAGAATATTGATAGTGTGCATATTACTCATCCCCCTTAGCCATTAGCGTGATAATAAAATATCTATAGCTCGCGCCAGAATGCAATCTATCTTCTAATTTTTACCGAAATCCAACGGAACAAGCGGGAGAGTCATTGAATGAATTAGATTTCTGCAACTTCAAAGAAGAAGTCAAAATTCGTATAATATCTTCGTTGATTGCCACACAGAGCGAGTTAATAAAACAAATGTCTAAAAGGTTGAGTCCATTTCGTTTTATCAGTGACGAATGATTTTATAAAACCGTAAAAGTAACTTTGTAATCGCATATCATTTTTAGGGTTCCGTACCCAAAGGGTCAAACGGGACCCTATTACTGAGACTTCGCTGTCCGTCCGTCCGTCCGTCCGTCTGTCACCAGACTGTATCACATGAACCGTGATAGTTAGCCAGTTGAAATTTTCACAGATTATGTATTTCTGTTGATGCTATAACAACAAATACTAAAAACAGAATAAAATAAATATTTAAGGGGGCTCCCATACAAAAAAGTGATTTTTTTGCTCGTTTTTTATAAAAAATTGTACGGAACCCTTCGTGCGCGAGTCCGACTCGCACTTGGCCGGTTTTTTTTCTTAGGCACTGAAAATTCAGGCTTCTGGCTTTATCAAGAACGAATTTACGGAGGGGTCAGAAATGTCCTGAATGGGTTCGAGAAAAGGATGGTACGTCTGTGTCTTTTTTTGCTACACTCGGCGGGACCACTACCGTGGTCCGTATACGAAACAGGCAATTAGCGCCAATAAATTGTTTGTAACGTTTGCAAAAGTATAGTATATACATTGGTATTACTCATAACACCATAGGAAAGAAGCATAGATTTTAAACCTCCAACAACGACACTACTAAAATTGATGACTCCTACTGTTTGAATGTTTTGAGCTACTACTTAAATGATAGATTTTTGATGAATAGTTTCATTTCACAAAAAGTACTAGGCTTGCATGAATGCAAGATGGTATTTTAATCATTCTAGAAAAAAACTGGATCGCACAAGCAGAAATTGACACATTATGTCACCCTAGAAGATATTGCTGTCAATGGCGGTCCTCTCGAGGTTGTCCGAGAATATGCCTCGGGTAACTCTGCAGTTTGGTAAGAACAACTTTGACAGGGAGGCTAACAGAAGAATTAAGCAGGGCAGGGCGGGGCAGCATTTGGGAAGCTTTTTCTTGGGTCTTTACGTCGCGTATTCCTCAGAGCCTAAAGTCAAAGGTTTTCAACTAGTGTGTTCTGCCTGTTATGACTTAGGGACACTCACGGTATGTTTGGCCCATAAATTCAAGGTCTATGCTTGGAGTCTCCCTAAAGGATCGTATATCGGCACGCGTAAGGTGGGACGCCATCAGGCTCGGTGGAGCCACGATCTTCGCAGGGTGGCTGGTAGCAACTGGGTTACAGTTGCCGAGAATCGGGTTAAGTGGCCTACAGTAGTCCACAGCTGGACATAGGCTTCTTCAATCGAACGCCACTTAACATACCGTGGCTGGTGGGATGATGACATATATGATGATATTTTTTTTTCCAAATTTTGGGGTCAACTATTCGATTTATTCTTTTCCTAAAAACCTTGTTCTGACCAAACTGGTCTACTGTTCTCTGCGCATGAGTAGGTACATTACATACTACTAGGAGCACGAGCAAACTGCTTCTATAATTAATTATTTGCGTACTAAATCGGCGGTGACCAGGCGGTGGGTCGCTTGGGTGGGTTTTGGTTTCCATTCAAAAATGTTCAAACCCCTTTATACTGATGTGGAATCGAGAACAACGATTTAAAAAAAAAATCCTTTGTTTTCTTACAATGATGAGTCGGGACATGTTGTATGAAAAAATAATTTGGTGACGAATCGAAACAGTGACGAGTCGGGTATAACTCTATGGTTTCACATTCTAGTAAGGTTGAATAGTAATAAAAACTTTCGGTTCGGATTGCAACAATTATTTATTTATTACAGACACACTAGAGATTTTAAAGAAAGAAAAACTGCAAGAGTACAATTACGTAATTAATGATAACTCCTATCAAACTGATTACGAGCGTCGCGTCTACATAGAACAGGCCACACGCGCTCATCTTACTGAACAAGCGATTTGCATGTAGTACGTTCATGCAAAGATGTTTTAGGCTCTCTGTAAGAAAAAATATCATGTACAGTGGTGCAAAAATATTTGGCGTTACAATGACTTTGACAGGGTGCATTATTGGTACACATTATCAAAATATAAGGTCCCATTAAAATAGATTGATACATTCTAACACAGCGTTCAGAATGTCTAACTAAACATTTCCATTATTAGGGCAAAATAAAATCAGAATAATCAGTGTTTTTTTTTTGGATATCTTGACGTACTGAACGCTGTGTTAAAATTTGTCCATCCATTCTAATGGGACCTTATCCATTGAAACATCATCATTTATGTGCATCTTTAAATTTGAATGTATTAAAAATAAGTAATCATTTCAGACAAAGGTGAAAACTTTTACTGCTTGTAATCTTTTCAAGAGCTTTTGATGTTCTTGTCGTAGGGACTGTTTATTCTTACTTCGATAGTTGCTGTTCTTCATAAGCTGTATACACGCCGTCTTCGCTTCCTCAACAGTTATATAGAATCTCTCACAGCTAATACTTTGAATTATTACAAAAATTATATTCCTTATTATGAATGCCGTGTTCGTAAGTACAGAGATCAAAACCTGGAAAGCAGAATTCGTTATTTAAATTGGATTGGTGTGTCTAGAAAACTACGAATTGATTCTGTAGGCCACATATCAATTTGTACTGTTCTACAGACGGTGGAATCAGTTTCATAGTGTTTCGTATTTCCACGACGGCTTCCAACAGAATTGACAAATTCGGTAGCTTAAGTCATTTTTTAATTTTAGGTCCCGGCTATTCGTAACAACTGTCAAAGATATTCTACAAATGAATGTAGAATATCTTTGACTGTTGTTACGAATAGTCAAAATTCCGTAAGTTTGCCAACCAGTCGTAACAAATAACCAGTTACGTCTACACAGAGCAACTGCCTAGTCCCTTCATGTAAAATACTGGTATTCGTCCGTCCGGTTAGACTGGAAGCCGATCTAATTGACAAAAAACCGTTCTAAACACTTACCATGCTTTTAAATATCGACGCTTGTTCTGATGCTGATAGTATTTTCATTGAATTAACCGTCAAGTCTAAAACTGCTAACGTGTGGAAGAATGCTTGCACTGTTTCAAATAATACCTGTAAATGAAAAAAACTCGTCTTTTTAAAGAAAGGCTTAAATTAAAAGTCTCAGTTATACCATTAGTCATCCCCTAACTGCCCTAACCCTTGTTTCATTCGGCGCAACACGGATGGCAACAGTCACTTTATTCACTCCTTGTTCTTTCATATCATTTGCATTAGTAACATTAGAGTCACTTACCATTATCATTTGTCTGTTCCCCGTCTCAATTTATTTACAGGTTTTAGCTATGTCTTCTTCTTCCATACTTCTCTATTAGTCGTCACCTAAATAGTCACCCTCATTCCAGCCATATAATTTTCCACACACTCCATTTATTGTTTCTTTGGTCTTCTCCTACTCTTATCATCATCATTTCAGCTCAAACGACGTCCACTGCTGGACATAGGCCTCCCCCAAGTTTCGCCACATTGACATTTTGGGGGGTTTTGCCATAATCGCCACGCTTGACAGGCGGATTGGCGATCGCTGTACGGTTGTTACAAAAGCGCAGAGAACGCTGCTGCCCATTCTCTGGCAAATCCCCTAGTCGCCTCTTACGACAACCACGGGAAGATATGGGAGGGTGGTATTCTTTACGTCCGACAACATACAGAGCACTCCTACCTACTCTGATAGCCATTCACAGTAAACACAAAACTATTCTCGCGACATTTTCCTCTTTCCTCCGCACAATAAGTCCATGGTTCTCATTACAACCGATTATCGTATCACTTACCAATGCTTGGAAAATAGATTTATACAGATTGTAAGCTTTTAATACATTTTTATGTATCTCAAGCAGTTTGAGACATTGTCCATCATTTTCCTGATCGTCATTCATCCTTAGAACTTCACTAATCCACACATCGAGATATTTCCTTAGCAATCTTATAAATCGGATGGCAACCACTAAATGGATGTCGAATGTGATATGGAAGAGATCACAAAGCACGTCTGAGATGAAGTCGACGAAATTAGAAACATTGTCAGATGAAATATAATACAAAGAACATACAAAACAATCATAAATGATGGTAGTTATTAGTGAGATCCAGCTCCAAACGACGAAACTCTGGATATTCTTTCTAAAATGGATGCTCTCATGGATAGTTTGGATCTTTAGAATAAAAGAGACATACTTGTGGTTTTGCACGATGCCCAGAATGAACATCATTGTGAAACCGATCAAGTAACTGGTGAAAAAGATAACAGCGGAGAACACGGCGAAACGATGTCCTAATTGATCTACATCTAAACCTATAATATTTAGGTTACAAAATCGATGCGCACACAAATAATATGCGAGCAATAAAAAGCAGAACGACAGAAAATAATATCTCTTTCCGTTTGGATAAATATGATTAGCTTGAACACGATATTTTGAAGAAAAAAATAATTTCAATGCAAAATTAAAAGAATACACAAGTCTTTGAACTTCTGTATTAAGTCTGTTGTTTGGTAGCACTTCAAAAGTAGGTTTTGGAAGAATTTTACTTTTCTGGAACATTTTTTGAAGATGAACCAACTACCAAGTTGGTCGATGATAATGACGTATAATTTCGTCGATGTCGTCGGTAGATGGTATTGACATTTACTTTTGGAATACTAATGTACTGATCGTATCATGGCCTCATAAGCGGTCATAATCAATTTTAATATTTTAAACTGTCATAACATGGAATTATTTTTCCTTCTTCCATTCTCGCACGTCACGGCATAATTTATTCTTTTCTTTTTCATAATTGTCTCACACAATCTTTCTTTTCTTTGGCCTTTCTCTTCCTGTCATCCATCAACATTCAAAATCAAAATCAAAGTCAAAATCATTTATTTCAAGTAGGCCAGTTAGAGGCACTTTTGAAAAGTCAAACAACAATAAATATTAAGCTACAGTCCCAGTCACTAGACATAATAACTGTGAAAGTACTGTAGTTGCCCATTCCAAAGCGTAGATCTCTATGGAGAAGAATAGGCACGAAACTCCATGGACACTCTTTTAAATGAGTAGTTTGTTACAAAAATCTTGGTTACATCATTCATGTTGAGATGGTAAATTAAATGGAACTAAATGACCCGACACACGCGCCACCATCAGCGTGACATTTAAGTGAGCATGACATACTCTTAACTGCCAGGGCAGATTGAAGTCAATAAAAGACGTAGGGTTCCAGTAAATGATAGCTTTCTAGTACATAGTGCTCACACAATATGGGCTGTGCGACTATACAATACTAAATTAATTGAATTTATACAATGCAATCACTACTTTTAACATTCGGTAATTAAAATCTTATGCATTTAGTTTTTTATTTATTTAATATTAAATTGTTTGCTGTGAACCAATTATGGACCTGAAGCAGGGCATTATTAACGTTATCTAGATTTTGGGCCCGTCTATTTATCTTAAAAATTAAGGAAGTATCATCAGCAAATAACACCATATTTTGAGGTAGATTTTTTAATAAATAGGGTAGATCGTTAATATATACTAGAATGAGGAAAGGACCCAATATAGACCCTTGCGGAACCCCCATTTTTACTTTTAAACCCTGTGAATTAACACCATTTATTTGAACTTGCTGTTGCCTTTCACTCAAATAAGATTTTACCAAACTAAGTGCAAGTTTACCTAGTCCGTAATGCTCAAGTTTCAAAAGTAATGTGTCGTGATTAACACAATCAAATGCTTTCGAGAGGTCACAAAATATTCCTATGGCGTCTTGGGACTCTTCCCACGCTGTAAATATGTGCTTGAATAAGGTTACACCGGCGTCAGTTTTCAAAATTTTGTTGGAATAAAATGATTGAGCATTTAATTAAGCATTACCTTTTCAAACACCTTGCTGAAAACTGGCAACACGGATACAGGTCTATAATTATTAGTATCTTTACTATCTCCGGATTTGAAAAGAGGGATGACTTTACTGTATTTCATTAAATCAGGGAAAACTCCTTGGTCCACATTCATATCCATCACTCTTGTAGTCACATGCGTTTCGTCCCTCCTCACTACATGTACAATGCTCGTGTCTTTTCTGTGTGTGAAAAGGTCACTACCCTGTAGTGGAGCAGTATTATAATTACACATACTTGTATACAGGTATTGTTGAGTGTGTAGGTAGGCAGAGGTGTAAATAAAAGTCACTGCCCTAAGGTACTCACGGTTGTATTGAGTAGAGTTCACACGCACAAAACATACCATTTTTTGAGAATAATTATGATACAGATAGGTCACAGATAGGACACAGTCACAGCAAACACAACACAACAATTATTGTTTACAATAATCGGTGGAGATGTCGCAGAACAATTCTATGCGCACGCGTTGCCAGGAGGCTCGTACTGACTGAAGGTCAAGGAAAGGCGTTCGACGGTCGCGTGCTGCCATCGCCGCCCGGCCTACGTCACGATGACGTATATGGCGCGATTTGCGACTCCACTAAACTATGCTAATCGCCCGACATCATCCGACATTATATTGATGTGAACAACCGGCCGGTGATGTGTTTTATGTGATTCATCATCATCATCATCATCAGCCTGTATTCGTCCACTGCTGGACATAGGCCTCTCCCATGACACGCCACTGAGCACGATCCTCGGCCACTCTCATCCAGCTCTTGCCAGCTGCCTTGCACAGATCATCGCTCCACCGAGTCTGAGGACGTCCTACGCCACGTTTACCGATCCGTGGTCTCCACTCAAGAACTCGTCTACCCCAACGGTTATCGGTTCTTCGGGTTATATGGCCGGCCCATTGCCACTTCAGCGTGCTAATGCGGTGGGCTATGTCGATAACCTTGGTTCTCTGTCGAATCATCTCGTTACGAACTCGATCTTTCAGATTAACCCCGAGCAAAGCTCTTTCCATAGCACGTTGAGCGACTTTATAGACTTTTGTCTTTAGACTCTGTGGAATTGGCGATGTGAAGACTCGACACAGTTTTCCATACGCTGCCCAACCCAGCTGTGTTCTTCTGTTGGCTTCCTTCTCGAAGTTGTTTTTACCTAACTGCATAGTTTGCCCGAGGTGAACATACTCCTTAACAACTTCAAGAATACTGCCTTGAACTGCAGTTGGTTCCGGACTTACATGTTTATTGAACATAACCTTGGTTTTATCCAGGTTCATCCGGAGACCAACGCGTTGAAAGGAATCAGCTAGGCCATTCAGCATATGCTGCAAATCTTGCAGCGTTTCCGCCTCGATAACGATATCATCTGAAAATCGTAAGTGTGAGAGGTACTCGCCGTTTATATTAATGCCGCGCCCCTTCCAGTCCAGCGTCTTCAATATATCCTCCAATGCATTTGTGAACGATTTGGGGGACAAAACGTCCCCTTGTCTCACACCACGATGCAAGGGAATAGGTTTAGACTGCTGGTTCTGGACTTGGACGGCCATAGTAGCGGCGTTGTAAAGACCTCTCAAAACTTGAATGTATCGCCAATCGACTTGGCATCGCTGCAAAGATTCCAGAACAGACCAGGTTTCGATCGAGACAAAGGCCTTTTCATAGTCCACAAACGCTAAGCACAGGGGCCGATTGTACTCTTCTGTTTTCTGTATAATCTGCCGCACTGTATGGATGTGGTCTTTGGTGCCGTATCCCGATCGAAACCCAGCCTGTTCGGGAGGCTGGAACTCGTCGAATCTTCGCGCAAGACGGTTTGTGATGACTCTCGAAAACAGCTTATAGACGTGGCTCAAGAGTGAAATGAGTCGGTAGTTTTTCAAAAGAGTTTTATCACCCTTTTTGAAAAACAACACGACAACACTCTTACTCCACGCCTCTGGAGTTCTCCCATCAAAAAGAACAGTATTGAAAATGCTAGGAGCTCCTTCATTACAGGTTTACCACCAGATTTCAGAAGCTCAGTCGTAATACCGTCTTCTCCAGAGGCTTTTCCGTTTTTAAGCTGTTTGAGAGCCATCGCAATTTCGTCCAGGCTGACTTCTGGCAAGTCTTCCGTAAAGTGGCGTGTTAATGTAGCTCGGAACTGCTCATTTTCGAGATCAGGTTGAGATGCATGCGTAGCATACAGCTGACTATAGAAGCTTTCCATTTCCGAAAGAACCCCCGGCCCGGAAGAAACGACTACTCCACTTGTAGTGGTCAGCTTCGTCAGATGACTTCTCCCAAGAGATTCAACAAACACTTTGGATCCCCGATTGCGCTCGATCGCTCGTTCTATTGAACGAGTGTTGGAGCATCGGAGATCGTGTCGTACAAGTTTGCCATTTGCCCCCTATGATTCCTGCTAGCATAACCATGTACTCCCACTTTGGCGTTGAAGTCTCCCATCACAACGTTGTAGTGGGCCCTGGTGGTGAAGTGTAAGGCCTTCGATATATCACCAAGTACATCTTCCATCTCATCATCCGAGTGCGTCGAGGTCGGTGCGTAAACCTGCACAACCTTCAGGCTATACCTCTCGGTTAGTTTAATTACGAGGTACGCGACTCTGTTCGACACACTCGACACTTCTACAACGTTGTCACAGAGAGCTTTATTCACCAGAAATCCTACGACACCCTGGGACAGCTGGTCTCCCTCTCGAAAGTATAGAAGGTGGCCTGATTCAAGAGTAACCGTGTCCTCCCCCTCTCTTCGGACTTCGCTTAACCCAAGAACGTGCCACCTTATTTTCTCGAGTTCGACTTCCGAGTTGTGCTAGGTGCTCGTCGAGCCGTAACGTGCGTCCGTTGTACGTCGCCAAGGTCAGGAATAGCAGGGCGGCCGGAAACTGGGGGCCGTGGTCCATGTTGACTTGCCATTGGTAGGGCTTGCTCTAATTGCCACGCTGAGCAAGCGGGTTCGCAATCGCAGTAGATTCACACCGGTATCGCTGCTGCCCGACAGCGTTGATTGTCATAGTCAAGTCAAGGGTCAAGTGATTATCATACATACATGTAAATATGGTGTATTTGTGTTTGTATAAAAATGTGTTGTATTTTGTGTAATTATATAATACAAATATATAAACTAAATAGTAGGTGTATACCCTACACTTGAAATCAATCTGGGTAAACGAAAGTATAGCTAGCCTAGTTATATAATTATGTATATGTTTCCACTGTTGGGGACAGCGAGAATTGACTAAAGTAATTTAATATTGTTCCCGTTGTCCCCACTGCTCCGTTTTCATGAGTGGAGACAGCATTTAAAAGAGACATTTTTTTTGTTTGAAGAATAGGCCACCCCATAAATTGTAGCATTTAATCATGAAACGCATGTTGATTTCTTCCTTGTAATGTCTAGATTACAGTGGTAATATTGACTAACTTTTGTCTAATGGGAATATGGAGAAATACGAAAAAGAAAACATGAATCTCACAATAACCTAAAAACTATGCACTCATTTGACAATATCGCATGAGAGTATGCATCGGTATTTTAATAGAATATGTGTTTCTTAGTAATAATAATAGTGAGGAGCTCGTGACTAAATAACAACACACACAATAACAGCCACTCGGGTTGATCTTTAGGTTAAGCCTATGGTGCGGGCTGTCATTTCTAGATCTATGACAGTCGTTATAGGTAGTTAGTGGCCCGGAAGTCAGCCAACTAGTCTTAGTAAATTGTCTTACCCAGTATACTAGCTGGGTTGTGGAGGTCAGATAGGCAGTTGCTCTAAGTCAAACACTGGTATTCAGCTAGATCTAGCTAAACTGGAAGCCGATCTCAACATAGTGGGAAAAAGGCTAGGCGGATGATGATGTATTAAGTTGTAAGTATAGGCACATTTACTCATCTACTCACTTAATTTTTTGGCTATCGAGAAAAAAGTGAAAACCGCTACCGTCCTTCTAGTGCAGTTGGGTAAAAATATATTTAGTGGAATTAATCAACACAGGACCGCGATATAAATAGTATAATCAAGTTCACATTTTCAAAGCTGTATCACTCACCTCGCAAGAAATCTATTGTACACATAGGCATATCTATCCAGGCGGCTCGGGACGGCATTACATTTTCCAATAACACACGTTACTTGATAATGAGCGTCGACTAAGATACAAAGCAAGGTAGCTATCGTCAACTCCTTAGTAACTAGTCACGTGAGCACACAGGACTCGTAAAACACCGCGCCTTGCCGGCGCCGGCGGCACAGACCCGTTGACGCATAGTACGTCATCGCGCTGGCAGGAGCGGAGGCGAAATGAGTACTTGAGCAATAGTATGGCGAAGTCGTACGATCGGCGCGGCGGCGCGCGCGCGGGCGACGCGACGGTGGGCGGCGGCGTCAAGGGGAGGCGAGAGCAATTCGGGTTTTTTATATATATCACTGGCGATACACTTATAATATATTAGTGTTTATTTTGTTTAGCCGGCAAACTTACTTTTATACATACACGTATATATATATTTTTTGTAGTTTTATTTTATTTCATTTATATGTTTTTTTACTGCCTATTTTATTTTCTTATTTATGTTATCAAATATTTATGCTGTCTTGGCTTCCGTACGTTATGTCACAGGTGACCACTGAAAACCAGCGCTGTGCTGTGGGTCCCCCCATGGCATAGCATCATGCTGAGTGGTAACCTGCTTGTCGCAGTCACGACGTGCTAGCAGTAAACATTTTTGTTCCGTCACATTTGAACTTTTATTTTTGTTTCTTGCATCTACCTATGTTCTTTGTTTTATTTTTGTTAATTTTGTATGCACGTCATGTCCCTGCGACAAATAAATATTTTTTCTTTCTTTCTTTCTTTCTTTCTTTACACATACAAGTTGGTGTACGTCTGCAGCAGTCTCTGACAGTAATTGTCTTCGCCCCTGTGAACACTTGGTCCGACTGCTCAGTCCGATCAATCGGACTACGCGAACTATTTTTGAAGTGAAAACTTCTTTAGCGGCGTTGAGCACTTTTTCTGTAATGGGTATAATATCTTAAACTCGCGTCAGGTCACGTGTCCTGATCGAAAATTCGTAAGACGAATTGACATTAGGTTGCGAAGGAATTTGAACTTTATGACATCTGTCATTGAGTTTGGTTTTCCAAAACTGGATAATTATCTTATGCACAAACAAAACCTTCGATTTCTCCAAAGAGGTAAAATTCGTAAAACGTATCGTAATATTTCTGTGTTAAATTTGGGTAATGTAAGTTGTCATGTTTGTGTATGATAGCGCAATAAATGAATATTGTATTTTACCACATAAATGATAGAACTAGATAATTAAAGCAATTCGTTCAAAATTATTTCCTAACCATATCCAAAAATGCACAACGTTACTATTCAAGTTTTCACTTCTGCCGGCACTCCCGGAGTGCAACCCGTATTTTCCTTTTCGTCCGATTAATCGGACCAAGCGGAATCACAAATTCTGATAGTCCGATCGATCGGACAAAGAGGAATTATGATTCCTTCTAGTCCGATCAAATTTAAAACCGTTTTACCAGTAAAAATATAATAAGAAAAGCTAGCCTTCTTAGAAAACTAATATTTCTAGTAAGTCTGACTGATGTCAATGCACAATTTTTACGTCAAGTGAAAATATTTATTTATGTACACAAAACTCTTAACAGGACAATACAATAAGATACAAGAGCACAAAGGTACTGTTTATATAAAAGAAATTTCTTCCAGCAGACCTACGAATGGAAAGTTGAACTAGAAATGTAGACACAGTGTGTAGAAAAAAAAATGTCGGACGAAGAAATAATATTCCTCTGTCGCAAGCGCATGTCAATTAAATATTAAAATCACGTAAAGGTCAAGTAGCGTCCTCTAGAGTTTGTTTCACGGAATATACAATCTTTAATATTCTATTGTGTTAACAAAACTCGAAAGCCTGGGTATCCGGGGTTTTCAATTAAAACTCTTTAAGGATTACCTAACCGACAGAACACAACGTGTTAAAATCGGTAACATAACTAGTGAAGGGGTCCCAGTGACTTTAGGAGTTCCACAGGGCAGTATTCTTGGCCCGACCCTGTTCCTGGTCTATATAAATGATGTGTCAGTTAGTGTTTCCAGATTCGAAAATTGTTGCGTTTGCTGATGATACGGCTTTACTTTTCAGTGGTACCTCCTGGTAAATGTCAAATGATGTTGCCTGTCAGCAACCGAAAAAGCGGATTTAATACGTTTCGTACCAAGATGATTTTTAAAACTACCTCCGCGATGGTAGGTATAATGTTTAAAAAATTTTTTTGCCAAGTAAAACCGACTTCAAAAAACCCTAAACGCACTAAAAAGTTAAAAATAATACGATAACCTACCTATATTAATAAACCTAACCTAACCGACGATTAACCTATAATAAAATTTAATAATTCTTTGGAGTCGGTGCCAAGCAATATACGATACCTGAATGACTATATAGACAAACTAAGGCCAGAAAAACAAAACATCTTACAGTTTCTAAAAAATAATTCATTAATTAATTCAAATTATATTGCTTGGCACCGACTCCAAAGAATTATTAAATTTTATTATAGGTTAATCGTCGGTTAGGTTAGGTTAATTAATATAGGTAGGTTATCGTATTATTTTTAACTTTTTAGTGCGTTTAGGGTTTTTTGAAGTCGGTTTTTTTTTTGCAAAAAAATTTTTTATTTGTTAATTTTTAGTGACATATTTTAAATCTAATAATAAAATATGGGTAGGCCTAGTAAAGATGCTTCTCGTATGAGAAAACGGCGTCGAACTGAAACTGAGAAAAAGGAAAAAGGACAACGATTAAAAGAAATTAGAGAAAGAAATGCTCAACGCATTTTGAATAAGAACCCTGATCATCGCGAAAACAGACTGTCAAAGCAGAGGACCTACTGTTACGTAGGTTGAATAAGGAAAGTCAAGTCTGTGGTATACATGGAAAGTGCATACCGTTACAATTCCAACAAGCCCAAACACAGCTAATATACATTGTCTTATTATGGAATTACGGTGCCTGTCTCTTGGCTTCATCATCAGATCTGATGGTAGAATGGTTCTTATTGAACGCAAATGCTTTACTTGTTGTAGAAAATACTAAAATCGCTGTACGTTTTCCTATAAAATTTGAAGAGTTCCCTCGATTTCGCCAAGATTCCATCATCATCCCGACTTGGTGACTATGGGACCAAATGAAAAGCATAGGCTTTGGAATAAAAAAATAATATTCCAAATCGGTTCGTACATGACTGAGTTATGCGCGAACAAAAAACGCAAAGCAGAGTAAAGGAAAAGTAAGAATATTTAGATTTTTGTTGATTTTTTCAAAACCGCTTATTTGATTTCGATAAAATTTTCATGGGACCATTTGGAAAGTATACGCTTTCCAACAAAAAAAGAATTTTTCAAATCAGTTGGTAAGTGACAGAGTTATGCCCGAACAAACATAAAAAAAAATACAAACATCCGAATTGAGAACCTCCTCCTTTTTTAGAAGTCGGTTAAAAATAGCATTAAAACAATTTTTCACTGTTTCAATAATGTTTATTTTACATAAATTAAGCTGATATTATTACCACAAACGATGATAATATTATCTGCTATAATTAACCGTAGGCTTTAAAAGTAAAAAACAAGCATTTCAAGCATTTTTTGGCAAATGACATTGACCGTCACAGGAATAAATTGACTCGCAAATAAAAATATTTAAAGTATCTTTTTTTATTATGATTCCGGTTGCATATTTATGTAATCTTTCGTTTGTTAACTATAATAAATTGGTCACTTTTTTTAGGCGTAATATCAATTTTAATCGCAACATTACAAGGGGGCCGAAAAAAAATTGTCTCCTTTGTCTGTTTGTTATTCATGAGTGGTCCGAGAGTGGATGAGCGATTGCATGGGATCGAATAGTGTTAATAAAGTTGTGCTAGTTTTGGGGTTTTAACCTTAAAAACAGCCTCCACTTGTCTTTGCCAATTTCCTAATACGTAATCTTCTTCATTCATTAAAAGACGTATTTTTGGCCAGGAATAAAACACGTAACGTAATGACAAAATAACGTTTATTATTTAAACACAATGCAACTAACACTTGTTATTTCCTTGAATGTTCAACAACGACTGACTGTAATGGCGGACGAAGCAATCATTTATAACATTTTGCCCCGCCACTCAGTGGAACCGTTAGACAAATGAGTGACCAACAAATAATAAATAAATCAGTTTAAATACTTTGACAAACTTATATCACAAATAAATTTATATTACACGATTATTTATACACATTAATTAATTAATCATTAAAATCACTTAAACTAATCAATTTACGAATCCATGACTTCTTTACTCATCTACTGACTATCATTTACTTATAAAATGGTTAAAAACACTATACGACCTAACAGCTCGGCCATCCTGTATCAAGCGAGTCCCATCGCTTTTATTTTGTTATTCTTTATCAGTTAATTTATATAATATTAAAACATTTAAAATCACAAATCATACTACATTTTTTTTTTACGTATTTGCAGGAATCTCAGTATCAGTAAGCACTTTAATTTATTGGGTGGTAGTCTTTGAAATTTGATTTCATCTGGAGTTTTAATAATTAATATGTCAGGCTTTTCTGAAAAGGAATGGCCTAACAAAATAGTCTGTACCAGCACGTAATCCTCTACAACATATAAGTCTAGTATTTCTTCCAGCCCTTGAACTTCGACAGAGCTCACGACTCCTAGCGGAATTATCAAGTTACCACCTTTGCCTCTGAGTACCGGTTAATTTGGGCGATTTATTATCTGAAGGTTTAGAGAATTAGCAACACTTACCCTAACAAGAGAACATTGACTCCCAAGATCAATGTGACACAAGATTACTATACTTTTTTTAAACCGGTATCCTCTGCCCTGACTTCTGAAATCTGTTTTTGGGTCTGGTCATTACCTGGTGGTGGAACTTCCCTGTCCTCTTATTCCTAAGACAATTGGCCGTCAGATGTCAGACCGGTCACAATTAGTGCATTTCACAGGAGTTTTTACATTTAAAGCTTGAGTGACCAATCTCGTTGCAATTAAAACATTTTATATTAGAATTAATATTCGTACCTGGATTAGATGGGCCCGGTCGATTTAGGTCACTTCCAAATCGTCGGCCATTTGGTTGCTGCAAAGAGTCTTGAGCCACTGTACTTCGGCCACTTTTAACAGTTCTTAAATATTTAGGTACCTGTTTGGTTCTTTGAACTGCGCTACTTGAGCGCCAACCTTCACCGCACATTCGTCTATCCCATACAAAGGGCAATCTACCGCTTGCTATCAGCTTCGATCTCCTTGTTCTTTTTGGTGACGGTGACTCACTTCCTGACTCCGAAGACTTAGAATAATAGCGCTTTCTCCTTGGCCGCGATTATCGTTTGAAAACTGCCTTCTGCGACTTTCTCTCCTTTCGTTCCATTCCTCATATTCCGGCTGATCCTGGTTCCCTAGTATAATGTTGTGATTTCCATCAGAACTAGTTAGATCATGCTCTTGCCTCAAAGTCAAAGTCAAAGTCAAAGTATTTATTAGTGTGATTTTTGGTGATACATTAGGTCTTATAGTTAGGTTGTGGTAACTCAAAAAACTACCCATTCGGGCATACACTATTCTACAATATAAGAATTTAAAATCCATGCTACATACAAATTAACAATAAAACAATATTTATAGGCAATTAAATTCAATCAATTATATAAATACTCAGAATACAAATATGTCAAGTTTTAGAATTTGCAAGCATAGATACATAATTATAGACAATTAAATTCAATTTATAAACAGTCAATTCTTACAGTAAACATTTAGAATTCAATTAATTATTATAAAAATATTCAGAATACAATTAAGTTTTTGAATTTGTAAGCATAAAAACATAAATGTGAACTTTTTACAACTTGTCAAGGAGAAATTCGTCAATGGTATAGTAGCATTTTTCAATTAAGAATATATATTGTTTCCGTTTAAATTGAATCAGGTTTAAATCTTTAATTTCATTTGGTATTTTATTAAATATTTTCGGAGCCATGCAGAGAATGCTTTTGTGCATAAGGGCGGTCTTAGAAGCTCTTAGACATAATTCGTGTCGATATTCTGGTCTTCTCGACCTATAGCGTTGCTCTGAAGCTTTTTTAAACAGTTCGCTATTTTTCTTGACAAACAATGCAGTCTCGTATATGTAAAGACAAGGTAAAGTTAATATTTTCAGTGATTTAAAATGCGGTTTACAACTCTCCGTTGGTTAAAGATTACACATGGATCTTATGCATCTCTTCTGTGCTTTAAAAATATTATTTTTTTCGCATGAATTTGCCCAAAAGATTACTCCGTAACGTAATATGGAATCTACATAGCCATAATATGCAGCTATAACAGCTGCCTGATTAACAATTTTACTAAGTTTATATAGAGCAAAGGCGAACCTACTTAATTTTGTTGTAAGAGTTGATGCATGTTCTTTCCAAGTCAGTTTAGAGTCAATTGTCAAGCCTAGAAATTTTATATACTCTACTTCTTCAATTTTGTGATCGTCAAAAGTTATATTTATGTCAGGGGTGGTCACTCTTTGTCTAAACTGCATAATTTTAGTTTTATTTAGATTTAATTTTAAATTATTATGTTCAAGCCAGTCAATTGATTGTTGCAATGCATCTTTGATGTCATATTCATAGGTTCTATGTTCATTATGTTTCACAATTACCGTGCTATCATCAGCAAAAAGAACCATAGGAAAAGCGATATGTTTTGGAAAGTCATTTATATAAGCTAAAAACAACGGTGGACCAAGTACGCTGCCCTGTGGTACGCCAAAAGTAATTTTGCGTTTCCCTGAAATATACTTAAGTTCTTGTTTATGCTTTTTAGAAATCCGTCTTATTTCCGTACACTGCGTTCTATTGTCTAAATAGGATTTGACGAGAAAAAGTGCATTGCCCCTTATTCCGTACGCACTAAGTTTCTGCAGTAGTATATTATGATCAACTAGATCGAAAGCTTTCGTCATGTCCATAAATATAGCGCTAATGGGAATTCTTTCATCGATATTTGTCATTATAATATTAAGGAAATCATAGATAGCCATATTTATGGATTTGTTTTTTCTGAAACCCTTCTGTTCCTGAACCAAGATGTTGTGTTTCGTGAAAAATGACCACATACGGTGATAAATAGCCTTTTCAAATATTTTTGATATTACTGGTATTAGGGAAATGGGTCTGTAGTTGTTAATATCAGTTTTGTCATGCTTTTTAAATAAGGGCTTAATTATAGTCGGTTTTAGTTTATCAGGATAAATTCCAGAGCAGATACTAACATTAATGATGTGGCAAATGGGGCCAGATATTACATCGGAAACAAATTTGATTACTCTCGTTGAGATTTCATCATAACCTACGCTAACTTTGTTTTTTAGATCCTGTATTATTCGATATACTTCATTAGGTGTAGTCGGGGCCATGAACATTGATTCACAACATGTATTCTCATAGCTTGCAGATCTTGAGGCATTCGAAAGTAATTCTACTTGATTCACAAAGTGATCGTTAAATGCGTTCGCTATGTCACTGGGGTTTGTAATTGTAATCCCGTTATTTTGTATTTCAGTTATATGTTCGTAGGGAGGGCAATACTTATTTTCATTTATGATCTTCCATGTATCTTTTGATTTATTTGTTGATGTCATTATTTTATGGTTATTTTTTACCTTTTGTGTCAATTTTATTATTTTCTTAAGTCTTTGTGAGTATTTTTTAAGTTTAGCTAGGTTATTACTATTAGGTTTTACTCGTAGTTGCCAAAGAAGTTGCCTTTTATTTTTGCTACATCGTCTTATACCGGGTGTTAACCAATTCGGATTCCTTTTTAACTTTATTGTTTTGTTTATTAAGGGGAAACATAAATCATAAAATAGCTGGAATACTTCCATAAAACAATCGTACGCAACATTAGGATCATCAACTCGATAAACGTCACAAAACGATATAGGAATTAAACATGATCTAAATTTCATTAGGTTATCGTAACTGTAATCACGCGCTGTAATTCTCCAATTGTTTATTGAACAGGTCTTTTTTACGGGGATCTTTAAGATTTGGGCAGTGTGATCTGACATGTTAAGGTCAATAATATGGTGGACACATTTTTGCGTAAAATTGTGCGCAAAATTATCTATACATGTGTTGCTTTGTAACCTAGTGGGCTGGTCAATTTGCAATTTTAGATTATAGCTTAATAGGTAGTAAAGTCACCACATATAATGACTTTCTTGCGCGCTTTGTAACAAATCTTGGGTAACAAAATATTTAATTTTGAGTAAAAAGTATCAAGATTATTTGATTTAGGTATTCTGTAAATACATACAATGATGATGTTATGTTGTGTTAATTCGATTGCACAGCATTCGAAAACTCCCTGAATGGAGAGTTTCTTGACATCTTCAAGCTCTTTAAATTGATGGTCGTTTTTTATTAATATGCATGCTCCTCCTCTTTTTGTATTTCTACAGTAGCATGCTGCCAATTTATAATTAGGTATAGTGAGAAAGTCTTCATATCCAGTTTCCATGAAGTGTTCGGTCACACAGATAACGTCTATGCGGTATTGAAGATCAAGTAGATGCAAGAGTAATTGGTCTGCCTTATTTATCAATCCTGCGATGTTTTGATGAATTATGGACAAATGATCATAGAAAAAAATGGTTTGATATGTTTTCAAATGTGTCCTTCGTGTCAGTATTGGTACTATTTTCCTTTTGGATTTCACGCATAGTCTTTTTAAGATTCATAAACACGTTTTTCATGCCTGTGTCGTTTAGGAGACCTTGTCGACCCGAAAACATTGTGTTATCATAACATAAATCAGCGTTTGAGTCCAGTAAATAAGCATATTCATATGTTGTGTTATGCAGATACAAAAGATTATTAAACATTTCAATCCGTGAGTTGTATATTGTTGTATAATCACCACATTGTCTGTAGGTTGGGAGACATATAATTATATTGGTATGGCTGAGTTTTTCGATGGTACCTTTTATATGGTAGATTAGATCGTGATAGTTTTTAGTTATTAAGAAGTCTCTTTCTCCTATTAATAGGACACAATAATCGGTTTTATTATAATGTTTGATTTTATTTTCTATGCCTAGTAGGAGTTGTTCAATGTTAGCATTTGGATACGAGTAGTGGCAGAAGTCATAATTAGTAGCAAAAGTATCTTCGATGATGCTGCAGAGTCCATTTCTGTTGTTGGCGCTTATTACGCTTAGTTTGCTTTTTATTGTTTTTTGGGTCAAGTGTCGTTTGACGGTTAAATCCTCACGGCTTAAATCTTTTATTTCGTAGATGTCACATTGAGTTGCCTTATTAGCCACCTGGGGTATAGCTACCGGTGTTGGTTTATCAGTCATTTTGGGATTAAGCTTATTAACTTCCTTCGTCGACTTGGGAGTAATGCTGAGATCTATCGTAGGAACTGTTTGAGAAGATTTTTTCTTTTTTGGTGTGTTATTAATAATGTCTGTTGTAAGTTTCTTGTAAATGTTTTCCTTTCTTGTTAAATTTTCGATAGTCTTTTTGAGATCTGTATTATCTGTATTAAGGGATTCAACTTCGCGGTGTGCGGTCTCTAGTTGCAGCGTCAATTCTTTTATTTTGTTTTTTAGATGACAAATTTCTTCGCAGTCCTCGTCGTCTGATATGTTCGGTAGACTGTTACTAGTAGTGCCATCTAGTTCACTATTTGTTAAATTTAAATCTTCACTTTTAGATTCAGAGACTCTTCGAGTACGACGTTGTGTGATGTTTCCAAAGAAGTTCATGTTGATTTAATTTTGATATTATAAGAAACCCAAAAAGTTTTGCAAATTGTGGAATCCGATCCGTCACTCAGTGTCACGGCAGTCCAATGAAAATTACTTCGGCTATTTGAACAGTACTTATATTGTTGAAATTTACTACTGGTTGTGAGAATACAATTCAAATAAAAAGAAGTCGTTAAAAATGATTCATCACTTAAGTATTTTTCCACACAATACCAAGTTCAATTTTAAGTTTCTACATACGTTTTTCCCAGTTACTATACACTTCTCACTTAGCTAGTAGCGTATTTCACGTGAGTAATTGCTTATCACGACACTATTTAATGTTTATTAACTTTACACACAGTTTTGTCACTTCAGTTTCGTCTTCACTTATTCGAAAAATTATCACATAGTTTGTTTAGATAACGTTTGTGCTGATGATTGACATCGGAATGGACTTATCAAACACAATTTACAGTACGACTTAATCTGTTTAATAATTTTAAAGTAAATAATAGATCAGAGAACTACACTTGGGATGTTTACGTCATCAGCGCCATCTAGCGAGCGTTGTGTACAACTTTCAGAGTTTAAATTGCCTATGACCCGATTTTGACCCGTAACCTGGGGTACTCCTTCCTGCGCATGTGCCAGTCCTTCCCCTCGACTGGTCACATCACAAGTATTCCCTAACCCTTTACCTCGGGTTTGGTTTCCAACAGGGCCCTTACCTCGGGTTCCCTCTCCATAAGGCCCTTTACCTCGGGTTCCTTATATATTCGACCCTTTACCTCGGGTTCATTCTATATTCGACCCTTTACCTCGGGTTCCTTCTCTTTACGACCCTTTACCTCGGGTTTCTTCTCTGTACGACCCTTTACCTCGGGTTCCTTCTCTTTACGACCCTTTACCTCGGGTTTCTTCTCTGTACGACCCTTTACCTCGGGTTTCTTCTCTGTACGACCCTTTACCTCGGGTTTCTTCTTTATTTGACCCTTTACCTCGGGTTTCTTCTATATTTGACCCTTAACCTCGGGTTCCCCTTTCATACGGCCCTTTACCTCGGGAAATTCTTTCATATCCTTCCATCACAGCGAGTTCTGAAACTTTTAAAGTAAGCTTAGTATCTGTCATGTCATACCCATCATCACACATACGATAACATGACGCCAATTTTGTGCGAATTGTTTGGAGCAGGCCTATGGCAAACCCACATTTCACCAGCCATGTCCAAATTTCCATGTAATGAAGCGGGCCCATTTCCTGAGTGTTAGACCCAAGTCACCTCCCTCAGTATTTGCACCTACGACCACTAGACCAATCATGTATTCTATATTTAGCTAATAGAAAGCTATTAAGTAGGCACAGTAGGTTAATTTAATTCAGTCCATTCAATCCTACTCCAATCTCATTTAATTTATTTCAGTTTAATAAAAGTATTTTAATTCATTTCAGCTAACTTGATTTGATTTTATTATACATAACCCATTGTACAACCGTTAACAAGCAAACATTGTTACTGGGGAAATATTTTTGTTGTGAATATTGGCGACTTACGCTAGTGCGCAATGCCATTGTGCGTTACACGCTAAATACTTTGACTATAGATCCTGCAAGGATACAGGGGTCATGGTATTTAAAATACCAATTAAAAACCCTTCATTAAAAATAAATTGCGGAATTGTTCAAACTTTGGCCCTCAATATCTGCTTAACCTAAAAATTCCAAGCCATAGTCTAACTCAAAAATATTTAAAAGGCTGGGAGAACACATGACATTCGGATTCGCTAAGTGCCCATTTACACCTGCTGTAATAGCTACCCAAGTAAGTAATTAAAACTAATTTTGAGAAACGCAAGTAATTTATAAAAAAAATAGATTTAGTTTACCCTTAACCACTTTTTCACCTTCAAACAAACCCTTATAAATCCAAAACAATGATTATTTACCGACATTCAGTCATTTACAGACAATAATCTCAATTATCTATTATATCCTTCCAGAAAAATACATTTTATATTTAATTCTCTTACGTCATCAGAAGACTTTCATTTCCCAGAGATTAAATATTTGACAAAAGAAAAACGTTTTCTAAGGTACTTACGATTTTTTTAAACGATTTTAACCGTTAAAAGTTTCAGTAAATATATTGTTAGGAAGATTAAAAATACCAAGTGTCATGACCAGGTTTACATAAAATAATGAGAATCAAATCCAACCGTAACCAAGAAGTTAAATAAAACTAAATAAAAATCAAATAACGAGGTTACCCAAACCTCAAAAAATTATTATAAATACGTTACTTACGTTAGTCCGAGCCGTGAACGTGACAAGAAAATGTGGAATTTTCTTGGATATCCCACTTCTGACCTTTTGGCCAGGAATAAAACACGTAACGTAATCACAAAATAACGTTTATTATTTAAACACAATGCAACTAACACTTGTTATTTCCTTGAATGTTCAACAACGACTGACTGTAATGGCGGACGAAGCAATCATTTATAACATTTTGCCCCGCCACTCAGTGGAACCGTTAGACAAATGAGTGACCAACAAATAATAAATAAATCAGTTTAAATACTTTGACAAACTTATATCACAAATAAATTTATATTACCCGATTATTTATACACATTAATTAATTATTCATTAAAATCACTTAAACTAATCAATTTACGAATCCATGACTTCTTTACTCATCTACTGACTATCATTTACTTATAAAATGGTTAAAAACACTATACGACCTAACAGTATGGCAATGGGAACAAAGGGAATAATATAACAACGAGTGTTCGTAATTCCCACGAGTGGGGAGAGGTATTACAGCGGGAATAAAATTACACATGTGTCGATGTCCCCACCAGTTCGATGGAATAGTGGGGACAACGAAATTATGGTTTTGATTTTTCCTGTTGTTCCCACTGGTGGGGATAACGCAGTGAGGCCAGCGGGAATACACCGATGAATCGTATACAGTGACTGAAAGAGTGATGAAATGGATGATTTGTGTGAGCACAAAGAAGCAGTAAATGATAGTGTACGAGTAACATGGGGAGGAAGATAATGATGAACGTTTAGAAATAGAAATAAAAGTGTCTCATGATGACTCACAAATATTTATGCGTATGTTCATATCTCTTGCAACAAAACGCCTTGTAATACCTTTACGAAGGTCCAGTGGGTAATACACTTCACACACATATTGAGGATCTGGATCTGTTTGAATTTCTGTGATTTGTGCACATCTCTATAAGGAAAACCCACGAATGCAGCAGCTCTTTGACAGACCGAAGTGGCTCCTTAAAACTTGACTTTATACAGCTCACTACACTCGGGTATGAAAATTTACATGGGTTGACACAAGTCTTTGGCACAATAATTGCGAGACAAACTTAAATTGATCATAAAACTGAAATCTGAAGGAAAAACCCAGTATCTTTTTGCTGAACCTGGGAATCTAACCAAGGAGGGTCATCGTCAGCGGTCGCGCTTGCACCACAAAATCAAAAGAGGAATAAAGCATCAGAAAAACTGTTTATTTCGAAATCTCTTTATTGACAAACACAGATTATGAATAAAAGATTTACAGAGCAAAATAAAACTGTAATAAAACAACAACATAATGCGTAACGAGTGAGAAGAAATCCAGAGGATGTGTGGCGTCTATGGTGAATAGACCACAAACGTTCATTTTCTTGAAGGAAGCCTTCTGCAAACGTTTGATGTTCTTGCAGACTCTTTTTTGGGTCTCTGTAGAGAACATAATATCATGTTAGTATTAAATATAATGAACGAAAGAAATAAAAAAACTGGCCAAGTATGAGTGGTACTCGCTCACACAGGGTTCCGCATCACCAAACAAATGTTACATAGTATGTTAAACAAAAACAAAGTTACTGCTGCAGTTTGCTGTATAAAAAGCTACAGAAAATCATACAAAGAAAGAATAACTCGCCACCAAACCATTTCATCATCTGCTTAGCCTTTTCCCAAACTATCTTGGTGTCGGCTTCCAGTCTTAAGCGGATGGAGCTGAGTACCAGTATTTTACGTGAGGCGACTGCCTATCTGACCTCCACAACCCAGTAACTGTGTAATACGATACACCCTTGGTAAGACTGAATGTCAGACCTTGGCAAACCATCTCAAGGATAAAAAAGGAATCTGCAGGCTGAAACACAAAATTCCACAAGAATTTGTCGGACAGACATAGCACTATGTTTTGTGGTTGTGTCATAGGACGCATACCAGACAAGCCATCTAACACGCCATAAAAACTACTTAATGTGCTAATGAATAGTGATAGATTGTAAAGAAAACAAGGGACAAATAAAAGGTTGAATTCAAATCCGTTCACAAGATTTTGCGTGAAAGCGCAACATGCATCAATTCATTCATCCGTCCACACAAACTTTCGTATTTATAAAAGAAGTAAGAGGTTTGACTATACTTAAATGGCTGTACTGACTTTTGTATGCTTTACCTGATATATCTCTAGAAGTCTCCAATCTTGCGCAGGTCCGCTGTACTTCTTCCATCATTGAATAAAAACTTTCACATTCCACGCTCAAAGATATTTGTATGATGATGCTTTTTATAAGCCAGAATTGGGAGACGAGGACTTGAAGACAGAACTAGAAATGAAATGATTGGTCACTTTTGTGTTTTAAGTCTTAAAACACAAAAGTGACACGAAAGTGAAGTGGGGCGAGCTTATTACCATCAAAAGGGCTCATATCCAGATTCCGTGGCTGCTACTGAGAATTTCCTGATGGAAAAACCCAATAACACTTTGCCCGACCCGGGAATCGAACCCAAGACCTCGTGCTCAGCAGTCGCGCTTGAGCCACCTGACCAGCTGCTACTGAGAATTTCCTGATGGAAAAACCCAATAACACTTTGCCCGACCCGGGAATCGAACCCAAGACCTCGTGCTCAGCAGTCGCGCTTGAGCCACCTGACCCGCGAGGCAATCGCAGTAGTTTCATTTTAAATAGGGAAATGTCAGGAGAACAATGATGAAAGATCATGATGGTTTCTTCTGAACGTAACGATGGCAATCTCAATGGCCAGCCTAGAACTGGGCACGTGTTAGGCCTCTTCAGTAGCTTCCTGTAGTTAACATACAACGGACACGAAGGACACGATATTAAGTGCCCCGTCGTTTTGTGGTTTCAATGTAACTCTATGAAAACTTCTTCGTTGATCGTGTCATTGATGAGTCTTGCCTTTTTCGTAGAGTTTTATAGCGTCTAAAAACACCCTGAACGAAGACGACAGGCACTTGTCCTTCCCGTCATTGTATTTTTTTTTGTTACTAACCATATCTGGGAATCTTCTAATTGCGGAGATATTAAAGTTCAAATTTGTAACTCGTCCACGATTTTTTAAATACATGTTTCAAATGTCACAACTTTCCTTGAAATACCTCCTGGACTAGTCTATGCATCAATACAAAAACATTTTATTTTTAGGTTTTTCAGGCCACAAATGAGGCGTTTACCAGGAATAAATTTTGTGCAATGTTATTTAGTTTGTATTAGTTGTTATTTAGTTTGTATCAACAGAATGATTGGTTGACGCCTTCGTGAAGGCTTTTTACACCCTGTATAGAAAACAGTCGCCATTTCGTTGAGGTCTGAGTGTTTGAGCGGTTTAACCGGTGTGACTTGTGGTTGCGTCTTTATCGTGCCTTTAATCTATTTTAAAGTTGCAATCCTCATCACTGCTTGTTATGTTCATTTGTTTTTGTGCAGGAGCCCCTTCATAGAACCGTTTATCGTTTTGAATTTATATTGGGAGATCTATTTTACTTACAAAAGCTTTCTCATCCATTGTTATCCTACTCGTCTGTACGTGAATGACTAAATCCATCAGGCCGTTAGAGAATATGTACAGATTAAAAAATAATATCTGAAATCAAGAGAAAAGGTCATCTCAGTACACGAATCGTAATTAGATGAATAAAAATTACTAACCTACAAGATTCACTAAACCCAACCTGCTTCTGGAAAATAATCTCGACTAGTTGATAAGATTTCAATATTTCCTCATAGGCTTTGAAGTAATTATTCCAAAATCTTTCGTCTTCATTGCACCTTGGCTGCTGCACGTTTTCGATCCATACCGCAACAGTTTTCCTAATCACTTTCATAACCATAGCAGCATATAAGACATTAATATCGAAGCAGGTGTGAAGGCAGCTACTAGCGACACCGAAGAAACCGATTGTAAAGATAGAACTGTAATAAAACATCCAAAAAATATGGAAACAATTCAAAGCCATGACGTAGAGCCAGTTGCAGATGATGAAACGGTTGAAAATCTTTCCGTTGATATTGAGAATTCTATGCGCATTTTGGATACTAGACACTAGTAGCACGTTGTTAATCTTCTGCGTGATATTGGTGTAGTAATCAAGAAGAATACCAGTGACGAAAACGACAAGGTCATTTATATGTCCGAAGTAGATAACATTGGAGCCTTTTTCCGTAAGGATGGATGCAAACAGAAGACATGAGCTGCCAAAGATGTAAACGGCAGTACCAAAGGTTGCACTGACATCGTATCTCAATCTGTTTTCAATAATCAAGTCTTCTTCAAACTTGTACTTAGCACAGAAGAACAATGCTTGCATCATGTTAAATGGCCTGAGTATCGCCTGTAGATATTTTTCGATAACAATCTTCTTTCGTTTTTCATTATTAATAGTGTTTAGTCTACTTTTCATACTAATTGTTGTAACTTTAAGATTATTTCTATAGTTTGATAAGAAGTCCATTTCAGTAAGCTGTATAAATAATATTGCTAGGCTGGCACAAAGTCCAATAGCAATTATTCCTATTGGATGGAGCATTTCAATAATGAACTTTCTAGAAAAAATATGTTGAAGAATTCTATTTGATTAATGGGCTTTTGTGTACGTACCAAATATAATGGACGTTATCTCCACAGTACTTGTGCATTAAAATATACATAGAACAATAAAGTACTAAGAATATAATTAAATAAGAATGTTGAAGGTTGTCAAACGGTCAAGACCGAAACCAACGTTACTGATGTTTAGTTAGGACCTGCAGTGATACAAGGCGCTATTAGTGAAAATTCGTGTAATTATTGTTCTGAAAAAAAAAAAACAAGATGGCGGCTTTAGTTCTAATTTTGGCCGCACGCCAAAAGATCCTTGTGCAGCTATTTCCAGCCGTGACTTTAATCTATACTAACATATTTATAGCTGAAGATTTTTTTTGTTTGAACGCCCTAATCTCAGGGACTAGTCACTAGTGCCGCTACTTTCGATTTAACAAATTATTTTAGTGTTGGATAGCCCATCTATAAAGAAAGGCTATTTGCATGCACAAGATCGCGCTATAATCAATAAGAGCGGGCTATCCCCCGCTTGGCTTTTGTGATGTAGACGAAGTTGCGCGAATCAGCTAGTAAAATTTAAGATTATAAAACATTTTTGCAAAAAAATAAAACCAACTTCCAAACACAAAAAGTGGAAAAGAACTTTTAGCTTCAGAAGTCGGTGACTTCTGTTTTAATGATTGAGTTTTTTTTTAAGGTTTACGTGTCAGTGTTTAAGTTTTTTTTTCTGGGAGAAAGGGGGATAGCGGACATGTCTTTCCAGCCCCAAGTGTCATCCTCACCTGCACGCGATGAAAGGCGGCGGCTACCATCTGGCACCCGTGGTGCTCCCTGCTAGATACCGAACCAGGCTATGGCGACCGAGCAGTAGCGGGATAACTATACACCAATTCGGACAACTGGTTGGAAGCGGCAAAAGCGGCCTTAGGGTCTAAATAGCCCTTAAAATGTCTGGTGCAGAAGGGAACGGGACAATCACTGCACTGAGAAACAACGATTTGGATATGTTAAGCGTTCTGGCTGACGCCCGGAGCCACTAAACCGGGGATGGTGGTGTGAAATGTGCTACCGGCCATGTGATTGTGTCAGGTCAGGCAACACATGGAAACTATGTTAATGATAAACCAAAATCAGTTAAGCATCCTCACTGCCTTGGCACCTGGAATGTACGCGGCCTAAACCAACCCGGTAAATTCCAGATAATAGAGAGTGAAATGAAAAAGAAGGAAGTCGCTTTCCTGAGACTCAGCGAAACACTCTAGAGAAAGAGAGAAAGTCGGGATACTTTTCAACTGACTAGTTCAATAAAGTCTTCTTTTCAGGACCTGCCTTCGTGGTACCACTTAGCATGGACAAATATGTCTTCGGTTATAATTAACGACCGAATAATTTATCATGAAAGATCACAACTACAACAAGAACACAACTCTCTGTAAATTGAACATCTTACAAGTCTATGCGCCTACCGGTCAATCTAGTGAAGACGAAATCGAGAATTTTGCGCCTTAGCAAAATCTCTCCAAGAAATACCCAAAAGGGAGAGAACAGTAGTTTTAGGTGATTTAAACGCCTTAATCGGTCAAACGGACAGCTACGAACATCTTCGACGAGAAGTCGGGAAGTATGGAATCGGTAAAAGAAACGAGAGAGGCAAATGTATGCTTCAGTTCTGTAGTGAGGAAAATCTTGCCGTGGATAATACCTGTTTTAAACAAAATATACGACGATTGTACACTTGGATTTCTCCTGGCGACCGTTTTAGAAACCAGATATACTATATCCTCATTCAGAACCGATGGAAATCGTCTGTTATGAACACCACGACATACCCGGGGGCGGACTGTGGCTCTGATCACCAACTTTTAGTTACCACAATCTGATTTCAGCTGAAATAATACAAACAATACATATACAATACACTTTTCGAAACTATCGGATATCCGAAATAAAAATGTATCCGTAACCGTAACCGTATCCGTTTCACAAGTTTCGGATAGTTTCGTATAAGGGCGGAGTCTAAACATAACGACATGTTTCGACAGGTTTTTGTTTCACGTAATTATTATAACATCTCTAAATAATTACTTACCTATATGACTGATTATAATACCAAATGATAACATAGACTAGATAAAACCTATAAATAAAACCAAATTATTACATACTATTTGTGTTTATATTTTACTTCAATCTAATATCCGTAACAGAAACGATGCGAAACTAAAGGATAATCCAAAATAATTACATATCCGTAACCGTACCGAAATCAAATCAAAACATTTTATTTTACATAGGCCTACATGGGCACTTATAAAACGTCGACAAAAGATGCCCGGTTCGGGTTGGTCATTTCCTATGGAGAAGAACCGGCAAGAAACTCCATGGTTACTCTTTTAAAATATTTTATTAATATAATATATTTTAGGTTTTACAATATTTGAATGTTACAGCGTTAGTACAAAAGTGTGGGAGGACAGCGTAGGCCTGACAATAAGTCGTTACTTACTACAATAGGTAGAAATAGATAAAAAAACCGATATAATTTTATTTCTATATCCATATCCGTATCCAGATCCAAAATATCATATCCATAAAATCTCTGATAATAGTAATGTTTTTCATTTAAATGACAACAACAATTATATTGGTAATGATTTTTATTTGACAAAAGATAGATATCTTGTGGAGAGGTGCTATCTTACAAACTATTGTAAAAGACAAGTACCTGTGTTGCTATCATATTTTTTTACTATAACAGCCAAGACCTTGGCTATACAAGTTGTCTCTATTGATCGATGCCATATTAAGTTAAATAACTCCACCAATAATTTGATCAATAGTATTGAATCAGACAATCATTTAAATTATTAATTAAGACATAAATAGAGAGAGAGAATAGAGACAACTTCTTGCAAGAATGTAAGGAAGCCAGATAGTAGAACCGATGAAAGTTATGGGAATTTTAATAGTATCAACCTGGTTCATCAAAATATTCAAGGATTTATGAACAAAGAATTAGAAGTAGTACTTTTCATGAATTGCAACAACATAGATACTCTTTGTGTAACGGAGCATTGGCTCAAAAGTCATCAATTAACTTTCAATTTTAGTAATCATCAGGTTGGTAGTTCATTGAGTAGAGTAAATGATAGCATTTAGACTCGGCGGCGCATTAATCTTAGTGAGTAATCAGATCAAATTTAAAGACCGCAAATATATTATAAGCTTGTACAGGCTATTTCAACTGTTTGCTTTGTTGAGGAAATAGTTGAAATAGCCTGTATAGAATTGGAGCCGTTTATATCATCTTAAGTGTGTATAGACCTCCTTCAGGGTTGTATGATTGTTTTAAAAAGGTAAGGGATTCTATGCAACACGTCATCCATGAAGTGTTGCATAGAATCTGTAATTCAAAGAAGTCCATAATTACTTGTTGTGACTTTAATATTAATTTGTTAGAAAACTCTGGGTTAAATACTAAAATGATAAGCCTGTTTCAGTCATACAATCTTGAAAACCAATTTCTGGAGCACTGGCTGGACAGGTCTAATCAAATCTATGTGGTTCTTTCTTCAAAAGACTATATCAGACACTTTTCCGCATAGTCCTGATGTATGTTCACCAAGATTATGTCTGGACCTTAAAAGAGACTGTGACCTCTGAGTTTGTTTCGGCTGTTGCTTCTCAGAATAGTCAGGTACGAAACACCGGCCTCATCTAGTTTAACAAAAAGACGACGTGTAAATCTGTTAGTAAAAAACCTATTTGCGAAAATAAACATTATTTCATCATTTCGTTTCAGATAGTCGCCAAATTTAAACGGGACCACCGCGGAATAATATTCTTCCAAACAATAAAAAAACACCTCAGAATTAGTTCACAATTGGCAAAGATATCTGGTGCGTATAGTTTAACGTTTGATGATAACTGATACGCTGCGGAACCTCAAAATGGAGGGGCGCTGATTGCAAATAATGTTCTAGAAGTTAACAGCTTGACGGTGAACAGTAAGGAAACCTTTCGATACTTAGGGAGGCTTACCTGGCTGGCCACGTCTGCGATCAGCTCCAGAGGGACTGCTTCAAACTGCACTCAATTCCCACTTCACACACCGAAGTTCATAGTTCAAAAATGTTAGTCCAAAAAAAGCTCTGTTGGGCCAGTGGACCCGCGGGGTTTATTCAGAGCGATGATGCGGTCTCAGCAATAACTTAGCTGGAGGTGCTATAACGCGGCACACCGACGATCAGAGATCGATCGTTTCTGAAGAACAGTTTTTCGGACAGCACGAGGCACAGGGATTCCTTTACGCAATCGCCATCTTGCTTTTTTCTTCTCGTAACATGAATATAGCCACGAGATGCGATGCGGCCAGTACAACTTCATACTGGTTGAGCTTCGTGTTCCTCGGCAGGAACACAGCCCAAGGAGTGATTGCCGAACACTTTCTACCAGGCGCGCCAACCCTTTTACGTACCTAGTCGGTTTAAATGTCCAACGTCAAGTGTTACAGTTATTTTATGTAAATTACACGCAAACACCATGTTGGCGTAACCAATATCGCTGACCATACTCAAAACATTCAGAGGAATTGATAACTCCACTAGTTTTTAATTTTTCTGGGATCACATCATCAGATCCCGACTTATACCTTTCATCCTCAGCACAACAACATTGAATAATGATTACCAAGCATAAAGCCTATGTGTGCCTATAAAATTTGGAGAGTTCCCTCGATTTTTCAGGATTGCATCATCAGATCCTGACCTGATGACCATGGGATCACACGCCGTAACCCAGTAGTTCCATTCTCTATGGGAAATATACTGTTTCAAACAATGGCCATAAAATTTGAGTGTTGCCCATTTCCCATCATCAGATCCAGACTTATACCTTCCATCATCAGCTCAGCAACATGAGATGATGATTAACAGGCACCAAAATATGGATTACGTTAGAAAGTATTTGAAAAACATTGAATTTGGCTATTCAATTTGAGGGTTGCTCTCGATTTCTCTGGGATCTTGATTTCTCTGGGATGTCAATGGAACCAATTCAGGAGTATAGGCTACCGAATAAAAAATATGAATTAAAAATCGGTCCATAATTGGCGGAGAAATCGGTGAACACACATTAAAAATAAATACAAACGGTCGAATTGAGAACCTTCTCCGTTTTGGAAGTCAGTTAAGAATAAACACTGACGCCTAGATATCGGTGGTATTGCTTAAGGCTAATGTACTTGTAATGGGGGTGTGTTTTTCAGCAACCGGGTACAAATCTTGACCGCGGGTGGACTGAGAAACTTCCGAGGGAAAACCTCAATAACACCTTGCTTGACCTTGGAATAGAACAAAAGACGTCATGGTCCGCTGTAGCGACCTTTAGACTAACGTGGTAGTCGACGATACTGTTACTAATGGCTATTTCGAGAGAGATTCTCTTCCTCTGTAAGTATTGGTGGTGTTCTTCGGGAAGGTTAAATGCGTAATACTCGTAACCGGTGGATGTATGACCAGATGTATGAACGTGGATGAGGCAAAAGGGGAAGCTATCTAAGAGTCACGGTAGGCCTTCTGTAGTTTCTGTCTATCCTCATGTAATCATCATGTATCAATCCAATTGAGGCCTGAATCCCCAAAGTGTTCTTTATTCTATGGAGGTGGTTAAGATAGGCATCACACTAAATTTAATAGGAAAGGGAGTTTCCACTATGACTGTTTTTTATTGGTACCAAGATTACAGAAATGCGAATTGTAACAGCACAACGGTGTAGTTAGTAAGGAGTGCCATCAGACGTATTGGCTGACAGATATCTACATAGAATAGGCCACATGCACTCATCTTGCTGTAAGATGCGTTGTGCACTCGCAGGATATTTTTGCATAGCTTCTTTTGTTCATCTGTAAATGATAGAAAATGATTAGTTTTGGTGTCTGTACGAAGAGCCCGTGGATAAAATAACAGCCGTATGAGTCGATGTTCAGTGTTGATGGGTGACCGCAAACATAGAGAGTTTCTTCCGTGGCTCGGAAAGCACATGCATTACATACAGGTAGGCCTACCTGTGCCCCAAAGTCTACCAACTAGTCTTACCAAGGGGTACCATTTTACCCAGTACTAAGTGGGTTGTGGTGGTCAGATGCATCTGGTTAGTCTGGAAATCGACGTCAACATAGTTGGGAAATATCTAGGCAGATGGTGATGGGTGCCTGACGAAGGTTAAATACTGTTGATTCACACTAAAAGTTGACTAAAATCTTAACTAAATTACATCATGATCAAATAAATTCAAAAGCGCACACCTGTACAGTTTGAAGCTAGAATGCTCGAGCACGAGTCCTGTGCATGTTTGACGGCTTGATAGAACGCCTCGACTTGCAGGCTGAGCCAAAGTTGAAAGAATAGGGTCTTGATAACCCAGAAGTAAAGGAATACTGATAGTAATGGGGTTGTCACCTGAAAAATAACAATAATTACTTTATTATGGACGTTTGACTGTGAATGTTGATCAATCGTTTTACTGAGAAAAATCAAAAATATTGGATCACTTTTTAGTGCCCGTTGGTCTCGCTGTAGCTAGCGCGTTTGCTGAGTTTGGGATTCTGGGAATAATTCCGAGGTCGAGCAAAGTGGGTTTTTCTATTCGAGATTTTTCATTAGCAGGAATCTCTTGTGCCCGGTCGAAGGCAATAGGCTCGCTTAGGATTTAACCTTAACTGCAAATATGTGCAATGTAGGTACACCTGTGCCCTACGCTTCGGGGAAACCGGCATGTGCTTTTATCGTGTTGTTACACATAATTGAATAACTTACAAAAAAAGGTTTCCGGAATTCAATCATCACTTGAACATTGATCAAGCAACGGCAGAAAGTCTCTACTGTTTGATACAGAACCTAAAAGAGATTAATAACATTAATTACAGTTATAAAGCAAATGACACTGACTTCATACAGCTGGAATATCACTACGTATGATCACAAGCGAAACGTAAACGAATGCCTTATTAATGGCATGCTTTTGCTCATTTAGCTGTAGTTTGATGTTAACTTACTGGTTTTTGGAAAATGTTCTTACATATCTCGTAACATTTTAAGATCTGCACGTAAGCCTCTGACATTTGTTCACAATCCATTTCATCTTCACCTTGCTCATATTTAGTAGATTGTAAAACTCGAACATTCCACAACTTAACTTTATCAGCCAATAGCTCGATCAAGCTGATAACATAAACTAGATTGGTATCAAGACAGATCAAGAATATTAAATTCAGGACCACGTACCACGGCGGATGATTGTTTACAAAAGTCACGAAGAGCCAAGTGATGAAATAAAACCCAAAGATCAAACAGACATTGATCCAGTTCCTAATGACGGACCACTTGAAACTAGCTTCGTTGTTAAGAAATCTGTGCACTTCCTGAAAGGTCATGATGAAAGTGATGATCTTATTTGAGTGAACCCAATGAAGGATGACATTCATGATGAATCCAGCGCTGTAGTACGCAAAGTCGAAGATAGAAGCGAAGTACAGGAACTTAATTTCATTATATCGCTGTATATTGTCATCGATCGAAATTTCTATATGTCTTTTCATATAACTCGCTAGAAGAATAACGAGCCCAAAGATTAAAAAGAACTTATTAAAAATATTGTTTGGTTTGATGGAACTGTTCTTTATGCAATACTTTGGGTTAAGCACCAAGATTTGCATCACGTTCAGAGGATATAGCATAGTCTGCACTTCTTTGTCGACAATGCTCCTCAAATCTATGTTGTCCTGGTAACTTGTTTCGATCTCAACATTGTAAGGTTCAGCATTTTCAATAGAAGACATGTTGAGGTTTTGAATTCATATGAACGACACACAATTATAAAAACTATGGAAAAAAATATTTCATTATACAGGCTTGTAGTAATTTAATATCGTTGTTTACTTGTGCATTTATAATCAGGTTGTTAAAGTACACACATTAGATAAATTAATAAGTGATATTGCCTGACAGCTTTCATAATAAGGTTAAAGCAACTACTTATTTACCAAGGAAAAGAAATTATTATTTTAAAAATACAGATACAGACACTAGAGATACATAATTGAGAGAGAGACGTAAGAGAAAATTATAAATGAGTGCCTGATAATATAAAATACAAAGCAATACTAGGAAAAATAGATGCATGAACTATGAAAAGGCTAATAAAGGGAATAAATAATTAAAGATGACGATGATGGAATATTTACAAAGTTAGAACACAAAAGATTGAATAGAATTTCAGAAATTCAAACTGAATCAGAACTATCGTGTAGGTGGTGATGAAACTGAAGAGGCGCAGAGACATCATCGCATCCACAACGAAAAGGCCACACGCATCTTTTTGAACGAAGCGCTCTGGAGACGTTAAATGTTCTTACACACGGAGAGTGTGTGTTTATCTATCTATACTAATCTATCTTATCTTATACTAATCTTATCTTATACTAATCTTATCTTATACTAATAATAAAGCTGAAGAGTTTGTTTGAACGCGCTAATCTCAGGAACTACTAGTCCAACTTAAAAATCTTTTAGTATTAGATAGCCCATTTATCGAGGAAGGGTATAGGCTATATATCATCACGCTACGACCGATAGGAGCGGAGCAGAAATGAAAAATCTTGCGAAGACCGGAAAAATGTGACGCAGACGAAGTTGCGCGGACAGCTACTCTGTAATAAAACATTAACTATCGAACAAAGACACCATTAAAAATCTGGCACTGAAAAGAAGAAAGAAAGTTTCTGATAAGAAGCTATTTTTTTTTCTAAGAGATGTGACATAGTTATGCCAAACAGCATTTCTTCATTTAAACGGGGTTTCTTTCTAACCTAGACTTTTTAGTTTAACATAAAGCGAGATAATTAGCTTCACGTAGAAGCTCATCGCAGGGCGCATTATTTGAACCGCGGAAACGGACCGTCCCGCCTCACGCCGTGTATTCCCGTTCGTCCCACCAACTTCGTCCCCCTAGTGGAACGATCGGGAATTCATTATTTTTTTCTCGATCGTCCCACTAATTTTGTTGATGGGACGAACGGGAATAATTTATTAATAATTTTTGAGTCCTATTGGTGCCACCAAATAAATTCAGACTGGTTGTGTACAGTTAACTAGCGGTACCGCCGGTGCACCAGAGCCATGTAATATCACGACAAATTTGAAAGTAAACGACGAAGCAACGATGAAACATTTAATGCCCAAAATTATTTAGTGGGACGAATGTCACTTATCTATGAACATATTTCCATTCGTCCCTCTAAAATCCCGAGTGGGACGATCGGGAACAAATTTAATATTATTTTTGTAAATTCCCGTTCGTCCCACTAGGGGGACAAAGTCGGTTGGACGAACGGGAATACACGCCTCACGCGGGCCTGTTGGCAACCATAGATGGGTTTGTAGAATATTTCATAATTTACGCTAAAAGATATTCCAATAAGTATGCTTGTCGTCAACCATGCTTGTGAAACAAGTATTGCTAAACTAGCTAGAAAAGCAGAACAGAAAGATCAATTTAAAGGTTCATTTTACAAATAAGTAAGGAAATCGTTAATATCGTGTACGCACGTGTAGTGTTATTTGGTTTTTCCATCAGGAATTTGTCAATAACAGCCATGGAGTTTGGATTCTGCCCGGCTTTTGGCAATAGACTTACTTGCCTTGGCCTAAATAATTCTGTTAAAGTCAGAAAACTTATCAAAACTTCATTTAACAACATCAACTGCAAGTTTAATAACGTCGCTATATTTAACAGTAGGCTCTGTATGGTGTCGGACGTAAAGAATAGCACCATCCCATTTCTTCCCGTGGGTGTCGTAAGAGACGACTAAGGGATTTTCCAGAGAATGAGCAGCAGCGTTATCTGTGCTTTTGTAACAACCGTACTGCGATCGCCAACCCGCCTGCTAAGCGTGGCGATTATGGCAAAACCCCCCAAAATGTCAATATGGCGACACTTGGGGGAGGCCTATGTCCAGCAGTGGACGTCTTTTGGGCTGAAATGATGATGATGATGATGATATTTAGCAGTCCATGGTACCTTGTATTTATTGTATAGTGTGCAATCTGAAACAAATAAATATATTCCTATTTTAATCTTTGTTTGATTTGTATGAAGATGAATAGAAAAATAATAGAGATGAATATAAATGTTGATGGATGGAGAGGGAGAGGAAGACCAATGAACAGTATGGATTGTGTGAGAAATGATATGACGGAAAAAGGAGTAAATGATAGTGTGACGAATGACTGGAAATTGGAAGAAAGCAAAGTGATGCGCCGACCCCAAATAACATGGTACAGGGGCTGGAAGATTATGATGATGAATCTTGATGTGTACTAAAAACCTAGCCTGGTATAAATTTTCCAAACTTTCGACAGCGTCGGCTTCCATTATAACCGGATGCAGCTTAGCATTAGCATTTTACATAAAGCAACTAACTATCTGACCTTCATAACCCAGTTACTAGGTAAGACTGGTTATCAGACTTTCGGGCATCTAACTACTCGTATGTCAAAGATCTATAAATATCAGCATCAAGTCGTAAAGAACATATACATCTTATATAAACTAATTCAGCATTTACTTTTCGAAATTAATTCGTGTCAGTTTTATTTCACTAAGTCCATTTTACTTTAAACCAGCGTCACATACAAAGTATAAAAGTTATACAGGCTGGCGACAAAATTAAGATATTAGAATTGCTGTCACTATGGAAAATATAACAAGTGAGCCTAGTAGACACAAATAATCCAATAAACTAAACATCTACTTAGCATTATTAATCATATCGTTTCTATTTCATTCTTTCACATCAATCTACTTAAAACGGTCTCTTGTAACAACCATGTCGCCAAATACAGATGATAAAAAATATTTTAATAATAAAATAAATATTGTTATAGAAAACGCAGTAAGTGAAAATAGCATACAAAATGAACCCAATAGACCAGATGAACTAAATGACAGAAATGATGAAGCGTCATATGAAAATGTAGTCGAAACATACTTAGAATCTATACTAAAACCGATGAATATGATGCAAGCTTTATTTGTTTGTGCTAGGTACAGAATAAGAGACAACTTCATCACCCCCAACAGTCGTCTATACAGCGTTATGTCAGTTTTCGCTGCGGTTATTTTGATGGCAATCATTTACATTTTGTTCTTCATGACCCCTAACAGATCTGGATTGGATGTTTTTAACTACTTTTTTCTTAATATCTACGACTTCGTTTTGTATTTCATTGGTTTCTTCTTAGATGCGTTAACCAATATCGGACAGAGGCTCAACAATGTGTCATTTGTCTTGAAGATTCAAAACGTACATAGAGTCCTTAACCTGACAGGAAGTTCTTTCAAGTATTTTATCATCTCCAACTGGGCATGCGTCATCGCTATCAATTGCTTTCATTTTTCCTGGATGTGCATGTACTTTCATTTCTTTTATGAGATTGGAATTGCTAATATTTTAGCTAGTTATACTTGCATTCATTTTGATATGAACGTGATATACTTTACAAGGAATATGAAGCTTGTCAGTAAAACTCTCAAGGCTTGGATAGCAGAACTACAGAAGTCAGGATTCGTCAATGAAGCAGCAGATGACGGGTACTGGGATAGAATGTTTGAAAGTTATATTGAGATCATACAAGCTTTCGAAATACTTGAAAAGACCTTCCATCGACAGGTGGGTAAATAGTATTTTATGTTAAGGGACTTGTCGCTTAATAATAACAGCCCCACGGGTCGACATTAACGTTGACGTATGCTTGCTGAGTTCGGTCCGTGGATAGGTGATCATCCATACCGAGTTACTCCGTGAATCGAAAAGCACGTTAAGCTGTTGGTCCCATATGTCTTTGAAGATTTTTATTTTATTTTACTTATTAGTGAAAAAAAAAGCAGTTACATATTCAAGTTTAAAATTATGAGTCGTTACTTAAATAGGTTAGTTATTGATTTTTGTATGGATATATTTGGCATTCGTTGCGTTTATTAGAATCCTGAAAGTATGTCATGCAATCTTACCTAGAGGTGGCGTGTTACCCAGTAGCTGGGGAGGGCAGATAGCCAGCCGCTCCATGTAAAGTACTGGTATTCAGCTGCTATCGGTTCGGTTGAAAACCTATCTCAACATGGAAAACGCAAGGCAGATTATTAGTATTTAGTGCTTATGTTTGAAATTGAATTATTGACATGTGTTGCAGATTTTGTTTTACATTGTACACACCTCTACTAATACGTTATTGGATATCTGGATTCGTATAGAAATGAAGTCACCTGACTGCAGCGATATTCAGGTAAGATAATAGTGTTTTATTTTATACAATTAGTTTTAGTTCCCTTAAAAATGGTTGAGTTGAATGATGGCTGATCCATGCATCATGTTCGTGAACGGGCGCTGTCAGTTGTGAATGGTAATCTCTTAGTAGCCACGGCTTATTTTGAACTATTTATTTTATTTTTTAACTGTCTTTTTGTACCATCTCAACATGAATGATGTAACCAAGGTTTTTGTAACAAGCTACTGATTTAAAAGAGTGTCCATGCAGTTTCTTGCCTATTCTTCTCCATAGAGATCTACGCTTTGGAATTGGCAACTACAGTACTTTCACAGTTATTATGTCTTGTGGCTGGGACTGTAGCTTCATTTTTATTGTTTGACTATTCAAAAGTGCCTGTAATTGGTCTACTTGAAATAAATGATTTTGATTTGATTTGATTTGAATTACTTTAGGAGTATTTTAAAATTAAAAAAAAAACAAGCGCTGTTGGAAGCAGTTGGGACCCATTTAAATATAAAATTATTAAAATATGGAATTATTATTTTGAAATACCTATTCAATGGTAGCTTAGTTTGTTGACTTATATATTTTTATAATGGCGGCTGGTGGTCACCATATTGAATTGTCATTACTCTCATGTCTTTCGTGAAACTCACAATATTAAAACAAATCTATTGACGTAAGAATCAAGCAAATTGGCCCACGCGTTTGGTCTCTAGAATGCGACAAAGGAACAAATATATATACATATAAATAGGCCGATAAACACATCTTTACCCTTCCTCAATAGGATAAAAAAACCAAAATGTATCCCACAGACTCACGACTTCGTTAATGTACTATCTACATTAATGAAGTCGATTGCTAACGAAACCACACTTGTTTATTTTATAATTTTAAGAAGTAACTATTGCAACTTGATCACTGTCCTTGTTTTTAGTATGCTGGTCTAGCATTTGCGGCTTTAACATGGGTTTTCAAGAACCTAATTATTCTGACATATTTGAGCGTGGAGTGTGAAAAGTTCTACTCAGCCGTGACAGAAGTTCAGTGCATCTGCATACAAATTATAACTTCAAGACAATGCTCTGGTAAGAAAAAAATACGCTTGGTAGTTGCATGTCCAGTCATACAAATATAGTATGAGTGGGCATTTAACTACTTAAAAAAATATATGAATAGATAAGATACTTTCAAAAGATCGCGGCAAAGACCTTGATGAGACTCACACGTGTCTGATGTTGAGTGAAAGAGAGGTATAAATGAAGAAGACATGCTGCGTCGATCCAAAATTAATTGGTAAAAGGGCAGAACAATGATGATGAATCAACGGCGGATGGAATAACACTGCCGATGGTGATGATGATTAATAAAATATTCTGTTTGTAAAAACTTAGGGTGCAACCATGCAATATGATCACGAACTTGAATAAATAGTTGCTGAAGAAACAATAAAATAAAATAAAAGAAGAACAGATTGTGCGAGCCCTCTATCTTCTTATTGGCATCGAAGACATTTTCAAGTCTGACACAAGGAATTTATGTTTTGTCATTATCATCATTTCAGCCCAAAAGACGTCCACTGCTGGACATAGGCCTCCCTCAAGTCACATTGACATTTTGGGGGGTTTTGCCATAATCGCCACGTTTGGCAGGCGGATTGGCGATCGCGGTACGGTTGTTACAAAAGCACAGAGAACGCTGCTGCCCATTCTCTGGCAAATCCCTTAGTCGCCTCTTACGACACCCACGGGAAGATATGGGATGGTGCTATTCTTTACGTCCGACACCAGAGCAAATATGTTTTGTAACTAACACTAATTCTTCACAGAAACTAGAAAGCGGTTCTGCAAGAATATCCAGCGACTTAAGAGTGCGACCTTCAGGACAATGGATGTCTGCGGTCTGTTTTCAGTGGACGCTGCAATGCAGGTGCAAGTGCTGGATGTCATCACTACGTACACCATCGTTTTATTACAGTTCGAGTTTACAAAAGTCTCTAGTTAAATCACTCTAGTTTCAGTTTCTTTAAAGTAAGGGATCGTTATAAATACTAGCTAATGACAATGCATCCACTTCCATTCTCTTCTCTTTCAGCCTTTTTTTTTGTTATTAAATTTTGTATTTCCCACCGGCTTAATGTACACAGCCTATTTTCCATTATTTGTTTATTGTATAACTTAATTAACTGTAATGGTATATTATTTGTCCTTTTATTGTTTTGCAAGTGCTGTGCACTTCTAGAAGTGACGAATCTGGGGGCACGGCAGTGCCCTCGCCAAGTCTGGTCAGAAAAGGCACAGCCGTACATTCCTTTTCTCGAAACCATTTAGGACATTTTCTATTTCTCCGTAACTTCGTTACTGACAAAACTAGAAGTCTCACTAGAAGTAGAACTATTGCAAGTCAAAGTTCCTTAATTTTGTCACTAACTCACTCACCGATCATCATAATTCTAAGGTACTTGAAGGAGACATGCAAGCTTTAAGTTTTGTATACTCTCCAAAGCGACGAAAAATTCAAACATACTTAAATTTCAATCCAGTTCTATAGAAATTGGAACTGCTTAAGAAACTTTGGAAACTCTCACAACTTTTAACGACTGAAGAACTGCTTTGCGAGACTTGCATTTTTGTACATATATTATTATGTTTTTGATGGGATTCACTTAACCGAAAACTGTTTGTGATTTCAATTTATGTATTTTTAGTGAGTACGTCGTTGAAGTGTCATATAAATTAATAAATAATTGTACTAAGTAACCAGGCTTCCAACAGCATCAAGACAGACGGGACAGTTATCGGTCAATTATCTGTTTTTGACATATTTTGTATGGCAAATCTCACAAACTGGCAATTGAGCAATTATAGAAATGTTTTTAAATGAGTGGAGTATAGCCGTAGCTTTTTAAAAAAAACTTCTTTTCCTTCATTATTTGATTTAAGTTCATCTTATAAATTAAAACTTCTTTAAGTACACATGATCTTGTTTCCTTTGTTGACCTTTAGTAATCATATAATATTTCAGAATATATCTATATTTCCGTTGTGACGTTTCAATTGACTGTTCACTCAACTGAGTGTTTTTCAATTAATGATTGCAAATACGAGTTTCACTTTTAATTAAACAACGAGCACTGGCCAAATTAATTGATTGCTTTTCCACTAACTTTGTATTTTAACTAACCTAAAATTGTTGAGTGCAACAAAAATGTTTCCGAATTCGATAAACAAACAGAAATCGAAAATAAAAGATGTTATAATGAAGAACATACCGGCAGTGCCATACAAAGAAAGTATTACTGAGCAATTTGATTGAAGAAGATTTACAAGAAGTACTAAAACCGTTGGATATGATGCAAAAACTTTTCATCTGCGCAAAGTATTCTATTCGTGACAACTTTATCACTTCAAACAGTAGAAGATACAACTTTGTTGGTATTTTCATTGCGGTTATATTTCGCTGTATCATCTTCATCCAACTAATGATTTCGCTTGTTAACTGGAAAGATGCATCAACTATCCTTGCTTGGTGCAACATCTACGACTTTTTCATCTTCTCTATTGGATTTATTATCAACTACTGTTCCAATATTGTTCACTGCAATAACAATGCCTTATTGGTCCTGAAAATCCAACATGTGCATAGAGTTCTCAAAATCGACGGTAAACTTCTCCAAAGCCTAGTTACTTCCAACTGGGCTCACGCCATACTCTTAAATATCCTTTACCTTGGGGGCCTTTTCTATTACTGCTTACATATCTCTTTTGGTAGTATTCTTGTCCTTGTCTCGGGCTATACCAGCATTTCTTTAGATTTTAACGTCGTCTATGCTACGTTTGTCATTAGTTTGTTGAGGAAAACGGTTACGGTATGGATTAAGAACGTAAAACTGCCAAGTAACGAAAGAGATTTGAGTAATGAGTCACATTTGGAACGAATGTATGATTTGTACCTAAATATTCTGGAAGCTTATGCGATTTTTGAGAAAACGTTTCGTCTATTGGTGAGTATTTTAATAAACTTTCTGTGTATTCTGAAAACTAAAATCTTGTATAGATTTTGGCCACGGACAGCCCAATTTCAGTTTATTTGTTTTCACTACCACAAACCTTCGAAGTACTTATAGATAGATATTATAGATACGTAAAATACAAATTAAATATCTTTACTTTTAGATAGTATATTATATAATACACACAGTCTGCCATGGGTTAATGACCCTAGCGATATTACTACAAATGAAACAAATCCTGGTTGACAGTGGAGGAGAAGTAAGTACATTATTACTCTATGAAATGAATTGAAAATGTTACTTTTTGTGACTTTTTTTCTACATTCTTATTGTACTGTTTTTCTACTTAATCTATTGAAGGGGAAATGTCAGGGTAACCTGCGATTTATTTTTTAATCTATTTTGCAATTGGAACGCCGCGGGCTATCCTAGCGCTTAAGAAATACAAGGTATGTTACTGTATTTTCAAAGTTACTTTACCTATGATTTTGCATCTGTGTCAAAATCATAGTTGTTGCTGTTAGAGATAAAATAATAGGGATGATGACAATTTTTTTCTTTGTTTATCGGGTCGATTATTAAAAATATTGGACACGTATTTTTTCTTTTTTCACGTAATTATAAAATTACGGAGATATTGACTTGAAATGGCTCATGACGTCACAGGTAAGTAAATTGTATACCTCTTGTGACGTAGTGAGCCACTACTCTCCAACTTTAATGCGTTTTAACCAATTTTTTTTTGGAAATTTGTTAAAACCAAAAATACGTGTAACTATATTCTTTTTGAGTACATCCTATTTGGTAACTTTCCCATTTCGACAACTAAACAAAATACCATCACAAAACTGCCGATTAGTAACTACGAGTATTTTGATCTTCAAACATTGACTTTCGTTTCGTAACATTTTGAGTATGCGTGTATACATTCCAAATTGATAAATTTTTTGTACGGCAAGTACAGTTAGGACTCCGGAGAACTATCTGGTAACATATACCACAATTAATAAACTGTTAACTCTTATTTATTTTTAACTTACCGTTAATACCTATATACCTTTAGTTTTTAATGCCCTATTTTTGTATTTTTCGTTTGTAAGTCGTTATTTCAATAAACAGTTATATTATATTATTACTATTAATACCCAAACAAAATAGGTACGTCTTTTGTTTAATTGTCCAAATGGGAAAGTTACCAAACGGGACGTAGCCATATTTGAGTACATTGTATTAGCTGAATGACAAAATTTGATTTTTGTTTTCTTTACTCAGTCATCATACATAATGTTAATGTTACTGTAATCTATGTGCCTGAACTCTATTTATCTGTTTTGTTTAATTTATGATAAATAACTAAATACCAACCCTCTCGCTTTAGTTTGCAGTCTATGCAATAACATCACAATCTTGGCTGGTCAAGAGCACGGTTTTACAAATGTTGCTGAGCATCGAAAGCGAGAGATTCTATGCAACCATGTCTGAAGTTCGAAATGTTTGTACCTTGCTTAAGAAGTCAAGAAGATGTTCAGGTAACTGTCAGACATTTTTTTTTTATGCAGAATTGAGTGACTGAGTGAATTTTGTAATTTTTGAACGTATTTGACCTTGAATGTCTTCTACTAAATATCTATCAACCATCTTATTAGAGTTCACCCCTTTTCCGTTGTACACACGGCGACACATAAAACTGTACCTTTCCAGTAGGCGTAGCAGCTACGGAGTCTGGCTTTGTGCCCAGTTGAAGACAATAGACTCGCCCCCTATTACATGGGACTTAAAACATAACTGGCGAAATGTGGGTGTACTATTAGGAACACCTCTGCCGTACCTTTCGGGGATTACAGGCGTGATGTTATGTAATTATATAAAAACGGGAACTATATTTCTTGTCACCAAAATTTATATTTGTCATCATGTTGTATCACCTAATAAATAGATCTATTGCCACGAAATATTTTCGTTCCCAGATAAACAAAAAGTGTTCCCAGGTATGAATCATCAAATTAATGTTGATATATGTGTAAAATAAGAGATGGATTACCAATTAAATTGTAGTGCATGTTACAAGCACCTTAAATAAATTGGGATTACGGCAGGAAAATTATGATAGGAAACAGTTACTTTACGCCAGGTGAAACAGTGTTTATTTCAAACAAATATTTTTTTTACAGAAAAGTAAATTGCAGCAGCACGATAATGTAATTAGTGAGAAGACCCATAAAACGTATTGGTAGCGTAGCGTCTACATCGAACAAGCCACAAGCGCTCATCTTACTGAAACTTCGCTTTTCCAGTATCACGCTTTTGTAAAGACGGCATTGACTTTCTGTAAAGGAAGTGTAGTTAGGTTTCAAAATATACTTTATGACAATCTTAATTTCTACCAATAACAGACGGAAAACAGCTTAAATTGCTGGATGTAGAAGCTTGAAATTGTGCACAAAAGTTTCTTCTATAACGAAATTAAGGAAAGAAGGATTCTTGGAAATTCTTCTCTTCAATAATCTAATTATTCTATTCAAGAGAAGAAATTCCAAGAAGCCTTCTTTCAAGGATGGGATGGAAATTAAATGTTTGTGTAGCTTAGTCAGTTGTCTGGATTTCGTAGAAGTTCGAGGAATTGGGAATATGTTGCTGATCATCATCATCACTATCACCACTACATAGTATAAAACAAAGACGAGTCTCGTCGAAGTAAAGTCCCATTGAAGTAAAGTCTTGTCGGTGTTCAGTCTGTCGGCGTAGTGTCTGTCGGCGTTCAGTCGTACACTCCGCCCGCTGTCTGTCTGCCCTATGTATGCTTAGATCTTTAAAACTACGCAACGGATTTTGATGCGGTTTTTTTAATAGATAGAGTGATTCATGAGGAAGGTTTATACAAGGTGTTGTTTTGCATCCTCGTCAAAATTCAGGAGGTTGTCACAAAAGACATAAATAATCAATTAAAATTACGGTACCTAGTTAATTACTAATAAACACAGATTTTTTTGGTTGTTTATGTTTGTCAGTATTTCAAAATAACCCCCTTAACGTGGTTTAGGGAATAAGAAATGATCGAATAAACGTTTGAGATTGTTTGTATTTGTGGAGGCGCGGTTATAAGGCAAGAATCAGACGGCCCTAGTTTAAAACACGGGTTTTTCACACTTTGCGATTTCCGTAAATGAGATTAAAAACAAAAATTACCTACCAATTTTATTATTGATTTGGGACGAGAAACATTAGCATAGTTACCTCCTTAAATTTGACGAGGTTGCAAAACAACACGTTGTATATGTATGATACACGCATAATATAGGAGAGAAACACTGATGATTTTAGAGGTTTCTAATGTGTAATAAATATGTGCAAACGCTGGCTGAACCCTACGAAATAGATCAAAATAATGTACTACAGTATTATCCAGCTTAAAAAGGTCTACAAAAAAGTACGCGATGGTATATGTCTATCTCTTAGGGATAACCCACAATAACCATTTTTTATCCTTTACTTTTTACGAGAAATAATGGCTTATTTACGAAGCGATTTTAAGCAATACAGCATTAATTCTTATCCAATTAAGTAAAGTCCTTAAATACATTGTGCATTTAATATAGATCAATATGGCCCTTTACAGCGTGTAATTTAAATGAATATTTTCTAAGATATTATATATTTAAAATGCAGGGACATAGCGGTTGCTGCGATGACAAAAAAAAGCCGTTAACGTTGTATATAAATACATTCTGTAGTATATTTAGTACCAGCATTGCACCCGTGCGAAGCCGGGGCGGGTCGCTAGTATTGTACATATGTGTGTTGTTTCTTACTTGGACAGTTTCTGTTCTTCAGAAGCATTATACAAGCCGCCTCAGCTTCCTCAACGGTTTCATAGAACCTCTCACAATTTAAGCTGTATGTAACAACCAGTGTTATCGACTTGAGTAACCAAGCAATTGTCGTGAACCCAACTATCTGCAAAAAATTAAATATTTCATGGCATGACATGACACCTGCAGAAGACAAATCAATAGAATTGGATATATTTTGATATGTGTGTTAGGTACCTATTGACATGTAGTACTAATTTTTTTTTTTTTTTTAATCGTTTGACATTTAGTTATTTTGTAAACTTTGACTTTTCACTGTACTTTCCAACTTGACATTGTATTAAAATCATATTATAATTACATTAATTGGGATATATCTTTATTTAGCGTTTTTGATGACAAACTACTATAATCACATTGTTACGGCCTAGAACTTGGCCACTTTGGCTTTTTATGCTAATTTTAATATTTCTACACCGGCAGCGGTAGTGTATGTGAAACTGTTTAATATTAAGATCCTATTGTACCATTCACTGAGAAATAAATATTATTCTATTCACCTGTGATTCCCGAAGAGTTTTGCAGTTGGGTGCACAAACGTATATTTATACGTTTGTGCACCCACATTTAGCAAGTGAAACGAAATAATTATGTAAATATGGTAATTATCACGAATCTAATACCTAAAACAAAACACTACGATAAACAAAAACAAATTTAAATGCTGGGATGCCTAGAATTATGTGCTGAATACATAGTAGGTAACAGTTTAGACGATGTCCTTAAACCTCGTACTTATATTATACTGAAGACAGCGTCCCTGGCCAATAATAACAATTCAATTTGAAATACAACAACTATGGGGAAGTGCTTGTAACTCCAATATAGCAGCATACTCCAACGCATGCAAAATATAATACTCCGCACAATAGCCAATGTTCCATGGTATATCACCAGTAAAGCCAATAAAGAGATACACGAGCAACTAAAGATGAATAGTGTGAAGGAGGAGATCTTAAAGACAAGAAAGCAATATCAAAATAGACTCAAAAACCATCCTAACGCACTGGCAACAAAGCTACCGACACCTAGCTACAACAAGCGCCTCAAGAGAAAGGATGTTATCTCTTGATTTAAATAAGGAGTTGATGTCTTCGCTGGAAGACACACTTTAAAAAGCGAGAACCTACACCACTTCCGCTAAAAGCACGAAGCTGTTCGCAGATAATAAAATGGAAAAAAAAGGAATATTACTATTCATACTTACATTGATCCGTAACTGACCAAAATCCCTCATGATTTCAAACATTGTATCCAAATAGAACAGACTTCGGGAAAATGCGTCCATAACGTAACATAATGCCTGTGAAAATGAACTTTGCATTACCAAACCAGGCAAATAGTAACAGTTCCTACTGCAGGGACACATGTAAGAGGCATTGTCTCCTGCAGTGGATTCAATGAGAAGGAGTGGACTATAATTCATAACTCAGGCTTAGCGTGGAGCCTACCATCATCATCTCCCTGTCCTTGTGCACGTTGCTTGGGGTTGGCGTAACACGTTTTTATCTTTCAGTCTTCTCTGTCAATCATTACGCTATCATTTACTCCAGTATCTTTCATATCCACCGTATGATGTTAACTATTCGAATAGTGAAGGCAATTTGTACAATCAATATGGCAATATATATATGACGGAGAAAATGTCTCCGTTCTGTTTTTAAAAAGCGTGACGTCAGCATAGCTGACGTCACTGACTATGTTCAGGGTGATCACTCATCTTCGATCTTCCAAGTAAAACACCACAAGTACACTGTATGACTCTTTTATTCAACCGACAGCGTAACGACTTATTTACATAGATCCGTACAGTTCGGCGGCTCAAGCAAGACTGACTCGATCGCCTACAGTGCGGCCGTATTTATAGGGCTCGACGTACGTGCACGTTTAATTTTAGGTTAAGTATTGAAATTACAATGATGACATTCATTTTACATCGTAATAAATTCAAAGTAATCAACTTATGGTTTTTAAACTAATTTTTAGGACAATTAAATGATTAAACTTAGTTATTCTAGGTTTTTCTAGACGAATTGTTGTAGTTGCGCCGATACGGCCATACTGACAGGCGGTGCGCGCTCTGCACCAGCCTCGTTGGTTCTGGTCGATTTTTGTGGATTCTCGTAGACCTGAAAGAATAGAAACAAAACTTCCTCTGAGTAGTACATCTGTAAACAACTTGCGTTGTTTTGTCTTTTGAGAATATCGATTCTGATAAGGCTAGTAGGTTCTCGGAGATTTATTAAAGGGTTCTCGGAGGTTCTCGTAGAGTTCTCGGAGGTTCTCGTAGAGTTCTCGGAGGTTCTCGTAGAGTTCTCGGAGGTTCTCGTAGAGTTCTCGGAGGTTCTCGTAGAGTTCTCGGAGGTTCTCGTAGAGTTATCTGAGGGATATTTAGAATATTTGAATTAAGTTACTTACGGTTTTATTCTGATGAATTACGGTTTTCCGATTCCGATACGGCCACACTGACAGGCGGTGCGCGCTCTGCACCAGCCTCGTTGGTTCTCGTCGATTTTTGTGGATTCTCGTAGACCTGAAAGAATAGAAACAAAACTTCCTCTGAGTAGTACATCTGTAAACAACTTGCGTTGTTTTGTCTTTTGAGAATATCGATTCTGATAAGGTTAGTAGGTTCTCGGAGATTTTATTAAAGGGTTCTCGTAGAGTTCTCGGAGGTTCTCGTAGAGTTCTCGGAGGTTCTCGTAGAGTTCTCGGAGGTTCTCGTAGAGTTCTCGGAGGTTCTCGTAGAGTTCTCGGAGGTTCTCGTAGAGTTCTCGGAGGTTCTCGTAGAGTTCTCGGAGGTTCTCGAAGAGTTATCGGAGGGATATTTAGAATATTTGAATTAAGTTACTTACGGTTTTATTCTGATGAATTATTTTCACCCTGTAGCTGGTGGTTTTCTGGTTCTCGTAGAGTTCTCGGAGGTTCTCGTAGAGTTCTCGGAGGTTCTCGTAGAGTTCTCGGAGGTTCTCGTAGAGTTCTCGGAGGTTCTCGTAGAGTTCTCGGAGGTTCTCGTAGAGTTCTCGGAGGTTCTCGAAGAGTTATCGGAGGGATATGTAGCTGGTGGTTTTCTGGGTCTCGTGAAGTCGAAGGGATGGGCTTAATTGCAGCAGACTCCTGATGACCAGGTGATGCATTTCCCGCCGATACGGTCACCTGTTCACCTGGTTGTGGCGCGTGGTGCAGCTGATCATGAGCCACCTTGCGAAGTCGCCCCCTGCCGACCACCTTCTTCACCAAATATCGGTCATTTTCAAAATATCTATCGTTGTTAGGTATTGTGGAACTTGAGTTTGGATGAGAACGTTTCTTCCGTATAAATGTTGCTACTGAAATCAGTTTAGGAACAGTGGTTGTTCTGGCATTCAGTAAATCGATGCGTAATCGCTCTATCATTAACACATCCAATCACTGCCTCCACGGCGTGCTCATCTTCCAACTTGTCCTTGGTACCCTTCTCCATAAAATCCATGCCCGTGACCAGAACTCGGCAATATCCTTTGAGGAATCATAAAAATGTTCCCTGAACCTAACAATGTCTCGGGAGTATCTGTTCTCAGGTTCAAATGTGGTGATGATGTTCTTTCGTAACTCTTCCCAGGTCACCATTCAATCATCGATCCACATTTTCGCACGTCCCTTCAGCAGACTGCAGACTTTCATACGAACGTCGAAATCACTCAACTTATATGCCTCAATGGCTTGATCAATATGTTGACACCACTCACGTACTCCGACATGGGTATCCGGGTCGAAAGATGGCAGGTAAATGCCTTTGATCCTTATTTTTGATTCGGTAGGCGGAGCACACAAACGCTCTGACATTCTCTGCATCATTTCCATCATCTGCATAAGGAATTGTGGTGGTATTCCGTCCATCTGCATTCCTTGATCAGGGTATGTATGCGGTCTTGATTGATTCATGGCTTCCATTGATGTATTGGAGACCAGTCCAGGCTCCTGACGCCGAATGTTGGCTGGTTCCAGTTGCTCAGGTGGTAAACGAGCTGATGAGGAAGTGGCTTGAGTAGAAATCTCTTGCGATCCCACTTCTGATGACGGAGAAAATGTCTCCGTTCTGTTTTTAAAAAGCGTGACGTCAGCATAGCTGACGTCACTGACTATGTTCAGGGTGATCACTCATCTTCGATCTTCCAAGTAAAACACCACAAGTACACTGTATGACTCTTTTATTCAACCGACAGCGTAACGACTTATTTACATAGATCCGTACAGTTCGGCGGCTCAAGCAAGACTGACTCGATCGCCTACAGTGCGGCCGTATTTATAGGGCTCGACGTACGTGCACGTTTAATTTTAGGTTAAGTATTGAAATTACAATGATGACATTCATTTTACATCGTAATAAATTCAAAGTAATCAACTTATGGTTTTTAAACTAATTTTTAGGACAATTAAATGATTAAACTTAGTTATTCTAGGTTTTTCTAGACGAATTGTTGTAGTTGCGCCGATATATATATATATATATCAATATGGCAGTGAAGTATACAGCTGTTGGGCAGCGAAACAATAAAATTATTATAAACTTTATGCCCGTTATATTATACAGTCAAAACTAATCTAACTATTTTGATCTTTAGTTTTGTTACCTTAGAACTTAAGGTACACTTTTTACAAAAATAACATTCTACTGAATACGCTTAACTCCAGTAAATTTTCATAATTTTAAACGTGTATATCTTTCGTTAATTCGTATTTTAATGGCTTTGAATATAAGATAAAATTTTGAGGAGCTTGTGGCTAAATAATATCACCACACGGGACGATCTTTAAGGTTAAGCCGTGCTTGCCGAGGTTGGTCCCTGGATGGGTGACCATTATTACATACCGAGTTTCCTTCGTGACTCGGAAAGCACGTTAAGCCGTTGGTCCCGGCTGTCATTTTTAGTTATTTGACAGTCGTTACGACTAGTCTGAAGCCGAAAGTCTGACATCCAATCTTACCAAGGTCAGATAGGCAGTCGCTTCATGTAAAATACTGGTACTCAGCTGCATCCGGTTAGACTCGCAGCCGACCCCAACATAGTAAGGAAAAGGCTAGGCAGATGATGATCTTTCATATCCACACACAATCCTTCATTTTCCTTGGTCTTCCTCTCTCTCTTCATCCATATTCATCGCTCGTTTAATCACATGCGGTTCATCCCTCATCATCACATGTCCGTACAGAGACAGAGGACTTCTTACCTTTGCTGTTAAATAATAATACATTAGGTTTTAGTGTTATCATCATGTACTTACCAATACCTGGAAAATAGTTTTATGCAAATTGTAAGCTTCTAAAATATTTTGGTATAATTCAAGTAGTTTATGACATTTTTCATCATTGTCCTGCTCATCATTCATCCTCAGGACATTATCAGTCCACGTTTCGAGATATTCTTTTAACAGTACTATTATTCGTGAAGCAATCATGAAATTTATATCAAATGCGAAAAACGATACATCAGTAAAAATATTAAGAAATATCATTACGGCTTCCAAGTTACCAACTGTCGAGTAAAATCCCACGACTATGAAAATATCAGCCGAGATAGTTATAAATATTGAGATCCAGTTCCAAATAACGTAAGTTAGAAAACTCTTGCTGAAATCGATGTTTTTACAGATAGTTTGCATCTTTAGAATAAGACTTACATTATTGTGCTTGTGCACAATATCCAGAAAGAATAACATTGTAAAAGAAAAAGCATGTACGATGCTAAATAAAATTAAGACCGAGACAAAAGCTAAAGCATCAGTGCTATAGGTATTTCCAGTTTTTGGATAAACGCCAGTGATTAATGCACTATACGCACGATAAAGAACCATCGAAAAAAAAAATAGCAGACGGCTGAACGACAGTAGTAATAGACATTTGTTTTGGTCAGCATAAATATGATTATTATGAACATTATATTTTGAAAACAATAAAATCCTAAGTGGAAAGTTATAAGAACGGACTATTTCTTTAATTTCTTTGTCGATTCGGTTGTTGGGTAGTACTTGAAATGATTGTTTCGACGAAGGTCCACGTTTTGGGAACATTGTAATAATCTTCATCTTTCAATCTTCGACTCGTTTCTGTTTTTTTGATAACTGTGTTCTAACCAGCCCTATAACATATTGCCGTAATATACCTATTTGACGAAGTTAGCGATGTTTTCATTGGTAAGACGAACGAGGGAGTGTGGTCTTGGTATTTTTGTAACCTAGATCAAAGTGATAAATTACTATTGCCCTCTAAAAAGCATTCGACTAATTATGTCTAGATGCGTATGTGTACGTGTCTGGAACGCATTTTAGAAATGATTATGTATTTATGTCTTCAAGGTTAATTGAAAAAAGGAATAACACTGGGCTCAGTTCTTGGGCCAATTTTGTTTTATATTATAATTTTATATCGATAGATTTTAAAGCATTATTACACAATATTTTAAAGCATTAAATTAAAATTCTTTACAAAAAACGAATTTTGATGATGATTATTTATATCTGTTTAGTGAGAAAGAGATGAAGATATACGTCCTGTATAGCTCCAACTCTCTCTCGCTCACTGCGTCTGTTGACATTACGACATAGACAATAAAAACTCAATTGCTTTTAAATATTAAAGTGGTGATCACAATCAAAGTTAAGAACGAGGATAAGGCCTTACCTTCCACGCCGTATTAGGGTGGGTGGGTTGTTCGTTTTGTGATGAGCTTAGCGATGTGAGGTGCAGTTGCATTGTGATGGCTTTTGCTCGCCACTGCATGTATTTATTTTATTCACGATATTGTAATACAAGTATTCACAAAAAAGTCGCCTGTGTGCAGGGCCTCAAGTCTGCTATTTTTATAAATATCGTCTGTCCAACACGATCCCATCGTCATTTTGCTAAAAGTTCGTAATCTGCTAAATTCATAATGGTCGATCATTGGTCTGTCAATGGTCTCGTAATAGAATTGTGTTATAATGACATTAGTGTATTGCCATTATTATAAAACCCGTTAGTCGAAATGATTTTCGAAAAACTACTACTAAATTTGAACATTTATTCATGCCAGATTTCATTTAAATGTATTTTTACATATTATTTATTAGTGTTATAAGCAATCTGAAGCAGTAAGAAGTTTGTAAAAAGCAGAAAACATAAATGTGAAATTAGAAAACTCAATGTTTTATCTGTTTAGCTGTCAAAGTCAAATTGTCTGTCAAGTCAGTTATTTATTTGTCATTATGTACGAGATTACCATTATAAGCAATTTCTTTCAATGGAGTGTCAGTGGTTGATCATTAGGAAGTAAGAGGCTATTGTAATAGCAGACTTGAGGCCATGATCTCTTGCTGTATCTCTGACCTATCACAGTTAACGATTCTCTGCATCTGGTAAGTTCCTGAGAATTTCATCGGTTTCAGTTTATCCAGTAAAAGGATCACCAAGCTGTTTGCACTCTTATACTTTTTGCGTTATCAGCCATGATCTGTTTCGCACACAGAAATCATAGTTGACAGGAACTATAGTTGTCATAAACAATAATTGACAGAAACTGAAATAGAAAATTTACTGAACAGAAACATACTGCAATAATGTATTCCGCTAAACTGATAGCTGTTTGATTGTAAAAATATTAGTCTTAATCGATTATGCTAACATAGGTTAAAGAATACTAACAATTTTATGGGCCTAAATCTGAGACATACGCTTTGCCATCGCTGCCTTGGGACTGTAGCTTCATTTTATTCTCGTCGTTGTTTTGACAAATCAAAAGTGCCTGTAACGTAGGCCTACTTGAAATAAATAACACGTAACTAATTAGATATACAGGGTGGCAGTGGCATTAGCCACTGACAAGCTGTCAGCTCAATACATGACATTTTCATTCTTATCGCCGATGGACAGTCCATCACTTTTCTAGGCCGTTTGATTTTTATCATCACTAAACCGAATATTAAAACGAATCTAGTTGCTTTCTTTGTAATTACGACTGAAGTCTCAGAAAGTTTTTTAAAGAAACTAATGTAGACAAGTGGCCCTTAAAACCTTGTTCAAATTATAGCATTAGCTGCACAATATCACACCTGTAGCCCTCGGTCTGGACACCTCGGTTTCTACTACAAACATTGGTGATGACTGCGTGTCGATGGGCTTATCACGTCTGTAACCCACGAAGTGTTAGGCAGAGGTGTACCTCTTCATACCTAAGCCCAACCCGCCGCAGTTAGGAGCGGCGGATTTATTTTAAAACGATTTTACCGGCAGATTGCGCTCACGTATATATGTATATATCCGCGGACACAAACCCGCCGGGATCGGGCGGCCAATTGATAGGAGATAATTGGAACGGTACGGTCTTGGTACTTTATTTTCAAGAATTTAGATTTACAGGATAGCCGAGCGAGGCAAGTTTATAGACGCCCGCACTCGGTCCTTGCTGTCGTCCGAAAAAAAGGGTTTAAATCAAAGGGAACAGAATACAAAGGGGTGTGAGGGCAAGAATTTAAGATCGCCTCTATTTGTGTAAAAGCAGAAGACAACTCCTCAAAAGTAATGAAAACATTAGCTGCTGTTCTTTTTAAGTGATATTTGGCTGCCTTTACGCCTACCTCCCAGAGCCCACCAAAATACGGTGAATAAGCCGGACTAAAAAATGAAAGGCCTTCGTTGCCAGTATAATTAATTACTGTTATTTCTTTTCACCCACGATGTCAGTGCCATTGCCACACTGTACTTCATAGGGCGCGATACGAATCTTCGTAAAATAAATGCCAATGTAGTAAGATCACTCACCAGCTTTCTCAGCACGGAGTACAGTGCCGTACTCGAAACATTTTGCCCGACCCGGTAATCGTCCTGGGTTCGATTTCAGAGTCGGGCATAATGTCATTAGCTATTTGATTGTAAAAAAGATTTCAGTTAAAGTTTGAACTTTTTGTATTATCGTACGATTAATTCACACACTAAAGAGTTTACAGAAAGAAAAACTGCAAGAGTACAATTACGTAATTAATAATCACTCCCATCAAACTTCGTATTAGCGTCGCGTCTACATTGAACAGGCCACACGCACTCATCTTACTGAATGATCGATTTTTCAGTGTCACGTTCATGCATAGATATTCTTGTCTCTCTGTAAGGAAATTTATCATTATTATTTATTTATTTATTTATTGATTTGCTCACATGTAAAACACTGGGTAGTAGGCATGCATTAAAATTTCATGACACAGTATTAAGACATGCACCCTGTAAGGGCACTACAAATATTTTATATAACTAATTATTAAATCAAGTACATAATATACATAATATTGATTCTGATTATTACAATTATATTACATTAAAAAAGAAAAAGAAACATTACAAATATTACATTAATTATACAAAACATTAATCAATCATTTATTAGATATTATTTTAAAATTTAGTCATTATTATTTTACATTTTTGTCAAGTTAATATTATTACAGGGTCGATCGATTCACAATTTGTCAGTTTTAAATTCCTCTATGGTATAGTAGCCTTTCTTCATTAGCAAAGATTTCAACTGTTTAGAGAAAATGGAGTCATTTGGTAGGGATTTTAATTTTTCAGGCAGCTTATTAAAGATATTAGCTAGTCTTGAGTGTGGGCTTTTCCCGATAACTTTTAAGTTTGTGATGGGTAGTATTAATCTATTCCTGTTCCGTCGGTTTAGTTAGTTTTCATTTAGCTCGATATTAGATTTGAAAAGGTGCCTATTTTTTCTAACGAATATACAAGCTTGCAGTATGTATATTGCTGGTAGTGTAAGAAGTTGTTGTTTAATAAAGTGTGGCCTACAACTCTCTCGTTGATCTATGTTCATCAATATTCTGATACATTTCTTTTGCTGAATGAAGAGGTCCAGAAAGTCAGTACTTTCTCCCCACAAAATGATACCGTAATTTAGCCAGGAGTAGGCGTACGCATAATAGGCAGATAAGGCGGTTTTATAGTCTGTGTTACGTTTCAATATGCTTAACGCATAGATAAATTGGGACAATTTTCCTTTTGTTTTTTCTATATGTTTCTTCCAATTTAGGTTTGAGTCTAATGTTAGGCCTAAAAGTGTAAATTCATTTATTTCTTCTAATTTAATTTTTTGTGTTAATATGTTTAGATTGATTGGGGTTCTTTGGTAAGTTCTGAATTGGCATATTTTAGTTTTAGATAGGTTTATTTCTAAGTTATGTTCGTTTAACCATTGCTCAGTTTCTGTGAAAGTTTTTAAAATAGCTAGATGGTCAACATTCGCTGGCGTTTTAAATAATAGGGAAACATCATCAGCGAACAAAATACAGGTCGAACTTATCTTTTTTGGCAAGTCATTTACGTATACTATAAATAGGGTACATCCTACGACGCTTCCTTGGGGTATTGAACTATTAATGGTAACCATGTCTGATCGTATGTCGTACATTTCCTGGTTAATGCTATCGAAGTGTTCTACTTCTACGAATTGTACTCTGTCCTGTAAATATGATTTAAACCAATTAAATGCTTGCCCTCTAATACCCGATCCGTAAAGTTTTTGTAATAAAATTGTATGTGACACCCTGTCGTACGCCTTCGTCATATCTAGGAATAGTCCAACAGCGTACTTTCGTTCGTTAATGCAACTGTAGATTTCCTGTACGTAATTGTATACCGCTAAAGTAGTTGAGCATTTTTTCCTAAAACCAAATTGGTTTTTATCCAAAATATTAAATTTCTCTAGAAACGTGATAACACGATTCGCCATTGATTTTTCGAAAATTTTTGAGAATGTAGGTAATAGTGCAATATTCACTAGGATTTTCTGAATTTCCTCCTTTTTTGGCAATAGGGCGTATTTTCGCAATTTTTAGTTTTTCCGGGAACCGTCCCTCATCGAAAGATTTATTTATTAGTATAGTGAGAGGAGATGTTAGCTCCTTTGCGCATTTTTTTACTAATATCGGCGGGATATCATCCACTCCAAAGCTACGTTTGTTTTGCATTCCGCGTATTATATTAAAGACCTCTCGCTCGGTTACCGGTTCGACGTATATGGAGTTTATTGCGGGCGTATGCACCGAATGTACCGATGGCTCACATGACGATGGCGCCGCAGCTTTCATATTTTTGTTGTTATTACCTACCGATATGAAATAATCATTAAATGTAGTACAAACTTGTTTCGGTGATTTTGTTATTTCGTTATTTGATTTTAAGTTAATGTTTTTTAGATTTAGTTTAGTTTTATTTGGTTTGGTAATGTTATTGATTACTGACCACATCGTTTTCGTTTTATTTTTTGAGGCGTTCATCTCTTTTATGTAATTAAGTTTCTTTGAAGTTTTAATGCATTTTCTTAATATTTTCGAGTACTCTTTGTAATGTTTTTTAAACACGGCGCTATTGACCTGATTCGAGATAATTGTAGTCAATCTTTTATTTTGGCAAGATTTTTTAATCCCTTCGTTAGATAATTATTTGTTTTCTTTTGCATTATTTTTATCCGTTTTTTTGGTATGTATTTATTTAAATTAAATTGTAAAATGTCATGAAATTTGTTATAAGTTTGATCTATGTCCAAGTTTTGATTAAAAATGTCATTCCAGTTTATTTTTGTTAATGCCGATTTGAAATTTGTCAAATTGATATTGTTAAAAAATCTTTTAGTAACATACGTTGACGTTTTAATACTTTGCGTTTCCTCTTTCCTAATGCTGTATATTAAGCTATTGTGGTCTGAGATACCATTGTTATTAACAGTTATTTGAAATTCTGCGCTATTATTATTTGTAAATAATAGATCTATACAAGTCGATGTTGATTTTGTGGTTCTTGTAGGAGTTTTGATGATTTGGTGTAGGTTTAGTTCTTTCATGATATTGTTGAGTTTCTGGTAATCTTTTGTTTTTTTCAGATAGTCTAAGTTAAAATCTCCAGTAATTATGAGGCGTTTGTTTTTATATTTTAGTGTAATTAGCTTCAGAAGCTGATTTAAAAAGTTAAAAAACTGTTCTATATTTCGATCGGGCCTGTATATAAGGATGATAATTAATTTTTGCGACTTAATTTCTATTGCAGAACATTCCACAACATATTCAACGGATAGATTGGTAATGTCGGGTAGTTCTTTGCAGTTCAATCCCGTTCGTGTCAGAATGGCGGTTCCACCTCCTCGGTGGTTTTGTCGACAGTAAGCCGAACTGAACTCGTATCCACTGACTGTTATTATTTCTCTTTGGTGGGTCCTTATCCACGTCTCGGTAAGGCAAACTACATTATAAGGTTCATTATCTAGAAGGCTCTCAAGAATATGGGTTTTGTTTTTGAGACTTTGCACGTTTTGAATAAATATTTTAAAGTCGAAAAGTATGGTCTTTGGGTTGTCTATGAGTTTCACGGTGGCTGTTACTACGCTGTGGAGTAGTGGATGTGGTTGTAGCGGGTGTGATTTGTGGAGCAGTCTGGTTGTGGCTCATGAATGGGTTAGCGTTGTTTCTTCGCGATATATTTCGTTCTTCTCTATGTTTTATTCTTTCATTTAGTGCGTTTGAATCGAGGTATTCTGAAATATGTAGTCCCTGCCCTTTCAAAAATCTTGCCTGTGCTAAGATATACTTTGTCATTCTTTTGCTGATGAGCTCTATATGTATTGGTCGTTTTAGCCCATTTCTACCTATGCGGTGTAATTCCTCAATATAACCTGTTAAATCAATGTTCAGCGTGTCTTGAAATGCGTATATTATCCTATCCTCGAGATCCTGTTCAGTTTCGCGATAATACTCATTTAGACCGTATATAACAAATCTTTTCGTGTTGTCATCTTTTCGTGTACCTTGGTTTTGTAGTTTAACTATTTCGCTCTTGAGCTTATCGTTTTCAATTTCTAGTTTCCGTATCTTTTCGTTTACGTTTACTATGTTAGTATTTATTGAAGTCTGTTCCAACAGTAAGGCATCTGTAGTTTGAGTAACCTTTGACTGTAGTTTGTGTATTGCTGAATTTATTTCTTGCTGTACTGTGCATTTAATTTCGTTTAATATTGCTGTTTTATTAATTTCTAATTTTTCATCTAATAGTTGGCTTATTTGCAATAAAGTAATGGAGTTTGTTATTTGTGGGCTCAACTGCGCATTTGCCGGGCTCACAGGAGAGACACTCCTTCTAGTATTGCCTAGTATACTATGGTCGTGTTCAAAATGATCGTCAATGGACATGGTAGTGTCGTTCAGCGTAGGCAGCGGCTGGCTTCGGGCGGGGGTGTTATCATTTCTAGTCCGTTTTTTTGCATTCTCACATGATGGGCAGCTCCAGGACATTATTAATTTTGGTTTATTCTCCATATAGAAAGATGTCGTCATGTTAACCCATCGATAATGGTGAAGTTTTTTGCAAGTAAAACAACATAGCAATTCGCCGCGTGCTATTGGCTGCTTACATGCTTCGCAGTTCATCTTTTTTTTTTTTTTTTTTTTTAAATGTTCAATATTTTTGGATCTGTTACGTGTATCGTCTTCAACTTGGCTCGGACCTTGTTTATCTGTGGTGAGGAATAGAATTCCAAGTTTTTGCAGAAACAATCTCAAAAAGACATTTAATAACGTGCGACTGAGGTTCGAACTCGAGACACTGATTTCTCAGTCGCGTCACACGACCTCAGGGCCAATTGAACTCACAGCAGTATGTCTAAATTAGGTGTTGGCTTTTTGATGATGTTTGATTCACTCATGGATTTATTGGTACGTTGGGTATTCGGATATTTAAATCAAATAGCACAACAACCGTTCAAATTTTTCTTGATTTACATTAATCACTTTACTCACTTGGATTTTGATGTTGTTTATCACATGAACCGCGCCCATGCACTCTTCTTCTTCTTGCTTCTTTCCACTACTATCTTTGTTTACCGGTGGTTGTTTTTTTCTTATTGTATGCTATGTGTTGTTGTTTTTGAGTTGAGAGTTTTTTTGTTTCTAACTTCACAGTTTGTGTACAAAACTCGTAGATAACACTTTCACGTGGTTATTGGCTGATGTTTTAACTATTGTACTTAGTTTTAATTTCATAAACTCACTAATCTAAATTATATCTGAATTATATTATCATATAATTCAGATATAATTTTATTCTATGTTATTAGATTTTGGGTAATTCGGATAATCTAAGTTCTTTTAAACCGCCTTTAACGAAAAGACAAAGACAAATTATTTGCCGTGTTTTCACGAAATCCTTACTTGGACGGTCCCTGTTCTTCATAAGCTGTATACACGCCGTCTCAGCTTCCTCAACAGTTATATAGAACTTTTCACAATACATACTATGTATAATGACATAATATATTTTTTGTTATGTACATAACAGTAAGAACACCGATGAAAAAAACCTGGAAAGGAAAACTTGATGTTCTTAATAGTTATTTTTTCTAACTAGTCCCTTGAACTAACTAGTTTTAAGCTAAGTTTAAAGTAAGTTTTAGCTAAGGAGCTAGTTCCTAAAAAATAAAATTGGTAAAATACAAACTAGATAACCTACTCGGTTTATCGAGATAACCTAATTTTTCAAGATAGTTTGTATTTTACCAATTTTATTTTTTGTGTACTTTAAAGGTATATTATAAATTCATTTCAATCGACAAATACACGTTTGAAAATATTCCTAACCCAACACCCCGCGAATGGTATTCATTGTGTTTTTTTAATTCCTGTCTAGGGTATGTTTAATGAAATACTCACATACTTATTTGAATCTAAGAATATAAGAGATGTGCAAATTAACTTATTGCAAGAGCCGAGGCTGTCAAATTACTAAATATTTTTGCCTGAAATAATAGCCCCTCAAAGTGTCGGTAACAGTTATCCAAACACACTGTATTTGTGTTGTTGAGTTTAGTCGTGAAATTTTGGCAGGGTCGGTATTCGGGCTCTTACCTGCTTCAGCCAACGAGCGAGTCGAATGTCACTTATTGGTATGTCTCACCTATTTAACCTCTAGGTCCCAGCCGTTCCATTTATGGAACGGCTCGAACCAGCAAACTTAAACGCTAATATAAAAAAAAGTAAATTTCTAAATCGTTCTGTCAAAATTTACCTCTATGGTCAACTAGTAGTCGATTCAAACAAAATTAATCGTTAGTAATACTAAACGGCACAACATTATTAAAAAAAATATAGAAACTCGTCTATGTCGAATGTCAAACGCAATGGCAACCCGTGTTATTATGTTCGGAAAAGTGTTGTTTTTGTGAGATATACGTTGTAAGACTTTGGTAAGTAAATGTATAGTATGTTATAAGTGTATAATGCAACTTTTTAGATAGTCATTTGCTTGAAAAAATAACAAAAAAATTATGATTTGAGCCAACAAAAAATCCTTTGTTGTGAAGTTTGTTAGTCGAAATAAAAAAAAAAAAATTGACTCTTGAACCATGTAAAATGGTCTTGGAAACAATAGTAGCAAAGAAAAAATAGTGATAATTCATTATTTCATGTATTCGAGGCATATCATGCTTTGAACAGCGGAATTCTAAAATGGCCGATTCTAACAAGAAGTTTGAATTAGGATCTTATAAGAATAATGTATGTAGGACTCCTAAAAAACACTGTCATTAGATTACTTGTATATTTGTGATGTTAGATATAAATTTTCGTGTAAATTGAATGAGTAGTTTTACCAAACAAAAATAAGCAACGAAAACAGACGTATTTGCTACGACCTCTCTCATATCTATGGGATATGTATAATTCTCAAGTAGTTCTAAAAGAGTTGTTTATTATTAATAAATGGCCCCGTTCATCACGAACCCGACACTGTTTACCGTTTAAGATTAGAGCTAATATAACTCGAGTTATAAGTGTTTATCTTTACGATATCGGATGACTCACGCAATGGCGTAATCAAGGGGCCCCCGAAGGGTTTTACGCGGGGTTTTACTGTTACGCGCGAAAGGATAGTGAGGTTAATATGTTACAATTGAGTCAATACCTAGAGTGAATCCTTGCTTGGAGTTCAAGCACAAGGTCCTGAGTTTTTCAACATAAAGCGGGGGTCCTTGTACAAACATTGTAACCAAGGCATCTCCAGAATCAACAGTACCATCTTATTTGGTTAACAGCCCTGCAGTTTAACTTTTGCCGTATCTTCGTAAACATAATTTTGTCGCATTGATTTTGTTAGATACCTAACCTTTTTTTTAGATACAAAGAAATGGAAGTAGAAACAAATAGTTTAACACTGACCATAGATTTCGGTATTGTATTTTTTTCTGATTTTGAAAATAATCTCAGCAACGCATAAAACAGTAAATCCAAATAGGCGATAGTACGAAAGAATGCTTGATATATTTCATACAATACCTGTAAGTAAGGAAATTATTATTTTTAAAAGATTCAAGCAATTTTCAATTTAAAGCTTCACTGACTTACCAATGCTTGAAAAATTGATTTATACAGATTGTAGGTTTTTAAAATGTATTGATATATCTCAAACAGTTTCTGATATTCCTCATCATTAGCCTCATCATCTTTCATCAACAGGACATCATGAGTCCATACCTCAAGATATTTTCTCAACAATATTATAAGCCGGATAGCAACTATTGAATTGACATGAAATATGGTAAGCGCCAAATCAACAATCAAGTTGGGGATGTAGTCGGTAAATTCAGATCTACTGATCGACAAAGCATACTGTATCAAGACAACTAAAACATCAAAACAAATGGCAGTCGATAGTGAGATCCAGTTCCACGTGTTATAACTGCGGACACTGTTACTGAAATTGATGCTCCTATGGATAGTTTGAAGTCTCAAAATAAGAGAGACGTAGTTGTTCTTATGCACGATGCCCAGAATGAATAACATTGTGAAACCGATCACGTCACTAATGAAATACACTATGGTAAAGAGAACAGCAAAACTTTTTCCTAAATTATTAGATTCATCATATTCAGATCGTTTGTGTACACTAAACAACATTCTATAAATACACAACATATTTACAACCAACAAATAGCAGAACGACAGCCAATAATATTTTCTTCCATTTGGATAAATATGATTATCTCGAATACAGTATTTTAACGCAAAATTGAAAATAAAGGGAACTTCTTTAAATTCTTTATCTAGTCGATTATTCGGTTTTGTAATTATTTCACGTTTTTGAAACATTGTTACAATCTTTGGGAGTATTTTAAATCTATTTCCACAAAACGTTGTCGTATTACGCCACAGAAAAACATACAAGAAACGTGCTTAGTGTTATGTGATACGTCTGGAAGGTCAAGACAAGACATCACTTTCAAAGCGATTGGAACTACTGCTAATACGTCTTAATCTCAACAAAATTGTCAGTTTGTCGGTAGCTAATGTCAGCTCAGTATATGACATTTCATCATCCTTATCGCTGATGGCCTGTCTATCACTTTTCTAGGCCGTTTGATTTTATCATCGATGAAAGGAATATTAAAATTAATATACTTGTTTTCCTAGTAGTTAAAACTGACGTCCTAAAAAGCATTTAACAGTAACTAACTAATATGGACCAGTGGCCTTTAAAACCTTGTTAAATTAAAGTAGCATTACCTGCACTGTATCACCTCTGTATTCTCGGCACCTCGGTTTATACTAATTGTGATACTTAATTTTTTTTTATAATTATAATAATTGTGATAATTGAATTATGAATAATTTGCACGCTTGCTTGCAGACAGAATACTGTTACTTTAAGGCTGTTAGATCTTCCCTTGTAAACCATGTATTTTCTTGCAAATAAACAATTTGAATTTGAATTTACTACAAGCGTTGGTGATGACTGCTGATGCAAAAACAGTGAAATGAAACAGTTAGTTAGGTTAGATCTTTCCCATCTAGCACAATCACCTCCAGAATTTAAAACGAGCTCAACTATACTGCCCCCGATAATAGAGAAAGGCAAATATAACAAAATGTAAATACGCAGATATCGATATCGAGATAAAGATTTCAGTAAAAAAAAAGATTTAATTCAAAATATCAGTTAGAACCGTAAAAGAACTACACTGAAAAGGGCCGAAGAGTGGCCATTCAGCGTTTTCTGATCCACCTTTAACAGAGCTATGCGAAAACATTAAATATAATATAATCCTAGAAGTCCCAAGAAAATATAAGTAGGTCATGGGTAAAGATCTAAATCATTATAATGGGTCTCTTCAAAGTTCGAGTAAATCGTTTACTTCTAGGCCCATCGACACGCAAGTAGCTCGCATCAGCACTCATCACAACACTTGTAGTAAATTCAAATTCAAATTGTTTATTCGCAAGAAAATACATGGTTTGATACTTCTATTGTTTTTTACACACAAAGAAAACGGGTTTCGAGACAAATAGTAAATTTGTCTCGAAACCCATTTTCTTTCCATACCAATACCATGGATTCATAATATATTCAATAATACCATAGATTTCGGTAATATATATTTTTTCTGATTTTGAAAATATATTCAATAATGCATAAAACATTAAATCCAAATAGGCGATAGTACGAAAAAAGGCTTGATATATTTCATGTAATATCTGTAAGTAAGAATGTTTTTATTTCTATAATTTTTTATCAATTTTCAAGTTGAAGCTTCACTGACTTACCAATGCTTGAAAAATATATTTATACAGATTATAATCTGTTTCCAAAATGTATTGATATATCTCAAACAGTTTCTGACATTGCTCATCATTGGCCTCGTCATCTTTCATCAACAAGACATCATCAGTCCATACTTCAAGATATTTTCTAAACAATATTATAATCCGGATGGCAACCATTGAATTAACATGAAATATTATGGTGAACATCAAATCAACGTCATCAAACAATCATCATGTTGGGGATATAGTCGATGAAATTAAATCCACTGGCCAACAAAGAAAACTGTATCAATACTACCATAATATCAAAAAACATGGCAGTCGATAGTGAGACTTAGTTCCAAGTGATATAACTGCGAACACTCGTACTGCAGTTGATGCTTCTATGGATGGTTTGAATCCTCAAAATAAGAGAGACGTAGTTGTACTTATGCACGATGTCCAGAATGAATAACGTTGTGAAACCGATCCCATCACTCATGAAAAACAACATTGTAAAGAGAACAGCAAAACTTTTTCCTAAATAATCAGATGGATCACATTCTAAACGTGTATGTACACTAAACCACATTCTATAGAAAGAGAACATATGTATAACAAATAAATACCAGAACGCCAGACAATAATATTCTTTTTCCATTTGGATAAATATGATTATCAAATTATCATGAAAACATTGTATGCAAAATTAAAAGAATATGCAATTTCTTTAACTTCTCTATTAAGTCGACTGTTTGGTAGCACTTAGAAGGAGGGTTTTGGAATTATTTCACGGTTTTGAAACACTGTTACAATCTTTGAAAATTCAATAAACTGCTTTGTGTTGTTTTGAGGGTCAAGACAAGTGGGCACACTTTCGAAGCGTTTTGTATTACTACAATTACACATTTTAATCTTCACAAGAATCTTGTCGGAAGCTAATGTCAGTTCAGCACATGACATTTTATCGGTGATGGACTGTCCATCACGTTTCTAGGCCGTTTGATTTTATTATGGATAAAACGAATCTAGGTGTTTTCCTAGTAACTCATCATATGCCTAGCCTTTTCTCAACTATGTTGAGGCCGGCTTCCAGTCTAACCGTATGCAGCTGATACCAATATTTTACATAATAATATTATTCCTAGTAATAAATTTTGAGTCGCCAGCAAAGGACAGTAGTATCAATAAAACATAAAAATCGTACAGTTCAGAGTTAAAATAAATAGTTGTGGTGTTCCTCAGGGAAGCGTATTAGGGCCACCATTATTTATAATATATATTTATGACCTTTGCAAGAGCCTAAAACATAATTGTAAACTATTTGCTGATGACACTACTCTCACAATAAAATCTACAAATAGGAATAACCTAGAAATTGACACTAACAATGAAATACTAAAAGCAATGAAATGGCGGGAGTTTAATAATTTACGTGTGAACATTGAGAAAAGAAAGTTAATTCAATTTCAAATATACAATTATTTGGTAAAACCACTAGAAATACACTACAATCATTCAATTTTGTAACCCGTACCTTCAACCTTATTCTTGGGAATAGTTATTGACGAAAAATTAAATTGGAAAGAACTTGTAAACAAAGTCTGTACTCGACAAATTTGTGTTTGCTCTTCGAAAACTGAGACGAATAGCCGGTAAAGAAACGGCACTCAATGCTTATCATGGCTATGTTGCATCAGTGCAACATAGCCATGTCATTCCCCATATCACAAGGCCAATACAATATTTTAATACAATGTCAAGTTGGAAAGTAGAGTGAAAAGTCAGAGTTTACAAATTTTATAACGTCAAACAAAAATAATTAAAATAATAACACAAATGCACCTAGCCAGAGACTACATTTGTACAGGAATTCCAATTGCATTGCAATCAAAATCTTGAACAACTAACACCCACGCATCAGAGTGTTGCCCACTAATAAATTTAGGAAAACACTATTTGAATGGCTTTTAGACAACTGTTTCTATTCAGTAAATGAATCTTTAAATTATGAATTTTGAAATATATTTTTTATCAATACTTTGTGTGTGTATGTATACGTATTGACACGTATTATTATTTTAATTTTTTTTTGTTTGACGGTATAAAATTTGTAAACTCTGACTTTTCACTCTACTTTCCAACTTGACATTGTATTAAAATCATATTATAATTACATTAATGGGGATATATCTTTATTTAGCGTTTTTGATGACAAACTATTATAAATATATTGTTGCAGCCTAGAACTTGGCAACTTTGGCTTTTTATGCAAGTTTTAATATTTTTAAACCGGCAACGGTAGTGTATGTGAAACTGTTTAATATTAAGATCATAATGTACCATTCAATCAGAAATATATAGTATAAATATTATTCTATTCTAATACTGATGTCCTAAAAAGCATATGACAGTACCTAATATAGACAAGTGGTCCTACAAAACTCTATTCAATTATATTACCTGCATAACATTACGACTATATATACATATATACTTCAGTCTGAATATAATAGTACAGTACACTCAAACTTCGCTTGACTAATTTATTTAACAAATGGTAAGTTACTTATTTCCCAAACCATATCAACTCATATTAAAATCGTTTTGGTCTACTCAAGAAGAGATCACAAGAAGAAATGTCATAGAAATGTTGTGATTCCTCGTGTCAGTGAAACTTTAATGAAAACTGCCGTAATAGCTAAGTTTGTCACGTTACACTTGTACGGACTCCTGGTGATCCTTAGAGATTTAGTGACTCTTGCAAGTTGATACAGAATTTGTTCACTTTGTCAATCGTAAATCAGTCATGTTTTTGTGTCATGTCTTTGTTTCTACTTTAAACTTTGGTGATGACTTCTACTTTTACTTTAATTAATTAATAATAAAAATAAACATTTATTGTTGAACTACAACACGATTACATGCCAAAGTAGTATAAAATAAAGCACAGGCAAATAGTTTCTTAATCTAGTTAGTAGGTGCCGTACTGGTCTCCTAGATAGGTTAAAAATAACCTGTGTTTAGCAAAATTAGTTCCGATCACAGCTCTACAGTCAACAGATTTTGGATAATTTCTGAGAGATGGGTGAGAAAGGAGGTGTGTTATATCCTCTAAAGCTGTTCTATACTGGCGTTGTATTGGAATAGGTCGAGGAGACCCGATTTTGCCAAATTATTTCTACAGCTGTGTCCGATGAGATGAAATGTAAAAGAGTAGTATGGAAGAGAAAGACATGCTGCGCCGACCCCAATTACATTGGGGTGAGGGCAGAAAAATTATGGTGATGATTTTTACAACGGTCAATGTGGGCCTGCAATCGATTAAGAGCTTGCCAGATTAGGCACTGGAGTTCATGTCCAGGAGGAAGATGTTCTGTTGGATTGATGAGGGTATGACTTGAAAGTTTCATGGTATTTGTCTATGTATAAATGCATTTAAGCAACTAACTTATTGTATAGCTATAAACTTATACTTAATATTAAAGTAGACAATAACACGAATGTGTAGTTTAATTACGCTACGATCAGTAAATATAATTACTTAGTCTTCTAAACAATTATGTTGGATCGTTGATATGTAAACATATCGGACTTTTATCATTCGTCACTTACTTTCGGGCCGTTGAAGGTGAAAAAATGTTTCGACAGCGAACAATAATTTTAAAGCCATCATTTGAAGTACTACCCAATAATAGAGTTGATAAAGATATTCAAAGAGTAGCGTATTCTTTTAATTTTGTATTCAATCTTTTTTTTGCTTCGAAATATTGTATTCGAGATAATCATATTTATCCAAACGGAAAAATTTATAATTTTTTGTCGTTTTGTCACTTGTTAGTGGCGACTGCGTCATGCTTGTACCGGATGGCTGAAATAATACCTGTACTTTGCAATTTACATAATAAGGCTTTTTTCGGAATTCACTTGACTATGCTTGTTGTGTTTATCCTTTACTTTTGTTATTTCATCTGTTTCACGACCATGTTTATTCTGGACCTTGTGCATAAGCACAACTACGTGTTTCTTATCTTGGAACTGCAATCTATCCATAACAGCATCGATTTCAGTAAGAACATTCGGCGCTACATCATTTGGAACTGGATCTCAATGTTAACTATCATCAGTAGTGAATCTATTTATCGTTACTTCTTTTTCGATAATTCTATCCCAAGTTTTATTTGCGACATCATGTTCTTAGAGTTTGATGTTAGTTCAGTGCTTACCATTCGATTTATAATACTGCTAAGATCATATCTTGAGAAGTGGATAAAAGATGTCCTGATCTTGAACGATGAACAGGGGAATGAAGAGCGGTGTGTGAAACTATTCGAGACATATCAAAATATTTTGAAAGCTTATGATCTGTATAATCAGATTTTTCAAGTATTGGTAAGTCGGTAAAACTATCACCTACGTCTAGTATCGATATGTCAGTACCGGAAAACCTGTATCTTCTTTTGCTGTATTTATGTTTTTTTTATCTGCGAGCAGATATTGAAAGTTTGGCACTAGGTATTTAACCGCGGTTGAGAGCAGCGGTGGCCCAGTGGTGGCAACCCCGACTTACGTGGAGTAAGCCGTGGGTTCCAACTCAGGCAGGCGCATTACTTTGTGTTATTTATTTCATCACCGCTGCCCTAAAAAACGGTGAAGGAAAACATCGTGAGGAAACCGGCATGTCCTGGAATTAAAAATTCGAAGACATGTGACATCTACCAACCCGCACTGGGCCCGCGTGGTGGATTACAGCCCACTCCCTATCACAGAGAGGAGGCCTGTGTCCCAGCAGTGGGAACATTATAGGCTGATGATAATGATGATTTACCCGCACCGATCTGTACAGACTCATCCGGACTTGCCCAAACTGCGAACCTCTATCTTTGTGCTAACCCTTTCTTAAGAAACAATAACAGTATAACTTTAATTTATTTTTGTCCTAAGGTATTATATCAAGTTTTTGAAGCGTTTCTGCGTTCTTTAGGTTGTTTTGAGATGGTATTTTTTATATTGAAAGTACTAGAAGAATCAGGAGTGTCACTGCCGATCAGCGAGGTCAGTAAAACGAAAATGTTTGAATTTATACTATTACTAGCGACCCGCCCCGGCTTCGAAAGTGTGCAATGCTGATACTAAATATATACTACAGAGTATCTGTCAACATCACATTGGAAATCTCTAAAATGATCAGTGTTTCTCTACTATATTATGCATGCATTATACCTATAAACCGTCCTCTTGAATCACTCTATCTATTAAAAAAAAAACCGCATCAAAATCCGTTGCGTAGTTTTAAAGATCTAAGCATACATAGGGACAGACAGCGGGAAGCGACTTTGTTTTATACTATGTAGTGATAGTTTTTTTTTTTTTTCCCTTATTAGTAAGAACCAAGTTCTTACTAGTTAATTGCAATCTAGCCTAAGAAGACTAATAAACAATTTAAATCTAACTTATTATGCTACGTTATAAATTATGTTAATGCTAAGAATAGTGTCCATAATTAGGTATGCACTTTTACACACGTTCGTAACACTTCCTTAGAGTCTGGTAAAATTGATAAAACACTTTGTTCATGTGTTATATAAATAGCACAACATTGTTACTATTATTGATTCACTTACACTACACTAATTCAAATGGTTTAGTTCTCTTTAGTCTACGCACTATGCCTGTGTTGTCTAACAGCTGGATTGCCTCAACATTCACGTGTCGATGGAGTCTGTGTTCGTGGGCTTCAGCAAATTTTTGTGTGATGGTGGTGACGAATTCCATGTCGAGGTCACGGTGGAGGTCATCGTTTCTTATGTACCAGGGTGCATTTACAGCAGCCCTGAGTACTTTATTTTGGAACTGTTGAATTATTTTGACGTTGGTTGGCTTAGTACAGCCCCAAAGTTGGATACCATACGTCCAAATTGGCATCAGAATATGCTTGTATATTATCAGCTTATTATGTATTGATAAACAGGATTTCCTTCCCAGTAACCAATGCAAACGTTTATAACGAATATCGAGTTCCTGTTTTTTCTTTTTGATATGGGCTTTCCATCGCAGCTTGGCGTCGAGAGTTATGCCAAGGTATTTGGCTGTATTAGCATAAGGTATTTGCATACCATTTATGTAGAGTGGGTGGTAGTCACTGTGTTTGTTTGTGAAGTTAATGTGAACTGATTTTGACTCATTCAGATTGATCTTCCACTTTTGTGTCCAGTCGTAAACTTTGTTCACAGCTAGTTGAACTTTCTCTACTGCTTCTCTGTGGCTTGATCCGGTGGCCATAATAGCAGTATCATCTGCAAAGGTCGCTATGGTGCTGTTTTCCAGCTCTGGGATGTCACAAGTGTATAACAAGTACAAAATTGGGCCAAGCACACTTCCTTGAGGCACCCCAGCTTTTATGGTTTTTAGCTCGGAATATGCGTCCTCTTGGCGTATTCTAAACATTCTTTTAGTTAAATACGACTCTAGGATATCTACAAATTCTGGTAGCATGCGTCTGAGCTTAAATATGAGACCCTCATGCCAAACTTTGTCAAAAGCTTGCGCGACGTCTAAGAACACGGTAGCACAGACTTCTTTATTTTCTAGCGTTTTTTCAATAACATTAGTTATTCTATGTACCTGGTCTAACGTTGAGTGTTTTTCTCTGAAGCCAAACTGGTGATCTGGAACTAGGTTTTTATCTTCTATTACTGGTTTTATCCGTTTTAATAACAGTTTTTCAAATAACTTTGATAGTACGGGTAACAGAGAAATGGGTCTGTATGATGATGCTTCGTGGGGAGGTTTCCCAGGCTTCGCAATCATAATGACTTCAGCAACCTTCCATGGCTCAGGTACATATTTTAAGATAAATGAAGCATTTATTAGTTTGGTCAGCTTTACTATGGCTTTGCGTGGGAGGCGTTTTAGAATTTCCCCTGTGATGAGGTCGTAACCGGGAGACTTTTTTGAGCTAATGTTGTTTTGAATTTCTCTCATTACTTCCTTAGGAGTCACAAGCTTGATTCTTTGGTTTTGTGATAAATTTACACTCTCATGTATTTCTACAGAGCTTTCGTTGGGTTGAAAGGTTTCTTCTAAATGTTGAGCAAATCGGAACGCCTTTTGGTCATTGCTTATTGCCCATTTTCCGTTGCTATCTCTGATGGGCGGTATTTGTATAATCTGCCTTTTTAGATTTCTCGTTGCTTTCCAAAGTGAGTAATCCGTTGATTTGTCATTGGTAAGCTGAAGAAGGTTGGTATTCAGAGATTCATCCTCAAATTGTAGAATTTTTCTCTTTAGTCGTTTAGTTAGGTTATTTAGTGTTGTTTTATGACGCGGGAACCTTGTTTGCTGCCACAACTTCCTTTGTTTTCTTTTCTCTGATAGTAAATCCACAATTTCTTTAGGATGGATAAATCCCTTATATTTGCGTTTTAGCTGAGGTGTATTGCTCCACGCACATTGTTGAATATTAATAATAAATTTGTTTACTTCTGAGTCAAGCTGATCTTGCGATTTTATCGGAGTTTTAAGGTCGATAATATTATCTAGATCAAGAGCAAAACTGTCCCAATCTGTGGACTTATTAACCAAGGTTAAGTGGCTTTCTTTTAATAGTATTTTTTGACTTAGCATTAGTATAATCGGAGAATGGTCAGAGTTCATAGTAAAACTTTCCTCCAAACTGATGTAATTGGTGGATATATTTTTGCAGATGAAAAAATCTATAAGATCCGGTATTTTCTGGTGGTCAGTGGGCCAGTATGTAGGTTTGCCTGTACTCATTACTTCACAATGTGTTTCTTTAACTGCACTTAAGAGCTGTCTTCCTTTAGTTGTAGTAAGTCTTAGTGATACTGCCACTGCTTGAATGTCTTCTTCTTCATATTTACACTGCACGTAGTGACTAATGTTTTCTTTAATTATAACCGCACTACCCCCCCTGGCAGAGTTGCTAGGGTGGAGGGAATTATATATCATGTATCCTCTAAATTTGATAAAAGATTGCTTTGTGAAATGCGTTTCGGAGATTAAACACACGTCTATATTTTCTGTATCTAGGACCGCCTGCAACTCATGCTGATGTTTGAGGAGTCCATTGGAGTTCCACGCCATTATTTTGAGTGTGTTATTCATTTTTGATTATTCAAGACAGCTGTTTTAGTGCTGGATTCTAGCTTCTCTAATCTCTTATCAAATGAGGTAATGCACTTCAAGATCTGGTTAATCTTATCCTCTAAGTTCAGAGGTTGAGATCCTTGTTTTGCAGCTTGTGCGTAAGTACCAATGTTGGTTACTTGCATGGCTGGTTGTTTTGCAGTTGACTGGACACTTGCTTTCTGCGCCTGTTTACCAGGGTGTGTTATAGGAGGAAACTGTTGGGTATTAGGCACCGTAGGTTTCTTTTTTAAAACTTTATTTTTCATAATTTGCATCTGTTTGGCTACTTCACACCCTCTATAATTGGCAGGGTGAGGTAGGCCGCAGTGGATACATTTTGGTTTCTCTTGCGGAGATTTGGTACAATTGGCTGTAAGATGCTTGCCAGTGCATTTCACACACCTTGGCTCTTTTTGACAATATTTATGTGTATGCCCATAAGCTTGGCATCTCTTGCATTGGGGAATGAGTGCTGGATTTTTGAGTGGATGTATTTCAATTTTACACCCTAATATGTACTTAATGCCGTAGATTTTGTTGACATCTTCATCGTTATAAAATGATAAAACGAACATGTTGAGTGGTTCTTTGGTCTTCCAGCTCAATTTACTATCTACCTTTTCTATTTTTAGGCCTTGGGTTGTTAAATCTTCCTTAATTCGATCTGGTTGGCAAGAAGAGTGTAGTTTCTTTACCACAACTCTAATTGGTCTAGCCTGCTTGTTTTCGTATGAATGCCAGTGGTAGTCTTTTTCAGACAAGAACCTGGCAATTACTCTATATGAGTCTTCTGATTTGGCGTTAACCTTCACACAATCCCCATTCATCATTTTTGCTGTAAATGATTCCGCTGGTTGGCTTTCAATTAACGAATCGTAGAACGTTTGATAGTTCTTGATTCCGTCTATTATGATTGGCGGTGGTAAGGGCACTTTTTTGACCGAAGTCACTTTCTCATTTTTTTGATGATTGTCTTGTTGGGCGCTTCCGGGTTGTTGTTTTGGAGAGAGGGAGGTGTTAAGCTTCCTTTTCTTCCTGCTCTTGGCCCTAATCCACTCAGTCTCTTTAGCAAGGTCATCCTCGTCTGTACAGTATTCCACGTCGTTTTTTGTAGTCTGAGCAGGTTCTGTAGTCCCTTTTGTTTCTTTGATGCAGTTCAATTCTCCTTGAAGTGTCTGAACTTGTTCCTGCAGGGCATCAATTTGTACGGTCAGCAACGAAAGTCGCTATACATATCCAAAATTATAAGACGTCTTAGTTTTAGAACGATCCATATTAACAGACTGGAGTAAAAGACATAACAATATTTTCATCAATGGCTACACAAATTCGTAAAACAATATTACATCAGATCACACTGATCAGCACAAAACTTGGTGTAATATTGATAAGTGTTAACCGAGTTCTGATGCTGACTGTACATTCAATTTACGTACCATGACTTGCAGGTTTTCTCTATCTGTTTTCTCTTGGAGATAACAGTCATATAACTGCCTTTCTAGGTCAGTTTTAATAGTAATAGACTTTTTTGTAGCCATTATTAAGTTGTAAGGCGAGTTTAACACCTATACAATAAGTTATTGTAAACACTTCATGATTTCCGCACTTGTAACTAGGTCATGACACTGACCCCGATATATTGACGTAGGTACGCCGCGACGCGACGTTGTTGTGATCCGTCAGCAGAAAACTCTCGCGAAAGAGCTCGCGCGCGCGATCGTACGTCCGTGCACTATACTAGGTAGACAACAACTGCCGCAAACCATTAAATGTAAGGTCCCGTAGTGATTGGTACCTTACACTTGTAGCTTTAAGTAAGAAGTGGTAAGTTAGTACTTGGAGTTAGGCGAGTTGATGTAAACACACACAGATTTGGTAACACTAAAGGTTTATTAGAGTACCGATCACAACAAAGTAAAAGTGGGTTGGATGCTAATCCGCGGTGTTCGCGTAAGTATGTAATTTGTCAACTAACTCAAAATCATATTAAACATTGTTTTAAATACCAAAGAGAAAAGTAGGTTGCTGCGTTTGCAGCCTGACGGAATGTACGTAAACCGTACATGCTCCCGAGGGAAAAGGCGGGATGAGCATCCAGTACATAAAATGTTTTAAAGTAAAAATTCCAAAACGCAATAATAAAAAAGTATAGACCGTATAAAAGTAGGTTAAGTAAGTAAAAATATAAAAGTAAGACATCCCAGAACGTCACAATAAACCGGCTTCGTAATGCTGATACTAAATATATACTACAGAGTATCTGTCAACATCACATTGGAAATCTCTAAAATGATCAGTGTTCCTCTACTATATTATGCATGAATTATACCTATAAACCGTCCTCTTGAATCACTCTATCTATTAAAAAAAACCGCATCAAAATCCGTTGCGTAGTTTTAAAGAGCATACATAGGGACAGACAGCGGGAAGAGACTTTGTTTTATACTATGTAGTGATAGTGATTTATATATTCATGAACACACGAAACTCTTCCTTTCTTATAATGTGTTTCTTATACATGTATAAAGTACACCTCTGCCTTACCCTTCAACGACTACAGGCGTGATTTTATATGCTGTCATATTACTATTTCCAGATTTTGCTATTCAGTCTTCCGACTGTTTTAAAAGCAGCAAGTTGTATAGTATTTCCAATTATACTTTGTATTAATTGTGAGAAGTTCTATATAACTGTTGAGGAAGCTGAGGCGGCGTGTATACAGCTTATGGGGAACAAGAACTGTCCAAGTAAGAGCATTTTTGTGTGCATAGGCTCTAAAACTCGTGGCCAAGTGGTGGACGAGGCCCAACAAGCATAAATACAAAAATCTTAGAATTATTACCTTACAGAAAGCCAGAAACATCTCTGCAAGAACGTGTTACAATTAAACCGTACGTTCAGAAAGATGACCGCATGTGGCGTATTCAAAATCGACGCTACGCTACCGATGTATTTGATGGGAATTATTACTAATTACGCTATTGTACTTCTGCAGTTCTTTTTTCTTTGAACTCTGGTGCGTTTATTTTTAAAAAACAATGTTATCACTAGAAAGAAGGTTTCAATTCAGGATAGAATCATTTTCTAAAATATTTTCGTTTTTAAAAATACAGTTAGTTAGCTTTTTTTCTTGTAAAAACCTTCCCTTGGAATTTCTAGACCAATCTAGACGATGGTCTGATAACCACCCGGGTATCAGAACATCGTCTAGATTTTTATCTATAAAGTGAATTAAACATGTTGCAAATTAAAATGAATTTTATTTATTTTATGCAAAAGTTTAGATCGTCTGTATGGTGTTGGACGTAAAGAATAGCACCATCCCATATCTTCCCGTGGGTGTCTTAAGAGGCGACTAAGGGATTTGCCAGAGAATGGGCAGCAGCGTTCTCTGTGCTTTTGTAACAACCGTACTGCGATCGCCAACCCACCTGCCAAGCGTTGCGATTATGGCAAAACGCCCCCCTTCTTGGGGGAGGCCTATGTCCAGCAGTGGACGTCTTTTGGCTGAAATGATGATGATGAAAGTTTAGATAGAAAATAGTTTTTCAAAATACATCGTTGACAACTAGAGTTAGTTGTCAACGATTCATTTTGGATTGCATATGGTTGGTTGTTCTGTGGATGGAAGAATGATTAACAACATTAGCTATGCTGACGACATGGTGCTGCTCAGCCCATCAATCTGTGGATTAAGGAAGTTGGTGGCCATTTGTGAGAGGTATGCGGAGGCTCATGGCTTGAGGTATAATGCCACTAAAAGTTAGGTGGTGGTGTTTAAAGTTCGTAATAATACACCCACGAATATACCACCGGTGACGTTACAAGGAACACCATTTAAGGTCGTCCCTCAATTTAAATACCTCGGTCATGTGATCACAGATTCTCTTATGGATGACCATGATATAGATAGGGAGCGCAGAGCGTTGGCAGTCCGATGCAATATGCTTGCCCGCAGGGTTGCGCGGTGCATTGATGATGTAAAACTGACGCTCTTTAGAGCCTACTGCCAGTCGTTTTACTCGTGCAACTTGTGGGTTAGGTATAAGCAGAAGGTTTACAACGCTCTGCGCGTGCAGTTTAATAATGCACTGAGGATATTGTTGGAGCTGCCTCGGTTTTGCAGTGCATCGGGCATGTTCGCGGAAGCGCGAATAGATGACTTTCATGCCATCATACGCAAACGGTGTGCATCGATGTTGCGGCGATTGAGAGAGCCCAAACAGTATTTTAGCTACACTGGCGGACAAGATTGACGGACTTTTTATTAGACTCTGGGCTGGCAGACATGTGCGTGCACATGTTCATGTAGCCAATTAGTATTTTTAAATTTCATGTGATTTGTTATTTACTAACGTAGGATAAGTTCATACTAACACTATTATGGATCCATGGTCTGAAATAAAAAGTTTGAATTTGAATTTGGATGGATCAGATAAAATGGCATCAAAATAAAAATTATTTTATTTGACAGATGTCCACATGGGCAATTATAAACGCCAAAAAAGGTGCACGGGACAGTCATTTTATATTGAGAAAAACCGGCAAGAAACTCCGTGGTTACTCTTTATTTTTTTCTCGTTATCTCATCAACCATTGACTTCAGAAAAAAAGTATCTATAGAACCTCGATATCATTTTTCAAGAGCTATCGACAGACATCACCCAGTTATAATCATAGGTGTTTTTCAATCCTCAGTTACATGTATGGAGCGTCACCCCTATTGTTTTTTTTCAATGTTTTACATAATATTTGTGTAGTGGTTTATAGAAGGGTTAGTAAAGTCGTTTTTTGTAGTGAAGGTGCCAAATGACAGAATGATTTCTTAAGTGCTGATACTAAAAGGCTAGGCAGATGATGAATTACCTAAATTCTTAAAAGTTTTGTTTATATTTTACCATTTTCTTTATGTAGATGTTTATTTACATAGTTGAGTTGAGCCTTGAAATTTTGGCAGGGTCGCTTTTCGGGCACGCATCTCCATCCGCCATAGAGCCAGTCGAAGAGTAATGTCACTTATTATTATGTCTCACCTATTAAATATTTAGCACATTCTCATCGCATAGTACCCGCCATGCAACAACATCCACACAGACAAGTGGCCTATGTAAACCTTGGCTAATTTATATCATTACCTGCATAACACGTACACTCACTACAATACTGTCAAACTTCATTGAAAGTTTTTTTAATAAGTTGTCATCAAATATTTATCAAAACGTACTATCTCACATTTAAATAGCTTAGTTCTACTTAAGGAGATTTAAAATACTACAAAGAAGTCTTAACAAGAAATGTCATAGAAATGTAGTGATTCCTCGTGTCAGTGAAACTTTAATGAAAAATGCCGTAATAGCCAAGTTTGACATGATACACTTGTACCGAATAAGTCATCATCATCTGCCTAGCCTTTTCCCAAACTATGTTGGGGTCGGCTTCCAGTCTAACCGGATGCAGCTGAATACCAGTATTTTATATGAAGCGACTGCCTATCGACCTCCACAACCCCTTGGTAAGACTGGATGTCAGACTTTCGGCTTCTGACTACTCGTAACGACTGTGAAAGATCTATAAATGACAGCCGGGACCAACGGCTTAACGTACATTCCGAGGCACGGAAGAAACTCGGTGTGTAATATGGTCAACCATCCACGGATCAACCTCGGCAAGCACGGCTTTAACTTAAAGATTGACCCGAGCGGCTGTTATTATTTAGCCACAAGCTCCTCTCTCCGGTTAAGTAATATATGATAAAATTAGAAAATCTCTAATATTATATTAACAAGATATCACAACTGAATCTATAATTTTATTCGATATAATGATCAGTTAGTATAATGAACGATTGGTATAATTTTAAAGTAACTAATTTTTATAAGCATAACTTACCTACATTGAATATAAAATCGTTTGATATACCTCAAAAGACATAAAACCTATTTAGTCTAATATAATAAAAGCCCCATGCGAGCTTATTCTCGCAGATGTGTTTCACGCTCACCTGTGGCGATTTTTAAAACCGGGTGCGCTTCATTTCATATAAAGTTATTTGGTATATTTTCATTTCAATAACCTTCACAAGATATAATAAACGTGAGTTATACCAACTGTTGATATAATTTCTTAAGATATAACAATTATATACTCTAAAACTTATTTCGAATAACGTCATTGGATTTAACTTTTATTTTATCGAAAATCATTAGGCACATCATTTAAAATATATATCAAGGCGGGGATTCCACCATAAATGAATATCGACGCCATATTGCCTTTCAGTCGTTAACTGTGCAACATTAATCTTCATTGTTTTTAGATATTTATGTTCTTTCTCCAAACTAGCTTACTGATTGTTTTATAACTTCATGCATAGATCTTCTACTTTATTTTTTTATTATCTTTTTTTTTTATATTACTTTATTTGTATTCATTATTTTTCGTCTGTATGCACGTGTAAGCGGGCACGCCCTTTATGCTTTAATAATTCTTGTTTTTTTTTTTTTAATATTTTATTATTGGTGTGTGCTAGCTGACATGTGACATTAATTAGATTCTTTGTTTATATGAACTTGAACACTATTGTGTAGAATCTGGTTCTTCTAACCTAACCGACAGATGTGTTGCTGGGGAGTTTGTTCCGCCACTTCTTCTTCCCAGGTAAAACACTAGGAAGTGGCGAAGGGCGGGCGTTTTGGGGGACTGTCTCTTGTAATTTTGACGTTCAAAAAGTGCTGATTATCAGCCTAATTTGAATAAATGACTTTTGATTTTGATTGATTTTGATAGGTGGATGGGTAGTTGAAATCACACACAACACTTGACTCAAACTGCAAGTTTATTTCTAATAAACCAGTTACAGGCACTTTAACACTTATAAACTTTCCAGTTGAGCCGCTCATTCACAAACATGGTTGATGTGAGTAGAAGAACGAGCCAAGAAACTACTCACACACTCTTTTGGATCTGTCTTTCGATTATTACAGTTCTTATTAACATAAGTTATTATTGCTCACTTCAAAAACTACTTTCAAATCATTAATATTTCAATTCTCTAATCGCGAGCTAACTCGAATGACATCTCTGGGTGCGCCCGCGGCTCTGAGTGGGCGGATGTACTACACACTCATTAGATCAGTCCAATTATTCATTACATAGTTAGTTCAGTAATACTCCATTAAAACAATACTAATACTTCACAATTAATTATTTTAGTAATTAAACAATACCAATATTCACAAATGCAAAGGCGTTATTAAGTTACAAGCTTAATTAGTAGCTTTAATACTTTTTACAACAATCGCATGCTTAAAACCATTTTCGGCAAATCAAAGGATTAAATACAAAGAACTGGTTTACCACTAATAAAATACTCTGTAAAATAATCTTATTAATTTTAAGTTTGTAGTTAGTTCTAGAAATTGATTTAATTGTTGCAACAAATTATAAATTCACTAATTGACTATTCCGGCTCTTTCCCACAAGACTGGGTTGCCGCCTAACAAAATGAGCCATTGTTAAAATCCAAATTGTCATTGCTAAAATCCCAGTTATCATAAAATATTTGCTAATCTTAATTTTAACTATAGTTCTAGCTAAAGTCTTTTGTTTAATAAATTACTCGCCATCTAAGCTAAACGAATCTATTATTTGCGCAGTAGTTAACACACAAGCCAATAGATGGCGTTTAGTCAAATGATTATCGTAATAATTATGCTGCCTCCACACAGATGGCATGGCAGGTTCATCAATATTATGACAAATGAGGATTATTAAGTTGATTCTTAATAAGATTAATGAATAGTCTTAGCACATAGACGCTCTTGCGGCGACATATATAATATTGATACCATCTTTATGGTTAACACCCCGATTCAAAGCAATCTGACTCGGATGGGTTAAATTAGGTTAGAAGGTTAAGGCGGAAGCGGAGCGTAGTACCAGGTCCCCTCTATGTTGGTAAATCATTTGGGTTAGATTTGGTTAGAACAGTGACCATTAACGCGCGAAGGCGAACAAGTGAAGCGAGCGTGCTGCAGGAGTGGCGTGACAGAAACGAATCGCTGTAAAACCGACTTCACGTATTCTTGTCTGCCCTACCCCTAGAGTGTAATTTAAAATCGCGTAGGCGCGGAGAGTCGAAGCGGCCCGCGAACTGAGGAGCAGGTGGTGCGACGATATGCTCGCATTGGACCGCCGGAGCCCCGCAGCGCCGGAGCAGTGACAGAAACCATGCCTGCTGCATGTTGCATGCTCCCTTGCATTCTGCATACTTGCTTGCATGCTGCATGCTTGCTAGACAATGAAATAATGCTGAAATTTTGCTTTGTGTTTTTTACTAGGCGTTTTATCATATTAGACTAAATAGGTTTTATGTCTTTTGAGTTGTATATCAAACGATTTTATATTCAATGTATGTTATGCGTATAAAAGTCAGTTATTTTAAAATTATATCAATCGTTTATTAACTGATAATGATATCGAATAAAATTATAGATTCAGTTGTTATATCTTGTAAATATTATGATTTTGTAATTATATCATAGTTTACTTACCCGTTATAACCACCTGCTCCTAACCGGCCGGTTCGCCCCTCGTCGCCTGCGCTGTTTTAAATAACACTCAAGAGGTAGGGCAGACAAGGCTACGTGGAGTCGGTTTTGCAGCGATTCGTTTCTGTCACACCGCTCCCGCAGCACGCTTGCTTCACTCGTTTGCCTTTGCGCGTTAATGGTCACTGTTCTTACCAAACCTAACCCAAATGATTCACTAACATAGAGGGGACCTGGCACTCCGCTCCGCTCCCGCCTTAACCTTCTAACTAGAGTATTCGATTCCTGGAATCCCGGTAATATTTTCGTCCCGGAACTTTCGGGATTAAAGTTGATGAACCCGGAATTTTCGGGATCGGTGCATTTTTTAACCTTTTAAACGCCAGAGCATAAACGCAAGCGCGTGCTTTCCACGCAAAGCTACAAATTCACAGCAAATATAAATATGAAAAGGGATTTTAAAAGTATTATAGAGATGACTATATAAATTTACTGACGATTCCTCGAACTTCCATCGAGCCTGAACGCGCTTTTTCAGCCTCTTCATATTTGTGTAACAAACAGAAGTATGCCTGCAGATGAGACGTTGGATGCGTTTTTATTCCTTAGATTTTAATGTCGTGGTTTAAATAAGTAATTTATAGAATATCTCGTCAATTTAATTTAAAAATATACCTATAAACATTGATCTCTTTAGCATATGTTCTTTTTTATATTTCATCAAATAAGCCTAAAGAAGTTGATTTTTGAAGTTAGTTTCATAAATTATTTACAGAAGTGCCTAGTTTGAATATTCTATAAGAAGAAAGTATAATTTTATTTAAACACTTTTTTGAAGATTTATAACTTAATCATCATCATAGCCTAGCCTAGCCTTTGCCCAAACTTACTTAATATTAACTAATATTCTGTCGTCACAAAACTAAAAGTTAAATAAAAATTGTTTTTAAATGTTTTACTTTTTTTGGTACCCCTTCCATTACTAATAAAATCCCGGTACTATCCCGGGATCACGAGAGAGAAAATCAGGAAATTTTTTGCGTCTTTGGAACAGTATTAAATTCCGTGTCCATTGCCAAAAAGACCGAGTATCCCAGCAGTACTAAATTAAACGTCAAAAAATTTTTAAACGTCAGGTGTCAAGTTTCATCCTGTATTTGTGTTGTGATATAAGTTCCCTGGTTTTAAAACGTGAGTAATACTTTATTTATAACCCAATGTATATAGTGTTACATATCAAACTAAACCTCATTAATCAAGCTTTACGAATATCTAAAAATATCGTAGGTTCAAAGTCTGTTGAAACGATAATATCAAAATGAAAAATGGCGCCATGTTGAGCATGATAATTTTCGTAATATTTTTTTTAGGAATTTTTGCAAAAATAGTTAAAATAGTGCTCGTAATATGAACATTAAATCAATCAGGTAATTATTAGTGTCTCCGCACTATAAAACAGTAAAATAAAACGAAATCTTAGCGATTTTTTTACGAAAACACGACATTTCAGTAAGTACCGAATCGAATGAGAGGAGGGTTGATTGTTTTGGGTGATTGCTACTCAGAAAGTGCCAAAGTAAGGACATATGGGTATTAAAACAAAGCTTATATAGTCTAGTTTCATTATAAATAGGTTTTATTGACACAAATGACAAGTCTTATTGGAAAAACTTAAAATTCTTGTTGGAGAAACTGACATTCAACACATATTCTCAAGTTCTCATTTTTTTATACGTACTTATATTTAGTTGTTGTAATTCGTTTTAGCACATGTAGATTTTGTATAGTTTCAGCTATACACACGTATTTTTTGTTTTGGTGTAGCTGTAGAAGTTTACGAGATAATACGCTTTAAATGGGAAGTGCACGGGGCGCTCGTGCGGCAAAAATATGAGCGGGAGCGGGAGCAGTTGGGCTCGTCACGTGACAAATTTTGAGCGAATTTACAGGCGTTTTATTTAAATGAGTCGAGGCCAATTGATTTTTATTGCGGCCAACGGCGGCCCGCCATCGACTAAGGGATTTCCAGATTGCCCACTGGAGTCCATATCCAGGAGGAAAATATTCAGCTGATTGATTAGGGTATGTGACTTGATAAGTTTCATGATATTTACCTATGTATAAAAGCACCTAAACAACAATCTTGCCCACTAAATGTGAAGTCTGTTTATTTTACTCGTAAATCCGTATTTATAAATTAAAATAATAAATAAGCCCTTTATTATTTCTCATTTACATGCAGTTTTACAATTAAACATAATTAATGATTTCATGCGACAATAATTTATAATAAATATTTAAAAATCATTTGTTATTCACATTCCTTAATTCAATTTCATTTTTTTATTTAATTTTATTTCAATTTTTAATTCTTGTTATTAAGTAATTTTATTTTATTTTACTGTACTACTAAATAAATTTCAATAATTTTAATGAGAACCCCTCTGCAGTGTAAAGGCCTCCTCCATTTTTGTCCATAGTTTTCTATCTCTCGCCTTTGTTTGCCAAGCGTCTCCTGCTATTTCTGTGATGTCGTCGACCCATCGTCTAGAATCTAAAAACAAAACAACGATAAACGAGGGAGGCCATCACACACACAGACAGTGGATCCCTGGGGAACGATGCGGCGGATGATCTTGCCAGAAGAGGATCCAGCACAAAACCCTACGGACACGAACCCATTGTGCCCATTCCTTTCAAGCAGATAAATAACTGGTTAAAGGATCACACTCGAACACAGACGGAAAAATGGTGGACCTCGACACCAGGGTGTAGGCAGTCCAAGGAAGCTATGCCGTCCCTTGACGCAAAGCTGACCAGGCGCCTTCTGCGTCTGGACAGGGATGGCCTGCGTCTGGTGGCGGGGACCATCACTGGACACTGCTCACTGAATAAACACTTCCATACTCTAGGAATCACCGACAGTCCCCTGTGCAGAGCATGCATGGAGGCGGAGGAAACGGTGGCGCATGTGTTGCTTGAGTGCACCGGTGTCACCAAGATTCGCGAGGCGACCCTGGGAACACCAGGATCCCTTGCGGATGCCCTGAGTAGACCGGGAAGTGTGATCTGCTTCTGGAGGGAGGTGGGCTGGTTGGAGTAACGGCCACTATGGCTCACGCACAATGGTCCACTTAAGGGACTAAGTGCGGAAACCAAAACCCCATAAAGAAGAAGAAGAGGTAGGCCATCTAGACTCTAGATGGCCTACCTCATTTCCTTTGTCCCTTGGGTCCTTTTCATACCACGACACGATTCGTCCACCGAGCGTCCTTTGTTCTGGCTAGATGACCTGCCCATTTCCATTTCAGTTTCATTGAGTGGTGTAGGAAATCAATTTGTTTTGTTCTCGCTCTTATCTTAGTGTGGCGTACTTTATCTTTCAGAGTCCTAAGATGGATCGTTCCATAGCGGCTTGACATATTCTTATTTTTTTTATTTTTTTTTCTGTATGTTCAAGTTTGTGAGCCATAAGTAAGGCAAGGAAGTATCTAACTATCCATTAATTTCCTTTTTATTGAAAGTGTCAAGTCTCCTTTCATTATTTCTCTGTGAGCCCAGTACTCTTGCCATGATATATGTATTCTTCTCGTTATTTCTTCTAGGTTGTTAGTCAGTTGGAATGAAACTTGTTTACCAAGGTATGTGTAAGTCTCTACATATTCGAGGTTTTGGTTTCCAATCTTTATTTGTGATTTTGAAGAGTTGGTCATCAGATTAGTTTTCTGCAAGTTCATTTGTAACACTACTCGAGCGCTTTCTGTCTGAAGATTTTGTACCATATGTTCCAATTGCGAACTTGATTCTGAGCATAATATTATATCGTCAGCAAAACGTAAATGGTTGAAAAATTCTTTATTTATTGTAATACCAAGATTTTCCCAGTTAAGGTTTTTAAGTAAGGTTTTTACGTACTAAGTCGATAAAGAGCTTTGGGGATAAGGGGTCGCCTGTTTTACGCCTCTTTTAATTCTTATTTCTGGGCCGTTTGTTTCCAGGCTAATATTGCAAATCAATTCAAATCAAATCAAATCATTTATTTCAAATAAGCCAGTTACAGGCACTTTTGAATGGTCGAACAACAATAAAAATTAAGCTACAGTCCCAGTTACAAGACATAATAACTGTGAAAGTACTGTAGTTGCCCATTCCAAAGCGTAGATCTCTATGGAGAAGAATGGGCAAGAAACTCCATGGACACTCTTTTAAATCAGAATCTTGTTACAAAAACCTTGGTTACATCATTCATGTTGAGATGGTACATTATGTGAGAACGATGTAGCAAGACTTCACGTTAAAAGTGTCCACAGCAAAAACAAAAAAAAAAACAATTAAAAGATAAAATAATTAGTTCGAAATAAGCCGTGGCAGCTAAGAGACGACCAGGCACAAGTGACTGCGCCCGTTCACGAACATGACGCATGGATTGCTTGTGCTTCTTTCATAAATGTTTATTATTATATGTCAATAGTTGTCGTAATATTATTCGCCTTTAGCGCCTCCCATATGGAATTGTGCGAGATAGAGTCAAACGATTTTTGGTAATCAATAAAGGCCAAGTAGAGAGGCCTTCGCAATTTTTCTTCTTCAAGGTTTGAATGTCGACAGTCGAATATCCTCTACGAAAACCCGCTTGTTCTACCGGTTGATTTTCGTCATTTTTTGCAGATATTCATAAATTAAGATATATTGTGAGAATAGTTTGTAGGGGCTAGGTAGTAAGCTGACGGGTCGATAATTTCCAATGTCTTTTGGGTCGCCTTTCTATATTTTTATAATTCGATTATTGTGTAGCAGTAAACTTAGAATGGTAAAGTAGACAATAACACCGATGTATGTAAAGTAGACAATAACACCGATGTATGTTTTACATAATGTAATTACTTAGCCTTTCTTGCCATGTGATATTTCCAGCTTGTATCATTCGTCACTAACTGTCGGGCCGTTGAAGGTGAAAACAATGTTTCTACAGCGTTCAATAATTTTAAAGCCATCATTTGAAGTACTAGCCAATAACAGACTTGATAAAGATATTCAAAGAGTAGCGTTTTCTTTTAATTTAGTATTCAATCTTTTTTTTTCTTCAAAATATTGTATTCGAAATAATCATATTTTTCCAAACGGAATAATTTATATTTTTTTGTCGTTTTGTCATTTGTTAGTGACGAGTGCGTCATGCTTGTACCAGATGACTAAAATAATACTTGAACTTAGGAATACACCTAATATGGCTTGTTTCGGAATTCACTTGACTTTGCTTGTTCAATTTATCCTTCACTTCTGTTATTTCATTTGTTTCACGACCATGTTTATTCTGGACCTTGTACATAAGCAAAACTACGTGTTTCTTATCTTGGAACTCCAAACTATCCATAACAGCATCGATTTCAGTAAGAACATTCGGAGCTACATCATTTGGAACTGGATCTCAATGTTAATTGTCATCAGTAGTGAATTTGTTTATCGTTACTTATTTTTCGATAATTCTATCCCAAATTTTATTTGCAACATCATGTTCATAGAATTTGATGTTAGTTCAGTGCTTACCATTCGAGTTATAATACTCCTAAGATTATATCTTGAGAAGTGGATAAAAGATGTCCTGATGATGGTCGATGAACAGGGGAATGAAGAGCGGTGTGTGAAACTACTCAAGATTTATCAAAATATTTTGCAAGCTTACGATCTGTATAATCAGATTTTTCAAGTATTGGTAAGTCGGTAAAACTTTCACTGGAAGCTTTCGGGTGCTTGCATAAAAACGTGTATATGTCTAGTGTCGATATGTCAGTACCGGAAAACTTGTATCTTCTTGTGCTGTATTTATGTTTTTTTTTTATCTGTGAGCGCATATTGAAAGTTTGGCACTAGGTATTTACCCGCACCGATCAGTACAGACTCATCCGGACTCGCCCAAACTGCGAACCCGTATCTTTGTGCAAGCCTCTTTCTTAAGAAACAATAAGTGTCTAACTTTAATTTGTATTTGTCCTAAGGTATTATATCAAGTTTTTGAAGCGTATCTGCGTTCTTTAGGTTGCTTTGAGATAATATTCTTTGCATTGAAACTACTAGAAAGACCAGGAGTGTCACTGACGACGAGTCAGGTCAGTAAAACGATAATGTTTGAATTAATACTAATATTTATATATTCATGAACAATTGAAACACTTTCTTTCTTATAATTTGTTTCTTATACACGTATAAAGTACACCTTTGCCTTAGCAGCATATAAAATCACTCGACGAAAGTCAGTTTCAACGATTACAGGCGTGATTTTATATGCTGTTATATTACTCTTTCCAGATTTTGCTATTCAGTGTTCCGACTGTTTTAAAAGCAGCAAGTTGTATAGTATTTCCAATTATACTTTGTATTAATTGTGAGAAGTTCTATATAACTGTTGAGGAAGCTGAGACGGCGTGTATACAACTTATGGGGAACAAGAACTGTCCAAGTAAGAGCATTTCTGTGTGCATTGGCTCTAAAACTCGTGGCCAAGTGGTGGACGAGGCCCAACAAGCATAAATACAAAAATCTTAAAATTATGTTCTTACTTTACAGAAAGCCAGAAACGCCTCTGCAAGAACGTGTTACAATCAAACCGTACGCTCAGAAAGATGACCGCATGTGGCGTGTTCAAAATCGACGCTACGCTACCGATGTCTTTGATGGGAATTATTACTAATTACGCTATTGTACTTCTGCAGTTCTTTTTTCTTTGAACTCTGGTGCGTTTATTTTTAAAGAACAATCTTTTCATTAGAAAGAAGGTTTCAATTCAGGATGGAATAATTTTCTATTTTTTTTTAATACAGTTAATTACCTTTTTCTTATAGAAACCTTCCCTTGGAATTTCTAGACTAATCTAGACGATGGTTTGATAACCGCCCGGGTATCAGAACATCGTCTAGATTTTTATGTATAAAGTGAATTAAACATAGTGCAAATAAAAATGAATTTTATTTATTTTTTATGCTAAAGTTTAGATCGTCTGTATGGTGTTGGACGTAAAGAATAGCACCATCCCATATCTTCCTGTGGGTGTCTTAAGAGCCGACTAAGGGATTTGCCAGAGAATGGGCAGCAGCGTTCTCTGTGCTTTTGTAACAACCGTACTGTGATCGCCAACCCACCTGCCAAGCGTTGCGATTTTGGCAAAACGCCCCCCTTCTTGGGGGAGGCCTACGTCCAGCAGTGGACGTCTTTTGGCTGAAATGATGATGATGAAAGTTTAGATAGAAAATAGTTTTTCAAAATGCATCGTTGACAACTAGAGTTAGTTGTCAACGATTCATTTTGGATTGCATATGGTTGGTTGTTCTGTGGATGGAAGAATAATTAACAACATTAGCTATGCTGACGACATGGTGCTGCTCAGCCCATCAATCTGTGGACTAAAGAAGTTGGTGGCCATTTGTGAGAGGTATGCGGAGGCTCATGGCTTGAGGTATAATGCCACTAAAAGTGAGGTGGTGGTGTTTAAAGTTCGTAATAATACACCCACGAATATACCACTGGTGACGTTACAAGGAACACCATTTAAGGTGGTCACTCAATTTAAATACCTCGGTCATGTGATCACAGATTCTCTTATGGATGACCATGATATAGATAGGGAGCGCAGAGCGTTGGCAGTCCGATGCAATATGCTTGCCCGCAGGTTTGCGCGGTGCACTGATGATTTAAAACTGACGCTCTTCAGAGCCTACTGCCAGTCGTTTTACTCGTGCAGCTTGTGGGTTAGGTATACGCAGAAGGTTTACAACGCTCTGCGCGTGCAGTATAATAATGTACTGAGGATATTGTTGGGGCTGCCTCGGTTTTGCAGTGCATCGGGAATGTTCGCGGAAGCGCGAATAGATGACTTTCATGCCATCATACGCAAACGGTGTGCATCGATGTTGCGGCGATTGAGGGGTAGCCCAAACAGTATTTTAGCTACACGTGCGGACAAGATTGACGGACTTTTTATTAGACTCTGGGCTGGCAGACATGTGCGTGCACATGTTCATGTAGCCAATTAGTATTTTTAAATTTGATGTGATTTCTTATTTACAACAACGTAGGATAAGTTCATACTAACACTATTATGGATCCATGGTCTGAAATAAAAAGTTTGAATTTGAATTTGGATGGATCAGATAAAATGGCATCAAAATAAAAACTATTTTATTTGACAGATGCCCACATGGGCAATTATAAACGCCAAAAAAGAGGCACGGACAGTCATTCTATATTGAGAAAAACCGGCAAGAAACTCCGTGGTTACTCTTTATTTTTTACTCGTTATCTCATCAACCATTGACTTCAGAAAAAAAGTATCTATAGAACCTCGATATCATTTTTCAAGAGCTATCGACAGACATCACCCAGTTATAATCATAGATGTTTTTCAAACCCCAGTTACATGTATGGAGCGTCATCCCTATTGTTTTTTTTCAATGTTTTACATAATATTTGTGTAGTGGTTTATAGAAGGGTTAGTAAAGTCGTTTTTTGTAGTGAAGGTGCCAAACGACAGAATGATTTCATAAGTGCTGATACTAAAAGGCTAGGCAGATGATGAATTACCTAAATTCTTAAAAGATTTATTTAAATTTTACCATTTTCTTTATGTAGATGTTTATTTACATAGTTGAGTTGAGCCTTGAAATTTTGGCAGGGTCGCTTTTCGGGCACGCATCTCCATCCGCCATAGAGCCAGTCGAAGAGTAATGTCACTTATTATTATGTCTCACCTATTAAATATTAGCACATTCTTATCGCATAGTACCCGCCATGCAACAACATCCACACAGACAAGTCGCCAATGTAAACCTTGGCTAATTTATATCATTACCTGCATAACACGTACACTCACTACAGTACTGTCAAACTTCATTAAAAGTTTTTTTAATAAGTTGTCATCAAATATTTATCAAAACGTACTATCTCACATTTAAATAGCTTAGTTCTACTTAAGGAGATTTAAAATACTACAAAGAAGTCTTAACAAGAAATGTCAAAGAAATGTAGTGATTCCTCGTGTCAGTGAAACTTTAATGAAAAATGCCGTAATAGCCAAGTTTGACTTGATACACTTGTACCGAATAAGTCATCATCATCTGCCTAGCCTTTTCCCAAACTTTGTTGGGGTCGGCTTCCAGTCTAACCGGATGCAGCTGAATACCAGTATTTTATATGAAGCGACTGCCTATCGACCTCCACAACCCCTTGGTAAGACTGGATGTCAGACTTTCGGCTTCTGACTACTCGTAACGACTGTCAAAGATCTATAAATGACAGCCGGGACCAACGGCTTAACGTACACTCCGAGGCACGGAAGAAACTCGGTATGTAATATGGTCAACCATCCACGGATCAACCTCGGCAAGCACGGCTTTAACTTAAAGATCGACCCGAGCGGCTGTTATTATTTAGCCACAAGCTCCTCTCTCCGGTTAAGTAATATATGATAAAATTAGAAAATCTCTAATATTATATTAACAAGATATCACAACTGAATCTATAATTTTATTCGATATAATGATCAGTTAGTATAATGAACGATTGGTATAATTTTAAAGTAACTAATTTTTATAAGCATAACATATATTGAATATAAAATCGTTTGATATACCTCAAAAGACATAAAACCTATTTAGTCTAATATAATAAAACGTCTCTAGCATGCAACTAAGCATGCATCAATCAGCAGGCTGTCTTCTGTCACGGCTCCGGCTCTGCGGCGGGCGGTCCCATGCGAGCTTATTCTCGCAGATGTGTTTCACGCTCACCTGTGCCGATTTTTAAAACCGGGTGCGCTTCATTTCATATAAAGTTATTTGGTATATTTTCATTTCACTAGCGTTCACAAGATATAATAAAGGTGAGTTATACCAACTGTTGATATAATTTCTTAAGATATAACAATTATATACTCTAAAACTTATTTCGAATAACGTCATTGGATTTAACGTTTATTTTATCGAAAATCATTAGGCATATCGTTTAAAATATATAATATTGATACCATCTTTATGGTTAACACCCCGATTCAAAGCAATCTGACTCGGATGGGTTATATTAGGTTAGAAGGTTAAGGCGGGAGCGGAGCGGAGTACCAGGTCCCCTCTATGTTGGTAAACCATTTGGGTTAGATTTGGTTAGAACAGTGACCATTAACGCGCGAAGGCGAACAAGTGAAGCGAGCGTGCTGCAGGAGTGGCGTGACAGAAACGAATCGCTGTAAAACCGACTTCACTTATTCTTGTCTGCCCTACCCCTAGAGTGTAATTTAAAATCGCGTAGGCGCGGAGAGTCGAAGCGGCCCGCGAACTGAGGAGCAGGTGGTGCGACGATATGCTCGCATTGGACCGCCGGAGCCCCGCAGCGCCGGAGCAGTGACAGAAACCATGCCTGCTGCATGTTGCATGCTTCCTTGCATTCTGCATACTTGCTTGCATGCTGCATGCTGCATGCTTGCTAGACAATGAAATAATGCTGAAATTTTGCTTTGTGTTTTTTACTAGGCGTTTTATCATATTAGACTAAATAGGTTTTACGTCTTTTGAGTTGTATATCAAACGATTTTATATTCAATGTATGTTATGCGTATAAAAGTAAGTTATTTTAAAATTATATCAATCGTTTATTAACTCATAATTATATCGAATAAAATTATAGATTCAGTTGTTATATCTTGTAAATATTATGATTTTGTAATTATATCATAGTTTACTTACCCGTTATAACCACCTGCTCCTAACCGGCCGCTTCGCCCCTCGTCGCCTGCGCTGTTTTAAATAACACTCAAGAGGTAGGGCAGACAAGGCTACGTGGAGTCGGTTTTGCAGCGATTCGTTTCTGTCACACCGCTCCCGCAGCACGCTCCCTTCACTCGTTTGCCTTTGCGCGTTAATGGTCACTGTTCTTACCAAACCTAACCCAAATGATTCACTAACATAGAGGGGACGAGGCACTCCGCTCCGCTCCCGCCTTAACCTTCTAACTAGAGTATTCGATTCCTGGGATCCCGGTAATATTTTCGTCCCGGAACTTTCGGGATTAAAGTTAATGAACCCGGAATTTTTGGGATCGGTGCATTTTTTAACCTTTTAAACGCCAGAGCATAAACGCAAGCGCGTGCTATCCACGCAAAGCTACAAATTCACAGCAAATATAAATAAGAAAAGGGATTTTAAAAGTATTATAGAGATGACTATATAAATTTACTGACGATTCCTCGAACTTCCATCGAGCCTGAACGCGCTTTTTCAGCCTCTTCATATTTGTGAAACAAACTGAGAAGTATGCCTGCAGATGAGACGTTGGATGCGTTTTTATTCTTTAGATTTTACTGTCGTGGTTTAAATAAGTAATTTATAAAATTTCTCGTCAATTTAATTTAAAAATATACCTATAAACATTGATCTCTTTAGCATATATTCTTTTTTATATTTCATCAAATAAGCCTAAAGAAGTTGATTTTTGAAGTTAGTTTCATAAATTACTAGCTTCTGCCCGCGGCTTCGCCCGCGTGGAGTTCGGAAATTGCCTACATATATGTTACCCCCGCAAAATAATGTCGAAAATAGTAATTTAAATGTTATAGATAATAGTTGCGTTGGCTGCAGCTTTGCTCGCACGTAAGTGTATGTATAGGATAAATAGTTGTGTTAAACTCTGTGATTTTCAAAGTAAGAAGTCAGATAATTAATTCTGGTTAGAAAAAGTATGTCTTGGTATTTAACTTCCGGAAACCAATATAAATAATGAATTATCCTACAACCTCTTTGTAAATGAAGTTTGCGTTGTTTCCTTGTGGGGTTAAAATTACTCGCAGAGCTCATTCCGGAGCATGCAACATAAAACTGCCCATGTGAGAAACATGTTCTCACATCAATGCGAGAAATAGCCTAGGGAAGGATATTGAGACATTGTGTATTTTAAATTTCATTATTTGCACCTAGAAAATGAGGTCAAAATGAAAATCCAATACGGCGCCGAAGAAAATTCTCATTTTGTTATCGGCGACCCGGAAAACCACGGAAACGACACCCATGAAGGAAAAACAGAAAATTTACCTCGGCGACATCTTGGATTTTCATTTGGACCTTATTTTCATTGCCAGCGACCCCGAAAACCACGAAAACGACACCCGTGAAGGAAAGATAGTAAATTTTCTTCGGTGCCGTCTCGTCTTTGCATTTTGACCTCATTTTCGTTATCAGTGACCCCGAAATCCACGATAATGAGACCCATGAAGTAAACTAAAAAGTTTCCTGGGCGCCAGCATCTTAGATTTTCGTTTTCATTGCCAGCGACTCGCAAAACCACGAACACGACGCCTATGAAGAAAAAACCAAAAGTTTTCGTCGGCGCCACTTTGAGTTTTAATTTTGACCTCATTTTTTGTATCAGCGACCCCGAAAGACACGAAAACGACACCCGTGAAGGATAAACCGAAAGTTTTCCTCGGCGCCAGCTTGGATTTTTATTTTGACCTCATTTTTATTGTAAGGGACCCTGAAAACCACGAAAAAGACACCCGAGAAGGAAAAAAGTAAATTTTCTTCATGGCCATCTTGGATTTGCATTTTGATCTGATTTTTATTGTAACCGACCCCGATAGCCACGAAAACGACACCCGTGAAGCAAAAAAAGTAAATTTACTTCGGTGCCGTCTTAGATTTGCATTTTGACTTCATTTTCGTTATCAGCGACCCCGAAAACCACCAAAACGACACCCATGAAGCCATTGAGTCACGCCAGTATCCAGTCGCGGGAGTGCCTGTCGCGCAAGTGGGTTCCCGCAAGTGTCCTTCGCGCAAATGTCTTTCGCACAAATGTCCCAGATCCCCTAGAAATATGTATATGAAGTTTTAATAGCGTATTTGTACGTACAAACGTGCTAACACAACAATACAAAAATAAAAAAAAACCATCGTCTGAGGGTGGAATTTCCAAAAACTTTGAATTACATGTATATCAATTCAATCAAGAAACACATTGTGAATTTCAAGCAGATCAGACCATTTTTGTTATACTAACGTTTTCACCCCTTTTCGCCCATTTGGGGTTGAATTTCCAAAAACTACGAAATACATATAATTTTTTTTTTTTACTCATAACCTTCAATATTTAATTTCATACTTCTTACTTCAAAAATGACGGAATCCACATATAAACTTTCAACCCCTATCTAACCCTCTTAGGGGGTAGATTCTCAAAAACACTCAAATACGTATTTATTTATTTCTAACCAGAACCTTGTATGTGAATTTGTATGCTAATAACTTAAAAAAAATTACCGGTTTCCATACAAACTTTCATCCCCTAATTAACTCCCTTAGGGGTTGAATTTCAAAAAATCCTTCCTTATTCCTTGTCTACATTATAAAAGGAACCTCTGTGCAAAATTTTAGCTTTCTAGGTCCAAGGGTTTGGGCTGGGCGTTGATGAGTCAGTCAGTCAGGACTTCTCTTTTTATTTATATATAGATATATAATATAATATAAGATTTACAGAAGTGGCTAGTTTGATTATTCTATAAGAAGAAAGTATAATTTTGTTTAAACATCTTTTTGAAGATTTATAACTTAATCATCATCATCATCTGCCTAGCCTTTTCCCAAACTAACTTAATATTAACTAATTTAACTTTACATTCTGTCGTCACAAAACTAAAAGTTAAATAAAAATTGTTTTTAAATGTTTTACTTTTTTTTGGTACCACTTCCATTACTAATAAAATCCCGGTACTATCCCGGGATCACGAGAGAGAAAATCAGGAAAATTTTTGCGTCTTTGGAACAGTATTAAATTCCGTGTCCATTGCTAAAAAGACCGAGTATCCCAGCAGTACTAAATTAAACGTCAAAAAATTTTTAAACGTCAGGTGTCAAGTTTCATCCTGTATTTGTGTTGTGATATAAGTTCCCTGGTTTTAAAACGTGAGTAATACTTTATTTATAACCCAATGTATATAGTGTTACATATCAAACTAAACCTCATTAATCAAGCTTTACGAATATCTAAAAATATCGTAGGTTCAAAGTCTGTTGAAACGATAATATCAAAATGAAAAATGGCGCCATGTCGAGCATGATAATTTTCGTAATATTATTTTAGGAATATTTGCAAAAATAGTTAAAATAATGCTCGTAATATGAACATTAGATCAATCAGGTAATTATTCGTGTCTCCGCACTATAAAACAGTAAAATAAAACGAGCCAATTTTTTTACGAAAACACGACAAAATCAGTAGGTATCGAATCGAATGAGAGGAGGGTTGATTGTTTTGGGTGATTGCTACTCAGAAATTGCCAAAGTAAGGACATATGGGTATTAAAACAAAGCTTATATAGTCTAGTTTCATTATAAATAGGTTTTATTGACACAAATTTCAATTCTAATTGGAAAACTTAACATTCTTATTGGAGAAACTGACATTCAACACATATTCTCAAGTTCTCATTTTTTATAAGTACTTATATTTAGTTGTTGTAATTCGTTTTAGCACATGTAGATTTTGTATAGTTTCAGCTATACACACGTATTTTTTGTTTTGGTGTAGCTGCAGTAGTTTACGAGATAATACGCTTTAAATGGGAAGTGCACGGGGCGCTCGTGCGGCAAAAATATGAGCGGGAGCGGGAGCAGTTGGGCTCGTCACGTGACAAATTTTGAGCGAATTTACAGGCGTTTTATTTAAATGAGTCGAGGCCAAATGATTTTTATTGCGGCCAACGGCGGCCCGCCATCGACTAAGGGATTTCCAGATTGCCCACTGGAGTCCATATCCAGGAGGAAAATGTTCAGCTGATTGATGAGGGTATGTGACTTGACAAGTTTCATGATATTTACCTATGTATAAAAGCACCTAAACAACAATCTTGCCCACTAAATTTACTCGTAAGTCTGTTTATTTTACTCGTAAATCCATATTTATAAATTAAAATAATGAATAAGCCCTTTATTATTTCTCATTTACATGCAGTTTTACAATTAAACATAATTAATGATTTCATGCGACAATAATTTATAATAAATATTTAAAAATCATTTGTTATTCACATTCCTTAATTCAATTTCATTTTTTTATTTAATTTTATTTCAATTTTTAATTCTTGTTATTAAGTTATTTTATTTTACTGTACTACTAAATAAATTTCAATAATTTTAATAAGAACCCCTCTGCAGTGTAAAGGCCTCCTCCATTTTTGTCCATAGTTTTCTATCTCTCGCCTTTGTTTGCCAAGCGTCTCCTGCTATTTCTGTGATGTCGTCGACCCATCGTCTAGAATCTAAAAACAAAACAACGATAAACGAGGGAGGCCATCTAGACTCTAGATGGCCTACCTAATTTCCTTTGTCCCTTGGGTCCTTTTCATACCACGACACGATTCGTCCACCGAGCGTCCTTTATTCTGGCTAGATGACCTGCCCATTTCCATTTCAGTTTCATTGAGTGGTGTAGGAAATCAATTTGTTTTGTTCTCGCTGTTATCTTAGTGTGGCGTACTTTATCTCTCTTTCAGAGTCCTAGGATGGATCGTTCCATAGCGGCTTGACATATTCTTATTTTTTTTTCTTATGTTTTGTGTATGTCCAAGTTTGTGAGCCATAAGTTAAGCAAGGAAGTGAACTATCCATTAATTTCCTTTTTATTGAAAGTGTCAAGTCTCCTTTCATTATTTCTCTGTGAGCCCAGTACTCTTGCCATGATATATTTATTCTTCTCGTTATTTCTTCTAGGTTGTTAGTCAGGTGGAATGAAACTTGTTTACCAAAGTATGTGTAAGTCTCTACATATTCGAGGTTTTGGTTTCCAATCTTTATTTGTGATTTTGAAGAGTTGGTCATCAGATTAGTTTTCTGCAAGTTCATTTGTAACTACTCGAGCGCTTTCTGTCTGAAGATTTTGTACCATATGTTCCAATTGCGTACTTGATTCTGAGCATAATATTATATCGTCAGCAAAACGTAAATGGTTGAGAAATTCTTTATTTATTGTAATACCAAGATTTTCCCAGTTAAGGTTTTTAAGTAAGGTTTTTACGTACTAAGTCGATAAAGAGCTTTGGGGATAAGGGGTCGCCTGTTTTACGCCTCTTTTAATTCTTATTTCTGGGCCGTTTGTTTCCAGGCTAATATTGCTTGTGCTTCTTTCATAAATGTTTATTATTATATGTCAATAGTTGTCGTAATATTATTCGCCTTTAGCGCCTCCCATATGGAATTGTGCGATATACAAGGTGTTGTTTTGCATCCTCGTCAAAATTCAGGAGGTTGTCACACAAGACATAAATAATCAATTAAAATTACAGTACCTAGTTAATTACTAATAAACGCAGATTTTTTTGGTTGTTTATGTTTGTCAGTATTTCAGAATAACGCCCTTAACGTGGTTTAGGGAATAAGAAATGATCGAATAAACGTTTGAGATTGTTTGTATTTGTGGAGGCGCGGTTATAAGGCGAGAATCAGACGGCCCTAGTTTAAAACACGGGTTTTTCACACTTTCCGATTTCCGTAAATGAGATTAAAAACAAAAATTACCTACCAATTTTATTATTGATTCGGGACGAGAATCATTAGCATAGTTACCTCCTTAAATTTGACGAGGTTGCAAAACAACACGTTGTAGAGTCAAACGATTTTTGGTAATCAATAAAGGCCAAGTAGAGAGGCCTTCGGAATTTTTCTTCTTCATGGTTTGAATGTCGACAGTCGAATATCCTCTACGAAAACCCGCTTGTTCTACCGGTTGATTTTCGTCATTTTTTGCAGATATTCATAAATTAAGATATATTGTCAGAATAGTTTGTAGGGGCTAGGTAGTAAGCTGACGGGTCGATAATTTCCAATGTCTTTTGGGTCGCCTTTCTATATTTTTATAATTCGATTATTGTGTAGCAGTAAACTTAGAATGGTAAAGTAGACAATAACACCGATGTATGTAAAGTAGACAATAACACCGATGTATGTTTAACATAATGTAATTACTTAGCCTTTCTTGCCATGTGATATTTCCAGCTTGTGTCATTGGTCACTAACTGTCGGGCCGTTGAAGGTGAAAACAATGTTTCGACAGCGATCAATAATTTTAAAGCCATCATTTGAAGTACTACCCAATAATAGACTTGATAAAGATATTCAAAGAGTAGCGTTTTCTTTTAATTTAGTATTCAATCTTTTTTTTACTTCAAAATATTGTATTCGAAATAATCATATTTTTCCAAACGGAATAATTTATATTTTTTTGTCGTTTTGTCATTTGTTAGTGACGAGTGCGTCATGCTTGTACCAGATGACTAAAATAATACTTGAACTTAGGAATACACCTAATATGGCTTGTTTCGGAATTCACTTGACTTTGCTTGTTCAATTTATCCTTCACTTCTGTTATTTCATCTGTTTCACGACCATGTTTATTCTGGACCTTGTACATAAGCACAACTACGTGTTTCTTATCTTGGAACTCCAAACTATACATAACAGCATCGATTTCAGTAAGAACATTCGGAGCTACATCATTTGGAACTGGATCTCAATGTTAATTGTCATCAGTAGTGAATTTGTTTATCGTTACTTATTTTTCGATAATTCTATCCCAAATTTTATTTGCAACATCATGTTCATAGAATTTGATGTTAGTTCAGTGCTTACCATTCGAGTTATAATACTCCTAAGATTATATCTTGAGAAGTGGATAAAAGATGTCCTGATGATGGTCGATGAACAGGGGAATGAAGAGCGGTGTGTGAAACTACTCAAGATTTATCAAAATATTTTGCAAGCTTACGATCTGTATAATCAGATTTTTCAAGTATTGGTAAGTCGGTAAAACTTTCACTGGAAGCTTTCGGGTGCTTGCATAAAAACGTGTATATGTCTAGTGTCGATATGTCAGTACCGGAAAACTTGTATCTTCTTGTGCTGTATTTATGTTTTTTTTTTATCTGTGAGCGCATATTGAAAGTTTGGCACTAGGTATTTACCCGCACCGATCTGTACAGACTCATCCGGACTCGCCCAAACTGCGAACCCGTATCTTTGTGCAAGCCTCTTTCTTAAGAAACAATAAGTGTCTAACTTTAATTTGTATTTGTCCTAAGGTATTATATCAAGTTTTTGAAGCGTATCTGCGTTCTTTAGGTTGCTTTGAGATAATATTCTTTGCATTGAAACTACTAGAAAGACCAGGAGTGTCACTGACGACGAGTCAGGTCAGTAAAACGATAATGTTTGAATTAATACTAATATTTATATATTCATGAACAATTGAAACACTTTCTTTCTTATAATTTGTTTCTTATACACGTATAAAGTACACCTTTGCCTTAGCAGCATATAAAATCACTCGACGAAAGTCAGTTTCAACGATTACAGGCGTGATTTTATATGCTGTTATATTACTCTTTCCAGATTTTGCTATTCAGTGTTCCGACTGTTTTAAAAGCAGCAAGTTGTATAGTATTTCCAATTATACTTTGTATTAATTGTGAGAAGTTCTATAAAACTGTTGAGGAAGCTGAGACGGCGTGTATACAACTTATGGGGAACAAGAACTGTCCAAGTAAGAGCATTTCTGTGTGCATTGGCTCTAAAACTCGTGGCCAAGTGGTGGACGAGGCCCAACAAGCATAAATACAAAAATCTTAAAATTATTTTCTTACCTTACAGATAGCCAGAAACATCTCTGCAAGAACGTGTTACAATCAAACCGTACGTTCAGAAAGATGACCGCATGTGGCGTGTTCAAAATCGACGCTACGTTACCGATATCTTTGATGGGAATTATTACTTATTACGCTATTGTACTTCTGCAGTTCTTTTTTCTTTGAACTCTGGTGCGTTTATTTTTAAAGAATAATGTTATTACTAGAAAGAAGGTTTCTATTCAGGATGGAATAATTTTCTAAAATATTTTCATTTTTTTAAAATACAGTTAGTTAGCTTTTTTCTTGTAAAAACCTTCCCTTGGAATTTCTAGACTAATCTAGACGATGGTTTGATAACCGCCCGGGCATCAGAACATCGTCTAGATTTTTATCTATAAAGTGAATTAAACATGGTGCAAATAAAAATAAATTTTATTTATTTTATGCTAAAGTTTAGATCGTCTGTTTGGTGTTGGACGTAAAGAATAGCACCATCCCATATCTTCCCGTGGGTGTCTTAAGAGGCGACTAAGAGACTTGCCAGAGAATGGACAGCAGCGTTCTCTGTGCTTTTGTAACAACCGTACTGCGATCGCCAACCCACCCCCCAAGCGTGGCGATTATGTCGAAACCCCCCCTTCTTGGGGGAGGCCTATGTCCAGCAGTGGACGTCTTTTAGCTGAAATGATGACGATGAAAGTTTAGATAGAACTAGTTTTCAACGATGCAGGCATTTTGGATGGATCAGATAAGAATGGCATCAAAATAAAACTATTTTATTTGACAGATATCTACATGGGCAATTATAAACGCCAAAAAAGGTGCACGTACAGTCATTCTATATTGAGAGAAACAGGCAAGAAACTCCGTGGTTACTCTTTATTTTGTACTCGTTGTCTTATGAAACATTGACTTTTGAAAAAAAGTATCTATAAAACCTCGATATAATTTTTCAAGAGCTGTCGATCTATCTCAGTTATAATCATAGGTGTTTTTCGAATCCCAGTTACATGTATGAAGCGTCACCCCTATTGTTTTTTTTTCAATATTGCACATAATATTTGTGTAGCGGTTTCTAGAAGGGCATTTGGGTAATAAAGTCGTTTTTAGGGTTCCGTAACCGAATGGCTAAAAACGGAACCCTTATAGATTCGTCATGTCTGTCTGTCTGTCCGTCTGTATGTCACAGCCACTTATTTCCGAAACTATAAGAACTATACTGTTGAAACTTGGTAAGTAGATGTATTTTGTGAACCGCATTAGGATTTTCACACAAAAATAGAAAAAAAAAACAATAAATTAAGGGGGTCCCCATACTTAGAACTGAAAACCAAAAAAAAATTTTTCATCAAACCCATACGTTTGGGATATCTATGGATAGGTCTTCAAAAATGATATTGATGTTTCTAATTTAATTTTTTTCTAAACTGAATAGTTTGCGCTAGAGCCACTTCCAAAGTGGTAAAATGTGTGTCCCCCCCCCTCTAATTTCTAAAGTAAGAGGAGGAAAATTCTGAAAATATTGGGGATTGTAGAACGTAAAAAAAACTATCAACGAAAATTAGTTTCAATAAGATATGACTTTTAGTTTTTGAGATATGGGACTTTTTCATCAAACTGCAGCAGTAACTTTGTTATTCATAAACATACTATGAAAAACAAATTTAGTTTTGCGGTTGTGTGGAAGTTTACTAACTAATACTACTAACTAATAAATGACAGTTCAAAATATTGTTATTATATTGTTTGGAGCTATGGAACCCTGTGTGCGAGTAAGACTCGCACTTGGCCGGTTTTTTTGTAGTGAAGTTTTCACAACAAAAAACATTCGTTTTTTGTTACTACCCAAATGACACAATGTTTTCATAAGTGCTGGTAATAAAAGGCTAGACAGATGATGATGAAGTACCTAAATTCTTCTGTGATTTATTTTCTTTTTGTAAATGTTATTTATATACTTAGTTGAGTTGAGACCTGAGATTTTGGCAGGGTCGCTTGTCGGGCAAGTACCTACGTCCGCCAAAGAGTGAGTCGAAAAGTGATGTCACTTATTATTAAGTCTCACCTGTTAAATATTAGCACATTCTCAACGCATAGTACCCGCCATGCAAGAACATCCACGTTCCACACAGACAAGTGTCCAATGTATACCTGGTTTAATTTATATAATTACCTGCTTAGCACGTACACTCACTACAGTACTTTCACACTTCATTGTTTTTTTTTTACAATTAGTTACCAATTATTTACCTAAACGTACTACCTCAAATTAAAATAGGTTAGTTCTACTCAAGGAGATTTAAAATACTGCAAAGAAGTCTTAACAAGAAATGTCATGAAATGTTGTGGTTCCTCGTGTCAGTGAAACTTTAATGAAAAATGCCGTAATAGCCAAGTTTGACACGATACACTTCTACCGACAGGACCCAGGTGATCCTTAGAGATTTAGTGATTCTTGTAAGAAGACACATAATTTGTTCGTTTTGTCAATTGTAAATCATTATTTAACCATTGTTAACACTGTCCCTGCGGCTACGCTAGATTAATACTTACTTCCAGTGCTGTACAAGTCACATACTTCCCGTATCAAGAATGCCTGATATGCGTTACGACGTCTATTTTCCCGTACGTAATCTTGACTTTAAACCATCACAGAGACATGGAAAGTCTACAGATATTTTTTTTTGTTGTACTTATCAATAGGTTACATCCTTGTGTATATATAGCTGCAGTCGCACGGGGTTTTAAGCAATATCTTAAAAGTTACAGGTATTTTGGAAAAGGTCGATATTACGGGAAAATACTTGTCGTGGCGCATGCAACAGTCACATTGCTAGGGATGGGGTGTAACAAGTAACATATTTTTCAGAATTATTATTGTTTATTCAGATCGTACACAATCAACGAAAACTATTTTTAACAAAAGTAATAATTAATTATGTTACCAAAAACAGTAACTTCTTATTTTATATTATTATTTATTTTACTAATGGTCATACACAATCAGCAAAAACCATTTTTAACAAAAATAATAAGTAATTAGCTATGTTAATGTTAACATTTTAACAAAAACAGTAAATCTTTATTTTATATTATTATTTATTTTAGGTGCTTATAAAAGATAATTAAAAAAAAAAACTGTGACAAATAAAATACCTATCGCGTTCTGTAAAAACGTGTTTACTGGGCACAACACTACGGCTAACTGAGGGCCGCGCGCGCGCACGTTCAGTGCGGTACGGGGTTTAGGATACGGCCAAATAGTTCCCGTATCGCACTATTGTAAAATAATTACCTTTCTGTGCGTTACGAAAAAATAATTCCCGTACATTTTTATTCGTAAATTTTAATATACTTCAAGCAAGGACACCGGCAATACAGGTGTCTCTTTTTTACTTGTACGAATACTTGAAGTAATCACCCCCGCACGGAGTGCAAAACAAGGACAACTAGCTGCCGCACAGAGCGAAGCTCAATTACAACCAAATACTTCCCGTAACGCACTGAACGTGTTAAATGTCTTTATTTCTACTACAAATGTTGGTGACATTATGCTTAACCATTTCGACCGTTATCATAGCGGGTTCCATTCCAGGTTTTTCCAGGAGGATATTTAAAAAAAAATAACGCAATTCTTTTTTAAAGTCAAAATGAAGTCTTTATTTAGTAAAACTTCATATAATTATAAGGTACGCCCTGTATACAGGGTTTACAGCACCAAGAGCTTGAACGCCCTTCATATTTATTATTTATTTATTTATCTACTTACATCTACCATTACAGGCTAACCCAATGCGATAAATGCGCCTGAATTAATAACAACTTAATTTCTACTTATTACTAATATTTATAACTAATGATAAATAATGCAATCCTTTTGAATTCACTCAGAGAACAATAAAATAAGTCCGTCTCACTCGCTATGAGGTTGGTTGGTATATGTAAGTCGGCATACGTTTGGACCAGTTTAATGGCTGTCTATTCTGACACTAAGATAACGCACACAAGCTGTCCATGGTACTGTGTGGCCTGCTATAATTTTTAATGTTCTTTTGTGGGGTTGCCTGTTCGGTAGCATGGGAGAAAAATATTGCTTCAGTCTTATCTTCATTTAGTTTCCATTTCTAGAAATAGTCCTGAAGTAAATCAATAGAATATTAGAGATTAAGTTTAATCTCTCAAATAGTTATTTGGAGTAACAAAGTTGAACTTATCTATAACACCATGTTTATTATTGTGAATTTCGTGTGTCGGGAACAGCATCGAGTTGTGAGTGACAGTGGTAGTGATACGGAGCGCAAAAAACGAACAAGAAAGAGGCTAGACCGATTTGTCTGCTCATAAACACCCACCCGCAATAACTCCAGTTTATCCGTGATCATGGCGTTTCAACAGCGCCGAAATATCGCGAACCCAAAACAAATCAAAAACATGGTAAAGATCCCGTTACAAGTGTTATTGATAGTGTTAGTGACCATGTCAGTTTAAAAGTTGTCCTTAATGCGATATAACATTAAATACTGCAACAGGTGCAACGGTAAAAGTAGCGACTGTATATCTTTTGCAACTGTGTTTTAGGGTTCCGTACCCAAAGGGTCAAACGGGAAACTATTACTGAGACTTCGCTGTCCGTCCGTCCGTCCGTCCGTCCGTTCGTCTGTCACCAGGCTGTATCTCATGAACCGTGATAGCTAGGCAGTTGAAATTTCTAAAGATTATGTATTACTGTTGCTGCTATAACAAAAAATACTAAAAACAGAATAAAATAAATATTTAAGGGGGGCTCCCATACAACGAAGTGATTTTTTTTCTCATTTTTATAAATAATTGTACGGAACCCTTCGTGCGCGAGTCCGACTCGCCCTTGGCCGGTTTTTTTTAAAGGAACGCCGACAGGATACGCTATAGCAAAAGTACGTTTTTTCATTTTTAACAGAACATTTTATAAAGCTGCCTCACAAATGATAATATAATTGATGGGAATAAACAAACACCAAGACGTTCTTCTGTTATTGGAAACTAATAAATTACTTAATATTTTCAAGGTTCGTTGTTTAAACAAATTGGATAAACATCTTAGCATCTATCGAGGTTATCAATACTGTAATACCGTATGGCTTTTATATTCAATAACCAACATTAATCAAGATATATAAAATATCCTTTATTATGTACACCATCTAAATGTCAATTTACATAAAAGAAAACATTTCACACACGGTGACACAATGGGCGGCCTTATCGCTAAAAGCAATCTTTTCAAGAAAACCTTTAGATGGATTAGACAAAAGGGAGAATAATACTGCAGGTAGTTTATAGTTTACTATTTACATAATGATATCAGATCATGCTTTGTTAGGTTGGTTGCAGCAAGGAAAACCTGCTCAGGTGGAGATTCATTAATGACTCTGCCCTGGAGTGTAAATGTGGTGCTGTTCCACAAACTATGCCGCACTTAACATCGTTTCCTGCGTGTCCTGCTGTTTGTTCATTACAGGAACCGATGGACGCTACAGAGGGCGCCAAATTAGTGGCTCAGTTCTGGGCCGACACAATTTAGATTGCCATCGACACGATAAGAAGAAGAAGATGCTTTGTCGGCGGAGTAAGCCTTCTTCTTCCTTACTTCTCTTTTTCTCTTCATTTTATGAGTCGGGGTGACTCACTTTCAACTCAAGTCGCATTCAAGCCAAATCATTTCAAAAAGGCCATCCATCGTTTTTAGGGTTCCGTAGCCGAATGGCATCGTCATGTCTGTCTGTATGTCTGTCTGTCCGTCCGTCCGTATGTCACAGCCACTTTTTTCCGAAACTATAAGAACTATACTGTTGAAACTTGGTAAGTAGATGTATTCTGTGAACCGCATTAAAATTTTCACACAAAAATAGAAAAAAAAAACATAAATTTTGGGGTTCCCCATACATAGAACTGAAAACCCAATTTTTTTTTTTAATCATACCCATATGTGTAGGGTATCTATGGATAGGTCTTCAAAAATGATATTGAGGTTTCGAATATCATTTTTTTCTAAACTGAGTAGTTTGCGCTAGAGCCACTTCCAAAGTGGTAAACTTTTTCCTGGTCGTGGGTTAGTGATTTGATATTATTACCTTTGTGGCCAGGTAGTAGGAATTATCACAATTAATGCATCAGCTGGTATAGCTGAGGTCCATCCAAAACTTATTTGTTGTTGAAGCAGTCTATTGTTTCCTTGTACTGTTGTTTCTTCTGACTGGAGACGGGAGATTTTCTGGCATTTGTCACGTTAGTATAAAGGAAAATAAGATTAATAGCAACAAATCAAACGAATATTTTTTTTGCAAAACATTTATACTTAAAAATCATAAGTATCAGTCAAAACACGCAGTAACAGAAACATGTCAGGCATGAACAATAAAATAGCAACCTTGTGTTTAATACAGTTGAATTCCGAATTCCGTGAAAAGATTTTCCCAGAATTGTACTTCTTCGTCCTCAGGCGCGTACCCGGCTTTCAGTTCGTTGCCAATGTCCAGATATTCTTTGTTTTCAAGAGTATACGGTAACCACTTAGCATCCAAGGAATCATCAGGTGTTGGGTTTCTGAAATGACGATAAAACAAAGTTGCACTATTTTGGGTCAAGTAATGACATTTTAGGTCATACACATGAGTGGCTCTTGTAGTTGGGAATATAATAATGATATTCGGTCGAATTTAAAATCTGGTTGTGACACCAGCTGGTGCATTATTTCAAAATAAGGCTTTAACCTAGTTGACCAGAGTCAGAAAAAAAGGTTTATTTTTTTGTATTAGTAGTACTGAACTTTTTTTTTGGGCAGTTCTGAATTCTTGTTGGACATTTTTCCAAAGTTATCGTGTTGTAGGTATAAATTACGAAATTGAAAAGTAATTATATGGAGTTGAGGAGATTAATTTAAGTGATGCGCTAGCATTTACTTACAATAATTGTTTTCTCGTTAGTTATTAAAATTAAAAGTTGCACTTACCCATATTTAGCGAAATTGGTCCAAAGTTTTGTGACTTTCTCAATGTATTGGAACTCGACAGAGTTCATATCAATTGTTTGATCTTTCACACTAAACAAATACATTAAGTCATCAGCATGGGCGACTACTGGTTTATCTCCAACCACATCACCTATTCCCATTAATTCAGATATAATATTTAATTTAGAGAAGAGAGTGAGTTTGTACAAATATGCCTTGTTCTTCTGAGATCGGGACAATAGTTTTATCCATCTCATCGTAGGGAATATAAACACATCCATGCCATAATATCTTTCTAGTTTCTCCCAGTCATCCGGTATTGAAATCTCATTCTTAAAATAATGTTCTTTAATTCTTTTCCCAAATTCTAATTGTTTATTTACTGGTAAATCAAGTGACATTGGATAGGAAACAAAGAACTGTGGGTAGTTTCTTGCTTGCTCTAAACTTTCCCTGAAATCACCAAAGATGGCTATACACATAAGACCTTCATCGGCTGTGTATCCTACTATAATATCGACTCCTTCGTGAACACCATTAGACACTGCATCGATCATATCTCCATAGAAAAATCTCTCATTGTTTCCAAAATCTTTTTCATCAGCAACACTGAAATAAATTTCATTATTGGTCCTTACTTTTTCGGAATAAGTTATAGGATTTTTGGCTTGTATAAGTGAATCGACTGGCGCATTTTTTAAGAATTCGTAAACTTCCTTAACATCTTCAGAATATAATCCTAACTGTCTTGCCAATGCGAAGCCTCTTTCACGTGGTTTGTATGACTGTGCCCAGAAACCAATGCTGACGCCGCTCTGAACAATAGCTCTCTTAAATAAACCCCTTGACATAGGTGATATTAAGTGGTAAGAGGTACTGGCCCCACCTGCACTCTCACCAAATATGGTGATGTTTTCTGGATCACCACCGAAATTAGCGATATTTTCATTCACCCATTTGAGGGCTAATACTTGGTCTTTCATACCAGCGTTACCAGGCACATCTTCTGTTTCTAAAGAAAGAAAACCAAAAACTTCGAGTCTGTAGTTGATCGTGACAAGGACCACATCTTGTCTTACAAGGAACTTAGGACCGTATTCGGTGTCATCTCCAGTGCCAGATACAAAACCTCCTCCGTGTATCCAGAACATGACAGGTAAAGGTTTTTCAGGGCTGACTTCAGGTGTGTAAACGTTGAGATACAGGCAATCTTCTGAGCCACTTCGATTTCCTGCGAGGTCATCAAAGAACAGTTCATACTGAGCGCACTTAGAGCCAAATTCCTTTGCGCTGCGAACTCCTTCCCATGGTGATGGAGTTTGTGGGGCCTATGAATAATATAGATAGTGTTTGATGAATAAGTAAGGAAAGACAACAAACCAGATGTGCTTAAGAAAGCTGTTTCAGACAAGGCGCCTGTGCTCGACGTGAGATAAAGCTGTATTATGATAAAAATAATTTAAAATACGTTATCAACTTAATCATGTTTACTTCGATTAATGAATAATATAATGTCATAATGATGGCCGTCAGGGTATGCAAAATGCCAAAGTTTGTATGTGTACGTGTGTTTGTATGTTTGTTGTTGTTTAGTTTAACGCTGAAATGGCTAAACGGATTTGGATAAAGTTTTGTAAATAGAATGACTATGAATGGATAAATACATAGGCTACAAAATATCGAAATTAGATTAAAGTTTATTCACCCCATTGTTCGGTTCACCACATTCGTGTGCTATGCTGAACATTTAAAGGTGAGTGTCATGTTATAAATATTGTTTTAATTATTTTTTCTAGCCTTGTAAATAGTTTGAATAATTTTTACTATTTTAAATAAAAGTTTCACATTTTCACATATGTTAGACAGGTTTTTGACAGATCCCCGCTTTGATAATAATGATTTGGATAGTCAAGTGCGACTTAGATAAAATACCGTTAATCAGTTTCCATCCGGAAAAAATAGGCTTGATTTGGATTTTCTTTACCTACCACAAGAATTGCACTTGTTTTGCTTTACAAGCTAATTAGGGAATCTTGTGAAACAAGGTAAAGCTATTTTAACAAATAATAATGCAGGTTTCATATTCATTTAATTGCGTTCTTGGTGCATCTTCTGTTAGATCTATAGGTAAGTTGCTATATCGGTTGTTAGTTTGCAGTATATGTGGAGGGCTATCTGATGGTTTTTTTCTCTTAGAGTTGCGCACTTCGGGAATTCTCTGCCAGTTTATATCAGGATTCTCCGGTATGTCCTCTCGACTGAGATTGATTACAGGAACATCTGTAGTAGATGGATTGAACGTGGGGCCCACAGATGTAATTCTTTGTCGGTTGAGAAACAAGCTAGAGTGGAATGCTTGTTGCACAAGTTTATTGTTAGGTTTTTTATTTTGTCCAGTAGGGTTTTCTAGTGAAACAGCCTGGATGTCCGCCGTTACCCTGACACATTGTTGCAAAATTTTGCCCTCCCCAGAATACGAAGGACTGCCTAAGTTAGACTCAGGGAGGGATTCTCTAGTGTTACTGGTACCCTCCTGAGGTAGTTTCTCTTTTAACTTTGCTTCGATTTGTGTCTTCCTCTCCTACTCCATCCAGTAATTTCTTGGGAATTATTTAAGTTCCAAGGCTCATTGCAGCCTCTTAGTCAGGTGTATGGTTATCCCGCCATTGCTTGGTCGCCAGGGCCTCGTTGGTTATCTGGCAGGGGGCACCGCGGTTGCAAACCGTCGTTGGTTATTCTAATGAAGATGCACCAACGCGTGCAGGTGAGGTTTACAATTGGGCCGGAAAAGATGTTAAGTCCGTTCTCCCCTTATCCCCCATAATAATTGTGAGTTTTTGTATTGTTTCTATTTATTTATGTTACAGACAAAAATTATGTTATAATAATAAGGTACTTTCATAATATCATCATCATCATCAGCCTAAGAATGAGAGGGGGTGGGCTGCAAGCTGTAATCCATTACGCGGGCCCAGTGCGGTTTGGTAGAAGTCACATGTCTTCGATTTTTTAGTTCTAGGACGTGCCGGTTTCCTCAGGTGGTTTTCCTTCACCGTTTTAGAAGGCAGTGGTGATGAACTAAATGACACAAAGTAATGCGCCTGCCTGGGTTCGAACCCTCGGCTTTCTACTCGTAAGTCGGCGCTGTCACCACTACGCCACCGCTGCTCTTTCATAATATAATAATAAAGCCTTTTATTCGGACCTTAGAGGCAATATCTTTTCTTACACTACTACACTGTTATCTATATATTTGTTTTAATAACTTAAAAATTATTCGCGTATTTGGTGTTTCTTTTATTTACAGTTATTTATATTATGACAAGAAACACCTTTCATAATATAATGAACTGTAAATACTATAACAATAAATAAGAACCTATAACTTGTTTGTCAAATTAGATAACTAAGCACCTATGTAATAATAAAAAAATATATAAATAACACCCGCGGGCCCGCGTAGTGGATTACAGCTTACTCCCTCTTATTGAGAGGAGGCCGGTGTCCCAGCAGTGGGAACATTTTAGACTGATGATGATGATATCTTTATGTTTCTTTGAATAACTTTATTTACACAAAAGCGAACTGTAACAGAACAACAAAATAATGAGTAAGAAGTCCCAGCAAGGATATCTGTACCGCAGCGCCGACGTAGAACAGGCCACACGCAGTCATCTTACTGAACGTGCGATTTGTCAGTATCACGTTCTTGCACAGTCGTTCTTGACTCTCTGTAAGAAAAGTATGCATTTTGAAACAACACCGTTTTTTACATGATGCCTGTTTGTTTTGAATAATCAGCTCATCATCATCATCATTGAGACTATTGTAAACTGTATTCATGACATTATTGAATATAATGAAGTTATTAAATTGTACACTAATGTCAACATCTGCCTTGCTTTTTTCCAAATGTGTTGCAGTGTGTTTCAAGTTTAACCGAATGTTTAAAATAATAACGGTACGGACCAACAGCTTAAGGTTATTTTCGAGGCATGGAGTAATTTAGCCGAACGGCTGTTATAACTTGGTTACGAGCTGAGGAAATCCATTGTTGATTTCTAAATCTAAAAAAAAATAACGGTGGCACTGGACCACCACGGCTCTCTTATCAGTAACGTCTTTCAATGCAGAATTTCAATAAAGTTTTCACAGTCAACTAACTTGTATAGTTCCTATTCTTCATACTCTGTATACAAGCTTTCTCTGCCTCCTCGATAGCGATGTAAAACTTCTCAAAATACACGTTCTGAATTACCACTAGGGCCTTGTCCTTTACTAGTATAATATATTTATATTACTAGTATAGTATAATATTGCCAGACCTAGATACCCAGATGAGTACCTAGATGATAAGCGACAACCGTAATTGTTAATTTTAACTTGCATGTTGTCATTATTTTGAATTTTTTATATTTATTATTGTTATCCCTAGTAATCATTATTATAAATTTTATCTTTGACATTAAATTTTTTACTATCGGATTTTTTACAAATTATATGACATATTATTACTGACCTTTTTATATCCATTTGTTTTTTTATTCTATTGTTTTATTAAATTTGACATTCTATTTTTATTATCGAGGGTCACAGAAAATAAGTAGACATATTATTAATCTTTTCAACACAATTATTGCACTTTTAAAGAAGATGACATCGTTTTTATAATAATTTGATCTTCGTTTCGTTTTACCTTTCTTCTGACTTAAACTGAATGTGGATTAATGTCCTTCTGAATTTGTTTTTATGAGAATTATGAATGGTTAATTTTTTTTAAGGAATATTTTTTTAATCTTTTCGATTGTAATGTTTTAATGATATTGTTTTATTTTACAAAATTTCTACACAATGCATGTTGTTTCGAAATAAATGACATGACTTTTGACTTACTCACCATCTTCCAATTCACAAGCTGAAAAGTATATTTAAATATTTTGAAAGTGAGATGCTTTCAAACAGCCCTTATAAGGGGTGGCAAAGGGGTGGAATAAATAAAAATACGGGGTAAAGTAAAAAAAAAATACAGCACAGAGCTATAAATGTTATGACACTTCAAAACAGCGTGCGCCTGGGCCGCTGGTACTGACGTACTTACCAGGGCAGCAAAAAATAGGAAGAAATCAAATAACTCAGCACCATCATTATTCTTACCTTACCATTTAGTCCCGCAATTTCTAATATATTTTCTACGAAGCACACGGTACGCCCAAACACATTGACAGTACTAAGCATTACCTGCAGAGAAAGGTAAGGTTTAAGTTAGTAGATAGTTTTTTCTATCTGTCTTCGACCAGAGCTGCCTTTACCACCACTTTGTTTGTGGTTGACATACCGTATTTTTTTTCTACAATTCATGTTTATCAGTCATCTCTGTTTCCTCCTCGGTTTTGTTTCCGACTGTAAACTGTTGTCATAACATTATTAAATTCTACACGAATAATATCATCATCTGCCTAGCTTCTTCCCAACTATGTTGCATTGGGTTTCCAGTTCAACCGGATGCAGCTGAATACAAGCATTTTACATGAAGCGACTGCTTACCAGACCTCAATAATTCCAGACCTAAATAATTTTAAGGCACCACAAACAAAAACTAATTTATTATCTGTATAAAGTTTATTTAATATTTCTTCCTTCTTCTTCTGTTTCGGGTGTCGTTTTCGAGGATTTCGGGTCACTGGCAATGAAAATGAGGTCCAAATGTAAATCCTGGATGGCATTTAAAAAAAATATCGGTTTTTTTCCGTCATGGGTGTCATTTTTGTGGTTATCGGGGTCGCTGACGATAAAAATGAGGTCAAAATGAAAATGCAAGATGGCTTCGAGGATAATAAAGTTAAAGAGTTTTGTCTAATCTGAGTACTGAGAACTACCTATACGAAAACCGATGATTTTGTGAAGGTCCTGAGAATTCGCCGTCTGCGTAAAGCACAGGCGCTACTGTCGTTTCAACTGATATGAAGAAGCACACCTAAGCTAGCAAATATGAATTCGTACAGTCTAGTCGGCGCGCTGGTTAAAAAGGAGATTTTTGTGTATTGAACAATATTAATTTTTATTCTTTATTAACCGTGACATAGTGACCTCTATCTCTTTGTGTTTGGTCGTTCAATTATCGTCCAGATACAAATCAATGTTTTCAATCAACTAATGTATGTAGATAATTAATATCATTGACAAGATTAATTCAAAAGATTATACAAACCACACATCGATTGGATTTTCTTAGTTAAAGAATCTTACTACACAGTATATAATCAACATTTCGTCAAAAAGCAACGAAAGGCAACAAAGATGATGAAAATATTTAAAAAACGTGATAAAATTACTCCCATGCCCGCATTCAAAGTGCTACTCAATAATCGTCTCGACAAAGAAGTTCAAAGAATTGTGCATTCTTTTAATTTTGTACTTCATTTGTTTTTGTCTTCAAAATATTATGTTCTGAATGATCATATTTATCCAAGAGGCAATAAGTATTTAGTGTCATCATTTTGCTATACCTTATTCATGACTGCAGTGTATATCTATCGAGTGTTTATTATACATAATGCAAATGTGAATATGAAACCATCGCAAAATAACTTACTTTTTATCTTTACCGGTCTTTATTATATTGTTCAATCAATTGCATGCACTATTTTGTTTTGTCTAGATAACGTCCACAAACACAACAACGTTACCCTCATTTTAAAAATCCAAATACTCTATAAAAGCGACAATTTTAAGAATAGCATTCGGAGTTACATCCTTTGGAACTGGATCTCAATATTAACTTACATTTGTGTAGATATTTTTTTTCTTATATTGTATGTTATATTTGCTGTAAACATAAGTTTTGAAGAAATTGCTATCGAGGTTTTCTGTTTTGTTTTTTTTGCTTTTATCGCATTTGATGTCAACTATATTATTGCTATTCGAGTTATAACCTTATTTAAAAAATATCTCGATGAATGGATAAAAGAAATCCTGGCGTTAGACAACACTCAAAACAACAAAGAACAATGCCAGAAATTACTGGACAATTACCAACATATTTTAAAAGCTTACAATTTGTATAAAATAAATTTTCAGGAGTTGGTAAGTTCATCATTATTTAACTTGATACGCTCATGACGATCACTAGGTTAAGCCGCGCTTGCTTAAGTTGGTCCGTAGATGGGTAACCATCCATTACATTCCAAGCTCCCTCCGTTCTTTGGAAAGCACGTTAAGCCGTTGATCCCGGCTATAATTTGTGGATCTTCGACAGCCGTTAGGTAGCAATGACACTAAAGCCTGACAACCAGTCTAACCAAGGGGTATTGTATGTAAGAAAGAACAAAAAAAGAAAGAACAAAAACTTTTATTGGCACTTCATTCCATTCATTCATTCATTTCCATGCCACAAGTAGAAACAATATTTAAAAAAAAAAACTTAAAACTAAACAAGGAATACTGTGTGACCATTAGCCAGTACTAACTGGGTTGTGGAGGTTGGATAGGCAGTCGCTCCATGTAAAGTACTGGTATTATGTACTGTGCTTGGTATCTGCATCTGGTTGCACTGGAAGCCGACCCCAACACAGTTAAGAAAAGGCTAGGCCGATGACGAATGACAAGAGAACCTTTCCTGTGCTGGAAATCACGTTAATCCGTTAGGCCTGGCTGTCATTTGTACACTGTTGACAGTCGTTACGAAAGACTGATAACCAGCCTTGGCAAGGAGTGTCATTTTATCGTGTTAGCCAATAACTTGGCCAACACGATAAATAAACACGCTTGATAAAAAAATATTGTGGAAGTCAGACAAGCCGTCGCTCCATGTAAAATACTAGCATTCAGATGCACCCACAACTAAGCATGGGAAATGCTACTTGAATGTATGCCTGTTTACCCCTCGTTTTCACCAATAAACAAGTTAAATACTAGTTTGATACAAAACTTGTAGAATACTTGTCAAAACACAATTATTTGTTTTATATATGTATTGAGACTGTCTCAAACATTCCTTCGTTCACACTGTGTAGCCAACGAGTTTGTATACAAGTATTAAACACATTTGCGTTTACACTGAAGTCTGCGACATGTTAAAACTTGTCAGCTACATTGACAGCGTTCTCACCTACAAAATACAGTCGTGTTTTAGACAAGTACTGTTTATTTTATTGCAATTTCTGTATAATACTAGTTACAAAAAAGTTTTAAACTTTATCCATGCTTGTTGGATAAAGTTTTCAACATACCGGACGAACCGCGTTTTTTTCGTTAATGAAAACGAACGAGGAAGAAGAATAGAGTGGTCAAAGAAACAAACTTTAGGAGTCATTGAGCTTTTGCATGTACAAGAATGCCTGTGGAATGTGAAAAATGACAGAAGCAGATTAAATAAGCAACGGATTTAAAAAATATTGTTGAAATTCGTTGCTTATTTAATCTGCTTCTAATTTCATGGATCTACTAGTTATGTCATAAAAAAATGTACTATTTGTAAAAGAAACCAAATTTTTTATTTAAGTAAACAAATTCATAGATGAAGTTGCTTCAGTTTGCATGAACAAGTATACTGCACACATGAAGTAAAGTTCTTCAGCATCTTCTCTTTCCATTGTCACAACAGTTTTTGATATTAGTAGATAACATAAAACTACGGACTGAATTTGTCTTGAATTCTACAAGTTTAGCTACTCAAAAACATGAAATCATAAACATGTAGACAACTAGTTTTGAACCAATAAGTTTCATACAAGTTTTGTATACTTACAACAAGTTTTGCATACTTACAACAAGTTTTGTACATGTATATATAGTTTCAACAAGTTTTGTATACAACATGTTTTATACATGTATATGAGAAACGAAAACATTGCATAAAATTAGTAAAATACATGTATTATACCTTGGTGAAAACGAGGGGTTAGACTTACAAATATATCGTTCATTTATTTTCACAGACTCTTAGCCAAGTGGTAGTCAAATTCCTACTGTTTATGGTTTATTATTATTACTCCATCTTCGAGTTAAAAATACACATTTTATCAGACAACAAAGTAAGTTTGACAATGTTCACTTTAATATTAATCTTTTGTTACCAACAGTATATCCTAATCAGTTGTCATTGAGCATGTGATGCAAAGGAATGAGGACAATATGGTGAGGAAGGTTTTGAGCATTAATATGAATTGCTATAAGAGTACAGGATGACCAAAAAAACGATGAGTAGACTGTGTTAAGGATGATATGGCTAGAAACAAGGTGACTGCTGAGATGACCACTAAGTAGAGAAATGTGGAAGAAGAACACATTCTGCACAAACCCCAAATGAATTCGGATATGGGCAGCAGGAGAATGGTGATGGATGCCAATGAGCAGTTATTAGTTGCGTTTTGCAATTTCAACGATCACAGCAACTGCAAACGGAAAAGCCATCAATTGCTATAACAGCCCAACGTGTCGTTATTGGTTACTGCATATCTCTTCTTAGTCGTTCATACTTGACGGAGTAGTCGTGGTCATCTGAGTCGGCCACAAATGCGGTCGCTGCCTTTGCGATTCTTTTCCACCGGCCTGTATTGGCCGCATAGCGAGCACATTCTGTCACAAGGATCTTGGTGACAGATTTGATGAAGTCTGTCCTTCGGGTTGGTGATCGACCACGTGGTTTCGTGCCTTCAAATCTACCCTTAATCTACAAACGCTCCATGGAAGCTTTCTCTGCCGGTAACGTCTCCAAAGAATGTGAGGATTCGTAATTGCACAAGCGACGCATACTGCATATATATGTATATGTAACTCTAAAATCACTTGTGTAGATGGTGACTTTATCACTGTTTATTATTTTTCATCAGTATTCTAATATTTTCTAATTAAAAATCTTATACTTTTAGCCGGCGTTCTTCGGTGTTGAATGGGCATTTTTTTTATTGAAAACTGTAATCCTCCCAATACTACACAGTATAGACTGCGAGAAGTTCTATATAAGTGTTGAGGAAGCTGAGACAGCTTGTATACAGCTTATGAAGAACAGGGACTGTCCAGGTAAGAATATTTTGACATCAAATTTAATATACAACAACACTTACCACTCCATTTTCGGGATGGGACCCAATACGAAGGGAGTAGGAGGGTAATCAAGCCTGGTAATGATTTTTCAAATCAAATAAAAATACTACGACTATCTTAACAGACTTCTCTAAGAAACATGGTAACTAACTCAGAGACGATAGTTTCTTTTAAAATCCAGACAAAATCTTTCTCAGATCATGTCATGAAGAACATGCAAAAATGACTGTAAATTGAAAAAAATATATAATTATGGTTTAAAATTAAATAGTGTTTCCTTCTAAATCTACATTCACTTTTAATTTTCAGAGTATCATAAACATCTGTGCAAGAACGTCCGTCAGACAAATCGATCGTTCAGTGAAATGACAGCGTGTGGCCTGTTCTATGTAGGCGCTACGCTACCATTGTGCTTGTTGGGAGTAATTGTTAATTATGCTTTTGTTTTGCTGCAGTTTATTTTTGTGTAAAGGTTTAAATGAATAAACACATTGTTTTAAGGCGCTAACTGTTGCATTTTATTAACGTGTTTATTAGCTCGGTGAATTTTTATTCAGCTTCTGTTACCTAAACAGAATTCTGTATAAATGAACGTTTTTTTAGTTATCTTTTAATGTACTACTGCTGGAAGGCCTCCTCCATATCTTTCCAAGAGTTCTTTTTATGCACCACCTCGAACCAGCCATCGGATTGCGCGTCCAGGTCATCTCGCCACCTCTTTCTGGCCCGGTTTCGGCGACGTCCGTCATCAGGCACCAATTTCTTGAAAGCTTTTGCACAGAGGTAGTTATGCGTGCGGCATAAGTGACCCGTGCAAAGCCTGGCACCCTTTTTACCTTTGATGTAATGGATACCATTTAAATAGGAGATGTTTGTATGAAGCTTCGTATTTTTTTTTTGCGCTGGCATCACTGGCGACTGGTCGTGAAAAAAACGACCTTAACAAATTTTTCTTTAAAATATTGTTTTATTATGTTTAGTTTGTGTTAAATTTATTGTTTATATTAGAATCAATTTATAAAGTTACACACGTCGTGTTTGTGACCTGCATTTATTGTGATAACTCTTATCAATCGATATTCCATCGATTCGCCAAGTCACTTACCGGCTGTCAACGTTTGAACTGTGGATTTGAATTCTTCGAACCGGGAGAGTATTCCGTTTTAATTTACTTATTAATGTTGTCTTATTTACATACTATACATCATCACACAAACACTGCTCAGGGCTCTGAGCAACGTCCAGTACACACCGGCTACGTTTATGTCTCATTTTGCTTGACAATTTGTGGAAGCAAAATTGAGGACGCAAACACTTGCCCCAGACATGAAATATCACTGCATACCCTACTACACACAAAATATTTGTCTATAATATGCTGTAAATATTAAGTAAACCACATAGTTCATAAATTTTAATGTAAACTAAACAAATCACTTTGTTCCCATATAAGCTCATGTTTTAACCATTCCTTGTAGAAAATAACTAGTCTAGCAATCAATTTATATGTTAAAATAGCCATTATTTAAAGTTTTAACTGTAATAAGTCTGAGAATATTAAATCCAATAGCTTTTCTATATTTTTAGTTCATTTATATTTATTTTTTTCCATAAACCTACCTCCATTTTCTCATAATCTATAATTTCAACCTTTCTCTTTTTAAATTTTTCTTTTGCATTCTAATTCTAAAACTTTCTCAAGTTTTCTACTAACTTAATATTCTCTTCACATACTCAGCTGTTTCCTGTCACATTTCAGGTGTCGCTTGAGGTAATCAGCTAATATGATGACCCGCGGAGCTACTGTTCGTGACATAAGCGACAAGCTGAAAGCAGCGCTGAGAGAGCTGGACTTATGTAGAAATGAGTGCAGCAAGCTGCTGCGGGAACGAGAAGAAAGTGAAGTGGAGATTGAATTAATAGTGACCAAAAATACACAACTAAAGAGCGAGCTTGCAGAACTTCACACCCAGCACATTGATATACTGGACCAGCATCACCATCTTCGTCAACTAGTGTCAGATTTTCAGCAATGCCATGACACTCATGAGCAGGCACTGAAACGCATTTCTGAACTGGAAGCAAAACTGAGCGAGGCACAAACCACCATTACCTCCATCAACTCTATGAAAGCCAGTGAAGAGGTTACTAACACCAACAACCTGTACACTGAGCTGATGAACAGTGTATCCAGACTGGAGTGTGAGCAGCCCACCATCACTATAGACCTAACTGGGGATGATACCTTAACTAAATGTCCAATTCTAAGTAGTCATAATAAAATTAAGAAATATATTAAAATCAACAAAAGTATAAAGAAGTATAAGAAACTTTAAAAAAATCAAAGTGTTTATAAATATAATGTTAACCTCCGAAGAGAATCTAGAAACTTAAAAAAGCAATTAAATATGTGTAACAGTAGCTTAGAAACTAGCAAACAAATGTATGATGCTGACATACAGAACCTTCAAAGGGAATTACTGAGTAGGGAAAACACACTTAAGGAAATTTTTTGTAAGTATGAGTCTAGTCAACAGATGTTGAGTGAGCGTATGCAGGAGGCATGTGAGTTGGTGGACCTGGTGAAGTATAACGCGGAGAGGTATGAGTCACTAACTAACAATCTCACCTGTACTTGTACTGCCCCTCTGCCACCTCTCATGTCACAGCATGTGGCTCCTATTGCTGTACCCATAATGAACCGTACTTTAGCAACTTTGAAACCCACCCAAAGTAATATCTTAGTGTATTCAGATAGAATAGGAACAGGTTTTGGTTCATTGTTAAATAACCGGTCTAAACACACAGTAGTGAACCATTGTCACCATAATCTACATTTTAATGAGCTCATTAATAAAATTCAACGCACACAATTGAATGAGCAGACCATAGTAGTACTTTTAATTGAAAATAGCCTGAGTATCTCAAAAAGGGACATAGTTAATGGTATCGACACCCTACTTAAGTTAAGATTAGGCAAATTAATTTTATGTGCATTGCCATACTCGGATAGCTTACTTGATCAGGAAAATTATTATATTTCTAGTTTAAATAACTTGATGCATATTTTATCATGTCGTCATAGTGACCGTCTATTGTTTTTTGATACTAACAATTTTGTTAGAGATTTTGTTTTGATTCGGGAACATATGTTTCTTGCCAAAAAAAGTCGACATTTTTTGGCTTCACTTTTAGCATTTTTTATACTTGCAGTTATTGATGATTTAACTGAGACTAGGTTAAGTGACGAAATGGTAATATCTTGTGTCTCCAATAATACTGTTGTAGATTCTATAGATTCTTTAAACTATTAGAGCCGACAGAAGAGAAGCCTGGTAACAATATCTTACTTTATCACCAGAATATTAATCGCTTCTCTGGCAAAATTCTAGACGTGGAAATGTTAGTAGATAAATACCACATGGATATTTTATGTTTTAGTGAAACTTGGTTAAAACCAGATAGGATGCTGTTTAATGTAAATAATTTTTCAGTTGCCAGTGCGTACAACAGATCCTCAGTGGGTGGTGGTACCCTGATACTTTGTAATAGCTGTCTCAGGTATAAGGAGAGGAAGGATATCACTGCTTACTCTGTTGATCGCTTATGTGAGGTAGCATGTGCAGAGGTTGAGGGTCATACTGTCTTATGTAATAATAATAATAATAAATCAATTTATTGACACACACAAGTTACAAATTATACAAACAAGAAAATTGAACATAGTTATTAAAGTTAAAAACTAGAGGAAGCCGTGGGCCCCAAACTAGGCACAGCCTGAATCTTGGTGGCCCAATATAAACAGTAAAGGCAAATTGAATAACCGACTGTTCAGCGTGATACAGCACTACCTGACATTTGTAACAGGTAATTTTGAAAATTATAATAAACAACATAGCAAAAAAATAATTAAAAATGTATAAAATTAATATCAGTCTCAATCAATAAAATAAAATGAAAGACGAGATGAACAGTATGAACATGCATAATTTAAATAATTCAAGTTAAAAATCAACAGGAAGTATTGTGGCAATCAAACAAAATTATAAATCATACAGAAATAAAATAATAATAACAATCTATAAAATGAATGTAAAACAAAAATAATAATAATAATAAGAGAACCATATAAAATCAGAGCTATGATCAACATGCGTATTAAAAACAAAAAAAAGAGAAAGAAAGAAATGAAACAATTAACATGATGGCATCATTATGTGGAAGGGTGGAGAACTGTAGTAAGTGTGGGAGAGTGAGCGTGTGTGTGTGTGTGCGTATGAGTGTGTCTGTGTGTGTGTGAGTGCGTGAGCGTATGAGTGTGTCTGTGTGTGTGTTAGACAGTTTAAGGCAGGGACCGGGAAAGTTCGTGACTATGTGAGTGACGTTTGTTACTAGTTACTTCATGGGGCACAAGAGATTTTCTGTCTCATCATAGGTCAGTTCCTGAAGCCATGTCTTTATAGTAATCTTGGCTTCAAGTAAATTGCCTGTAATCTTTAGTGTGGATTTATTGACTTTGTTAAAGACTCGAATAGGGAGAAAGAGTGAAAATCGCGTAGCAAAAACCGTTCTAACTCTTGGGATTGGCAGTCTATCAGCTCCTGTCCTACCTCTTTGTGTGTATGTGAATTGTCTCCCTGACGCAGCTATCAGTTTAAGAAGGGACTTCTGGATATAAAGCTGGCGGACACGCAAGACACCTGCTTCTTTGTATAGTTCGTCTGTAGGATAACGACGCGGTTTTCCAAGGAGAACTTTAAGAACAGCCCGTTGAGCACGTTCGAGTTCAAGCAAGTAGGACTTGGGCGCGCTACCCCAGACACCTACACAGTATTGTAGCACCGATTGACAAAGTGCTAGGTAAACTTTTCTGCATATGTCTTTCGGGGCACTGGCACGTAGGGATTTAAATATATAGATAAACTTACGGGTTTTTTTGGATAGTGACGAAATGTGTTCCCTAAAAGACAAGTTCTGGTCAATAGTGACACCTAAATATTTGTTTGATTTGACTCTACCTATAACCCTGCAGCAGCAACCCGTGGCATGACATTGGGTATTATGAATTTTGATATGATCGATCTCCGGGCAACAGGAACGACTGATAGAAAACGTTATAAAATTAGTTTTTTCGACGTTAAGGGTTAAGAGATTTCTGTCATGCCAGTCAGATAAAGTACGCATGCGACTTTCTGCCGCGTCTGTGGCTTCCGCCCATGAGTCACCGTGAAATATGATTGCAGTGTCGTCTGCGTAACAAATCATATCTGACCGTGGGACACACAACCTCAATATGTCGTCCATGTACATGGTGAACAATGTTGGCCCAAGGACACTTCCCTGTGGCACCCCAAAAAGTACTGGAAGGCATTCACTGACACTGTCCCCGATCACAACATACTGCTGTCTATCCATTAAATAGCTTCTAAACCAGTTCCAAGCGATCCCTCTTACGCCAAGGCAATCTAGCTTTTTTAATAGAATTTGAATAGAAACTGTGTCAAATGCCTTGGCCAGGTCAAGAAAGACACCAATCGCCCGTTTTCCCCCATCAACCTTTGATGAGACAATGTCCGTTAAAAGCCCTACAGCTTGCTCTGTGGACTTCCCACGTCTAAAGCCGTACTGGCGTCCGGACAATAGGCTGTGCTTTTCAAGAAAGCTGATGACACGGTTGTTTACGAGCTTCTCTAAGATCTTTGACAGAACACAAAGTAGGCCTATAGTAGATAGGCCTGTAGTTGTCGGGACAGCCTTTTTCGCCCTTCTTGTAAATCGGCGTTACAGCGGCGACCTTCCAGCACTTAGGAAATATACCCGTTGACATGCTCAGGTTACAGATATGCGTAAGGGGGTCCAGAATAAATGGTTTGATGTGCTTCAGAAGGAGTGGACGTATCCCGTCACATCCAGGTGCGCTGTCGTCTTTCAAATCGGTAATGAGACTGTCAATTTCACAGTTGTCTGTTGGGTGAAAGAACAGTGAGTCCCTGGAGCGGTCTGCAAGAGTGGCATCATTGCAGAGTTTAGTCTCTGTAGTCTGGAGTTTGTTTAGGATGTTGAGTGCCAAGCGCTTACCAACCGATACGAAATGACTGTTGCAGAAGTTAATGGATGAGGTGCTATTTTCTGCAGACTTTAAGAGTTCCTGATTATCGTTCTTCTTTCTTTCTTCGTTCTTGTATGTATATGTTTCTATGTGTGTATAGACCACCAGCATCAAATTTGTCATTATTTTTAATCACAATGGAAGAAATATTAAGTAAACTTTTCACAGATAATAAATTAGTTTTTGTTTGTGGTGACTTCAATATTGACCTGTTAGTCAATTCACCCGAAAAATGTAAGCTGGTCTCATTGTTTAAATCATTCAACTTAAAATATTTATTTAGTGTAGCAACTAGAATAACAGCAACCTAAGCTACATGCATAGATAATGTATTTACTAATTGCATAGTAAAAGAGTCTTTATTAATAAGTGGCGTTAGGTCAGACCATACTGGACAACTTGTATCTTTTGAGTTAGACAAAAAGTTACACTTCGTTAAATCAATTAAATTAAGACTTCTTTCCAAAAATAAATTAAAATCTTTTAATAATAATGTTCTTAGCAAACTTTCTAATGCTAGTTTTGATTCAGAAGACCCCAATATAAACTACAGTATATTATTTTCCACAGTTTGCCAGGAATTTAATAAAACGTGTCCTGTAAAAAATGTTAAAGTCAACTCAAAATCCAAATTTAGCGAATGGGCCACTGCGGGAATAAGAAAAAGTAGAGATATTTTATACAATTTATATCACGAAAAATCTCTGACTTCAGATCAAGTCTTTCACACTTATGTTAGAAACTATTCAAAAATATTCAAAAGTGTCTGCGTTCAAGCAAAATCTAAAATAATAAGTAATAAAATCGGTGTTTCTAAGAATAAAATAAAAACTGTATGGCAGGTAATAAACAGAGAAACAGGAAAGACGCAACAACGAGATAAGACTGAATTGTCTTTGAAAATAGATAATAAAACAATTTGTGATAAGCTAGAAGTCGCTGAGACTCTAGACAACTTCTTTACCAACATTCCGTTAGAGGTTACGAAATCTCCCCCCTCTTCAGCTAAATTTGCTGATGTTCTTCTTAAAGAGAACTTTACAAAGAACGTACCAAACTTTAAATTTAAACCAGTATGTATTGCTATAATTAAAAACGCATTCAAAACTCTCAATATAAAAAATACTGAAGACTTATGGGGGATATCCGTCAAGGTTCTTGAAGATATTATTGATACGATTGCTCCTGTCTTAACAGGCATATTCAACCAATGTTTGGACAGCGGCAAGTTTCCCGACTTGATGAAACATAGTAAAGTAGTACCAATTTTCAAATCAGGTTGTAAGAGTGATCCCTCTAATTATAGGCCTATATCTGTGCTTCCAGCACTGAGTAAAATCTATGAAAAAATCATGCTGGACCAGTTGTTGTCTCACTTCAACTCTAATAAGATACTGCATAGCCAGCAGTTTGGCTTCACGAAGGGTAGGTCGACAACGGACGCGGGAGTAAAACTCATCAGTCACATTTTGGAGTCCTGGGAGAAGTCCCAGGATGCTATTGGCATCTTCTGTGATCTCTCAAAAGCGTTCGACTGCGTCGACCACAAAACACTGATCTGTAAATTACACCACTACGGAATTCGTGGACAAGCTGCTGATCTTGTTCTCTCTTACTTATCAAACAGGCTGCAAAAAGTAAATGTAAATGGGGCGACGTCCTGCGGTTCTATAGTCAAGATGGGCGTGCCCCAAGGTTCAATTCTCGGCCCTTTCCTGTTTCTTGTTTATATTAATGATCTCCCTTATATGATGGCCAAATTTTCGGATATAATTCTATTTGCTGATGACACTTCGCTAATCTTTAAAATTGATAGAAAAGATACGGACGTCTTACATGTTAACGAAAGCCTAACTATTCTCTCGAAATGGTTCGCAGCCAACAATCTTTTATTGAATACGAATAAAACAAAATGCCTTAAATTTTCTTTACCAAATGTACCACAACGTGACCTAAATTTAAATCTTGACGGCAAGAAGCTTGATGTTATAGCGGAAACTGTATTCTTGGGGATTACTATCGATTCAAAACTGCAGTGGGGCGAGCACATTAGAACTCTTTCAGGAAGGTTAAGCTCAGCTGCCTATGCAATCAGAAAAATAAGGCAGTTAACTGATATAGCCACAGCTAGGTTAGTATACTACGCTTATTTCCATAGTATTATGTCCTATGGCATTCTGCTGTGGGGATCGGCAGCAGACGTTGATTCAATTTTCATACTGCAAAAGAGGGCAGTCTGCGCTATCTACAAAATGGGTCCTCGTGAATCCCTCAGAGAAAAATTTAAAGAAATCAATATACTGACTCTGCCTTCACTTTATATTTTAGAATGTATTTTATATGTCCGCAAAAACCGAGGACTTTTCAAAATTAGAAGCGACTTCCATAATATAAATACACGCAGTAAACACGAAATTGTAATACCCAAATTCAGATTAACCAAAACTAGCAAGTCTTTTCTTATAAACAGTATACGCTTTTATAATAAGTTGCCGAAGTCAGTTACCCGCTTGCTGTTCATAAAATTAGATCAGATCTAAACCAAATGTTCAAGGTCAACATGCTACCCCGCAAACATGCCCGCGCGCACTCGGAAGTTTTTGCCGCGCAAGACCCCCGCGCCACTTCCCATTTAAAGCTTATTTTCTCGTAAACTACTGCAGCTACACGAAAACAAAAAATACGTGTGTATAGCTGAAAATATAAAGAATCTAATTACGTTAAAACTAATTACGACAACTAGATATAGGTATTTAAAAAAAAATGGAGCACCTTTTTGCCGACGTTTTATAAGTGCCCCTGTAGGCCTATGTAAAATAAAAATATTTTGATTTTGATTTATTTTTCCGATGAATAATTCTAGCGGACGCACTGTAGCGACGTACAAAAAGGAACTTACTACAAAAAGTACTACAGCGCCATCTATGACACGATGGAAGAACTAACATCAATTTTCTACATCGCGCAAGCAAAGTTTACATCGACTTGAGACTATATAGAGAAACCCGACAACCTCGAGCAGTTGCCCACCAGACACAACACCTGACTGGTCGGAGGATCCTCCCTTTTCAAAGGAGTATTGAGCAACTTTACACCCTGTTCCTCATACCCCTAAAGCACTACTTGCAGGAAATGCCATGCCGTACCACATAGTTGCAATATAGGCAACTATGTGGCAAGGGATGGCATTTTTGATGCCCTCTTATGCTTTTCTGCTTTTCACATATACATATTTTTATTATTATTTAAAAGTTGTAAATTATTTATGCCCGACTTCACCCACTGCTGGATGCCTTTTGCTTGTGCTATGCTTGACGTCCCTGTGCCAGCTTCAACCAGGTTAAATCCGGAATGGCAATAACGTCCTCTGCTCACCACGCCGCCGGCGCCGGTCGACCAACACTTCTCCAACTTAACCGTTTTCCGACACTAGTTCTCCCAGTGCTCATTGCTCGACCTTTGTTCTCTTAGACACTGACTGTGAGAAGGTAGCCTGTTTAATTGAGAACCTGAAATCAGACGGCAGCACAGGCTGGAATGAGATCTCGAATAGAGTTCTGAAACTAATTAAGGAATAGGTAGCGCCCCAACTCACGGCACTCTTAATATCTGTTTTAGAGAGGGTGTTTTTCCCGATGCTCTCAAGCAATCTATAGTTATTCCCATTCACTACAGTGGTATAAGAGACTGTGTCAATAAGTATCGTCCAATTTTACTACTACCTTCCCTGTCTAACATCTTGGAAAAGATGAATGGGAGGTTCATATTTTTTTGGAAAATAAAAAGTTACTTGCGGATGCCCGGTATGCCTTTAGACTGGGAAAATCGACAGACGATGCAGTACGCAACTTAACCGAATTCATCGCAATGAAAAAGAATGAGGAAAATAAAAGGCCAGGCAATTTTCCTAGATATTGAAAAGGCTTTTGACACAGTCTCTTCTGATAAACTTTTGGCAAAGCTAGAATACATAGGTATAAGAGGATTACAACTGCTCCTTTTTTAAGACTACCTAAATAATCACACGCAAAGCCTAAAGATAGGCGATACTGTAAGCAGGGAGAGTTGGGTGATCTTCAGAGTCCCTCAAGGTAGTATTTTGGAATCAGTGCTGTTCCTCTGCTATATAAATATCCTCAGCCAACTTAATCTCCAAAACTGCAAAATTACTTTATACGCTGATGGCACAACCCTTAACTTCTATGGGGACACCTGAGACGAAGTCTTTAAATATTCCCAGAAAAGCTTCAACACGGTCTGCCACTGGCTTGCCTCAAACCTTCTGACTCTAAATACCACAAAAATCTTTTATCTAACTTTTTCACTTTTTTTGTAATCGCATATTTTTGTCCACAACAAATCGTCTTATCTTGTAACTGTAATCCTACTAATATTATAAACGCGAAAGTTTGTAAGTATGGATGGATGGATGGATGTTTGTTACCCTTTCACGCAAAAACTACTAAATGGATTTTGATGAAATTTGGTTAGTATATAGCTCATACCCTGGATTTACACATAGGTTACTTTTATCCCGGTCTGCGCGGGTGAAACCGCGGGGCGCAATTTGTTATAATGTTCTAGGCGAGTGCGTTTGGGGTGGCGTGGTCGGGAGTGAGGTACTAGGAGCACATAGCTAAGACGGAGATGGTTGAGCGTAGAGTTGGTGATGCCTTGGCCCGTTATGTTCATGGCGAGCGTGTAAAAAAGAGTTGATGATTGATGCCCTGGCGGGTTATGTTCTTGGCAAGCGTGTCTGGGGCGGCGTGGTTGGGATTTAGGTACTAGGAAAACATAGCTTACCCGGAGATAGTTGAGCGTGGAGTTGGTGATGCCCTGGCACTTTCAAGCTTATAATATTAGTTGGGATATTGTGTGAATTGTCCAAAATATGACGATAACTGTTTTAGCTACGCACTAAAAAATGCCGTCTCTATGCAAGGAAACACCGCAAACGTCGTTTACAAAAAGGTGGTAGGATAATTCATTATTGATACGCACGGGACACGTCAATGAAACACGGATACTCAACGCAGACTGTTTATTGGCTCTGTAGCTAAATCTACCCACATACATAACACTTTCCCCACCCAAATTTCGCACATAAATCTTAGTCAAATAATAACAGCTGTGAAAATATATTTAAGTTAAAACTAAACAATACGTTAGCGTTTATGACAATTTAGTAACATAACGTGGATACATTATACATATTTTTAAGGATTTCTTGGCAACGAATAGCCGCTTTCCTGCGCACGCGACAAGTGTTATCAGTAGCAGGTGGCGCGGACGGCGGGATTGACCGCGGTGACTGCGCCGCGTTCCCGGCTCCCTCTCCCACACTATCAAAGAATTCATCTTGCTCGTCCGGGTCGCCCTTAGAAAACTGAGTGCTCGGTAGCATGTATTTTGCTATTATTTCGATCTAAAGTAATGACGTCATTTACCTTACTCAAAGAATGCCGCGATTTACGAGTTTGTAGCTAATCAATATGTCTCTTATGAGGCTGACCGGCACTTGTCTTCACCGTATAGGATACAGGCCCAGTACGCTCGGTCACAACACCCTCAGTCCACTTACGATTAGATTTCGTGTAATCTCGTATCATGACTGGTTCGTGTTGGGACAACGTCCGCAGCGGTCGTTTGTGGCTATCTTCGCGTCACAGCTGGTCGCTGCGCACACGCTCCGCTGTGTCAGATCGCAGCAGATCAAGACGACCGCGTAGTCATCGGCCTAAAAGGGCTACCGCCGGTTCAATTCCGGTGGTGCTTTGTTCAGTATTCCTATACATAAATAGGAATCGATTTAATGCGGTATTAAAATCTTCTCGTTCTAATTGTGCCTTTTTGAGAATACGTTTAATGGACCGCACTGCATTCTCCGCAGCTCCGTTGCTAGAGGGATGATACGGGGGTATTAAAGTATGTTTAATACCATTGCGTACTAAATATTGAGCAAACTCAAAGGATGAGAAAGGTGGCCCATTGTCGCTCACTAAGCGTTTCGACAATCCGAATCGTGCAAACAACCGTCGTAAACAGTCTATAATAATAGTGGCAGACGTCGTGCTAACTGTTTCCACTTCTATCCACTTAGAGTGAGCGTCAATCAGTACAAAAAATATTTATTATTAAACGGTTCGAGAAAATCTAGGTGCAGACGTGACCACGGTTCTACCGGCCATGGCCATGAATGTAGTGGCGCGGCGGGGGGCGCGGGACGGAGTTCCCTGCAAGCAACACATTCGCTCGCCACGCGTTCGATGCCCCCAGCATACGTAATTACGCGCGATTTGTTTCATTATAACAATTCCTGGGTGCCCATCGTGAATCTCTGTCAAAACTAGCTCTCGTAATGATCTTGGTATGACAATACGATAACCCCATATTATACAGCCTTGATCAATATGCAAGCTATCTCTTCTATTGAAACAAGTATTTTCTATTTCATCTGCAGATTTATTAGTGGGCCACCCGTGCATTATAAAACCGTATATTTTACTAAGTAACGTGTCTTTCCGTATTTCTGTTTTGATATCTTTAAAACTGATTGGAAAATATTCTTGCGCGTAGTTAAAATAGCTACAATCTTCGCCTTTACCTTTAACTTGACGCTTTTTCAAGTCCAGAGGAAGGCGAGAAAGAGCGTCACCAAAACAGTTTTGAGATGACGTGACGAATTCAATATTGAAGTCGTAAGCAGCCAACTTAACAGCATAACGCTGTAAGCGGCTGGCCGCGGTCACTGGTATTCCTTTATTTTTACCAAAAATGTAACTTAACGGACGGTGATCACTACGAAGTGTGAAATGTCTGCCATAAACATAATTATTGATGGTGCTTAGTTACACCGTATACAATAGCTAACGCCTCCTTGTCTAACTGCGAGTAATTGACTTCGGCCGAGTTGAGCGTCCGCGTGGCGCTGGGTCAATACCGCGCCCATGCCATATGCGCTGCTATCAACTGATAGTATTAAAGGAAGACTTGCATCGTAATGTGCTTAAACAGGAGCACGGCTTAACACCTTTTTATCTTTATGAAAGCCCTATTACACTCGTCAGTCCATTGCCATTCAACATATTTTTTCTTTACCATAGTATACAATAAAGGGGCTTCAAAATATCGCTCATATTGGCACAAAACTTAGAATAAAAATTTACAAGTCCCATGAAGCTCTTGAGCTAAGTAATATTTGTAGGTTCAGGTGCTGCTACAATAGCGTCAATCGTTTTACTATCTGTAGTAACTAAATGTACTAATTTCTTTTTAAATTGTAATTTCTTATTTTGTAATTAATGATGTAATAATATGAGTATTTCTTTTGACATTTATTCCAACTTGACATTTATTCTAATTTGACATTTATTCTTATTTGACATTTATTCGAACTTGACATTTATTATAATTTTACTTTTAACTTTTAATTCAATTCAATAATGTAACTTTTCAATCTGGGATAATCAAGCCGACCAATAATGTATGTGTGGATTTTTATTTGTTTTTGTTTTATATGGGTCACGGACCTGAAATAAATGATTATTATTATTACTATCTGTTTGTTACCCAAACTTATCAATTTTATAGCCCAAATAGGTAACACTGCTTCTAAAAAATTCACACTTTGCAAAATTAATTCTCAAACCATTTTGATCGAGCCTTTGTAGCACAGCTTTGAAATTGGCTAAATGTGTAGTTCTATCTTTACCAGTAACGCAAATGTCATCCGCAAAAACCGCCGTTGAAGGCAATCCACTTAAAGATTCTTCCATGATTTTTTGAAAATTTTCTGGTATGCATTTAATACCGAATGGTACTCTTTTATATACGAAAGTGCCAACGTGAGTTGTGATTGCTGTCATCGGTTGGAAATCCTCATGTAAAATATACTGTTGGAAAGCGTTCGATAAGTCTAATTTGCTATACTCTTCTCCCCCACCTAAAGCTGCGAACAAGTCCTCAATGCGGGGCAGCGGGTAGTGGTAATCTTTCAAAAGTGGATTGATTGTTATTTTGTAATCACCGCACCGTCTAATATTGCCGTTAGATTTAACCACCGGCACTATAGGAGCGCCCTAATCTGATCGCTCTACTTTATAGATGACCCCTTCCGGCTGAAGCCGCTCGAGCTCCTGCTCCACTCGCTGGCGTAAGGCCAGTGGCAATGACCGTGCTTTAAAAAATACTGGTGTGTCACCCTTTAAATATAAGTGAAATTTACTTTTTAATGTGCCTAAACCTTCAGCAGAAACCTCTGGAAACATGTCTCGTAACGATGCCGCCATCGAGTTGTCATCTGTTAATTGGTAGCATTCCACTACTGCCATCTTTAAATACTTGATCCATGCACGGCCCATCAACGGCGGGCCACCATTATCAATGACGTATAACTTAAGTTTTGCATGTTGTTTACCACATTCCACGTTAACTGTAATGTAACCAATGGTCTCGATGACGTCACCTGTATATGATTTCAAACATAACAGTTTTTTTTCGATTGGTACGTTTTTAATATTATTGTCATAGAAACATTTTGAAATTACTGATATTTTGCTTCCAGTGTCGATTTCGAATCTACATTTAACATTTTCAACGACCACATTTGCGTAATGTTCTTTGTCCTAATATACTTCGGCATAACGATTTTGGCACAATTTGTTTTGCCATAATAATACTTCGGCATAATTTTTTTAGCCATACATTTTATGTTAGCATAATCATCTTAAAGACTAATTTGTTTTGGCATAAATTTGATTCGCATGACGTTAGTAGGCCTAATGACTATTAGCATAATAATATTTAGGCATACAATTAATATAAATAACAAAATCAATTTTCATGGAAATGATTTATTATACATAACATTTATTGTACACTAACCCATGGACCATTTTGTTGTCTGAGCAAATAAATATTATTATTATGTAACTTAAATGATTTTTCAATCGCGTGATAACTTTTATCTGAAGAATATTTTAGATGTTGTGAGACTTTGGGAGGAAATGGTAGTGGTGAACTTGTAGTGCCCCATACATAATTCTGATCAAACTAATTTGCTGTAGTTTCTGTAACAATTAAATAATATTGTTGGTTAAAAATTTAATATGCTGTGCAACAATAGTTAGTGACAGAACCGAATTGCTGCAAAACCGACTGCACGTAGTCTTGTTTGTCCTACCCCTAGAGTGTAATTTAAAATCGCGTAGGCGCGTAGGGACGAGGCGGCCCGCGGGCTGAGGAGCAGGCGGCTGCGAGCGAGCCGCCGCGGCTGAGGCTGGCCGGCGATGCCGGCCAACAAGCCGAAGCTGCGTTGGTGAGCGAAAGCCGTCTGCGACGATTAGCAGGCGTGGGGCCGCCGGAGGCCCGCAGTGCCGGAGCCGTGACAGAAACCCTGCCTGCTGCATGTTGCATGCTCGCTTGAATGCTGCATGCTGCATGTTTACTTGCATGCTGCATGCTTGCTTGGTTGTTGCATGCTTGCTTGCATGCAACATGCAAGCAAGCATAAAAGCAAGCGTAAATAAATTTATACTTTAGGATACTATGCTTAAAAAAGTTATGCTTTAGAACTTTATGCTTTATAAATTTATGCTTTAGAATATTATGCTTAATCATTATTATGGTTAGAGAAATTATGCTTAAAAAAATTATGCGTAAGCTGTTATGCGTAATTATATTATGCGAAAATATAATTATGCCAAACAAAATTATGCTATGTTAAATTAGGTCTTAAAATTTTATGCAAATGGATAGGGAACCAACTGTTAACTACCAAATTATAGGAATTACAAATGTCATCTTCCGAGTCTGTTGCACAGCATATTAAATTTTTAGCTAACAATATTATTTAATTGTTACAGAAACTATAGCAAATTGGTTTGATTAGAATTATGTAGGGGCACTACTAATTCACGACCACCATTTCCACCCAAAGTTTCACAACATCTAATATATTCTTCAGATAAAAGTTATCTCGCGATTGAAAAATCGTTTAAGTTACATAATGTTATGTTTATTAAATCATTTGCATGAAAATTGATTTTGTTATTTATATTAATTTTATGCCTAAATATTATTATGCTAATAGTCATTAGGCCTACTAACGTTATGCGAATCAAATTTATGCTAAAACAAATTAGTCTTTAAGATGATTATGCCAACATAAAATGTATGCCTAAAAAAATTATGCCGAAGTATTATTATGCCAAAACAAATTGTGTCAAAATCGTTATGCCGAAGTATATTAGGACAAAGAATATTATGCGAAAAAAAGGGATCCCAAAAAACTGACTTTTGGAACTTTTTGTGTTCTTATTTTTAACACACACTGCTTTTAAATAGCCTTTTTCACCACACACATCATCTCAACTATATTACTTGAACCGACATTTGCCCTCGAAATGGCCTGGTTTTCCACATCGCGAACACGTGCGCTGCGCCTGCGCACGACTCGCGCCTGCGCCGCCACCACCGATGCCGGCCCTGCCGCCACGCGAGTCGCTCGCGCTCGCGCTGATCCGATGCAGACCGTCGTCATCCTGCTGCGATGGCACAGATGCGCTACCGCCGCGCGCCGGCGCCACCGCTGGGCTGCGCGGCGCGAAATATGTGCCTCTCAGCGATTTCCGACCTGTCTTCCTGGTTCCAGGTGCTCCTTTGCTAAGGCAACTACTTGGTCTAAAGTTTTTGATTCAGGGGTGTCGGGAGAACACAAATCACACATCAATTCGTAGCACTCCGCGCCTACTACCGTCACTAAAGTTGCTAACTTCAACTTATCGTCAATATTGTTCAATGTTATAAATTGATTGACCCGTCGAATATACGCTTCCCAATAGTTTTTCGCTGAATCAAACGGTTCTGTACGTCCAATTGGCATTTTTAACAAAATGTTTACACGCGTAGGTATCTCGGTAACACTACCGCTCGTCGCCAGTGATGTACGGGACACGTCAATGAAACACGGCTACTCAACGCAGACTGTTTATTATAAATCTACCCACATACATAACAATTATGAAAATATTTTTCGGCAGTTAAATATAATACTTACTTTTTTCTAACCATAATAAATTCTCTGGCGTCTTACTTTTAAAGTCAGACAGACTTTAACACAACTATTTATCCTATAATTATACAAACAAAATTTAAAAAAAAATGTGTCTATAATGGCATATGAACTTTGCAATCTCCGAAACTTTAACTTACGCGAAAAATAGAGGTCCTGCGAGAGGCTCTACGCGGGGTTCGTGCGGTCCATGGCCCTTTACGGGGCCCCGGTGTGGGCGCGTCCTTTGAGGCCGCGAGTCGCCCAGTATCTGAATGCGCCCCAAAAGGTGGTAGCCGTTAGGGTAGTCCGGGGGTAACGCACGGACTCCGGCGAGGCGATGACTCTCCTGGCCGGATTGCCGCCATGGGATCTGGAGGCGATAGTACTCGCGCGCCTGCACGAATGGCGCGTGGAGGCACTACGCCGCCGCCGGGGGGAAGCTCCGCTGCAGACAGACCTCCGGCGCGATCTTATGGCGACATGGAGAGCGACTGTCGCAACCCCGTGCAGACCACGCCACAATAGTGATAGGCGATAAGTCCCCTCTTTGAGAAGTGGCTGGAGAGGCATTACGGTGCCCTCATCTTCCGTTTGACGTAGGTCCTCACTGGACATGATTATTTCCGGAGGTTGTTGGGGCGGAAGGAAATGCACGGGTGTCACCGCTGCGAGGTTCGCCCGGAGGAAACGGTAGAGCACACTTTGGAGCTCGTAAATGTTTTATAGTAACTTTATAGACCTATGTATCCTGCTTATGCCTATGAAGTTTCATTTAAATCAGTTCAGTAATTTCGGAAAATAACGACTTAAAGGTTATGTTAGCTAGTTAAGTTAGCTAGGGATTTGTAATTTCGTTTACTTTGATGACAATTTTTTTCCAGCCATTTTGATTTAAAAACCAAACTACTGAACCGATTCTGATGAAACTTGCATTGTTCCCTAAGTTGGATTATACCTAATCTATAAAAATGCATTCTGTCCCACACTTCTAAAGATATGCGTGGACAAACAAACATACATACACTGTTGATTTTACTAACGTTTAATTTTAGGGCTGTAAATGCTGAAATGAGGAGTAATAGACAAATAAGGAAAAAAAAAACAAGCTTCGCCGACTCTAAATATGGAAAGAATAAAAGAAGAAGAATTATGTACTTATTCATTAAAGAAAACAGAAGGTTTCTGGTACTAGGTGATATCCAGACACAATACATTTATATTCACTGTCCAATCAAGGAGTTAGAGTTAGACCTTTCATGACCAATCATTTAACAATTCATTCTAAAAAACTAATGACAGTTTCATATTAAAAATATAAAATTTTACTATAACAAACAAAACGACAATCGATTAAATTAATGCATTAATAATAACTTCGATGAACTTTCGTGTCACTTCATAAATAAACGTCAACATGAACGGTATTAAATGTAAATTGATAAAGTTTAGAGACAAACCACAATTAAAATTAGGCCCTATTCTGCCGAAAGCAAATTCGAAAGTCCCATACACAAATGAAAAAGACAATTTTATAGAGAAAGATTTGCAGACAGTTCTAAAGCCGCTGACTTTAATGCAATCTCTTCTCTTATGTTCTAAGTATTCTATTCGTGATAATTTTATCACTTGCAACAGTTTTCTTTACAACTGTATCGGAGTGGTCGGCTTGATGATATCCCGGTTCGTAGGCTTGTATCGTCTGTACATTTCCATCACTGACTGGGAAGCTCTCACGTCAATTCTTATCTGGAGCAGTTTCTACGACTTCTTCATTTACTCTTTTGGGTTTCATTTTGAATCTATACTATATAATATTATAAAGCTGAAGAGTTTGTTTGTTTGTTTGCTTGAACGCGTTAATCTCAGGAACTACTGATCCGATTTAAAAAATTATTTCGGTGTTAGATAGCCCATTTATTGAGAAAGGCTATAGGCTATATATCATTATGCTACGACAACTACGAGCGGAGCAGCAATGAATATTTTTTCAAAATCGGGCGATTTATTTTCCTTTTTAGAGCTTCCGCTGCGTGCGCTGCGTAAACGGTTTAAGTTTCGCAAAAATCATGTATGACAGAATTGTTTCCCTTTAAAAGTTTTTAAAACAAGTCCGCGAGAGCATAATATGTCTATCTGTTAAGGTTGACTCACTATAACTTTTTATGCTAACCAAATTTGTTCTAAAATAATGCATTATTTTTTAAGGTGTTTTTGAAGTGAAACTTCTTATGCGACTTCCAACATGGTCGCGTTAAACATTTAACGCTACCATGGAGGGGGAATAGAAAGAGACAGAGCGAGAGTGAATGCGTGGCACTCGAACGCCGTAGTACCTATACCTGTTACAGACCAGCGCGAGCGTGGTTCTCTTTGTGATATAGCCTAAATTATATTTTGTGGATGGGTGATCAAGGTAAAGCGACGGTTGCCGAGGTCAGTATGTGGATGGGTGATCAAGGTTATGCGACGGTTGACCAGGTCAGTATGTGGATGGGTGATCAAGGTAGCCGAGGTCAGTTGTGGATGGGTGATCAAGGTTATGCGACGGTTGACCAGGTCAGTATGTGGATGGGTGATCAAGGTAGCCGAGGTCAGTATGTGGATGGGTGATCAAGGTTAAGCGACGATTGCCTAGGTCAGTATGTGGATGGGTGATCAAGGTTAAGCAACGGGTGCCGAGGTCAGTATGTGGATGAGTGATCAAGGTTAAGCGACGATAGCCGAGGTCAGTATGTGGATGGTCGATCAAGGTTGCGTTAAACGCTTAACGCTACCATAGGGGGGGTATGAAAGCACTCATTTCCACATTACGACGTTTCACTTCTTCCGCGCGGAGGGACCTCTACGCACAATTTTTTTATAAACATGATATTATTGCTTATATCCAAACAAATACGTTATCCATCACAAATATTTAATTTAAAACAAAATTGCCCTTTGCATTATTCGATTTCAATGAATATCTATACTAATAATATAAAGCTGAAGAGTTTGTTTGTTTGTTTGTCAGCTTGAACGCGCTGATCTCAGGAACTACTGATCCGATTTGAAAAATTCATTCAGTGTTAGATAGCCCATTTATTGAGGAAGGCTAAATATTATCACGCTACGACAAATAGGAGCGGAGCAGCAATGAAAAATGTTGCAAAAACGGGGAAAATGTGACGCAGACGAAGTTGCGCGGGACAGCTATTTACTACATAAATATCAAGTGTGGCAGTGACAATATACTATTGGTTTTAAAGATCCAACATGTACTTAGAACCCTTAAGATTACTGGCAAGAATCTCTTCAGGTTGACCGTTCAAAACTGGATTTTTATCATCATTATAAATTGTATTATTTACGGTTCTATTGTCTATATGTCTATTAAGGTCTTTTCCCATTTGAGTATCGTCGATATGGCTTATTTCTACTTCAGTATGACCTTCGATATTAATGTAGTGTATGCTAAGTTTATGATCAAGTTGAACTGCAAAGCACTTTGTGTTTGGACTAAAGATGCTCGCAAAGCAGGGAATTCAAAACCTGAGTCTTTTTGGGAAAACATGTCATGTTTGATGTTTATTTGAATATCTTACAGATTTATAGGAGTGTCGAGAAAACATTTAGACATTTGGTAAGATTTTGTGAATTAATTTGATAGAAAAATATGAAAGAAAAAGACATGCTGCGCCGACCTTACATAAATTGGGATAAATACAGGAGAATGAAGGTGATAATTTCGGTAATAATAAATTTTCAGATTCTATTCTACACAATATTCGCAGTTTCTCATGGTCTAATGAATATAGCGATTATTATGAAGATGAAACTAGTCGTAGAAGACGAAGGAATCAGTGTAAGTGATTGAATGATTTGTAAAATAGATAATTAAAGATTCTTTGGGATACAGAAGGCTGGCGTCGTCGCCGAGAGAGACCAAAAAACTTTGTCGTGACGACTTTGAGGCGTTTATGAGAGATTGGATTTATTTATTTCTTGTTGTATTGGAAGACAGCACACAAAAAATACTGGAAGGTTAGGGGGAGACCTTTGCCCAGCAGTCAGACAAAATGGGTTAAGGAAAATTGTGTTGTATCTACTCGTAGCATGAATATACATTTTCATCCCACCATCTCGGAAAGAGTATTTTTAATCTTCAATATCTGAGTGGAAAAGCCGTTTTTATTCTCTAGAGGATAAAGTAAATTGAATTTAGAACATCTCGTGTGCACTAAGTTTGTGAATTAAAAAAACATTAAACCTATTTACTGCTACCTCTATGGTGCCGAATATATCATACAACTTTTTTTTAATTTGTTAAAAACTCAGACTCGGAACCTTCTTGGTGTTCTTTTTTCAATTTGCTTTGTACGCGGTTCTTTACGCAGCATTTTTTCACGTCATTGTTAATTATACCGTAATATTATTTTGTTATAATTTAAAGATTATTCTGTAATACTTACCTGTCATAATGTAGTAATTAATACCTAAACTGAAATAAAAGTGTACCTATCTTGTGATTGTAAAGGTTTTTTTTTTTGCATTTAGTCATTTCCTCGCTGAGGTGGAATGAAAAGTTACGTGTTGCACTCGAGTGCAAAGATTTTTCACCTCGTGCTCTTTTGATTCCCTCGCTAACGCTCAGGATTCTAATTTTGAATCACTCGCTACGCTCGTGATTCAATTTTAGAATCCTTCGCTTGCTCGGTCATCAAAATCGAACACGCGGTTAAAAAGCAACTTTGCACTCTTGTATAACAAATAACTATTATTCTTTTGGCTTTTTTTGGTGAATACAGAGATCCTTGTTAGGTAACTTTTCATTGTTTTAGTTATTCCACTGCTGGGCAAAGGCCTAAATATCTCGTTTCTACTAAGTCCTGAATCAATGTCGTCCTGCTGATGGTTTAGTTCATCCCGTTATCCTGTTTTCTGGGTTTCTCTAATGGATGTACACTTACTAGCAATGGAATGTATCATCATGATCATCATCATCATTCTCTTGCCCTTAGTAAAATTCAAAACGATAAAATAAGAGTTTCTACTTTCATATAAGACCTATTTCGTAACAAAATACTACGTTCGTGGTAACTTCAATGAATACAGTAGGAGAAAATAAGTTTTAAAAGTTGCTGTGTGTTTACATTTCATTGCTTGTGACTGTATTCCTGTATTGAAAGTCTTTTCACAATTATTTTACGCTCCTAGCAAGGTTGCTGCTTGGGTTACTAAAGATCCAATAGCCGTAGTGTTATTATTTGTTCCAGATGGTCATATTCATAGTTCTTACACAGATATGGTTCATAAAGAATATTATAATACTGATATCTTTGAGCATCGAATGCGAGAGGTTTTATGCCGCTATTGGGGAAGGTCGGAGTACGATGATCATCGGACCCGGGGTGGCGCGGCAACGCTGACCCGGTCTCGCCGGCCGCGTTGCACCGCTGCCTTTGAGGCCAGTTCCATATAAATCTATGCATTGAAAAGTGCCGCTGGCCGCGCCTGGGCTTCCGCCACCCCGCGCCTGCTGAGTTCGGGTCCATAGCCTTAAGGGCATTTCACCAGTTATACGACATGCGGCTACAGCTGCATAATACAGGATTGAGTGAGCATCAGTGAGGTCTTCGCAGTTATCAAAATAGTTTGACAACTGCGAATCCAGAACAGCCTCCAGCGCCCTATTTCTGTTATGCATGGGCAAACGAGGTAAGCGTGGTCTAAGTTCAGGCGACATGTACCGATATTCTCGAATCGCACCCTCCAAAGCACTCCTCATTTCCTAACTGCACTGGGTACTTACATTAGTAGCCATGTCATTACTCACTTCGTCAGCGCGATCGAATAACTGACTAGACTGTGGTGGGACCACAGCCTGCGACGGAGGGGCAATGATGTGGCTACTCTGCATTTCACTTCGCAAGCGTTCAAGTACGGTGTCGTCCAACATATGATTACGCTGGATAACCCGCACCTGATCCGATAATCGTTGCGCCGACATGTTGACAGCTGGCTCAAGCACCTGAATTAGAGAGAGCATCCAAACCCGGTACGCGGTCTGGTTGTTTGCTCCCTCTATAGCCCCATAGTATGAGCGCATGACGTTTTCGTTGATGGCTTGAGTCCATCGCATGCGCTGCACACTTCCGCCGGAAGCTGGGATCCTATCAGAGGCCGGTGGGCCTCGAGGTCCTAAACCGTCCGGCGGCCGGTGCCCTACCCGTCGACGAGCAGGTGGTGGCGTCGTGGGCGGTGAGAAGTACTCGTCACTGTCGCTCGACGCAAATGCCACGGCCAGCGTCACAGCACTCACGGAGAGGCTGGGTTCCGGCGGTGGCGAGGCGGAGCGGGGCGACGAGTCCGGAGGTGGTTGAAGTGCTCTTCGAGCTGGTGATCTTGTCAACATAGTCTTCAATTCATTTTATTGCGGATTTTCTTACATGACTTACATGTCAAATGACATGTCATTTTTGGTACCAGTTTTTCTTTTCGTTATTTCTATGGAGTTTTCTTTCATTTTGTGGTGTGATTGGAGATATGTAAATATATAATTGGTTTTAGTATTAAAATCGGGTTTCCAACTTTAAAAAAATGAACTGTTTACAAATTTAAATTGTTGAAAATTATGTAGTGAAATTGATAGACGATATTACTATTATTAGACTCAAAGCAACCATGTCTGACAAACTGCTTGCAATCACGCAGGTAGTTGGAAAAGAAGCTGACAAATCCGAACGAGAAACCTATGGCCTCCAGCTTTGTTAAGAGTACATCGTTGTCAACTCTGTCGAAGGCTTTTCGGAAAATTAAATATACAACGTCGACCTGTCTTCCGATGTCCAAGCTACTAGATATGTAGTCTACATGAATAATTTGAATTGACGGAGCGACCCGGTCAAGAACCGTGCTGGGCATCCGACAGAAGCATATTCACGCGTTTGTAAATGAAGGAACGTACGTTTGAACGTATTAAAATTCACGTTTAAAATGTTCAAATATTTTTATGCCATTCTATGGCAAAACATGTAAGATCACAACCTTATTTATAAGACCTAAATGTACCATGTTTTTACACAAACAAAAAATATTCTATTCACGATCACTTTAGTCTCATCATCATTCTCTTGCCCTTATCCCAATTCATTTGGGGTCGGCGCAGTACGTCTTCTTCTTCCATACCTCTCTATTACTTGTCATCTCATGAGATACCTCCTTTCTTGCCATATCATTTTTCACACAGTCCATCCATCGTTTCTTTGGTCTTCCTCTACCCTTATACCCATCCACATTCATACTCAAAACTTTCCTCACGACATTATCCTCATCCCTCCGCATCACATGCCCATACCACGACAACCTATTTCCACGCATCTTTTCAGTCACCGGCGCCACTTTCAGACTTCCTCTAATGTACTCATTCCTTATTCTATCCATTCGCGTAACACCACACATCCCCCTTAGCATTCTCATCTCAGCCACATGCAAGTGCCTTTCATTCATCCCTTTTGTGGCCCAACATTCTGACCCATACAAGACAGCAGGTCTAACCATTGTTTTATAAATCTTCCCCTTAAGTTTAAGGGGAATGCGGGAGTCGCAGATAGTTCCCGTGACCTGCCGCCATTTCATCCATCCAATGTTTATTCTGTGCTTAACACTACGATCTATTTCGCCATCGCTTTGCACGAGTGAACCGAGATACCGAAAGTCGGAGCAGACAGGAAGAAACGCGCCATCTAGCGCTATGACTCCAGGACTGGAGAGACCGCCGAAATCGCAGAACATGTATTCGGTTTTAGTTCTGCTGATTTTCAGGCCAACATTCTCCAGCTTCTGTTGCCATTTCTCCAATCTGCTCTGGATCTCTGGTCCATCTTCACTAACAAGAACAATGTCGTCGGCGAACAGCATGCACCAGGGTGCCTCTTCCTGTATGTCCGACGTCAAAGCGTCCATAATCAACAGGAAGAGGTAAGGACTCAAAGCCGACCCTTGATGCAAGCCTACAGCCACACTGAACTCGTCGGTGTTGCCAGCAGCTGACCGGACGTAGGTACAAGATTGGCTGTACATAGCACGAATTAACTCTACATACTTCCCAGGCATACCTTTCTCTTTCAAGGCCCACCACAACACTTCCCGAGGTACCCTATCATACGCTTTCTCTAGATCAATGAACACCATGTGCAAGTTCTTGTGCGCACGTCTGTACTTCTCACCTAATTGGCGGAGTGAAAAAGTGGCGTCCATTGTTCCTCGACCTGGCATAAAACCAAACTGATTTTGGCTAATTTCACTCTCCTCTCGTAATCTTTTCTCTATTACTTTCTCCCAAACTTTCATACTATGTGACATGAGCTTTATCCCTCGATAGTTGTTGCAGTCCTGCACATCACCTTTATTTTTAAAAATGGGCACTAGCGAACTATTGCACCATTCTTGTGGGATTGCTTCTTCGCTCAACAGCTTATTGAAAAATAAAGTCAGCCACATACATCCGTCTTCTTTTAAACACTTCCATACTTCCACTGGTATTTCATCAGGGCCCATGGCCTTTCCATTTTTCATACTTCGAACTGCATTCCTCACTTCATCCATGCTTATTTCCTTCACCATACCCATATTTACTTGTACCTCATTAAGCACACCGCTCCATTCATTCTCTTCATTCATCAACTTTTCAAAATAGGTCTTCCATCTCCCTTTTATTTCATCATCTTCAGACAGAACCTTACCAGCGCCATCTTTTACACACTTTATACGATTTATATCTCTCGTTCTCCTTTCTCTTGCTTTTGTAATCCGGTAGAGCTCCTTCTGGCCTCTGGGACTGTCCAGTGAGTCATATAACTTTTCCTGCGCCTTAGCCCTGGAAACTGCTACCGCCTTTTTTGCCATTCTCTTCCATTCTTTATAAATCTTCTTCTTTTCTTTCTTCAAACTGTCGTTCCCGATTCCTACACCCTGCCATTCTTTAAACGCAATCTTCTTTTCTTTCAGACACTTTTGTACCTCTTCATTCCACCACCATGTATCCTTATCTATCATACCTTTCCCTTTCGATTCTCCAAACACATCTTTTGCTACTCTCCTTATACAGTCCGCCATCTCTTTCCAACATTCATTCACAGATTTTCCTTCCATATCCTTCATTTCAATCATCTTATCGACTACCTGGCTCTTAAACATACTTGCACATTCTTCTTTTTCTATCATACGCCATCTTGTTTTAGGTGGGAGCCGTTCTTTGTTTCCACGAGACGGGACACTAACTTTTACCTCCATTATGACCAATCTGTGTTGGGAGACTAAGTCTTCGTCTGGCAGCACTTTACAGTTTGTAACGCATTTGATGTTGTTCCGTTTGACCAAGAAATAGTCAATTTGCGTTGCGTGGTGGCCACTTTTATAAGTAATGAGGTGTTCGTCTCTTTTCTTAAACCACGTATTCGTAATTGCCAGGTCGAAGGCAGAAGCAGCTTGTAGCAGTGCCTCGCCGTCAGTGTTACGGTCTCCATACCCCCAGCCGCCATGCACTCTCTCATACCCATCCTTCACTCTTCCAACATGCCCGTTGAAATCACCCCCTACATACACGTCTTCACTCTCTAGCACATCCAACATCACTCGATCAAAGTCTTCCCAGAACTTCTCTTTTACACTATCCTCACTTCCTGACTGGGGTGCATACACACTAACTATATTTAGCACCAAACTATCTACAATCACTTTCACAACTATCATTCTATCGCTCACTCTTTTAACATCCACCACACATTCTTTTAACTCACTGTCCAAAACTATTCCCACCCCATTCCGCTTGCCGTCGCTGCCACAGTAATAAAACTTATATCCTTCTCCTATCTCTCTTGCCTTCTCACCCTTCCACTTAGTCTCTTGCAGACACGCTATTTTTATCCGTCGCCTTTTTAAAACATCTGCTAACTCTCTTCCTCTTCCAGTCATCGTACCTACATTCCAGCTCGCACACCTCATTCTTATTTCTTTTACACTCCGAGCTTTAGTCTGTCTTTTTATATTATAGATTCGGGTCGAAAATCATTAGCATTATTACCTACTTGAATTTGACAAGGATGCAAAACAACACCTTGTATTAGTACATATAATATTTCTAATGGACTACTAACACTTAAGATAATAAACGTCTTATTTGACCACGATTATAAATATTTACCTTAGCGGTGAAAATAATGACTATTAATTATTTTCATTTGTGTGCGCATAACCAAAGTGAAATGACGTCTATATTAACGGGGAATAAACTTTTGAACAAAGGACCATGCCATCGCTTAACAGTTCCGTTGGATAACTTTGTTGACAAAGATGTTCAGTCTATGCTTTTGCCTTTTAACGTCATGCAAAATATTTTATTCAGTCCGAAATATCGTATTACGGATAACGTTATACACCCAAACAGCATTGCTTTGAAGTTGGTGTCATTTTGTGTCATGATATTATCCATTATTTTGTACAGTTACCGTATCTATGAGATGCATTATAACGAAGTTATAAGAAATTATTTCAATATTTCGTACATGACTTCCTACGTCGACCTATTCCTGTACTCCATCGGATTGGTCTTAAATTATAGAATCAATGTTTTGGAAACGAAAACAAATATTTCGTTTGTCTTGAAAATTCAAAACGTTCACAGATTTCTCAACGAAAATAATCTTTTCAAGTGCTTTATTATTTGGAATTGGATCGGTGTCATTACTGTCTTCGGAATCAACATTGTCAATATCGTTGGTTTTTTGGTTAATTTTGACCTTCCTGTCATCACCTTTTTGTATTGGGTTGCTCTCCTTTGTTTTGATTTAAACTATACTTGCGCTGTCAGACTCATGAAGCTGCTATGTAACAAAGTTGATTTATGGAACATTCAAACTCAATATTTGCAACAGATTGACCGTAGCGAAAAAGAAACCTACTGCAAAAGAATGTTTCAGGCTTATGTTAATATATTGGAATGTTACCAGATGTATAAGAATTCCTTCCAGTACACGGTATGGCTGATTACATCATTGGTCGTTAGCTAAAAATTGTTAGTCACTTATAATAATTATGTAAAACTATATACGTCAAATTTATTTTAGATCGTGTTTCAAAGCATTGAGCTGTTTTATCATGCTTTAAGCAGGTTGCAAGCTGCAATTGTATTATTTAAACTAGCTGCACAAATCAACGGAATTGAAACCATATATGTGAGTATCGTTTTTTTTTATTGTACATAGATTTTTTAATTTAAAACTGGAATGTCTTTTAAATGGAACGCGATGTGGGAATTTGTTTGCGTTAAATCAATCTTTGTTGCAGTTTTCAGCACGGATTTCTATCATTACCTTGTACATCTGCCTACTAGGATCTTTCTTATTTGAATTTATTTTGAGCGTGAATTGTGAAAAGTTCTACTTTTCGATGAATAATGTTCAAACTTCATGCATTTATATTCTGAAATCGGATTGTTCAGGTAATTTTAACGATTTTGTTGGGAAATAATGAGTGTATCATAAGGTTTAAATTTGCCTCTCGTATTTTTTAAATTTTCAAGTGAGAGTACCTCAACATGTTATGGTCACGACGGCAGGTCACTGGAATAATATGCGACTCCCGCATTCCCCTTAAACTCAAAAAGAAGATTAATAAAACCTTTGGTGGACCTGCTGTCTTTTATGGATGTTGGGCCACATTTATGTTGCAGATGCTGAGAAAAAAATGTGCAAGAATATTAAACGCCTACATCGAGCGACATTCGAGAAGATGAACACCTGCAGAATGTTCTACGTTGACGCAACTTTCCCATTAAAAGTTATTTCTTTAGTAACTACTTACAGTGTCGTTATCCTGCAATTCGCATTTTTATAGATTTGCTTTTAGATGTAATAGTCTTGATGATGACGATAAATAAATGAATTTAATTATCTTTTGTCGACAACCATTGCAGAAAAGCGAACCCGACTTCATCGACAAAATGAAGTTTTTTTTTTATTATCTATAGGCCCGCGCTTGACCACTATCTCACCTGATGGTAAGCGGTGATGTGGTCGACGGTGAAGCACGCTTGCCTAGAAGAAACCTATTCACTCTTGACTTAAATACCCCTAGATTGTAGCTATCGGGAAACATAGACTCCGGCAGGGAATTCCACTCCTTAGCGGTACGCATTATAAAAGTATTCCCAAAACGCTTAGTGCGTATGTGTGGGATGTCCACCAAGTACCGATGGCGCATCGCCGTACGTCTGGTAGTCCGATGATGAAACGGGCTAGGCGGAATCAGATCATGCAATTCCATCGCACACTCCCCGAAATGTAACCGATAAAAAACCGATAAGCTGGCAACTCGGCGACGATGTTCAAGACTCTGGAGCTTAGACTTGACCAGTGCCTCATCGCCAATGAGCCTCTTGGCCCGCTTTTCAATCGACTCAAGTGCATCAAGCTGGTATTTGGCAGATCCGTCCCAGAGATGAGAACAGTACTCCATGCATGATCGAACCTGCGCTTGATACAAGTTGAGCAGCTGTTCTGGCGTGAAGTACCTTCTCACCTTTGCAAGGACCCCCAACTTTTTGGCAGCCTTTTGTGCTTTTGCCTCAATATATGAGCCAAAATTGAGAGTTGATGTCAAAGCAACGCCCAGAAGCTCAAGATGGTCTGCTATTGGCACGGTTACATCTCGGAAAGTTGGAGCCGGGTGAAATTGGCTCTTTTTCGCGGAAAAAAGACACGCCTGGGTTTTAGCAGCATTAAAACTGACCAGATTGGCCTCGCCCCATTCGGAGACTGCCTGCAAAGACAGGTTCAAACGCTCCACCAGGGCTCACAGAGAGACCGGATCTGAGGCCCGGTAGCCCGTGCGTTAGACAAGTATCTCTCAGCAACAGTGCTGTCGTCTGCATACCGAAAGGTCTTAGCAGATCGTTAATGTGCAGCAAGAATAATGTTGCTGAGAGTACGGACCCCTGAGGGACCCCGGCATTAATATGCAGTTGGTCGGACGAGCAGCCATCGCTAACCACTCGAATGGACCGATCTCTCAGGAAGTCTGCAATCCAATCACACAGACCACCGGGCAGACCGAATGAAGGAAGCTTACCAATAAGACTTTCATGCCAGACCCTATCAAAAGCCTTCGAGATGTCGAAGGAGACGCCAAGCGCTTCCCCGTGCCTCTCGATGGCCTCACTCCATATGTGAACGGCATATGCTAGAAGATCCCCAGTAGACCGATTACGACGGAAGCCGTATTGACGGTCACTAAGAATATCGTTAGCTTCTAGGTATGCTAGGAGCTTACAATTAAGTTCACTCAGTATGGGGACTAAATTCTTTTTAAAATTGTTTGATTCATAGTTATATTAAGACGGCTATCTACTTGGGAGTAAGTTGATGTGCATTTGAGTAAAATTTCTATATTGGAAACTGAAAAGTTATCTTCACCTTATTCATTCGTTTAAAAAGTTTTCTGTATTACTTTTATGTAGTAGTGGATATATAAATTTTGGAAATGTACTTATCTTGCGCTTGGCGTGGGTCGATTTTTAAGGTTAAACCGTGCTTGCCGAGGTTGGTCCGTAGATAGTTAAACATAATTACATACCGAGTTTCCTCCTTGCCTCCGAAAGAACGTTAAGCCGTTGGTCTCTACTGTCATTTTTTGATCTTTGACAGTTATCAGAAGCCCAAAGTCTGACATCCAGTCTTACCAAGGGGTATCGTATTACCCAGTTACTTGGTTGTGGTTGGTGATGATATTAGGTTGAAGATTGTTTTACAAAAAAGTAAGTTATTATTTTGAAGAACTGTTTATTATTCAAAAATAATTTACAAAAACGAAAACTGCAATAATACAACAGCGTAATTAGTGATAACTCCCATCAGACATATTGTTAGCGTAGCATCTACATAGAACAGGCCACACGCGGTCATCTTATTGAACAAGCGATTCGTTTGTAGCACGTTCTTGCAAAGATGGGTTTGACTTTCTGTAAGGAAAGTTTTGAGTTAGGAAATTATTGGTAACACTCATAAAACACTCAAGCTCAACTCATAAGTTTTCCTTATGCATTCCTATGCTTCATCTATCACAGTTAAAATGTAATGAAATTTCAAAATTTATTCATGATTTTGCCTTTAGTTAAATTCAAGTTCACTTAACAAGGTGACTTAGTTCACAGAATAAGTAAGCTGAAGTAGTAGCTATGGACTGGCCACATTACCCGTAGACGTATTCTTGAGCGCAGACCGCGAAATGGCAAGCATAAGGCGGGACGCCCTCAGGCTCGGTGGAGCGAAGATCTTCGCTTCTTTGGTGGCAACTGTATGAGAGTTGTCGAGAATCGTATTGAGTGGCGTGCGATTGAGGAGGTATATGTACAGCCAACTGCAAAACATAGGCCTCCTCAATCGCACGCCACTGCTGCTGTAGGCTGATGATCATGATGAAATCTAGGCTTAGATGCTTAAAGCAGCACCGTCCTCAAAAATATACACATAATGGCAAAGACAGCCTAATGTAACAGGTATAAGTTTTTAAACTAACATGGTCACTAACACAATCAATAACACTTGCAACGGGATATTTACCATGTTTATTGTATGTTTGTGTTTGAAATATCCCGTTGCAAGTGTTATTGATAGGGTTATGTTACAGGTATATGAGAACAGGTTGGGTTTGTATGTTGGATCATCAGTTGCCACCTACGTTAAAGTTAAGTTATCCTACTTGTTATCATGAATGTCTTACTTGAATAGTTTCTGTCTTTCATAAGCAGTATACACGCCGTCTCAGCTTCCTCAACCATTATATAAAACCTCTCGCAGTATATACTGTGTATAACAACCAATGCTAAATTTTTTGACAGCCACATATATGACTTTATTACATTAAATATAGGAACCTGGAAACCAAAAAAATATATAAACTTCACTTTTTTTTTCATTCATCATCAATAAAGTTTTATTCTATTATTTTCTATCATCATCATATCAGCCCAGAATCACCCACTGCTGGGTTTAGGTCTCCCTTTTTTGTCGCCACACATCCCGGTTCTATGCGTCCCTTATCCAGGTGTTTCTCTCGACTTTGGCGAAATCGCCGACCCAACAAGCTTTAGCATACCGCATTGGTTTCTTTTGCATTGGTTCGTATTGTCCCACTCTTAGACAAAAGCCTCCCCCATTCCTTCCACTTCTCTCGATGATGTTCTTCTTTTCGGCAATCAACGCAGAAGACATACAAGGCGACCCGCCATCTTTGATTCGGTCTGTCGAAACCCTGTCTAGCTGTGTCAGCGAGTCATGCTCTTTTTGCTTTGACTATATTCATAAACCAGGTTATAATTATATTCCCAGGACACAATTATCTTACGACAAACTTTAATTGAAAAAATCCAGAATATGTGCTATACAGGGTGGAATTGAAGTCATGGGCATTATTTTAACCTAAGGAACTACTCACGATACTGATGCATTAGGGCTATTAATACGCAAATCTAAAATATTATGAATGCAAGTAAGAAATGTGTCGATGGGAAGAGACCAGATGGTATGACCATAATGCCATGGAAGTTGGGTAGGCCTTTGGTGTGGGATGAGACTTGCGTCGACACCCTTGCGCCATCCCATCTTCCTAGCACGGTGAGCTGCGCTGGGGCGGCTGTTGCAGGTGCTGAAAACCTTAAACGGCGCAAATACAATAATTTAATTGGTAATTATGTATTTGAGCCGTTTGGGGTTGAAACACTAGGGCCATGGGGCCCGAGTGCCACCTTTTGTTTCGGGATATTGCCAAGCGGTTGATCGACGCTTCACGTGACCAGAGGGTCTAAGACCCAGTAAGAAAAACTTTAAAATTTTATTCAGTCGTAATGGACAAGGCTTATTATTGAAAATAAACACTAAAAGTCATTAAAACAAAATACTTCATTAACGCCACTAATTCTTGAAGTATTAAAATCTTAAAGCGCAGTACAGCTCGAAGCCAAACGTAAACAAACATCAAATAATCGATCCGACCAGCAAGCGCGTGGCATTTCCTTATAAGTAGCAATTACATTAATAGGCTAAAAGACATGCCGCGAAATCTCTCTGTCCCGCTCGCACACTCGAAAAAATCCAAATTTCAGCCCCGCGCGGGGGCTGCTTCCCGAACCAATGTCATAACAACACAACTGCGCAGGTGTGTTGTCGCATGTTATTGATTTACGATTGATCCCGTGACGTAATGTCCGCACGCGCCTCTCGCGTCTTACCCTTGGATAATTGGATTGCAATGCCTCGACCGCATAAAGTGCTGGCTAGGTACACCACCCAACAATACCTACAAATGATTTTACTTTACGATCGCATAAGTGTTAGAGAACTAATTATTGTGAATGCGATACCTCGACCGCGTAATGGGCAGGCTTAGTAAAAACTGTGACTCCAACTTTGTAAATATAAACAACAGGAAATTATTTTACCTAGGTAAATTGATATATTTTTAATGTGTGGTAGACCGTGACCGTCCTAAGCCGGCAAAGCATAAAGGGAAAGTTGAAATGTATTAAGAATCAAATCGTTAGAAATTTACTTAAGGACGCGTTTGCAAAATTGACAGGCGTCGAATCGAACTACTACATTGACACGTGTCAAGTGAACTAATTTTGAAACTTTAAAAGTTTTTTATTTCTCTTACTTCTATGTAATACGTACTTACCTCCGGACTTCATGGAGTGACCTGAAGGTGTACTTCGGCGACTGCTACTGGAACTTCTCGACGAGTTGAGCTAGGTGTGCCGAGTTTGGGGTCGTTTTGTTAGTTATGATGAGACCTTACCTACGGAATTGATGGAGCGACCTGAAGGTATACTTCTGTGCCTGCTACTGGAACTCCTCGACGAGTTTGTGACACTTAGGTATATTTTTTTTTCTTAGATTTATTGTTGACTATGTCTGCCTACATAGCGTATTTTTTGAAATCTTCAAATATGTTGATAGTAGAACAAAAATTGTTCCTAAACTCAAGCCGATTTCGTAAACATGTCAACGGAAGATCGTTATTACAATTTAAAAAATTAATAACTTTAAAAAAAAATGTTTCATGAATTTTAAGATGAAGAACCAATCTATCTGTATTAGTTATTAATTATATTTGATTTGGTTTAGTTTAGCCACAAAATGTACCGAAAATCAGCAAAATTTGGGCCGAATTGCAAACGCGCCCGTAAGTCACGAGAGTCTGGCGGGGTTAAACGTACGGCGTAGTGTAGGTACTTACCTAATGCAGCTTTCGTTATCGCGAATATCGCGATGCGCAACTAATTGATACTTTGCATGGCATACTACATTTTTAAGGTTTTCCGTACTTGCATTATTGTATTGTATTGTATAGCGGGCTGGTTTCCGCAACTCCACGTCTAAAGCGCGTATTTTGCGTACGGGTGAGAACATTACTCCAACCACCCCAGCTCCCCGAGAAAGGCCAGCAGCTCCTTGGTGTTGCTGACGATCTCGCGGAGAGTACCTGGGTTACCTAAGTACTTTGCCCTGTATGTTGCAACCTCTGGGCAGTGTAGAAGCACGTGGGCTGCTGTCTCGTCCTCCTCCATGCAGGCTCTGCACAGTGGGCTATCTGTGACTCCTAGGACAAAGAGGTGTTTATTAAAAGAGCCGTGACCAGTGATGGCGGCTGTGACTATGCGGAGCTGTAATTTGGTCAGCCTAAGCAACCGTTTGGTGAGGCGGCCGTCTATAGAAGGAAGTGCCTCCTTGGCGTGCCTACACTCACCATGGTCTAGCCACAGTTTGTGGTGTTGATCACTGGTGCGTTTCCTTACCAGAGTCCGTAGATACCCGAAGGGGAGTGGCACGATGGGTTCTGGTCCCACTGCTGCCATACTGGAACCCCTTCTAGCGAGTTCGTCCGCTGCATCGTTGCCCCGGGAATCGCTGTGGCCCTTTATCCATTGTATGGTTATGTTGTTGTGCTTACCGACCTGGTTAAGGCGCTGGTGACACTCGTATATTAACCCGGAGTTGACCGTGTGGTTGTCAAGTGCCAACAGTACAGCCCTGCTGTCTGAAAGTATACGGATAGAGTGGTCCCTAGCCTTCCTGGCTAAGATGGCTGATGCGGCCAGGGAAATGCCCATGCATTCCGCCTGAAATACCGTGTTGTGGACCCCCAGTGGTACAGCTATATGGATGTTGAGATCCTCTGAGAATACTCCAGCCCCAGTACCTGTACCTGTTTTAGATCCGTCCGTGAAGATCCGCAATTCTGCAGGATTTAACACCTCGCAGCGGTGATCCTCGTGGAGCTGGATCTTGTATTTTTTGTCGAATACAAATTGTTTTGGTACCCGATAGTTAATGGCTTGAGTTTTAAGGCGTGCTGCCGCCATTGTTGCCTCCTGTTGTATGTACAGATGGAGCGGCGGAAGCTCCAGCATGGCTTCGAGAGCCGCTGTTGGTGTGGTTCTCATGCAGCCTGTAATTGCCATGCAGGCAAGCCTTTGCATGCGTTGGAGTTTGTTCGAGGCTGTGACTAGTCTGGTACGTGGCCACCAGACCACCGCCCCGTACGAGATCATGGGACGGATCACCGCACAGTATAGCCAAAGTATTATTTTGGGAGATAGGCCCCACTTCTTACCTATCATCCTCCTGCACTGCCAGAAGGTGATGCACGCCCTGTTTATTTTGTTGTCTAAGTGACTGCTCCAGTTTAACTTACTGTCTAGGATGACTCCCAGGTACTTGACTTCGGTGGCTAATTGAAGTTCTGTATCAAATAGTTTAGGCAAGCGATAAGGTCCTAAAGTACGTTTTTGGGTAAACATGACTAACTCAGTTTTCGTGGGGTTCACTGAAAGGTCATATTCCCTGCACCATCGTTCCACGATGCGTAGCGCCTGTTGGGTGAGGTTACAGATTGTTCCTGTCACTTTTCCCGAGATGAGAATAGCGAGGTCATCTGCATACCCAATTGTGTAGAAATGACTGGCGTTGAGTTTGGTGATGAGATCATTTATCACCAGATTCCAGAGAAGGGGGGAAAGTACTCCACCTTGGGGGCATCCTCTGGCTATCAGAGCCATCTGCTGCTCTCCTTCCAAGCGAACCGCTCGTTTGCTCAGCATGTTGGTGATCCAGTCAATCAGCACTTGTTCCGCCCCATGACGAGAAAGGGCGGAGCTGATGCTGGAGAAGTTGTTTTTATCGAAGGCTCCTTCGATGTCTATGAAGGTTCCAAGGCAGGTGCCCTTCTGATGTATAGCATCTTCAATCCGACTGACTACCAGGTGGAGTGCCGATTCAGTGGACTTACCCGAGCTGTATGCATGTTGGTTACTGTGTAGTGGTATAGATTTCAACGCGCCCTCCCTCAGCTCTCTCTCGCAAATTCTCTCCATGGTTTTTAGAAGGAAGGAGGTTAGGCTGATCGGTCGGTGGGATTTGGCATTTGTGTAGTCACTCTTACCTGGCTTTGGAATGAATATGACTTTCACTTCCCTCCATCCTTTCGGAACGTATCTAAAGGCCAGGCACGCTCTCATTAGGGACACCAGTCTACCGGCAACGGAGATTCCCCCCCACTGTAGTAAGGCGGGAAATATCCCGTCCGGACCTGCCGCCTTAAAAGGATGGAAGCACTGGATCGCCCACTGGAGTTTTTCCAGCGTTACCACTTTGTGTGCGTAGCACCAGTCGTTCTCTGTTGGTGTTTGATTTGTCTCGGTCCACTCAATTACCTGAGCGAAAGCGCATCCTGGGAAGTGAGTTTCAATGAGGACGCGCATCGCTTCTTCTGTTGATGTGGTGAGTGTACTGTCTGGTTTTCGGAGAACAACAGGCCCAGTCGTGTTTTGCTGTGCCAGTATTTTCCTTACCCTGTTAGCTTGTTGGCATGATTCGATGTTGCCACAGTATTTACGCCATCCAGTTTTGCTCCTGAACCTGATGCACTTTTTGTAGCAGGATTTTGCCGCTTTGTACGCGTCCCAGTCCTTATCAGCACAGCTGTTCATGGCTCTGTTCAGGGCTGTCCTTACCTTCCTGCGCTTGCGCTCCAGATCCGCTCCCCACCAGGGTTGCTGCCCCGGTGTAGAGGACGGAGTGGTTTCTGGGCAGGCTGAGTGGTAGCTTTCTAACATTGATTCTGTAAGGTGATTGACTTGGTCGTCAATCTGCAAGATGTCCTCGACCGTCGACCGATAATCGGTCAGCGCAAGCTTGGACTCTAGGGTTCGTGTATAGGCAGCACGATCTGTGTTGCGTGGGTTACGCCGTGGCAGTATTGGCGTGACACTAACCTGGAGGTCGAAACGGATCCACCTATGGTCCGAGCAGGAGGCCTCCCTGGACACCTGCCACCCGGTGGCCATGGCCGCTGCACCTTCTGAAGCCAGGGTTAGGTCTATGATTGTGCGACTGCGCCTGGTTACGAAGGTTGGTTCGGAGCCTGTGTTTAGTAGGGTTAAGTTCGTAGTGAATAAATAATCAACTAGAGCCTTACCCCGTTCGTTTTGTGTTTCCATGCCCCATAGAGGGTGATGTGCGTTTGCGTCAGCGCCTATGACAACCTCCAGCCCCAAGCTCTCGCAATGTCTCACGAGGCGGGCGAGGTCATGCGGCGGCGGCTCCTCAGCCTCAGGCATATATGCCGAGGCGAAGACGACTGCAACCTCTGTGTCATCACGCTGTATTTGTATCTTTACTGCAGAGATATCCCTGCAACAGAAGTCTGTTAGTGGCTGTGTTTTAATATTGCCTGTCATATAAATGCACGATCTTGGGTGATCGTGATCTGTACCAACGAGAAGCTTACCTCCAAGATTGGAGAGGCCTTGTATGTGGCCAGCCCTGATCCACGGCTCCTGGATCAAAGCAATGGCCGTATGTTGAACCTCCAACCACTTACGCATCTGAGCCGTTGCGGTTTGGCTGTGGTGGAGGTTAGCCTGCAGCACTCTACAGGTCGACGAAGGGGACGCCATCACTGGTCGTGCCTTCCTCGTCGCCCTCCAGACGCAGCCCGGCAAACAGGTCGCCCGCGTCGAAGCCATCCCCGTCCGAGCCCGAGACCGACGACAAGTTATTGCCATCGAGCTCGTCACCCGATGTGAGGACGGCGTCCACGCCGGCGGCGGCCGGGACGGCCGTAGATGTCTGCACCTCTGGCGCCGAAGGCGCAGCCGGCTCCGCTGGCGCTATTGGCGCCTCTGGCGCTGCTGGCACCGTTGGCGCCGGCGGCGCTGCTGCCGCAGGTGCAACCGCGGTGTCGTTAGGGGGAGACACTGCCTTCTCCTCCTTCTTCACCTCCACGATCGTCTCCGTGGCCGGGTCCCATCCCTGAGGGACGTCGACAAATCTGCCGTTCGCACCCTGGAATTTCACGTACGCCGTCCCTACCCCGAAGGAGAGACGACGTTCGGCCTTCATCAGGGTGGGAATTTGGTCCTCAGGGATCCCGACCACCACGAACCACGCGTCGGCCTGTCTGCTGGTGTGCAGCAGTACCCATCCCTTGATGTCGATCCAGGGATTTTGGTAGCACAGAGCGCGCCCAATGATGGACTGCTCTGCGAAAACCCCCTGAGCATCCGGGATGAGTATGCCGCATCTCACCCGTCTTTTGATTTCCGCCTGCCTCCTGACCACTAGCGAGGTACTAGTGGAGGGAGGCATCTCGGATATAACGGTCCTCAGCCAGGCTACGGTGTGGTCACTGCCAGGCCACAGTTTCAGGACCCCTCCGGTGAACATCGGCCTTGCTCTGAAGGCCGGTGCAGGTGAGTCATGTTTGGCGGAGAGGCACTCGGTGACTATCCTCCTTTGTATGGCCGCGAGCACCTCCTCTGAAGTTTCCTTCGTAATGAACCCCGTACGTTGGCAGGTAACTGCTACGTCGAGCTCGGAGCCCACTGCTTGGGCGTAACTGCGGTTGGCGGCCCGTTTGGATTTATCAAGCCGCGGCCGCTTGTGCTCTCCTCGAGGTGACGAGGTCTCGTTGAGAGCTCGCTTGGCCGCGGCCTGATCCTTCCGATCGGGTCCCTGTGCTGCTGTTTGGGCTGGTCCCTTCGTGCTGGTCGACGGTTGGCTGGGTCCTGGGCGACTACTGTCGACCTTGGCCTGCTCCCGCCTGCCTGCGGAGAAGTTGACATTACCGCTGGTCGGTCTAGCCGAACCTGCGGCGTTAGCCTGTAGATTACGTGGATTTTTACCTTTCCACCGTTTCTGCCGCCGTTCCTTTTTGGACGGTCTGTTTCTCCTCCAGCCGTTGCCCGCCGTTGGGGCCGGAGCTACTGGCGCTGAGGGTTCAGCGCGTTGTGTAGCCGGAGTGTTCTTCGCCGTCCTCCGCCTATTACCCTGCACCTGCCAGGTAAACGCGGACGTGTCCCCGGCGGTGCTGATCTCCTCCGGTTGGTCAGTGACGGCCAGCGGGGGAGGGGTGGCTTGAAGAGCCATAGGTGGAGGTGTCTTGAGTAGAGGGGCCCTGCCACCGGTATTAACCGTCGTGGGGGGCTGTACACCTGTAACCAAAAGAGGATCGGTACTGGTCCCAATCAGCGCCGATGTCCTCTGCATTTTCCGGAACTTTATTTTGGTCTTGGCCGCGGTTCTCGCCGCAGCCGGACCGACACCCGCGCTGGAGTGACAGCGGAGCACCCGAGGGCGAGAGAGGTGCTGTATGCACCCCTCTTAGGAGTATCCCTGGCTTTCGCCTCCACTCCGATGTGTGGTTGTGTGGTGTGTGTGTATGTGTGTGTGGTGGGTGTGTTTCTTTGTGTGGTGTTTGTGTGTGTGTGTGTGTGTGTTTGGTGTCGTATGGGCTTGAAGTATCCATAGTTAGTTGTAGTTGTGTTTCATCTCTTTAGCCTCCCACCCTCCACGGAGCCCGCACCTGGGAACGTCTCGCTACAAACTAGCTTACCGTTAGGAGTACCATCGAGATATAGGGGCGAGAGGCTGGCTTACAGTGCGACATCGGGTGCTTGATCGGGTTGGCGGTAGGGACGCCCGGTCCCTTCCCGAACTGATCAACCTTCACTTACACCGTCAGCATGACCTTAATCCACCACTGTGGCAGTCCGAGAACTGCCACAGTGGACCCCCCGCTCCTCGCCGTGCCCCTCTGACGGGACACTATGGCCATTTCCCTACCCTTGGCTATTGGTTAGGGCCACCGTTTCGCCTGAAATCCGGACCAAAGAGGGCGTGTTGCCTTACGTACACATTACCGCCAGCGCCGTTCGACTCAGCCCCCCAGGATTCCTTCATCCCCGCTTACGGCGCTCGACTGCGCAGGTCCTAGCGCAGGTGACTATATGTACCTACCCGTCGCCAGCTCAGTTTAGTGACGGCCGAGCCCACAACCACCCAGTCACAGAGGGTCATGGTAATGAGAAAAGGCGCCCGGTGGTTTTTGTTACGTCTATTTCTTATGGAATTAGACCAAGAACAGGGAGGCAACCTCGTGAAGGTGAATCCACCGGACTTGCCTTGAGGATCTTAGCGACTGTTGCGCTCCCCCTCAAGACCCCGCCACCTTATAGTTTCTGAGGGAAGCGATAAGGTAGGCTTGCATTTATACTACCAAGCAAAGCGCAGGCAAAGCAAGTCGTTGTGCAACCGCAAAAGCATAAATACAAACCCCCCCCGTACTTGCATTAATAATAATTTTGATTTGCGTAATAGTAGCCCTAATGTTATTAGTATCGTGAGTAGTGCCTTGGTTTAAAATAATGCCCGTGACTTCAATTGCAACCTGTAGATACTTACAGTGCTTCCTGAGAAAGCAACTCGTTTACACGTGAAGATTACGACATAAACGAATATCATACTGCGGTAAAATGTATCCACCACGTGGCTAACTGTCTGTAACATAAAAATGTGTGTTAGCAAAAAGGCACTCTTTCTCAGTGCAATCTAATGGCCTCATAAAGATGATTAATATGACCCGAAACTCAAAGACTTTACTAATAGCCACTGAAAAGTTCCATCTATACGTATCTCCTGGCACCATTGTCAGTTCAGATCCCAGATACCAAATTATAGTAGGTATTGTCAACTGAACATACATACAAAGTTTCATTTCGGTACGACCGTTAGAAGTAGGTTAAAATTGACTTGCAAGATTTGATAACGTTATTCATTACAAGAGAAGATAATATAAAACATGCAAAAAAAGTTTTTTACAAAAACAAAGAGGGGAAGAAAAGCAGGGCAATTATTTTTATACTACTTAAATACGGCTTGGACGCGGCCTATGTGTCTTCTGGCTAATGTACTGAGGATGAGTAGTTCAAGCTTTCTAAAGTATTGTGAACTTACCAATAAGTGATATATATTCTTATGTAAATTATACGCCTTCAAAATATATCGGTATGTGCTTAGCAACTGCAGGCATTTCTCTTCACTGTTCTGTCCGCTATTCAACATAAGGACATCTTTTATCCATTCATCGAGATATTTTCTTAACAATATTATGACTCGGATGGCAACAACATAGTTAACATCAAATGTGATAAACATAACGTCACAGAGAGAGTCGAGGATAATCTCACTGAGACTAGAATTATTATATGACGGAATAAAAGAATCACAAACGTAGATGCCACAAAAAAGAGTAGTAAGCATTGAGATCCAGTTACAAATGATAAAACTCTGGATACTCTTACTGAAGTCGATGCTCTTATGGATAGTCTGTATCTTCAAAATAAGAAATATGTTGTTGTGTTTATGTATGATGTCCAACACGAATAACATTGTAAAACCGAGCACATCCAACAAGTAGTATAGAGCACTGAGAAGTGTGATAAAGTTATTCTCAGTAGATTTCATATTACTGTCGGTCATGTTAATAGTAACCATTCTATAGATACTGAATACACTCATAAACAAGGCAAAGCAAAACGATATTAATTGTTATTTCTTTCCTTTTGGGTAAACATGATTGTTTTTGACTAAATATTTTGAAGATAAAAAGAATTTAAGAACAAAATTAAAAGAATGCGCTATTTTTTAACATCTTTGTCAATGAAATTATTTGGTAGTATTTGGGAGGAAAGATTTTTAATAAATTGTCGTTTTTGGGACATTGTTGTCATAATAAACTGCTTGTGGCTCTGTCGGTTGTGCCAGTATCTGCTAGAATATGAATACAATTGTTTCTTTTTTTTAATGTCCATACTATCAATCCTGATCATTTTTTATCGTATCAATGTAGTTATTATAGTTACATTAGTAAATAGAAAAATTAACTGAGTCTCTAGGCAAAATATAGCAGAAAAATACATATTATTAATTTGTTCCTTCTGTAGATTCTTTAATTCATAAAACATGAGACAGTGAAAAAAAAATGACGGGCTTTTGTCACCGCCGGCGAACCAGCAGATTTAGAGGCTTGGTACGTGATGATGGGAAGAGACCAGACGCCATGACGCTGATGCCTTGGAAGGGTAGGCCTTTCTCAATACAAAATTTAAATTGACTTCAGGTAGACCCATTAGTTTCTTAGTATTACTTAACCTACAAGCATGTTCGTATAATTGACCAAAATACAGAATAAATTACAACGATAAGTAATAATGCTTAATTCCAGCACCTCGTGTAGACACGTGGCAACAATACATACTCAGCGCACCGGGCCCCATCAGGTGGCTTTCAGTGCTCAGACGACTGTTATCGGCCCCCCGCATCCGATATATACCTATTAATTCCAGTAATGTAACAAGATAAACACTGATGTAACCAACACATTAAATATTTAAAAGACAGTTATGACATAAATTACCCGTGTTAGACGTAATCGAACATCGGGCAGACGAAGATGAATCCAAACTTGCACAAACTTGAAATTACAATTCCAAAGCCTCGAATCCAAGTGCCACCAAATAATGATCTCGTAAAAGAAATTAAAAAAATAACGTTCTCGTTTAATTTTGCATTGAATTTGTTTATCTCTTCAAAATATTGTGTAAAATGTAATCATATTTATCCAAGAGGAAACAAGTATTTGTTATTATCGTTATGCTATACGTTAGTCATGGTTGCGTTGTGCATGTATCGTATGTTCACCGTAGACATCACAGATGTTAAGATGAGACGTTTTGATAATGTTTTAATGCGTTGCATTGGTGTGTGTTACTACGCCATGCATGCAGTTGGTTTTATAATCTTGTTCATTCTTGACTTTTCGCACAACTACAACAACGTCTGTCTTATTTTGAGGATCCAAACTATCTATAAGACCATCGGTTTCAGTAAGAGTGTCAGGAGTTACATTATATGGAACTGGATCTCAATATTAACTGTTATTTGTACTGACTTGGCCATTTATACTATTTTTTATTTATGTTTTGATACCATGTCTTTGTCTGAGATAATGATTGATTCTATTTGTGACATAATGATTAGCGCATTCGATGTCAATTATATGGTTGCCATTCGACTTATCTTGTTATTGAAAAAATATCTCGATGTATGGATTAAAGATGTCATTCTGTTATTGAATGAGAATCAGGAAAATAATGAGCAATGTATGAAATTGCGTATAATTTACCAGAATATTATGAAAGCTTACGATCTGTACAAAACAATTTTTCAGATATTGGTAAGTTTTTGAAAAAAGGTTTTTATCATATTGAATTCAACATAAAATCACTTACCGGCAAATTGCAAAAAACGTACGATAATTTAATAAAAGGTGGAAGCGATAGGGTGGCCCGCGAGGCCACCCTATCGCTTCCACCTCAACATTCCGGTGAGACTGGAAGCCAACCTCAACATAGTTGGGAAAAGGCTATGCAGATAATGATATGACTACATTCGTCATCAATCAGAAACAAACGTTTAACAAAATAAGGCTCCTAAGATAATTGTTAAACATGCAATCTTTTATTTTACAGACGTTTAGCCACGTATTTGAAACATTTTTCCGAAGTTTAAGTTTGTTCTATCTGATACTCTTTAAGTCTAAGCAATATGTACTAGGAGACGATGTGAGTACATTGGTTTAATTTCGTTTTTCTCTATATGGACGTAGTAACCCCCCAGCTCCTATACGTATATCTGCTAGATATACGTATAGGAGCTGGGGGGTTACTTAACTGTAAGCTATTGACCACGGGCTACACGCTCGAGTGAAACGCGTCTTGTAATAGCGACGCGACGGTGGAAAAGACAAATGAAAGTGCTTTGGAGAATACCACGCAAGGAAATAAGTGACGATCGCACTTGTCGCTTGACGCAAGTCGGGTCGCATGACGCTATTCAAACCTTGTAGATACTACTTGGTTACAATTATATTGCAACTAGCTTATGTCCGCGACTTCGCCCGCGTGTAACTCGGTAATTGTCCTACGGGATCGTACGACTCGGTTCTAAACTACCTTTATGATCTCATATCAGTTCAGTAATTTTTCGTGATTGAGCAGCAATCATCCATCCATGCATGGTCAAACTTTCATAATAGTGGTAAGATATGTGTGATATTGATAACATTTTCGATGTTTCCAGGTGACGATGTTCCACAATCTGATTTCATTAAGTTTGATGTCAAAGATTATAGTACTGGTTATGATGCATATCATACATTGCGAGAGATTTTATATAGCTGTCGAGGAAGCTGAGACAGTTTGTATACAGCTTATGAAGAACAGTAACTGTCCGAGTAAGTTGAACAAGACACATCATCATTATCTTGCCCTATGTAACTAAAACTTCAACTTCGAGGTCAAGCGTGAAATTTTTAAAAAAACGTGTCATTTGTTTCGCGAATTGTCATAGCGGGTATCGACATATAGGGAGTGATTTTATTCATTCGGGGTCAGCGCAGCATATCTTCTTCTTCCATAATTCCATAAGTTGAACAAGGAGAAATTATGAAGCAGCTTGAAATAAGATTGTAGTCAGCCTGTATTGACTCTCGCTGTTCTTGGGTCGCAAGCGTGTCTGCTGAGGACCTGGGTCGGACAGAGTGTTATTGGGTTTTCCATTAAGAATTTCTCAGTAGCAGCCACAGATTCCTAGATTAGATCGATTGCAATGCGCTCGCCCCTATTACAAAGGACTTTAATAAAACTGGCGAAATATTAGTTTATTATTTATTTATTTATTTATCTTACACACACTATCTTGTCTACCACTGTCTTGTCTATCTTATCTACTATTAAGTACACAGGCTAACCCTTTGGGGATCACAGACATGATGTTCCTGTTCTTTTCTAAACTATATTGGGGTCGGCTTCCAGTCTAACCGGATACAACTGAATATCAGGACATGGAGCGATTGCCCATCTGACCTCCAAAATCCAGTTAGTACTGGAAAAAAGACTGGATGTCCGACTTTCAGGCCACTACCTGTAAAGACTTTCAAAACTCTTCAAATGACAGCCGGGATCAACAACTTAACGTACTTTATGCAGAACGGAGAAAATCCGGGATGTGAAAGATGGTCACGGCCGTGCGCCACGTGCTCCTCTCCTGTTGTATCAGCCTATACTATAATTATAATTTCTTTCTTACAGAGTGTCAAAAACATCTTTGCAAGACCGTTTTACAGACAAATCGATCGTTCAGTAAGATGAGTGCGTGTGGCCTGTTCTATGTGGACGCTACTTTAGCAATAGTGCTCATGGCTTTTATCACTAATTATTCCATTGTGATCTTGCAGTTCTTTGTTTTGTAGTATTACTTTTATTAATTAAATTATCCAAGCTCACTGTATTGCATCATTAATATTAGTAAGTATTGGATACCGTATTACCCAGTACTAACTGGGTTGTTGAGATCAGATAGGCAGTCTCTGCATGCATAATACTGATATTCAGCTGCATCCAATCAGACTGGAAGCCGATCACCTGCCTCTTCCCAACATAGTTGGGAAGAGGCAGGCAGGTTTTGTTGATGATGACCGTATTGCATCATCAAGCATATTACATACATTACAATAACATGAAGTCGCTTTTTGTGTCCGCCTATGTGACCACGTTTTTCTTCTTAACACCGAAAAGGATTGTTATGCGGTTTTCACCATCATTTATAAAATACTTTTCCAAGACTGTATGTGTATAAAATACTAGCTGTCCGGCGCAACTTCGTTTGCGTTACATTTTCCCGGTTTTCGTAACATTTTTCATTGCTGCTCCACTCCTATTGGTCGTAGCGTGATGATATATAACCTATTATAGCCTTCCTCGATAAATGGGCTATATACCACTGAAAGAATTTTTCAAATCGGACCAGTAGTTTCGGAGCCTATTCAATACAAACAAACAAATAATTAAATCTTTCCTCTTTATAATATTAGTTTAGATTTTAAGGAAACTAATAAAAGTTGAGTATCGATGTTCAGACGTCAGCACATGAAGCTTCAACTATCTGTCAAAAACGTTTAATTTTTCAATTTTATTGTTAACAGCGTCCGCGAAAATCGTAACAAACAAACAAATCTTTCCTCTTTTCAATATTATTATAAGTTTAGAATAGCGACGCGTGCGCATAATTGCTTTGCGACATTTCAATGGGCAGCAGCGTTCTCTGTGCTTTTGTAACAACCGTACTGCGATCGCCAACCCGCCTGCCAAGCGTTGCGATTATGGCAAAACCCCCCTAAAATGTCAATGTGGCGGCACTTGGAGGAGGCCTATAACCTAACCTAACCAGCAGTGGACGTCTTCCGGCTGAAATGATGAATAATGATGATGATCTCAACCGACATTTTTTCCGTATTTCGCGTGTCTCTTGTGTTATGACAACTGTGACTGTGCCCTATCTGTAATCTATCAACTTATCTGTTCTCCTTCTAACTGTTATGTGTTGTGCGTGTGAACTCTGCTCCATACAACCGTGAGTACCTTAGGCAGTGACTTTCATTTATACCTTTGCCTACCTACACACCGACAACACCTCCATACTGGCACTTGAAGAATTAGGTTCGAGGTTGATTGGGACAATTTGCCAGGTGCGGGTAGCTTGGTGTGCTGACGTCCGTATTGTCAAGTCGTGCGAAGTAGGGACAGGCCGTAAGATATACATAAAACTATGTAGTAGGTACACATGGCGACATCAAGCCATACATTTCCTGTGTAATATGGCTTCACTTTGTATAGATTTCCTATACAATGAGAGATCCGCATAAACTGGTTTTTGTAAAGCTTGAAAAAAAGAGTAATTCAAAAAAAGAGTAATTCAAAAGTTTTATTTTAAATCACATCGAGAACTGTAATAAGACAACTGTATGAGAAGTAATGAAACTGAACAGGCGCAGAGGCAGACTAGCATCTATAGTGAAGACACGGCATGCGCCCATTTTCTTGAATATGAAGCATCATTATCATCTTGTTTTCTTACTGCCTCGTTAGTCCAGTGGTCGCAAGCGCAACTGCTGAGCAAGAGATCCTAGGTTTGATTCCCGGGTCGGACGAAGTGTTGTTGGGTTTTTCAGAAGTGTCATCAGGAATTTCTCAGTAGCAGCCACGAAGTCTGGATCTGTGCCTGCTGGTTGAAGGCTATAGGCTCACCCCTTATTACAGAGAACTTTAATAAGGGGGGGTTTATTTGACAGTTAACTCCTATCTGACTATTGAAAAACCAAAAATATTGCTATTCAACGAATAAAGTCTATCTGATTGTTTATCTGAGGATTGCAAAATCGGCCCTAAGCTCGCTTCCTCTAATCTCATATCTTTCTAACTTAGTTAATAGCATTTTATGGTCTACATAGTCAAATGCCCTGGTCAGATCCATAAACATCGCCATCACTGGTTTTCCGTAATTTTACACCGTAAAAACATTGATTATTTTATAGATAAAGACAAGAAGTTATACAAGAACATGAGGCGCGTACACCAAGCGTTGTTCAGTAAGATGCGCGCCTGTCGCCTGTTCTACGTAGACGTGTGTCTACTGCTGCACCTGGCGGCGCTTCTCACTAACTATACCGTTGTGTTGTAGCAGTTTGCATTTCTGTAATCCTAGTACGAGTACCATGAATGGTTTAGTGAGCTAGTATTTTATCATTGCCTTTATCTTACTCCACATTTATTTTCTAGAAAGAAGCCTCCCCTTTTTAAATGCATATGGTCATACAAGCTTATAAAAATAAAATGCGTCTTTTTATTATTTTTTAAATATATCTACGTCGGTATTATGCAGTTGTAAAAAAAATGGCAAATTGTGAAGTGTAGGTCGTCCGGCGGGCGTGGTGAGCAGAGGACATTGTTGCCATTCTCTTGTAATTTTGACGTTCAAAAAGTGCTGATTATCAGCCTAATTTGGATAAATGACTTTTGATTTTGATTTGGATTTTGATTCCGGGTTTATTCTGAATGAACCTGGCACAGGGACGTCATGCATGGCACAAGCAAAGGGTACCCAGCAGTGGAAAAAATCGGGTATACATAATTTACAACCTTTCAATTATAATAAAAATATGTACATTGTTGGCTATATTGCAACTATTTGTTACAAAACGGCATTTGTTGTAGGAAGTGCGTCCGATAGAATTATTCATCGGCAAAAATACGAAGCAACAAACATCTCCTATTTAAATGTTATCAACAATATGGAGGAGCCCTTTGTCCAGCAACAGGACAGTAAAGGATAACCAAAAAATACTTCATTTATACAGAATTATGTTTAGGTAAGTGAAACTGAATTAAACACGTTAATAAAATGCAACAGGTAGCGTCTTAAACCAATGTATTTATTCCTTTAAACCTTCACACAAAAGTAAACTGCAGCAAAACAAAAGCATAATTAACTATAACTCCCAACATGCACATTGGTAGCGTAGCATCTACACAGAACAAGCCACACGCGGTCATTTTACTGAACTGTGATCGATTTGTCTGTCGGACGTTTTTCCATAGATGTTTATGATACTCTGAAAATAAAAGTGAATGTAAATTTAGAAAGAAAACTAAATTCGTTTTTAAACTATTAGCACAATCATTTGCACGCCATGATCTGAGAAAAATTTTGTCTGGATTTTAAAATAGACTGTCATCTCTGACTTAAATTCCATATTTCTTAGAGAAATCAGTTAAGAGAGTCTAGAAGTAGGAACACATTGCTGGAAATGGAGTGGTAAGGTAATTTGATGGCAAAACGTTCATACCTGGACAGTCCCTGTTCTTCATAAGCTGTATACATGCCGTCTCAGCTTCCTCAACACCTATATAGAACTTCTCGCAGTTTATACTGTGTAGTATTGTGAGCATTATAGTTTTCAAAAGAGAAAATGCAGATTGGATACCGAAGAACACCGGCTAAATATTAATGGTTTCTAATTAGAAAATACTAGAATATTGATCATCATGATCAGCCTATTATGTTCCCACTACTGGGACACAGGCCTCCTAGTCCTCCCTCTATGAGAGGGACTGAGCTGTAATCCACCACGCGGGCCCAGTGCAGGTTGGTAGAATACTGGTAAAGTAACCATCTACACAAGTTTTTTTAAAGTTACATAAATGCAGAATGAGTCGCTTTTGTCATTACAAATCTTCAAATTCTTTGGAGACGTTACCGGCAGAGACAGCTTCCATGGAGCGTTTGTTGATTAAGGGTAGTTTCAAAGCACGAGACCACGAGGTCGATCACCAACCCGATGGACAGACCTTATCAAATCTGTCACCAAGATCCCTGTGGCAGAATGTGCTCGCTATGCGGCCAATAGAGACTGGTGGATAAGGATCGCGAAGGCAGCTACCATAGTTGTGGGTGACCCACATGACCACGACCACTCTGTCAAGTATGTAAGACTAAGGAGAGATATGCAGCCCAATGTTGTCACTTTGGGCTGTCATAGCGATTGATGGCTTTTCCGTTTGCAGTTGCTGTGATCGTTGAAATTGCAGCTTTCTATCGGTACCTCATAACGCAACGAATAACTGCTCACTGTCATACATCATCATTCTCCTGTCTATTTCCGAATTCATTTGGGGTTTGCGCAGAATGTGTTCTTCTTTCATACTTCTCTACTTAGTGATCATCTCAGCAGTCACCTTGTTTCTAGCGATATCATCCTTAACACATTTCATTCATCGTTTCTTTGGTCATCCTCTACTCTGATAGCCAAACACATTTATACTCAAATCTTTCCTCACCATTTGTTCTCATTCTTCCGCATCACACGCTTATACTATGACAACCGATTACGAACTACTGTTAGGTGCAAAAGATTAATATTTAAGTGAATATTGTCAAACTTACTTTGTTTTCTGATAATAGTTGTGATTTTATCTCGAAGATGGAGTAGTAATAATAAATCATAAACAGTAGGAATTTGACCACGACTTGGCTTAGAGTCTGTGAAAACAAAAGAACGATATGTTTGTTAGTCTAAACAGGCTTACGTGCCTTCAAGTAGCATTTCCCATGGTTAGTTGTGGATGCATCTGAATGCCAGTACTTTACATGGAGCGACTGCTTGTCTGTCTTCCACAATATAATAATTGGGCAACACGATAAAACGACCCTCCTTGCCAAGGCTGGTTGCCAGTCTTTCGTAACGACTGTCAACAGTGTACAAATGACAGCCAGGCCTAACGGATTAACGTGATTTCCAGGACAGAAAACGTTCTCGTTGTCATTCATTATCTGTCTAGCCTATTACAACTATGTGGGTCGGCTGCCAGTCAAACCGGATGCAGCTGAATATCAGTATTTTACATCGAGCGACTGCCTATCCAACCTCCACAACCCAGTTAGTACGGGTTAATGGTCACACAGTATACCTTGTTTAGTTTTAAGTTTTTTGTGCACTTGTGGCATGGAAATGAATGAATGAATGGAATGAAGTGCCAATAAAAGCTTTTGTTCTTTCTTTTTCTTTCTTTCAGACAAATACCCCTTGGTTAGACTGGTTGTCAGACTTTAGTGTCAAATGATAGCCGGGATCAACGGCTTAACGTGCTTTCCAAAGCACGGAGGAAACTCGGAATGTAATGGATGGTTACCCATCCACGGACCAACTTAAGCAAGCGCGGCTTAACTTAAAGATCGTCCCGAGCGTATCCAGTTAAATAATTATGAACTTACCAACTCCTGAAAATTTCTTTTATACAAATTGTAAGCTTTTACAATATGTTGGTATTTGTCCAGTAATTTCTGGCATTGTTCTTTGTTGTTTTGAGTGTTGTCTAACGCCAGGATTTCTTTTATCCATTCATCGATATATTTTTTAAATAAGGTTATAACTCGAATAGCAATAATATAGTTGACATCAAATGCGATAAAAGTAATATCACAAAAAACCTCGATATCAATTTGTTCCAAACTTATGTTTACAGTAAACATAACATACAATATAAGTAAATAAATATCTAAACAAATATAAGTTAATAATGAGATCCAGTTCCAAAGGACGTAACTCCGAATGCTGTTCTTAACATTGTCGTTTTTATAGAGAGTTTGGATCTTTAAAATAAGATTTACGTTGTTGTATTTGTGGACATTATCTAGACAAAACAAAATAGTGAATGCAATTGATTGAACAATATAATAAAGACCGGTAAGGATAAAAAGTAAGTTATTTTGCGATGGTTTCATATTCACATTTGTATTATCTATAGTAAACACTCGATAGATATACACTGCAATCATGAATAAGGTATAGCAAAATGATGACACTAAATACTTATTGCCTCTTGGATAAATACGATTATTCTGAACATAATATTTTGAAGACAGAAACATATGAAGTACATAATTAAAAGAATGCACAATTCTTTGAACTTCTGTGTCGAGACGATTATTGAGTAGCACTTGAAATGCGGGTATTGGAGTAATTATATCGCGTTTTTTAAATATTTTCATCATCTTTGTTGCCTTTAGTTGCTTTTTGACGAAATGTTGATTATATACTGTGTAGTAAGACTCTTTGTCTAAGACAATACAATAGATGTTTGGTTTGTTTAATCTTTTGAATTAATCTTGTCTATAATATTAATTATCTTCATACATTAGTTGAATGAAAACATTGATTTGTATCTGGACGATAATTGAACGACCAAACGCAAAGAAATAGAGTTGATTAGGTGACGGTTAATAAAGAATAACAAATCATATTGTTTAATGGTTTCGCAAATAATTTTCTCAACACACAGAAAGTTTCGTTTTAAACCTGGGCCGACTCGACTGTACGAATCCATATTTGCATAAAAGCCTAGGTATGCTTCTTCATATCACCTAAAACGACATACCCACCCATCCTGTGCTTTACGCAGTCGACGAATTCTCAGGACCTTCACAAGATCATCGGTCTACTTTGAGGTAGTTCTTAAAACACCTCGGCCTTCGAAATATGGTTGCCACCCCAGAACCTATTGGTTTTAGCCGCAATTCTTTCAAGGCAAAGGAATCTAATTTATGAGTTTTCTATAGTGTTAGATTAATTACAAAGAAACTCAATTAAATTGTGTTAATCAAATTCGTGTTTTTAGTAAACTCATCTATATATCAAGTGATTCATGTTAATGTAACAATATCAATAAAATACATATCCCGAGTCACAGAGCGCATCGACTTCCTGAAGCAGAAAGTTTATGCATGGGCGAACCGTATTCGGCGGTATAAGAAGCGTGTTGATCGGTACTCGCAGAATCGCATGTTCCAGAGTGATGAGAGGTGGGTATACAGAGCTTGGGAGCGACCCGAACAAAGTGTGACGGACGTGTGCCGCCCAGATGATGCTGCCACGAGTTCATTCTGGCGCAGCATCTGGTCGGTGCCTGTCTGTCATACGGAGGCTGACTGGATGCGAGATGTCGAGCGAGTGTGTGAATCCATCCCAGAAATGGATAAAATTATAATAACACCGTAAGATGTTGCCAGAGCAGTTCGTCCGTTTCCGAACTGGAAATCTCCGGGACCGGACGGACTGCACAACTTCTGGCTTAAATGGAATGAAGTGCCAATATGGATGGATTCACACACTCGCTCGACATGAGCGAGTGTGTGAATCCATCCCAGAAATGGATAAAATTATAATAACACCGTAAGATGTTGCCAGAGCAGTTCGTCCGTTTCCGAACTGGAAATCTCCGGGACCGGACGGACTGCACAACTTCTGGCTTAAATGGCTGAGTAGTTCATACACTCGCCTGGCATCTCAATTCCAGTCATGCTTAGAGTCTGGGTCGCTACCAGAGTTTCTTACAACGGGTGTTACCCACCTGCTTCATAAGTCCGGTAGTCCTGCGGAACCCAGGAATTATAGACCGTTTACATGTTTGGCGACGGTTTATAAACTTCTTACATCCATTTTGAGAGTGAAGATTAACAAGCACATCGATAGTAATTCCATTATGTCGGCCTCTCAAAATGGATGTAGGAATGGGTCCCGTGGTACTAAGGAGCTACTCCTCATCGACATAGCCATTAGCCAACAGGTTCGTCGATCCCGCAAGGATCTGTCGACATGTTGGATAGATTACAAGAAGGCCTACGACTCTGTGCCACATACATGGCTCATGAGGGTGCTGGAGTTGTACAAGATTGATGCAACTCTACGCGCCTTCCTTGAGTCGTGTATGAGGCACAGAGTCGGTCCTTCGATATCCAGGATGTCAACAGATCCAGGGGAACGCTGAGCCTGTATGGATTAACCTCTAGGTCCCGGCCGTTCCATTTATGGACCTTTGCCTTGAGCCTCGCCGTTCCATTTATGGAACGGCTCGAACCAGCAAACTTAAACGCTAATATAAAAAAAAGTAAATTTCTAAATCGTTCTGTCAAAATTTACCTCTATGGTCAACTAGTAGTCGATTCAAACAAAATTAATCGTTAGTAATACTAAACGGCACAACATTATTAAAAAAAATATAGAAACTCGTCTATGTCGAATGTCAAACGCAATGGCAACCCGTGTTATTATGTTCGGAAAAGTGTTGTTTTTGTGAGATATACGTTGTAAAACTTTGGTAAGTAAATGTATAGTATGTTATAAGTGTATAATGCAACTTTTTAGATAGTCATTTGCTTGAAAAAATAACAAAAAAATTATGATTTGAGCCAACAAAAAATCCTTTGTTGTGAAGTTTGTTAGTCGAAATAAAAAAAAAATATTTGACTCTTGAACCATGTAAAATGGTCTTGGAAACAATAGTAGCAAAGAAAAAATAGTGATAATTCATTATTTCATGTATTCGAGGCATATCTATTCATATTTATTGATATTTCAAGTATTTTCATGCTTTGAACAGCGGAATTCTAAAATGGCCGATTCTAACAAGAAGTTTGAGTTAGGATCTTATAAGAATAATGTATGTAGGACTCCTAAAAAACACTGTCATTAGATTACTTGTATATTTGTGATGTTAGATATAAATTTTCGTGTAAATTGAATGAGTAGTTTTACCAAACAAAAATAAGCAACGAAAACAGACGTATTTGCTGCGACCTCTCTCATATCTATGGGATATGTATAATTCTCAAGTAGTTCTAAAAGAGTTGGTTATTATTAATAAATGGCCCCGTTCATCACGAACCCGACACTGTTTACCGTTTAAGATTAGAGCTAATATAACTCGAGTTATAAGTGTTTATCTTTACGATATCGGATGACTCACGCAATGGCGTAATCAAGGGGCCCCCGAAGGGTTTCACGCGGGGTTTTACTGTTACGCGCGAAAGGACAGTGAGGTTAAATGGGGAATATTTCAGGGCGACAGTCTGAGTCCTCTTTGGTTCTGTCTAGCCCTGAATCAATTAATGTACTTGACGGCGCTTTAATATTTAAATTAGTGTTAGTTAGATTTCATAGATGTCGCTGTTAGGTTAAGAGTGTCGTGAACATGAATTATCTGTGTCTACCACGTCACATCCGATATCACGACACTCTGACACAACACCGAGCGCTAGCGCGCAGTGGGGCGACGATTTACAGGCAGTATGATTTGAGACTCGGTGGGGATCGCACAGGCGTGCTACGCGTTCGGTGGAGTGTCTTACTTATGTTACCTATTTTGTTATTTCAATTTATTTGTAATATCGTGGTGAATATTTAAATGGAAAATTGGTTCGGAGTAAAAGTGATTGTATTATAACTAGTGCCTCTATTTTCTTCGCCCGATAATCCACGCCTACCTACAAAGTACTTAGCAATTTAGATCATGGATCCGATTAATATCGCTGATCAGGACCAAGTTCCTTCATCAGAAGTGGGATTCGAAGGGCAAAGACCTGAAGAAAATAACGGAGACAGTGTAGTGGCCCCGCCAACTTCTAACCTATTGCATAATATGGAGATTTTGGTAGCACGACTGCTGGAAACCGCTCAACCGCAATCGTCAAATTTCAACGCAACTGTGCGACTGATACGGTTTGATCCTGATGATGCTGATGCTGACATAGAAGGTTGGTGCAAAATCACGGAAATAGTAGTTCATAGCCGAAAGCTAGATGGTGCCGAATTACTGTTAGCTCTTACCCATGCGTTAAAAGGCCGGGCTGCAACCTGCTTAACGAAATTGCAGTTGTCTCAGCTATCATGGCCTCAAGTAAAGGAATTATTACTAGCTAAGTTTGCAAAGCCTATGCTAGGGCAAGACTATTTTGACGAAATATTACGTTTCCAAATAACCGCAAAAGAAACTGCTAGCGAGGCCGCTATGCGCCTGTGGAGTCTCATAGAACGCATACCACGTACAGAAATGGCCGAAGACATATTGACGGGATTTGTTGCGTCAGTCTTATGCCAGAAAGATAACACAATTCGAAGAGAATTGCACTCACATAACGTGATAACAAGAGCCCAACTGCTTCGGATCCTAAATGGGATTTCTAATAAACGAAGACATGAAAGCAGCGAAGGATATGATGGTGACACCAAAAAAACTCTCTACACGGAGAATCGCTTTAATGGCACATGCCATCGTTGTGGCAAACCAGGCCACAAATCAATGGATTGCCGCAAGCGGCAGGACGAGCCTTCATCTCAAGTGAAGGCTTTGAATCGAATCCCAACACCAAAGAGTTTCGATAAGAACCGTATCACCTGCTACGTGTGTGGACAAACAGGACACGTTGCATCTTCGTGCCCAGACCGGAAAGGAGGCAGTGGGGTAGCGGCGGCTGCCATCAAGGAGGTCAACGTCTGCGAGCTCAAATCGACGAGGAGTAACCTGACCACACCATCCGGTGAGCTCGTTTCTTTTCTCTTTGATAGTGGATCTGCTTGTTCACTTGTAACTTTAAGCTCTGCTAAAAAGTTCCCGGGTACTATGCGCTTTGATTTAGTTTATCTTACAGGCATAGGCAAAGAAAATGTAAAATGTGAATCGCAAATGCTGAGCAGTGTTAAAATTCAAAACATCAGTGTCCCTTTTGTTTCATGTTGTGCCTGATAACTCAATTACAGAACCGGTGATTATAGGTAGGGACCTACTAGATTGCGGTATCCATGTACGTATGGATAGTGACAAAATTATATTCTCTTTGCGCAAAGAAGTTAACATTACTGAAAAGCCTCATTGTTTCGATTTTAATAGTATCGACACAGACCTAAAGGGTGAAGATAAACTTGCATTAGTTCAGATATTGCAAAAGTATAGAATTACATCTTATTGCTACCGGTTCGAGCAGGGCAAATGGTCGAGTAGAGAGAGTTATGCGGACATTAAAATGCTTACTTACTATAATAGAAAATGACCCAAACAAAACCTGGCGTGACGAACTTCTCGAAGTACAACTAGCGTTGAATAGTACACGGTCTAGGGTTACTGGCTACACACCCACAGAATCAATGTTTGGCATTCGGGCGCGGTCTTTAGGTCTAGCACGCATAGTTTCATATTCCGAGCCTGAGTCTCGGTTAGATTTAAATGAAATTCGTGAGATAGCATCCGAGAATACTAAGAAAGCTGCTGCGTCAGAGGTAGCACGTTTCAATCGCGGTAGAGCAACGGTGAGACCATTTTCCAAGGGCGATTTTGTCTTCATTAAATGCAGCGAAAGGAGTCAGACTAAACTTCATAGGAAATTCAGAGGTCCCTTTGTTATAACTGACGTGTTAAATAACGACAGATATGAATTAAAAAAACTTAGATGGGTCCAATAGAACATAAAAATATAGTCATGAGAATTTGCGTGCAGTACCCGTGGGCTATGAAGGCTTGGTAGATATAGCTACTACCTTAACTAATAACTTGGAGGAGGCCGAGACGGCGGTCCACGATCGGGGAACGGAGTGGTTATCATCTGGTGATGACAGTGATACCTTATAGATTTGTAGTTCGCGTACATTGACCGCTAGCTCTGGAACCCTCTCGGCTTCCGAGAGTGAAGAAACGTAATTAAAGGTAACTTTGCTACTAATCTGTGAGATTAACTTAGCTGGGTGAGGCTAATGCAAGGGACTGGCTCATGTGGGTCGACGTCCTATGGTGTGTGTAGTTGTGTGAGGTAAGGAACTGGCTTAAGCAGGCCGATGTTCCGGATCATAGCCTATGGTGTGTGTAGTTGTGAGCTAAGGAACTGGCTTAAACAGGCCGATGTTCTGGGTCATATACTATGGTGTGTAGTTGTGTGATCTAAGGAACTGGCTTAGACAGGCCGATGTTCCGGATCATATTGCACTGGTCGTCTAGTCTGAGAGGCTATGAGATCAATTGAGATGTGTGACACTAATGAGTGATCGGTGGATCGCCTATTTCAGTTGTCCGGGTCAGCTTAACATCTAGATGTTTTGTGGGCTATAAAATGTTGTAATGTATGTCAGTGATGGACGAGCGTACGAAGTAACGTTTCTATCAGTTTTATTCTCTTTACAGAATAATGGGCAAGCGGCAACATAAGAGCATGGAGACGCACGAGGACGTGCGAATGTCAGTCTGGCCGTGACGGCGCTTTAATATTTAAATTAGTGTTAGTTAGATTTCATAGATGTCGCTGTTAGGTTAAGAGTGTCGTGAACATGAATTATCTGTGTCTACCACGTCACATCCGATATCACGACACTCTGACACAACACCGAGCGCTAGCGCGCAGTGGGGCGACGATTTACAGGCAGTATGATTTGAGACTCGGTGGGGATCGCACAGGCGTGCTACGCGTTCGGTGGAGTGTCTTACTTATGTTACCTATTTTGTTATTTCAATTTATTTGTAATATCGTGGTGAATATTTAAATGGAAAATTAGTTCGGAGTAAAAGTGATTGTATTATAACTAGTGCCTCTATTTTCTTCGCCCGATAATCCACGCCTACCTACAAAGTACTTAGCAATTTAGATCATGGATCCGATTAATATCGCTGATCAGGACCAAGTTCCTTCATACTCTTTCGGCATACTCAAATGGACTCAGACCGAACTGGACGCCCTGGATAGGAGAGTTCGTACACTGCTGACCGCAAACCGGATGCATCACCCACGATCATCGGTGATGAGACTGTACATCCCGCGGAAGTGCGGGGGTCGAGGCTTTTTAAACGCGAAGACCGTCCACAACCGCGAGGTGTGCAGCCTCAGAGAATATTTTTTAAAAACAGAGGTGGGTATGCACCGAGATGTGATCGCAGTGGACAAGGTACTCACCCCGCTGTCCATCGCTAAAGAGAACTGGCGCAAACCTGTCGTACTTACTACCGATGACCGCAAGAAAGTATGGCAAGGCAAGGTGCTTCACGGTCGCTTCTACCAGGCTCTTCATGGGCCCGATGTAGATTTTCTAGCATCTGTGTCCTGGCTACGATTCAGCGACCTCTTTAGGGAAACTGAGGGTTTGGTCTGTGCGATTATGGACAAAGTTATGCTGACGAACAACTACCGGAAACATATTATGAAGGACGGGACGGTGGACGTGTGTCGGGCATGCCACCGTTCGGGTGAGTCCATCAGACATATTATTTCTGGTTGTTCTCGTCTGGCTAATGGCGAGTACTTACACAGGCACAACCAAGTAGCCAGGATTATTCACCAGCAACTTGCCTTGAAATATGAACTTGTGGAATCTGAGGTACCGTACTACAAGTATGTGCCCGACCCAGTTCTCGAGAAAGACCATGTCACGTTGTACTGGGATCGGCCTATCATTACTGACAGGACTATTGTCGCCAATAAGCCTGACATAGTGGTGATAGATCGATCAGCGTGCCGCGTAATTATAGTCGATGTTACCATCCCGTATGACGAGAACCTCGTGAAGGCTGAGAAAGAGAAACAAATAAAATATCTCGACTTAGCACACGAGGTTGTCAGCATGTGGAATGTGAACTCGGCTATCATTGTGCCGATTATCATTACGGCCAATGGCCTAATGGCTAAAAGCCTCGATGAACATCTATCGAAGCTCTCACTTGACAGTTCGATCAAGAGCCAGATTCAGAAGGCAGTACTCCTCGATACGGCCCGTATTGTGAGGAGGTTCCTGTCTCTGCAGCCCTAACCACCGGTAGCTTGGACCTTAATCCCGATACTCCCGATTTGTGCTCTTGTATCTTAATGCATTGTCCTGTTAAGTGTTTTGTGTATACATAAACAAATATTTTCTCTTGACATAAAATTGTGCATTGACATCAGTCAGACTTACTATAAATATTAGTTTTCTAAGAAGGCTAGCTTTTCTTATTATTTTTTACTCGTAAAACGGTTTTAAATTTGATCGGACTAGAAGGAATCATAATTCCTCTTTGTCCGATCGATCGGACTATCAGAATTTAGGGTTCCACTTGGTCCGATTAATCGGACGAAAAGGAAAAAAAAGTTCGCGTGGTCCGATTGATCGGACTGAGCAGTCGGACCAAGTGTTCACAGGGAAATAAGCGACCTACACAAATTTCCTTTCTGTGGTATTGTTCGTCGTGACGATGAGCTCCTTGAGTTTTGTGTCGAGCAACACGATAACTGACTAATGCTTGCACTGACTGGACAGGTCCACTCAATCTGTATTGCTCTTTCTTCAAAAAAACACATCAGGCACTTATCTGCATAGTCCTCATGTGAGTTGGCCAAGATTATGTCTGGACCTTAAAAGAGACTGTGACCTCTGAGTTTTTTTCGCCTGTTTCATCTCAGAGTAGTCACGTAAGAAACACCCCCCACGTAAGAATAACCCAGTTTAAAAAAAATCGACGTGTAGGTGTTTGGAAGAACCCATTTGAAAAATAAACATCATTTCATCATTAAAATTTAATTTCATTGTATAACTTGAATTTATAAGTAAACTAAAATAAAAATCAAGCAAAGAATTTAGACTGTATATTAAAGTGCTGCCCATGCGGAAGAAAACACATCAGAAGCTGACACTCTGACCTGACACAAAAAAAATAATTACAGAAAAGCAAATTGCAACAGGACAACAGTGTAGTGTGTGAGAAGCGCCATCAGATGTAATGAATGACAAACATCTATGTAGAACAGGCCACAAACACTCATCTTGCTGAACGACGCACGATGCAAACGCTGGATATTCTTACATAATTTCTTTTGTTCACCTGTCGACAAATAAACAAGAGTACAACGGGGAACAGAAAAGTGTAGTAATATTTAAAGGTATTCTTATCTAGACACACTGCATAACTGTATCTATGGGAAAACATAGCAACTGGCAAAAAAAAAAAAACAATTGCCTGCTGTCCCATGGTACAAAACGATTTTTGATTAAGTTAAGTTACATCAAACTAAGTCTCTGTTCATATTTCGTCGTATTCTACGAATAGTGCCCTAACGAACATAAGGGCTTTTTCTTTTATTGCATAATTAAATTCTGCTCATCATACCGCATATAACGAGTTCAACAGAACAATTAAAAACGGTACAAATAAATAGCTATCAAATAATTAGGTATTTTAAAAAGCCACAATTTCAAGCACCACGTTTTTTAAGGAAGAATAATGCCACGATCGCCGTTGCACCCTCTTTCTTGGCGAGTAGTGTGGGTGCGTGGGCGCGGGGAGAGCGCGCTAGCGCCACTTGGTCACTATTCGGCGGAATGCGTAGATGAGGTAGTTGTGGCGAGCGTAATATTTTTTCTAAGTAAATAACATTTTTGCCTCTACCTGTTATTGTATTCAATACAGTACTATTATTTTCTATAATTTTACTGTATTGATTTAGTTTAAATGACATAATATCGACTAGTATGTTGTGCAGCGAGTGGACTGTATACATACGTAGCAGCTAGCAGGTCACTGGGAACTCCCAAGAGAGGGGTTCTTTTTAGGAATAAGTACTTTAATAAAACAAGTCTTTAATTACTGTAAGCGATTGAGACTGAATTAAAATACCCTAATTTTTACGGAGCCAAACGGACATAGTGATCTTCTAGACTTTACAATTATTACTGGTTACTTAGTGATTGGCGCGTCCTCTTTTATAACTTATTGTTTCTGGAACATTCGGTGGCCGACCGTTGCGGACCGTGCGCTCACACACACTTAAAAAAGTGCAGGCTCAATATCGGGTATTTTGACTCACACTCCTTCAAATCCTTTATTAAGATTACATTTTTGCTGGCCAGCGGACCCTAATTACGCACACATATAAAGGGCAAACTCGCGTCCAAGCTCACGATTGGTTGTAAACATTTTGGTAGGCATAACAAACCTCATTACTATTCTTTTGTTAAATTAATTTTGCTACTCAGTAACAGGTGGCGTTGTGCCATGACGTCACATTTCTGAATCGCGGTGTTAAGATTTTCCTGCATAGAATGACATTCGCGATTTATTTTAAAGAGAAAGATATTTTTGAGACTTTATACAATTTAAAAGATCTTAGAACTAACTCTATACAAATATAACTATAGCATCTAAATTAACTAAGTATAAGCATTTTAAGCAGGCTAGTTACTGTCGTGCACATTTCTCCCGCCGTCGCCGTAAGGCGACTCCGTGGGGAGCACGACAATCCGCTTCGATGGTCTTCGGAGTACGTGACCTTTGGTCATCACGTCTACTACTCGTACCTCACCGTCTGCGCCTGGCAACACCTTCGTTACCCTTCCCTTGGGCCACGTGTTACGTGGGAGGTTGGGGTCACAGATTACAACGACGTCTCCGACCTTGGGTGGTGTGCCGCTACCGTAGGGCTCCCGCCGGTTTTGTAAGAGCGGTAGGTATTCATGTACCCATCTTCGCCAGAAGACGTCTGCTAGTGCCTGGGCGCGTCGCCATTGTTGTCGTGCTGTGACGTCGGCATCGGTGAAATTACCCGGTGAGGGTACATGTGAGTTAGGGCCGATCAGTATGTGGTTAGGCGTTAGGGCTTCGGGCTCATCAGGTGCCACGTTGACATGCGTGAGTGGCCTGGAGTTCACCGTATTTTCTACTTCTACGAGCAGCGTAGCGAGGGTCTCGTCTGATGGGTGAACTTCTTTTAGTGTGATGTACAGTGCTTCCTTGACTGCCCTCACCATCCTCTCCCATGCACCGCCCATGAATGGTGACGCGGGAGGTATGTATCTCCAGCTTATGGACCGCGCATTGGACTCACTACCTAAAGCACTTAAGGTGCTTTCTCCTAGTTCCCTATCAGCCGCTTTGAAACAAGTAGCGTTGTCACTCCATATTTCTTTTGGACAACCTCTCCTACCTATAAATCGCCTGAGAGCGGCGATAGCTGAATCTGCACTAAGTGAATTTGCTATCTCTATATGTATAGCTCTACAAGTAAGGCATGTAAATAAAGCTCCATATCTTTTTTCTTTGTGTCTACCTACAGTAACAGATATGGGGCCGAAATAATCTAAACCAGTAAAAGTAAAAGGTCGTACATGATGAGCTAAACGGGGGTACGGTAAGTTTCCCGTAGAGGGATTGGCTGGCTTTGCCTTCTTTATTCTACAATATAAACAGCTCTTTAAAACATTCTTTACAGACGGACGCAGTCTCGTTATCCAAACACGCTGTCTTAACTCGTTTACCGTTATCTCGGTTCCGCCATGATGTAAACTTTCATGCACATGAGCTATGTATAGCTTCGTATATCTATGCTTACCCTCGAGTATTATAGGGTTTTTTATTTCTTCATTTACGTCTTGTACCGCTGTGATTCTCCCGCGCAAACGTAAAACACCTGTGTTGTCTAGGTATGTACTTAATACGGATAATGGGCTGTCGCCGGGCACCACTTTGTTGGTTTTTATGGCAGAAATTTCCTTTGTGAAGCTCTCGCTTTGTGAGCCCTTGACCCATTGTTCTTCGGCGCGTAGATTATAAGTAGCGGGTATTGGTATGAAGTTTACTGTTTTTACGATTCTCATTTTTTGCGTAACTTTTTTATTAAGTTTGATTTTGTTCCTTTTTCCCCACGTTGGATCTTTTAATGCATTTTTCTTAGTACGTTTATGTTCGACAGTGTGTCTGCTTGGTCTACACAGATCAATAAACTGAAGTACTCGTGCGGTTGTTCTTATCAGCCGTATCCATTTGGAAAAACGTGTTATATTTGGCAGATGATCATTTACTATTGCTGACGCCGCGGCTGGGTATCTGTCGGCAAAGTCGCTAGCATTGCGATCCTTTATATATAGCGCTGTACATGGGGATGACGTCGCGCCAAAAATAACAGATGTCATTCGATATTCGTCTGGGTCTCCATTCCGTTGCTCACCACGCCATAAAAATCTCAATGCATCACGATCATCTTCTCTTATCTTTATTCTCATAAACATTTCCTTAATATCTGCTGACACAGCTATTTTATTTTGACGGAAGCGCATTAAAATACCGGGCAACGATTTTAACAAGTCAGGTCCCGACAGAAGTAGGTCGTTTAGGCATAGACCCGCTGTCTTTGCTGCTGCATCATGTACGAGTCGTGGCGGCTTATGTGGCTTGGCTGGGTTAACCACTGGAAAGTGAGGTAGGTGCCAGGTTTTGTTAATTGTGGATGTATCGGGTGCCTTTTCTGCATAGCCTGAGTTAAATAGATTTTCAAGGCGCTGCAAGTACTGGGTCTTGAGGTTCTCGTCCTTATCTAGGCGCCGTTCTAGATTTTCTAGCCGCTTTAGGGCACCTAGGTAGTTGTTTGGTATTTTAGGTACCTCTTGTTTCCACAATAGTCCGGTCTCAAAGCTGCCATCGGGTAATCGTCGACTCTTCTGTTCTAGTATGTCTAAGGCTCTCTGTTGCGGGTCATCTCTAGGTATCCTAGGTTCTATGCATAGTGATTCTAATTTGAAAAAGTTTCTCATGCTTTCTTCGATTGGTTCCAGATTTTCCTTTATTTTAATGTTGCCGCAAAAAGTAGCTATAACTTTATTTACAGAGTACTGACATCCATGCAATACCCATCCAAGCTTTGTGTACGATGCTACTGGTTGATCACGCGCGCCTGTTCGTGTTTCTGTGGCTACCAACAAATGCCAGTTATCTTGGCCTATTAAAATCATTGGCTGCGCGTGTTCATATACAAGAGTGCTATGAATGTCGTTCAAATGTCTACAATTATTAATGTCCTCGGTATGTACAGTTTGCGCCATAATTTCAAGCCTATTTACGGTGCGCGCCGCCTCTATTATATGTGGCTCGCTATGGTGCTTGCCTTGAATGTGGAAGCTCACGGTTCGGCTATTCTCATGCTTGACCTCCGTGCCTACGCCTTGTATCCACATAGGTTTGGCTGGCCCATCTGCACCTAGGACGTCTGCTATTGACGCGTCTAACAAGGTGACTGTACTTCCATCATCTAACAAAGCGTATGTGTTTATACTTGTGTGTGGTCCGGTCAATATGACAGGTACAATTTTTAAATAAGCGCGGCGATTCTTAGGCGATATCGCAGATACTGTTTCCCGCGTGGACGTAACGGCTTCGTGTGTGATAACAGGTGCCGGCGCCGGTGGCGATGGCGATAACGTCACTACATTATTGTGTGTCGCCTCCACTTTACGCTCTTTATGTAAAAGTTTGTGATGTTTCATTTTGCATTCTTTTATTTCACAAATAGGTGCTTTGCACGTAAACCTTCTATGCTTGTTTCGTAGACATCTAAAACACATGTTGGATTTTTTTGCTATTTCCCAACGTGCGTCTATGTCTAGCTGTTTATATTTATAACAGTCTGGTAATTTGTGCCCGTGTTGCGTACACGCCGGGCATCGCTCTTTTGTTGTTTCTGTATTTACGTTAAACGAGCGCTCTACTCTGCGCCGGTGTCGAGTACCGTTAGCGTCGCCATTGTCTTGTTCGGGCTGTGCGTACGCGCAACACTTATCAGCCTCTTCATTCATAAACATAGATAAGCGCTTCAACTCAGGAATATCTTCCATCTTTTTATTTGCCGCATAATCATACCACTTGTTTCTTAGTATCGGCGTTAGTTTTTCAATTATACAACGCGACATTTCAGGGCTATGTAAATACTGTATTCTTTTCAATGCTTCTACCGTACCCACCGTATTTGCTATACGGCTAGCGAATATACATATGTCCCTAGGATTATCCTTTAATTTAGGTAATGACTTTATTTTTTCTAATTCGGCTATAATCAAGGCTTCGGGCCTACCGAAACGTCTTTCTAATGCGTCTACAATGACCTGAGGGTCAGACTGACTAAATAATAGGCAACCTACAGCTTCCTTTGCGGCGCCTCTGAGGCTTGTCCTAATTCTAGCAACATTTTCTACACAGGAAAAATATGATAGTGAGTCACAATACGCGGCCTTAAAAGCTATCCACTCACCGGGTTTTCCATCGAAGATTGGTAGCTGCTGTATGTACTTGGGGGGCTCCCTTGAGCTGCGCGCGGCCTGTGCTAGGGCCGCGGCGAGCGTCCCCACGTCTATCAATTTCTCACTCACTTCGTAACCGTGTAACACTTTATCACTCGCGATATTGCCTTTGTTTATATTCGCACTTAATTGCTTACGTACACTTTGTTCGTGGCCGTCGTCCCACAGCGGTTGAGCGCCTGCGGCGCCGGTATCCCTCGCTGTGTCCCTGCCTGTCCTCCCGCCACTGACTTCGTGTGGCGGCGGTCGAGCCTCATCTCCGGGTGGCGGCGCCGGTTGCGCTAGCCACGTTCCAATCCTTACGGAGGCGAGGTCGTCCACCACGTCGTCTTCCTCACTTGAGTCAGCTTCGGCTCTGACTCGCTGCAACTGTATTTCTTGCAGCTCTCGCTCTGCCTGCGCCTGCTTCACTTTCATTTCAGCCAGCCGCTCTGTAGCCTTGAGCTCCGCGAGGCGCTTGTGCTTTGATGCTGTAGAGCGGCGTGACCTGGTGTCGCCAGGCTTGAGCGTCCCATGTGAACCAGTAGTCGTATTCTGCGTAGATCTGCTGCCTGTGTCCATTTCAGTGACCAGGCCCGTGCCGGTCTCTGGTGCCGGCTCGCTGGCACCCGGCTCGGCGGTCGCTGACGGCTCTTGCTGGGCCGGTTCTCTCTTGGGGTCTCTGCTACGGCTGCGTGTCATCATCCTGCTGGATGTACTTACTTAAAGATTTGGCTGCGAAGGACCAGAATGTGCAGCGAGTGGACTGTATACATACGTAGCAGCTAGCAGGTCACTGGGAACTCCCAAGAGAGGGGTTCTTTTTAGGAATAAGTACTTTAATAAAACAAGTCTTTAATTACTGTAAGCGATTGAGACTGAATTAAAATACCCTAATTTTTACGGAGCCAAACGGACATAGTGATCTTCTAGACTTTACAATTATTACTGGTTACTTAGTGATTGGCGCGTCCTCTTTTATAACTTATTGTTTCTGGAACATTCGGTGGCCGACCGTTGCGGACCGTGCGCTCACACACACTTAAAAAAGTGCAGGCTCAATATCGGGTATTTTGACTCACACTCCTTCAAATCCTTTATTAAGATTACATTTTTGCTGGCCAGCGGACCCTAATTACGCACACATATAAAGGGCAAACTCGCGTCCAAGCTCACGATTGGTTGTAAACATTTTGGTAGGCATAACAAACCTCATTACTATTCTTTTGTTAAATTAATTTTGCTACTCAGTAACAGGTGGCGTTGTGCCATGACGTCACATTTCTGAATCGCGGTGTTAAGATTTTCCTGCATAGAATGACATTCGCGATTTATTTTAAAGAGAAAGATATTTTTGAGACTTTATACAATTTAAAAGATCTTAGAACTAACTCTATACAAATATAACTATAGCATCTAAATTAACTAAGTATAAGCATTTTAAGCAGGCTAGTTACTGTCGTGCACATATGTACTTAACTAAGTCATTTCAACTATCAATATTCGGTACATAGAAAAAAAACCCCATGGTGATAGTAGCCATGTTCTATGGAATGGCTAAATTGCGTATGTATAGAAGAGACGAAGCCCTAATCGCGTTTGTGTCTTTCTTCGACGTTTTTGTCTCTAATTCCATCTTTGATGCATTTGAAATATCCACATTGTTATATTATGCACAATATTATTACGCTTACATGATTTTAACCCTTCTGAACACTGAATACACATTTTTATGATTATTCTGGTATGGGGCTTAAGCTAGTAAGGTATTTTTTCTGTTGCTTAAAAACTGATATAAAAGCATTTGTGGCCGTATTCTCAGATTTCCCTACGAAAATGACAATTAAGTTTATTTTATTATTTTACCTATTCCATTAAGTTTTAAAAGAATTCTGTTTTATATGTTATGGCAATTTTTTTGTGAAACACAAAGTAAGAATACATGCAAATTTGTTCGATCTAATTATTTTGTAGGTGCTTACAGAATTCTGGCAGTTTTTTTTGACAAAAGCTTTTTTGTTTTTTTTTCTGCCAATACTTTTGATAGTTCTCTGGTGCCACGAAGTTGTGAAAAAGAGATATAATTTTTCATCCGAATACAGCCATAGAATAGACTGAAGAGAATTAAAGCCAAAGGTTCTAATAAATGACAGACAAGTGTCTATAGTTTACCAATCAACCACATCCACACAGAGCGGCAGATTATCCAGAAGTCTGATGAGTATAATCGGCCTCTGTGTCTTGCATTTGTGGACTATAGGACTGACCACTGACTGACGAGAACAGACAAGAGTTCTGGAGTCTCTACAGCGATGCCAAGTAGACTGGCGACACGTCCAAGCGATGAGAAGTCTTAACGAAAACGCCACAATAACCATCCAAACTCAGAACCAGCAAACAGAGGATATCCTATTGCGACGGGGGGTGCAGCAAGGGTACGTAATTGTTCACCAACGCACTGGTGTTGAGACGCTGAACCAGGAAGGGCGTGGCATTAACATCAAAAGCGAGTACCTACATCACACACTTGAGATTTGCAGATAACATTGTCACAATGGCTGAATCGCTGCAAGACTTGCAGCAGATTCTAGATGGTCTAGTTAATTCTTCAGTACGCTAAGACCAATCAGGGTGAACTTAGACAAAACGCAGGTAATGTTCAACAAACACGTCACCCCAGGACCTATAGTTGTCTTTGGCGGTCCTCTTGAGGTTGTTCGAGAATATATTTACTCTGCAGTTTGGTAAGAACAATTTTGAGAGGAAGGCTAACAGACAAATTCAGCTGGGCTGAGCAGCATTTGGGAAGCTTCGTCTGGGCTTCTCGTCACGTATACAACACAGAACCTATAGTCTTAAGTTTTCAATCAGTGCGTCCTGCCTGTTATGACTTACGGGGCTGAAACGAAACACTCACGGTAAGTTTGGTCCATAAATTCGAGGTCGCTCAGCGAGCTATGGAGCGGGCTATGCATGGAGTCTCTCTGAGGGATCGTATCCGAAACGAGGCGATCCAAAAGAGAACCAGAGTTGTCGAAATAGCTGACAGAATAAGTAAGCTAAAGTGGCTATGGGCCCGCCTTATTAGCCGTAGAACCCATGACCGTAGGGGTAGACTTGAGACCGCGAATCGGCAAGTGTAAGGTGGGACGCCGGTCTTCACAGGGTGGCTGAGATGCAACTGGTTGAGAGTTGCTGAGAATCGAGTAAAGTGGCGTTCGATTGAAGAGGTCATGTCCAGCCTGCCTGTGGACTGTGGTACTGATGTTATTTGATATTTTGATAATGTACATTTTGAATTAACGGGCTGACTTTAATTATGCGATTTATTTTAATTATGCTAAAATTAAATAATACGGAGTCAGTCCTTAAAATAAAAATTTTATTTTAAGGATTGACTTCGTATTATTTAATTTTAATTGCTAATTTTAATAGTTTGTTTCTAAATATGAAAATTACCGAATCAATCAACAAAACACTTACATTTGTTGGATTTTAGAGATTTATAAGAACTATTCTTCTATTTCTTCTTTTTAGGCGTTTTATAATGAATAAAAATATATATCTATACCTATACATAATAATATGTATATTTTTTTAAAATATGGAGACGCACTTCTTATTTGTTAATGTCGATCCACTTGGTATGCTTCAATATTTACGCTACCACAGCAAATAGGTTTCATTCAGATTTTCTTTCGAATTCATTATTAGAATTCTATAATTATTTTCTATTATTACATTTACATGTTCCCAGTAATGATAAAATAGTTATTACACACTTATTCCAATGAAATAAAAAAGATACCCGCATCAGAATACGATAAAAATGACATAAAGGCGATTGTGTCCTAAACATTTCCGGAGAAAAAAGGCATAATGTAACTTATTCCTCAAGTCCAGCCCTACGTCGCCATAACACAACAGAGAATAAGGATTTAAGGGACAAAATGCGTTTAAAATATAAAGCAAATTTATTGAAAACAATCCTAGCCGAACCATAATATACCATTACACATAATTTATAACCACCAATACATATAAGTACATAATTAATTTAATTAAACACAAATAAGTGTGTCCTGAAAACTAGCTATTATGCAGTTACGCCCCTATTCGTTGGATACGACGATTTTTTGAGCTGAAAAATCCCGTCTTACGGTGGGATTGAATGTGGCGCACTCAAAACATTGTGTATTTAGATGGCATATAGAGGTATAGTAAAAATATAATATTAGAAACAAGTATTTAAACAATAATTATGAAAATGCTGAAATTTTGAATCCCAATATCTCCCTCCGTATCTAGAAGGTTCCTAGGTATGGTCTAAAATTATCACAATGACGTGGAGAACAAGACAGTGCCTTTTGACTTCGTTAAAGTTTACTTTTACTCTCAGTATGAAGTAAAACACTTCAAACCTGTGAAAAAACTGCACTTTGAAAAAATATTTATTACCCACCTGAACAGTTAGACGCCAAAACGAATTCACATGAATCTTGTGCACTCTTGACAGCCTCATAGAATGCCTCGAACTGCAGACTAAGTGAGATTTGTAAAATACCGTTTTTTACTATCCAAAAAAATATGAATATTGATATGGCAGGATTTTCACGCTAGAAAAAGTAAAAGAGTCACGGTAAATATCGTATGATAGGAGCAGAAGAACGCTACTGGGGGTGTTTAATTCATCGCCAAATTTTGGGCTCCATTAATTTGAATTGTCAACGACACGCTAATGCGAAGATCTGCCAGATGGCTTAGTGGCATTCAGAAGATTGCGGGTAAGGCCTGTTTAAGACTCGAGCAGACCAGTGAAGAATGGCACAAAATGGAGGGGGCCTACACTAAGCAGTGGGCGGAACAAGTCCGCCAATGGCGATGATCATAATCCTAAACATCTGCAAAGCGATGATCCCCGATGTCTTCCACAGAGAGGATACTCATGTTTAAAATTGTGTCACGGTCCTCCAGAGGTGACCAACATATTTATTAAAAAAAAGTCGTGGTTCTATCCACTAGCGGTGCCCTAAGGGGATTTTTTTAAAAGATTGTGTTTTTTTCCGCTAAGTGGAGCACAGCAAGAATTTTTTTTTTAAATGTGCTGCCGCCCCCCACTGGTCTAGCCTTCGGAAATCCTCGCCGCAAAGACTATGAAACACACTTGTGTGCACTGCATCTCATTTTAACTAGCTCATTGCAATCTAAAATGTGTAGTGCTCATAAGTATGCATTGTAGTTTCATAGAAAATAACTCTGGCTTGGGTTCTGGTGACACTGATCGCTTGGTCGGTGAACATACGCACAAAAAACAACAAACAAAAAATGCTGGTCGAATATATAAAAAGTTGTGTTTAGTGTCGAGAAGACGTTTTTCATTCATTGAAATTTTCCATCAACCGATTTCCGATTTTGATCTCAATTCTCTAACCGATTCACTTACCGCTTTACTTTCCAGCTCATATTTGCAGAAATCGATTATGATTTGAATATTGATCAAACTTTGACAGAAGGTTTCTACGGTATTGTATAGGATCTGAAAAAAAAAGATGGAGATTAGTCTTACCACCAACAAGAACGAAATCTAGATATTTTTATTGCGATGAAAGAAGTAGGTACTGTAACTGCTGTCTTAGATTTTCAATAGGACTTAATTATTACTTTAGTTAAGTAAAGTAAAATTTGTGACCGTTTTGCCCGTACCCATACAATGCACTCCCATGCTGGTCTGACTGGCTGCTGGCTACGTGTATGACCCATTCTCATCTTGACTCAACTCGGGAAGTTCTACTTAGCCTTAGTCAGTGCAAATCCAAATAGATACCTTCTTAATAATTTATTTCTGCGAAGTATGCGATGTAATCACTGGCATAGACTTTCGTCTTGAGTCCTTGCGTGATCAAATCAGAAATGAGGACATCCACAAGAAAAACAAGGTTATCGACGTAGCCCAAAGAATTGCTAAACTTAAGTGGCAGTGGCCTGGGCACATTGCTCGCAGAATGGATGGCCGATTGGGCCGAAAGTTCTGGAATGACGACCGCGAACCGGAAGACGATGCGTTGGGAAGCCTCCCACTAGGTGGACCAATGACCTGGTGAAAGTTGCGGGGATCCGCTGGATGCGAGCCGCACGGGACCGGTCAATGTGGCGACGCTTTGGGGAGGCCTATGTCCAGCAGTGGACGTCTTTCGGCTGAAATGATGAAGCATGCAAAATGCATTCCAAAAAATACTGTTGTTTCTCTTAGTGCATTATACCAACACAATTCCCTTTTTAGGTACTTAAGACAAACAAACAATCGTTGACAATGAAGATTGTTATCATTATTATTGCTGGCCCATATTGTGTTACTGCTGAGGAAAGGCCTCTTTTCATTCCTGACAACAACACAACAGTCACGATTTTACGCTACGAGGGAGAATGGATAAAAAAAAATTGTTGCAGCGACCCTACGTAATCTTCTTAACTAATATTATAAAGAGGAAAGATTTGATTGTTTGTTTGTTTGCATTGAATAGGCTCCGAAAGTACTGGTCCGATTTGAAAAATTCTAAGTTTTAGATAGCCCATTTATCGAGGAAGGCTATAGGCTATATATCATCACGCTACAACTAATAGGAGTGGAGCAGTAATGAAAATGTGGCGAAAACGGGGAAAATGTGATGTAAACGAAGTTGCGCCGGACAGCTAGTTTAGTAGTTAAAAGGGCGGGAAGGTAGTGATGATGTTGATTATGATAACAAATGCTAGGAAAGATAATTAAATAGGATTTCGATTTACTTACTGGAAGTTGAAAAACGTTGATAACAATCTTATAGCACTTCAATATTCGGACATAGGCTTCAAACATTCTCGCAATCTCTTGTTTACTACAACCGTTGTTCCGTATTAACAGTAACTGAACGTTCCATAGCTCAACTTTGTCAGGCAACAACTTAGTTAATCTTATGGCGTAAACTACATTTGAATCAAGAGTTGCCATAAACGCTATATAAAAAAGACCATTCAAAGGAGGCTTGAGAAATACAAGATACACATAAGAAACTACGATGATGTAAAATCCGAAGATGGAAGCAACGCTTATCCAACTTCTGATGATAAAGCGTTTGAGATTAGCTTCACTATAGAGGAATCTGTGCACCTCTTGAAAGTTCAAAATAAACAAAACACTTTTCCTCGACTTAATGTAGTTGACAATAAATGTCATAATGAATCCCGTACACTTAAAACTGAAGTCGAAGAAGGAAGCGAAACTCAGAAAATGAATTGAACTGTATCGTCTAAAATTATCGTCAAGAATTATTTCTACGATACGATAAACGTACGTAGTCATGAATAATACCGCACCACCTATTAATATTAACTTATTTAACAAATTATTTGTATTTATATAATTGTTTTTGATGTGATATTTCGGATTAAGCAATACAATTTGCATCAAATTCAGTGGGAGAAAAATTCGTTGAACTTCTTCGTCAATACGGTTATTTAAATGGAATTCATCCCTAATTCTGATTTCGTTGTCCATATTTCTGTTCAAAGTCTCCATCTTGTGTCAAATTATGTGTAGGAACTGTAAGACTGTAAACTAAATATTACTTAGACAGTACCTTGTTGAAAGATCGAGACTAAATGTTCCTTTTAGTCAGTGTTTTAAACACTCGCTCGTTCATTACGTAATTGCTTTCACAATTACTTTGATGAAAAATTGTCATTACTTAGAAGACCTTGACATATTCTCAGTACTTGTTGCAAACATATGTATTTAGTACATCCTTTAACAGGCGTGCTTTTATCGTATGTCTTTTAATTAATACAGCAAAAGGATCTTACATACTTATTTTGGGAGCAAACATGAAGAAACAGAATCTTTTTAACGTTTTGCATCAAAATTCCATAATTTTAATTATTTAAATGAATGCAGGATTACAGAAGAGCAAACTACAGCAACACAAAAGTATATTGAACACGTAACGCTATTACTCTGGACAGTAAAGTGCACCTTGGCAAATTTCGCTCGATTCAGGCGTTTCAGATTCTTGCATACCTTCTTATTGAAAGATAAGTGTTAGCATTACAGCCCTGTCATATTATCGGTACAGATGGACAGGACGAATCTAGAAGGGTTTCGAGTAACTGTTTTGTTTTTTAAATTTGACAACGGAATCCTGAAAAAGAGAATAAGTAGCAACTTTAAGAAAAAAAAGTGTAAAAGGCCGTGGGGTTACTATAATTATAGTGAACGGGTTCTCAAAAACATTCCATTCATAAATTTTATCAAAAACACTGACTGGCGCTAACCTACTTCTTTTTTATTTTATTTTTATTTATCGGTCTACCAACAATTGTTCACACTGGATTATGCTTAAAGTAACAAGCAAACATTAATATACATCAGTGCAACAATCACTTAAAGGTAAACACCGCATGTGATATGAAGTTGTAAAGAAAATACAATTTTAATTAAACTAATCTAGTTTTAAGTAACTAGTATCTAAAAACTTAAATTAAAGGATTGCTAATAAAAATAATAAGAAAAAAAAACATATAAAAAATACAAATTTCATTACAAGCGGGATAATGAAATGTTTTTAAGGGAGATATTTATGCAAATTGGCTTTCAATTTGCCCAAACTGTCAAAGTGCAAATCGATCTTATCACTGCAGCTATTAATAACTTTGCAGAACCTCGCAATAGGGGAATTGGCGCCTAGAACCGTTCTTCTCTGCGGTGGGTCTGTACCCACCGCAGAGAAGAAACACCTCTGTAGGTGTTATTGAGCTGCGAGGAATTCTTGAGAACGATTACGCCCTAAAAAGGACCAAAAAAATATTCCGGTCCAGTGCTTAGGCCCCGTTTGTTGCATCTAAATTTGTATCGAACATACTTCGAAAAAACTTACTAAAACTGGTAACATCTCTAAATGTACCGTCTATGGTCCCCTTTAATCGATACAGTATTAAATTCTGCGTCTGTGGCACAAAGAACGACAATATCAGCCGTCAAAATTAAATGTCAAAAAAGTTTTAAAAGTCAGTTGTCTAATTTTACCGTAATGCCGTGTTGTGATTTATGTTCTCTGGTTTTAAAACGTGAGTATTCTTTTATTTTAACCCAATGTATATAGTGTTATATATCAAAATAAACCTCGTTAATCAAGCTTTACGAATATCTATAAACATCGTAGGTTCAAAGTCTGTTGAAACGATAATATCGAAATGTAAAATTGGCGCCATGTCGAACGTGGTATTTTTATAATGTTTTTTTAGAAATTATTGCAAAAATAGTTAAAATAGTGCTCGTATTATGAAAATTACTTCAATTAAGTAATTATTAGTGTCTCCGCAATATAAAACAGTAAAATAAAACGAAATCTTATCGAATTTTTTACGTAAACACGACAAATCAGTAGGTATCGAATAGAATGCGAGGAGGGTTGATTGTTTTGGGTGATTGTGCTACTAAGAAAGTGCCAAAGTAAGGATATATGGGTATTAAAACGAAGCTTATATAGTCTAGTTTAATTATAAATAGGTTTTATTGATACCAATTACAATTCTAATTGGTAAAACTTTTATTCTTATTGGAGAAACTGACATTCAACATATATTCTCAAGTTCACATTTTTTTCGAAATACTTATATCTAGTTGTCGTAATTAGTTTTTACGTAGTTAGATTCTGTATAGTTTCAGCTATACACACGTATTTTTTGTTTTGGTGTAGCTGCAATAGTTTACGAGAAAATAAGCTTTAAATGGGAAGTGGCGCGGGGGGCTTGCGCGGCAAAAACTTTCCATGCGCGCGCGGCGTGCGCGCGGGGTAGCCATGGCTACCGCGGACATTTCACCGGCTACTTCTTTTTTATTTTTTTTTTATTTATCGGTCTACCAACAATTGTTCACACTGGATTATGCTTAAAGTAACAAGCAAACATTAATATACATCAGTGCAACAATCACTTAAAGGTAAACACCGCATGTAATATGAAGTTGTAAAGAAAATACAATTTTAATTAAACTAATCTAGTTTTAAGTAACTAGTATCTAAAAACTTAAATTAAAGGATTGCTCATAAAAATAATAAGAAAAAAAAACATATAAAAAATACAAATTTCATTACAAGCGGGATAATGAAATGTTTTTAAGGGAGATATTTATGCAAATTGGCTTTCAATTTGCCCAAACTGTCAAAGTGCAAATCGATCTTATCCAAAGAGTATAGTAATATAGATGGAATAGAGAGCCCTCTGACGTGAATTTTTGACACCCATATTGAACGGTGTCGCCGTCTGGTGCTATATCCGTTGAACTAATCCCTATAGCTATAGCTTTAATAGGTACGCACCTATAGCTGCTGTGCGTACCTATATTTATATCTATATCTTTGTTATTGAATAGGTTTTCTATGGGTAGGCAAGTAATTTGAAATGTAGGCCATATAAAAAAACAGTTTTGAAAACAAAATGAAACAAATACAGTTAATGTTTACAAAACTGAATGTTAACAGTATCGAAAAACCACATAAATTACACAAAATGGGAGAGATTTCCAAACATGCGCACACACCGAAAGCAGTGGCCATTTTGTAAAAACAATTTGCGTGATAATGTTGCCAAACCTAAAAAGAAATATTTGCAATTTCGAAAAGAAAATTAAAAAATGGTTTAATCTTGTTTAAAATTAGAATTTATTATTTTTTACTCAATTTTCATTCAAATAGAAAAGGTATGGTACACTGGCAATAATTGGCGTAAGCACCATCTATGTCATTATATCGTTCTAAATCTCAAGTTTATGCGGAATTTTCTAAAGATGGTGCTAGTATCTTTGTGAAAAATTGGACGCCTATGTCAAGTATGGCAGTGTCCCCCCCCTGATCTTATCACTGCAGCTATTAATAACTTTGCAGAACCTCGCAATAGGGGAATTGGCGCCTAGAACCGTTCTTCTTCTCTGCGGTGGGTCTGTACCCACCGCAGAGAAGAAACACCTCTGTAGGTGTTATTGAGCTGCGAGGAATTCTTGAGGGGGCACGAAAATTAATAGAGTGCAATATTTGCGCGCAGTCAATTTTATGGGACACCACTTTGCACACAAACATTGCGTCACTAATGCATCGGCGCTTATCCAGCGAAATCATTCTAAAGTGTTTCAGTCTATTACTATAAGAACGTACTTTTTTAGAAATTCCGCTAGAAAACGCCAGATGCCAAAGAAAACGCTTTTGTATACGTTCAAGACGCAGCGAGTGTACAGAGTAATGTGGGTGCCAGATAACGCTACAATATTCCAAAATGCTTCGAACTAAACTATTATAAAGCATCATTTTGGTTTTAATACACCTGAATTGCTTACAATTTCTCATAACAAAGCCCAGCATCTTAGAGGACTTTTTTACAATGTTATTTATGTGAGGAATAAAAGTTAACTTCCGATCAAACATTACACCGAGGTCCCTCATTGTGTCCAGTTCCGCAATTTTAACTCCATCAATGTAATAATCGTGTTCTATTAGGTGATGTTTTCGCGTGAATACTATGTGATGACATTTACTATGATTCAGTTGCATCTGATTGGTTTGACACCATTGCACAAGTCTGTTTAAATCATTCTGTAAGTCAGAGGCATCCTCTTCTGATTTTACGATTTAGACAAACTTTAAGTCATCAGCATACATAAATATATGACAGCTACGAAAACAATCAGGGATATCGTTAATGAAAAAATTAAACAAAACAGGCCTCAAATGAGATCCCTGTGGCAAGCCAGACGAGATAAGACGCAAGGTTGATTGAAAACCGTTGACAACTACATAGAAAGATCTACCCTCAAGATACGAGCTACGACCATATGCTTTTAATTTGCTAATTAGTATACCATGTGAGACTTTATCGAAAGCTTTACTAAAATCTGTATAAACTACATTAGCTTGGTAACCCGAGTCAATTGCTTTAGTTAACAATTTAGTGAACAGTATAAGGTTACTACTTGTGGATCTAGACTCTACGAAGCCATGCTGCTCTTCACGTAAGTACAGCTTAAGGTGATTCTGAATACTGATATATCAGACACTCAAAAGTTTTAGCTAGTGTTGACAAAATTGAGATGGGCCTATAGTTAGAGACAACGTCATCATTGTTTGACTTATGGATGGGAACAACCTTAGCTATCTTCCACTTAGAAGGAAAAACTCCACTAGCCAAAGACTTATTAAAGATTATTAGAAGTGGTGAAACCAGCTCGGCAGCACACTCTCGAAGAAATATAGGTGGTATTCCATCAGGACCGGCGCCTTTGTTGCAGTCTAAGTTTTTTAACTTCATAAACAAGGCCTCACTATTAATAACTGGATTTGATAAGCATAAACTATTATTTTTAAGGTTTGAGTTACTATGAGTTACGCAATCATCCCCAGCAGGGCCATAAATAGAAGAAAAGTAAGATACAAAAATCTCGCATATTTCGGTTCCATCAGATGACGTAGAAATACCATCAGTCATAGACATAGGATACGTGCCTGACCCTCCACGTTTGGTTTTTATATAAGTCCAAAATAATTTGGGGTTATTGGTGATTTCGTCTTCTAAGTTCTTTATGTAGTTGTTATAGCAAACAGTTTCACGGTCTTTCGTACTTTCGCGAAAGACTCTTTCAAAAGTCGTTTTGCGCAAGTGTCCATTCACGCAATTGTCTTTGCTCTGTCTTTCCCACAAATTATCTAGAACCTTAGTCAATTAAGTGAAGAAATACGTGGTGGAAAAAATAAAACTAGACTCTATAATGATCGAGGATACGTTGTCTTTTACACTTAGAAAATAAAACATTTCATGCATCATCATTTCATTTATAAAAAAATGTTTGAGACCTTTCTAATGATAAATTAGCCCGCCACAATATTATAATTTCTGATTACTATAAGTGTATTTTTAAACAATATTAAAAAATATTTTCATAATTAAGTAAGTTTTCTTCTACCAAACCGCACTGGGCCCGCGTGGTGGATTATAGCCCACTCCCTCTCATAGAGAAGAGGTCTGTATCCCAGCAGTGGGAACATTGTAGGCTGACGATGATGAAGTTTTCTTCCGCTTAAACGGTGGTAAAATGGGTATATTTATGTATATTTTTACAATAAATTGTTTCAAGAAATAAAAATTTCCGAACGATCGCAAAAACAATCCTGTCAAAATTGTATTTAAGAATGAAGTCGACAAAGTTGTGCATACAATTCCCCTTCCTTTGAATCAAATGCAGACTAATTCTCTTCTAACGAAATATTCAATTAAATTTGGTTAAATATTATTACAAATAATGCAAAAAACAAATTTTATCACTGTGTGGGACAATATTGCGCATTATTCCATTTTAAACTTTGATAATGGAACTTAGAATCTGAGAAAATGTAATGTCTTAATGCACTGTTAATTATATTCTTATTCCTTACTAGCTGTCCCGCGCAACTTCCTCTGTTTTTTTTTTTTTATTACTCTTTATTTATTTATTACCTCTGTGTCACATTTTCCCCGTTTTCGCAACATTTTTCATTGCTGCTCCGCTCCTATTGGCCGTAGCGTAATAGTATATAGCCTATAACCTTCCTCAATAAATGGGCTATCTAACACTGAAAGATTTTTTTAAATCAAACCAGTAGTTCTTGAGATTAGCGCGTTCAAGCAAACAAACAAACTCTTCAGCTGTATTAGATTAGTTTGGTGAGGTTCCTTAGAAATGTCTGGTGCGTGGCAAACGGCGTGCGTGTATGACCAGATGTATGAACGTGGACGAGGCAAAAGGAGTCTGTAAGGATCGTAGCAGCTGGCGTTCTATGGTTTCTACCTATTTCCCCATGGGATAAAAGCGTGAGTCTATGCATATTATGTATTTTCTTCTACTTTGTTGCTTTCTTTGTCATCTATATTTTCATCATAATCTCGTGAAAATCAATTTATCGGTTGTTCTTGCCTTTCAATAACTTCCTCAACAATAAAAATATCATCAAAATCTTTGTCAAATGGTACTGGACTCCAGTTATTCATATTTTGGGCAAAATTTTAGAAGTTTTAACCACCTATGTTATGTACATGTTAGCGTAGATCTTCATTTGTGCTTAAATATAACATCACGCCTGTAAACCCCGGGGGGTTAGACAGAGATAAACATAATAGTACACCCACATTTCGCCAGTTATGTTTAAGTCCCATGTAATAGGAGGCGAGCCTATTACCATCAACCGGGCATAAATCCAGACTCCGTGGCTGCCACTGAAAAAATCCTGATGGAAAAACCCAATTACACTTTGCCCGAGTTGGGACTCGAACCCACGACATCATGCTCTGCAGTTGCGCTTGCAACTACTAGACCTCCATTTGAAATATGGTTTTATTTTACTTTGATGCAAATACGATCAATAGAATCTAGACACATCAGCTGCCTGAAAATTAAGGTTTCTTTAACGAATGATCAAGTTTTCAAACTCCAGAATTCTAATAACATACACAGAATTCTATGAGAGGTAGTCACGCTCACAGTTACCGGACTAGCATTTGATTTGGTGTGAACTCGGTCTAAGGACTCCTGTGGTGCGTTTCTCAGTTACAGGCACAGACTCTGGATTTGTGTCCGGTTGATAGTAATAGGATCGCACTCTATTACATGGGACTAAAACATAACTGATGAAATGTTGGTGAATCTATTAGTTACACCTCCGCCTAACCCTTAGGGGATTACAGGCGTGATGTTTTGTACTATAACACAAAACCTCCTTGAACATAAACCATAAAAAAAAAACACAGACTAATATTAATCAACAAATACTTTGATCTTGCCTGTAATAAATTACCCTTCTGTCATAGTTTAGATCGAGATGATAAAAAAGGCTATTGTTTGTATGTAAGGTCTAGACATACGTTCGACAATCCTTTCCTTCGGTAACATCCTTTCTGTTAACAGGTTATTGTAATGGGCTTTAAAGAATTCTACAATAAGTTGTTTAAGAAAAAAACCCGTTCGATCGGTAACCATAATCGAGTAAAAGTTCTACTTCATCATACAGTTGATAAAGATGTGCAGTCTATGCTTTTTCCTTTAAATGTAATGAAAACTGCAATATACTTAACAAAATATTCGTTAAAATACGACTTTATAAGATCAAACGAAACCAAAACCAAATTAATATCATTATGTTGGACAATATTGCGCATTATCATATTTCTGTTCCGTACGATTCGCACATTCGGAAGAAATAATTTTTATTTTGACTGCTGCATTGTGTTGGATACCATCTTTTATTCAGCTGCTTTCGTACTCATCTATATTCTTAGCATTGCGCACGAGACAATCAATATAGGAATCGTCCTTGTTATCCAAGATCTTCACAGAGTCTTCAGGAATACGGACATCATCAAGGACGCTGCCAAATACAATTGGATTGCAGTTATTCTTATTTCCATCTTTCATTTCGTATTTATGTTTATTTTGTTATTTTTTTCGGTACCTTGGTTCGTGGTTATTTGTAACTTGATTGAATTTTGTTTTGACGCAAATATGATATATGCAATTGGTATCATCAGCTGCTTAGAAACTTACGTTGCTTTGTGTAATCGTCAACTTTTCAAGCCTCAGAATCATAATAACGAAAATGAACACATTTGCAAGTTCCATGTGTACAGTACAATATTGGAATGTTTTAAACTTTTCAAAACATCTTATGAGCCTTTAGTAAGTATTGTTCTTTTTTCTTTGAATATTTTCAACTGTATTTAATAAGTACACGAACACGAAGTTTAAAGAAGCCGTCGACCATACATTCTCCTAAGAAACTCTATGCAAAAATTATTGCTGGGAACCTTCTTTTTTTGGGTGAAAAGCAATGGATTACCGTAGTGTTCAATGTAACGCACTGATCAAAACATTGTGATGATTGATGGATGCATTGAATAGTACAGGGGTCGTGGAAGTATTTAAAGTAATGTTTCAACTGTAACATTAACATAAACTATCATTTAAATAAAAAACTAAAATTGAAAATTTAAGTTGATTAAAAAAAGAAATTACTTTTATGTACAAATTATATTTTATTTGTGTTTTTAATTCAAAAATGTTTGAATTTACAAATTTCCTTTATTAATTTTTCTTCTCATTTTTTATATTTTTACATATTTCTTATATAAAATAATTAAAAAAAAAAAACATTTAAAAATATAAAAAACAGGTTTCCGCCGGTATCGGGAGCAGGGTCCAAGCTACCGGTGGTTAGGGCTGCAGAGACAGGAACCTCCTCACAATGCGGGCCGTATCGAGGAGTACTGCCTTCTGAATCTGGCTCTTGATCCAACTGCCAAGTGAGAGCTTCGACAGATGTTCGTCGAAGCTCTTGGCCATAAGGCCATTGGCCGTTACGACAATCGGCACAATGATAGCCGAGTCCACATTCCACATATCGACAACCTCGTGAGCCAAGTCGAGATATTTTATCTGCTTCTCTTTCTCAGCTTTCACGAGGTTTTCGTCATGCGGGATGGTAACATCGACTATCATTGCGCGGCGCGCTGATCGGTCTATCACCACTATGTCAGGCTTATTGGCAACAATAGTCCTGTCAGTAATGATAGGCCGATCCCAGTACAGCGTGACATGGTCTTTCTCGAGAACTGGGTCGGGCACATACTTGTAGTACGGTACCTCAGATTCCACAAGTTTATATTTCAGGGCAAGTTGCTGGTGAATAATCCTGGCCACTTGGTTGTGCCTGTGCAAGTACTCGCCGTTAGCCAGACTAGAACAACCAGAAATAATATGTCTGATGGACTCACCCGGACGGTGGCATGCCCGACACACGTCCACCGTCCCGTCCTTCATAATATGTTTCCGGTAGTTGTTCGTCAGCATAACTTCGTCCATAATCGCACAGACAAAACCTTCAGTTTCCCCAAAGAGGTCGCCGAAACGTAACCAGGACACGGACGCTAGAAAATCTACATCAGGCCCATGAAGAGCCTGGTAAAAGCGCCCGTGAAGAACCTTGCCTTGCCATATTTCCTTGCGGTCATCGGTAGTCAGTATTACAGGTTTGCGCCAGTTCTCTTTAGCCATGGACAGCGGGGTGAGTGCCTTGTCCACTGCGACCACATCTCGGTGCATACCCACCTCTGTTTTAAAAAAATATTCTCTGAGGCTGCACACCTCGCGGTTGTGGAGGGTCTTCGCGTTTAAAAAGCCTCGACCCCCGCACTTCCGCGGGATGTACAGTCTCATTACCGATGATCGTGGGTGATGCATCCGGTTTGCGGTCAGCAGTGTACGAACTCTCCTATCCAGGGCGTCCAGTTCGGTCTGAGTCCATTTGAGTATGCCGAAAGAGTACATTAAAACCGGCATGACCCAACCGTTGAAGGCGCGCACCTTGTTCCCGCCTGAAAGAAGGCTATTTAGTACCTTCTTCAGGCGACCAAAGAAGCGCTCCCTCAACGATTGCTTCATGTCAGCTACGTTAATGCCTAACGCTTCCGACATACCCAAATACTTATAGTTTTCGGATGAGGAAAGGGATCTTAGGTGTATGGAATCAGAGAGCTGAAGTCCCTCGGATTCCATAATCTCCCCTCGCTTTACATACATGACTGCACATTTGTCCACACCAAATTCCATCCTGATGGCACTACTAAAATTTTCAGTGACTTTCAGTAGCTCCATCAGTTGCAATTTGCTGGGGGCAAAGAGTTTCAGGTCATCCATGTAAAGAAGGTGAGATATGACCTGACCACCTCTCCTCAACCGGTAGCCTAGACCTGAATCCTCCAGCAATGTGCTTAGAGGATTCAGGGCTAGACAGAACCAAAGAGGACTCAAACTGTCGCCCTGAAATATTCCCCGTTTAATCCATACAGGCTCATCGTTCCCCTGGATCTGTCGACATCCTGGATATCGAAGGACCGTCCTCCACTGCCTCATACATGACTCAAGGAAGGCGCGTAGTGTTGCATCAATCTTGTACAACTCCAGCACCCTCATGAGCCATGTATGTGGCACAGAGTCGTAGGCCTTCTTGTAATCTATCCAACATGTCGACAGATCCTTGCGGGATCGACGAACCTGTTGGCTAATGGCCATGTCGATGAGGAGTAGCTCCTTAGTACCACGGGACCCGTTCCTACATCCATTCTGAGAGGCCGACATAATAGAATTACTATCGATGTGTTTTAAAAAACAAATTTTATTATTAGGCTGTTCAGCGACAAGTTAGGCTTCACCTAATTTTTATAAGATGCACGCCTTTCCGTAATTAAATGTACTCTAGTGACTTAGGACTTAGGACACATCCACTTACTTACACCAACTCAAAATCATATTAACAACATTCATTCCATATTTAAATACACTATAAAAAAGCGGTTTGAGCGTCAGCATAAAACTCCAAAAAACCATAATAATTTTATATTAACAACACACTACTGGAAAATTTCAACACTACTGGATGGCACGTCCTTTCTATCGATAAATGTATTTAATGAGTGACAAATTGCAAACCCTTAATGAGATAGATAGCATTGAAATTGCGCGCAGTATTGAATGTGATTGTTCGGAGGTAGCTAAACGTATAAACATAAAAAGAAATGACTTTACTGTTGTCGCTCAAAATATAAGGAGTTTATCTTGTAACTTTGATGATTTCATACTTAATCTTTCGAATTTTAAGTTCGAAACCGATGTTATTATACTAACTGAATGTCGACTAACTCCTGGCAAAATTATTCCTCATCTTAATAATTACTCGTCCCATCATACAACCCATCAGTTGAACTAAAACGATGGGGTAGTTGTTTATGTAAAACATAATCTTAAATCTAAAGTTAAGGAAATAACACTATCCCAGGCGTCTTGTTTGCAGCTGGAAATACTGAATAATATTGTATTATGCATATATCGATCCCCTTCAAACAGGAACATTGAGGCTTTTATCAGTTCCTTAAGTTCCCATCTAGATACGCTACAAACCCAGAAAAATATTATAATAGCAGGCGACATTAATATAAACATTAGACCTAAAGATATGGAATCTAGTTGTGATTATAGAAACAGAACTACTTACCTTAATACACTATCCCTGTACGGAATTTTACCTGGGCATACTCTACCTACCAGGAATGAAAACTGCTTAGACCACTTTATGTTGAAAATAAACAAACAAAAAATCTCTGCATCCATCGCTATCTCACACACTAGTGTTACAGATCACTATACCACACTTCTGTCCCTATCTAAACTAAAAAATACCCATTTAGCTAACTAAACTAGATCCACTTTGGACTTTGAGCAAGCACTTAAGTGCGTACAGGAAAGTAATCTAGCCGATTTACTTTTCTGTAATGATCCTGAAACTCTAACTAACCTACTAGTAAACAAACTAACGGAGTCCATTAATAAAAATACTATTCTTACTAAAATACCGAACAGTAAGCGCATCATAAAACCATGGATAACCCCAGGGATGTTACGTTGTATTAAAAATCGCAACAAGCTACAAAAAGATATTAAAAGAGATCCATACAACGACATATTAAAAATAACATATATTAGATATAGAAACCACTGCAATAATCTTATTAAAAAAATAAAACGAAAATATGAAAGAGAACTAATTACAAACTCAGTTACTAACAATAAATTACTTTGGAAAAACATTAAAACTATAACTTACGCAAATAAACCTAACAATTGTAATACAGACTTACTTAACATAAAATTCACTCCTTTAGAATCAGTCAACTATGTTAACGAATATTTTGCGAACATTGGTAAGAACCTTGCTCAAAAAATTCAGCCGTCTTTAAACTATGAGTATAATGAACAACAACGAACTCAACCCAACTCTTTCGTAATGTTAAATACTGACAATGATGAAGTGAATCATATCCTAATGAGCCTAAAATCTGACAGTGCGACTGGTTGGGATAATGTTTCTACTGCATTTGTAAAATATATAAGAAAGGAGGTTGTTCCTATAATTACACACCTTGCTAATCTTTGCTTTGGTGAAGGCGTCTTCCCAACTGCCTTAAAGCTAGCTATTATTACGCCAGTATACAAGGATGGGGACAAAGACGATGTCTCCAACTTCAGGCCCATATCTGTATTACCCTCTATATCAAAAATAATAGAAAAACTTATTAATAAAAGGCTTCTAACATACCTAAAAGATTTTAACGTACTATCTGATTCACAATTTGGCTTTCGTCGGGGTATTTCCACTGAAGATGCAGTTACTGCACTAAGCACTCATATAACCGAACAGCTTGACAAAGGCAAAAAATGTATAGCTGCATTCTTAGATTTAAAAAAAGCCTTTGACACCGTCTCCGTCCCAATCCTTGTAGAAAAACTGGAACGTTTCGGAGTTCGCGGAGTGCCTCTTAGCCTTTTCAAGGATTATCTTAGAAACAGGAAGCAGAGGGTTAAAGTGGGTCAGTACGTTAGTGAGGACGCAAACACGTCATATGGCGTTCCTCAAGGAAGCGTATTGGGACCTACATTGTTCCTTATCTACGTCAATGAACTCTGTAACATAAAGGTTACAAATGCACAAGTCTTCTCTTACGCGGATGACACTGCTGTAGTCTTCACTGGTGATACTTGGCAGAATGTCAAACTTAGTACTGAGACAGGCTTGGCTGAAATCACCAAGTGGTTAACAATTAATAAGCTTACATTAAACATCGCAAAAACAAATTACATCTGCTTCAGTGTCTGCCAACGTACACAACCGGAGGATGATTTTAATGTAACAATCCATACTTGCAATCGACATAATCGCAATAGTTGTGGCTGCTCAACATTAAACAAAGTTCCTCTTTTATAGTACCTAGGTGTTATCGTGGACCAAAGACTATCATGGTACCCACACATTGAGCAGGTTGCCAATAGAATCAGGAAACTAAGCTGGATGTTCAGGACTCTTAGATACGTCGTTCCCAAGACTGCTAGTAATCATTCAGGCCATCAAAAAGATTACCTTAAGATAATTTATGTTGCGCTAGTCCAGTCAGTACTATCCTACTGTATACCTGTCTGGGGTGGTGCATTCAAAACAAAATTTCTAGCGGTGGAAAGGGCTCAACGCGCTCTTATCAAGTGCATGTACTTTAAAAAGAAGAGATATCCTACTGAGGACCTATATCGACTTTGCAACTTGCTCTCAGTTAGGAAACTTTACCTTACGCTAATTATATTTAAAAAACATAAGTCTCTTTCCTATGATGCTGGCATATTGACAAAAAGAAGGAAAGACTTGATATTAAATATCCCTAGGACAAGGATTTTGCTTGCCAGTATGCAATTTAGTACACGATCTGCTGCGCTATATAATAAAATTAATAAACACATCTACATATATCCTAGAAACTACCATGACACTAAAAAAATGATAATGGAATGGATACAAACCCTTACCTACAATGATATCGAAACACTTCTGAAACCTTGACACATACACACCCTCACCCTCATGTACTCTCAGTCACACATACAGGCTACACTCTCAGTTCAATTTACTTACACACATACTTACACCCACTCATACACACATTTGATTTTAATTTAAGTTAATGTCTATTAAGTAGTTTAACTAACTTTTTTATTTTTTTAACGTTTTTTGCTTTCTGTATAACACGTCTTGCAATGAAAGAGCGGTCTCTCCTAATACAGGCACTGTCTGCCTAAAAGGAGGATCCAATCAAAAATTTGTTCGTGCCTAAACTTGTTTTTACCAATAAACTATTTTATTATTATTTTGTTTATTCATTTTTATTATTATTACCTTTATTCATTTTATATACATTCATTTTACATTTTTAAATATTTTTACAAAATTAAATACAAAAACATTTAAAAATATAAAAATGAATAAAGGTAATAATAATAAAAATGATCTGTGGCTCGGGTGTCAAATTGACGTGACAAAAATTTTTTCCAAACCAATTTTTATTTAATTATTTTGCAAATTTAACGCACAAAACTATTGGAACATAAAGAAACATGCAAAGAAAAATGAAACCAATAAATAAAAATAGAAAACCTACTACTCTGCACCAAAAATCATTACAATAGAAATGTCATAAAATATTGTCACTTATGCTAACCCGACACCGAGCAAGACTTAAAGAAAAGGCACACCCACCATCTCCGGGCTCGTCGCTGAGCTCCGCCTCGCAGCCGCCGGGACGCGCCACACCTGTGGGCGCTGAGTCGCCGGTCGCTGCAGTTGCGTCGAGTTCCAGCGACGAGTTTTTCTCCCCACCGTCGACGCCATCACCACCACGACGAGGAAGAGGACGGCCACCAGCGGGCCTGGGACCTCGAGGCCAACAGGCCCCGAACAGGGTCCCCGCTGCCGGTGGAAATGTGTCGCGCATGCGATGGACTGAGTCCATTAATGAAAACGTCATGCGCGCATATTATGGGGCTACTGAGGGGGGAAGTAACATGACTGCGTACCGTGGTCGGATGCTCTCTCTGTTTCAGGTGCTTGAGCCAGCTATCAGCGTGTCGGCGCAGCGACTGTCGGATCAGGTGCGGGTCATCCAACGTAACCATATGTTGAATGACAATGTACTTGATCGACTACGCCTCGACTCACGGAGTAACCCAGTTACGCCTGCTTCACCAATGATCGCGGCGCAGCTGCCAAATGTATCCGCGGCTTCGCCGCGATCCGATCGCGGTTGTGAGGAGGATGATGACGAAGTTATAACCGTGAGTAGCCAGTGCAACGAACAATTGAGGAGAGCTTTGGAGAGTGCGTTCCGGGAGTACCGCTCCACACCGCCTGAACTTAGACCACGTTTACCTCGTTTGCCTATGCGCAAGAAAAACAAGGCGCTGGTGTGCACTCTAGATTCGCTGCTGTCAAACTGCTTTGACAACAGCGAAGACCTTGCTGATACCCACTCAATATTGTACTGCGCAGCAGTAGCGGCATGTCGTGTAGCTCACGTCAAATTTCCTGACAGTGACAGAGCCACACGACCAAAATTAGCTGTTCCAGCTTGGCAGTGCAGGATTGAGCGGCGTATCGGTGAGGCTAGAGTACTCATCGGCAAGTTAATCTGCTTCAGGGAGGGCAATACTCGCCCTAGAGTCATGCGCTTTGTGAGGCGGGCGTTCTCGGGAACTGACACTAGTTCTCGTGATTATTTGGCCTGCGTCACAGAGCGTATCGACTTCCTGAAGCAGAAGATCTGTGCATGGGCAAGCCGTATTCGTAGGTACAAGCGGCGAGTGGAGCGATACACTCAGAATCGCACATTCCGAAGCGATGAAAGGTGGGTATATAGGGCTTGGGAACGACCAGACCAAGGGGTGACTGACACGCGTCTGCCGGATGATGACGCCATGTGTTCATTCTGGCGCAGCATCTGGTCGGTGCCTGTCAGTCACACTGAGGGCGGTTGGACCCGGGAAGTTGAACAAGCGTGTGATCCAATACCAGAAATGGGGGCAATTATCATCAGCCCCCAAGACGTAGCTCGTGCAGTCCGTCCGTTACCAAACTGGAAATCTCCAGGGCCGGATGGACTGCACAACTTCTGGATCAAATGGTTCCAAAGATCGCACGCTCGCTTGGCGTCCCAGTTTCAATCAGCCTTAGAGTCAGGGTCGCTGCCCCAGTTCCTGACGACAGGCATTACCCACCTGCTCCATAAATCAGGTAGTACTGCGGAGCCCAAAAATTATAGACCTATCACTTGCTTGCCAACGGTCTATAAAGTTCTTACATCCATTTTGAGAGCTAAAATTAACCAACATATTGAGAGTAATTCCATCATGTCTCCCTCTCAGAATGGATGTAGGAACGGGTCCCGTGGTACTAAGGAGCTGCTCCTCATTGATATGGCCATGAGCCAACAGGTTCGCCGCTCCCGAAGGCATCTGTCTACATGTTGGATAGATTATAAGAAGGCCTACGACTCAGTTCCGCATACATGGCTCATGAGGGTGCTGGAGTTGTACAAGATAGATGCAACTCTACGCACCTTTCTTGAGTCGTGTATGGGGCAATGGAGGACGGTCCTTCGCTATCCAGGATGTCGACAAATGCAGGGGAACAGCGAACCAATAAGGATTGAGCGTGGTATATTTCAAGGTGATAGTCTGAGTCCATTGTGGTTTTGTCTAGCCTTGAACCCTCTTAGCACACTGCTGGAAGGTTCAGGTCTAGGCTATCGGTTGAGGAGAGGTGGTCAGGTCATATCTCACCTTCTTTACATGGATGATCTGAAAATCTTTGCCCCCAACAATTTGCAACTGATGAAGCTACTGAAGGTAACTGAAACTTTCAGTAGCGCCATCAGGATGGAATTTGGTGTGGACAAATGTGCAGTCATGCATGTGAAGCGAGGGGAGATTACGGAATCCGTGGGAACTCAACTCTCGGATTCCGTACACCTTAGATCCCTCTCCTCAACAGAAACCTACAAGTATTTGGGTATGTCGGAAGCATTAGGTATCAATACTGCTGTCATGAAACAATCGTTGAGGGAGCGTTTCTTTGGCCGCCTGCATAAGGTGATAATAGGTATTATTATTATATTACAGTAACATAGGTGGGTGTGAATAAAAATAAACCATTTGGCTAGACAGAATTATGTTTACAATAGAAGAATATAGGTTAATAACTTGTGAAGGTATTATATAGTTATTGGCCAATTAAAGATCCACAAGCCAAGTGTACAATTACCAAGTACTCCCTGTTCACAGGTTTATGACCTCAAGTTAAGCTGTAGAATTGACTCGGAAAGAATACAACAGTCAGTTATGTGTGTAATGGACGTGTTCGAAACAGTCATATCCAGTTTTTCCTGCGATTCGATAAGAAACTGCCTCAGCTGAACTTTGAAAGTACCAAAACATTGTGTTATCAGTTATCACATTAGTCATATTTGTGTCTTAAAAATAAACACTGATGGATTAATGCTGTACAGTCTTACACTGTACACGTTTTGCTGACGCGGTGCCTCGCACCGTACGTGCGTCATTTCATGACTATAAAACTACATAACTTACATAAAATCACTGAGTGCAATAACCGCAACGCGGTGACCAACATTAGAGAACGGAATCGCCAAACAGTACTACTTTGTAACGTATTAACATAATAAACATAGTGGGAAACAAGTGATCTTTTCTCTGCGTACTCCAACCAGCAACGCTGCAAGTGTACAAACTGTACATTTTATCGTCCTTCGAGCCGGATATTTGGTGCTTTTGTGTCTCGATACGGTAGCGGATCGGTTTAGCTGGTCTCCCAGAAGCGGGTCGCCCCAGTTACATTGAGAAGTCGCATAATACCGTACTCAAGGCGCAAGGGTGCTGAGTTCCATTGACCATTTCATATCAAGGAAGGAAACGCTTTCAAGATTTGAAACGGAGAAGACTACAAGCAACGCAGTAGCCTTCGCAACATATCGCCAGCTCTCCTGTCATCGTCAACGACGTGCCAAAACCATCGAGCTAATTTACAACAATAACAACAAGAAGCATCAACATGGAAAAACTGGAACTGCAGTCAACATGCTTCGAGAACATAAAAACATTGTGCGTGAACTATCGCAAGGATTCCTCATCACGAAAAACTGTGGAATACCTAAACAAACGCTTGTCTTCGCTAGAAAACCAATGGCAAGACTTCGAAAGCAGACATCAATAACTGTTGCTGGAACTAGAAGATAAAAGTATAAACTATTTCAAGGATGACATCTATAGGAAAACCAAAGAAATGTACGCGTCAACCAAAGCGGACATCACGAACAAACTAGCGACTTCGGAAAAACAAAAGGTAAAGTTCGACCTAGGTGAGACTTCAGAAGATGACGACGGTAACAACATACAATCTTTGCTTTACAAGCAAGAATGCAATTTTAACGCAATCTATCGTGTCATCGCCAAAATCAACGTAGTCACCATCTCCGAGAGATGGGAACTGGAAGATCACCTAACAACATTGAAATCGAAATGGGAACTTATCGACAACCTCCACTGGGAAATAGATTTCCAACTGAAAGGGTCCAACGAGCACTACAAGAAAATGTTTACGGACATCGAACATAAATACGATGAGCTGAAGAGGAAAATCAACGCCAAGATCTGGTCCACCGCCCACTACCAGAAATCGACACCTAAAATCGAGATCCCAGAGTTTTCAGGAAACTACGGTCAATGGATTTCATTCAAAGACCTGTTCCTGGAAGCAATACACAAGAATCCAATGATCAACAACGCACAGAAAATGGAACACCTAAAAACCAAGTTGAAAGGAGAAGCTGAACGCTTAGTGCAGCATCTGTCCATTAGCACTGAAAACTACAATTCATGCTGGAATATCTTAAATCAGCGCTACGATAATCGTCGCTTGCAGTTTACGTCATTTATGAACAACATGTTATGCCTGCCTACCATACAACAGGCAGATTCATTCAACTTGAAGAAGACGCACGATGTCATTACCGAATGCTTAAACGGCATTTCTAACATCGGAATCGATACATCAAACTGGGACTCAATTATCGTGCATATCATGTCACTAAAATTAGACTCTAACACTTTGAGTGACTATATGAAAGAACTCGAAGATCACAGAGAACTACAAAATCTCCGCGACTTCCTTTATTTCCTCGAAACGCAGTTCATGGCATACGAAACGATGAAGTCTGCTAAGAAAACGAATCCTACAACTACAGAAAAATCATCCAACTGGAAATCATCCAACAAGCAAAACCAAATGAAGAAACGTAACTATAACGTTAACGAAAACAAAACAAACAACTATCACGCCATACATGGAAAATGCCCATTCTGCAACGGAACTCACTTATTACGTCTATGCGACAAATTCCTTCAAATGGACTTTGGCAAACGAAATGACATAGTTGCGAAATTGCAGCTCTGCAAAAATTGCTTGTACAGTCACGGAAACAATGATTGCAAATCAAAGAAAACGTGCAAAGAATGCAACCTAAAACACCACACATTATTGCACAATTCTGATAATCAAAACATAACGCCATCGAATAGAAAAAACAACACTGAGCAACGCTCTTCATCATCAGCTCAACAGCCAACATAGACCCACTTGTTTAAAGACAACATGGAAGTCTTACTGACAACGGTCCAGCTGAGAGTCAAGTCCGTAGACGGAACTTATGTAAAACTACGTGCGCTGCTTGACCAAGGCTCTCAGGTTAACTTAATAACCGAAAACGCTGCACAAGTCCGACGTCTTCCTCGAAATGGGATAAACGCATCCGTATCAGGAATCGGCTCTGTTTCAAGAGAATGCAGGGGAAAACTTAAACTTACCTGTCAATCGATTCACTCCGATTACAGTTTTGAAACTCAAGCACTTATCATGACGAAGCTAACTAACAACTTACCTACGAGAACGTTCGAGAAAGGTGACTGGACGCACTTAGAAAACGTGAAACTTGCGGACCCTGACTTCAACGTCTCTCGGCAAATCGACCTACTACTAGGAGCCGATGTATACTCAGAAATTATCCTCGACGGTGTACTGAAAGGTAGTAACAGCTCCCCTGTTGCACAGCACACGCAAATTGGGTGGATTTTATGCGGGAAGATGAAACAAACCTTTGACTGCCATGTAACTTTACTCAACTTCGAGGATCTCACAAGATTCTGGGAGAATGAAGACATTCAAACCACCAGAGATATCCCAAAGGACGACCAGTGTGAACAGTATTACAAAGAAACTGTAAGAAGATCACATGACGGAAAGTATATCGTAAAAATGCCTCTTGTTCCCGACTACGAAAAAAAACTGGGAAAATCTAAAACCATTGCTGTTTCACAGTTTCTACAGCTAGAAAAACGGCTGGAGAAGAACGAAAGACTTTCATCAATGTACAAAAAATTCATGGAAGAATATGCTGATCTAGGGCACATGAAACCTGCGACACCGATATCAACTGACGTCCACTTTTTACCACATCACGGTGTCTTGAGGGAAAACTCGACAACAACAAGGCTGAGAGTGGTATTCAACGCTTCTCAAAAAACAAAGAGTGGCTACAGTCTGAATAATGTCATGGATAAAGGCGTTAATTTACAAAAAGATATTCAGGCTCTTATCCTCAAATGGCGAACCTATCGCTACGCATTCACGGCCGACATTGAAAAGATGTACCGCTGCATTTGGATTTCCGAAGAACAACAACATCTGCAAAGAGTTGTCTGGCGAGACTCACGAGATCAACGTATGTGTGATTACCAGCTTTGCACCGTAACCTATGGTACCAAATGCGCACCATGGCTAGCCATGCGAACTTTAAAGCATCTAGCCATTGACGATGGCCACAAACATCCGAAGGCCGCTAAGATACTTGAAGAGGAATGCTACGTAGATGATGTCATTAGCGGTCATAACAATCTCACAGAAGCGAAGAATCTGCAGCAATCCTTAATTCAACTGTTAAGAGGAGGGGGCATGAATTTACGAAAGTGGACAGGCAATCACCGAGCTATACTAGACGGCTCCCACGAGGATCAAATTTCAACTCCAAACATGTTTGATTTTAAAGGTGAAGAATCAACCAAAACATTGGGACTTGGGTGGAACCCAAACAACGACACCTTCCACTTCAACTGGCTTGTAGAAAACTTAAAACGGCTAACTAAGAGATCTCTACTCTCAGCCATATCAAGATTCTACGACCCACTGGGTTGGCTCTCCCCAGTGACGGTCAAAGCCAAACTAATATTCCAGAAACTCTGGATGAGCAAACTCAGCTGGGACGACGCAGTGCCCAGCAACATCGAAACTGAGTGGCTGAACCTAAAAACAAAACTGCCGTGCATAAAGGAAATAACAATAAACATATGGATTGGCGATACAAAAAAAGTGTCGAGTTATTAGGCTTCTGTGACGCAAGCGAAAAGGCATACGCTTGCGTTATTTATAGCAGAGTCTATAGAGAAAATGACCTACCCATCGTAACTCTACTAGCTGCTCGAACTAGAGTGGCTCCACTGACACAGAAAACCACATTACCGAGGCTGGAGCTATGTGGCGCTCAACTCCTAGCTGACTTGATGGAGAAAAGCAAGCAAACTTTAGTGGATATAACGTAACCACTCGGGCATGGTCGGATTCTCAAGTAGTTCTGGCGTGGATTCAAGGAGAAACATCAAGATGGGAGACGTACGTAGCCAACAGAGTTACAAAGATCAAAACCGTCATTCCTGCAGCTCAGTGGAATTATGTCAAATCAGAGCACAATCCGGCAGACTGCGCATCAAGGGGACTTTTGCCAAACAAACTGAAGAACTTCGAGCTATGGTGGCAAGGCCCTGCATTTTTGACAAAACAAGATTCGTCGGACGATATTCCTTGCGCTTTCCAAACGAATTTGGGCTGCATACATCATGTTCAAGTTAAACAAACACAAGAAAATAACGAGCATAACATTATAACAAAACTATTGATCAAATGCAGTTCATTATCATACGTAAACAGGGTCATCGCATGGATACGGCGCTTCATAACAAATATGCGCAATCACACGAGATCTGAAACTACGTACCTAACAACAAGCGAACTAAGCGCAGCGCGTAAAAGTATTATAATTGAAGTGCAGCGATTGCAGTTCAATTCCGAATACAAACAACTTCTACACAATCAAATAATATCAACGAAGAGCGCAATCTACAAGCTGAATCCATACATTAACAAAGCAGGAATTATGTGCGTCGGAGGTCGTCTTAAGCATTCAAGCTTACCTGGAGAGATGAAGAATCCAATCATCATACCACATAAGGGACGATTCACACAACTTCTAATAGAACAAGCTCATTCAAACACTGTACATGGAGGAGCTCGGCTGACGCTAACTTACATTAGACAGCGTTATTGGATCGTTGGCGGTAACCGGGCCGTCAAAAGGCAACTTCAAAAATGTGTCCGCTGTCATCGCTTCAACAAAACAGATAGTCACCAACTAATGGGTGACCTACCACAACAAAGAATTACTCCGTGCCGACCTTTCACGCACACAGGAGTTGACTTTACCGGTCACGTCGACGTCAAACACAACAAGGGCAGAGGCGTGAAAACTTCAAAAGGATACATAGCAATATTTATATGTATGGTGACGAAAGCCGTTCATATTGAACTCGTGTCAGATCTTAGCACAGAAACGTTTATTGCGGCCTTCCTAAGACTGTGTGCGAGGCGTGGAACTCCCAAGCACATGTACTCTGACTGTGGTACAAACTTCATCGGCGCCGCAAAGACGCTTCGTCAAGAATTCGAAGAGTTCAAACAGCTACTGAAACCGGAGCTCTTCAACGAACTGGCCAAACTGAAGGTGGAATGGCATTTTAACGCTCCCGCCTGGCCTATAGGCCAGGCGGGATATCGACTTAACGGCACTTTCCCACAGACCGCCTGTCTGTGGGAAAGTGCCGTTAAGTCGATGAAGTACCATCTGCGACGAGTACTGGGGGACCAAAAATTAACATACGAAGAGTTCATAACAATTTTAACCAAAATCGAAGCTTGCTTGAATTCACGACCGCTGTGCCCGCTAACTGAAGATCCAGAAGAGTTTTACCACTGTCTCACTCCTGGACACTTCCTCACTGGAAGTTCAATATTGTCCATGCCACTCTCGGATTACAATGACGTAAACAATATTGACTTACGTCGCAGGTGGCAGCTTACCGAGCATATGTTTCAACAATACTCGAAAAATTGGTCAAACGATTACCTGACAACACTACAAACACGTAGTAAATGGAACAAACCTTCTAGAAACGTCAAAGAAGGCGATATAGTACTGGTGAAAGAAAACAATCTACCTCCGGGAAAATGGGCCTTGGGTCGTATACTAGAGACTCATCCAGGACCTGATGGATATGTTAGGGTTACCACCGTCAAAACTCAAGCAGGAATAATCAAGCGTCCAATAACAAAACTATCGCCATTACCATTAAGCTCTGAAATTAAGGATGCCGAGACAAACAACATAGAAGAGAAGCCTCAACAGAATTCGAAAAATGTACAGCGGAAGAGGTCGAAGAAACCTATTGCCTCAACGTTACTACTAACATTGTTATCTTTGTTTACATTTGTAACGGGATCTTATAGCGCCATTGACGGCACGCGCGCATCGCCGGCTTCAACCGCTCAGATTACAAACTTGGAACGCGAGCGGCCCATATACTATGACACCGTCGGCAAAATGCAAGTTGTGCATGATGAATGGATACTGATGATGTTCTACAATCTAACAAACTATTGGGAAGGAACTCATCGCACTCAAACTTACTTTGAGAATATCCAGAACCTATGCTACAAAACGCAACTACAACACTGCTTACCAACTATGGAACAATTAAGACACGAAATTGAACTTTTGAACTACTACAACACCATCCTTATAAACCCACACAAACACTTAAGCAACAGAAAAAAAAGGGGGCTAGTGGATGGAGTCGGTTACATAGCCAACAGTTTGTTTGGAATATTGGACCAACAATTCGCTAAAAAATATGAAAACGATATACAATCTCTTCAGACCAACGAAAACTACCTACTGGAGTTAATCAAGAATCAAACAACCATCGTGGAGCTTGAGAATCAAGTACTGAAACAAAGTGAGGACAACATTCAGCGTCAATTCAACTCTATTGACAACTTCATGAATCAAACCAACATGAACATAGCTGCCATCGAAACGGAAATGGGAATACTTTCTGTAACGACCTACATCAATCATCAACAGCTTGAAGACTTTTCAGCAAACGCTGTTCAACACTCTAACTAACGTCTACCAAGGACATGTAGACGTACATCTGATCACTCCGGTTCGTCTGATGCAAAAACTTACGGAAATATCTGCAAGCCTTCCGAAAACTTTGTCTCTGCCAGTGGAAAACTACAAAGAAAACATTAGAGATATTTACAAGCTTATAAATGTGAAAGCACGGGTCACAGAAAATTACTTTTTATTCGAAGCACATATTCCACTTGTGGCCAACGACGATTTTGTCTTGTACAAACCAATACCTTTACCAGTTTTCATCACTGAGGGGGCCACATATGTGCGGTTATCAAACAAGTACATCGCTGTCAACTTCAAGAAGAACATTTATATATCTTTGTCAGAAGATGACTTGAAACACTGCTTACAACAAAATGGGAAAACATTCTTGTGCAACAAAAACCTGCCGTCATTTGATCTACACGGCAAAAGCGCACCGTGTGAGGCAAAACTGCTGTCACATCAAAACACCAGACCGTGCGACGCCGAACGCGCGTCTTGCAAGGACGTCTGGATACAACTACAAACAAAAAACAGCTGGCTCGCGGTTTGTTGCGAAACATGTCCTTTACGAATCACATGCAGCAACGACGTCACATCACAGACCATCTCATCATCGAGCATAGTGACGTTATCACCAGGGTGTGTACTGCAATCCGCCGACTTGACCATCACCGCACAACGCCAATACAGTAGTAGTGTGACGATGGATTATGGGTTCACAGCTCCAACGTTCGACACGTCCATTAACAAACTAGTGAATTTAACATACCGCTACGCACCAACCATATTGCAGTCAACAGCTACTTACCAAGAAATTGCGGCAATTGAACAGAAAATTGCCACTCAAAGGAGTAATGAAGCATCGCTGCCAACAATATCAAGTCATGACGTTCATCAATACGCCGTCATTTACTTGTTGCTGGCGGTCGCCATCATAACTACACTTGTTGTGGTTGGGAGGAAACGTTGTCAGCACTACTGCACTAACAACGCCAACAACAAAACTCCTACTCAACCATGTGAAGAAATCGAACTCCAAACTATTAGTAAACGAGAACAACAGCAAGACGCAGTTGCATCACAACCAACACAGGACTTCATGCGGTTCAATTCAATTCGATTCATCATTTACTCTATTACTTTATCGTTTACTTTATTACTTTGTGATGGCTTTTCCTTTCTCTTCTAGTTTCTTTCTCCTTTTGGGGTTGCCAAGATGTAGTCTTACACTGTACACGTTTTGCTGACGCGGTGCCTCGCACCGTACGTGCGTCATTTCATGACTATAAAACTACATAATTTACATAAAATCACTGAGTGCAATAACCGCAACGCGGTGACCAACATTAGAGAACGGAATCGCCAAACAGTACTACTTTGTAACGTATTAACATAATAAACATAGTGGGAAACAAGTGATCTTTTCTCTGCGTACTCCAACCAGCAACGCTGCAAGTGTAGCGCCATCTATTGGCTTGTTTGTTAACTACTGCGCAAATAATAGATTCGTTTAGCTTAGATGGCGAGTAATTTATTAAACAAAAGCCTTTAGCTAGAACTATAGTTAAAATTAAGATTAGCAAATATTTAATGATAACTGGGATTTTAGCAATGACAATTTGGATTTTAACAATGGCTCATTTTGTAAGGCGGCAACCCAGTCTTGTGAAAAATAGCGCCGAATAGTCAATTAGTAAATTTATAATTTGTAGCAACAATTAAATCAATTTCTAGAACTAACTAAAAACTAAAAAGTAATAAGATTATTTTACTCAGTATTTTAATAGTGGTAAACCAGTTCTTTGTATTAAATCGTTAGATCTGCCGAAAATGGTTTTAAGCATGCGATTGTTGTGAAAAGTAATGAAGCTACCAATTTAGCTTTAACTTAATAACGCTTTTGCTTTTGTGAATATTGGTATTGTTTAATCACTAAAATAGTTCGGCTCGCGCGTTGTTAGTTCACAGTTCTCACCTAACATTATCCTCTATGACCATCTTTTTGTGATGAGCCCTAGTATGGCCTAAGACAAACCGGATTGGCCTGAAATGGGGAAGCCCGTTAAAAGCTAATTGTAGATGGCACGACTATAGCTGGTTCTCAATCTGACCAATGATGTCGAGCTATTATGAAATATAAAATGACATAACCTGATTTTCAACCAATGACGATGCTTGGAACCAGCTATTGTAAGCGCCATTAGTTCCACAGTTTCCATCTCCATTGGGTTTGGCTGGTAACATTAATTAGTTGATAGAATGAAGTGTACACATTGGACTATCCGTTAATTAGCTCGTCGGGGAAGGTCATACAAAGTATATTTCTATCTATTAATCTATCTAAATGTCTTTCACGTTAGCTATAAATTCTTCATTATTTTATAAAAAAGATCACTTTTATAATGTCTTGTGTGTTTTCCGACACACAAGATACGAGGCGCTTATGTCTTTAATGAGAAAAATGAAAACATTTCGGAATATCAGAAAAACATATCCTGTGAAACTTTTTTCAAACAACACGGTGGACAAAGATGTGCAGTCTTTGCTTTTACCTTTGAATCGGATGCAAGATATAATTTGCTTTCCTAAATATCGTATCAAAAATAGTTTAATAACTCCAAATAGCTTCATCTCAAACTTTGTTTCTATGATTGCGACTCTAGCGTTCATCTTTGTAGCCGTTCACTCTACCTATGTGTCAGTGTCTAATCACATTAGTCTCGGAAATACTGCTTTTATGTATTACATTTCTTTTTACAATTGCATATTCTATTGTTTTGGGGTCGCTATGAATTTCGTGATTGAACTCATTCGGACCGAAAGTAATGTCCAGTTTGTCCTAAAGTTTCAAAAAGTACACAGATTTATAAACAATAAAAGCGGTTTCAAAGAAATCATTATTTGGAATTGGATTGTTATTTTGGCAGATCTAAGTTTTTTTGTCATTATTTTCTGTCTTTATATTATGATGGAAACACCTTCTTCTCTATATGTCGTGCCTGCATTTTGATTATATTTGATTTTAATATTATTTATGTCATACGAATTATTCGATTTTTGGAAAATGAAGTAGAATTGTGGAGCATTCGAAATTTTAACTCACAAGAAATAGAAAACATGTATAAAGAAAAACATATTATTAGTGCGTTTCAAGCATACGCTCAGATATCTGAGTGTTATGATATTTTTAAACGAAATTTTCAGCATTTTGTAAGTACCTAATCGAACTATTTAGAATAGTTTTTTTAGGTAACGTCGTAAGGAGTTATAATTTTTCCCTGTATATCGATCGAGCTTTATGGCTTTTCAGATACTCTTTTACAATATAAAAGCATTCAGTTACTCCCTCGTTAACATACAACATATAATTGACACGTTTAAAGTAGGCATGACAATTGATAACATGGTAAGTGTCAATGTTACATTTTATTCTTATTATGTGAATCATGTGTCAAGATTTATTTTATTTAATAATTTAAGTATTCACATCATGAACCGGCAAGCAAGAAAAAAATACGCACAAGGGCGATACTTTTTTCTAAAGAGAGTGTGGCCTGTTCTACGTAGACGCTGACTTACAATTAAATCTGATGTATCTTGTCACTAACTACACTGTAGCGTTGCTGCAGTTCTCATTTTTGTGATTTCTTCTTCAATATATTGATTTCGTCGAATATCTTAATCGTTTTAAATCAATGTCTTAAACCAGAAATAAAACATCAAACCCTTCAGTCATCAGGACACACATAAATCAATTTTTTGTCAATTCATCGTAGTAATCCATTGACGATATCGTCAATATAAGTCAAGTCACGTCAAGAGTCTATTCCTAAAGATTGAATTTCCTTGAATTACTTAATAAACATTTTTCCACCTCTTGTAATTTCAATGGGGCTATTTAAGACAAAACTCTAAATAATCTTTTCCACTCCCGATTATTCTCCTTTCGTCTTTAATAAATTTGCTGATTGTGATGTTAAGAAGAGTATATAATACTATCCATTACATCTAATGCTGTTGGAAGTGACTGGACGAAGTCCTTCCTGTCATTTGCCATATCCTTAATTATTCCGTTTCCAGTGGTGCTTTTCCATCTTCTTGGAAAGAAGCCCAAATTACCCCTCTCCCAAAAAGGAGTAATCCTGTTTCTTTTTCTGAATTCCGCCCCATCTCCATACTACCGTTCCTATCCAAAGTCCTAGAACGCCTTATCTATAATCAGCTTAGTGCTTTCTTTTGTAAAAACAGTCTCCTTAATTTTCACCAATCCGGGTTTCGGCCAGGTCATAGCATCATAGCACTACCACAGCTCTTGTTAACATTACGGATGATATAAGATTAGGTATGGAGAATGGGAATCTGACGGTACTTTCCTTAATAGACTTCAGTAATGCGTTTAACACCGTCGATTTCGATATCTTACTCGGTATACTCAGCTCTCTTAACATATCTCCAACGGCACTTGATTGGTTTCGTAGTTACCTGTGTGGCCGCCGACAACGTATTTGCATTGAAGGTTCATCGTCTTCTTGGTGCAATACCTCTGCCGGCGTACCACAGGTGGGCGTTCTATCTCCTATTCTTTTCGTTATATGTATTTATAAATTCTATTTCAAACGAACTTCTCTCATCATACCATATTTATGCTGACGACCTGCAAATTTATTCACAGGCTCCCGTTGACGAATTGTCTGAGGCAGTGAATTTGGTGAATAAGGATTTGGCACGTATTTCTGAATGGAGTTTGGCTCATGGTTTAAAGGTTAACCCTGCAAAGACTCAAGTCATTGTTGTCGGCAGCCCTAGGCTGCGTTCAAGAATTGACTGGACGAAGCTTCCCCACATTGTTTTTGATGGTGCCACAATTCCATATAGCGATATAGTAAAAGACCTGGGAATTTACATTGACAAAGACTTGTCCTGGGTTCCCCAGTTGCAAGAAGTCAGCCGCAAACTGTTTGCGTCTGCGGGGTCTTTACGCAGATTTCGAAATTTCCTCCCACGGCCACTAAAACTGCGCTTGCTCAATCCCTTCTTCTCCCAATCCTCGACTATGCAGATGCTTGTTATCCAGATCTCAATGTAGTGCAGCTAGATAAGCTTGAGCGACTCCAAAATGTTTGTATCAGATTCATATTTGGTTTGTGCAAATATGATCATGTCTCAGAGTTTCGTCTTAAACTCAAATGGTTGCCTATCCGTCTTCGCCGGAATGCCCATATTTTATCCCTTCTCTACAGTATTCTGTTTAATCCCACAACGCCGTCCTATCTCAAAGAACGTTTCAAGTTCCTACATGATACTCACAGTAGACACTTGAGATCATCGGAGAATTTGAGACTTTTGATGCCTGCTCATTCCACCAAATTTTATGACCAGTCCTTCACGGTCCAGGCTATCCGTTTATGGAACGAATTGCCAGTGTCGGTAAGACAAGCACAGTCACTCGTTGCTTTTAAAAGCTTAGATACAAATCATTTTCAGTCTCTGTAATTTCATGCAGTCAAAATTTGTAACCATTCTAGTTTTATTTTTGCCATTTAATGTCAAAAACACAAATATACAAATATATATCTATTTACTTTTTTTAATATGTAGGTATATTATCATCATCATCATCATCATCATTTCAGCCGAAAGACGTCCACTGCTGGACATAGGCCTCCCCCAAGTGTCGCCACATTGATCGGTCCCGTGCGACTCGCATCCAGCGGATCCCCGAAACCTTCACCAGGTCATCGGTCCACCTAGTGGGAGGCCTTCCAACGCATCGTCTCCCGGTTCGCGGTCGCCATTCCAGAACTTTTCGGCCCCAGCGGCCATCTGTTCTGCGAGCAATGTGCCCTGCCCACTGCCACTTAAGTTTGGCAATTCTTCGGGCTACGTCGGTAACCTTGGTTCTCTTGCGGATGTCCTCATTTCTGATTTGATCACGCAAGGAAACTCCGAGCATAGCTCTCTCAATTGCCCTTTGGGTGACTTTGAGCCTTCTGATGAGGCCCATTGTAAGCAGCCACGTTAATCACTGGCAACACACACTGGTCATAAACTTTCGTCTTGAGACACTGCGGTAAGTTGGACGAGAAGATACCACGCAGCTTCCCGAACGCTGCCCAGCCGAGTCGGATTCGACGATTGACCTCTTTCTCGAAGTTAGACCTACCCAACTGGACCGTTTGTCCCAGGTAGACATAATCGTCTACAACTTCGATAGTAGAGTCTCCGATCTTGATAGGAGTGGGTGTTACATGGGCATTCAACATGACCTTGGTTTTGTCCATGTTCATTTTAAGACCCACTCTTTCGGAAGCTCTACTGAGGTCATCGAGCATTGTACTGAGGTCCTCCATGGTCTCAGCCATGACCACTATATCGTCGGCAAATCGAAGGTGAGAGATGTACTCGCCATTGATGTTGATGCCTAGCCCTCTCCAGTCCAGAACCTTGAAGATATCTTCCAGTGCAGCGGTGAACAATTTCGGAGATATGACGTCTCCCTGTCTCACACCTCGCTGCAGAAGGATAGGTTCCGAGGTCTGGTCGAGGTATATTATACATGTACTATTATAGTAACTATTATACATATAGATAACTTTACTTTTGTTATTTAAAATTTTTGTGTAGTACACCACTGACTACCCCCTTTTTTATTTTAATTCCATAATGTCTATCCAAAGGTTGTCTGGAAGATGTCGCTATCAGCGATAAGACCGCCGTTGTAAACATAAAATTATTAGTTATGTAAGCCTGTCATGTTTAATTTTTGATGTACAATAAAGTTTTATTCTATTCTATTCTATAAATAAAAATAAATTATGTATTATCTGTCGTCACTAATTTGATGTCACTTCTTAGTGTAGTGAAAACAATTGATTGTTCTAGCACTTATGTCTTCAACTGGCCTATTGTTAAATGATTCTTAAACATGAAGAAACATCGAAACATGGACAGAAAATATCCTGTGAACCTAATCATGAAAGTCGATAAAGATGTCCAGTCTATGCTTTTGCCTTTGAACCTGATGCAATATAATTATCATGTTCTGTCCCAAGTATCGCATCAAGAACGATTTTATAATTCCAAATAGTCTCATTTCCAATTTTGTTTCAATGATAGTAACGTTCATATTTGTGTGTTTGTTCATACTCAGCACATTCGGTCGACATAAGCAGAGACAGGTGAGGATATACCACTTTAATGAATATTACTTTTTATGGCGACTATCTCTTTTATTGTTTCGGTTTTGCTATAAATTTCATGGTCGGAATAATTCAAACAAAAATCAATGTCCACTTTGTCCTTACTTTTCAAAAACTGCACGGGTTTCTTAATAAAGAAACCAATGTGAACCATTTTGTTATTTGGAATTGGATTTTCGGGAGCATGGCTCTGAGTTTTTATATCTTTATTTCCATTTATTTGCATATTAAGCTAGGTTTACCCGTCTATACCACCTGTGTTTATTCCATTTTGATAACTTTCGATGTCATGGTTTACGTCACGCAAATCATCAAATTGTTGGAGATTAAAGTGAACTAATGGTATTTTTATGTTTTTAACTTTCAGGAATTAGCTTGTCATGGAGATTTTTTTAACGAGAACACATTTCAGGCTTTCGTTGATATTTTAGAAAGTTATGAACATTGATAGGATAAAATAAAGTACGACGATTTTGCAGAACACATCATTATTTACAAAAAATGTCCAGACAGCATATGTCTAACTATTATAGTTATGGCACAATAAGTGTACATTTATTAAAAAAAAAAAATGATGCCACCGCTAGAAAAGGTATTTGTATCTTCATATTCAAGACTGCTTCAATACCTTTATATAACTTTTGAAATCATTCAATTCGGACATTCCATTCGAAAGATATCACGTGTTTAAAAATGTAAGTATTAGAAAAAAGTTGCGTGGTCCCTGCTCAGCTGGCTGGCCAAGCAGCACCTTATGCGATGTAGCGTCACTGGGGTACGGGCCGTACTGGAAGGGAATATTCAAACTTTCTTTAATTATTTTTTTGTTTCCTAACGCAAATCCCGGGTCAGGTTCGGAATAAATCCAAATAGAAGGATAAGTAGAAGGGTTTATGTGTGTATATTGTAATTTTTAATTTTGATATGCAAAGCCGGGACAGGCGGCTAGTTATACAATTACCAGCACAATGTTTTGAGTGCGTTACATTGAGCTCTACCGTAGATACTGATTTAAAAAAAAATGAAAGCAATGAAGCAATCATTTTGGCGTAGAACTCTATACCAAAATTATTGCTCTCTACGTTTGATCTACAAAATGCTTTGTGTTGGGTTCGTTTACACCTTGTGTAATTTAAAACTAATGTTATTATACTATTAAAAACTTTCAATCATTTTCAGATTCTATATCATATTCTAGAGATAGTTATTCACTCTCTAAGTTACACTCAAGTGGCAATTGAAATGTTTAAAATAGGAATAATGAAAAATGACCATAATGTCGTGAGTACATAATCAATTTTCAGTCTCGTTAGCCGTCATGATTGTTGTTGGAGTTTTTAAAAGACGTACAAACATTTACAAACATTTACGTACATTTTATATTTTTCATCACACTTGCACGTAAACAGTATCTAAACATACAGGTTAACTTGGCCGTAATGCCCCATGAAAGCCACGGTCAGTAAGTATTTTTTTTTAAATTTGTAGCACAGCACACATGTCTTGCAAGTTAAAGCAAGGAGTTTACACGCAATTGAAAAATTGTTTTAAAATGTTATCTAAACAGGAATTCCATTGCAATCTCGCTACATGTTACTTAAATATTCAACTAATGTTCTTAATAATAGATATGTACCAAAAAAATTATAAATTTTTCAAAATTATTTTGTTTTTTTACACTCCGTCATGGCTGTATACCTACGTAAGTAACAGTTGCCCTTAATGTTTCTGAACGAAACTTTTGTATAATCTGTGGTGTATGCAAAAAACCCCCATCCGCTAAAAATTAAAAAAAACGTTCACGTATTTCGTAGTAATAGTTGTATTAAAGCTTTAATTCAGAATTATTTACTCGCAAATGTGATGAAAAACATTGTATGTTTCACGGACGGTACGGGAATTACGAACCTCGACTCAAAAAGCCCTCAGTCTTCGACTTCGGGCTTCTACTAGAGCCTCGATCGTAATTCCTTACTTACCGTCCTTAATACACAATGTACTATTTCATCACACTTGCACGTAAACAGTATCTAAACATACAGGTTAACTTTGCCGTAATGCCCCATATAAAACCCTCGAGCTTTCTTTTTGTCATGAAAGCCACGGTCGTTAAGTAATTTTTTTTTAATTTTATCACAGCACACAGGTCTTGCAAGTTCAAGCAAGGAGTTTACACGCAATTGAAAAATTGTCTTAAAATGTTATCTAAATAGGAATTTCATTGCAATCTCGCTAGATGTTACTTAAATACTCGACTAATGTTCTTAATAATAGTTTTTGTATCAAAACTTTTTATTTTTCAAAGTTATTTTATTTTGTTCCACTCCGTCATGGCTCTATACCTACATAAGTAACAGTTGCCCTTAACGTTTCTGAACGAAACATTTGTATAATCTGTAGTGTGGGCAAAAACCGCTATCTGCTTAAAAAAAAGTTCACGTATTTCGTAATAATAGTTGTCCTAACTTGTGTATTAAGGCTATAATTCATAATTATTTACTCGCAAATGTGATGAAAAACATTGTATGTTTCACGGGCGGTACGGGTATTACGAACCTCGACTCAAAAAGCCCTCAGTCTTCGACTTCGGGCTTCTTCTAGAGCCTCGATCGTAATTCCTTACGTACCACCCTTAATACACAATGTACTATTTCATTCTTGTATTTTTGTCAAGAACAATATGAATTTACTTATATAGATCTGTTGAAAGTCTGCGTCGTTCAGATAAACTGCACACATTGCCTCCTATAAAAGTGTATTTGATATGGCACCCAGATTGTGTAGGGCACTACTGGGTGTGCCCTAAGCTTGTAAAAGTATCGCAAGTATTATTGTGCTATAGGGCCCTACGCCCACAAAGGACCTTTAGTGCAAAGAGGTAGTCCCACCCGACACTAGATGAATGCAGTAAACGAAATCAGGTTTATCTAGTGTTTCAAGACCAGGCTTGACTAGAGTAGCCCCCAAGCCCAAGATTCGGGCTCCCGATGCCCGATTACCTCGCCCTAAAAGGGTTGGCGGGTTGAATTTTTCCCTAAGGGGCCAAGTTACGTTAAGACGGATATATCCGAAAAAGAAATAGATGAACAAGTGCTATCTTGAAAAAGACAGCAATTGTTCTGGGGTGTAGTCGAGGGACGACTGATGACGTGACAACACTGGGATGCGGCGAACCGATGACACGCAGGTAATGAACGGGAGGGTGCGAGCAGATAGTGGCACGTCCGTACGCGGCGGCGGTCTGACGGCGTCTATAAAAGATTTTTTTTTTGTGTGTGGCATCTCTCAGTTCAACCTAAGGTTGTCGTCTGCTTAACCGGACTATCCTGTGGGTGCCTTGAATGTAACGCCTCCAGCCAGGGCATAAAACTTTTTACAAACTAAGCGACTACACGCTTAGGGCACCCCCTGTGGGGTACGAGCCTCGGCTTAGGGCGTCCCTGGGGGAAGACAGCATGGGGACAAGCTGGATCAGAATGGTATATTTAAAAGTTATTACAATCACGAGCATAAATACCTCACAATTGCGTAAGATTCAAAAGCGCTTTTCTCGTAAAGCATCCATAGAAATCAACTCGGGTATGAAAATTCACATTAGTCGCCACAAGTCTTTGGCACAATCATTGCGAGACAAACTTAAATTGACCATAAAACTGAAAAAAATGTGATGGTTTTTTTTTATTATTTATTTATTTCCAAAATGCTTATATATATTACAGGTTGATTAAATACACACAACGCAAACCTCTCAGGGTTTATCTGTGTGTGCGAGCCGTTCATTGGTTACTTTAGCAGACATAATAAACACTTCAATAATATTACGAATCAAAATGCTTCCTCACGCAATGTTAGCTGTTGTGCAAAGAAACGCTTCGATTTATACTTGTAGCTTTTCGAACTCGTGTTGTATAACGTTTGTAAGTCTTCTGGAAGTTTATTAAGAAAGTAAGGTACTAAATATTCTGCAACCCTCATTCCGTACACATTGTTGACTTTTGGTAGAATGTATTTATTTTTAAACGTAATTGATCTCAGAAAGTCAGGTCTTGTGGTTTCGGTTAGCAGCTCGGGCCTATTGACTTCAGCAAGGGTGAAAAATTCAACTTTATTGAACACATTCATAACATTACACTTTATGGGGCAGAAGATTCTGGCTTATATGTTAGAAATTAAACACGTGGATGTTAAAACTAATATTTAATGAAAATTTTTGAACAAGTTTTTTTTTTTTTTTATTAAAAAAAAGTTATGGTGTCCACATTTTGGACACTGCCCTTTCTCACGTATGAAATTGTGCAAAACAAGGTGCAATGCATAATGGCACTTTGCATTTGACACACTCTATTTTGCTCTTTTTTCCAAGAGCTTTACTGCTGCAAGCTCTGCACCTTCTATAACTGGGCAGCTCTCCCGGCATATGCGATCCCACATCATTGAGCCTTATCTCATCAGGGATACCATAAATAGACTTCTGCCTGCTTGTTGGTCCCTTTGGTCTTTTGGTTACAAAGTTGGGCAAAACAGATACCCTTCGTTTCCGGGAGCTGTAACTGTTGATCAGGTTTCGTGCCAGGTCAGTGCGGAACTGCAATGCACCTATTGGATTATGCACTCTGTCATTGTGAGTATGAAGTATGTGGGCATTTGTGATAGCTGCGTCCACCAAAAAATAAAATATACGCATCCACCACCTTTTACTGCGTCTTGAAATAGGGTAAGTGCCCCTTTTCTGGTCGAATCTGTCCACACCTCCCATCCTTTTTGTGTACTCTAAAATGCCCAAAGGACAAGCAATATCAGACTTCGTCCCATCTTTTTGCGTTCTTTTACAGGTTTTCTTTTGTCGAGGGTGATATGCTGTGCTTAACACATATACCAATTTGGTATCCATCCATACGAAGAATGCAACATTTTTGTTGACTCGCCATTTGTGTTGGCCTTTGGCCAATTTTAGAGCAGCTGGTTTAGGTGTATTTTTCTTTTTCCTGTGGCTTTTTATCAATTCAGGCAAATTTGTGCGGTCTTGACGTACTGTGGCTGTTGAGTATATATTTTTTTCGAATAGAAATTGCATTAGCTCACAGGAGGCAAAAAAATTGTCAAACGCGACATGAGTGTTTTCAGCATTTTGTTCAATCAGTTTTTTGCACAGTCCTTTCACCACACTTGCACCTAATCCAACTTCCGTGTCGTCTTTTTTACCAGTGTATACTTCAAACTGGTAAAGATACCCCGTCAGACTATCACAGCGCGCCCAAACCTTGAATCCTCGCTTGATGGGCTTTTTTGGCATGTATTGTTTGAGCATGCTGCGACCCTTAAATTTTATCATGCATTCGTCAATGCTTTGTGAGGAAGAGCATGATGCACTATTTTGAAAAGCATCATTCATGCTGTCGATCAAAGGTCTGACTTTGTAGAGTTTATCAAACCCTTGTTCATTTCTCTTAGGCATTTTACTATTGTCATTTATGTGTAAATTAGACAGAATCTTTTTGAATCGCTTCACTGGCATGACGTCTGCAACCTCTTTTACGCAAAACAGTGGATCAGAAGACCAGTATAGTGTCACATTAGGAAGGACATGAAGTCCCATGAATATCAAAATTCCAAAAAAGGCTTTCAGTTCAGCTATTGTGACAGGTTCCCAGTCTTTCTGGCGGTTTTGTGTTGCATATAAATTAGTTTGGTCAACAATGGTAGCTAGGATTTCATCCGTAAAAAAAGCTCTGAAATATACAGCAGGACTACTTCTGTTCGGAATAAACTGTTTCGGTTTCAATACTCTATCATCGAATTTATCAATTGGCGGATTGTGAGGAAACTGCGCCTTTTTCCAATGTTCATCACCGTCATCACTATCGGAGCTATCGTCAGACGATTCTGTATCTACTACATCAGCAGGACGTGTAATAGTTCTTGGTATTGGAGTTGCAGAAACAGTTGTTAGAACAGGAGACAATCTAGAAGTTCCAGGATAAGGCTGTGGCTGTGTGGAGCTAGTATGTGGTATAACTGTACCTGCAGGAGAAGACGACTCTATCCCCAGGTTTGAAACTGATACAGATCTAAGAGGCAAGTTTGGATCCAAAATTTCTTGAAGTTCAGCATTACTTGGCGGTATGAAAATAGTTTCGGTGTCGTTCTCGTCACTTTCGTTATCGTCTTCGGAGTGTTCACCATCCGACAATGCGAACAGGTCTTCCAGAACATCTTCCAGTTTATCTAATGGAATCGTCTGAAATAAAAACACTCAGTTACAAAAAAAAAAACAAAATTATAATTCTGAACCATGAAAAATTTCCATTACCTACGCGGGCAGTGTCCAAAATATGGACGTCATAGTTTTTCGTTTCTAACAAGACATGTGAACCAAATTCTCAAAAATCAGAGCTTTTACCCCATATTTACAACATTTGGAACGATACGTAAAACAAAACTTACCTTTTGGTTCATTGCTTTTGAAGATTTTCTTAGATTTATAAACAACACTCAAAAATCATCAATTTTTGATATAAGATCGATCACCTGATAAAAGTCGGCCATGTAAGTATTTTTTTTTTTTTCGTTTTCTTAACAGTATCTAGAGGCTCAACCCAAAGAGCCAAAAGTGACATTTGTCCAACGTTTAGTTTAGCCGCGAAAATTCAAAATGTGTGGTGTCCAATATATGGACAGAGCCCCATAAAGGGACAGGTCGTCGTCGTTGTTTTTAAATTTATTTTTTATGTGTTTAGGTGTAATGACTTTTAATATTCTTAATTGTAACTTATAAATATCTAACAAATATGTATGGTAAGTTCTCCCATAGCTGCTGAGACCGTAATTGATAACCGAATCCGCCAAGGCCATGTATAACATTCTTAGCGTTTTATAAGGCAATTTGTACTTTAGAATGCTAAGTTTACTTAAAATAGACCTCAGCTTGTTGCAAACGTATTCTATGTGTGGACCCCAACAGAATCGGCTATCAACTATTAGACCGATATACATGTGTTTATCTACTACTTCCAGTAATGGGCATTTGCAAGTCCCTGACGAGCTATGCAGGCAAGAATGTTCATGTGCTATAACTGTCGGTATAGTGGTACATTTGTTGTGCGATGAACGAATGTGAACAATTTTAGTTTTAGATGCGTTTATTACTAATCCTACGTCATGAGCCCATTTACACATTTGGTCGAAGGTAATTTGTAGGGATTTTTGAGCATCAGAGATGTTTTTATTAGCGACTAAAATACATGTGTCATCTGCAAACTGGTATACAGATCCCAATTTATAGCGTTACTCATATCGTTGACATAAAGCAAGTACTCCGTCGGTCCTATAATTGATCCCTGGGCTGTTCCTTGCGTGGATCAAACCTTTGTATTAACTTCATTTTCTATCTTAACAGTGGTGTGTCTGTTTGTATGATAATTTTTTAATAATTCTAATAGGGGTCCTTGTATTTGGTTTGACTCTTATCGATCTATCGGGAGTTATCTCGTACGTCAGTTTGTATAGAAGAGGTACATCGCAGGAATTGCTTAAGTTCTTAATATTACTATTAAATTCTGTCATGAAAGTGTTAGCTAATGTTAATGGATTCGTTCGAAAAGCTATTAGTAATAAGTGTTCAATACTTTTCATAATTTTTCCAGTTAGACTTTTAACAATGCTCCAAATCTTTTTACTGTTTTTGAAGTTTTGAGAAACTTCCATCATTATCTGTTTATTTCTTATATGTTGTGTGTATTTGTTAGTTTTGTTTCTATATCTATTATATAACAATCTTTTTTGTGGGTTATTTTCATCTTTGAGCCAAATATTATATAGTAAATCACGCTTCATACACATATTTTTAAGCCTTTCATTGGCCCACGTACATGTGTTTCGTTTACTTAAAGTTTTTTTACTAACTGTGAATTTACATTTATCATATTATACATAATTAAATTTAGAATGTATGAACGTAACAATTTCATTTGGGCAACTGTATTGAAGGGGTATACTCCAGTCGATGTTGTTCAATTCATTGTGCACTCTGCGATTATCTATCTTTGTTATTAATTGCCTAGAAGAGTGTGAGTCATTCTTGTTTAGCGCGCTCATTATCGCACAACCGGTTATGCAATGGTCGGCCGGCGAAGTATTAACAACAGATGAATAAATTTTATATGAACTAGCATTGCGGATAAACACATGGTCTATACATGACTTTGTTATTCTATCACCATATTTTTCTATACGTGTATATGAATTAACACCACTAATAAATCCCAGGGTGCACAACGAGTTTAAATATTGTTTAACTATGGGGTTACATAATTTTAGATCTATATTCATATCGCCCATTATTACATAATCCTGTTTTATAGAACAATTCGCTACTATGGACGATAATTCTTTTATAAATCGGAGTTTGGATGTGTCGGGCGGTCTGTACACGGCACATAAGCAGACTTTAAGACTATTTATACTTAGTTCGCCGGTCACACATTCAAACTCTTGTGTACACAAGTTACTATATCTCACAAAAGATGCAGACTTATGAATATACAATAATACACCCCCACCTCGTCTATTGGTTCTTAATTCCGAATATAAGTTGTAGTCAGGAAGTCTAAACATTTGTACCAAATCATGATTTATGTTCACTTCAGTTAATAACAGGATTTGAATAGTATGGATAAACCCCAGTACCTTTTTGATGAACCTGTGAATCTAACCAAGGAGGGTCATCCTCAGCAGTCGCGCTTGCACCACGAAATCAAAAGAGGAGTAAAGGTCATAGCTCATTAGAGCCACCTGGCACCCACTCCGCACCGCCTCACCCCCTTCGGCTAGTATTCTTTAAATTGACTTGTATGGGTATGCGCTCACTACATCAACTCTGTAACGTCACCGGATCGCCTCGGTCGTAAGCCCTCCACGCGTGGACGGTGGGTGGACCACTCGGTGACAACTCGCTGCTTGCATGCTTGCCTTGCGTTGACTGCGCATTGACACCGCGCGGGTCCCGAGTGGACCGCGCGCTGCCGCGACGCCGTGCGACGAGGCGGTGTGGAGTGGGTGCCGGGTGGCTCTAATGAGCTGTGACCTTAAAGCATCAGAAAAACTGGTTATTTCTAAATCTCTTTATTAACAAACACAAATTATTAATAAACATTTACAGAGAAAAATAAAACTGTAATAAAACCAAAACATAGTGCGTTACGAGTGAAAAGAAATCCAGAGGATGTGTGGCGTCTATGGTGAATAGACCACAAACGTTCATTTTCTTGAAGGAAGCGTTCTGCAAACGTTTGATGTTCTTGCAGACTCTTTTTTGGGTCTCTGTGGAGAACATAATATCATGTTATTAAATACAGGGTGTAACGGAAAGGGTATATACATACTTAAAGGTGTGCTACAGACCATCAAACTGAACATGTTTCTCCATCTAACAACGTAGTAGCGAAAAAAATATGTGCTCCCCATATAAAATTTATAACCTATCGACCCAAATGTATGGGGCAGCAGATAATTTTTTTCGCTAATAGGATATTTGTCCGATGGAGAAACATGTTCAGTTTAATGGTCTGAAGCACACCCTTAAATCGTCGTATCCTACGAATAGTGCCCTAACGAACATAAGGGCTTTCTTTTTTATTGTAAAATTAAATTCTGCTCAACATACTACATATAACCAGTTCAACAGAACAATTAAAACGGTACAGGCTATCAAACAATTAGGTTTTTTAAAAAGCCACAATTTCAAGCACCACGTTTTCAACGAAGAATAATGCCACGATCGCCGTTGCACCCTCTTTCTTCGCGAGCAGTGGGGAGCGCAGGCGCGGGGAGAGCGCGCTAGCGCCACTCGGTCACTATTCGGCAGAATGCGTAGATTGGTAGTTGTGGCGAGCGTAATATGTTTTCTAAGTAAATAACATTTTTGCCTCTACCTGTAATTGTATTCAATACAGTACAATTATTGCCTATAATTTTACTGTATTGATTTAGTTTATATAGCATAATATCAACGAGTATGTACTTAACTAAATCATTTCAACTGTCAATATTTGGTACATAGAAAAAAACCCTTATGGTGATAGTAGCCATGTTCTATGAAATGGCTAAATTGCGTATGTATAGAAGAGACGAAGCCCTAATCGCGTTTGTGTCTTTCATCGACGTTCAAATAATGTTTTTGTCTCTAATTCCTTCTTTGATGCATTTAAAATATCCACATTGTTATATAATGCACAATTTTATTATGCTTACATGATTTTAACCCTTCTGAACACTGAATACACATTTGTAAGGTATGGGGCTTAAGCCAGTTAGGTATTTTTTCTGTTGCTTAAAAACTGATATAAAAGCATTTGTGGCCGTATTCTCAGCTTTCCCTAGGAAAGTGACAATTATGTTTATTTTTTTTTATTTTCCTTTTTCCTTGAGTTTTAAAAGAATTCTGTTTTATATGTTATGGCAATTTTTTTTGTGAAAGACAAAGTAAGAATCCATGCAAAATTGTTCGATCTAATTATTTTGTAGGTGCTTACAGAATTCTGGCAGTTTTCTTTTACAAAAGCTTTTCTGCTTTTTTTCTGCCTATACTTTTGAAAGTTCTCTGAAGCCACGAATTTGTGAAAAAGAGATAGAATTTTTAATCCGAATAGAACCATAGAAAGGACTCAAGAGAATTAAAACCGAAGGTTCTAATAGATGACAGACAAGTGTCTAAAGGTTACCAATCAACCACATCCACACAGTGCGGCAGGTTATCCAGAAGTCTGAAGAGTATAATCGGCCTCTGTGTCTTGCATTTGTGGACTATGGGACTGACCACTGACTGACGAGAACAGACAAGAGTTCTGGAGCAACTAATTGTAAACACATGAATGCAATAAAAAATTTGAGTTTGAGTCTCTGCAGCGATGCCAAGTAGACTGGTGACAAATCCAAGTGATGAGAAGTCTTAACGAAAACGCCACAATAACCATCTAAACTCAGAACCAGCAAACAGAGGATATCCTATTGCGTCGGGGGTTGCGGCAAGGGCACGTAATTGTTCACCAACGCACTGGAGGATGTGTTAAGACGCTGAACTGGGAAGGGCGTGGCATTAACATCAAAAGCGAGTACCTACATCTCACACTTGAGATTTGCAGATAACATTGTCACAATGGCTGAATCGCTGCAAGACTTGCAGCAGATTCTAGATGGTCTAGTTAATTCTTCAATACGCTAAGACCAATTAGGGTCTTGGGTGAACTTAGACAAAACCCAGGTAATGTTCAACAAACACGTCACCCCAGGACTTATTGTTGTCTTTGGCGGTCCTCTCGAGGTTGTTCGAGAATATATTTACTCTGCAGTTTGGTAAGAACAATTTTGAGAGGAAGGCTAACAGACAAATTCAGCTGGGCTGAGCAGCATTTGGGAAGCTTCGTCTGGGCTTCTCGTCACGTATATAACACATACCCTAAAGTCTTACGTTTTCAATCAATGCGTCCTGCCTGTTATGACTTACGGGGCTGAAACGAAACACTCACGGTACAGTTGGTCCATAAATTCGAGGTCCCTCAGCGAGCTATGGAGCGGGCTATGCATGGAGTCTCTCTGAGGGATCGCATCCGGAACGAGGCGATCCGAAAGAGAACCAGAGTTGTCGACATAGCTCACAGAATAAGTAAGCTAAAGTGGCTATGGGCCTGTCTTATTAGCCGTACAACCCATGACCGTAGGGGTAAAATTGAGACCGTGAATCGGCAAGCGTAAGGTGGGACGCCGATCTTTGCAGGGTGGCTGAGATGCAACTGGTTGAGAGTTGCTGAGAATCGAGTAAAGTGGCGTTCGATTGAAGAGGTCATGTCCAGCCTGCCTGTGGACTGTGGTAGGACGATGATCCTGATGTTATTTGATATTTTGATAATGTACATTTTGAATTAACGGGCTGAGTTTAATTATGCGCAATTTTATTTTAAGGACTGACTTCGTTTTATTTAATTTTAATTACGTACTCATTTTAATAGTTTGTTTCTAAATATTAAAATTACCGAATTGGTCAACAAAATACTTACATTTGTTGGGTTTTGGAGATTAATAAGAACTATTCTTCTATTTCTTTTTTTTTTAGACTGTTTTATTAAGAATAAAAATATAAATCTATACCTATAGATATATATTTTTTTTAATATGGAGGCGAACTTCTTCTTTGTTAAAGTCGATCCACTTGGTATGCTTCAATATTTACGCTACCACAGCAAATAGGTTTTTTCATTCAGATTTTCTTTCGAACTCAATATTAAAATACTATAATTTAAAATAAAATACTATAACTTTTTAAACAGGGAAATAGCAGCTATGGATTGGATAAATGTATTCTCTGACATGTCGCTTGATGATGCCGTAAACTACTTACCAGTACATACGTAACGTAACTACTTAACAGTACTAGCTACCATAGGAGATATTCAAAATAAGTTTGTTCCTACTAAGACAGTCCTTCACAGCTCATACCCTATTTGTTACTCTCCGGCACTCAAACGCATGATGAAAGAGAAGTCTAAATATATTCGCAAATTTAAGAGTGAGATACCTCTTAATTTTGCGAATATATTTAGGCTTGTGACTTTCCGACGAGGCGACCTTCAAACATCTACGTGAGCAGGTTAACAAACTTGAAGCAGATTGTTACACCAACTACTTAGCTGATACAGAGGCCTCTATTGAAAAGAATCCCAAACGCTTTTGGAGCTTTGTGAAGCAGCGATTTATGTAATTCTAATGAAATGCCCAGTTTCCTTAAGTATGGTGATGTCACAGTTTCTTCTCCCGAGTCTATTTGTAACGCATTTTCTTCCCACTTTTATTCTACTTTTCTCGATCATAACAAAGATGTCCCTACTATTCACTGTCCTCCCCAAACTGTTATAAATCCCAACATAGCTTCAGATATTCACTCAATTGAGATTGACCCTAATGTTATAGTCAAGCTTATTAGTGAAATTGATCCCTTTAAATCTGCTGGTCCGGACTACTTATCACCTAGATTTCTGATTGGGTGTGCTAAAACCATAGCCGTGCCAGTATCTCTATTGTTTAAAAAATCGCTCTCTTCATGTTCTGTTCTCCAAATCTGGAAGTCTTCATTTATAACTCCGGTGCATAAAAAAGGGCAAAAAAACGAAATAGTTAATTACAGACCTATTTCCTAATTGTGCATATTATCTAAAGTTTTCGAGAGGGTAGTCTACAACCAAGTTTACACAGAGCTGAGTCAGTCCTTTAGCCCTTCTCAGCACGGATTTCTCAAGGGCCGTTCAACAGTATCTAATCTAGCTTTGCTCAATGACTTTCTAACGGACAGTAAGGACAATGGGGCACAGGTCGATGTCATTTACACTGATTACAGTAAGGCATTTGATAGAATTGGCCACAATGCACTTAAATTAAAACTTTTAAACAACGGTATTATTGGGGATCTTCTTCGTTGGTTTACTTCATACCTTGAAAACAGATCTCAGGCTGTTGTTATCAGTTACTACATGTCGAGCTGGGTTTCCGTTCCCAGTAGTGTTCCCCAAGGTTCATTGATGGCTCCATTACTCTTTATCATTTATGTGAGCGACATCGACTTGTTTGTTTTGCTGATGATATGAAATTATTTTCTTCAATTTCATCAGTTGACGATATTATGAATGCTCTCCAATCTGAACTTGCGCGACTGGATGATTATGGCTTGATTAAAAAACTCGATTTGAATCCTGTCAAATGCTCAGTTATCTCCTTAAGCAGAAAACGTGTCCCTCTCCCTACAACTTATAAACTTAAAGGGCAGCTGTTTCAGAGATGCGATGGTGTACGCGACCTAGGTGTATTTCATAATTCCAAACTTTTATTCAACGTACACATTGAGCAAATAGTAGCCAAAGCTTCGAGGTCACTGGGTTTTGTTATGAGACTCGCAGGGTGCTTTAAGAGGGCTAAGACCCTTAAGATTCTTAATTGCTCTTTTGTGAGAAGTCACCTCGAATATGCATCACAAATTTGGAACCCTTGTTATGGCAAATACACTGATCGTATTGAAAATATACAAAAAAGATTTATTCGCTTTTTATTATGTTTTCGGCTACATATACCATACCATTCTGATGATTACTTAAATCTTTGAAAGAAATTTCATTTGCAACCACTAATAAATCGTCGTCGACTAGCAGATGGCACCTTTCTTTTGAAAATTATTTCTAACGAGATTGATTGTCCTGATCTCCTGCATAAACTACGCTTCAATGTCCCCAGGAGATCGATTAGATTTAATCCGCCTATCAACATTCCTTTTTTTTTATTCCAACTGCAGGCAAAATTCATACATGGTGCGAGCGAGTAAGGACTTTAATATTCTGTGTAAAGAGTTCTCATTTGACCCATTTACAACTAAAACCTATTCGGCACGCTCTCGGCTGAATGCTGACTTTTTTAAAAGTGTTTAATTCTTTATAAGTGTTTATTCTGATTGTTCTTTATTTATGCATATAAATCGTGCTTGTTAGTGGTCCTAAGTTTTCTACTACCTTTTCTATTTCTATTCGTGAGAACCTGTAATTGGCTCTATGTATCATATACAATTGTTATCCATCTGTTACAGCTGTTGGTTCTCCTGTGATTAAATAAATAAATAATTATTTTCTATTGTTACATTCACATGTTGCCAGTAATGATAAAATAGTTATTACACACAAATTCCAATGAAATAAAAAATACCCGCATCAGAATAATATAAAAATGACATAAAGGCGATTGTGGCCTAAACATTTCCGGAGAAAAAAGGCATAATGTAACTTATTTCTCAAGTCCAGCCTTACGTCACCAAAACACAACAGAGAATAAATATTAAGGACAAAATGCGTTTCAAATATAAAGTTAATTTATTGAAAACAATCCTAGCCGAACCATAATTACCAATACACATAATTTATGACCACCAATACATATAAGTTCATAATTCATTTAATTAAACACAAATAAGTGTGTCCTGAAAAGTAGCTATTATGCAGTTACGCCCCTACTCGTTAGATACGACGAAATATGTATATACCCTTTCCGTTACACCCTGTATAGTGAACAAGGAAATAATAAAAACAGGCCTAATACGAGTGGTACTCGCTCACACAGGGTTCCGTAGCACCAAACAAATAATAAAAGAATCTATTCAACGCTCATTTTAAATTTAGGAATATTTACAAATGTAAATATTCCTAAATTTGTTTTTTATAGTGTGTTAATCAAAAATATAGTTACTGCTGCAGTTTGATGAAAAAGTCTCATATCTGAAAAACTAAACGTCTAAAACTAGGTATCCTATGTGTTAAGTCAGGTTATAAACTATATGTGTGCGAAGTTTCATTTAAATCCGTTCACTAGTTTTTGAGTGAAAGAGTAACACGCATCAATTCATTCATCCGTCCAACCAAACTTTCGTATTTAAACCGACTTCAGAAAACACTTAATGCACTAAAAAGTTAAAAATAATACTATAACCTACCTATATTAATAAACCTCACCTAACCGACAATTAACCTATGATAAAATTTAAAAATTCTTTGGAGTCGGTGCCAAGCAATATAATTTGAATTAATTAATGAATTAATATTTAGAAACTGTAACATGTTTTGTTCTTCTGGCCTTAGTATGTCTATTTAGTCATTCAGGTATCGTATATTGCTTGGCACCGACTCCTGAAGTCGGTTTCTATTTTGGAAAAAAAAAAATTATTTGTTAATTTTTGGTGACATATTTTTAATCTAATAATAAAATATGGGTAGGCCTAGTAAAGATACTTTTCGTGTGAGAAAAGGCGTCGAACTGAAACTGAGAAAAAGGAAAACGATTAAAAGAAATTAGGGAAAGAAATGATCAACGCATTTTGAAAACAGACTGTCAAAGCAGATGACCTACATGTTACGTAGGTTGAATAAGGAAAGTCAAGAAGTTAGTCTGTAGTACACCTGGAAAGTGCATACCGTTACAATTCCAACAAGCCCAAAAACAGCTAAGATACATTGTCTTATTTTGGAGTTCTAGTGCCTGTCTCTTGGCTTCATCATCAGATCTGATGGTAAAATGGTTCTTATTGAACGCAAATGCTTCACTTGTTGTAGGAAATACCAAAATCGCTGTACGTTTTCCTATAAAACTTGAAGAGTTCCCTCGATTTTGCCAAAATTCAATCATCAGATCCCGACTTGGTGACTATGGAACCAAATGGAAAGCATAGGCTTTGGAATAAAAAAATAAATTTCGAAATCGGTTCGTAAATGACTGAGTTATGCGCAATGCAGAGTAAACGAAAAGTTAGAAATATTTAACTTTTGTTGATTTTTTCAGAAACGGCTTGTCTGATTTTGATAAAATTTTCATGGGACCATTTGGGAAGTATACGCTTTCCAACAAAAAAATATTTTTTCAAATCGGTTGGCAAACGACGGAGTTATGCGCGAACAAACATTAAAAAAAAAAAAATACAAACATCCGAATTGAGAACCTCCTCCTTTTTTAGAAGTCGGTTAAAAAGTAGTAAGAGATATGACTATACTTAGAGACTTGGACTTGGAGGAGCTCATGGCTAAATAATAACAGCCGCCCAGGTCGATCTTTAAGGTTAAGCCGTGCTTGCCGAGGTTGGTCTGTGGATGGGTGACCATAATTGCATACCGAGTTTCTTCCGTGCCTCGGAAAGCACGTTAAGCCGTTGGTCCCGGCTGTCATTTGTAGATCTTTGACAGTCGTTATGAGTAGTCAGAAGCCAAAAGTCTGACATCCAGTCTTACCAAGGGGTATCGTATTACCCAGTTACTGGGTTGTGGAGGTCAGATAGGCAGTCGCTTCAAGTAAAATACTGGTACTGAGCTGCATCCGGATAGACTGGAAGCCGACCCCAACATAGTTTGGGAAAAGGCTCGGCAGAAAAGGAGATATGACTATACTTATATGGGTATACTGACTTTTGTCTAGTTTACCTGATATATCTCTAGAAGTCTCCAATCTTGCGCAGGTCCGCTGTACTTCTTCCATCATTGAATAAAAACTTTCACATTCCACGCTCAAAGATATTTGTATGATGATGCTTTTTATTAGCCAGAATTGGGAGACGAGGACTTGAAGACAGAACTAGAAATTAAATGTTTAGTCATCATGACTTATAAAATAACAACATGCCTGTAATCCTCGGGGCGTTAGGCAGAAGTGTACCTAATAGTACACTCACATTTCGCCAGTTATGTTTTAAGTCCCATGTAATATGGGTCGAGCTTATTACCATCAACAGGCCACATATCCAGACTCCGTGGCTGCTACTGAGAATTTCCTGATGAAAAATCTCAATAACACTTTTCCCGACCTGGGAATCGAACCCTAGACTTTATGCTCAGCAGTCGCGCTTGAGCCACGTGACCAGCGAGGCAATCGCAGTAGTTTCATTGTAAATAAGGAAATGTCAGGAGACCAATGATGAATGATCATGATTCGAGGGTTTCTTCTGAACGTAACGATGGCAATCGAAGTGGCCAGCCTAGAACTGGGTACGCGTTAGGCCTCTTCAGTAGCTTCCATCAGTTCCTGTAATGAACATACAACGGACACGCAGGACACGATATAAAGTGCCCCGTCGTTTGTGGTTTTAATATAACTCTATAAAAACTTCTTCGTTGACGGTATCATTGATGAGTGTTGCCTTTTTTGTACAGCTAAAAACACCCTTAACGAAGCTGAGAGGCACTTGTCCTTCCCGTCATTGTATTATTTTTCAATCTTCTTATCGCCGAGATATTGAGGTTCAAATTTGTAACTCATCCACGCTTTTTTTAAATAGAAGTTTCAAATGTCACATCTTTACTTGAAATACCTCCTGAACTATTCTATGCATCAATCCGCAAAATGTTTCATTTTTCAGGCCATAAATGAGGCGTTTTTCAGGAATAAAGTTTGTGCGGTGTTATTTGGTTTGATGTACAGAATGCTTGGTAGACGCCTTCGTGAAGGCCCTTTGCACCCTGTATAGAAACCAGTCTCCATTTCGTTGAGGTCTGTGTGATTGAGTGGCTGAAACGGAGCGATTTGTGATTGCGTCATTATCGTACCACCCTTTAATCTATTTTAAAGTTGCAATCCTCATCACTGCTTGTTACGTTCATTTGTTTTTGTGCAGTAACCCCTTCATAGAACCGTTTATCGTTTTGAATTTATATTGGGAGATCTATTTTACTTACAAAAGCTTTCTCATCCATTGTTATCCTACTCGTCTGTACGTGAATGACTAAATCCATCAGGCCGTTAGAGAATATGTACAGATTAAAAAATAATATCTGAAATCAAGAGAAAAGATCGTCTCAATACACGAATCGCAATTAGATGAAAAATATTACTAACCTACAAAATTCGCTAAAACCAACCTGCTTCTGGAAAATAATCTCAACTAGTTCATAAGATTTCAATATTTCCACATAGGCTTTGAAGTAATTATTCCAAAACCTTTCGTCTTCATTGCACTTTGGCTGATGCACGTTTTTAATCCATACCGCAACAGTTTTCCTAATCACTTTCATAACCATAGCAGCATATAAGACATTAATATCGAAGCAGGTGTGAAGGAAGCTACCAGCGATACCGAAGAAACCGGTATTAAAGATAGAACTGTAATAAAACATCCAAACAATATGGAAACAATTCAAAGCTATGACGTAAAGCCAGTTGCAGATGATGAAATGGTTGAAAATCTTTCCGTTGATGTTGAGAATTCTATGCGCATTTTGCATACTAGACACTAAAAGCACGTTGTTAGTCTTCTGCGTGATATTGGTGTAGTAATCAAGAAGAATACCAGTGACGAAAACGACAAGGTCATATATTTGTCCGAAGGAGATAACATTGGAGCCTTTTTCCGTAAGGTTGGATGCAAACAGGAAACAAAAGCTGCCAGAGATGTAAACGGCAGTACCAAAGGCTGCACTGACATCGTAGCTCAATCTGTTTTTAGTGATCAAATCTTCTTCAAACTTGTACTTAGCACAGAAAAACAATGCTTGCATCATGTTCAATGGCTTGAGTATCGACTGTAGATATTTTTCGATAACAATCTTATCTTGTTTTTCATTATTAATAGTGTTTAGTCTACTTTTGATACTAATTGTTGTAACTTTTAGATTATTTCTATAGTTTGATAAGAAGCCCATTTTAGAAAGCTGTATAAATGATATTGCTAGGCTGGCACAAAGTCCAATAGCAATAATTTCGATTGGCTGGAGCATTTCAATAATGAACTTTCTAGAAAAAAAATTGTTGAAGAATTCTATTTGATTAATGGGCTTATGTGTAGGTAACAAAGATAATGGACGTTATCTTAGTACTTTTGCATTAAAGTATACATAGAGCAATAAAGTACTAAGAATATAATTAAATAAGAATGTCAAACGGTCAAGACCGAAACCAAGGTCACTGATGTTTAGTTAGGACCTGCAGTGCTAAAAGGCGCTATTGGTGAAATTCGTGAAATTATTGTTCTGAAAACAAAAAAACAAGATGGCAGCTTTAGTTCTGATTTCGGCCGCACGCCAAAAGATCCTTGTGCAGCTATATTTCCAGACGTGACCTTATATCAATACTAAAATATTTATAGCTGAAGAGTTTGTTTGTTTGAATGCCCTAATCTCAGGAACTACTCACTAGTACTACTACTTTCGATTTGACAAATTATTTTAGTGTTGGATAGCCCATCTATATAGGCCAACGTGCAAAAAATGTTATTAGGATAATATAACTAAATATGGATAAATATAAAACTTTTTGCAAAAAAAAACGACTTCAAAAAAGTGAAAAATAACTCAAGCTTCAGAAGTTGGTGGAAAAAAACTGAATCAAACAAACAAGTCACCGACTTCTGAAGCTAAAGTTATTTTTCACTTTTTTGTTTTTTGAAGTCGGTTTTAATTTTTATGCAAATAGTTTTATGTCTTAGGTGACATGAACGAGCTTGGTATGATGATGTTTGCATATCGTACCTAGAAGCTTAGTCAATACAACCATGTCAACACTAACTTTGGGTAGATTCGAGTAGAGAAAAAACAATAGATTTTCGCACTTGAATGTTTATGTTCATAACAGAGAAAACCTCAATCAAACGAGAGACGTTCCGTTTCAAATAAGGTAATTTTGATTGGTAATTATTGTAAAAAAAAATAACTAAAATAAAAACGTTGCAGTGGCCCTTCTTGTATGTTTTATTTTAACATTTTAGTTACAAAATATTGATAAATATGATAACTGCATCTTTCCTAATTAAACCTTTTGGATGAGAACGCCATCAAGCGGTTCAGAAAGTAAACTATTTACGTGTGCATGTGTGTATGCATGGCGTGTACAGATTTGAAGTGGAGACGGCTGGTGAAATTATCCGGAAAACTCCGTTTGAGAAGAGTTAACAAGTGAACTGTATATGTGGAAAAAATCAAGACAAAAGGCTAGTTTACGCAAATAGAATAATTGTCCATCAAAGATATTTAAGTTAAGCGTAACATAAATAATACCCAAATGCGAGGCTACAACGCCATATTGAAAAAACGGCGGCGGGATTATCGACGGAACCACCTTAACCGTATAAGCAGCGCACGTAGCAGAAGCTCTCAAAAGGCAAATAAAACCCCTGATTTTGAAACATTTTTCATTGCTGCTCCGCTGCTATTTGTCGTAGCGTGATGATATATAACTTATAGCCTTTCCCGATAAATGGGCTATCTAAAGAATTTTTCAATAGACTAGCGCGTTCAAGTAAACAAACATACAAACTCTTCAGCTTTACAGGGTACGTATTCGAATATCGAAGATTAAAATAACTACGCTTAAAATACCAATGTTCAAAACATCGAAAATTTTAATATCGATTATATCAAAATGTCGAAAATTTTTATACCTACGCTTAAAACGTCGAAGTTAGAAATGCCGAGTGATTAAAATTTCGAATGATTGAAAATATCGAATGACATCATGCCTAAGTTCTACTTAATATCTACTTCGGCTTGTTGGCTGGCTTTGCCGGCCAGCCTCAGCTGCGGCGACGGGAGTTAAAACCACCTGCTCCTCAGCTTGCGGGCTGCCTCGCCCCTCCACGCCTACGCGATTCTAAATTACACTCTAGGGGTAGGGCAGACAAGACTACGTGGAGTCGGTATTGTAGCGATACCTTTCTGTCACTAACTTTAGTAGCACAACTGTTCACGCCGACTGCTAGCGCCATGTACCAGCGACCGGGGCAGGCTGGTGCCCGCCCAACCTGCGACGCCTGTGTCGTGGAAAGAAACTGCATCATTGCTTCACGCCGCCACAATTTAATCATAGCAGCACTGGAGCCGTTCCGTTTAAAAGGTTCGGTCTAGATCTCGATTTGCTCTTTCATTCATCATCATCATCATCAGCCTGTATTCGTCCACTGCTGGACATAGGCCTCTCCCATGACACGCCACTGAGCACGATCCTCGGCCACTCTCATCCAGCTCTTGCCAGCTGCCTTGCGCAGATCATCGCTCCACCGAGTCTGAGGACGTCCTACGCTACGTTTACCGATCCGTGGTCTCCACTCAAGAACTCGTCTACCCCAACGGTTATCGGTTCTTCGGGTTATATGGCCGGCCCATTGCCACTTCAGCGTGCTAATGCGATGGGCTATGTCGATAACCTTGGTTCTCTGTCGAATCACCTCGTTACGAACTCGATCTTTCAGAGAAACCCCGAGCATAGCTCTTTCCATAGCACGTTGAGCGACTTTAAATTTGTGGACCAACCCAACCGTGAGTGTCCACGTTTCGGCACCGTACGACATGACGGGTAGGACGCACTGATTATAGACTTTCGTCTTTAGACTCTGTGGAATTGGCAATGTGAAGACCCGACGCAGTTTTTCATACGCTGCCCAGCCCAGCTGTATTCTTCTGTTGGCTTCTTTCTCGAAGTTGTTTTTACCTAACTGCATAGTTTGCCCGAGGTAAACATACTCCTTAACAACTTCGAGAATACTGCCTTGAACTGCAATTGGTTCCGGCCTTACATGTTCATTGAACATAACCTTGGTTTTATCCAGGTTCATCCGGAGACCAACGCGTTGAGAAGAATCAGCTAGGCCATTCAGCATATGCTGCAAATCTTGCAGCGTTTCCGCCACGATAACGATATCATCTGCAAATCGTAAGTGTGAGAGGTACTCGCCGTTTATATTAATGCCGCGCCCCTTCCAGTCCAGCGTCTTGAATATATCCTCCAATGCATTTGTGAACAATTTGGGGGATATAACGTCCCCTTGTCTCACACCACGATGCAAGGGAATAGGTTTAGACTGCTGGTTCTGGACTTGGACGGCCATAGTAGCGGCGTTGTAAAGACCTCACAACACTTGGATGTATCGCCAATCGACTTGGCATCGCTGCAAAGATTCCAGAACAGACCAGGTTTCGATCGAGTCAAAGGCCTTTTCATAGTCCACAAACGCTAAGCACAGGGGCCGATTATACTCTTCTGTTTTCTGTATAATCTGCCGCACTGTATGGATGTGGTCTATGGTGCCGTATCCCGATCGAAACCCGGCCTGTTCGGGAGGCTGGAACTCGTCGAGTCTTCGCGCAAGACGGTTTGTGATGACTCTCGAAAACAGCTTATAGACGTGGCTCAAGAGTGAAATGGGTCGGTAGTTTTTCAAAAGAGTTTTATCACCCTTTTTGAAAAACAACACGACAACACTCTTACTCCACGCCTCTGGAGTTCTCCCATCAAAAAGAACAGTATTGAAAATGCTCTGGAGCTCCTTCATTACAGGTTTACCACCAGATTTCAGGAGCTCAGTCGTAATACCGTCTTCTCCAGGGGCTTTTCCGTTTTTAAGCTGTTTGGGAGCCATCGCCATTTCGTCCAGGCTGACTTCTGGCAAGTCTTCCGTAAAGTGGCGTGTTAATGTAGCTCGGAACTGCTCATTTTCGGGATCAGGTTGAGATGCATGCGTAGCGTACAGCTGACTATAGAAGCTTTCAATTTCCGAAAGAACCCCCGGCCCGGAAGAAACGACTACTCCACTTGTAGTGGTCAGCTTCGTCAGATGACTTCTCCCAAGAGATTGAACAAACACTTTGGATCCCCGATTTTGCTCGATCGCTCGTTCTATTGAACGAGTGTTGGAGCATCGGAGATCGACCGTCGTGGCGTGCCGGCTTAAGAATAGCACTCCCCCAATTCTTCTCGTGGGTGTCGTAAAAGGCGACAAAGAGACTTCTGGGAACTATCACATATCGGTCCCACCGGTGTCGGGCAGCAGCGATACCGGTGTGAATCTACTGCGATTGCCAACCCGCCTGCTCAGCGTGGCAATTAGAGCAAACCCTACCAATGGCAAGTCAACGTGGACCACGGCCCTCAGTTCCCGGCCGCCCTGCTATTCCTGATCAAGGCGGCGGTCACGGTAACGGCAGGGCAGGGGGTGCGAAGAATCCCCGGGTTACGGAAGGCCGCCGTCTCTCAGATATGTGACTGTTTTCATCATTGAGATATTGATTATTTTCATTACATCTCGCAGACATAATAATATCACTGCTTTCATCATTGAGATAATTTGTATGGGGTATAGGACTTTTGAACGTTGACTTTGATCTCTCAGATATGATCTGACTTTCATCATCGGGATATGATTTTGACTGTTTGCTGTGGTATTGCTGTGATAACTTGGTCTCAACACGTCTGCTGTTGCTGTACTGCTGTTTATGTGCCTGTGACTGGCTTTGAGACGGTGACTGAATACTATGTGACTTTGACGACTGACTGTGCGCATGTGTGTTCTGGCTACTATGTGGATCATAGTGATAAGACTGACTCTTTTGACTTTGACTCGGCTTTAATTGAATGTTCAACATTCCAACAAAATATTCTTGACTACTATTATCTGAATTAAACGATTGCAACTGACTGACTTTTTTATTTTTAAAACAATATTTAGCAAAATGACCAAAAGATTTACATGACCTGCATTGAACGCCTTTAGCTGGGCATTTGTAGCGATGAGACTGCCCACAGCGACTGCATGTCCTCGAGTCGCCCTTCGAAGCTGAAGCTGACCTGCGACTGCCTGAGGATGACTTTTGATTGCTCGAAGCTGACTTGCGACTGGAAGCTCGCTGTCGACCGTCTCCTCGACCACGGCTCCTCCGACTGAGATGCATGACGCTTTCACTGGCGACACTGCTCTCTTTGACAATTTTGTCAGCATCCTGCTGCGCGACTATGAGTGTGCTCGCTATCTTTTGCATCCTATGATAGGTTAAATCATGCTCTTGCAGCAATCTTTGACGTACATGTGACAAATCCATGTTTAGGTTTGCTATGAAAATATCTTTAATTAATGACTCTCTGAGCGTGCCAAACTAACATTCTTTGCTTTTTGCTTCTAAATCTGTAAGGAATTCTTGGATGCTTTCCGATTTGTTCTGCTTACGTGTAAAAAATAAATATCTGCACATCGTCACATTTTTTCTCGGCTCGAAAAATTTGTCGAATCTTGACTTGACTTCGTTGAATGTGCTCTCATCAATTTTTAGGTTAAACGTGTTAAATATGTTAAGACCACTGATTGAGTATCGCGTATAGCCGAGGACGCTTTTGAAGTTTCCTACTCAGAAACAGGCTAAAGGATGAAAATTGAAGGAGGTCAGGTACTCACGGGATGCTGGGAGCCAGGAGATCACCACACTGTATCACTAGCAGCAGTATTTCACGTTATTTCGGTGTTTTTTCACCACGCACGCGGAAGCTGGGCCGGCCGGTCGTTGGTTGAGTTCGAACTGTTTTTTTTGTCTGCCCGCCAGTAGAGGGCGGGAGCGATGCATTGTCTTTGACGCGCTCACAGGGGTTCGCGAGCGCAGGTGGCGGTAAATTTAAAATAGGGAATGTAGGAAGGACTGGGAAATGCATCCCGAAGCCTGTTCATATCCCCCCACTTGAAATCAACTAGGGATTTCATAAGATAAGATAGATGAATTTCGAGACTTACAACCTATGCCGATTCATTTGTCATCATGCTGATAAGATTCTATAAGCTCGTAAGGAAACAAAAAGTTTAAATGTAATATATAATTTTGATATACATATACTAGATATTTGAAAATGTGAAGTGTTATGTGAGTTGAGTTATAAGTTTAGTAATATATGTATGTCGGAGTCGGATTATTAGTACGGACTATGAATCGAAAGCGCGCCACAGGTCAAGCGACCTACTCACCAGTCTACCCACATCTAAGCGCGCTTACTACAGAGTCGTGATGTTTCTGGCTTGCGGCGAGTAGGACAGTCGGTGTCTGACCGCTGCGGAGTCGAGACGTCCCGAAACTGTAACCCGATTCATGGTGCCTAGTGTTATTGTGTTGGATTGTAATTTCAAGTAATTTGTTAGTTCGATAAAAGCAGTGTACCGTGTGTAGTGTGTGTTTTCATTGCACGAAACCCATGTTCTGCCCACATGATGAACAAGTCTAACAGAATAAAATCATCAGACTGCGACATCAGAAGTGCGATCGAATCGTGCTAATGCAATCACACGCGAGAACAGTGACAATAACAATCAGTGACGGTTACTTTTTGAAATACAAAACGAATAATTGCACCCGCGATACGAACTAAAACTCAGCCAGTGAATAGCTAGCTAGTGTTTGCGATTAGTGTTTTTGTTTACTGTGTTAGCGGATTTTGATCCCGACAAAACATAACATATCATCACGCTTGTAATCTCCGAGGGGTTGGGCAGGGTGTACGTAGTGGAATACCCACATTTCACCGAGTGCGATGCTCACTAGTAATGCGGCATCCATTGCTGACTTGTTTTGTGTAGAATCTGGTTCTTCTAACCTAACAGACAGATGTGTTGCTGGGGAGTTTGTTCCGCCACTTCTTCTTCCCAGCTAAAACACTTAGGAAGTGGCGAAGGGCGGGCGTTTTGGGGGACTGTCTTGTGTAATTTTTACGTTCAAAAAGTGCTGATTATCAGCCTAGTTTGAATGAATAACTTTTGATTTTTTCGTGTTGTGAGTGCAGTGGAAGGAATCCAGCTTATTTGGATGTTAAGCAAGGCATTGAAGGGCTGCGCATCTACATAGTGTAACATAGTGTAACACAGTGTAACATAGTGTAACAGTGCTGTTACATAGTGTGCCGCGGCACACTGGTGTACTGTGGTCATTAGTTGATGTGCCTCGGAAAACGAAGGTGATTTTCCATCTACGGTATACCTCCAAAATGTACTACCGAATTTCTAGATGTACCTTGAACACAAATGTTTGCGAAACACTGAGAACCTATCCAAGTTTGACGTGGTACCAGTTTAAATAATTGTTCAAGGCCAGATTCGTGTGTGCCGTAACTTTTACGACTACCCTCATTAACCTGAGTAGTGACAAACCAAAGGAGAACCCCTAAAGGTAATGCGCACTGACCATGACGGGGGCAAGAAAAACGTCACAAGTGTTCATCGCTACCGCAAATCAAGTGCCATGCTTGCGGACCAGGGAGAAACCAGGACTAAACGAAGCGTATTGTCGCACGAAGAAGCCGCTGCCTGTGCCGGCTGCTACGGGCATCGGGCAAGCGACAAAGGGCCGCGAAGCCCTTGCTGTGCGTCAAGTGTCATGCCGGTTCACGTAGCCGTCCGGCGTACGTGCGTCGGTGACAGCATGCAATGGCAGTGTACAGCGGGCCCGCCGACGGTGGCGGGGCGCCAAACAAGCGGCGCGTCGATGTCTGCGTCGTACAAGCAACATCGCGGGCACGTAACAACAAAGGGGTGAGTTGTTACTTATTATTCTGATTCTAAATACTCGTTGGTGAAAGAAAGTTTTCTATCGAAATTTAATGGCAAACTTATTAGTCACGTTGTTGCTAAGACTGGTATAGTACAGACACGAGTATTCAGTACAGAACAGATTTTATGTTGTGTAGTGATTAACGATTACCCTATCGAAACTTTGTTGCAATTTTTGCTTGATAATTATTTACAAAGTGACGTCATGTTAGGTGGCGAGATTTTAAATCGGGGTTTTGTTGCAAATATGACGGCAAGGGAGTTTTCGTTAACGAAAATCTTTTGTGTACGTTCGGTGAGGCATAAATAGTGGTAACAAGTTTCAATCGGTTTTTAACTGTTATGGCAACGAATGTAACTGGCAATGAGTAGCCAAGACTTAAGTGCTAAGTTCAGGCGTCTTTCACCGTCATATTCAACTCAATGATAGGTCTAAATGCCTATCCTGTTTAGCTCGTGTTCGCCGATGGTCGGTAAACAGTAATTTCCGCGACCCTTATCGTTCACCTTGGTGCTGAAAAGACTACTGAAAAGCTTTTTGATTATAATTAGTTCCTGGGAAAGTCTCAGTATGTTTGAAAATTCATAAATAGCTGCCTTACGTGCTAAGTAGCGAAGTCTCACTCCGGTAAAGTTCAAGCCGAATTACATCCGGTACCTAAGGTGTCGAGCCGGTGGTACACGGTTTGTATAGACGTGACGGGTTAGCTTAGCTTAAAATGACAAGTGTGCCGAGTTGACGAAACGATGGCGAAATTTAAAAGTTTTGCGATTGGTGATTTTGGGTTGTTAAAGATTAAAGGTCTATTTAGAGTGATTGAGGTTTTAGACGGTTATCCTTAACACGGAAAGCTTTAAATTCTAAGCGTACCTACAGATACGCACGCGGTAGGCTAAGGAAGATGCCAGGGGTCACGTACCAGTCGAAGTGCTAGAGGGGGATCGCTACACATTGAGATCATTAAGTTCTAAGCGTACTTACAAGTATGCACATGATGGGTTAAGGAGAATGCCCGAGGGTCAAGTACCGTTTGAAGTAAAATGATTTAGAGTTGAGAGATAGTTTGGAATCTTGGTTCGGATGGTCAGACCGTACCAGTAGCCATTTCGTAGCCGTAGTCCGTTAGAAGTCGGTGTCTGCTTATAGTAGTCCGTGGATGCGCGGTGCGCGGGTGGCTCTGGCGGAGGTCGGGTCTTGTAGAGACCATAGAGTCATGCATGTGGGACTCGGCGTTCTTGAGGAACGTAGTAAAACAAACAGAGGTTTGTTGGGGGCCTGAGTGTTGCCCATAGGCCACGGATGAGATTCCTGCTTTATGTGGTAATTAGATGGATGAAGAGGTACTTGGTTGCTCTTGCATTTTAATTGACCTAATTGTTTGTTTGATCCAATTTTAGTTTTGATCTATGCGCTGGATGTGTAAGAGCAATGCGATTGCTGGTTGGCTAGAGAGCCGTAGCGTTAGTAGCTTTACTCGAGGGTTTCTATAAGCTTGGTAGTTTTTTTGTTGCAGTAGAGTTTTAAAGGTTGATTTGAACGATTATGGTACATGGCCCAGGGTTATCATTATTGTAGTTTCGATTATTTCCAATCGGTCCCTTAAAACGAAAAGGCTAGTTCTACAATGTTCTTATTCCCACCACCCCGTTGAATCAAAAGTTTGGTCAGGAGTGACCGAGTGGAACAAATTTCTGTCGTGGAGTATTTGTTTGCAGGGTATCCATCACACGAGGACGTGTGCAAGCAGGATGGCCGTGTCGGAGTCGGATTATTAGTACGGACTATGAATCGAAAGCGCGCCAAAGGTCAAGCGACCTACTCACCAGTCTACCCACATCTAAGCGCGCTTACTACAGAGTCGTGATGTTTCTGGCTCGCGGCGAGTAGGACAGTCGGTGTCTGACCGCTACGGAGTCGAGACGTCCCGAAACTGTAACCCGATTCATGCTGCCTAGTGTTATTGTGTTGGATTGTAATTTCAAGTAATTTGTTAGTTCGATAAAAGCAGTGTACCGTGTGTAGTGTGTGTTTTCATTGCACGAAACCCATGTTCTGCCCACATGATGAACAAGTCTAACAGAATAAAATCATCAGACTGCGACATGTAGATAAACTAATTATTATTGTTCAATTGGAAGAGGACAAATTTTTACAGCAGGTCTTACAAGTAAGCCTTTAGATGTTTTGACTGTCACAACCCGAGTAATGTCATCTTTACCCGGATGGAGCTGTACAACGCGACCCAACCTCCATTCGTTGGCTGGTAAGTTGGGTTCATAGATGGTTACAAGATCGTTCAATTTTGGCTGATGGTTGCGGTGTTTAAACCATTTCATTCGCTGTTGCAAGGTGTGCAAATAGTCCCTTTGCCAAGTGCGCCAAAAGCTCTGTGATAGGCGCTGTAATAGCTGCCAACGAGTACGTAGTGTCTCATTTTCAGCATACCTCGGTTCAGGCAGGGAAACTAATGGTCGACCGATGAGGAAGTGACCAGCTGTAAGAGCGTCAACCTCGCCGGGATCGGAAGATAGTTCTACTAAGGGTCTAGAGTTTAACATGGCTTCCACCTTCGTTAAGATAGTATAATATTCTTCAAAGGTAAGAATCTGGGATCCTATAATACGTTTGAGATGGTATTTTGTCGATTTTATACCGCTCTCAAAAATGCTTCCGAAGTGAGGACCTGAAGGAGGATTAAGCTTCCAAATGATTCCTCGTGAAGCGAGGTGACTGGAAATGATATCGCTTTCGCGGTTGAGCATTTCGCTAACTTCTGACAAGTAACGCCTGGCACCCACGAAGTTAGTACCACCATCTGTGACTATGGAGTGACAAAGTCCTCTCCGCGATACAAAACGATCTAAGGCCGCTATGAATGCTTCAGATGTGAGTTCAGTAACCAGCTCGAGATGAACGGCCTTGGTCGCGTGGCAGACTATGAGGCAAAGGCACGCTTTGTAAGTTTTAGCGTTACGACGTCTACTTTCTTTTATCATGAAAGGACCTCCGAAGTCGATGCCGATTGTTTGAAAACAATGACCCGGTTGTACTCGGGAAGACGGAAGATCACCTTGTGAAGGTTGAAGTGGAATAGGTTTGATTTTAAAACAGGTCACGCATTTAGATAACCGCGATCTGATAAGATTTCTAATGCCGAGTATCCAAAATCGACGCATAATTAAAGATTGGAGTAGGCGCGGCCCACAATGAAGATAATTTGTATGATAGTGGTCAATAAGAAGAGTACTTAATCGAGAAGTCTTTGGTAAGAGGTATGGATGTTTGACGCGACCTGGTAATGACGCGTGCTTGAGACGTCCCCCCACTCGCAAGATTCCGCGAGTGTCAAGAAAAGGAGAGAGTTTAGATAAATGTTTGGGTAAAGGTTTCTTGGATGCTATTAAAGATATGACATCATTAAAACTTTGATGTTGAACATATTTTGTTAAATGATCTAAAGATTCGGCTAATTCAGTGCCTGTCAGATAAGGTAATAAGTTACGCTCAGAACGTTTAGCTTTCGCGTTGTTGATGAAACGGTAGATCCATGCAACCACTCTTTCCACTCGGAAAAGAGAGGAGTGGCGTTCCAAGATGGAATCAAGCAAGTCAGCTTCACGTGTCACACCAGTGTGACACGAGCGTGATGCGGGCTTAAGTTCTGGCACGTTATCGGACACTTCAACTGCTGAAACAGGCCAGTTGCAGGGTTCGTTGGACAGCCACTGAGGACCAAACCACCAGATTTGAGACGAAGATAAAGATAAGCATGATAAGCCACGACTACAGATGTCGGCTGGGTTGTCATGGGTGGACACATGTCGCCACTCAGTTGGCACAGGATTGTCGTTAATTAGGACCACTCTGTGGGCAACGAAGGTCTTGAGCTTGTGTGGCTCGGTATTCAACCATGACAACACAGTCGAGCTGTCTGTGAACAAGATAGATTTATTCAAGATGATTTTTGAACTAAGCAAGGAATGAATGCGATTTATTACTTTGGACAGTAATACAGCACTGCAAAGCTCTAAACGGTTGACAGTCAACACTTTTAGAGGTGCTACTTTGGACTTAGCAATTAGAAGATAAACTTGTACGTCGTGAGAGGTAACGGCACGAAGATAAACACAACATCCGTATGCTTTGGTGGATCCATCACAAAATCCGATGAGTTGAAATTCCTTTGACTGCGAAGGTATAATCCTACGAGGGATTCCTATTAGTTTTAAGTTATGAAGATCCGCTAAAAAACTTTGCCATTCTAGAGCTATGTCTCTGGGCACCGGTTCGTCCCATGAAAGGTTAAGACGCCACAAGTCTTGAAGGAGCAATTTTGCTTTTAAGATAAAGGGTGTGAGCCACCCAAGAGGATCGAAAATACGCGCGATGCTAGATAAGATGGAACGCTTGGTACATTCCTTGTCCTCGATTGGGGACTGGGAGTAACTGAAAGTGTCACTCACAGGATCATACTGGACTCCTAAGATTTTTAACGTTGTTCTATCACTTTCATCAGAGAAAAGTTTAGGTAATTGACAATGATCTGCGGGCAAAGTTTTAAGAAAGGATTGTGAATTGCTACTCCATTTTCGGAGTTCAAGTTGAGCACAGCCTAATAAACTGATAAGTTGATCTTTCAGTTCTATGGCGTCGCGTACAGAGGGCGCGCCGGTCGTAATATCATCGACATATGTCTCGTGAAGGAGAGCTTCAGTGGCGCGTGGATACGCTGCACCATGGTCGGCTGCTAATTGGTGGAGGGTACGGATGGCCAGATAAGGTGAGCTACTTACTCCGTAGGTGACAGTCGCAAGTTCGTACTCTTTAACTGGATCACTAGGAGATTCTCGCCATAGTATGTGTTGAAAATTCCGATCCTCCGGCCTAATCAAGATTCCTCTATACATCTTTGAGATGTCACAAGTTAGGACTACTGTGTGTAATCTGAAACCGGTTATGATATCTACAATATCCACTTGAAGCTTAGGGCCAGTGAATACAATATCATTTAAAGATAGACCGTTAGTAGTTTTAGAACTAGCATCGAAAACGACTCTCAATTTAGTGGTCGTGCTTTCTGGGCGAACGACGCAACTGTGAGGAATAAGATAACGATTGAGAGTAGGTACCACAGAGTTAGGTACGGGATACATATGATTTAAATTCTCGTACTCGCGCATAAAATTAACATAATCGGATTTAAGTTCAATCTGACGATTAAGTTTCTTTTCAAGATGAGTAAAACGCAACAAGGTACTATTGTAAGATTCACCCAAAGAACGATCGCCGTCCTTTAAGAGGATAGGTACGACGTATCGTCCGTTAGGTTCGCGATAAGTTAAATCAGTGTACATGCGTTCACAGGTATCATTCTCGGGTACGGTTATAACAGCGCGCGGTGGTTCCTCCACTTCCCAAAATTTTTGAATTTGTTCATCTAATTTAAATGTGGTGGCCACCAAAGAGCACGCAGTATTTAAAGGTGTAGAATTAGAGTTTACTGCCCCTGACAGAATCCACCCGAAAACGCTATTCAGAGCGGTAGGTAAACCGGGCCCCAGATTGATACGTTGACCGTCATAGATTTCGTGGAATAGCTCCGCCCCAATTAATAAATCGATTTTGGCGGGAACATCGTAGTCGCGATCGGCTAACACTAGATGGTTGCAACGTTCTCGAACGACTGGTGATACTTTAACACTAGGTATTAGAGCAGTGATGTTATCTAGTACGACTGGCTTGATATTAAAGTGTGGAGCATCACCATGTACCGGTCGTATAGTGCATTCCGTCACCCCCTTTACTTGTGTGACTGAGTTTTGTCCTAGTCCGGCTATGCTAAGGTTACACCGGCGAAGTTTTAACCCGAGTGTTCGCGCGCACGCAGCGGTGATAAAACAATCCAACACCCACGGTACATTGAGTGCCGGCGGCGGTGTTGAACGCGCGCACCTGACATGTCCCTAGTAAAACCATATCGCGGTTGGGAACGGCGGCATGAGAATGAGCTGTAACGTTCGCTCCAGTGGTTGCGCCGGCGCTTGATGGCACTGGGTCGATATGTAATAGGGTATGATGACGTAATCCACACACCGTACAAGACATTTTAGATACACATTTTTCTATGGCGTGATTTGTACGTAAACAATTTGTACACATATTGTTTTTACCTTGAACTAACGCGAGTCTAGCACGAGAATCTAAGGATTGAAAGGTAGGGCACCGATAAATCAAGTGCGCATCGCTGCAATGAGCACAAGTTATATTTGCAGATGGGATAGATTTTGCGAGATAAGATGAGCGTTTGGATCCGCTGCTATTTTGCCTACTAGTCGCGGGCGAAGGTTTTTTCCCTTCAAGGTTACGAGGGTTAGGATTAATATTTGATTTAGAAGATAAATGACTAGTTTCTAAGATTTTAACATAATCTTGAAGAAACTTTAACAATTCACAAAAAGTGGGTATTAGTGAAATGTTGTGCTGAGATTCGAAACGATTACGCGTGTCCGAGTCCAGTGCGCGCGAAGTTAAACAAAATAAGATAAAATCACCTAAATTATCAATTTTTAAACCTTGGAGTGCATGGTATGCCTCATAAATTACGTTTGTTAAAGTTTGTAGATCTTGGAAGTTACCCGATTTTAAAACTGGTTGGTTGAAGAATTTGTCTAGATATGTTAACCCTAGAAAGATAATCATATTGAGTTATACGTAAAAGATAATCATACGTAAAATTGACTCCTTAGTTTTGAGTGGCTGTTAAATGAAGATTTTTTTACTGATTTGAGTAAAACTAAAAAAATAAGTTTTCTACTGCTGTAATCAATAAAATATAATAACATTTACATAATTATATTTATTCTTTTAATAATAAAAAACGGAAAATTACAAACTGCCTAATAATCAACAAAACTTATGAACTTCTTTTTTCTTCTAATTTTTTTTCATAATCTTATCATAAATTAGTATTTTTATATTATATTCTAAGTAGTAAAAATACTATAATTGAACAATAACATGAAAATTGTATAAAAATCCGTCATAATAGCTTAGGCTAGTATTCGACGAGAAGCCGTTGAGCAAGTCCCTTGTTGAGAGCTTTCTTCCTCCATGGGGTCAATTTCACAGAGAGTTGCTGCATCGCCTTCCCTCACTTCATCCACAACACCTTTTTCCTCATTGCTCTGGGCGTCATCCTCGCTCTCGTGATCTTCAACTTCGCTTTCGGTGTCAGCACAGGGCGGCTCCCTTCACCCTCTAAAAGAGCAGTCAGGATGTGGTCTTCATACAAATCTCAAATCCACATTATGCTGTAGCAGTATCAGGATAACTAAATAATATGTAAAATAAATAATACAATAAATAAACAACGCAAAAAACAATTTCACCAAATATCGTAAAAGTCACGTAAAAGATAATCATACGTAATTTTGACTCCTGTGACTATGGTATCTCAAAATGGGGGGCACTTACCTCAATGATGCGATGTCCCCACGCTAGCTCCCAGCCTCGAATGTGATGTCTGAAATACACGACGCCGGATTCGCAACAGTTAAAAAGATACGGCAATATTTCGTTCGCGTGGGAGTCATTTTGACGTAGATTATCTTTCTAGGGTTAAAGCTATAATACGCTTGTTTTGATAACGCTCGATCAAACTATTATAAACTACTTCGTAATTATCGGCGGTCATCGGAACCCCTTTGACAATAGATAAAGCCGGGCCTTGTAAACAAGACGCTAAATAGTGAAATTTTTCTATTTGCGAAATCGAATTATTATCGTGAATTAAAGTTTTGTAAATATCATAAAATGTTTGCCAGTTTTCTATTTTACTATCGAATTTAGGTAACTCAAGTTTGGGTAGCCGCGCGTTACGTCCCGTTTGCATGGAGTCGGACGCCCCTGTCCACGCGGGCGGCGCGGTCGCCTGTGACGTCCCGTCGACGTTTCCGCTCTTATCAGCGATTTGCAAGTCAGCCGCTGCACTGATTACGGCATAGTACAAATCATCAAACGAACTCAGAGACTTTTGACAAACTTGTGACTCAGGTTTCATGGCTAACTCCAAAGTTTGTATTTTACTACATACCGCAACAAATTCTTCGCGAATTGAATGTATACGAGTATATCTCGCCTTGAACGACGATACCTTTGAACGATCTTGAATCATAGATTTTGACAAGTCGTAAAGGATTTGGATATCACGATAGACATATTCGCGTTGAGATAGAAGAAGTTTAAGTTTACCCTCCTCCATTTTGTTTCGTTAAAATATGTATGTAGGTATGAAAATATGAACGTATGTTGAGATTTATTATAGTGTAATTCAATACCTTTAGGTGAAATAGCTATGTAATAATGTTTGTTGGTGTGAATAGGTAAATAAATTATTAGCTATAAGTTACAGATTACCTACAACTATGTTAAGTGAATTGTGATATAAACCAACTTAAATTAAGATGACCTCTGAATCCGCATAGGTTACACTGCGAGTATGACCAACACAATTTTGTAGGATAATACTTTTAAAATGCGAAAATCTAGCAATTCTCAGAGTTTTCTATTGAAATTGAACCTGAGGATGCCTGAAAAAACTGTAATCTACAGGTATTCGCGCTCGAAATGGACCAAAAATATGATTGAGTATCGCGTATAGCCGAGGACGCTTTTGAAGTTTCCTACTCAGAAACAGGCTAAAGGATGAAAATTGAAGGAGGTCAGGTACTCACGGGATGCTGGGAGCCAGGAGATCACCACACTGTATCACTAGCAGCAGTATTTCACGTTATTTCGGTGTTTTTTCACCACGCACGCGGAAGCTGGGCCGGCCGGTCGTTGGTTGAGTTCGAACTGTTTTTTTTGTCTGCCCGCCAGTAGAGGGCGGGAGCGATGCATTGTCTTTGACGCGCTCACAGGGGTTCGCGAGCGCAGGTGGCGGTAAATTTAAAATAGGGAATGTAGGAAGGACTGGGAAATGCATCCCGAAGCCTGTTCAACCACGTTCTCCAATTGAGTGCAACAAAATGGCTATTTTTCGCTTTTCGCTTGACTTGTCCAGACCTGTGGCTAACAAATACAGTTCCATTTGCTGTGACCATCTTCTCCATGACTCCGCATTGTTATTTGCTGGATCTGACGAGATGTGGAGATTACTTAGCTGCGTGCGAAGCGTACCTTCTTGTTGTCCGCCATCTTTTTCGTCGGCATTACTCGGATTCGGCATTATTCGGATGACTTCTGACACCATGTTATGTTCAGTAGTAGCAATAAAAGATACTGTTGGTATACTATGTTTAATTCACACAAGGCACAGGTTACATTTATACAGCAGTCCGTAGTAGACGGGTTGAGATCAAGTTATGGCAACCAGACGGATGTGTGTCATCGACAAACCCTAGTGCTGTGACACTAATTACTTACTAAATAGTGATGTCACAACAGAATACAGGTGAAGCTACAACTTCCCTGATGCGGTATGTTTGGTGGTCTTGCCTCATTGCCTATACTTCTGAGGCATGGGCAAAGGCGTCTTTTAGTGTCACATGATGCGCAAGTCTCACAGTGGCTCTAACTTCCAAGTTGCATATTCTGTCGATGAAAGCCTGTATAAATTTCTATCAATGAGTACAGGGGCAGACTGATATGCTTTCCGAACCAGCTTTTCAACTTTCAGGGCCCACTACTGTAGATTCTCGGCACTGCTTTGCACGCGATCCTTCAGCTTAACACGAAATACGCAGCACACGCGGACGCGCACTCCAAGTGCACGTCGCCGTATCTGGACTCTAACGCCTCCAGCAGCTGCTCGTAGGTTAGATTCTTGCCGCATAAAGGATGGTTTACGGATTGGTCTCGGAGGCCCAAGGTCATGGCTTGCGATTTGGTCCACCCATTCGCCTTAATAACAGTTTCAAATTTGATCTTATAAGCCAATCACGTTTCAGACTAATTCTATTATCTTAAAACACCTTTACCTGATTCCTTTACCCATCATTGAAGCTAAAAGAGAATCTTCTCAGTTATGCAGTAAGAAAATAATTCCTGAGGAATAACACGGTTGGTAGATACTCTGCTTTACTAACTGCAACCAATGAAGCAGATCGTTTACCTGCACCATCAATTGACGAAGAGTCATTGGAAAATTAAAATACTTAAGTGAATTAAATGTCGTTTACCCAATAAATAAGAAATAAAATTGATTGATCATTAAGAAATCGTTTCTTTATTATCGTTTCATAGACCACCACCACAATCAGTTTTTTATTTAGTTGATCACTTTGGATGAAGCTTATTTAGTACATAATAAGTGACATACTTACACTAAAACTCTACAGATTAAAAAGGTTAAATGTATCAAAAATATTAATATTTTAGGAAATTATGCAAAAATAAATCTTTCCTATCAAGTAATCGGTGTAAAATACAATAAGCTATTAAACAAAACTGAAATAACCTTTTAAAATCAATGAACAAAGGAGGTATAACATGATTGTTAAGTACAGGTAAAACATATTAAATGCGACTCCCTTTCGATCTTAATTTAATTTTATACAGTTTTACCTTACCACAAATATTAAATATAAGTAAATCTTAAAAGTAGGGAAGTTAGTGCAACATTTTGCTTTAACAGTTTTTCAATTAAAGAGTTTGAAATAGATCAAATTAAAATGTAAACTTTAAAATGTCATTTACTTGAATTGACTCCAACTACACTTATTACTTTTTACCCGTAAGTAGACGAAATGATGCCGTGACGTGCGAGAATGGAAGAAGGAAAAATAACTCCATGTTATGACGGTTTTAAATATTAAAATTGAATATGACCGCTTATGAGGCCTTGATACGATCAGTACATTAGTATTCCAACAGTAAATGTCAATACCATCGACCGACGACATCGACGACAATAAACGTCATTATCATCGACCAACTACCAACTGCCGCTTGAATATGTTAACAATGATCCAGAAAAGTATAATTCTTCCACTTAAAAAAACTACTTTTGAAGTGTTACCAAACAACAGACTCAATACAGAAGTTCAAAGACTTATATATTCTTTTAATTTTGCATTGAAATTATTTTTTTCTTCAAAATATCGTGTTCAAGCTAAACATATTTATCCAAACGGAAAGAGATATTATTTTCTGTCGTTCTGCTTTTTATTGTTCGCATTTTATTTGTGTGTGCATCGATTTTGTAACTTAGAGTTTATAGGTTTAGATGTAGATCAATTAGGGCATCGTTTCGCCGTGTTCTCCGCTGTTATCTTTTTCACCATTTACTTGATCGGTTTCACAATTATGTTCATTCTGGGCATCGTGCATAAGCACAAGAATGTCTCGTTTATTCTAAAGATCCAAACTATCCACGAGAGCATGGATTTTAGTAAGAATATCCAGAGTTTCGCCATTTGGAACTGGATCTCACTAATAACTACCATCATATATGATTGTTTTGTATTGTTTTTGTATTATATTACATCTGACGATGTTTCTAATTTCGTCGAGATCATCCCAAGCTTGCTTTGTGATATCTTTCATATCACATTCGACATCAATTTAGTTGTTGCCATCCGATTTATAATATTGCTAAGGAAATATCTCGATGTGTGGATTAGTGAAGTTCTAAGGATGAATGACGATCAGGAAAATGATGGACAATGTCTCAAACTGCTTGAGATACATAAAAATATTTTAAAAGCTTACAATCTGTATAAATCTATTTTCCAAACATTGGTAAGTGATATGCATAATCGGTGGTCATTTTGATATTATTTACTAGGAATACAAATAATTGCACACTATAAATGGTTAACAAAGAATTGTACGAGAATACACCAGTGTCATCAGTCATGGTAACTAGGGACATGTTGTGCGAAGGGAAGCGGAAAATATCGCGAGAAAAGTTTTGTGGATGATGTGAATGGCTGTAAGAGTAAGGGGTGACCAAAGATACGATGAATGGATTGTATGGAAACTGATAATACGGCTACAATGGGGTGACTATTGAGATGACGACCAATAGAGAAGTATGGAAGAAGAAGACAAAGCGAAACTATCCTTAAATTGGGATAGGGGCAGAATAATGAGAATGATTGATAATGGTAAGTAATACTTTTTATATAATAAGATTTTATAAATGCGGATGATGTGAAAGAACAAGTACTGAATGATAAAGTGACTGTTGACATCCGTGTTTCGCCGACCCCGAGCAACATGAGACGAGGGCTAGGGGATGACTGATAAGATAAATTGGTCTTTTAATTTAAACCTTATTTAAAAAATGAGCTTTTTTATATTTACAGGTATTATTTCAAACAGTTCAAGCATTTTTTCGCACATTAGCAATGTTAGACTTGACTTTTAACGCACTGACAAGAATATCGGAACAAGAGACATTGCTGAAAAAAAAGGTAAGTTTAGGGCGATTTTTCGTCAATTAGATTCTCATCATCTGACTAGCCTTTTCCCCCAACTATATTGGCTTCGGCTTCTAACTTCTATTTTCTAACCAAATGTAGCTGAATACCAGTATTTTACATGAAGAATTCTGCTTTACAGATTTTCATCTCTGGACTTACGAGCACGGCATTCATAATAAGGAATATATTTTTTGTAATAATGCTAAGTATTAACTGTGAGAGATTCTATATAACTGTTGAGGAAGCTAAGACAGCGTGTGCACAGCTTATGAAGAACAGCAACTATCGGAGTAAGAATAAACAGTCATTACGACATGAAATGCGCTTGAGAAGATTACAATTAGCTGCACATGAATTGTTTCACGCATGCTAAAACTAGAAGTCACCATCTTGTGTTTCAACATATTTTAGAAGTGTGTACCAACAATGCACTCTGTCGAACTCATTGGAACGCCAAATATTCTTGCAGCACTGACATTATCATGTTCCTGAACTTATCCCATTCTACTTGCGGTCGGCACAGCACGTTTTCTTCTTCTACTCTCCCTTGTCAGACGATACGGCATCATTTACTCCCTTTTACACAATCCATCCATCTTTTCATTGGCCTTTTAGCTTCCTCCCCCTCCATCCATCAACTTTTATATCCATCACTCTTTTAATCACATGCGTTTTATCCCTTAATTCCTTTCTTGCACTCCTCACTGTATATAATATGTTTTTTTTTCTTGCAGAGGGTCTAAAACACCTTTGGATGAACGTACAACATGCAAATCGATCGTTCAGTAAGATGAGCGCGTGTGGCTTGTTCTATGTAGACGCGACGCTCGTAATCAGTTTGATTGGAGTTATTATTAATTACGTTATTGTACTTTTGCAGTTCTTCTTTCTTTAATATCTCTATCGTATTTGTAATAACTAAATAAATGTTGCAATCCGAACTGAAACTTTTTATTACTATGCATCCTTACTAGAATGCGGAACCATACTCAACTTTTACAAAGAAAAGCTCCAAACATTTAATTTTGGCGCTTTTTGTCTCTTTCGTATGTTAAAAACTCTTTATAAAAATGTCATCTATTTTCGATTCGTCAAATACTCATAATCTTTCGTTGTCAGACAACGACAAAAGTACCAATAAAAACATTGTTATCTTAATGATAGTATTCCCACTTGGTTTAAAAAAACCGGACAAGTGCGAGTCGGACTCGCTCTCCGAGGGTTCGGTACAAATTCACTTTTGTTATGCGCGTTAAATAAATCATATTTTTATGATTTAATTACAAATGTATAGTTTATAGATATTGTCCCGTACTTGTACTATAAAACGTTATTACTTGCCAACATAGTTCTTGGTCAACAGGAAGTACCCTATACATTTTGATTCCCAAGAGAATGTTGAAACATACGTTTTGGCATAAACGGCCGTATCTTTTTTTTACGCTAACTTAGAAGTTTTTTTTTTGAGCTTAAGGAGACTGTAGATCTACATAATTATATGGTTTTAATTTCAACTCGATATTTCCACACGTTCCCGAGATAAAGAATCTTGTTAGACAGACAAACAAACGGACAACAATGTGATTCTGTAAGGGTGCCGTTTTATTATTTTGAGGTACGGAACCCTAAAAATGCTTCCATCATCATCATTTCAGCCGAAAGACATCCACTGCTGCACGTAGGCCTTTCTCAAGTATCACCACATTGACCGGTCCCATGCGACTCGCCAACCATCCGAGGAGGCTTTATACATGGGCATAGAAATCAGATCGACTATATAACGATAAAGTCGAGGTGGCGTTCGTCGATCACCAATGGGAAAACCCTTCCGGGTGCTGATTGCGGTAGTAATCACCTGCTTCCGGTCACTGAGTTCAGATTGCGCTTGAAAACACCGCGTCGGAATCCTCAGAATAATACACCCTTGAACAGACTAGCTCTGGACCACTTCCAGGAAACCATTGACGATAACATCAAGTCACTAAAATTAGATTCTAGCGAAGCTGACTGGAATAATCTCAAGAGGGCTATTTCAGACACGGCACGAGTTAGTCGTGGGGCATTTAAAACTGTTCGGAAGAAGGAAGAGTTAGACCACAGTGCAGGATTGAGCGGCGTATCGGTGAGGCTAGAGTACTCATCGGCAAGTTAATCTGCTTCAGGAAAACGTATTTTTATTTTTTTCACGTAATCTTAAAATTACGGAGATATTGACTTGAAATGGCTTATGACGACACAGGTAAGTGAATTGTATACCTATTGTGACGTAGTTAGCCATTACTCTCCAACTTTAATACGTTTTGAAGAAAAAACTTTTTTTTTTTGTTAAATAAAAACAAAAAATGTGAATTCGATTAAACAAAATATACGTGACTGCCGTCCTATCACTTGAAAGCTGTTAACCGTCAAATGGTCAATTTTCACTTTTTCATGCAACGTGATAGAATTAAAAATTCTCTATCTTTCTGTAATATATATGTATATAAAGATATAAAAAATTGGTAGGCCGTTAACTCACAGAATTTATGATGATTCCATCGCTTGAAAGCGTCTAACCCGAATTTCTTCGCTAAATGTACGTTAAAATATCTTAACTGCCGGATTTGTCGATTATTTTCTGGTCTTTTACTTAACTACAAATACGTTATCTGATTTTTCTTGACTATAAAGACGCTAAGGGTCTATAACCACTTTATTAATCAGCATTTTCTTATGCACAAGTTTTAAAATACTAGATTAGATGCAGTTATCCGCCCTTAACGGCATTTTAGTTAAGTATTTAATACTTTGGTTGAAAATAATTCTTGCCTGCTTGATGAAAACGGTGGAAAAAAGGTAAAATATGCTTAGCTACAAAGCAGCTAAGCCGCATTACTTAGCTAAAAGGCAGTTTTCTGACTCTCACGCTTTGTTCACGGTTCGGTATTCTATATATTATTCCAGATCATGTTCTACCAATGTGCCAAATTTCTATAAAATTCGATCAGACTTTGAGGCGTGATGAATGAATGAACACCCTAAATCACTAATATGAAACTCTAGGACTTTCAAATACATACTAGCATAACGATGGTGGATAATTGATGGTGATTCCATCCAGCCGATTTCGGCCACAGCAACTGTGTTCGGCGTTTTTGAAGGAGTTTTGGTGTGATGCTCTTTCATGTGCTCTCAAGTTATTAGCATATCTAACTTTAGGCGAAAAACTATGAGCACAAAACGGACATGTCAGAACACCTTTGACGACATTGTAAGTTAAAGCTGTAGTTTTATATAACTTAAGGTCCATTTCGAACCCATATTTTTTTAGTAAGTATCTATTTTTAACTTTGGAACTGAGCTGGACTAAGAAAATCACACATAACGAAATCTTAAGACGAAAAGGGCAGGACCCCAAGTCACGCAGACTGTTAATCAAAGAAAGGTTTCTAATCTTGGACGAGTTTTTCGGCACCAGAGATTGGCAAACTAGTGAGGAAACGTAATGTCGGTCGGAGTAAAAAGTCTTGGCTGAGAAACATTTTCGAATAGCGCGGAATCAGGAGCTGCTGCTGAGCTGTTCTGGCTAATGGCTAGCCTTCAGTCATTGAAAGAAGAATTCTGAACATGCTTGAAGCTTAAAGGTACGCTTAGTCTCTCATCGTGAATTTATAAGACGTACCCAAACCAACTTAGCTGGCGTCTCCTCAACCAGACCTTTATGCTCGGATTTTGGCTCGGTTTCAGTGTTGCGCTCTTGCAAGTGTCCGCCAGGAAGCACAGGCCATCAACGTACCTACATAATCTTTGTATTGCCAGTATAAGAGACTTTTATGAGGGTTTTTCGTGCGGCTATTATCAGTAGGGAAACGAGTTCGAAGGCCTGAAATACGTTTTAAAGTTTCCTGACTGATCACAGCAAAGAGTGTAAACACAAGTAGGTACAGATCCTTGCGTATATACAGTTAGCATCTTAAGACAAAAAATCGTCCTCCATGAGTCGTTTTATCAGAATTAATACATTTTTTAGAACATTCTTGTTTTATCAACATCTTCTCGGGAAACACTATCAAATGAAATTTCAAGATCGACAAAACAGAAGTACCAACAGGGGTCCACAATGTCCTTTACTTTATTTACACTTGTACCTGGCGAATAGAGAATAAAGCTTCAAAAGTTCCGCTCCCAAGACAGAAACCAAATTGGTTCTTTAGAAAGATTGATTCTGAATAGGGCGGTTGAAATGGATTTTCGCACAATTCCACGATAAGAATAGCACTCTGATCGGTCGAGTTTGTTGCTAGTATGTAGTGTGCTTATTGGAGTTACTTTTAAAGTACGCACCCGCTCTTCGTTCCAAATGGCCACGAAGAGATACCCGATGACTTCATGAAATCTCTCACCTTCGTACTTAAGTAGTTCCCATGGGATGTCATCAATACTGACCAATTTTTTTGTAAGTAACATCTTTGTCTTATTTCAAAGTAAGAGGCTCGTCTCGCCCAGTGGCTGTGGTAGTGGCAGCGTGGGCAATGTGAGCATAAATATAACATAATACCATATTTGCTTAACCTCACTTTTAATTTACCTATAAAATGTTGATTCATAATTCAGATTTTTACAAAAATCTCACATTTTCCCTTTTTTTGCTAAACTAAAAAGAAGTTAACTCACAACCGAAATACTTTTAGCCACCTTTTAGTTAAGTAAGGTAGTTAAGATTTTACAAAACTTCCAAATAACATTGGCATAGTTAGCTTAAAAGCAGCTAAAACCCCGTAACGTCTTATTAGGAAAGTTAATGTTACTTTAATCTGAGCGGATTCCATAGCTATAAAGCAGTTACCATCACTTAACAACTTTCTTGTTAAGTATTTCTGCAAAAATTTGAACTAATATTATGAACGTAAAAAATTTAAATAAATTACTTCACTAAAAAGCCGCTAAGGTATAGTTAACGGCCTTTTAGTACAGAAATAAGACGCAATAACTAAATTATATATGCTTAACTAAATAGCAAAAATGAATTTTAAAAATAAGTAATAAGAGTTTGTGGACAGACATCATTCTTAAGGACAAGCAGAAAGAAATTCCAATCGATGTGTCCAACAATCATTAACCTAAGTATCATAGTTTTTAAGAAGCAATGATTCGCACCTTTTTTGCCACTATCTCGAAAACAACTTTTTGGGGTTAACGGCTTTCTAGTGATAGGACGGCAGTGTTACTAACATCATCTCTATACAAATGAGTGCGTGCCTAGCACATTTGAACGTGGTTATGAGACTCTTCCTATGTCTTTGCTTTTTATTTTCAACCGAGTTCTCACAGAGTGCACCACGATACCTCTAAGTCTTTGATGTGTATTTAATTGTTAAGGGAACTCCGTGAAGCGAAGCTAATATACTCTTGTAAGATTATAAGTATGTCGACGCAAGGCCTACGTAAACTTTAATGAAATTAACTTTAAGTTCAAATTTAGGTTTAGATTAGGTTAAGGTTTAACGTTTTAGGTTTAAATTAATTTAGATTTGATTATTGCAGTCAGTTTGCTACTATTCAATATAAAAAGCCGTGTTATGATTTGCGGTTACTATAACAGCAAACCATAACTGAAGGTTTATTTAAACTTATGTTTAAAAACAAGTTATCTATTGCTAAATTCATTACTTGATTAATAAGCGATATGCGTTAGTTTTAAAATAATTTCTGTTTAATTATTGTTTAACAAATAGTTGATTGAACTACTGTGTTTCAAGCGAAAAATATGGCTATAAATGTTTAGGTAAGTGTTTTAGACGATAGAGAATTCATTCAATGTTAAAATCGAGTGCTAAAAATCGTAAAGCTAATTAACAAATTATAGTTTGTTACTTCAATAAATGTTATCTGCAATTGTAAAAAAAAGATGTGTAATGACTTCGCAACGACGCCGCCATATTTTGGTATTGAAAGGGCGAGCCGCTGCGAGGCCACATTTTTGAAAAGAGAATTTAGGAAGACGACTGGCGTTCTGACTAGAATATCTTGTGAGTACGATTTCTATTGATAATTTAGATTTTAAGGCTGTTTTAATTGCGCTTTCGCTAATAATAAGAATAAAACGTGTGTAGATAATTTGTGTGTATTCATTTTTGCAATGAGTGAGCCTAGTGGTGGAGATGGTGACGTCAGTTCTGCTGACGTCATGATTTCGAAAAATCCGAATGGTCCCGATCCTCCGTTATCAGAAGTGAGATTGCCACCCACTTCTGCCCGTCCTTCTGACTTGAATAATGAAAACTTAACCGCTTCTGTTAATGGGGTACCAACGGAGTTTTTCACTCAAATGTTGCAAATGATGAAGCACATGTCCGATCGCATCACGACACAACCAGATACACACAAAGTCAAAATAAATGATGTGTTTTTGCCGTCATACGATCCGGACACCAATATTGGGGTAAGAGAGTGGTGTCAACATGTAACCACAGCCATGGAAACTTATGGCCTGAGCGATTATGAAGTGAGAATGAAAGCTGGTAGTTTACTCAAAGGTCGCGCGAGGTTATGGGTTGACAATTGGCTTGTGTCTACCACCACGTGGCAGGAATTGCGTGATGTTTTGATAACGACTTTTGAACCGGAAAATCGATACTCCAGGGACATCGTGCGCTTTAGGGAACATAATTATGATAATTCCAAAGACATCGCGCAGTTCCTGTCACAAGCTTGGGTATTATGGAGACGTATTACTAAGGATAAGTTATCAAATGATGACGCGGTTGAGGCGGTTATCGGTTGCATTGGAGATGAACGGTTGAGAATTGAACTGTTGAATTCCAGGGCCACATCAGTACCCGAACTTATTTCGGTTGCATCTTCTATACGAAGCGTTAAGCGCCCTCAGACGGGTACGTCGGGTGCACACCCGGGTCCTGCTAAGCGATCACGTTTTGATAAACCCTTGTTGTTTTGTCAAATCTGCAAGAAGCCCGGTCATGATGCACGTGACTGTCGTTACCGTGACAAAAATGATAATTCTCAACCTCGTCATCAGGATAATAAAACCGCACCTCAAAATAATAAACCTACGTGCACGTTCTGTTCAAGGACAGGCCACACTTATGAAACGTGTTATAAGCGAGAACGCGCAGTGGTTTCCAACATCAACTGTGTAGGTATATCTAAATTGAATTCAATGCCAGTGGTAGCTGGGAACTTAAACATACTCGCGATTTTTGACAGTGGAGCCGAATGTTCAGTAATACGCGAGTCTGTAGCTGCTAAACTAGCCGGGAAACGAGTTGATCGAGTAAGTTACTTAAAGGGATTAGGTCAGTTTACGGTGATATCTCTATCGACTTTGACGACTATTTGTGTCATCGATAGTTTACGGATAGAACTTGAATTTCACGTGGTGCCGGACTACGAAGTGTGCTCAGACACTCTGATAGGTATGAATCTTGTGGAGAAAAATAACTTAAGCGTGCTAGTGAACTCTCAGGGTGTAACTTTGGTTCATCAACCGGTTGTTTACCACGTGCGATCTCAAAGTGAAAAGTTTGATAACCTAGATTGTGACTTGACTAATGACGATCAAATCAACGAATTGAAAGTTTTGTTGAACAAGTTCGAACACTTATTTATTCACGGCTACCCTCACTCACGCGTCAATACCGGTGAGCTTGAAATACGCTTAAAGGATGATAACAAGTGTGTCGAACGCAGGCCTTACCGATTAAGTCCAGTTGAACGCGAAAAAGTTCGACAAATAGTCAAAGGATTACTCGAGCATACAATTATCCGCGAAAGTAAATCGCCTTTTTCAAGCCCAATAATATTAGTCAAAAAGAAAAATGGAAAGGACCGCATGTGCGTGGACTACCGCGAACTCAAGAGGAACACTCTGAGGGACCACTATCCGTTACCGATCATTTCAGATCAAATAGATCAACTGGCGGGGGGTTATTATTTCTCGACATTAGACATGGCAGCCGGCTTCCATCAAATACCGATTTCAGAGGCCTCGATTGAGAAAACAGCGTTTATTACTCCGGATGGTCTGTATGAATATTTGACCATGCCGTTCGGACTCAGTAACGCGGTGTCAGTCTATCAGCGTTGTATAAATAGAGCCCTAGCTCACCTCTTGAGCTCGGTAGACCAGGTTTGCCAGGTCTATGTTGATGACGTTTTATCAAAATGTAGGGTATTTGCTGAGGGCCTAGCCCATATGGAACGCATTTTGATCGCCCTCCAAGAGGCCGGTTTTTCGATCAATGTCGATAAAACTGCCTTCTTTAAACGCTCCATCGAGTATTTGGGCAATATCATTGCAGACGGACAAGTCAGTCCTAGCCCAAGAAAGGTGGAGGCTTTAACGAAGGCACCGATCCCGAAAACTGTCAAACAAGTTAGGCAGTTTAACGGATTGGCTGGATACTTTAGACGCTTCATTCCCAATTTCTCGCGTGTGATGGTTCCTCTCTATGAACTCACCAAGAACGATGCGAAGTGGGAATGGAACGAAAGGCATGATGAGGCTCGAAACCATATCATACAACACCTGTCTACTGCGCCTACCCTTACGCTATTTCAGGAAGACGCACCAACCGAGCTCTACACGGACGCCAGCAGCATCGGCTACGGGGCGGTGCTCGTGCAGACCCTCGGCGGTCGCCAGCATCCAGTCGCGTACATGAGCCAGCGCACCACCGACGCGGAGAGCCGCTACCACTCGTATGAGCTCGAGACCTTGGCGGTAGTAAGGGCAATCAAGCATTTTCGGCATTACATATACGGCCGAAAATTTAAGGTAATAACAGATTGTAACGCCTTGAAAGCGTCCAAGAACAAAAAGGATCTCCTTCCTCGAATCCATAGGTGGTGGGCCTTCCTGCAAAACTACGAGTTTGAGGTCGAGTATAGAAAAGGTGAGCGATTACAGCACGCGGATTTTTTCAGTAGGAATCCATCCACTGAAATATCTGTCAACTTCATGACCAGAGACACAGAGTGGCTGCAGATCGAGCAGCGCCGCGACGACGTACTGCGCCCGCTTATAGACACCATGAGCGGTGACAGTCCGTCCGAAGGCTACGTCCTGGAAGAAGGCGTGCTTAAGAAGATTGTGACAGATCCTATACTCGGTATACATAAACCAATTGTAGTCCCTAGGTCATTCCAGTGGAGCCTGATAAACTCCTTCCATGTCGCTCTACAGCACCCTGGATGGGAGAAAACCTTACAGAAGCTGAAAGAAACGTACTGGTTCCACAAAATGAGTACAACCGTCAGGAGGTTTGTGGACAATTGTGTTGTATGTAGGACCTCGAAAGGGCCGTCGGGCGCTATCCAAGCCCAGCTTCATCCGATTCAGAAGCCCACTGCAGCGTTCCAGGTCGTCTACATGGATATTACTGGCAAGCTGGGTACGAGAAATGCTGAGGGACGAGATGAATATGTAATTGTTACGATTGACGCATACACCAAATACATCCTACTTAGCTACTCAAATGACAAGAGCACAAGCAGCAGCCTCGCAGCTTTGAAACGTGTCGTGCACCTGTTCGGTACCCCAGTGCAAGTCGTGGTGGATGGAGGTCGCGAGTTCCTTGGTGAGTTCAAAGTCTACTCGGACCGCTTCGGTATCGACATACATTCCATTGCGCCAGGAGTAAGCCGAGCAAACGGACAGGTCGAACGAATTATGGGCACTTTGAAAAACGCATTAACCATGATCAGAAACTATGAAACTGATGAATGGCAGACAGCGCTAGAAGCTTTACAGCTCGCATTTAACTGCACTCCACATAGAGTAACGGGGGTCGCACCACTTACACTACTGACCCGGCGCCAACAAAGTGTACCACCAGAACTATTAAGGTTGGTAAATATTAATAACGAATGTATAGACTTTGACTTGCTTGAGCAACATGTACAAGAGAAAATGACAGCTGCGGGACAATACGACAAGCAGCGATTTGACAGAAGCAAGGCGAAAATACATCCGTTTCAGCGTGGAGATTACGTACTCGTCAAGAACAATCCCCGAAACCAGAAGTCTCTAGACTTAAAATACAGCGAGCCATACGAGATATATAGGATCCTGGACAACGACCGATACATAGTGAAGCGTGTGACCGGCAGAGGCCGTCCACGTAAGGTTGCTCACGACCAGCTGCGCCGAGCGCCACAGCCAGGCGAGCAGGAAACCGTGTCGACGAATAACGAAGATGACCCTCAGCAAGTGGCCGCCACGTTGGCTGATGACTCATCAACGAATTTGGTCGATGACACACTACAACAAACGACATCTCAGATCATCGGTACGCCGCCTTCGACGGAGCCACAGCCGTCTACCTCCTAAGCTGCCCAGCTGCCTACCTCCCAAGCTGCCCAGCTGCTGGACCCTTAAACAAAGTGAGTTTCTCTCTTCTTATGGTTATCTTGATGCTAACTGTGAATTTAGGTCTGAATGATTTATAAGACAGCTACAACAGTAAGGAGACCCGTTACTGGCCTTTGTCTTTTTGACGGGCTGATACCATCATAAACTACAAAATAGTAAGACTGTACAATATGTATTCCCCGTTTCCCTCCTAAACTCTTTTCAGAACCTCTGTGGACCACGGTCAAAATAATAAGGCCTAGGCCACAGCATCGTCCTTCCCCAATCCTTTAGAACCCCTGTGGACCACGGCGTACGAGACCGCTCAGCACCACAGCATCAAATCCTAACAAGCTGTATAAACAACTACGTAAAAACTATTTCTATTTCCTTTTCTTTTAGAGCCTCTGAGGACCACGGTCATAAATATAAGGCCTAGGCCTCAGCACCACCCTAGTACCCTTTTCCTTTAGAGCCTCTGTGGACCACGGCGTACGAGACCGCCCAGCACCACAGCATCATCCCTGTCTACGAGAAATCAAATCATGCATGTATGCGTGGAGCATTTGCATTGACATAACTAAATAAACGTGTGAGTACGCGTGTAGCGTTACAAGCACTTCAATATCTTCCCTCACTTCCCTATGTCCAGCAAATCCTATTTATTTACTACTCACATGAACTTTGTCCTTTCCATATTTACTTCGATATCTATAACTTAAAATACCTAGCTACATAACCCTATGATTAACATTACCAAGGTATAAAAATAATGGCTGAAAACTTGATTGTTGGAAACGGTTATCATTGAAAAATTCAGGCTAAATTACGCCAAGGTAAAAAAAAAAAAAAAAAACTTTTTGAACTCATTTTGAAACAACAACAGCTTCAACCACAAACAAGTTGTCAGTTAGTGTACCTATGGATGGATACCTAGCTCAGAAAGAATAATTTTCAATTTCAGAACCGCGACTGGTGCAGGGCACGCACACCGTCTCGCAGAATGGCCGTGTCGACGCAAGGCCTACGTAAACTTTAATGAAATTAACTTTAAGTTCAAATTTAGGTTTAGATTAGGTTAAGGTTTAACGTTTTAGGTTTAAATTAATTTAGATTTGATTATTGCAGTCAGTTTGCTACTATTCAATATAAAAAGCCGTGTTATGATTTGCGGTTACTATAACAGCAAACCATAACTGAAGGTTTATTTAAACTTAGGTTTAAAAACAAGTTATCTATTGCTAAATTCATTACTTGATTAATAAGCGATATGCGTTAGTTTTAAAATAATTTCTGTTTAATTATTGTTTAACAAATAGTTGATTGAACTACTGTGTTTCAAGCGAAAAATATGGCTATAAATGTTTAGGTAAGTGTTTTAGACGATAGAGAATTCATTCAATGTTAAAATCGAGTGCTAAAAATCGTAAAGCTAATTAACAAATTATAGTTTGTTACTTCAATAAATGTTATCTGCAATTGTAAAAAAAAGATGTGTAATGACTTCGCAACGACGCCGCCATATTTTGGTATTGAAAGGGCGAGCCGCTGCGAGGCCACATTTTTGAAAAGAGAATTTAGGAAGACGACTGGCGTTCTGACTAGAATATCTTGTGAGTACGATTTCTATTGATAATTTAGATTTTAAGGCTGTTTTAATTGCGCTTTCGCTAATAATAAGAATAAAACGTGTGTAGATAATTTGTGTGTATTCATTTTTGCAATGAGTGAGCCTAGTGGTGGAGATGGTGACGTCAGTTCTGCTGACGTCATGATTTCGAAAAATCCGAATGGTCCCGATCCTCCGTTAAGTATAATTATAAAAATAATTGAAGAAACCAAAAGTTAAAATATCTTTGAAATTCCATTCCAGTTTTCTGTACATTCATTTATTTCTCTAAAGAACATTCTCCTGATCATATTTTGAGCGTGAAGAGTGAGAGATTCTACTCGTCTATAATAGAATTCTGGAATATTTGTCTATAACTATCAAAGTCAAGAGAATGTTCAGGTAAAAGAATTATGTCGTAGAACTTAGAAATACATGTGACCCAAGGAGTTATGAATGTTAATGATGAGGGAGAGATACATAAAAATTAGTTGAAAAAATTGTGTGAGAGAAGATACAAAAGAAAAAAGAGTGAATGATAACGTCTCGCTCATCAGTTGAAAAGTAAAATATTTTGCACACAACAGGAACATGATCACAGACAGAAAAACAATGTTTGAAGAACTCAGTTTACTGTAACTAACGAACATTATTATTCACTAGCTTCTGCCCGCGGCTTCGCCCGCGTGGAGTTCGGAAATCGCCTACATATATCCCCGCAAAATAATGTCGAAAATAGTAATTTAAATGTAAAAGATAATAGTTGTTGGCTGCAGCTTTGCTCGCACGTAAGTGTATGTATAGGATAAATAGTTGTCTTAAAGTCTGTGATTTTCAAAGTAAGAAGCCAGATAATTAATTCTGGTTAGAAAAAAGTATATCTTGGTATTTAACTCCCGGAAATCTATATTAATAATGAATTACCCTACCACCTCTTTGTAAATGACGTTTGCGTTGTTTCCTTGTGGGGTTAAAATTACTAAGTTACTCGCAGAGCTCATTCCAGAGCAAGCAACATAAAACTGCCCATGTGAGAAACATGTTCTCACATCAATGCGAGAAATAGCCTAGGGAAGGATATTGAGATATTGTGTATTTTAAAAAGAGTGTCTATGGAGTTTCTTGCTCATTCTTCTCCATAGAGATCTACGCTTTGGAATGGGCAACTACAGTACTTTCACAGTTATTATGTCTTGTGACTGGGACTGTAGCTTCATTTTTATTAGGGTTCCGTAGCCAAATGGCAAAAAACGGAACCCTTATAGATTCGTCATGTCTGTCTGTCTGTCCGTCCGTATGTCACAGCCACTTTTTTCCGAAACTATAAGAACTATATTGTTGAAATTAGGTAAGTAAACCGCATTTAGATTTTCACACAAAAATAAAAAATAAAAACAATAAATTTGGGGGTTCCTCATACTTAGAACTGAAACCCATATTTTTTTCATCAAACCCTTACATGTGGGGTATTTATGAATAGGTTTTCAAAAATGATTTTGAGGTTTCTAACATCATTTTTCTCTAAACCGAATAGTTTGCGCGAGAGCCACTTCCAAAGTGGTAAAATGTGGGTCCCCCCTCTAATTTCTAAAGTAAGAGGTGGAAAATTCTGAAAATATTTAAAATTGTAGAATGTAAAAAAAACTATCAAAGAAAATTAGTTACAAAAAGATATGATGTTTAGTTTTTGAGATATGGGACTTTTTCATCAAACTGCAGCAGTAACTTTGTTTTTCATATACATACTATGAAAAACAAATTTGGTTTTGCGGTAGAGTGGAAGCTTACTAATGAATGACCGTTCAAAATATTGTTATAATATTGTTTGTAGCTATGGAACCCTGTGTGCCAGTAAGACTCGAACTTGGCCGGTTTTTTTTTGTTATTCGACCATTGAAAAGTGCCTGTAACTGGCCTATTTGAAATAAATGATTTTGATTTGATTCAAATTTCATTATTTACACCTAGAAAATGAGGTCAAAATGAAAATCAAATATGGCGCCCAAGAAAATTCTCATTTTTTTCACCCGGAAAACCACGGAAACGACACCCAAGAAGGAAAAACAGAAAATTTACCTCGGTGACATCTTAGATGTTCAATTTGACCTCATTTTCATTGTCAACGACCCCAAAAACCACGAAAACGACACCCATTAAGGAAAAACAGAAACATTTCTCGGCACCATCTTGGATTTTCATTTTGACCTCATTTTCGTTATCAGCGACCCCGAAATCCACGACACCCATTAAGGAAAAACTAAAAAGTTTCCTCGGCGCCATGTTAGATTTTCGTTTTCATTGTCAGCGACTCGGATACCACGAAAACGACTTTTGTACTTTTTTTAACATATTTGTCTATACAAACGTGCTAACACTACAAAACAAAAATATAAAATGTCACCCCTTTTGTCGTCTGAGGGGTGGAATTTCCAAAAGCGTCGAAATACGTGTTTATCAATTCAATCAAGAAACACAAAAAGACCATTTTTGTTATACCTACTAATGTTTCCAACCCTTTTCTTCCGTTTGAGGTTGAATTTCCCAAAACCAAAACGAAATACGTAATCATTTATTTTTGCTCATATACTTCAAAATTTATTTTAATTCTTTTACTTCGAAAGTGACGGATTCCGAATATAAACTTTCATGTAACCCTCTTAAAAATTCACATACAAGGTTCTGGTTAGAAATAAATAAATACGTATATGAGCGTTTTTGAGAATCTACCCCGATTCTCAAAAACGCTCATTTACGTATTTATTTATTTCAAACCAGAACCTTGTATGTGAATTTTATGCTTCTAACTTTAAATACTACTTTAATACTGATTTCCATACAAACTTCCATCCCCTATTTAATTCCCTTGGGAGTTGAAATTCAAAAAATCCTTCCTTATTCCTTGTCTACATTATAAAGGGAACCTCTGTGCAAAATTTCAGCTTTCTAGGTCCAAGGGTTTGGGCTGGGCGTTGATGAGTCAGTCAGTCAGGACTTCTCTTTTTATTTAAATAGATAGATAGATAGATAGATAGATTAGCTTCTGCCCGCGGCTTCGCCCGCGTGGAGTTCGGCAATTGAATTGTGTGTGTGTGTGTTTCCCCCTTTCTTCCACGTGTGTATTTCCCCCGCAAAATAATGTCGAAAATAGTCATTTAAATGTTATAATAGTCATTTAAATAATAGTTGTTGACCGCGGCTTCGCTCGCGCGTAAGTGCAAGTATAGGATTAATAGTTGTATAAAAGTCTGTGAATTTCAAACTAAGATGCCAGAGAATTAATTCTGGTTAGAAAAAAGTATATCGCTGCGTTTTTTTATTATTTAATATTGTTAGTGACCTAAATGGCTTGAACCAGAATTAACTTTTAACTTTCTACTTGTCTTCCGAGCTACGATGCCGGAGCTCAAATGCCCCGGTTATCCATCCACGACTTTCGATATATTTAATAGTGTAAATGAGCTAGCATTCAATTTTGTTTAATTAAAAATACTCAGAGTAAAAAAAAACTATTTTAATAATGAATTTTCCTAGCATCTCTTTGTAAATGTCGTTTGCGGTACTTCCTTTCGTAGAAAGCTACATAAAACTGCCCATGTGAGAAACAGTTCTCACTTAAATCGATGCCAGCCATAGCCTAGGGGACGATATTGAGACATTGTGTATTTTAAATTTCCTTATTTGCGCCTAGAAAGAGAGGTCAAGCTGAAAATCCAATATGACGCAGAAGAACATTCTCATTTTGTTTTCGGCGACCCGGAAAACCACGAAAACGACACCCATGAAGAAAAAACAAAGTTTTCGTCGGCGCCATCCTGAATTTTCATTTGGACCTTATTTTCATTGCCAGCGACCCAGAAAACCACGAAAACGACACCCATGGAGAAAAAAACGAAAGTTTTCCTCGGCACCATCTTGTATATTTATTTGACCTCATTTTCGTTATCAGCGATCCTGACAGCCACGAAAAAGACACCCATGAAGTAAAAACCAAAAGTTTTCGACGGCGCCATCTTGAGTTTTCATTTTGACCTCATTTTTTGTATCAGCGACCCTGAAAGCCACGATAATGAGACCCATGAAGGAAAAACTGAAATTTTTGTTCGGCACCATCTTGGATTTTCATTTTGACCTCATTTTTTGTATCTGCGACCCCGAAAGCCACGAAAACGACACCCGTGAAGGAAATAAAGTAAATTTTCTTCGGTGCCGTCTTGGATTTGCATTATGACCTCATTTTCGTTATCAGCGACTCCGAAAACCACTAAAACGACACCGTTGAAGCCATTGAGTCGCGCCAGTATCCAGTCGCGGGAGTGTCTGTCGCGCAAGTGGGTTTTCGCAAGTGTCCTTCGCGCAAATGTCTTTCGCACAAATGTCCCAGATCCCATAGAAGTATGTATATGAAGTTTTAATAGCGTATTTGTACATACAAACGTGCTAACTTGACAATACAAAAATAAAAATAAATCAACCTATTTTGTTGTCTGAGGGGTGGAATTCCCAAAAACTTTGAATTACATGTTTATCAATTTAATCGAGAAACACATTGTGAATTTCAAGCAGATCAGACCATTTTTGTTATACTAATGTTTTCACCCCTTTTCGCCCGTTTGGGGTTGAATATCCAAAAACTACGAAATACATATTAATTTTTTTTTTACTCATAAACTTTAATATTTAATTTCATACTTCTTACTTCAAAAATGACGGAATCCACATATAAACTTTCAACCCCTATCTAACCCTCTTAGGGGGTAGATTTTCAAAAACGCTCAAATATGTATTTATTTATTTCTAACCAGAACCTTGTATGTACAAGAAAATCTTTCATTTAACGGTTAGTTTAGTTCCAAAAACTGTTCTCTAGGATATTTTGAGGTGGATCTATTAATCACGTTTTTGCTTTAGGTTTTACACTACACCCTGACGAATTTTTTGCATTCCTTAGTGTATGTTGAAATTTTGATTGAATTTTATCAAAAATCAACAAAACCAAAAGAACTGGTACGTTATTGATAGTTTTTTATATCACAAACTTTTTAGTTAGAAGTGGAAGCACAAAATCGAGAAAAGTGGAAGTAATGGGGGAGGCCTTGGCCAGGAGTGGGACAATTCGACTAACAAAAAAAATGTTATTTGCTTCGTTCCGGTTACAAGAAAAATTATTAATTAATTTGCTTCGTTCGGATCTTTCTAGTTACAAATAAAATTAGTAATTTATATTTTTGTTCATTTTGTTTTAGTACATAGCAATATCGTCGTCATCCAGCATATTGATCTGGTTAGCAAAAAACTTGATGTTACAATCAATACTGAGTCTGAATTGCGAAGCATTTTATAAAGCTGTCAATAATTCTCAAGACACCTGCGTTCTTCTTTTGAAATCAAATTGCTCAGGTACGGATGGAATTTTGTATTTCTTAACAGCAGCTGCAGATTTGTTTACTGGTTATAAGCAAAAGAATGACAAGAGAGTAGATAATAAGGATGCACAGAAAAGCAGTCTCCTATGTAATCCTTCAGCCGTTGTTAATTTCTGCGAAAGAAAAAATAAAAACCTATCTCAAGCAGTGGCTGTTTCCAGGCGAACATGATGATCTTTATATTAAAAACCTTACAAATATTCATTTATTTTCAAATAATTCAAGGCGGAACTCCGAAACTAAAACAGTTACCATGTATTCAGAACATCATTCTGAACTTAGAAATTTTTCATCAGTAATTTAAAAGAAAAAGCAGCTATTCCATACATTTTGACCGTGTAGGTTTTGCGGTTTTGTAACAAAAAAACAGCTGTTTTTAAACGGTTTTATTTTATTAATGATCTACTGAATACGTTGTAACCGTTTTAGCGTCGGTGTCCGTTCCACCTTGTATTACCACAAAATGTCGAAATACTTACCGACGTTTTTATGGTTTTGTTTAAATCTAATATAGCAATTGATTGCGAGGTTAATACCATCAACCAGGCACGAATTCATATTTCGGGCTACTACTAAGTGAAAGAATCGTTATTAATGTCAGTTTTTTTTTTAATTTGTTTCGATATTCTAATGTACCTAAATAAATAATGAACACTTTACAGATGAAGAGAGGAAGTTATGCAAGAACGTGAGGCGCGTGCACCGAGCGTCCTTCAGTAAGATGCGCGCCTGTCGCCTGTTCTACGTAGACGTGTGTCTTCTACTGCATCTGGCGGCGCTTCTCTCAAACTATTCTATTATCTTACTGGAGTTTGCATTTCTGTAGTCTTGAGGTACCACAGTTGTTATAAAAGATTTCCATCGTCGTGTTAAATTTGACTCCAATAAGGTTGTAATTAATCTTGTAAAATATTTAAAGCCCGGACTTCATTTAAGTTTCTTTTGTAGACAGCAACTGTATTTGGTTTCGAAGAATTTGATCTTAATTTTCTTTGTATTTTGATTTTAATTTTCGTCAATTGCGAAACTATTTAATAGATTTTGATAACGACTAACATAAGATTTTTGAGGATTTCTTGTTGAGAATTGCGAAAACCCAGTTCGACACATGACAGAAAATGTACCTTACTTTCACAGGCATCTTTTAAATATTCTGTACTTTGCGAGTCATTTCACCCACGAGGCTTTCGGAGAGAAGAATTCATCCACACTTAAGCTGCAGTTTTGCTCTTATTTGGAACTTTTCTTGTAATTTGTACCACTTTGAAGATTTATTGCGCGTTTTTGCTGCCACACCTGTGTTGCTGTGTTTTGTCCACTTTATTTTTAACTATTTATTTGGCGTTCCGCAAGGCACCATACTCGGTCTCACACTTCGATTCATTGTTTGTGTGATGTACGAGTAGTTGTACTTACGAAGTAACTCGTCAATTCCTTGCTGTACTCAAAAATAAAATGCTGTAAATTATGACATCGTTCAAGGTCAGCAAAGGTGAAATGGGACTAGGCGGGTCACACTTCTAGGATAGATCAGGACGGATGGGTGAAATAGTCACAAAGTCTAATGAAGACGGAAATTGTAATCAAGACAGGCTCGTTCCTAAGCAATTTGGTGGCTAAAATTTCCATTATGGGCCGTTGCCAAATCAACGGCCCATAATGGAAATTTTATCCGCCAAGTTCTTTTTTTTTGTATTTATAAATAGAAAGGTTTTAACAAATTATCAAGTCGGAAACTCGCGTCGCGGAAATTCGTGGTTTACGAGATATATTTTTTTAAATTTTCCATACTAATTGGGAAAAATTAAGATCCCGGTATACAACGACCTTCACCGAGCTGGTTAATGGACGGAACTTATTTTATATTAAATTTAATATGTCAATAAATATATTGCACATGGGTTGCCTAAAAAATTTCAAAACTACAAGCCATTTGCAAATTTTTTGGTTGCATAAATTGTCATGGTAAACTTCAAAGTTGACATTTCACAGTTGAAATGTCATATTTTTTACTTAAATATAATTTTATTTTCACATATTGACCCATTAAATTAGTGTGTACAATAACCGTGCTGTTTATGCAATGGCATTGACTTCTTTACGCATAAAAATAGACACAGGGAAAATAGATTAAATATAACAATAATAAAATTCCTCGTGTATTATTCTCACTATTATGAATATCCGAAAAATGCCCCAAAACCGAATCAGAACACCCCGCTTTCCTCGTGGTCTTGTCTGCCCTACCACTAGTGTGTAAAATTATGAAACAGCACTATCCTGCTGCGACGAACCACGGGAACCGTGCGAGATGGAGCGGCTGAGGTTGGTTGCCTAAGGCGACCAACAAGCCGAAGCTGCTGAGCCGAGCACGAACAGCCGTGCTTCGGCACGCAAGGGTGAACGGGCTGCGCTTTCCACAGCGTTGGAGATAAGCTGGAGTCAAACTGGGAGGGAGAGGGAAGCTCTCCCCCAGTTTGGCTAAATAGCGCTATTCTAACCTAAAAACTTTAACCCTGGATATCTCCATAACCATGGGGTTCATCGGTGTGGGGATGGTTCAGGGGGGTAGTCCTTCCCTCTCTTTCCCTACTCCGCTCCCCGCCCCATAAATCGATGGACCATAATGAAAATTTTAACGTATAATATGCTAAAACAAAAAAAAAACAAATACAACGGAACTAATTTAATGACGTATGAATTACAAAAATGCGAACTGTAGCAACACAAGAACGTAGTTAGTAAGAAGACTTAACAAACTTAATTGTAACGCAGCGTCTAAGTAGAACAGGCCACACACGCATATCTTGCTGAATGAATCTCGATGTAAGCGCAGTACATTCTTGCAAAACCTTCTCTTATCATCTGTTAAACAAATTAAATATATTAGCATTTCTTTATCATTGCCTTAAGCAGTATGGTCAAGTTTCTAACATCATTAGCCTGAGAAATCCTTAGACTGCCGTTATAAATGTAAAACAAAATTACCTGAACAATTTGTCATCAAAACGAATCTTGCATGTTAAATCTACAAATAAATAAAAAGATACTTACAAACTGCTGAAAACAATATTTTTGTATATTATAACACTCCATCATATCAACGTAAACCTGAAACATTTGATTACAACAGTAATTTTCTTCGTGCAGACCTCCAAGTTCGTCAGGATTTAAAACGCGGGAACTCCAGAGAACCACTTTATTTTCCAATAATTTAAAAAGGCGAATGGCATAAAGAACATTGAAATCAAACATAACCATGTAGTAGCAACGAATAATAGTGAGAATGGTAAATCCATCAGAATGTAAGAACCAGTATACATAAAGACACCTAGAGCCACAATTACAGAAACCCAATTCCTAACGATGAAATGTTTGAAATGTGGTTCATTATAAAGAAGTCTGTGCACTCTTTGAAAAGTTAGGACAACCTTGACAGATTTTTTGGACTTAATGATCCCGAGCACGAAATTCAAAACGTATCCTAAACAATAGAAGAGAGTGTCATAATACGATGTGACGAAGAATAATATGAGCCCCTGCCTCTTTTTGGACCAATTCCAGCTTATAGTTGCGAAATATGAATAATTAAGAGTATAAGTATTTTTTGATGAAATAAACTAGATGACTAGTATATGGAAGCAAGAGAAAAACGTTGTTTGCAGAGAAAATTTTATTTCAAGTGACGGACATGACACAAGTCATCTATTAAAAAGAAAACATGTTCGAATAAATGTTGTCGTAAACTAAAAAGTTTCACACTTCCCCTCAAACAACATCCATCATCAGATATCCTCACATCACACCCCACCAGACACACTCAAATTCAGATCGCGTACACATTTATTAAATGCCACACGACCTAATGGTTTTGTCAGCACATCTGCTGGGTTATCTTCCGTACACACATAGTCCAGACGTACAACATTCTTAGCAATGCAATCTCTGACATAGTGCGCCCTTATGTCTATATGTTTCGTCTTTCTATGCGCTACAGGATTGTACGCAAGTTTAATAGCACTCTGATTATCTACGTAAATGCAAATAGACCCAAGATATTCACCCCTGATAAATGCATTCAGCTGCCGCAAGTGAACTGCCTCCTTGGTTGCCTCTGAAAGTGCAATATACTCGGCTTCCGTTGACGACAGTGCCACACAAGCTTGTTTCCGGCATTCCCAGTTAATCAACGAGTTTCCGCATCTAAAAATAAACCCAGAATAAGATTTCCTATCTTTGATGTTGCCTCCCCAGTCAGCATCTACGAATCCTGTGATGTCCTGCACCGGCGACTTAGGAAATATCAAACATAGATCCTTTGTACCCTTAAGATATCTCAAGATATGTTTAGCAGCTTTCAAATGACGTTCCTCACAACATGAGTTATACTGCGCCAAAAAATTTACCGCAGCCGCAATATCCGGGCGTGTATTGCAGGCCAAATAGTTGAGCGACCCTATGAGCGCTTGATAACTACGAGAATCTTGGCAGGATAATAGCTGTTTATCTCCTTCCCATTCCGCCAAGGCTTTATGGAAATCCATAACTGTCGGAGTTTTCACTGGTTTGCAGTCGGACATACCATATTCATCTAAGATCTTCAAAATAAGTCTCTCTTGATTCAAATATATTCCGGTATCCATCTTATACAAAAGCATACCCAAAACTTGTCTCGCTTCCCCTAAATCCTTTATCTTGAAATGTTTACAAAGGTTATCTAATAAAACTTCCTTCTGCTCTTTGTCTTTGTAAAATAATAAAAAATCGTCAACATATAGAGCGATATAAAAATTATTATTTTTGTAAAGACAGCTATCAAAGTCACAGCGCTTGAAGTTCAAAGACAATAACACTTCATTTACTTTATCATTCCAAGACCGTGAAGCTTGTTTGAGGCCGTATATCGCTTTTTCTAGTAAGCAAACTTTTTTCTTCGAGTTTTCGTCTATGCAACCCTCCGGCTGTCGCATATAAACTCTTTCATGTAAATCACCGTTCAGAAAGGCGGTGTTCACATCGAAGTGACTAATGAACAAATCCTTTTCAACAGCCAACGATAGCAGCAATCTAACTGTCGATCTTTTCACGACCGGTGAATAGGTTTCAAAGTAGTCGACCCCGTAGGACTGAGTGAAACCCTTCGCCACAAGTCTTGCTTTATAGGTCTTGTTACCATCTACATCAAACTTGTACTTGAAGATCCACTTGTTGCCAACGACTTTAGTTCCAGGTGGCTTGTCGACGAGCTTCCAGACCTTGTTATCGTACATTGAATCCATCTCTTTCTACATGGCTTCCTTCCAGTTATCCTTATCCTCCCGACTTAAAGCTTCCTTAACTGTCAAAGGCTCCTGTTCTTCTGTACAGCATGCAAGTCCATGAAGATTTCCTTTTCGGATTCTACTACGAAGAGGATAACGACATTCATGTTCGTTTGACTCTCCTCTATTAATACTCTCTTCAACATTTTCCACCACGACATTTTCTGCTCCGCTATCACCCGTTTCTCCCACTTCCACTTCCGCGTCTTCAAATACTTCAGCCTCATCTGTGGAACTCGGCCCTTGAGAAGCTTCTGCACTGCCAGATGACGACCCTGACTGGCTTTCTACTTTTTCAAGTTCCCAGATTACTTCAGCACCTTTGTCACCGCCACCTACGAGCTGACTAGGATCCCCTGAAACTGCTGCTGTAGAGTCCTCCAAGAAAATTACATCCCTTGCTCTAACAATGACGCGAGCATTATTGGGATTTATGAAACGATATCCCTTGGTTTCTTGACAGTAACCAACAAATATATGTTCTACCGCTTTAGAGTTCCATTTCTTCCGAGTTTCCTTGGGCATGTGCACAAACGCCTTCGTTCCAAAAACTCTGAAATGATCAAACGACTGAACCTTCCCTGTCCACAACTCCTCAGGAATCTTACCATTATTGGCACTGTGAGGCAGCCTGTTCTTCGTATAAACAGCCGTATTACATGCCTCACCCCACAGTTTTACACTTAGACCCTTTTCCGCCAACATAGTACGAGCCATCTCCACAATAGTGCGGTTTGCTCGTTCCACTACGCCATTCTGCTCTGGAGAGTAGGGAACAGTCAACTGATGTTTTATACCCTTTTGACGTAGAAACCCATCAAACTTCCTGTTCACAAATTCTGTTCCATTGTCCATGCGTATGCACTTTACCTTCAACCCGGTTTCAACCTCTACACTAGCTAGAAAAACTTTGAAATGATCGAGAACCTGATCTTTTGATTTAAGGAAAAATACAAAAGATTTACATGTAAAATCATCTAAAATAACTAGCATATACCGAGATCCACCGTACGTTGGTTCAAACATTGGACCACAGATATCTGCGTGAACCAGTTGCAATCTCTCGACTGCCCTCTCAGCCTCACCAACTGGAAAAGATAAACGATGTGCCTTCCCCTTAATACAGGCGACACAAGGCTCCATTACGCTCTTCCCAAAATCCATACCCGGAAGCTTTCGTAAATCTCGCTCATTTACGTGTCCAAGCCGCCGGTGCCACAACATCAAAGGATTACCTGCTTTCACTGACGCCAACGCAGCCCCATCTACAACCGCCTGACAACCTTCAAGCTTGTAGATCCCTGAGACTTCACTTGCGGTAGCCAGAAGCTTTCCCTTGAAATGGCCTGGAACCAAATGGTGAATTAGTTGCACCCATCTCTGTCAAAACTCACGTTCCATCCTTTCTCTACTAATTTAGACACTGATAACAGATTAACACGCAAACCAGGTACATACATGACATACCTCACAGCAAGCATTCGTCCTTTCAAACTCACCATGATGTCACCCTTACCCTTGCATTCAATCTTATCATTGTTCGCACATGTCACATTACTCATACCAACATTCATAACCAAATCTTTAAACCAATGTTTCTGGAAAGACATATGTGAAGATGCTACGCTGTCGATGTACCACTCCGTTGGATTAAAGGAGTCCCCGGTGCTTAATGAAGACAGGCTCACGATCGCAAAGTCACACAGTTTGGAGATCGAACCCGCTTTCTTTCCTTCAGGACAGTCCGGCTTCTTATGTCCAATCTTTCCACATTTAAAGCATTTAACTTTGGTCATATTGATATCTTTGTACCCATTTCGCTTCTTACTCTTATTCACAGCTAATACCGAGTCCGCTGAAGACAATGTACTGCAACCTTGACGTGAATCCTCCTGTAGTAACTTCTGCCGTACGTTCTCTGAAGTCAACTTCATCCCAGAGTGTTCCAGTGCCATTCGCATAGGCCTGTACTCTTCAGGTAGTCCTCTCAGTAACACGACAGCTATAAGATCATCGTCAAATCCGGTGGCAATATCCTTCAACTTTTGAGAAAGAGACATAACTGCAGCAACATATTCATGCATCGACGAGTGTCTCTCTAGCTTCTCATCCATCAACGCGTTCATGAGGGTGATCCTGCGATTTACGCCTTTGTCCTCAAACGCTTTCGCTAAGCTTTCCCAAGCATCTTTGGCATGATTTGAATCTTGTATATACGCATAAAGTGTAGGTTCCACATGTAGACAAATCAAAGCTAGTGCATCTTGGTCGTTCTCGATGGCGGTGGAGTCTTTGGAATCGGGGTACTTTGACGTATACGTGAACAACTTTTCTCGTATGAGAATCATTTTAATTGCGAACTTCCAAGTAGAGTAATCATCTAGGCCACAGAGGTTCTTGATGGCAAATTTAGTTACTGGGCCCATAACCTTTTGATGAAATAAACTAGATTACTAGTTATGGAAGCAAGAGAAAAACGTTGTTTGCAGAGAAAATTTTATTTCAAGTGACGGACATGACACAAGTCATCTATTAAAAAGAAAACATGTTCGAATAAATGTTGTCGTAAACTAAAAAGTTTCACAGTATTAATGTTGCAATCATTGAAATACAATTTGAAATGAAACTATTAGAGGTTATGACATTATTTTTGATGCGATATTTAGGACATAAACCAAAATACTGCATCAGATTCAAAGGCAAAAGCAATGACTGTACATCTTTGTCCACCGTGTTCCATGTAACGCTTGCAGGATATTTTTGTCTGTTTCGAAATATCTTCATGTTAAAAGAGTCATGGCTCAGGAGCTCCTTAACACTTATCAGTTGTTTATTGACAACGTAACAGTAAGTCTTGAACACTTTATAGTTGAATGTTTGAAGTTTATATATAATGTATTATCTAATACATTTACAAGCGACTACATATAAATTCATTACTATAGTATAATTATAAATTATATTATTAATATAATTTTCGGTCTATAGCTATCCAAAACTTCATTCCTATCTATTTGTTATAATGTAATTAAACTGTCACAAACATGTTTTTTAAATTCTCGCAGGATGTTTTTTACAAGCTTTTATACATATAACTTAGAATGTTTGTGTGTTCGGCAGAAATCGTAGAAGCTAAATTAGAACCACTTTCCGATGTCCGATTGAGCTGAAATTTATATATCATGCTTGGATACATGATATGATCTGAAATCTCTGTATGGTGTCGGACGTAAAGAATAGCACCATCCCATATCTTCTCGTGGGTGTCGTAAGAGGCGACTAAGTAACTTACCAGAGAATGGGCAGCAGCGTTCTGTGTTTTTGTAACAACTGTACTGCGATCGCCAACCCGCCTGCCAAGCGTGGCGATTATGGCAAAACCCACCCTTCTTGGGGGAGGCCTATGTCCAGCAGTGGACTTCTTTCGGCTGAAATGATGAAAGATGATGATGATGATATGATACCAACCATGCGACCACTTGCTGATGCGTTAATATAGGAATTGATGCTTTGATCCATATATTCTCTATGTCTGGTCGAGCATGTTGTTTCTAAGCCACAAACAATTTTATATACCAATACAATATTATGTTGGTAAAATATTACCACTTTCGTTCAATGGATCTTTAAACACATGGCACCGGAGATGGGAGGGTTTTCCCATAATCGCCACGCTTGGCAGGCGGGTTGGCGGGTTGGGTTGGGTTGTTACTAAAGCACAGAGAACGCTGCAGCCCATTCTCTGGAAAGTCCCTTAGTCGCTTCTTACGACACCCATGGGAAGATATGGGATGGTACTATTCTTTACGTCCGACACCATACAGAGTATGTTGTATTCTGTTTCTATAGATAATTTAAAATCAGTCTAATTTAGCGGTAACACTATTTTTCGAAAATTATTTTCGTAACTTTTAGACCTATGTATCCTGCTTATGCGTATGAAGTTTCATTCAAATCGTTTCAGTAATTTCGGAAAATAAGAACTTGAAAGTGTGTATGAAAAGTCGTAAGGCGTATACGCTCTTAACAATGCTGACAGGAACTTGTTTTTCCCGTCATCTATGTATACTATCTATATTAATAAAAAAGAAAAGTCCTGACTGACTGACTGACTCATCAACGCCCAGCCCAAACCCTTGGACCTAGAAAGCTGAAATTTTGCCCAGAGGTTCTCTTTATAATATAAACAAGGAACAAGGAAGGGTTTTTCGGAATTTCACTCCTCAAGTCCTCAAAACAAGTGATAAACGATTGTCTGGAAATCGGTCAATTTTAAAGTAAGATGCATGAAATTACAACTTTCTAGTTAGAAATAAATAAATACGTATTTTAGCCTTTTTTGCGTTACGATAGGGTTTGGAAATTTATATGCGGAATCCGTAATTTTTGAAGAAAGAAGAATGAAATTAAATATTGTAGTTTCTGAACAAAAATAAGTGAATAAGTATTTCGTCGTTTTTGTGACAAATAATGTATATAACATTTAAATGACTATTTTGATATTATTTTGCGGGTAATTGCCGAACACCACTCGGGCGAAGCCGGGTGCAGAAGCTAGTTGCGATATATTATAGTTTTGGGGCATACCTCAAATTCTAAACATTTTCACACATTGTTTTAAATGTCGTAACTTTACTTAAAATACCCCCCGGGCCTCAAGTCTGCTTTTGCAATAGTGTCAGAATGGCCCGTCATTGATTTCATAATTGTTGATTTTGACAAGTTTGGTAATCTACTAAAATAATGGCGTCATTATGACTTCACAATGGTCAGCCACTGACACTCCATTGAAAGAAATGGCATAGAATTTGACAGACCAAAGATCGATCATTATGAAATTAGCAGTTCTAGCAAAATGAGCTATGGGATCGTGTTGGAATGAAGATGTTTATAAAAATAGCAGACTTGAGGCATAGAACTGCAATGCAATGCATCAATGCATCCATCAGCACAATGTTTTGAGTGATACCATTAAACATAATAAAATACACCAAAAAAAATTATTTCACAGCAATATTTTATGCGCAGTGTTACTCAGTTTGATGTACAGAATGTTTGGTTGACGGCTTCATGAAGGGACGGACTCTTACATTCTGTATACATGTCACAATAAATCTGATTCATCGAAACACATCTTATACTTACTTCATCTCCCAATTTAGGAATCATGCTTATCAAGTAAATAATAAAATTTACATATGATAAAGCTCGTTCAAATGTACAAAATATGTGATAAAAAACCTGAAAAAAACAAGACTAATAATAAACTTATTTTTAATATTTCATTTATTTGCGTTCTATAATGTTTATAAGGGTGTTACAAAATGCTTACAGCTAAGAACGATAATAATATTATAGACCCTGTTAGGGCACAGCAATATACATATTGGCGCCTTTGCAAAAAGGCTTCATATGATTCACGTTGCAAACTAAACTGTTACCACAGACGAGAGAGAAGCGGTCTACAATACTCTCTGGCGGAACGTCAAGTCGTTGCGGGTAGCCATATTGACTTGGGTAGTTGTCAAGGAAGGTGGCGCGTAGCAAGTCGTTGACGGATCGCCGACGTCTGTCTTCTTAATTTAATTAAATCTGGTGCGACATATCATAAGTAATTCCGATGTTGTGGGTAAGAGCCTTCATCATAAGTGGGATAAAGAATCGCGCCCTCCACGAAAGTAAAGCCAAGTGAGGAACATAACCAATGAATTTTTCAAGCAACAAGTAAAGCGTTTAAACCTGCGAGCACAAATCATCAAGAGGGTACCCTCACAACATCATCGGGTGAGACCGTTTCTTTTCTTTTCGATAAGTAGGTCATCTGACTCATTGCTTAAACATGGCTTGTTTAATTGGTTTAAGGGTGACATCATAATCAGTAAACCTTACTGGCATCGGAGATTATGATTTAAAATGTACGATGGAGATCTCCAGCACCATTAAAAAAAAGCGATATTTTAATAAAATAGGTTGTCGGCCAATGAGTTCAGGAATTATTAGGCGTAATTCGTAAAAGTTCTTTGGCGTTTAGAGTAAGCGCTTGTCTGGTCCACAAGTTTCAGTCGAAAAGAAATTGTGTTCAGTCGGAATGTCACTGTTCCCCTATTCATGGTGCCTAGTGTTATTGTGTTGGATTGTAATTTCAAGTAATTTGTGAGTTTGACAAAAGCAGTGTACCGCGTGTAGTGTGTGTTTTCATAGCACGAAACCCATGTTCTGCCCACATGATGACCGAGTCTAACAAAATAAATCATGACAACTACGACATCACGAGGGCTTAATGGAATTAGCTGAAGGCATTATGAATGACGAGGAAGCCGTGAAGGCGGTAGATATTCAGTCAGAAGGCAATATTGATGCCGATTTCGAGACTATGTCGGCTCGCAGTGTTGACACCTTGACTGCAGATTCCGCTACTCTGACTGCATCATCTGAAACGCTTGCGGCCCCTTCTGGGTCAGTGGGTCGTTTTAGGGGCTGAAACAGCTAGTGCTGATTCGGAAGATGAGGGAGCCTTGACCTTTGACGTAGAAGTAGACGTCCACCGAGCATAATGTTCAGAACCTAAGGTACGTTCAGATTATGTGATGTGATTACATGTGGGTGTTGTTGTCCGGTTTTGCCCGTTGGTTGGTAACTCGAAAGGACGCAAACCCAAAGACGAGATGTTGTCCGGTCCTGACTAGAGTGCTAGCAGGTTCGTAGGGACGCATGCGTCTGTGTGTCACGAATGGATTGTATTGTCCGGGCTTAGCGGTGCTGGTCGAAGGGACGTACGAATCTAGTTCGTTGACGTGAGTGATGGCTAGTCGAAGGGACGGTGTTGTCCGGTCTTGCACTTGGGGCAAGTCGAAGAGACGCATTTGTCCGGGCTACGCATCATGAGTGAGCCGATGGCTAGTCGAAGGGACGGTGTTGTCCGGTCTTGCACTTGGGGCAAGTCGAAGGGACGCATTTGTCCGGGCTACGCATCATGAGTGAGCCGATGGCTAGACTAAGGGACGGTGCTGTCCGGTCTTGCACTTGGGGCAAGTCGAAGGGACGCATTTGTCCGGGCTACGCATCGTATGAGGAAACAGAGCGGTGCAAATTGCGAGAGTGAGTTCGAAATAGGCTGTGACCTAAAGTAAGAGGCACTGGCTCATGTCAGGGTGGACGAGCGGATGTCTTGGTGATTAGACATTGTTTGTTCCAGGAATACGATAACGCCCGAGGACGGTCGTATGTCAGTCTGGCCGTGTTGGCGCCTTTGCAAAAAGGCTTCATATGATTCACGTTGCAAACTAAACTGTTACCACAGACGAGAGAGAAGCGGTCTACAATACTCTCTGGCGGAACGTCAAGTCGTTGCGGGTAGCCATATTGACTTGGGTAGTTGTCAAGGAAGGTGGCGCGTAGCAAGTCGTTGACGGATCGCCGACGTCTGTCTTCTTAATTTAATTAAATCTGGTGCGACATATCATAAGTAATTCCGATGTTGTGGGTAAGAGCCTTTATACATATTAAAATTAAAATAATATTATCAAATGGGTTTTGATTATTAATAGCTCGTGACTAAACAGGTCGGGTTCCAAGGTTTAGCAGCGCTGTGAATGGATGATCCACCCTTTACATACCAAGTTAACTCCGTGCCTCGGAAAGCACTATAAGCTGTTGATCCCGGCTGTCATTTGTAGATCACAAATGACAGTCGGGACCAACGGCTTATCGATTTGACAGCCAGTTAGTCAGTAGCTTGAAAGTCTGACAACCTGTCTTACCAAGAAGTATCGTAATTACCCAGTACTAACTGGGTTATGGAGGTCAGATAGGCGGTCGTTCCATGTAAAATACTGGTATTCAGCTGCATGCGTTTAGACTGGAAGCCGACCCCAACATAGTTAGAAAAGACTAGGCAGGTGATCACAACACAGGATTAGAGGTTATACTGACGTTGCTGAAAAGTTTTGGACTTACCAACACTTCGAAAATTTTCTTGTACAAATTGTAGGCCTTCAAAATATTTCGATATGTCTTCAACAGTTTCAAGCATTGTTCATCATTTTCGTCTACATCTCTCATCAATAAGACATCGTCAATCCACTTTTCAAGGTAAATCCTTAACAATATTATAACCCGGATGGATAAAACAAAATGGATATCCAATACGATATACAGTAGTTCACAAATATCTTTGACAATGGTAGCGTAGTCAAAAGCAACAAAAGTCTCCGTATACGTGACATTCAGAATACTAAGTATACAGTATGCTATTACTGTGAAGATCCAGTTCCAATTAATATAACTCCGGATCCTACTAAAGTTGTTACTCTTATACAGAGTTTGGAACTTCAAAATAAGTAAGACGTTATTATGCTTGTGCACGATGTTGTCCAAAATAATGAACAAATCAGTGAGGTTGAATGGGTGAACCTGTTGGAGAAACTTCCGTCGCGGGAGGCCGTGCAACGCTTTTATGATATTCTTGGTGGTATTACTGATCGCAATGTACCGCGTGTTAAGTCCCGGACACTTGATTTTCCGGTTTGGTTCTCGGCACCATTAATCAAAATTTTCAAGAGAAAACAATGTCTCTGGGTTAAATGGAAAAAATTCAAGAACATCAAAGACTACAATGAGTTTTCGGAATACAGAGTAACCTTTAAAGATGCCTGTAATACTTGCTACTCAAACTATATTAAGTCAGTCGAAGATAAACTTACCACAAACGTTAAGTACTTCTGGACATATATAGCCAATCGCAAAAATAAATCTGGAATTCCATCCACTATGCATTATCAAAACTTTAAATCAAGTGCCCCAGAAGAGATTTGTGATATGTTTTCAGACTTTTTCCAGTCTGTGTTTGAACCTAGTTCACCCTCATTGTCCGCCTGGACCCCGCCTACACACTGTAATGCCAATGTTAATTTGATCGATAACTTGCATATTGAAGAATACAAAATACACAAAGAGTTAAAATTACTGGATCCATCAAAAGGAGCAGGTCCCGATGGGTACCCAGCTTTATTCTTTAAGGCCACCGCTGACAGTATCTGTAAGCCACTCTATATCCTTTACAATAAATGTTTAAGCGAGGGTGAATTCCCGGATGAATGGAAACGGGCTAATATCACGCCTGTACACAAGAATGGCTCAAAACATGACGTGGAGCAATACCGGCCTATCTCGATCTTGTCAACCTTGTCTAAACTTTTTGAGAGACTCGTACACAATGAAATCTATCCAATCTTACACAGCATCATCATCCCAGAGCAACATGGGTTTGTTCAGCGACGTTCGACTGTTTCAAATTTATTAACTTTTTCGAATTATCTTTTTGAAAACATGGACAGGCGATTACAAGTTGACGCGGTTTACACCGATTTTAAAAAAGCGTTTGACAAGGTCGACCATTTAATCCTACTGAATAAGATTGCGTTTAATGGTATACGCGGAAATTTGCTTCGCTGGTTCTCATCCTATATTAAAAATAGAACACAAAGGGTTGTCGTGAATGGTCATCAGTCTGTTTCAGTGCATATAACGTCGGGTGTTCCTCAAGGCTCAATCTTGGGACCACTATTGTTTATTTTATATATTAATGACATAAACAAGTGTTTTAAGCATACTAAGTTTCTCGTATATGCTGATGACCTAAAAGCTTATAGGTCTATACAAACTGTAGAGGATTGTCGACAGTTCCAACAAGATCTGGACAGACTCACTGACTACTGTATAAGGAATAAACTACACCTTAGTCTCTCCAAGTGCAACTGCATCAATTTCACGAAGAATAAAGTGGTTATTGACTTCAAATACGCATTGCACAACACGGCCCTCAGCAATGTATGTATTGTGAGAGATCTTGGTGTGTTGATCGATGATAAGTTGTCCTTAAACCAACATGTAGAAAAAATTGTAAATAAAGCATTTAAGATGTATGGTTTTGTAATGAGATCGTCCACTGAGTTCAAGCGGGTCTCCACATACCTTTACCTATATAAGACCATTGTACGATCACAATTAGAATATGCCGTCCCTATCTGGAACCCGTTTTACCAGAAATACATTGACGAGATCGAAAAAGTCCAGCGTAAGTTTCTACGAGCCATGCATTATAGATGCCATAAAACGTATTTGTCGTACTCTCAATTGCTAGATAAATATGGGCTGGTCAACCTAGAATCTAGACGTAAGTATCTAGAGGCGTCTGTACTGTATGGTATTGTTCGTGGTGATTTTGATTGCATCGATCTAACGAGCAAGCTATGTTATGTAGTCCCACGCACCGTTAATATACGTAGTACCCGTGCAGGTACCCTATTTGCTGTCAATACCTGTCGAACTAATTCTGGTTTGCGCTGCCCTATCCGTCGAATGGTTGAATCTTATAATTGTAATTTTATTAATATTGATATTTTTATGTGCTCAAAATCCAACTTTAAATCTAATGTTATGAAAATTATTATTAACCAATGATGTTATTAGGAATGTAACTTAGTTTAGATTTTATTATTTATTTAATTTTAGTGTTAATTATTATTCTGTTGCCAAGCAATCAAATCAATAATAATTTCTATTTTGCATGATGTAATTAATATTTCGTTTATTTAATTGTTTAATGATTACCAATTGATATTTCTATAATTATTTGTTATTAATGTGATGTAATTATTGTATTATTTATTGCCTATCTAGTGGCACTCATTATCATATTTTCTTTTGTTAATATGTGGATAATGTAGTGGGCTGCAATATTGTTAATATTTTGTGTTATCTTCCCCTGTTCCAACACATATTGTAGCTGTTTATTGTCCCTGAATAAATAAAATAAAATGAATACAATAGTGAATCCCACCATACAATTGGTGTAATGAATTACTATAGAAGCTAAGAAGAGATTATTTTTAAATTGCGTCGCATTCACAAGTATAGTGTCTACGGTGAATATCCTCAGGAAATACAACGCATTAACAAATAGCAATAAAAAAAACGCAAATACACGATACTTTAGTCCAGTTGGGTAAATATGACTATTTCGTATGTGATATTTTGAATTCAAAACTAAATACAAAGGAGCATTTAAAGAAATCGCTACTCTTTTTATATCTTTTTCCAAACGATTATAAAGTGACCATTTTAGTATCTGGGGCATCGTGTTACGTAAAACAACTCAACTACTTCAAATGTCCATCGCTTCCTGACTTATGCCTGACTATCATTATTTACTTTAATCAATGGGTCGTCTGAAGGTAATATATTATAGTGTATTGGAGTAATGTAGTATACGTAAGACAAGGCAAACACATTTGTTTAAAACAGACAATGCATTGTGGTAATTTCCTAAATATCACGAAGATTAACGAAATGCATACTGTTATGTTCGTGACAATGAAACACAAAGATTCAATATAGACTGGCATTTCACAATATGTGATTATTATGCGATACAATAATACCGTACTTATCACTGTCCCCCCTTAATATATAACTATATAAAACTAAGTTGCTATTCTAAACATTTTTAGCTTTTCCTACTTACATTACAAATTAATGTGAAGTCTACATCATGTTTGTTAATTAAAAGGTAAATGTAAAATTACTATTATTATTGCGCGAGTGAAACTGCTGGCACATGCTAGTTACTAAAATTAGAAGAATATAAAAAGGACAAGGACTTATATGTAACGCTACGTCATTACTTCTATAATTTAAAACGCACAAGTACGTCTACTCACAAATACAACTTAAAGGTTTTCTTATTTTTAAAACAGATTACAAATTGCTACGATTGTTATTTTGTAGTCTTTAACTTCTTCGCACAATCTATGGCAGCTCTCCGGCGTAAACGACTATCAATAATCGGCGATAACGTAGACAGTGGCGTACTTTTAGCGGTCGTGACTACTTGTTCGGTAGACTCATCCGTCTTTCCGAACTTTCTGGTTTTCTCTATGATTTGTCTGAGCAAACGTATTTGCTCACGTGTGGCCGCGAACCTTGACAAACCCCGTATGTACGAACTTATTTACCTATACAAGGTGTTGTTTTGCATCCTCGTCAAATTCAAGGAGGTAACTAAGCTAATGATTCTCGACCCGAATCAATAATAAAATGGGTAGGTAATTTTTTTACTTTCTTATTTACGGTAATCGGTAAGTGTGAACCACCCGTGTTTTAAACACGGCCCGTCGGATTTTCACCCTATAACCACACTTTTACTCATACAAAACAATCTCAAACGTTTATTCGATAATTTCTTATTCCCTAAACCACGTTAAGGGGTTATTTTGATATACTGACAAACTTAAACAACCAAAAAAAACAGCGTTTATAAATAATTAACCAGGTACCGTAATTTACATTGATTATTTATGTCTTTTGTGACAACTTCCTGAATTTTGACGCGGATGCAAGACAACACCTTGTAGTAATCCTGAAACTTGGTGTTAAGTATATGCCGTATATTGTTGCTGTGTGATATTAGGGAAATTGAATCGGCTGAAATCCGAAAAAAATAACACTCTGTTCTTAAATAGCATCAATCGATAGGGCTAAGAATAAAGATCAAATCTCTCTAAAAAACATGATAAATTAAATGAAAGGAAAACCATGAAATAAAAAATCTGGGCTCTACTATCACCAATTGATGACGTTGTGCCATAATTCGATCGGCTTTACAAAAATTGGACTAAATCTGGAGAGACCGGCGATAACTAAATATACCAAAATATGAATACCCTGGTTTTCCCGATCTTCCTCAATGGAGTGGAAACATAGACATTGAGAATACAGGATCTATGCAAAATTAAAGATGTGGTGTTAGAGGTGAATACTTAGGATAAGCTGGACCGCTCATCGGACTAACGTGTCAATATTTACTCAAAGAACTCTATATTAAACAGAGACTGTCGTCTCTTGTGCAATTACGATTCCTCAGATTCTATGGGCACTGTTACCCGCAACCAAGATTCCATGGAGCATTTGGTGATTCAGGGTAGAGTCAAAGGCACGAGACCACGTGGTCGATCACAAAGTCGATGGACAAACTCCATCAAATCTGTCATCAAGATCCCTGTGGCAGAATGTGCTCGCCATGCGGCCAATAGAGACCAGTGCAAAAGGATCGCTAAGGCAGCGACCACAGATGTGGGTGACAACATAAAGTCTCGCAACGAATACTTTTACTATTATATAGTCTACAGTCCTGTTCTCATCACGTTACTTTTGAATGGGATTGAAGACGATAGAGGCTTAAAAGAGACACAATAACACAATGTACCATTTATTTTACAAAAAATTGAATTGTAACAGAAGAACAATGTAACTGATTAAAAATCCCATCAAACACACTGGTAGCGTCGCGTCAACATAGAATAGACCACACGCGGTCATCTTACTGAACAATCGATTTATCTGCCGCACTTTCTTGTAAAGATACTTTTGACTCTCTGTAAAGGAATATACACAATCAGTTTTTTTTTTAAATAAACGTAATATTTTATCAACAATACCTACCCAAAATAGTAGTATATTTTCTAAAAAAAGTAAGTAAGTAAGTCTAACTTGGACAGTTCCTGTTCTTCATCAGCTGTATACACGCCGTCTCAGCATTCTCGATAGTTATATAGAACTTCTCACAACAATAACTGTGTATCATTACTAATAATATATTCTTAATAAGCCATAATATTACATTAACACTGTTTATCAAAGTCTGGAATGGAAAAATGATGATACATATGAAGTTGTTAAAACACAGTCACATAATAAATTTTTTTTAAAATAAGTTGCTTTCAATGACAGTTTAAAATGTTATGCCTTTCAAACACTAAAACGTAACATGACTTAATATACAATCGGTTTACAAGATCCTTGTAAAGGTCAAAAATCAGCTTGGCTTCAACACAGGCCCTTCAGAATTTATTCTATAAAACTCCGTACTGCAACGCAAACTTGTCAGAATCGTTACGGCAAAGCTTACGGAGGCGGCCCGTTACCGTCGCCCTGCTTAAAAGAGATTAACAATTATTTTGAAAGTTGATCCATTGATTAGATTTTCACTTACTATGGCTGTCGAGTTTCCAGATGTTCTCAGCTTATAGAGCCATATGTTGAAATAACTTAAGGTACGGAAAAATGCGTCTGATGTCGAAAATAGCACCTATGACAAACAAAGTACAGTTATTTGGCGTAGTACAGAAATTATGGATATATGATTGAGAATAAAGTAAAGAGGGATGAGAAAAAAGTAAAGACACATGAAAAAGATATAACATAATTATTATAGCGAAGATAAGAATATTGACATGGTTGTGCGCTGTAATGATAATAGATAAAGTATAAAATATTTTAATACTTAAATAAATAAATCCTGTTTTGTTTTTTTTTTAAGAATTAATTTTTAATATGTTAAAATTAGGTTTATCTATCAACATTGAGCGTGTATTTAAAGTGGGTGTCCGTGCTATTATCCGTTTGAGGAGTGCTCTTGTGAGGACTGTGTGTGTTCTTTTGGGTGTTCTGTTGTTTTATGCCAACAACACCATGATTTGTTACCTACATTTTTTTTCAAATAAATGATTTCTGATTCTGAGGAGCCGTTCCTGGCTGCAGGCTAAATATATGTCTATCATAAAAGTGCATTGTCACCAGAACCAAAGAAAGGTGTTTGCAAAATTTCAGCTCAATCGGTTGCCGGTAACTGGTTGAAATTCAGTTTCAAGATTTTACTAATACATACTAAGTAACAAATAACCTAACCAACTAAGCTAAGTTAGACAGTGGGCTAAGGGGATAAAAAGTGAAATCCCTTTCTCTTTTTATACTCTTAGAACCACTGTCAAACCTCCTTATTTTTATGTATGTTTGGTTCTGAATCAGGATCCCAGTATTATAATTAAAATGAATAGCTTAGCTAGCTATAGCTAGCTAGTAGCTCATAAACGACACAAATTGTGTGGATGTCTAACTATTCCCAATTTTTAACCGACTTCTAAAAAAGGAGGAGGTTCTCAATTCGGATGTTTGTTTTTTTTTTTTTTAATGTTTGTTCGCGCATATCTCCGTCGCTTGCCAACCGAATTGAAAAATTATTTTTTTGTTGGAAAGCGTATACTTCCCAAATGGTCCCATGAAAATTTTATCGAAATCAGACAAGCGGTTTATAAAAAAATCTACAAAAATTAAATATTTCTAACTTTTCTTTACTCTGCATTGCGTTTTTTGTTCGCGCATAACTCAGTCATTTACGAACCGATTTGGTAAATTATTTTTTTATTCAAAAGCCTATGCTTTGCATTTGGTCCCATAGTCACCAAGTCGGGATCTGATGATGGAATCTTGGCGAAATCGAGGGAACTCTTCAAGTTTTATAGGAAAACGTACAGCGACTTTGGTATTTCTACAACAAGTGAAGCATTTGCATTCAATAAGAACTATTCTACCATCAGATCTGATGATGAAGCCAAGAGACAGGCACTGGAACTCTATAATAAGACAATGTATCTTAGCTGTGTTTGGGCTTGTTGGAATTGTAACGGTATGCACTTTCCAGATGTACCACAGACTAACTTCTTGACTTTCCTTATTCAACCTACGTAACATGTAGGTCCTCTGCTTTGACAGTCTGTTTTCGCGATGATCAGGGTTCTTATTCAAAATGCGTTGATCATTTCTTTCCCTAATTTCTTTTAATCGTTTTCGTTTTTCACAGTTTCTGTTTGACGCTGCTTTCTCACACGAGAACCAACTTTACTAGGCCTACCCATATTTTATTATTAGACTAGCTGTCCCGCGCAACTTCGTCTGCGTCACATTTTCCCCGTTTTCGCAACATTTTTCATTGCTGCACCGCTCCTATTGGTCGTAGCGTGATGATATATAACTTATGTCCTTCCCCAGGTTGAAATCTATCTTCTTGCCAAATTTTATTTAGATCCAATCAGCCATTTAGTCGTGAAAAGGTAACAAACAAACAGAGTGACTTTCGCATTTATAATATTAGTATGGATTAAAAATATGTCACTAAAAATTAACAAATAATTTTTTTTTTTACAAAAAAAATAAACCGACTTTAAAAAACACTTAACGCACTGAAAAGTTTAAAATAATACTATAACCTACCTATATTAATAAACCTAACCTACGATTAACCTATAATAAAATTTAATAATTCTTTGGAGTCGGTGCCAAGCAATATACGATACTTAAATGAATATTTACAGACTAAGGCCAGAAAAAACAAAAGACAAATCTTACAGCTTCTAAATATTAATTCATTCATTAATTCTAATTATATTGCTTGGCACCGACTCCAAAGAATTATTAAATTTTATTATAGGTTAATCGTAGGTTAGGTTAGGTTTATTAATATAGGTAGGTTATAGTATTATTTTAAGGGTATCATTTAAGCTATCACCAATTTAATTAGTTTTGTGTTTCTTAAATAATAGGGTTTGTCCTCAAAATAGTAGATCTGTCACCAAAATGTAGTCACCAAACAATGCAAAATCAGTTCCACAATAAATCACCTAAAATCCTGAGATATAAGGTCTAGTACCAAATAAATGTTTTTGTATGTATTATAATAGGTGTGTCCTAATAAGTATTTAAGCAAACTAATTTAAAGAGATCACCAATAAATCATAATTATGTTACTAGAAAAACTAAGGCGTTGTCGACGTAGCCCCGCTACGCGGGGCTCCTATTTCTGTCTGCAGGGTTTACAGTAACCTAACACGAAGGGGATGTCGGGGTCTTAGTTCGCTCGCTCCGCTCGCTCACTAGACCCCGCCATCCTCTTCGAACCTAACCTGTCCGAGTCGGTGTGCCCAATGTCTCCTAAAAAGCATTTCTTCATAGAAATAAGGAACTGATCTATTTATTTGGTGACAGATCTACCATTCCGAGTACAAAGCTATTATTTAAGTAATAAAACTATTATTATAAGAACGAAGTTTATATTCATCTAATGCACTACAATTTTATTGGTAATCCATCTCTTATTTTACACATGTATCAACATTTATTTGATAATTCATACCTGGGAACACTTTTTGTTTATCTGAGAACGAAAATATTTCGTGGCGATAGATCTATTTACTAGGTGATACAACTTTGATGACAAATATAAATTTTGGTGACAAGAAATATAGTTCCCTTATTTTAAACTTTTTAGTGCGTTAAGTGTTTTTTGAAGTCGGTTTATTTTTTTTGTAAAAAAAATTTTTATTTATTCAAATGTTTTACAATAGTTTTCAAATCATTGCACCGTTTATTCATTGTTCAGAATAGGTACAGCACTGATGACAACAATTGACACAAATGTTGATGACAACAATTGTGTCAATTGTTTAATTTAGAGCACTTATAATGTTTTATTATTACTTTTGTATAGATTCTTTTTCATTTACCTAGTTTTTGTGAATGTGTGGGCATTATAGGCTTTGTAAATTCGCAGTTTTCTTTAATCATTTGCTACACTTAGTAGTAAGTAACGACTTAATTTAGGGCCTACGCTGTCTTCCCCTACTTAAGTACTGTCCTGTAACATTCAAATATTCTAAAACGAAAGGATTTTAAAAGAGTAACCATGGAGTTTCTTGCCGGTTTTTTCAATCGGGAACGACGAACCCGAACCGCGCACCTTTTGTCGACGATAAGTGCCCATGTAGGCCTATGTAAAATAAAATATTTAGATTTTGTTTTTTTTTTTTTGAATTAAACCCGTGTCTGTGTCTCAAAAAAGGATTAATAAATTAAGATAGGTGAAGAATGAGATCACAGACCAAAGAAAAGGTGGATTGATATAGTGATTGAGTAGTATTAGTTACTTCAAAATGATTTTTCTTTTTCATTTCATCCTTTCGCAGGTCTGGTGGCAGAAATTTCTTTTGAAATAAGCAGTACCTTTGTACTCACAATATTCTATGTTTTTCCTGTAATTTCTACTGTGTGTACATAAATAGTCAAATAAATTATAGCTTTCGTTGTTTTGAGAACTGCGGTGATGAAATAGTTAGATTTTTATGAATTTCTCACGAACTTACCATAACTTGGAAAACTGACTTATACATGCCGTAAGCTGTCAAGATATTTTGGTATGTCTCAAACAATTTAAGACATTGTTCTTTATTTTCCAGTACATCTTCCATCACCAAGACATCTTTAACCCACTCTTCGAGATATTTTCGGAAAAATATCATTATTCGTGTGGTCATTACGATATGGATATCAGAAACGGTTAAATAGATATCAAAAAAGCAGTCAATCATAAGGTGGGAAACATTGAAGTAATAATGAAAATAACTATAGAATAAGCTATATAGAATAATATCGAAGCAGATAATGGCAATAATATAGATCCAGTTCCAAATAATAAAACTCCAGATTCCCTTGCTGAAATCGATGCTCTTGTATATAGTTTGCATCTTCAATATAAGCAAGACGTAGTTTTCTTTGTGCACCATATCCAGAATGAATATCATAGTGAATGTGATCATATAGCTGAGATAAATGTAGGAACAAATAATTGAGACGAGTATATTGTCAGATTGAGACATGTCTGCATCTATCAAGTTTACGGTGACCATTCGATAGAACAACAGAGCAAATGTTAGTAATAAAAAACAAAACGCTAGAAGTTGATATTTTCTGCCATTCACATAAATGTGATTACTTCGAATATGGTATTTCGAAGCAAAAAACAAATGAAACGGAAAGTTAAAAGAATACGCTATTGCTTTTATTTCTTTTTCCAATCGATTTGTGTGTAACTTTCGGTATGAGATTTTTAGCATTTTGAATACTATTTTTTACCTTCAATAAATCAATTGGTGGTAACTTCTAAAGCCTGTATATGGGATTATAGATACTTGTTAATAGAATAACGATAACTTATTTATCAAATTAATACGCTCACTGTGTGTTTCACGCTGTAACGGCATATATATTCAGCCTTAAATGTTTTACACTGCCAGAGCGCAGGCCTCTCCTCTAAGCGAGTGAGTGAGGCTTAATGGTCGCATAATTAATGTCATAATGGATGTCAAATATTTTCGATTTTTCATTCTAGCTCCCGTGTCTATAAACATGTCAAAGTGATTACTTAAGTGTAGTGGCAACGTAATTCAGATATTTGTGTCTGGTAATCATCTTCTCATGTTGCTGAGCTGATGATGGAAGTATAAGTTAGGATTTTATGATTAAGATCCTAGGAAAATTAATGGCAACCCTCATGGGCATTGTTTGAAACAGTAGACTTTCCATGTGATGGGATCAACAAGTAAACTGTCATTAGGTCAGGATCTTATGATGGGATCCTGGAGAAATCGAGAGAGCTCTCCAAATTTTAAAGGCATACATAGGTTTTATGCCCGGGAATCATCATCTCTTGTTTCTGAGCTACTGCTGAAACGTATAAGTCTGGATTTGATGATGGGATTCCAGGAAAATCAAGGGAAACGCTCAAACTTATGGGCACTTACAATGTCTTTTATTTACCGACATCCAAAAGGAGAAAGGTTATCAATTAGTCTGAAGTTTTTCTGGTATGTTCCGCGTTTAAAGTTGGTGAAGATCTTATACTGATCTTCGCAGATATATAATGGAACTCTTTAATATTAGACGGCAAATCTGTCGTGATTGCTGCAATCACTCAGATGTTTATTGTTTACACAATATCATAACATAACATCATGCTTGTTTGCTCTGAGGAGTACGCAGATGTGTACAGTACACCCAAATTTCGATAGTTAGGTACGTGAAGTAACTAGTTATTGGGGATAAGCCTATTACCATGACATGCATTGTTCACAATGTGAAATAAATGCATAGCAAAAACTTCTTTCTATAGGATATTAGAACAAAACATTGAAAAAAGAACTGCTTTGCAAAAAACTAAACCGACTTCAAAAACACAACAAAGTGAAAATAACTCTAACTTCAGAAGTCGATGGCAAAATAACAGAATCAATGAAACAAAGGTCACCGAATCTAATAAAATCTAATACTCTAAAATACTCTAGTAAAATTGACAGGACTGATTCACTGGCACTGGAAAGGGTTCCACGAGTCACACTAATATTATACAAGACGAAAGTTTGTGAGTGAGTGTGATGTGTGTGTGTTTGTCACTCCTTGACACCTCAATGACTGAACAGATTTGGATGAAATTTGGTATGTAAATAGCTAGTTAAAATATAAATAAAATCGGTAATTAGTGGAGTTGCTACTTTTAATGTGAATAGAAATCTATTCACATTAAAAGTAGCACTATACATATTATTGCAACTGGCATGAGGTCATCGGCTCAGTGTGCTGTAAGAATGAGGAAATAATGAAAATACTACTAGCAGTATACATTTTTTAATACCTTCATCTCAAATATGCAAACAAACAAACAAATGAAAAATATATCCGTGTTTTCTTCTTTGTATTAAAAGTTGCTCTTGCCGGACATACATGCGAAAAAATAACTGAGACCAGTGCTCCAGTGGTGAAGATCACGACATACGAGTTCGAGAGTACAAACCCAGCCAAGAGCATTACTTCGTGTAATTAGTTTTATCACTACTGCTCTCAAAGGAACACATCAACGCAGTGGACCCTAACGGTGAAAAACCGCTCATTCCGTCTCATAGAGAGGAGGCCTGTGTCTCATGAGTGGGAGACTTAATTAGAGTAATTATATCTGTTTATAAATTAAAAAAAATATATCAAGTAATCAGTAGTAGGTTAATAAAATGCTAAATAACTGAAAGTAATGGTAGATGTACACACGGTAAGACATCACGCCATATTTTTCCACTATAACATGGCCTCGCTTTGTATAGATTTCGCGTACAATGAGAAATCCACATAAATTGGTTTTTGTAGCTTATTACTCGCCGTGTGTACATACAATTTTTTGTTATCCAACTTTCAAAACCATTAATATGACTTATGTATCGTCAATCAAGAATATTAACGGTGCCTTCAACAATATTGATCCAGCACTTAGGTTTTATTCATATACGATTCTATTTCTTTAGTAGGAAGTCTCATGATAATAATATTACATACAGTGAATTCGAAAATCATCAAGCGACAGAAATTTGAAGTTGATATTTGCAATGTCCGCAAAACAAGAAATCGTTGCAAACATAACATCACAAGTTTCATTTAAAAACCGACTGGAAAAAGAAATACAAAGAACAGTGTATTCTTTTAATTTCCATCTCAATCTATTTTTGTCTTCAAAGTATAATTTAGGAAATAATCACATTTATCCAAGTTCTTTAAAATATCGAGTTTTTGCGTTTTGCGTTACTATAGGCCTGGATGCGCTGTGTATCCATCAAATTATTATTACAGAGATCCCATTTATTAAAAGAAAGTTGGTATATGGCGTTTTCCAATTCCTTACTTTTCTATATTATACCATGTATGCAATTGGATTCACATTGATGTTCGTATTGGACTTCGTGCATAGGAACAACAACGTCTTGCTGGTTTTGGGCATCCAAAATATTTATATAAACATCGATTTTAGACAGAATATTCGCAGTTATATCATGTGGAATTGGATCGCATTAGCCACTGTTATATGTATCAATATTATTCTTGATATCATATTTTACGCTACTTATGACACGTATGACATTGATTTAGTATTTGACATCAGTTGTGACATTTTCTGGATCGCATGGGATGTCAATTTTGCTATAGCCATCCGAATTCTAATACTGTTAAAAAAATACGTCGAAAAATGGATCAAAGATATCTTGATGATAAATAATGAGGAGGCGAATTATAAATGTACACTTAAACTACTAAGGATTTACAAATATATTTTGAATACTTACAATATCTACAAAAAAGTATTCCAAATATTGGTAAGTTTTTGTTAGTAACGGGTGTTTTTCGGAGAACTTTAAATTGAAATAAAATGTTATTAATTTCCGAAAAATTGGCTTTATTTGAATGCTTTTGAAAATAATTTCGGGCGTGTTACCACCGCCCTCATGTTCTTAAATTTAGACAGCAAATACCACACATAATCTTTTTTTATTTTTGTCATAGGTCTTGTTTCACTCATTTAGTGCATTTTTCCGCACTCAGTGCTATGTCAGTGATATGATTTACATGCTGAAAAATTATTCTACAATGGGCATCAAAGTAAGTGCGAAAAGTTATCCAATGTCAGAAAACAATTGTTTTCCACATCACTATTTATTTTTTGAACTAGCCCGCCACCCTTTTCCCAAATAATTCAATAGTGCCGAGACAATGAAGCTCGACGAAGTCCCAAGAAACAACTTTATTGTCTTGGATCCCGCAATAAAATCATTTGAAATGAATAGCGAAGCAGTAGGAAAATCGCAATTTCCACTTCTCCACTCTTCATCTGCCTAGTGTTTTACCAAATATTTTGAGGTCAGCTTCCAGTCGATTGCAACTGAATACAAGTATATTTATTTAATCATTAATTACGTTTCATCATCATCATTTCAGCCTAAAAACTTCCACTGCTGAACATACTCCTCCCCCCAAGAAGGGGGGGATTTGTCATACGCCTCTTACGACACCCACGGCAAGATATGGTGCTATTCTTTACGTCCGACACCATGCAGACTATATATATCTCTATATAAATTACGTGTCACGTTGTTTGTCGGGGATGGATTCCTAAACTACTTAATCGATTTTAATCAAATTTGCACACCGTGTGCAGTTTGATCCAACTTGAAAGATAGGATAGCTTACATCTCAATTTATAGCCGAAGGGGAAATTGTGACGCAGACGAAGTTGCACGGGACAGCTAGTTTATATATACATATATATAGACTTCCAGTTTATTGTAGCTGAATACAATTTTTTTTAAATAGTCATTGATTATGTTTACAGGCATTGATTAGAACTTTTGGTCTAATTCTATGGCTAGCAAAGGATATAACACTACTTACGATACATAGTATATACTGTGAGAAGTTCTACAAAACTGTTGAGGAAGCTGAGATGGCGAGTATACACCTTATGAAGAACAGAAACTGTCCAAGTAAGAGTGAACTCATACTACATTTTTAGTTTTCAAAGCGGGTAACAAATGTTACGCGCTCAGCTTTCTAGGGTGACGAAGTTCAAGTACCTGGGGCATTGGGCCACTGATAGTCCGACGATGTGGACGTGGAGAGGGAACGCAGAGCATTGGCAGTTCGATGTAACATGCTGGCTCGTAGGTTTGCACGTTGTACTAAAGAGGTAAAAATTACACTCTTTAGAGCGTTTTGCCAATCTTTGTGCACACAGCTCCATTAAGTTCTTACCCCCCAAAAGACAAGTGCGTCCAAATCTGTGTTGGGCCTAGTTGGTTTTTGTAGTTTGCAAAAACATTTTAATATAATGAATTTATTATTTTATTGAATTAATAAGTTTAAGTTCGTATTTTTCTTTTAAACTGTTTTCAATACTGTTTATTACTATTATTGTATTCAATAAAACGTTAATACATCTATTATTGGGTATAACGACTACCAATACGCTTAATACACTTAACATTTAAACAAGGGTCTCTAACGTGTAAATAATCCGGAGGTTTCAAGACCGCTTGACGTGAATGAGGTAGGAGGTTCAAATCCTAGGTGTGACATTTTTTTTTGTCATGCATTATATTTTTTTAATTTTAAAGAATGTTTTTTTTTAGTAATAGTTAAGAAAAATAAAATACTTTAATAATGTGTTAAATAACGGAAACAATAAAAAATATTTATTATTGCTATTATTTAACACAAACTTTGATCTTATTTTACTACAAAGATAAATATTATATTTTACAGTTTTGTTTTGATAATTTACAGTTATCATAATTCATATTTTACCTGACACAAACGGTAGACAGGTAGTAGACAAGTGATATCCTATCACGCAAACCATAAAATAGGAAACGCTATAAATATTTTAGATTGACTAAGCTAACGTTATAACTCGAAGGTATAGGATTAATTTTATAACGAAAACGTAAGTAAGTAAAATTAATGGATACCCTCAAATATTAACATCTATCGATTAGACAGAGACCTAAAGATAACGTGACTTGGACGATACTAATTACCAATTTTAGCGCAATATTCAAGGGCTCGCGGGCTGATTTGTTAAACCGTATTCGTAAGCCGCAGCTCGGTCAGGCGATAGTTCGATGATTCCGGGTGGAAACTTTGTATTGAGTTATTTTTTTAAACCATTCTTTAGATTGTTCGAAACGAATTCAATGTTGAAGCAGTATAACATTTTTAGCTTGAGGGGTTAGGACATGCTGACGCTGTGTGTACACGCGCGCTTTATGGGTCGGCTATACAAAAAGCACGTACAATGCTCTGCGGGTCCAATATAATAACGCCTTCAGACTACCGCGGTTTTGCAGTGCATCGGGGATGTTCGCGGAGTATGGCGAGACTGATTTTTACGGTCTTATGCGGACACGAATAGCATCCCTGATGCGGCGAGTGCGCGGTAGCTCTAACAGCCTGGTGGCTATTTTGGCCAGCAGGATGGACAGTCCAATAATGTGGCACTGGATGACCACTCATCTCATCTGTGCGTCTTTCATATATTTAAAATAAGGTCTTAGATTGTGTATACATGTTTCTAATATTGTTATATGGACTAACTTGGTCTGAAATAAATTGTTATTATAATTATTAAACTATTGTAGTTCATCATCGATTTGAATCTAATAATGCTTACAATTTTACAGAGTTCCAAAAACGACTTATCAAGATGGTGATGCTGTCAAAACGTACGTTTAGTAAGATGACCGCGTGTGGCCTGTTCTATGTCGACGGTACGCTACCATTGTCTTTGGTCGGAGTTATCTGTCATTATGTTATTATACAGTTGCAATTCTCTTTTCTGTAAAATAAATAAACAATAATGGTAAATACAACTTTCTGTTTATTTTTCCTTTAACTTGATCTTGAAACTTAATTCACCTAGTAATTTATAATCTTTTTTTATATAAATAATATACCCTGTTTCAGTGGCCATCCACCATAGTGCATTTTTAAAGATTAATCTTGAATCATCAAAAATACTTACACCAGTCCATTGCACTGAAAACCTATTACACATCAGAAAAAACGTTCAAAAAAATAGTAGCCTACCGGTATCGGGAACAGGGTCCAAGCTACCTGCCGGTCAGGGCTCCGTTAGAAAGGAACCTCCTGACAATACGAGCTGTGTCAAGAACAGCTTTCTGAAACAAGCTATTGATCCAGCTACCAAACGAGAGCCTCCTCTGGTATTGTTCGAGGCCTTTGGCAACTAAGCCATCGGCTGATGCACAATGCTCTCAGATCGTTTCACATCCCACGTGTCGATAACTTCACGAGCCAAGTCAAGTTACTTATTATCGTTTTATTAACACAAGAATGAGGTAAGTATGCCAAGAGAAACGTGTGTAATAAAATATTATATTATTTTTGTCAAGCATTCCTATTGGAGAAATAACTGTATTCAATCACATTTTGAATTTTTAATTGTATTGATTTATTAACATTATTGGAATGGTTGCCGTACCAATATCTCAGTATGTTGATCATGTCCCTGGGAGAACTGGTTTCTTCCCGGAGCTTATCCCACAGCACATTATAAGACACAAGGTCAAATGCCTTCGACAGGTCTAAAAAACAGCAAAAAATAGACGTTTTTCTTGTCACGTAGTAATGGATAGTATGCTTTAATCGCAGCAATACTGCGATTAAAGCATACTATCCAGCTTCTGTCGAAAGCCCAGCTCTAAACCCGAACTGGGCATTGTGCAGATGACTATGCTTACTAAGGTGACAATCAAGCAAACCATCCAGCACCTTGGCGATCAATGTAGTCAATGCTAAAAAAAAAAAAAAAAAAAACATTGGCTTCTTGATATTATATTCATTAAAAATAGAAAAGTGCTATTTATTGACAAATTGATAGTGAGGATTTGGACTAAAGTGCACAATAAGTGAGTGCTAATGTTATTCGGACGGGAAAATAAGTGCAACACATAATAACGTGAACTATGTTGTGTGTGTTACAAAGGAACACAAAGTGAGATTTAAACTAACTGTTCGTATTGTGAACTAACAAAACAGTGCTTGGCGAATGCTCAAATAACATTTCATAGCAAGAATTGACATGGTGAAGTGATATTTTTCGTAAAAACTGGAATAAGAGGTCTAGTGAATCCGTTTTTTCTTAAAAATCGGTTAGTCAACATATCATGCTGCTAAATAGCCAATGAAAATCAAAAATAAACCTCTGCACCAGCTGACGAATCACGTAAGTGACCAATTGGAATACAGCAAAACTCTTGACACAATCACTATCGTTCTGAAACATAATTTACAATCTTAGATACGAGTCTTTTCGGACTAAAGCATTCACCTTAAAAATCGACTATTTTGGAAAAATCTACTAATTTGAAGAATAGTTCTGAATATAAAAATCTTTCAAAAACAAAAAGATTTATAATCAGCGATTCTCCACCTACCTACAAAAGGAAAATCACAGTTTATAAAATGGATGAACTCAATGTAAACGTTAAACCAAGAAAATTATTTACATCAAGATCGACAGAATCTCTTAACACTTCTCTCATTAGCACGGACTCAGAATATTTAACAAAAAGTTTAGACCTATCTACGAATGTTAATCATAGCTATATTGAAGAATTAAAAGAAGAAATTTATAGCTTAAAATCGCAATTACGGAGTACAGAAAAGGAACTTGACACAATAATCTTAGAAAAGAATAGTCTGTTACAAGAAATTGAACATCTCAATCAACAGATGATTGCTTTGAAACAATTATGCAAAAGTCCTCTGTCAACATTAAGAAGGGCTACACCAAAGTCCCAGAAAAAACGAACTCACAAATGTTTGACCATAAGTACAGAAGACGGGTATGTCACTACTCCTCGGAACGTCACCATGAAAGAACTAGGGGGTAAATTAAGGCATTCGAAAGAGGAAAGAGAAGTATTGAATACTGGGAGCCTACGACTGGAACCGAGCTTAGATGAATGCAATACTAAAGATAAACGAGATAATCAAGGCCATTTAAAATGTAATAACACTAGGAATGACATAAGCTTACAAACTGACAGCAATTTTATTAATACTGACATTAATGTTATTAACAATGACAATTTGGGATGCACCTGTGTAGGGAAGAATGCAACAGCACCAACTGAGCAACAGCAAAATCAGGCTCAATTTGAGAATAATGACCGTTTATGTAATCAAGAATGTGGAAAAATATTACTTCTATCGGATAATCAAGGTAAAGGCATTGTTCAAACGATTATCGAGAATAAAAGTGAACTTATAATCAAGGATTATAAAATACAATCTATAACAAGACCAGACGCAAGAACGAAATATGTCTTGTCAGACTGTAGCAACATGGCTAAGACATTATCAAAAACCGACAATGTTATCATTATGACAGGGAGTAATGATGTAAATCCAGTAGAGGTTATGTCAGAAATATCTATTGCATTACATTTTCTTAAAAATTGCAATGTATTTGTAGTAAATATATTTAATAATCTTTTCCTTAATGAATGTAAACTAAATAATCAGCTAAAGCTACTTATCCGAAATTATGAAAACTGTACATTTATTGAAACAGACAATATAACGAATGTTGCACGACAAATAATTCATCAGATAAATGTTATCCAGTACAGCAACAAATTCCTCTCTTATAACAACCACAAATTCAAAAAGGGTATTGACACTCAGCAAACATTATCTCATTATTTCCGGAAAAAAAATGATATCGTAAAATCAAAGAAAGGAACAATACCTTATTATTTTCCTTTAACTAATAAAACCTCGCAGGTAAACCGGAATAATCGAACAGTAACTAATAACATTAATATTGAACCAAGGAAAGGCACGATACCTTATTATTTTAAATCTCTGAAAATAACCTCACAGATAGACTCAAATGATTCTGCGGGGACAAAGAATCATCTTTTTCGTGACCAAAAATGAGTTTTCAGTGTTTCACCAAAACATTGCTGGCGCTTTGAATAAAATACAAGATTTAGAGGTAGCACCAAGTGAGCTGCATGATTTAAATGAAAATGTGGTAGTGGTATGTCTCAGTGAACATTTCATAAAAAGAAGTGAAGAAAAATATTTGAACTTAAATAATTTTTATCTCGGTGCAATCTATTCGAGACTAGAACGACGCGGAGGCACGTGCATTTTGTGTAAAAAGGGTTTCGAATGTGTAGAGCTAGATGCAGTTAAGGAATTTGCTATTGATAAACATTTCGAAATATGTGGTATTGAAATAAAACAGCTAAAGCTAATTATAATTTGTATATATAGGATACCAAACTCTGATATTAATATTTTCTTTGATAATTTTACGAAAGTTATGACAAAACTTCAACACAAAAAATGCAATATAGTAATTTGTGGCGACTTTAATATAGATTTACTGTTATCTGATAAAACTAGTACTACATTCAAAGAATTGATGCTTAATTATGGGCTCAAATATCACATACATGAACCGACTAGGCTTAATAAATGTATAGACAACATTATCAGCAATATTCATAGTGTCACTGGTAAGACATATAATTTGTACCTGTCTGATCATAATACAGCTCAACTAGTCAAAATTGAACAGAATACTTTAAACAGAGTGGAAGTGGATTACTGTTTCATGACTATAAATGATTTAAATAAAGAGAACGTTGCAAAATTCGTGGATTACATCAACTGCATAAGTTTTAGTGAAGTCTATGGTATAACAGATACCAATGAAGCTTTTAACAAGTTTCATGATTTGTTGACATTATTTTATAAACTATGTTTCCCTTGTATTAGAGTTAAAATAAAACACAATAGTGGTAAACCTAAATGGATTACAAAAGGCATAAAGAAATGTTGTAATACTAAGCGCTCATTAAGGTACAAGTATTATTTAAATAAAAATAATGATAATAAGAGTAAGTTCCAAGCGTATTCTAAACTATTACGGAAGTGCATGAATAACCTACAGTCCTTGTGTAATGAAAGACACATTACTTCTTTGCGTAATAAAATTAAAGCCACGTGGGATGTTGTGAAGCGCAACATGGGTAACGAACCGTTTAGGGAATATATCGGCAAAATTATTGATGGTAGTATAACTTTGACATCTGGATCTGACATTGCTAATAAATTTAATAATCACTTTGTTGACATTTCTAATAATAATGATAATTGCTCTACTCTTAAAACTAATAAAACTGACATACATAACATAGAATTAAATGACAAAAGTATATTTATAGAACCAACTAACGACTCTGAAATATATCGTATAATAATGTCTTTAAAAAACACTAAATCGGCTGGGTATGATAACATCACAACCGAGCTCGTTAAAAAAATAGCTCAACATATAGCATCGCCATTGGCTCACATTGTCAATTTATCTTTGGAACAGGGCCGCTTTCCTGATAGGCTTAAACTGTCTCTGATAAAGCCGTTACACAAAAAAGGGTCAAAATCAGACGTTGACAATTACCGACCTATCGCTCTCACTCCAATTATATCAAAAATATTTGAAAAAATTATGTACAGACGAGTGATTAAATTTCTTACTAAACACAACATTCTTGTTGACCAACAATACGGGTTTAGACAAAATAAATCGACGACTTTGGCAATATTTACGCTAGTGAAAGCAATGATGACGAATATTAATAATAAAATACCAACTTGCGCATTGCTTTTAGACTTAAGTAAGGCGTTCGATCGTGTTGATCATGCGCAGCTTTTAGAAAAACTTGAAAGATACGGCATCAGAGGTCCAGCAAAAGAATGGTTTCAATCTTATCTAACTGACAGAAATCAGGTAACGAGGTTGACAAAATTAAATAAATTAAGTAACACTTTAGAAGATTTTGATTCTGAAGCACGGACTAATTGCTGTGGTGTACCACAAGGTAGTATCTTGGGGCCATTATTATTCCTTCTTTATATAAACGATCTGCCTCAGGCAATAAAACATCAGTGTGTATTGTTCGCCGATGACACCACTATTATTATCAAATGTAAAAATGTACAAAGTTTTGACATTGAAATTAAACAAACATTAAATGACATTGTGGTGCGTAGTCATCAACAATTTGTATGTAAGTCAACAATTGTAATAGCGTAATAAATAATTATTCATTGTCAGTCATGTACTAGCGCTCGCCGAAATCAGTTGTTTTATTTATTTGACTCACAACACCCCTTACACACATACGCAGTAGGTACACTTGCATCTGGTGACCCCGTGATAGATGTAAGTGTACCTACTGCGTATGTGTGTAAGGGGTGTTGTGAGTCATCAAATAAATAAAACAACTGATTTCGGCGAGCGCTAGTACATGACTGACAATGAATAATTATTTATTACGCTATTACAATTGTTGACTTACATACAAATTGTTGATGACTACGCACCACATTATTTCCCCCTTTTTGTTAATGATTTCACTTAAAAACTTAGTAAAATACACCTACATAAAAATACATATTGTTTTTAAAATATTTTCTAAAATTATACACTTATCAATATAATAGTCCAGTCACTGTCGTTATAATACAAAAAAAAAAAAACTTGGTTACACTTCGCCGTTACACTATTCTTCTGTTTTTCTTTATGCTACATGATGGAGAAACCGCGTTTTGCGCGTTAGTTCTTCATACATTTTGTGCTCCTTGTGCTCCGTTGGCGTGATGGTTGCAACGCATGGAGACCGTTGGGATTTGCGCCGTCTGACCTTGTCTGCTGTCAATATGACGTGTCACATTCTTGTAGAACCTTTTCCTACACTTTTTGTACGTGTAGGCCACCAAATGCTGCGACGGCGATGATGAAGATGCCGCCCGTGGTCATTTCGGTGATAGAAACGCTCGATCCTCCAGAACCGGCGCCGGCGGCTGTTTGGGCCACCACGATCTCTACCTTTGAGCCCCAGTTTCCCATATTTGTAAAAATGGCTATTTTTGTCAATTGGTTTTATACAAAAGAGTGTTATTCCTGCGGTGATTTGCTAACTTGTGTTTAACGAGACCTTGCCTTTTGCTGTTGTGACTGTATTGCAAAATCGTACCACCGGACGTATGACGCGACCTGAACGTGTTGTGTTCGGCGCGCTCTTATTATTTTCTGCTGGCTCAACATTCTTGTGGTCGTTTACTTGGCTACTGCTACTTTTAATGTTTGTTAAAGGTTCGTTTACCTTTTCATCGGTTAAAATATAGGCTGGTTTTAATCTGTCCACTGTTACTATTGATGTTTTCTTCGGCATTTGGATTTTGAAATATTTGTCTTGTTTCTCTAAAACTTTATATGGGCCTTCGTACGACGGGGTTAGCGGTTTCTTCACAGCATCTGTTCTGACATATACGTATTCACAGTCTTTCATATCCGGATGAATAAATGTTTTGTGACTTGTAGCGTGGTGATTCCTGTTAAACGGGCTTAGATTTGCCATTGTCTTTTGGAGAGTCTGTGCATAAGTTTCTGGTGATGTATTAAGCTTTTCCGGCTCGATAAACATCCCAGGCAGACGTATGTTTGTTCCGTATAACATTTGTGCCGGACTTATATTTTCTTTCAGTCGCAGTGCTGCTCGTAGTCCTAGAAGAACTATGGGTAATTCGCTCGACCAGTTTATTGTGTTGCCGCGCGCGATTAGCGCGGTTTTCATCGATCTGTGCCAGCGTTCAACCAAGGCGTTTGACTGCGGATGATAACTGGTAGTCCTGGTTTTCTTAATACCAAGTGACTTAGTTAGGGCAATAAATAAATTTGACTCGAACTGTCGTCCTTGGTCCGTGGTTATGGTGTTTGGGCATCCGAATCTTGCTATCCAGGTGTTTGTGAGAACTTCCGCTACAACTTTTGCTGTTATTTCTGCTACTGGTACAGCTTCCGGCCATCTTGTTTCTCTGTCGATCATTGACACAATGTATCTGTTGCCATTGGATTCTGGTAATGGTCCGACAATGTCTATGTGCACGTGATCTAAACGTGCTGTAGATGGGAATGTTCCGATTGGAGCCGAGTTGTGCCTATGTGTCTTGCTTTTCTGGCATGCCTCACATGTTCTCGCCCAAATTCCTACGTCAGTATTAATCTGTGGCCAGAAGTAATGTTCGGTGATCATTTTCTTCGATGCTCTAATACCGGGATGTGTTATACTGTGCATAGTGTCGAATACTTGTTTTCGAAGTGACTTCGGCACATACGGTCGTAATTTTATTTTTGAATTTTCGCAAAATAGTTGTCTCGTTCCTGTTAGCTGTATTCTTTTCCAGCTAAGTTTATTATTGTTTATCAGCTGATTGAGTTCAATGTCCGTGCGTTGCATATCTGCCAACTCATTCCAATCCACAGGTGTCGGGCAGTCTATCTGTTCGACTCGCGACAATGCATCGGCCACCGGGTTCATATTACCTGATAGGTGACGAATGTCTGTAGTGAACTGTGCAATGAACTCGAGGTGACGTAGTCGCCTTGGGGCTATCATTTTACTTGTGGAGTTTTGTTTAGTAGTAAAAGCGTGACATAATGGCTTATGATCGGTGTATATTATCAACTCTCGTCCCTCGACATAAGGTTGAAAATGCGTTACTGCCATGTAAACTGCCAGTAGTTCTCGATCATATGTGCTGTATCCTGATTGCGTTTCACTCAGTCCCTTAGAGAAAAAGGAAAGCGGCTTCCAGTTTCCGTTTTCATACTGTTGCAAAACGGCGCCAACGCACGTTTGAGACGCATCTGTCATGAGTGACAGCGGGCAATGCGTTGTTGGTGAGGTCAATGTAACAGCGTCGCTTAGACTTGCTTTACATTGATCGAATGAATCTTGTGCCTCTGGAGTCCATTGTATTTCAGTTTTGTCATTTTTCTTTGATCCAATGAGGTATTTGTTCAGCCGAGCTTGATGTTGGGCTGCTTGTGGTATGTTGTTCCGGTAAAAATTAATCATGCCTAGAAATCTTCGCAACTCTTGCACAGTTTTTGGTATTGGGTATTTGGTGATTGCTTCGACCTTTTCTGGTAATGGTTTGATACCATCTTTTGTGATTAGATATCCAAGGAATTCTACTTGCGTTTTGCCTAGTACGCATTTGGCTTGATTTATTGCAATGCCATGCTCATCTAATCGTTTTAACACTTCATGTAAATGACGCCAGTGTTCGCTGATTGATGATGACGTCACTAATATATCATCTATATACACGAAGATAAAGTCGAGTCCCGCCAAAACAGTGTTCAGGAATCTGACAAAGGTTTGACCTGCGTTTCGTAACCCGAACGGCATTCTTGGAAATTCGAATAGACCGAACGGTGTGATTACTGCAGTCTTTTCTACCTCTTGTACTGGAATCTGGTTGTAAGCCCTTTTTAAATCGATTGTTGAGTATATACTGGTTCCTGGTAATAAGTATGTGAAATCTAGTACTCTCGGAATCGGGTATCTATCCGGTACGGTGATCGCATTCAGTCTCCTGTAATCACCACATAATCGTAATTCGCCGTTTTTTTTTTTTTGGTCGTCACGTGCAAAGGGCTTGCCCACGGGCTCTTGGACGGTCTGCATAACCCTGCCTCTAACATGTGTTCTATCTCTTTTTTCACTCTTAGGTACTTGTCCGCCGGCAATGGTCTTGACTTGGAGTAAACAGGATGTCCGTTGGTGATGATTTGATGAACTACGTTGTGCTTCGGTTGTGACTGTGCGTCTATTGGTCTCAGAATGTTTGGGTAGTCTGCTAAAATTTCTGCATAATCTTCGGTTAAATCTATGGTCCGAAGTGTTGGTGTGCTTGACTTCATTAATTTTGCGTTACTCTGAAGTCCAGTTGTACCATCTATCAAGCGTTTATTTCGTATATCCACTAAAATATTGTTTTTTTCTAGAAAATCAGCACCAAGTATTGGTTGCGTAATGTCAGCAACGATGAAAGTCCAATGGTATGGCCGTCTCAAATTCAGGTTCAACGTCAGCGTTTTGTCACCATATGTTTTAATTGGCGTTTCGTTTGCGGCGTATATTTTATATGTATCGTCTGATTTTAAATTCCCTCTTCTAGGTATTGCTGAAATATTAGCGCCAGTATCTACCAAGAAACGATACCCACTTTTTCGGTCGGTAACGCACAGGCGGTTTGACGGTATGATAGCGCTGATGACCGCCTCTGTCAACGCTGAATTCAGTTTTCCGACGGTTTCTTCCAACTGCATGGTTGTTCGCAGTTCCGGGCTCGATTTCTATATCGCAAATGATACTTGCATAACCGATTGGGGTTGTCGGGTGAAATCCTCGTTCTTGAGTGGGATCTTGCGCGTGACAGGCGTCGATTGCGTCTATAATTACGATGTCCTCTGTTCGAATCGGATTTTAAGGCTGCTATTTCCATGGTTAGCTTACTCACTTGATTTACTAACTGAACCATAAGCTGTGTTTGACCGCCTGTTATTTCCGACACCTCACCTGATCTTCCTTCCAAAATCTTGTCTGCTATAGCAGCGAGGTTGTCGAGTTTTTGATCTTGACTGACCATTAATACTGCTCGAACGTGATCAGGGAGCCTTGACATCCACAGGTTATGCAGGGTTTTTTCGGCCACCTGACTCTTACGTGCCAATTCCCTCATTCGTCTCAACAGTTGCGACGGTTTTTGGTCGCCTAAATCCACTTCACTGATCAGTTTCTGGAACTGTCGCTCCTCTGACTCTTCGTACACGGCTAGGAGTCTTTCTTTAATGGCACCATACTTATTGGTGTCAGGAGGTGATATTATTATGTCAGCTACCTGACTTACTGCATCTTTGGCGAGCTTGGAAACCACTACCCCGTATTTTGCTTCGTCGCCCTGCTTTTGAGGGGCCATCATTGTCTCGAATTGAGCGAACCACACTCTGGGCATATCGATCCAGAAATCCGGTATCTTCGAGGAAATTCCTAGCGCTGCAATTTCGGCTTTACTGCTGTCTGACGCTCCGCATATTGGTGTCCCACAACTTCCGCTTGAGTTCATGTCTTCGGTAACTATATGCCTCTTGAAAACCAAACCAGTGAGATCCGCTTGTGGAAGGCTGATAAGGCTTGTGCAGTGCAGTTACCACGACACAGGAAAATCACCAATTTTAAATCGCGGCGCGTTTATACTGCTAGTACTGTTCAATGTCGGGGTCACCAGATGTAAGTGTACCTACTGCGTATGTGTGTAAGGGGTGTTGTGAGTCAAATAAATAAAACAACTGATTTCGGCGAGCGCTAGTACATGACTGACAATGAATAATTATTTATTACGCTATTACAATTGTTGACTTACATACAAATTGTTGATGACTACGCACCACAACATTATAAAATGGTTAGATATTAATAAATTAAAAATAAATATTTCCAAAACTAAAGTGCTTCATTGCAAAACATTTAAAAGTAAACCTGTACGCTTTAATGTTGCACTTAAAAACAATAATATAGAACAGGTACGTAATGCAAAATTCCTGGGTGTAACAATTGATGAGCATTTTACTTGGAAGAATCACATCGAAATAATTTCAAAAAAAATCAATCAATTCGTATTTGCCTTAAAAAGAATTAAAAATATTACATCTTTGCGGACCGCCGTAATGGTATATCACGCATACGTCTGCTCAGTAATACGATACGGTATAGTTGTGTGGGGAAACTCGTCCGAAATGGCGAAGATCTTCATCGCCCAAAAAAAGTGCATTCGTGCTATATTCAAAATGCAGTGGTCTGACTCATGCAGACCTATATTCAAGTCGCACAATCTATTGACCGTCCCATGCATTTATATTTACGAAGTTGCCAGGTTTGTGAGGTCCAATCTTGAACTATTCGAACGGAAAGATAACACAAATAAAAGGAAACCTACGCATTTAGATTTTGAAATGCCCGTTCCAAAGCTAGAACTTTTTCGGCGGAGCTGCGTTTACATGGCCCTCCTAATCTACAATGCCTTGCCTAGGTCAATTACTCAACTACCCTTCAATAAGTTTTGTGTTGCGTTGCGGAAGTGGTTGTTACAAGAGTGTTTTTATTCGATAGATGAGTACTTTCAAAAATGTCCCTGTAAATTTTATACATTAAAGCACAGATATGTTTAACTGGGTACTGGAAAATCTAACATTGTTAAGTATGTAGTTACCTAGTAATTCATATATTAAGTGCAGAATCTTGTAATATTGCATGCTATATATTGGCCAAATGTGTGATACTAAATATATTATATAAGAACTTCATGTACCTACCATGTTTGATGCAATAAATGAATGAATTGAATTGAATTGAATTGAATGAGATGGGTCTGTAGTTGTTCCCGTTGGAGGCATCGCCTGTCTTATTTTTGATGATAGGAAACACTGTGGTCTTCATAAGCTCCTGAGGCAAATACGAATGCCCTAAACACAAATTGTAGAACATGACCAACACCCTGGGCAAATGAGTAACCGCGTGATGCAGGTGCTCGGTGCTGAGGCTGAGGTCATCGTGCCCTGGAGACTTACCTCGAGTCATACTCTTAATGACCTGAGCTACTTCTTTCATCTTAAACCTAAACCGCACTCCGTCATCTACCTCAGCATCAAGCCCCTGCCGCACGCTTGGTAAGGGAGACTCAACCTTAAAACGTTCCCTAAACAACTCGGAAATTTGCTGGGGCTCATTTCTACCCTCAACACACGCAGGCACACACAAGCCAGTTTCCAGTTTCCTGGTATGCTTCTAAAAACGCTTGAAGTCTTTATCCTTGTGGTGTGTGAATAAGATATCCATTTTAATATTCTCGACGTGACACCACTTGAGTTTAGACTTAAAGCGCTTCCTGGATTCACATATGGTATTATAAATATCAGCCGATTTGGGTTTACCATACAGCAACCAGGTCTGAAAGCTGCTTTGTGCTACCAGATGAGCCATACATGCGTATTCCATCCGATAACATGTTTTTGCTTTTGATGCTTTTTAGTATATTACTGCAACGCGCAGCTAAGGTCAAAGCACTAACAATACTATTATATAGTTCATCAATTATTGCATAATGACACTCGTTACTACAAACATTATCAGCACATGAACCAAGTTCCATTGGAAAGTCAATGCCCCTCAGTTCATTGTTACAGAGTTCGCTATATAACCTTATCTGTTCAGCGTTTCTCTCACCCCATCTCACTTCATTATGTAGGTTCCCATTATAATATTTTTTTGTGGGTAATATTCCCATAATACAATATACTTCCAGCGGCAAATGATCCGACCAGTACACATCATAAAAAACTTTAATACCAGTTACACACTGCCAAGCTGCCTCCGTAGTCAGACAGTTATCAAGCCACCGTTTACAATCGTTGTGACTTTCACTAACGAAAGTATGCGTATCAGTAAACGTATTTAACTTAATCACATCCGCACAGAGCCAGCTCCGCTCCATACAAAAGTTGCTTAATTCCCTAAAGAATAGCTCATTTGGATGAGCGTTGAAGTCACCAAGCATACTAGCAGATTCAATGTCACAACTCTCAATTACTGCATTTATTTCACTTAGTACCTCTGTGAATTCTATCAGATTATCCGCACTATCTGTTGGCATGTACACCGAAAACACTAATGAACTCCGATCACCCACACATACCTTAATAGCTGCTAGCCACACACTACTACACGGCAGCACCGTAACGGACGAAAACACACCCTTTCTCCACATCAGCGCCACCCCTCCATACGGGCGACCGTGCAGTACGCCGGCCGAGGTATCTACCGCTGACTTACTGGTATAATCGAAGTTCTTGTCAATCAATCCAATGTAGGCAGTGTCATGTGGCAATAGCCACGTTACCTGCCGTGCAATAACGTGAGCAGTTTTACAGATTTCCCGTATTCCCTCCACAGACCGAATATTTCCAACTTATGTCTACGAACAAAAACTTTGAAAGCCTTGTAATCTTTTTGTCGCTTCATTTTTATCTCAGTTAATTGCACTACAACATTCGTCTGACTAAAAATGTAGTCCGCAACGTCCTTGACTGATGACTCACCATCCACATTGTTTACAAAAAGCGGTATTTTACTCTCTGCGGCCTTAAATTTACCCGAGGGTCCCTGCGCCGTACCCTGAGTTCCTATAAAACGATTTTAAGTCACCTACAATGCACGATGTTCCACCCGTCATCCTTATAGGTTTTAAAATTGCCACCGTCCTGCGCTATTTGTGAGTAAGTACGCCGCTCACTATGATTCATCGGCTCCGCGCGGTCCGCTACACCGGTTACACGTGTCGCTGAGGCCAACGAGTGTGCACCCGCAGGCGATTTGAACATTGCCACTGGTGACGAAACCGCAGTAGGGGCCTCCACGCGCTTGCTTTTGTGCGCATGGCCTGATGTCATGTCATGCGCGACAAGGACAGAAGGCGACTGAGGCTTTGCGTGCGATAAGGACATGTTTCTATCAATGTTGCCTTGACCTTGCGCTAGTGTCTGGGCCAATGACTTTTTGCAAACATCTGTTTTCCGGTGTATTCATGCTTTCTTTCGACAACTTCATAATACCAATGGGGCCACTATTTAAATTAAAATTATCGAACCGTAACAGGTTTCGCGTACTTCTATTAATGTTTACATTGTTATTTTCTTGCTGATAACCATCCACCAACAACGCTTGTTTCAGGTTAAGCAATTCCAAACTCAGCTTCTTTACTTGCTCAACGGTCGCATACTCCTCCCTTATCCCTTCAACTTGGTCTTTAAGTATTATTATGTCTTTTAGCAGTCGTGTGACATCAATATGGTCAAAGGTGACTGGAGGTAGTTTTCTTAGCTCCCGAGCAACAAAAATAGGAATGCGCTCAGCTTCAGTACCTTTTATGAGGGCTATGATATCCTCAAGATCACGCTGTACTTTACCTTCTGCTTTGTCTTTTCTTTTCACCTTCTTCTCCTTTGTTTGTACTGACTGATATTGTTGACGCCTAGCATGTCTGCGCATAGACATCTCACGCACCCACGCACACGACGTAGCAGCAATCCCGTTCTATAGTCTGTGGACTTGACAGCCGCGCGCCGCGCGGGGCGCGCGTGCCCACTCGGCTTGAAGAATCGACCGCGTCACTCATCACGCGCTCATAATTATAATTTTCTATTTAATGTAAACGTTTTAATAAACGTATTAGAAAAATAATCCGTCGCATCATTCTGCATCCTTCATCCACAAGAAGCAAAGTACCGGCGTTCACAATTTTGGTCCTACGAGCCCAGATAATTTCAACCGCAAACAGTAACAAGAACAAAGGAAATACTGCGCTACGTGGATGGCGGCCATTGCGAAGATTCAACGTGTTCAAGTCTCAACGAGTCGAGTCATACTCATACAACATCATACGATATTTCTTTCTACAAGGCATCTCATCATTACAGAAAAATTACGTGGACGAATCGGACATCAAGCTTGAAATAAAATACTCATTTGAGTTGGGAGAAGCTGAGACAAAGAGGATAATATTACCTACAACAAAAGGAAGGTCACACGTGAGTCCTGAGGGAAACTTTAATGTGAGTTCGTTCCAATTTGTCTACCTATTTGTCCCGTATATCTGTTAATTACCGCCACAATTTCTTCATAGCCGTAAATCATATTCACAAATCCTCCCATTTTGTGAGCCCCATAAAACTTAGTCACAAATCCATCATTTTGTGATACTTTTACCAATTCTCATTATATACAATCACTAATCCTTCATTTAGTGATAAAAATAATCATTGAATATTCACAAATCCTCCATTTTGTGGCACCACTTCGTAGGCACGTTAAAGATCCGTCATTCTTATAACAAGCCACTCATTATTGTCTTTGCATTGCGCAATAAACATCCCATTGCTCATAGATATATTACTCATATATTACGCTCAGTAAAATCTCACTTAGAATACCCACATGTATAAAACTCTTTTCGTAATGAACTTTAATTGAATTGTTTATTTGTAACCTAACATAAGTTTCATTTCAGAGGTTCTAGGCATTGCAGATTCCTTTGGTGTGTACGGGAACTGATTAATATCGCTTAATTAACTATTGCTATTTCGCATGTTCTAGTGCATTCGATTGTCGCCTGCGCTGAGAACGGGTTCGGGCCGGACCGGCAAGCTGCGCTGTTGCTGGCTTGCTGCATGCGCACCACCCGCTATTGTTGCACATTTTACGCGGACCCTCACTCTGCTTCATATAATTATAATCATTTAAGTAATCGTTCCATTTCATAACCATAAATTAACTGCATTGCATTTTGTTTGTGATTCTTTCTAGCAACTCATTTCATCGCATTGTTTGATGTAATATACATACAATCTACTCATTTTGGCTTAGACTTGGCTTTCATTGTGATAAATAGTCGCCTTTGAATATTAATTTCAATTCTTACTCAAAAATATCCTCATACCTGCTTCACCATGGAAGACAAAACTTTAATTAAAAGGCGTGCATCATGCAAGGCTAAGCTTACAATATTTGAAAATTATTTACTAACTGTTGAGAGCTGTGACAACTTAAGTAAATTACAAATAAGTGAATTGAACATCCGTTTATCAAAACTTGAAGAAATGTATACTGAGTTTGATTCAATTCAGTGTGATATAGAAAATTGTATGGATATTCCAGATGAGCAGTACAAAGAACGCGAGGCTTTCGAGACCAAGTACTTCGGGCTGATTGCACGTGCTCGAGGTCTGCTGGCTCCGGCCGGCCCTGCGGGCAGCGACAGGTCTGTGACGGGTTCTTGTTGTACTGCGCAGGAAGGTGGGCCAAAACTTGCACTCCCTACTATTGATTTGCCTAGTTTTTCGGGTCAGTATCATGACTGGTTGGAATTCCATGACACATTTAGCAGTCTCATTCACTCAGACAAGTCAATACCCAATATTAATAAGTTTCATTATTTACGAGCTGCATTGAAAGACAGTGCCGCTGTAGTTATTCAGGCTTTAGATTTCTCAAGTAGTAATTATGAAGTAGCTTGGGAACTACTTTGTGACCGCTTTAATAATGAAAGGTCATTGGTCAACAATCACTCTCAAGCCATTGTTAATTTGGAACCGTTGGCAAAGGAATCACCTAAAGCATTACGTAACCTAATTGATACAGTCAATAGGAACCTCAGAGCACTCAAAACACTTAACCTCCCTACAGAACACTGGGATGTACTATTAATTCAAATCCTGTCAAACAAGCTTGATCTAGTCACAAGCAGTAAATGGGAATCTTATCGCAATAAGGTGAAAGAGCTCCCTACTCTTAAAATGTTTAATAACTTTCTAAAAGATCGTGCTGATTTTTTAGAAACAATGGAGAATACTCATAAAAAACGTAGGTCAAGTGATCCTACACATGTTCGTCATAAAACATTTGTGGCCAACTCAGAAACTCAACCCGCTCGCAGGTACCCTTGTCCACATTGCAAAGGTAATCATGCACTTTACGTCTGTCAAAAATTCAAATCATTACCATTGGCAACCAGGGTTGAAAAGGCTAAGGCACTTAAATTATGTTTAAATTGTTTGCGTCAAGGTCATGCTGACAATGTTTGCAAGTTCGGGCCATGTCGCTTGTGCAGCCTGCGGCGCAATAGCTTATTACACGAGCATGAAGCTCCTGCACTGTCTGCGCCTGTACCTTCAACAAGTAATGTCATGTTACACTCATTGCCGCAGCCTGAGGCTCAAGGACAACCTCCTAGTCCTCCTCAGGACATTGCTTTGTCAGCCACTCAAAACAACTGTGTTTTACTATCCACGGCCTTAGTCCATGTGACAGACAATAATGGTATATGCCATAAAATCCGTACCATACTGGACAGCGGAAGTACTTCCAGTTTTATAACTGAAGGCCTATGTGCCAAACTTAACTTACCTACATTTTCCACTTCGACCGTAGTCGAAGGGTTAAATTCTCAAATATCTTGCTTGTCAAAGCGTTGTGACGTACTCATATCGTCATTATTTAATAATTATAGCGAGAGCGTTTACTGTTATGTTGTTCCGCGCATCACTCAGTCATTGCCAACTACAAAAGTTGACTATACAACACTAAATCTACCACCTCACATAACGTTGGCAGACCCCAAATTCCACATACCTGCTCCAGTCGATATGCTACTTGGCGCTGATATTTTCTGGACCATACTAGGTTCCCAAAATATATCATTGGGTAAAAATAAACCAACACTAAATAAATCTAAACTGGGTTACTTAATTTCAGGCCCAGTGCCAACACAACATACAAAATTCATTAATACAGTCCACTGCAATCATATTACCTTACAAACCAAGGATGATCAATTACATAATAAGTTATCTCAATTCTTTGAACTAGAAACAGTAGCTACACGTAAACAAATATCTAAGGAAGAGCTTGAATGTGAACAAAGTTTTACAAATAATACCACTCGGTTGCCTGATGGGCGATTCGAAGTGATGATTCCATTAAAGGATTCGTCCGATAAGCTGGGCGACTCTTATGAACAAGCTTTGTCCAGATTTTTATCCTTGGAACGCAGGTTCAAACGCGAACCATATTTTAAAGAGCAATATTGTAATTTCATCAAAGAGTACATTTCTTTAAATCATATGTCATTAAATGAAAATCCTGAAAGTGATACTGTCACTTATATTTTACCACACCACGGTGTATTACGTGACTCAAGCTTATCGACAAAATTACGCGTAGTATTTGACGCTTCTGCAGTGACGACCTCTGGTGTCTCATTCAATCAAATTCAAATGGTAGGTCCAACAGTCCAAGATGACCTAATTAGTATCTTAACTAGAATGCGCCAGCATAAGTTTCTCGTGACTGCAGATGTCGAAAAAATGTATAGAATGGTGAATATCAAATCATCACAACAAATGCTTCAACAAATTCTATGGCGATTCGAACCTCACGAGCAACTGAGGCAGTATAAACTACACACAGTTACGTACGGAACCGCGTCTGCTCCTTATCTCGCGACAAGGTGTTTGACGCAGCTTGGTAACGAATGCCCAGACCAAACCGTCTCGGAAGTCATCTTACATGACTTCTACGTCGACGACTTAATAACAGGTGCCGCTACTGAATCGCAACTTATAGACACATGTAAGGGTGTAATCAGACAATTAGAAAATGGAAAATTTCATTTACGTAAATTCCAATCAAATAGTGCTCATGTTGTCACTGAAATCGTTGGTGAAAGTACTAACGACGAATTACTCAATTTATGTAATAATGACTATTCAAAAACGTTAGGTTTACTTTGGTCGTCCAAAGAGGACAATTTGTTATTCTCAGTCAATATTGATAAAGACAAAATTCTAACTAAACGTACAATATTATCACTTATGTCACAAATATTTGACCCATTGGGTCTAATAAGCCCATGTATACTGCTAGCTAAGAATATTTTACAAAAACTATGGTCTTCACAGATAACGTGGGATGAATCTGTGCCTTTGGATATAGCAGACGTGGTCTAAATTTATAACGTCACTCACTTACATAAATAATATTCGAATTCCTAGATATATTTTGGGTGACAGTCCTATATCAATCGAACTTCATGTATTTAGTGACGCAAGTACGCAAGCTTATGCCGCCTGCGTATATATAAAAAGTGTCAACAATAATAATCGTGTGACTGTTCATTTAGTGACTGCAAAAAGCAGAGTGGCTCCCCTGAAGCCCATGACAGTGCCCCGGTTAGAGCTGTGCGGTGCTCTCCTCGCCGTGCGCTTAGCAGATAAAGTAAAGTCATCACTTAGATTAAACATTAATAGGTGTGTCTATTGGTGTGACTCCACTATTGTCCTCGGTTGGATACATTCACCCAAAGCACACCTGCTTAAACCATTTGTATTTAACCGAATCAGTGAAATATCTGAGAAAACTGACTCATGCAAATGGCGTTATGTGCCCACAAAAATTAACCCAGCTGATATTGGGTCACGTGGGGCAGATGCGAAACAGTTACAAACCTGTAGTTTATGGTGGTCAGGGCCACCATTCCTTCTACATGGCGAACAGTCATGGCCTAACCAACCGACACACCTTCAAGAGCCTGACTTACCAGAGTTCAAAGTTAAATGTAATTTGGCTGCTGACTGTACCGATTATGTTACTTATTACTCTGCCTTCATAAAGAGTTTCTCTAATTTTAGTAAATTACAGCGTGTGATTGTATATGTGCATCGGTTCATTCACAATTGTTTACACCCACAACACAAACGTACTGCATTCATAAAAATCTATGAATTAAATTCATCATTAATTTCACTGTGCAGATTTGTACAACTTGAAATGTTCAGCTCAGAATACAACTTGTTAAAAAACAATCAACAATTGTCAGTTAAAAATAAACTACTTCAATTAAATCCATTTTATAACGAAAATGACACGTTATTACGAGTAGGTGGTCGACTTAAAAATTCATTTTATGATTTTGACACAAAACACCCTATCCTGCTTGATTCACGGCATCACTTAGCCACATTAATATTTAGGCATTATCACATAATTTTATTGCACGCGCCTCCGCAATTATTACTTTTCACACTTCGTCATAAATTCTGGTTTATTAATGGTCGAAACCTAGCCAGACAGATAGTTCGAAAATGCATTAAATGTTGTCGTTTTGCAGGAAAAGGTATTCAACCGATTATGGGCAACCTTCCTTCCAGTCGCCTGCATACAGAGTATGTGTTTGACAACACAGCGGTCGACTATGCCGGTCCCGTCATGATACTGAACCGAAAAGGCAGAGGAGGCACACTCATAAAGTCATATTTATGTATATTTGTTTGTCTGGCCATTAAAGCAGTACACATAGAACTTGTAACTGACTTGAGCAGCACAACATTTTTAGCTGCATTAGACCGGTTCGTTGCCCGTAGAGGACGACCGCGAACCATTTATTCTGATAATGGTACTTGTTTTGTGGGCGCTTGTAATGAGTTGGCTAGATTTTTAAAGTCAAATTCAAACGAAATTAGCTCTCAAGCGTCTAATTCTCAAATTAATTTTAAATTTTCACCAGCGTATAGCCCACATTTTAACGGATTAGCAGAGGGTTCCGTAAAATCTGTAAAATATCATTTAAAGAGGGTTTTAGGTTTAGCTAACTTAACTTACGAAGAAATGAATACAGTTCTCGTACAGATCGAAGGTGTTCTGAATTCTAGGCCTCTCACTCCTTTATCATCAGACCCTTCTGATTTCACGGCGCTTACCCCATCTCATTTCTTAATTGGACGACCACTTACAGCTTTGCCTTCTCCTCAGGACACTGACCCTGCTGCGATACCGTCTCTCTCACGATACATGAGAATCCAGCAAGTAAAAGCCCATTTCTGGAAACGTTATTACGTAGAATATATTACAGAATTGCAGAAACGGCAGAAATGGCGCAAAGAAGGAGATCAACTCCGGCTTGGAGAAATGGTGCTGGTGAAAGATGACCGGCTGCCTCCCACCCGGTGGCTGCTAGGGCGCGTAGTTCGCCTGTACCCCGGCTCCGACGGCGTGACCCGTGTGGCCGACGTGCTCACCACTTCGGGGACTCTTCGAAGAGCCTTCAACCGACTGTGCCCGCTTCCAGTCATGGACCAGAACTGCGTTCCTGGGGCGGCAACATGTTGACGCCTAGCATGTCTGCGCATAGACATCTCACGCACCCACGCACACGACGTAGCAGCAATCCCGTTCTATAGTCTGTGGACTTGACAGCCGCGCGCCGCGCGGGGCGCGCGTGCCCACTCGGCTTGAAGAATCGACCGCGTCACTCATCACGCGCTCATAATTATAATTTTCTATTTAATGTAAACGTTTTAATAAACGTATTAGAAAAATAATCCGTCGCATCATTCTGCATCCTTCATCCACAAGAAGCAAAGTACCGGCGTTCACAGATATAGTAAGTCCTTTGCAGTCACTATTTCAGCAGACGAGAACGCTGTTGCGCACAGTCTAACAACGCTATCTTCACACATTACGTCCACTTGGTTCTGTATAAACGCCAGAACTTCACTAATAACTATATTACAATTATTACATTTCACTATATCCGCCGACATTTCGCCACGATAGCGCACGACATGCGCTCTGAGTCTACTACTCTCTTTAAGAGTGCCTCCCATCAAACTGTGTGGGGTTCCCTTGGTTGAAGTGGACCATTTCAAATACTTGGGGCATTTAGTAACAACCGGTCTCAGAGACGATGCTGACATCGAGAGGGAGCGAAGGGCTTTGGCTGTTAGGGGACATGGTAGCTCGCAGGTTTGCGCGCTGTTCCGGGCCGGTCAAGCAGACCCTTTTCAAGGCTTATTGTACTTCCCTGTACGCGTGCAGCCTGTGGGTGAATCACACCCAAAAAGCATACGAAGCCCTCCGCGTTCAATATAACAACGCATTCAGAACGTTGATGGGGCTGCCGCGATACTGTAGTGCCTCGGGCATGTTCGCTGTTGCTCGTGTTTTCATGCAACGATGCGTAAGCGTAGCGCGTCCTTGGTGCGCAGGGATCGCGGCAGCCCCAACAGCGTACTGATGATGATAGCCGACAGGCTCGACTGTCCATACATACGACGCTGTAGTGACTTGCACGTCACATGCAGTCGTCGGATGGCAGCATAATTGTGACGGTAAATTGTAATGTGGTTTTTTATTGTGTATTGTGTATGTTTAATGTATTTTTTGTATTATTTATTGAATTATGTGTATTTTTTGTTAATTTAATTGAATTGTGAGTCCTTGTTACTCTAATAAATAAATTAATTGTTATTATAACGTTTCTGCACTGTTTTGGTTCTAAGCGAAAAATACAGCCTTTGTGATCGGTTTGGTAGTGATTAATGATAACATTACTACGTAGTTGAAAGAAAAAAAATAAACAGTTGTCGAACTGGAAATAAATACAAAAATTCAAGAATTTTAATTGATTACTTCTGTCTTTTTAATATTAACGGGCTCGATCAGGTACCTTGATAATATAATTAATCACTCACACACGAGTAATCAAAATTAATAGCTTTTTTCGTCTACTTACTTTAGTTATTCAAATATTGTTATAGCGTCAAGTTTTAGTAGCAGACAGTTAAAGCAAATTCTAAAAACAATGTTTCGAATTCGAAAAATGTCAGTCAAAGTGTTTCTCAAAAATAGACTGGACGAAGAAATACAAAGAATAGCTCAGTCTTTGAACTTCGTACTCAATCTGTTTCTGGCTTCAAAATACAATGTTCAAAACAGTTACATTTATCCAAGACAAAGAAGATATCAAATATTAGTATTCTGTTGCATTGTACTCATAAATTCACTGTGTATTTATCGCATGTTCGCTGTTGACATCACGGATATGTACATGAAGCATTTGGAGAGTAACCTCTTGCAAGTCTTTGCTGCATTCTACTTCGTCACCTATTCGACCGGATTCACGACGTTATTCATTATGGACTTAGTGCATAAAAACAACTACGTCTTACTTATTTTGATGATCCAAACTGTACACAGGGATATCGCTGTTGGCAAGAGTATCAAAAGTTTTATTTTTTGGAATTGGATTTCAACTATAGCTATTATATTTATCAACGTATTTATAAGTGCTATCTATTATGCATCATCTTATTATGATTATCTCATTGATATGGTTTTTGATAATATTTTTGATTTTATGTACACAACATTGGATGTTAATTTAATTATAGCCACTCGATTAATTATATTGTTAAAGAAATATCTAGACGAGTGGATCAAAGAAATTCTGATGATGAATGATGAATACGAAAATGATGTGCAGTGTAGGAAATTGTTTGAGGAATACAAAAACATCTTAAAAGCTTACGATTTGTACAAGAAAATTTTCGCTGCCTTGGTAAGTTCGTTTGTATAACCATACAAATTCAACGACTAGAAAAACAAAGCACTTGTAAAATAGGGTGAATCGGAAAAAAAAGCTCTGAAAGGCATTTACACGTTATTTAAATATTATTGGTTGCCTAAAAATACTCTATTGTTTATTAAATTTAAACAGAAATGATCCCAATAGCTTTTTAGTTACGGTACGAATTATTTGTATTCAACGATAAAATCCCATTCAAAGTTTTGTCCCTATTCTCCTGGCATCCCTATTCACCCCATGTAAAGGTATATTTGAATTAAACAGACACTTTTGTTTTGTCAAGGAGTCCGAAAGTTGATGCCAGTTGCTCACTCCATTATTTTATGTTTCATCATCATCATCATTTCAGCCCAAAATACGTCCAGTGCTGGACATAGGCCTCCCCCAAGTGTCATTCACGCACTTTCACATGTCACATTGAAATTTTGGGGGTTTTTGCCATAATCGCCACGCTTGGCGGGCGGGTTGGCGATCGCAGTACGGTTTTTACAAAAGCACAGAGAACGGTGCTGCCCATTCTCTGGCTAGTCCCTTAGTCGCCTCTTACGACACCCACGGGAAGATATGGGATGATGCTATTCTTTACGTCAGACACCATACAGAGCAAATTATGTTGAGCATTGTATGTTTCCCTGTACCTGTACTGTGGATTGGTTCTTTAAATACTGTAGGTATGTCTATTCTATCTACAACTAACAACAATATTTCGTGCTTTACAGATTTTATATCTAACATTCAGCGCAATATACCGAAATCTTGTTATTTACCACTTAATGCTTTATACTTTTAAAGTTCATGCCGGAAGTAAAGTAAGTGTATTTTTCGTTATTAATGAGTTTTTGCTTTTTAATAGACAGTTGACCTGTCAAAGTACCGATTATAATTAATGGATATTAATAAAAGCTCCGACAAAAAAAGAAAAATTGGCCTTACTCAAAATATTAAATCTACTGCCTGAAATACTTAGGTACTTTCCGGCTACTTTTGTCGAAATAAAAATGACAAAACGACCGAATGAGATACTGAAATCTTCGAAAAATAAACATGACAGTTTATTGCCATAGTACTTTTTTATCTACATAGATTAAAAAGTTCTATTGAAAACTATGCTCTGTTATTTTTATCTTTAATTGCCTACTATTAATTCATAAATTACCTTTTATATTTCATATTATACTGTGGTGCTATTTTAACTGTAACATTATACTGAAAATATTATTCTGAGTGGTTATAAAGAAACTTATAAAAAATATTAAAATGTATTTGTAACAATAACTTTCACTTGCATCATATATCATGAATTTTACCAAGCACGGGTATGCTTCGATATCTGTGACTCGCCCCACTTCGACACTACGATCAGGAACCAATTATTCGCCTAAAATGCGTAGTCGACGTAGCCCTATTTCTGTATGCAGGGTTTACAGTAACTGTAGCGAAAATAAAAATAAAAGTCGTCACTGCTACATGTTAAAACGTATAATTTTGCTGTTATAAAAAAAAAACTAATACAATTTTTTATAAAAAAAATTTAAAAGGATCAAAAAAAGGAATTAAATAATGGACGACATGTAATATAATTTTATGTAAAGCAGCGAAATGGGTTGTTCAGAATTGTATAAAATCTGTAATTTTGAAAATTAAAACAAGGTGAGAAAGGGGTTGCAACGCCTACTCAGCCCTAGGCGCGATCAAAATGTATACGAGTTTAAATATTACACCGGAAAAAATACATTGCGCGACCTTTTGACACGAATAGGGTTTAAATAAATTAAATGATTGTACAACAAAAAAAAAAGGAGAAACTATACTATTGCTAAAGATTTAAAAAAAGGATTAAAACAAAATTTGTTCCCTGAAGGTCCGGATCCTCGCTCGAAATCGGATCTTCGCTGTTGCTCCGGGTCTCAGGCGGCAAGCCTCGGAGCCAACCGCCAGTACGCGTCTCCCGACCCCTGGTCGGCCTTGAGTCGCGGCGCCGAAAGTATATGGGTCACTAGATCTTAGCTAGGATAAAAGTCCTAGAACCGATTCTGAGCGAATCTATGGTGAGAAAAATACAGAAAAATTAACACCATGCTCCGAGAGAATCTTTTAAGCAGAAAAAATTTAAAATGTTTCAAATACATACCGGTTCTTGGTGAAATCACTGATAACCGACTATACAGTACAGCACTACAAAATTTATCTTTCTTAGGTCCTTTTTTACTTTATCAATTAAATTACGAAACGGAATAATATGTCTGTTATTTCCAAAGATTTGTCGTCCATCTGAGAAAAATTTTCCTCTGTCACATCCATGGAATCGTCATATTTTTAAATTTGAACCGAAGTAAGAAAAAGTAAATTGATTAGAAATGAGGTCGACTTACACGAACAGAATAGTTTTTATTCAGCCGAAAACAGCGTGATAATGCTGCAATACCCTCTTTCTAAGAAAAAAAGGACGTAAGTACGAGTGAGAAAGAAGAAAAAAAACTGGATCAGGCAAAAACAAAAAAAACAGGCATCATATCTGAATCAAACGATATCGAAGTGCAACAAATACTGAATAAACACGGAGGCCACCATATCTAAACGTTATCCGCGCGAACTCGCGATATCTCAATTACATCTATGGAGAATATGAAAGAAAATAACGAACTCCTAAATCTAAATATATATTGTTCAGTTAGAGCCAAACTCTAACCTGCCACATCCTTACAATTAGTAAACTTTAGATCTAAGTAAAACTAACCTAACTTAACATAAGACTTAACTATTACCTATCAACTATAAGAAAAAACTTGGGAATCCCCAAAAATAAATAACGTGAACACGTAAAGTCCAACCTCTAGTTATAGAAACTAAGACAAGTTGAACAAAAAAAAACTAAGTTTAAGAAAGAAAACCTAAATTAATTAAGTCAAAGAAGAACTCAAGACAGAACTTAAATCAGAGAACTCAAGTCATAAAACTCAAGTTTAAATTCAAATTTAAAATTAAATGTTGAATGTCACGCCATCTGTGTTAAACTAAAAGAAACAAAATAACCTTAGAACACAAGTTGACATAACACAGAAATAAACAGATGTCACTATTAACAGATAATCTATGAAGTTTTTAATCTAATCGAAAAACTATGCAAAGAAATATTCCAAAGAGGAAAAAGGATTAGAAAGCAAATGTCAATGTCAAAATGGAACAAAGAGAATTTAATCCAATTTATTTTAAGATATCTAAAGGTAGGTCGCCCAGTCTCGACTGTGTTGCCGACCAGTCGACTTCTCAAGTATTTAACCCACCAAAACCTAGGCCGAACAAAACTTCCCATCAGCCAACCTAAAGTGAAGCTTTACCTCAATTCTTGTGTTAATCTAGCTACTGGTTTTACGCCTAACTTTCTTATGCTTGGTAGAGAGGTCCTTATGGATAGCAGTCATGTAAATAGTCAGACTCGAAGCTCTAATTTGGCAGACAGTCGGGCTCGTCATGCTTCAAACCTATCCTCTCTCAGCGAAGTTTATGCAAAGGTTGCTGATAATCTTTCTTTAGCTTTTCTCCGTAACTCTCGTGCATATAATTCTAATCGATCAGCTGTCACTCTAAATGTTGGTGATACTGTATGGAGAAGGAATTTTTCCAAGTCTTCTGGAGGTGATTTTTTCTCTGGGAAGCTTGCTCCACGTTTTATTAAGTGCCGTGTAATAAGAGTCATTTCAAGGACCACCTATTTGCTACAGGATTGTGATTCAGTCCACTCCGGACAATATCATATCAAAGATATCTTAAAATAAATTGGATTAAATTCTCTTTGTTCCATTTTGACATTGACATTTGCTTTCTAATCCTTTTTCCTCTTTGGAATATTTCTTTGCATAGTTTTTCGATTAGATTAAAAACTTCATAGATTATCTGTTAATAGTGACATCTGTTTATTTCTGTGTTATGTCAACTTGTGTTCTAAGGTTATTTTGTTTCTTTTAGTTTAACACAGATGGCGTGACATTCAACATTTAATTTTAAATTTGAATTTAAACTTGAGTTTTATGACTTGAGTTCTCTGATTTAAGTTCTGTCTTGAGTTCTTCTTTGACTTAATTAATTTAGGTTTTCTTTCTTAAACTTAGTTTTTTTTTGTTCAACTTGTCTTAGTTTCTATAACTAGAGGTTGGACTTTACGTGTTCACGTTATTTATTTTTGGGGATTCCCAAGTTTTTTTCTTATAGTTGATAGGTAATAGTTAAGTCTTATGTTAAGTTAGGTTAATTTTACTTAGATCTAAAGTTTACTAATTGTAAGGATGTGGCAGGTTAGAGTTTGGCTCTAACTGAACAATATATATTTAGATTTAGGAGTTCGTTATTTTCTTTCATATTCTCCATAGATGTAATTGAGATATCGCGAGTTCGCGCGGATAACGTTTAGATATGGTGGCCTCCGTGTTTATTCAGTATTTGTTGCACTTCGATATCGTTTGATTCAGATATGATGCCTGTTTTTTTGTTTTTGCCTGATCCAGTTTTTTTCTTCTTTCTCACTCGTACTTACGTCCTTTTTTTCTTAGAAAGAGGGTATTGCAGCATTATCACGCTGTTTTCGGCTGAATAAAAACTATTCTGTTCGTGTAAGTCGACCTCATTTCTAATCAATTTACTTTTTCTTACTTCGGTTCAAATTTAAAAATATGACGATTCCATGGATGTGACAGAGGAAAATTTTTCTCAGATGGACGACAAATCTTTGGAAATAACAGACATATTATTCCGTTTCGTAATTTAATTGATAAAGTAAAAAAGGACCTAAGAAAGATAAATTTTGTAGTGCTGTACTGTATAGTCGGTTATCAGTGATTTCACCAAGAACCGGTATGTATTTGAAACATTTTAAATTTTTTCTGCTTAAAAGATTCTCTCGGAGCATGGTGTTAATTTTTCTGTATTTTTCTCACCATAGATTCGCTCAGAATCGGTTCTAGGACTTTTATCCTAGCTAAGATCTAGTGACCCATATACTTTCGGCGCCGCGACTCAAGGCCGACCAGGGGTCGGGAGACGCGTACTGGCGGTTGGCTCCGAGGCTTGCCGCCTGAGACCCGGAGCAACAGCGAAGATCCGATTTCGAGCGAGGATCCGGACCTTCAGGGAACAAATTTTGTTTTAATCCTTTTTTTAAATCTTTAGCAATAGTATAGTTTCTCTTTTTTTTTTTGTTGTACAATCATTTAATTTATTTAAACCCTATTCGTGTCAAAAGGTCGCGCAATGTATTTTTTCCGGTGTAATATTTAAACTCGTATACATTTTGATCGCGCCTAGGGCTGAGTAGGCGTTGCAACCCCTTTCTCACCTTGTTTTAATTTTCAAAATTACAGATTTTATACAATTCTGAACAACCCATTTCGCTGCTTTACATAAAATTATATTACATGTCGTCCATTATTTAATTCCTTTTTTTGATCCTTTTAAATTTTTTTTATAAAAAATTGTATTAGTTTTTTTTTATAACAGCAAAATTATACGTTTTAACATGTAGCAGTGACGACTTTTATTTTTATTTTCGCTACAAAAATGTTTTAGGAGGTCCGTAACCTCAAGCAGAAACCGGAACAGTTAATAAGAGAATTTATTATCGAAGTTTCTTACTTAAACGCTAAACTGAGCAAGCCTATTGAAGAATCGGAGTTGTTGCAGATCATCACTCACAACATGTTGCCAAAGTATACTCCTTGCTTGTCTATTCAAAAATTCCATGATGTCAATAATTTAATCGAGGCCGTTACTCATTTCGAGTCCTTTTTAAAACCTTCAAAGGCGGTAGCCAGTCTCGACTGTGTTGCCGACCAGTCGACTTCTCAAGTATTTAACCCACCAAAACCTAGGCCGAACAAAACTTCCCATCAGCCAACATCTAGTAACTCTCAGATTTGTCCTGGTTGTAGTCAGTCTCAGCTTTGTTTAAAATGTAACAAAGTTGGTCATTCTTACCGTTCTTGCCCAGAGATCACAGGCATGATTTGTTTTAAGTGTCGCACTCCTGGATTTATTACTAGGGAATGTCCGAAATGTAATCCAAAAAATGCATAAACCACTGGCGATACGCTTCTTTCCGTACAGTATCCCCAGTGTTTACTTCAGATTCATTTGATAACCGACCGTTTATAGAAGTATTATTATGTGGTAGAGTTGTTAAAGCATTGCTCGACTCTGGTGCTCAGATGTCGCTTGTTAGCGATAATTTTATTCAGCAACTTGGTGTTTCTTTGACATCAAAAGACGCTTGTCCCCGTGTTATATCGGCTAATAATTCGCCGATTGATATTCTTGGTTCTGTGTACCTTCCAGTTAAATTTAATGGTACAACTTTTATTCATGAGTTTTTAGTTGCAAGTTCGATGTCATCTTCTGTTATTTTAGGTATCGAATTTTGGAATAAATTCGGTTTGACGTCTATTTTTAGTCAGGCTTTTAATAAAAATATTGATGGTAATATGTTTATCCCTTCTGTTCAGCACTCTTCCCCTCAAGTTTCCTCTGTCAGCGAGGTCCGTTATATTCATCCTCGTAACATCCTATCGCCGGATCAAGAGGCTTGTCTTCAACAAGTTATTAAAGAGTACGAAGTTATCTCTTCGGAAAAAGTTGGTCTTGGTAAAACATCTTGGTTGTCCCATAAAATTAATACTACGGGTTACCCTATCCGTCAAAGATATTATCCCTTATCCCCTGTCAAGTTGAAGATTCTCAATGAAGAGATTGACAAAATGTTAGGTATGGGTGTTATTCGTCCATCTCGTTCTTCATGGGCTAGTCCAGTGGTAATGGTGACAAAAAAAGATGGTTCTGTTCGGTTTTGTGTCGACAGTAGAAAACTGAATAGTGTGACAGTTAGAGATTCATATCCTCTTCCCCGTATTCACGATATCCTCGACAACCTTCGTGGTGCTAGATATATTAGCTCATTGGATTTTAGAAGTGCTTTCTGGCAAATTCCACTCGCTGATAGAGAAAGTTGTGAGAAAACAGCGTTTATTGTTCCACAACGTGGTCTCTTTGAGTTTGTTAGGATGCCTTTTGGTCTAACGAACGCTGCTTCGGAGATGCAACGCCTTACTGATATGATCGTGAATTTCGAGTTTACTTCTACCAGCGACGACTGTATTTTTGGGTACGTCGACGACTTGATAATCGTGTCTAAAGATTTCTCTAGTCATATGGCGCTGCTCAGGAAGGTGCTTGCTCGACTTAAAGAAGCAGGCTTAACTATAAATTTAAAAAAATGCGAGTTTTGTAAAAGCGAACTAAAATATTTGGGTTATATTGTTAATGAAAAGGGTCTTCAAACCGATCCCGGCAAACTTGATGCTATTAAAGATTATCCTACTCCTACTTCAGCTAAGTCATTACGCGGTTTCATTGGTATGTGTTCCTATTATAGGCGTTTCGTTAAAGGGTTTTCTTCTATAATTGCTCCGCTTACTGCCCTTATCGGTAAGAGAAAGGGTAATGATCCAATAAGTTGGAACGATGCAGCCGATCAAGCTTTCACTCAGTTGAAACAAGCGCTAATTGATACGCCTGTTATGGCATGTCCTGATTTCTCGAAGCCATTCATCCTGCAGTGTGATGCGTCAGCTGTTGGTCTTGGTTCGGTACTGACACAGAAGATAGACGATGTGGAACATCCAATCGCCTATTATTCGCGTTTATTCTCTCAAACTGAACGCAATTATAGTACTACAGAGCGTGAACTCTTGTCAGTTTTGGATTCAATTAAACATTTTCGATGTTATTTAGATGGTATGAAGTTTTCTGTCATAACAGACCATATGGCTCTTAAGTGGCTCCTCTCTCTTAACAACCCATCTGGTCGTTTAGCTCGTTGGGCTACTATTATCTCCCAATATACTTTTGATATTGTGCATCGTAAAGGTTCGCAACATATAGTCCCCGATGTTCTTTCCAGGATCCATGCTAATCCTGTGTCATTTGACCAGGGTCCTGAACATACTAATGACCGTTGGTATAAGAAGATATATATAGGTGCTCGAGATACGCCACAAATGTTCCCAGCATACGCTATAAATAACGGTATCCTTATGAGACGCATGCCTGTTTCTAGTCCTTTATCTTCTGAACCATGGCGTGTGGTGTTACCAGCTGAAAAGGTTCCAGACGCTATTTGGGAAATTCACAATAGATTTCCTTCGATACATCCCGGTGTTACTAAAACGTATCTAAAGCTTAGGGAGTTGTTCTACTGGCCAAATATGTTCCGTGACGTTACTTCGACGTTAAGTCAATGTGAGGTTTGTAAAGCCTATAAAATTTCGAACACACAACCTCGCGGTCAGATGTGTTACCCTAAAGAGGTTTCCTTGCCCTTACAGATGATTTCTATCGATATAATTGGTCCGTTGCCCTGCGCTTATTATGGTTATAAATATATCCTTTCTATGGTAGATGTTTTTTCCAAATATGTTTGGTTAGTTCCTCTGAAAAGGATTGACGCTCTTTCTGTTATAAAAGCGTTAGAGTCTGAAATTTTCTTTAATTTTGGGGTTCCGCGTACTATTCTTTGTGACAACGCTACAGTTTTTCGTAGTAATCAATTCCTTAATTTTCTCAGATCTTTCCATATTCAATCACCTACTTTTACGCCATATTATACACCCCAAGCAAATACGGTTGAGCGATACAACCAAAGCGTTATAACATGTTTAGGTATTTTGGTTGGTGAAAACCAAAGAAGTTGGGCTAAAATGTTACCTAAAGTGAAGCTTTACCTCAATTCTTGTGTTAATCTAGCTACTGGTTTTACGCCTAACTTTCTTATGCTTGGTAGAGAGGTCCTTATGGATAGCAGTCATGTAAATAGTCAGACTCGAAGCTCTAATTTGGCAGACAGTCGGGCTCGTCATGCTTCAAACCTATCCTCTCTCAGCGAAGTTTATGCAAAGGTTGCTGATAATCTTTCTTTAGCTTTTCTCCGTAACTCTCGTGCATATAATTCTAATCGATCAGCTGTCACTCTAAATGTTGGTGATACTGTATGGAGAAGGAATTTTTCCAAGTCTTCTGGAGGTGATTTTTTCTCTGGGAAGCTTGCTCCACGTTTTATTAAGTGCCGTGTAATAAGAGTCATTTCAAGGACCACCTATTTGCTACAGGATTGTGATTCAGTCCACTCCGGACAATATCATATCAAAGATATCTTAAAATAAATTGGATTAAATTCTCTTTGTTCCATTTTGACATTGACATTTGCTTTCTAATCCTTTTTCCTCTTTGGAATATTTCTTTGCATAGTTTTTCGATTAGATTAAAAACTTCATAGATTATCTGTTAATAGTGACATCTGTTTATTTCTGTGTTATGTCAACTTGTGTTCTAAGGTTATTTTGTTTCTTTTAGTTTAACACAGATGGCGTGACATTCAACATTTAATTTTAAATTTGAATTTAAACTTGAGTTTTATGACTTGAGTTCTCTGATTTAAGTTCTGTCTTGAGTTCTTCTTTGACTTAATTAATTTAGGTTTTCTTTCTTAAACTTAGTTTTTTTTTGTTCAACTTGTCTTAGTTTCTATAACTAGAGGTTGGACTTTACGTGTTCACGTTATTTATTTTTGGGGATTCCCAAGTTTTTTCTTATAGTTGATAGGTAATAGTTAAGTCTTATGTTAAGTTAGGTTAATTTTACTTAGATCTAAAGTTTACTAATTGTAAGGATGTGGCAGGTTAGAGTTTGGCTCTAACTGAACAATATATATTTAGATTTAGGAGTTCGTTATTTTCTTTCATATTCTCCATAGATGTAATTGAGATATCGCGAGTTCGCGCGGATAACGTTTAGATATGGTGGCCTCCGTGTTTATTCAGTATTTGTTGCACTTCGATATCGTTTGATTCAGATATGATGCCTGTTTTTTTGTTTTTGCCTGATCCAGTTTTTTTCTTCTTTCTCACTCGTACTTACGTCCTTTTTTTCTTAGAAAGAGGGTATTGCAGCATTATCACGCTGTTTTCGGCTGAATAAAAACTATTCTGTTCGTGTAAGTCGACCTCATTTCTAATCAATTTACTTTTTCTTACTTCGGTTCAAATTTAAAAATATGACGATTCCATGGATGTGACAGAGGAAAATTTTTCTCAGATGGACGACAAATCTTTGGAAATAACAGACATATTATTCCGTTTCGTAATTTAATTGATAAAGTAAAAAAGGACCTAAGAAAGATAAATTTTGTAGTGCTGTACTGTATAGTCGGTTATCAGTGATTTCACCAAGAACCGGTATGTATTTGAAACATTTTAAATTTTTTCTGCTTAAAAGATTCTCTCGGAGCATGGTGTTAATTTTTCTGTATTTTTCTCACCATAGATTCGCTCAGAATCGGTTCTAGGACTTTTATCCTAGCTAAGATCTAGTGACCCATATACTTTCGGCGCCGCGACTCAAGGCCGACCAGGGGTCGGGAGACGCGTACTGGCGGTTGGCTCCGAGGCTTGCCGCCTGAGACCCGGAGCAACAGCGAAGATCCGATTTCGAGCGAGGATCCGGACCTTCAGGGAACAAATTTTGTTTTAATCCTTTTTTTAAATCTTTAGCAATAGTATAGTTTCTCTTTTTTTTTTTGTTGTACAATCATTTAATTTATTTAAACCCTATTCGTGTCAAAAGGTCGCGCAATGTATTTTTTCCGGTGTAATATTTAAACTCGTATACATTTTGATCGCGCCTAGGGCTGAGTAGGCGTTGCAACCCCTTTCTCACCTTGTTTTAATTTTCAAAATTACAGATTTTATACAATTCTGAACAACCCATTTCGCTGCTTTACATAAAATTATATTACATGTCGTCCATTATTTAATTCCTTTTTTTGATCCTTTTAAATTTTTTTTTATAAAAAAAATTGTATTAGTTTTTTTTATAACAGCAAAATTATACGTTTTAACATGTAGCAGTGACGACTTTTATTTTTATTTTCGCTACAAAATTTTTTGTAGCGAAAATAAAAATAAAAGTCGTCACAGCTACATGTTATGAGTGATGACTTTTATTTTTATTTTCGCTACAAAAAATGGCGCCCGAACAGGGACAAGCGTCTTTTGATGTCAAAGAAACACCAAGTTGCTGAATAAAATTATCGCTATTAGAGCTTCGAGTCTGACTATTTACATGACTGCTATCCATAAGGACCTCTCTACCAAGCATAAGAAAGTTAGGCGTAAAACCAGTAGCTAGATTAACACAAGAATTGAGGTAAAGCTTCACTTTAGGTAACATTTTAGCCCAACTTCTTTGGTTTTCACCAACCAAAATACCTAAACATGTTATAACGCTTTGGTTGTATCGCTCAACCGTATTTGCTTGGGGTGTATAATATGGCGTAAAAGTAGGTGATTGAATATGGAAAGATCTGAGAAAATTAAGGAATTGATTACTACGAAAAACTGTAGCGTTGTCACAAAGAATAGTACGCGGAACCCCAAAATTAAAGAAAATTTCAGACTCTAACGCTTTTATAACAGAAAGAGCGTCAATCCTTTTCAGAGGAACTAACCAAACATATTTGGAAAAAACATCTACCATAGAAAGGATATATTTATAACCATAATAAGCGCAGGGCAACGGACCAATTATATCGATAGAAATCATCTGTAAGGGCAAGGAAACCTCTTTAGGGTAACACATCTGACCGCGAGGTTGTGTGTTCGAAATTTTATAGGCTTTACAAACCTCACATTGACTTAACGTCGAAGTAACGTCACGGAACATATTTGGCCAGTAGAACAACTCCCTAAGCTTTAGATACGTTTTAGTAACACCGGGATGTATCGAAGGAAATCTATTGTGAATTTCCCAAATAGCGTCTGGAACCTTTTCAGCTGGTAACACCACACGCCATGGTTCAGAAGATAAAGGACTAGAAACAGGCATGCGTCTCATAAGGATACCGTTATTTATAGCGTATGCTGGGAACATTTGTGGCGTATCTCGAGCACCTATATATATCTTCTTATACCAACGGTCATTAGTATGTTCAGGACCCTGGTCAAATGACACAGGATTAGCATGGATCCTGGAAAGAACATCGGGGACTATATGTTGCGAACCTTTACGATGCACAATATCAAAAGTATATTGGGAGATAATAGTAGCCCAACGAGCTAAACGACCAGATGGGTTGTTAAGAGAGAGGAGCCACTTAAGAGCCATATGGTCTGTTATGACAGAAAACTTCATACCATCTAAATAACATCGAAAATGTTTAATTGAATCCAAAACTGACAAGAGTTCACGCTCTGTAGTACTATAATTGCGTTCAGTTTGAGAGAATAAACGCGAATAATAGGCGATTGGATGTTCCACATCGTCTATCTTCTGTGTCAGTACCGAACCAAGACCAACAGCTGACGCATCACACTGCAGGATGAATGGCTTCGAGAAATCAGGACATGCCATAACAGGCGTATCAATTAGCGCTTGTTTCAACTGAGTGAAAGCTTGATCGGCTGCATCGTTCCAACTTATTGGATCATTACCCTTTCTCTTACCGATAAGGGCAGTAAGCGGAGCAATTATAGAAGAAAACCCTTTAACGAAACGCCTATAATAGGAACACATACCAATGAAACCGCGTAATGACTTAGCTGAAGTAGGAGTAGGATAATCTTTAATAGCATCAAGTTTGCCGGGATCGGTTTGAAGACCCTTTTCATTAACAATATAACCCAAATATTTTAGTTCGCTTTTACAAAACTCGCATTTTTTTAAATTTATAGTTAAGCCTGCTTCTTTAAGTCGAGCAAGCACCTTCCTGAGCAGCGCCATATGACTAGAGAAATCTTTAGACACGATTATCAAGTCGTCGACGTACCCAAAAATACAGTCGTCGCTGGTAGAAGTAAACTCGAAATTCACGATCATATCAGTAAGGCGTTGCATCTCCGAAGCAGCGTTCGTTAGACCAAAAGGCATCCTAACAAACTCAAAGAGACCACGTTGTGGAACAATAAACGCTGTTTTCTCACAACTTTCTCTATCAGCGAGTGGAATTTGCCAGAAAGCACTTCTAAAATCCAATGAGCTAATATATCTAGCACCACGAAGGTTGTCGAGGATATCGTGAATACGGGGAAGAGGATATGAATCTCTAACTGTCACACTATTCAGTTTTCTACTGTCGACACAAAACCGAACAGAACCATCTTTTTTTGTCACCATTACCACTGGACTAGCCCATGAAGAACGAGATGGACGAATAACACCCATACCTAACATTTTGTCAATCTCTTCATTGAGAATCTTCAACTTGACAGGGGATAAGGGATAATATCTTTGACGGATAGGGTAACCCGTAGTATTAATTTTATGGGACAACCAAGATGTTTTACCAAGACCAACTTTTTCCGAAGAGATAACTTCGTACTCTTTAATAACTTGTTGAAGACAAGCCTCTTGATCCGGCGATAGGATGTTACGAGGATGAATATAACGGACCTCGCTGACAGAGGAAACTTGAGGGGAAGAGTGCTGAACAGAAGGGATAAACATATTACCATCAATATTTTTATTAAAAGCCTGACTAAAAATAGACGTCAAACCGAATTTATTCCAAAATTCGATACCTAAAATAACAGAAGATGACATCGAACTTGCAACTAAAAACTCATGAATAAAAGTTGTACCATTAAATTTAACTGGAAGGTACACAGAACCAAGAATATCAATCGGCGAATTATTAGCCGATATAACACGGGGACAAGCGTCTTTTGATGTCAAAGAAACACCAAGTTGCTGAATAAAATTATCGCTAACAAGCGACATCTGAGCACCAGAGTCGAGCAATGCTTTAACAACTCTACCACATAATAATACTTCTATAAACGGTCGGTTATCAAATGAATCTGAAGTAAACACTGGGGATACTGTACGGAAAGAAGCGTATCGCCAGTGGTTTATGCATTTTTTGGATTACATTTCGGACATTCCCTAGTAATAAATCCAGGAGTGCGACACTTAAAACAAATCATGCCTGTGATCTCTGGGCAAGAACGGTAAGAATGACCAACTTTGTTACATTTTAAACAAAGCTGAGACTGACTACAACCAGGACAAATCTGAGAGTTACTAGATGTTGGCTGATGGGAAGTTTTGTTCGGCCTAGGTTTTGGTGGGTTAAATACTTGAGAAGTCGACTGGTCGGCAACACAGTCGAGACTGGCTACCGCCTTTGAAGGTTTTAAAAAGGACTCGAAATGAGTAACGGCCTCGATTAAATTATTGACATCATGGAATTTTTGAATAGACAAGCAAGGAGTATACTTTGGCAACATGTTGTGAGTGATGATCTGCAACAACTCCGATTCTTCAATAGGCTTGCTCAGTTTAGCGTTTAAGTAAGAAACTTCGATAATAAATTCTCTTATTAACTGTTCCGGTTTCTGCTTGAGGTTACGGACCTCCTGGCTTGTCTTAAATTCAAAATCGGTCGTACCGAATGTCTGAAGAAAGGCATCTTTGATCACAGAAAAAGAAAGACCCGGTCGACGGATCGACCTAAAATATTGAAGTGCGACACCTGACAAAACTTCATGAAATCGCTTAACTAAATAACCATCGGACAAATTGTCGGCCTCCCTGCACTCCTCTAAACACGTGAAAAATTCCCGTACGCAGGTCTTACCATCGAAAACAATCTTCCACTTAGTAAGAGAGAACTGCCTGGTAAATTGTAGGCATTCCTCAGATCTTATTGGAGAAGGAATGATACTCTGTGAAGAAGCGTGAGAAGGTCTTGGTGGAATAGGAGGAGGTGGTGGTCGCGAAATAATGGGACTAGCACGACGTGGAGTCTCAACAATAGGGAACCCCTCTTCTGACATGATGTAACTAGAATAGACCTAATATCGTATGAAAGAACAGACAAAATGCGATTGAATCCTAGCGAAAAAATAGGCACGGCATGAACAGACGGATAAAAATAATCCAGCAACCAGCAGTCAGTGAACGCCAAGCTATTAAACAAAGATACAGGCTACATAACCGTTCATACTAAGCTTACCTTGAAAACCGACGCCTATAAATTCATACGTCACCATATATACTCTACGGGTTCTAACTACCGCTAGCTAAGGATATGGAATAAAAATCAGGAGACCTATCGTTATATTTGCTGCGATAAGTGGGTAAAATAAAAGACAGTTATGTGTTATATAGTTCACAAAATTATTTTTCCTTTAAAATAAATTACATTTAATGAAAAAATATATATATATGTCAAGGAAAAATGACAGCTTCACAGATCTGAACTGGTGGTAAAAATCCCAGAATACCTTTCTAGAATGAAAGAATATCCGTATCCTGAAACAAATAAGCTTAAGAATCATTAGCTCCCGGAGGGAGTGACCATCCTCAATAAGGCAAAAAAAATTTTATGTAGAATCATTCAAATTTCAAAGTTATTAGGTAAAAAACACTTACTTTAGTTGTTCGGGCGCCATTTTTGTAGCGAAAATAAAAATAAAAGTCGTCACTGCTACATGTTAAAACGTATAATTTTGCTGTTATAAAAAAAAAACTAATACAATTTTTTATAAAAAAAAATTAAAAGGATCAAAAAAAGGAATTAAATAATGGACGACATGTAATATAATTTTATGTAAAGCAGCGAAATGGGTTGTTCAGAATTGTATAAAATCTGTAATTTTGAAAATTAAAACAAGGTGAGAAAGGGGTTGCAACGCCTACTCAGCCCTAGGCGCGATCAAAATGTATACGAGTTTAAATATTACACCGGAAAAAATACATTGCGCGACCTTTTGACACGAATAGGGTTTAAATAAATTAAATGATTGTACAACAAAAAAAAAAAGGAGAAACTATACTATTGCTAAAGATTTAAAAAAAGGATTAAAACAAAATTTGTTCCCTGAAGGTCCGGATCCTCGCTCGAAATCGGATCTTCGCTGTTGCTCCGGGTCTCAGGCGGCAAGCCTCGGAGCCAACCGCCAGTACGCGTCTCCCGACCCCTGGTCGGCCTTGAGTCGCGGCGCCGAAAGTATATGGGTCACTAGATCTTAGCTAGGATAAAAGTCCTAGAACCGATTCTGAGCGAATCTATGGTGAGAAAAATACAGAAAAATTAACACCATGCTCCGAGAGAATCTTTTAAGCAGAAAAAATTTAAAATGTTTCAAATACATACCGGTTCTTGGTGAAATCACTGATAACCGACTATACAGTACAGCACTACAAAATTTATCTTTCTTAGGTCCTTTTTTACTTTATCAATTAAATTACGAAACGGAATAATATGTCTGTTATTTCCAAAGATTTGTCGTCCATCTGAGAAAAATTTTCCTCTGTCACATCCATGGAATCGTCATATTTTTAAATTTGAACCGAAGTAAGAAAAAGTAAATTGATTAGAAATGAGGTCGACTTACACGAACAGAATAGTTTTTATTCAGCCGAAAACAGCGTGATAATGCTGCATAACCTAGCAGCCACACCGAGTCGGGGTGCGAGGGGGGTGTTTTATAAGTGCCCCAGTAGGCCTATGTAAAATAAAAATATTTTGATTTGATTTGATTTTGATTTGCCCCAAATCCAGAGCTCGCTTCGCTCGCTCTTACATCCAAATTCTCCTGGTAGCAAAAGTAACATTGCCTATTGTACACACATACAATCAGTGGGTAATTCAACAGGAAAAAAGTGCCATTGAGTTAGTGTTACTAATTGGTATTTTTTTTCCCAATGGGTAACAGTGTAACACAAAATGGTGTAACTCAACGGGAACAAACTCCTGGTCGCAGTTTCGAAGTAGGACCAGTTATTTAATCCTATCGAAAAAGAAAGAGTAGAATTGGTCCTTGGTCCCAGTTTCGAGTGGGACGAATTGCTCCCTAGCCCGACAAAACACGCAATTTAAGGATCGGTCGTTGCAATCGCACTGCGCTCGGAACTTTCGAACTCGCACGCGAAAACAGCCGAACGCGACCCGAACCCGATCGCACGGGCCGACCAGTTGAGGTATTTTCATGATAATTGAGAGTTAAAAAAAAATGTTGATTACCAACAATAGAAATTCATGCAAGTTGTAAAAATATGATTTTTTGACAAAACCTCTGTTGTCCGTAACTTAGTAATTTTGTCGGAGGTTCAGTATTCTATTCGGAAGTTTAGTTTTGCTATTCGAAGACCCGTTTGCTCTTATTTGTTTGTTATCCCATCTGTAACTTTATTTAATTTAAAAAAGTTACAAAATCTTCTTGTCGTTATTGCCGACCACTTCTTATTGTTTGACCGTGTATATCGGTTTTAATGAATTCATCGATTTTTTTAAAAAGTTTGCCAAAATTCACTTCACGCGTAATAAATGACACGATTATAAGTATACAGAGTACGTCAAACAATTAAATTTCATTTAAATTGGATATTTTTTTTTCGTTTATGTTTTGGTTTTTTTGTCGGCAATTCATTATAACACTGGATAATTATAATAATATTCGGCCACAGATCGCTAGAGATTAACTTGTTTTTCGGAACCATTATTATTTCCCATAATTTACGAAATGTTATTTATTCATCCAAAATTATTTTATCGCCTTCAAAGTATGCTCCTTCAGAAACGATAAATTTACACCAACTAATAACCCAATCATCAAAACTTTTTTAAATGCTTTTTCTGGAATTAAGTTCAGTTCTCGCCGCGGATTCTCCTTTATCTTCTGCCGAATGAAAACGGGTGCAACGACGAAGCTTGTTGACTAGTTTACATGTCGTCCTCAACGACTCTTATGCGGTTCAGTTTTTGGAGAAAATTCAGGTCTTTTGGAACTAGCAGAGTGGCAACATGTTTTATACCCAAGTGATTATTTAAAATGTACGGATTGACTCGTGAGACACAAAAAGTTCAGCGGTTATCTCTCTCAAACTTGAATCCACTATTTCCTTCACTTTTGGGATGTTAACTTCAGTTGAAGACGTTGATGGCCTACCGAGCGAGGCAAATCTCCATCACATCTCGACCGCTTTTGAATGCCTTGTACCACTCATAAGCACGTATTTTGAATAAAGTCGAGTCACTGGAAGTGTCGAAATTCCATTGGCGATGCAAAATTTAAGATATACACTTCGTTCGATTTTGTCCAGTATGAAATTCGCAATACACACTAGATATGATCTAATTAAAACAACTCTGTATTTAATCTAAACAAAAGATGCAACTCAAACTCCGCGCCAAAATGGGAAACAGTTGTGCCAATCAAACAACAAAAAAAAAAACAAAAAATTGAATTTGCAACCATAATCAAATCACCCAATCCCGATACTTTTTTGACTGAATGAATAATGTTGATTTATGCAATTGAGCTTTGTTTGTGGATGTATGATTTGCTTGTTCTTGTTTGTCGTTTTTGTTTGCGACTCTAGTTTTGGTATTTACTTTCCAGCCGGTGTTTCGAAGCATTGCGACTATTATATGGCTATCAAAGAATATCACACTTATTACTATATATAGCATATGCTGTGAGAAGTTCTATATAACCGTAGGTGAAGCTGAATCGGCGTGTGTCCAGCTTATGAAGAAGGGAACCAGTACCAGTAAGATCTTTTTGCAAAAACCTTTATCATAGTTTCGACAAAGGCTTTTGATTTAGTCGTTCACATTTTTTTTCTGGGATACAACTACGACTAGTTTGAGCCTCAAAAGTATCGTAGCTGGTCGATTTAGAATAATTTGTAAATAAAAAAGAGAAAAAGGCTTAGTTTATTTTTGTTTAAAATTAAAGCGTATGTATATTATAGAGGAAAAGAACCTCAGGGGAGTTGGTTTTCCTCGTCGGTATTTCTCAGTTTATTTTTGTTACAGAGGTTATTTCTTTGTATTCCGATGTTTTGAATGTATTCATTCCAAACAAAACACAACACCAACCCGCAAGGTCCTTATAGGTTGGTTATCTTTCTTATGTCAGACAAAGCTAGTTTCGTGAATTTGATGAAAATGACATTTGATTTGTTCGAATTCAACCAGCTTCACAGAAAAATTACAAAATACTCTAGGGTTTTTTTTTTCAAAAATACAGTTTAAACTTCTCATTGGCGATTTCTTTTCAGAGAGTCAAGAACATCTTTACAAGAAAGTACTACAGTCAAAACGAACGTTCAAAAAGATGACCGCGTGTGGCCTGTTCTGTGTAGACGCTACGCTACCGATACGATTGATGGAAGTGTTCACTAGCTTTAACGTTCTTTTGTTGCAATACAATTTTCTGTAACATAATCGTAAGATGTACTCAACTTTGATTAGTTTGTGTCATTACTAATTACAATGTTTTCGTAAAAAGACTTTATTTCGCCACCACTACTTCCAACATCTTTATCATTCACTGCATATGATTCCACACACACACACACACACACACATGCACATCCCAATGTGCAGGTGATTGTGCAGGATGGGTAAGAAAAGGGATCCCGGTGGTGCAGAAGAGCCTAAACACGGTCCAGCGAGGATTTGCCCAAAAGCTCTCTCTAAATATTACCGCACCGTTTCACTTAATGCGCCCCTCGGGTTTGGAGTTCTGGGTTGTTTCATGTGGACGCATCATATCACAATATGAAGTAGCAAGGTTGTTTAGCGCGATTCTTCATAGAAACGGTTGGTATAATAGTTCCAGAATCCCCAGAATAATGATTCTTTGCTACACCTCTAGCCGAGAATCCCTAATATGGCCGAAATGGCCAACCGTCATAATATTTTTGATGAATCTGATTAGCTAACATCATCGATGTCAGAAAGACCAGAACCAATTGTAGTACCAAATTAGCCAGAATGTTGCCTACTAGTGAAATAAAAAATGACCCTGAAGTACCTCACGGGTGCAAAACAGTTACGATAATTTATACATATGATTTGGTTTTGTTTCAATTATGAAGAATATCTCGTCGGCTTATTGCAAGAACTCATTAAGTGACATAAACAAAACTTTGAGAAATCAATTAATTACTTTTGATTTCATTGGATGTCCTATAAAATCTTATATTTTATATGTTTATAAAAAAAATTAACACCACTAGAAAGTTAAATATATTTATTAATAAAATCAAACATAAGCAGTTAAAAATAAAGAGGGATATTTTTTTAAAAGCTTAAAAACCAAGTTAGTGACTTCTTATCATTGAAAGTTTACACTAAGTGTGAATTAAACATTTCTTTAATACGGCCAAGTACTAACACTAGACTAGTTTCTCAAAGGAACCAGCGGGTATTAATCAGTCCTAAAAGTTAACGTAACAGTCTTCTTTACCTTCATAACAAATTCTTAAAACGTCAACAATCTAGAACTCAAAAAAATCACTTCGGCATACAAATCAGTAAAAATAAAAGTAACCAAGGCACTTTACTCAATAAATGAAATAGATAGATCTAAAAGATCTCAGAAATAATTTGAGGTTGAATAGATCTCTTGGGCCTGATGGAGAAAGAGTACCTACAGTGGCTAAAAGTTAAAAGTTTTAGGTTTGAAAAAAAGAAGCCTAACATCGTTCAATATCGATATGACCATAGGTCAGACTATAAAGAACTGGATTTGTCAAATGGGAGCAACTGAAACAGCCACCCAAACTATAAATCTGCGAAAGTGAAAACCGTAGTTTGCTACGCTGACGACACGCTGGTGCTGGCACAAGGGAGGCCGAACGAGGCAGCGGCCGAACTTATGACACACGGGGTTGCGATAGTCGTGGAGAGAATCCGGCAACTGAGTCTCGAGGTGGCATTGCGCAAGTCCGAGGCCATGTGCTTTCATGGGCCTTGGAATGCACCACCGCCGGGATCCATACTGACGGTAGGAGGGCGGTAGTTTGGCCCCCAAACTATAACGGACCGGGGCTGCGTTCAAGCGGCTCTTGCCCAACCTGGGGGGTCCAAACGCCTCCTGCCGCAGGCTCTACCCGGGGGGTGGTGCGGTCCATGGCCCTTTACGGGGCCCCGGTGTGGGCGCGTTCTTTGAGGCGGCGAGCCGCCCATTACCTGAACTTGCCACAGAAGGTGGTAGGCGTAAGGCTAGTCTAGAGGTACCGCACGATCTCCGGCGAGGCGGCGAGCCTCTTGGCCGGATTGCTGCCATGGGATCTGGAGGTGTTAGTCCTCACGTGCCTGCACATATTACTACGCCGGGGGTAAACTTCGCTGCCACGGCAAATTGCCGCTCAGCGGACAGACCTCCGGCGGGATCTCATGGCGACATAGAGAGAGCGACACCACAATAGTGGCGATAAGTCCCCTCTTTGAGGAGTGGCGCCATAGCGCCCTCACCTTCCGCCTGACGCAGTTCCTCACCGGACAGGGTTGTTTCGGGAGGTTCCTACACCAAATCGGGCGGAAGGAAACGGCCGTGTGTCACCACTGCGAGGACCGGCCCGAGGACACGCTGGAGCACACCGTGGAGCTCTGCTCCGCCTGATCTGACCACCGCCGTGTCCTCGTAGTGGCGATTGGCGGCGGCGACCTCTCGCGTCTGGCCTTGGTTCAATCCATGGCCCGGAGCGATAGGGAATGGGAAGCCGTCGCCTCCTTCTGCGAAGCTGTCATGCTAGCGAAGGAGGTGGCGGAACGTGAGAGGGAGAGAGCCTCACGTCTCAGCCACCGCGGGAGACATCCCGGGCGCGTGCCTGTGGACGGTGAGTAATGAGCAAGCTCACCGTCCGTCCGTCTTATGACGACAGGCCGTGTCGACGGCGCGTTCGTGTGCCACGCGCGCCTCAAAGAGATGTTAGCAAACTGGAAGGGGTCCAAGAGGGCCGATGCCTGGCAGGGCTGCGAGACTGTTCGAAAGAACTACCGTGGCCCTGGAACACAAAGGGCTAAGAAGGAAAATGGATGGGTTTTAGTCGGTACAAGTCTGACACTCCGCCGGTTATTCCGCTTATGCATTAAAAACAGCTTGCAACAAAAAGTTTCCTATAACCAAAGCGAAGAAAAAAAATTTCTCAAAAATGTGCTCAGAAAAAAGAATACCCCCGGAGCTGTATCACTGGTACCAAAACCTAACAAACAAGTTTTATTTATGTCACTTAATAAATTCTTGCAATCAGCCGACGACAAATTCATTAAAAGTCAAAAAGAGTAAAACCGGAGCCTATCAAAAGTAGTTAACTGCATTTAATTTCAACAAATTTCATTTTAATCGAGTAACAAATAATCGCCAAGATACAATAATTAATTTTAACCGAACTAAAACTGTAAACAATGACCGTCACTCGTTATAACAGAAGTCGTTAAAATTGTATAATGTTTTATTTGTCATAAATCATAGATTTAAAGAAGTAATTATGTGCACTTAATGAATTTTAACCAAATGCTGTTCAAAAGCGATGTGCGTAACGCGTATCTTAAAAAGTTATTATGTTACTTTAATGATATTTATATTACAAAAAAGTGCCGTTTTGTTTTTATTTTTATTTACTAAAAACTATTATAGTACTTTATCGAGTTTCTAAGAACCAGATAATCCAAAATGGTAATTATCGACTTTATGTCTGGGTCATAACGGCCAAATTTGAAATGCTAGAAATAAATGAGTTTTTGCCTTTTATAGACCTAATCGAGACGAGTATAACTGTTATAATAACTGTACTTAATGATTTTTTGCCATTAGTGAGTTCTTGCAATAAGCCGACGATCTGTTTTATTTTTTTAACTTCATTATTTACTGGTTAACTTTAGGATAAGTAAAAATAAAGGTTCAGAAACTCCCGACACAAGCAACCTCTAAAAAACCTGGAATAAATTAATCCAAGTGTCGTAGCGTCGGGGGTCCGGTTTGTTTTGCGCTTGTGCTAAGCAGTCTACTTTTTTTTTATTTCATGCATTTTAAATTATAATTTTTTTTCGTAGTCTTGACTGTCCCAGTCCAAGACTACGAAAATTGGAAGGAATGTGGGGAAGCCTATGCTTCCTATTCCTTGAAATTTCTCGGTGTTGTGCCTCTTGTCGTTAAATAACGAAAACAAGGAAAGTTATAAATTAAAAATAAACCAATCTTTTAAGGGGGGAGGGGGGTGCAGCCCCTTTTTTGTCATCGTCATCATCATCATCATTTCAGTCGAAAGACGTCCACTGCTGGACATAGGCCTCCCCTAAAGAGGGTGTTTTGCAATATTCGCCACGCTTAGCAGGCGGGTTGGCGATCGCAGTACGGTTGTTGCAAAATGCTCAGAGAATGCTGCTGCCCATTCTCTGCCAAGTCTCTTAGTCGCCTTTTACGACACCCACGGGAAGAATGGGATGGTGCTATTCTTGTCTGCTTTTTGGTCATGAATTATATTTTTTAATTTTAAAGTATGTTCCTATTATTTTTATAATATTAAAGAAAAAGAAAATACTTTGATTATGTGTCAAATAATAGCAATAATAAACAATTTTTTTTTGACAATAAACAATTTCATCGTTCCAGTCAAGGGCTCGCTGGCTAATTTGGTAAACCGCCGGATATTCATAAGACGCAACTCGGTGAAGCGATGCTTCGATTCCGGGTGGAAACATAGAGTTCTTTTTGAAAGTTTTCTTTAGATAATTCGAAACGAATTTAATGTTGGAGCAGTGTAACATTTTAAAATTTGAGGGGTTAGAACATACTGACGCCGTATCTTTTCGATGAACATTCTAGTTAAATTAAAGCACAAGAAAGTTCTGCAGTAGAATACAACCGCCTACGAACGTTATACCGCGCGACTTAGCAAATTGAAGCATACATCGAGCATAAAACACTTATTGTTTCGTGTTTGAATTAATAGCTATTCAACTAGCTACTGCGCTCTGTACGGGCAATAAATTTGGAAATGTCAAACTATTGAAAAATAATAATTGACAAAACATTGTATTTAATTTCACAACATAGTCAAAACATTCAAATATTACAGAAACGCAAACTGTAGTAGTACTATAATGTATGTGGTGATAAGGTTGCAGAAATGTAATAGTGTTGCCGCATCTACTACGAACACTCCACACGCACTGAGCTCCTCAAAACCTCCTTGTATGATACGGAACATGTTCTTCCAAACTCGTTTTGATGGCACTAAAATCAAGGAAATAACCGTTGTAGTGTGCTCCGTTTAGGAAAGAATGTCATTGCTGGAGCCTGTTTATGATAATTTCCTTACACCAAACATTTTTAGCGCCTCATAGTGTTTATGTCACAGTCAAAACTATTAGTAAGTCAAAACTACTTCCGGTCAAATTGATTCAACAATGACTAACATTTACTTAGAAACTCTCCACGTTGTGAGGTTTTTTGTAACCTATACAAAAACATCGTGTTGTATAATTATACGTACCTTATTATAGCTGAGGCGTTCTCAAATAAAATGTTTTAATAGAGATACCGCCATTTAGCTAAATAAGGATTTTCAAGAGTTGACAATACATCTATGAAAAATCATGTACGTTAGGAAAAAGACAAGGGAAAAGTCTGCATTTATTTAGTAAAAGAAGTGACCGGCACCACTATAATACTAGAAACAGGGACCAACTAGTTCAGCCAGGTTTCAGGTTAGCTAAAGTAGACTCATCTTTCATGGGGTACTGTTTAAAATGTTACAATAATATACCTACCCCCATTCTACAACTGCATGAAACGAAATTTAAATCTTGCATAAAGCGCACAGTATGTAGGCAAGCATATTATAAGTTGGGGGATTACATCCATACTAATATTATAATTAATGCGAAAGTCACTCTGTTTGTTTGTTTGTTTGTTTGTTACCTTTTCACGACTAAACGGCAGATCTGATCTTAATGAAATTTGATAAGAAGATAGATTTTAACCTGGGGAAGGAGCGGAGCAGCAATGAAAAATGTTGCGAAAATGGGGAAAATGTGACGCAGACGAGGTTGCGCGGGACACCTAGTTGATGATAAAAATGCTTGGCAGCATTGATGCTGGTCCTGCTCCACAACCATAGCGACAATCAAATTACCATGGAAGTTATTGTGGAAACTGCAGAGTTTGTAAAAATATCTTTGCTTTTTAGAGATTCAATCTCTTAGTTTTAATAATTGCATAGCACATGTGTGAGTACTATGTACTGTAAAGCCACCATTTACCGAGTGCCTGAATCTTTAATTGACGTGAATTACAATTATTATGTATTATTATCAATACAAACCATGTCTGATTTAATGGTACAAAACGAACATAACCCGTGTATGAAGATTATAAGTAAAAATAAAAAAACCGGCCAAGTGCGAGTCTTACTCGCACACAGGGTTCCATAGCTCCAAACAATATAATAACAATATTTTGAACTGTCATTCATTAGTTAGTAGTATTAGTTAGTAAACTTCCACACAACCGCAAAACTAAATTTGTTTTTCATAGTATGTTTATGAAAAACAAAGTTACTGCTGCAGTTTGATGAAAAAGTCCCATATCTCAAAAACTAAACATCATATCTTATTGAAACCAATTTTCGTTGATAGTTTTTTTTACGTTCTACAATCCTAAATATTTTCAGAATATTCCTCCTCTTACTTTAGAAATTAGAGGGGGGGGGACACACATTTTACCACTTTGGAAGTGGCTCTAGCGCAAACTATTCAGTTTAGAAAAAAATGACATTAGAAACATCAATATCATTTTTGAAGACCTATCCATAGATACCCCACACGTATGGGTTTGATGAAAAATTTTTTTTTGGGTTTCTGTTCTAAGTATGGGGACCCCCTTAATTTATTGTTTTTTTTTCTATTTTTGTGTGAAAATCCTAATGCGGTTTACAGAATACATCTACTTACCAAGTTTCAACAGTATAGTTCTTATAGTTTCGGAAATAAGTGGCTGTGACATACAGACGGACGGACAGACAGACAGACAGACAGACATGACGAATCTATAAGGGTTCCGTTTTTTGCCATTCGGCTACGGAACCCTAAAAATTACCCTGGCAGGTGAGTGAATGTCATGCTCACTTAAATGTCACGCTGATGGTGGCGGGTGTGTCGGGTCATTTATTTCCCTTCAATATATGAGTTGAGTGATGGCTGATACATGCGTCATGTTCGTGAACGGGTGCTGTCAGTTCTGACTGGTCATCTCTTAGCTGCCACGGTTTATTTTAATACCTTTATTTTCGAATGACTGATTTAAGTTATTACTCTGGACGCTCTTAACTTGCCCGTATTTCTACATCGTTCTCACATACTAGTAATTCTCAACACGAATGATGTTACCAAGATTTTGTAACATATTTTGATTTAAAAGAGTGTCCATGGAAGTTTCTTGCCCATTCTTCTCCATAGAAATCTACGCTTTGGAATAGGCAACTACATTACTTTCACAAGTTATTATGTCTTGTGACTGCGCTTTTATTGTTTTTTTTTTTTTCCTTTCAAAAGTGCCTGTAATGGGTCTAATTGAAATAAATGCTTTGGGTTTGAGTTTGAGTTCACTGACACCGCTCAAAAGTGGTGTGGCGTAGGTTAATGACTTAAGTATAAAATGACAAAATATAATCTATGCTTGAGGTAGTATCCTAGCAACAAAAATTTTGGCATAACACGTTTGTCACTTGAGATAAAAATATTCTACTTATTCAAATTCAAATTCAAATTCATTTATTTCGTGAACACAGGGTACATACAGTAAATGTTATAATAAATTGGATCCGAGCTGTGTTCCGCAAAAAAGCATACAAAATTTCAAGGTTTTTTTTTAAAAACACATTTTAGATAAACAAAATTAGGTACAATCACAATAAGCATAAATTATGTCTAATTAAGATAAAATTGATAAGATGTCAAGTAAATTAAATTAAAAGGAACCAAAAATACAAATAAAAATAATAATGTCACTAATTCAATAATACAATAATCAAAATTAACAAAAACATTAGTATGTCATAAAAAAAGTAATAAGAATAGATTCGATTTAGTACCTAACAAAATAATTATTTGTCATTTAAATATTCGTCAACAGAATAATACACCTTACTATTTAACAATTTGAAAAGATTTCTTTTAAATTCGATAATGTTCGTACTTGAAATAACTTGACCTGGTAACTTATTATATAATTTTTGAGCCATTGCATAAAAGCTTTTGCTATGAAATTTTGTTTTTGTTGCTAACACCTGCAACTTTTTTGAGCGCCGTTTACTTTCTACAAATCTATATAAATTTAAGTTGTGTTTTATAAAAATACAGGCTTCATAAATATACAGTGACGGTAAAGTTAATATTTTAAGTTCATGAAAATGTGGCTTGCATGATTCTTTTTGTTTCATTTTACAAATAGCGCGGATACATTTCTTCTGGACTATAAGTACCCCAACTAGCAAAATACCCTTACATACAAAAGCTTGTAAGAGCTGTGGTTTCTTATGAGGTTTATATGTGTTTTGATTAAGCCTGAAACACTTGATACCCTTATAAACAACAGTTAGTAAGAGCTATGGTTTCATATGGGGTTTATATGTGTTCTGGTTAAGCCTTATTAAGCTTTAAGAGCATTCATACTTGTAACACATTCTTAGAGACGTATATGAGAAAACCTTATATAATATTAATAAGGGCAGTGGTATTATAAGCACCTTTTACAAGTGTAGTTGCCTTTGATTCTTACTTAATACTTATAAAGGGATTTTGTAAGTATATTCAGTCTTAGAAGTGACTATACTAAGTCTTTTATTAGACTTCTGTAAAAATTGTATTTTAAAGTGTGATTTATCTCACCTAAGACATATTAAAGAGTAGTACCTTTTTAAATCTCTTACAAGTGTCTTACAAAATCTTCTGTGAAGAGTTATTTATTTCGTTGTCGACGTGGCTTACTCCAGAAATTGTTATAAAATCACCAATGGATTTACAAAAATGGAAGCGGTTTAAGAGAAGTGGAGCATACCGAAGAAATATACGTAGAAAATATTTGGAATTAATGCAAAAATTAGCGTCTCTCCGAGCATCTCGAGCAACTGAGTCGAACAATATTTTTGATGGTTCCGTACAAAAGGACGATGACTATATGATGACATTGAACAGAGTGGTAATAGTGATTGCAGTGACCAAAGTAGTGAAAATGAATCACAAATGCGCCACACTCACAGGATTCATATTTAATTCGTTGGGCTTTTCAAATCAGACTGCAAATGATTATAAGGAAGCTTTACAATTAAGACTACAAAATAACTGTGACTATGGGAAGAAAATAAAAGTAAATAATTTAAACATATACGTGTATTGTCTTTTTTTTTGTATTTTGGTTCACATTCCTAAAGTATGCAACATAGCTATGAAAATCAGTTACGCGTTGTGCTCAATTTTAACTAATTTACATTTTACATTTGAAATTTCACACAAAACTATAATTTTATTGTCGTCATTATAATCACCGCAGAGAAGGCTTAAGAGGCTCATCAAAAACGTCACAAATGTTTTTAATACGATATCCATGTATTGAAATATGTTGGTCATCTTCTTTATTTTTGACTAATATTGATTGTAATTCCAATGGCCAATGTAAAATGTTGTGGCAGGTACTTTGAAACAGGATATCCACAGGCGATACATTTTTCACACAATAGAAAGTGCGTTATCTTCCATGGCCATTTTTCATTAGTAAGCATTCGGATCTTTTTTTTACTTATGAAACAGTCGACATCCATAATTGCAACCATACTGTATGTATATTTGTCCTAAAACATATACATACATGTGAATATAATTAACGTTGTGGATATATAAATTAATACCTTGCTTTTACTTACTAAGGAACCCTAAAATTATGAACAGTATGGCCGAGTAGGTGTATGGTTCTTTTTAGTGTGACTTTACGAGTGTGATATAAACCATACACAAGAGTACTGGACTTATATTGTACTGTTAAAGCACTTGTAAGTCGTGGTCGTAATAATGGCTACCATGTTTATATTATTTAACAAATAATTAAAATTATTTATAACATATAAGATAGGTTTTTGAAAGGGCCCGTGAAAAAAATGTTATTCAAATTTCAAAATAATCGAGAAAAACTACTTCGCAACCTAAAAATCTACCAATATATGAGTAAGAAATTGGAAAATATACACTAAGCGTTTTGTAGGAAACTTAAATAGATAATTTACTTAAGTTACGTTTTTGATGCCTTAATTTTTATTATCTTTCAAAAGTTTCACTACTCGTTGCAACTTCACGGCAGTATGTGATAACACTCTTACTAGAAGATCAGAAAGAGAACTACTAGCCATATTACACTTAGAACAGCATTAGTAAGTGGACTATAAGGTTATTTGCCCTTAAAAAATGCCATTGTAAGTCTCTTGTAAATTTGTTTGTTTTTATAAAAGTATCAGCAAGAGCTTTGTAAGATTGAAAATACACTTCGCGAGACCATTATAAGGCAATTGCCAGGGTGAATATACTTATAAAGTGCGCCCAATTCCACACTTATATAAGTCTATAAGTGGGTCATAAGACTGAAACAAAAATGGTCTTGGGATATTTGTAAGATTATTTTTTGCTAGCTGGGTACCTCTTGAATCTTAGGGGCATTACCCCAGAATATGAGGCCATACCGCAGAGTCGAGGCGACATAACCATGATATGCTGCTAGTAGGGCGGTCTTATTCGCAATTTTACCCAGCATATAAAGAGCATATGAGAATCTACTAAGCTTTCCACAAACACTTTCAATTTGAGTCCTCCATGTCATGTCATTGTCAATATGTAGTCCAAGAAATTTTGTTTCACTAGCTTCAAGTATATTATTCCCTTTATATTGTATTTGAAATTGTGATTGTTCTTTGTGTCTAATTTTAAAATTCATTACTTTAGTTTTGGTTAGATTTATTTTTAGGTTATTAGCATTTAACCAGTCAATAATATTAATAAGGCTATTGTTTACATGCTCTTCTATTTCATTTGTAGTGCCAGAATCATAAATAACCGTGCTGTCGTCGGCAAATAGTGACATTTGATGTTCAATTACTTGGGGAAAGTCATTAATATAGCAAATAAAAAGTAATGGCCCCAACACAGAACCCTGCGGCACACCACATGTCAGTATTCTAGAGCTAGAGGAGTAAACCTCCTCAGTTTTGGTCTTTATATTTACTCTATTAATTTGTGTAATTTGACTTCTATTCTCCAAATAAGATTTTATAAGACTAAGCACGTTTCCTCTGATCCCATATCTTTCCAACTTAGTTAATAGTATTTTATGGTCTACATAGTCAAATGCCCTGGTCAGATCCATAAACATCGCCATCACTGGTTTACCGTTATCCATGTTATGGTGTATTTTTTTCAGAAAGTTATAAATAGCCATATTAATGGTCCTATGTTTCCTAAAGCCCATCTGTTCTTTGCAAAAAATATTATTTTTTTCAAAATAACTGTTTATGCTGTTATAAAGTACTTTCTCAAAAATTTTAGAAAAAATTGGTATCAGTGCAACTGGCCTATAATTGGTAACTTTTGTTTTGTCGTCTTTCTTGTGTAAAGGCTTTATTATTGAAATCTTTAACTTATCGGGAAAAGTGCCTTTCTGAATACTTTTGTTTATAATTTCACTTAATATGGGCGCTATAATATGAGCAACTGATTTGACTACGCCGGTGTTAATATCATCATAGCCTGTACTGTTGGTGTTTTTAAGAGTATTTATTATTGTAATTATGTCTTTCGGTACGGTTGGTGACATAAACATGGATTTATGCGATCCTGGTGTGGTATTAATATTTGACTTCGGATAGTTAGTATTCGGTTCAACTGAAGATACGAAATAGTCGTTAAATTGTTGTGCTATCTCTTTGGGTTTTGTTATATAATTGCCATTTACATTAATCGCATTTATATTAGTTTTAGGAATGTTAGGTTTTATAGATTTGATAACTTTCCAAATTGCCTTCGACTTGTTGGTGCTTGTTCCAATAAAATATGTATTCTGTGCTTTCTGTGTTAGTTTGATAACACTTTGATATCTTTTAGAAAAAGTTTTGAATGCCATTTTCGAATCACTGTCTTTAGTTAGTCTATATTTCCACAATAAAGATCGTCTAATTCTACTACAACGCTTGACTCCGCGTGTGATCCACTTTGGTTTAGTAACAGTGTAAATTTTTCGTTTGACAATTGGGAAACATAGATCATATATTAATTTAAATAGTTCAAAAAATGAATTAAAACCTTTGTTTACGTCATCAGATTCATAAACTTCAGAGAAGCTGAGACTGGCAATATGTTTCCTAAAAAGATTTATATTTTCCTTGCAATAATCTCGTTTATATATGTAATAATATGGTAAAATACACTTTTGTTGTACCGGGAACTTCATAAGTTGGGCAGTGTGGTCAGACACACCTAGCTCCAAAATCTCACTTTTGCATCCTCTTATGTTGTGCAGAAAATTATCTAGACATGTACCACTACTAGGACGCGTTGGTTCATTTATTTCTAGTTTAAGATTAAATTCCTTCAAAAGTTGCTTAAACAGTGTAGAGTTTTTGGTATTTTGAAGAACATCAATATTAAAGTCGCCGCAGATTATAATTTTTTGGTTATTTTTATAGCAAAACTGTTGCAATATGTTCACTAAATTATCAAAGAAAAGATGTACCTTAGTTGGATTGGGAACTCGATAAATACACAAAATGGTAATCTTATCGTCAGTTAATTCCACTGCACAGCATTCAAATACATTGGTAATGTTTAACTTTTTTACACATTCTATTTCTTTGAAATGAATTTGGTTATTAATTAATATGCAAGAGCCACCCTTTCGCTTTAGTCTAGTGAAGCTTGCAGCCACAACAAAATTTGGTATATTCAAAAGTTCAAGGTCACCTTGCTTCATATTGTGTTCTGTAAAACATAAAACATTAACACATTTTCCATTCCTTGAGAGCGAATCTAAGTGTTCTATCATAACATCAGCCTTGGGTAACAATCCATTAATGTTCTGATGCAATATACATAATTCATTATACACGAAAAAAAAAGGCTTCGGATTTAAATTATTCTATCATCTTTTATTGTCTACTTACACTCCATGAATAGTGATTAGTGTACGTACTTGCTTCGGCAGTTCATACGCTAAATTGGTGACCCCGACTAAGAGCACTACAATGACAGACAAAAGTGAGCGAAATGTGAACCGGCAGGCCAAGATAGTGATGAGAAACACCTAGAAACATTCCGCGTGGACGTGAGGGTACCACCGTTTTATCCGAAAAAACATCACTTTGGTTTTCGCAAATGGAAGTACAATTTGCGCTTTCAAGCCTAAAAGCAGGTGAAACGAAGTTTTATTACGTCACAGGCCACTTGGACCCGCAATACGCCTCCGAGGTTCAAGAAATAATTGAAAACTCTCCAGCCACCAACAAATACGACAAGCTCAAGGCAGAATTGATTAAAAGAATGTCAGCTTCGCGCGAAAATAAGGTTAAACAGCTGCTCATGCACGAAGAACTCGGCGATCGTAAACCATTGCAATTCTACCGCCAGTTATTAAACCTTGCGAGATCGGGTGTCCCCGAGGAATTTCTCCGCACCATTTGGACAAGCCGTCTACCAAACGGGACGCAGGCCATCATTGCCTCGCAGTCCAAGGCCGAGATGGAGGAATTGGCAGAGCTAGCAGACCCCAGGTACCGACATCCTCCATCACCAAGGCAACACCCACGAACAGTATGAAACCCGAGATAGCCAGGCAAGTGGAAAAGCTGACCGCAGAATTCGATCGTGTGTCACGACATTCACGACCGCGGCAACGATCGCCGTTCAAGTCATCGTTCGAGTTCATCGAGATCACAGTCAAGTTACAGCAAGTTCCCACTGGTACCACCATCGGTTTAGAAAACGTGCGAAGAAATATCAGAAACCGTGCGACTATAAAGCGGCGGTAATCTCGAAGGGCAATCAGTAATGGCGGCCGACGATTGTCTGAACACCGGTCGCTTATTTATCACCGATCGACGATCAACGACACAATATTTGGTTGACACCGGTAGCGACCTTTGTGTTTACCCACGATCGCTATTACCAGGGCGACGTGAAACTACGGATTATCAACTGTATGCAGTTAACGGTACACCCATCAAAACATACGGTTATATTAAATTAAGTTTAAACTTGGGGTTGCGCCGTGACTATGCTTGGTCACTTATTGTAGCCGACGTTACGAAAGCAATAATAGGAGTGGATTTTTTGTCATTTTACAATTTAATTGTTGATTGCAGGAACCAGCGTCTATTAGACAACTATACAATGCTTGCGACCCCGGCTTCACCTACCCGTTCGTCAGAATTTATTTAATTTTCCTCGGTTAAGGTAATAATTGGTGACACCACATACCACAACATACTACGGGAATATCCTAATATTACCCGGCCACACGGCATACACCGTACATCAACACACAATACAGTCCACCACATACAGACTACACCTGGACCACCAGTTTCATGTACACCACGACACCTTGCCCCCGACAAATTAAAAATAGCTAAAGACGAGTTTGAAGCGATACTGATAGACGGCACCGCCAGACCCTCAAGTTCACCATGGTCATCACCATTACACCTGGCTCCTAAGAAGAACAGCGGATGGCGACCCTGTGGTGACTACCGCGCGCTAAATTCCAGGACGGTACCTGACAATAATCCAATTCCTCATATTCAAGATTTTACACATAGTCTGTCAGGATGTGCGATTTTTAGCACAATTGATCTTGTCAAAGCGTATAATCAGATACCCGTAAGCCCAGAGGATATTCCCAAGACCCGCTATCACTGCGCCGTTCGGATTTTATGAATTTCTTTTCATGACTTTCGGCCTTGGCAATGCTGGACAGACTTTTCAGCGATTCGTAGATGAGATGCTACGAGGACTCGACTTCTGCTACCCTTATCTAGACGATTTCCTGATCTTCTCCAAAGACCAGAAGACCCACGAAGACCACCTGCATCAACTTTTCACCCGCCTACAGGAGTATGGTATGGTGATCAATACTGCTAAGTGCGTATTTGGAGTAAAGGAAGTGACTTTCTTGGGTTATAGAATCTCGGCCGATGGCACCAGCCCGCTACCCGAGAAGGTGCAAGCCATCACACCCGGCACCCAAAACTGTCCGGGAACTTCGCAGATTTTTAAGAATGCTTAATTTCTACAGGTGATTCATACCCGACGCAGCTAAACACCAAGCCCTCTTAAATGCTCTACTGGTAGGGTCAATAAAAGGCTCTCACCCAGTGCATTTCACCACTTTGGAAACGGAAGCCTTCAAAGCCTGCAAGGAAAGCCTATGCAAAGCAGCGTTGCTCGCCCATCCCGACTGTGAAGCCAAATTGGCAATAGTGACGTACGCCTCAGACATAGCAATAGGTGCAGTGTTACAGCAGTGCAAGGACGGAGAACCATGGCAACCGCTAGCATTCTTCTCCCGCAAGCTAAGTCCGGCACAGAAGAAATACTTACCATACGACAGGAATTGCTAGCAATCTACGAAGCGATGAAGTGCTTCAGGCATATGGTCGAAGCACGAAACTTTGTAACATTTTGAACATCTACACAGATCACAAGCCCATATGTTTCGCGTTCCACTCGCGGAAGGAAAATTGCTCACCAAGACAATTCCGGCACCTGGATTACATCTCACAGTTTACGACAGATATAAGACATATATCAGGCAAGAACAACGTCGTTGCTGACAGTCTCTCAAGAATCGAGGAGATATATCAGCCGATAGAACTATACAAACTAGCTGAATCACTGAAGCACGACACTGAACTGGAACAGCTGCTCGACAGCAGCACGTCCTTATGCCTCACTAAAGTACTAACTGCCAGGATCTGAGACCGAACTGTACTGCGATGACAGAAGCAAGATCCCTCGACCTTATGTCACAAAAGAACACCGTCGCAGAGTTTTTGAGAGCGTACACTCGTGGAGCCACCCAGGTGCAAAACGTAACAACCAAAATGGTTACTGAACGGTACGTTTGGCCAGCAGTAAAAAAAGACTGCAGAGAATGGAGCCGTTCATGCCTAGCATGCCAGCAATCTAAGGTAACCCGTCACGTCTCATCATCAATGGGAACCTTCAAGCTGCCGAGGGCTAGATTCAACCACATCCACATCGACCTCATAGGCTCAATGCCGCTATCACAAGGTTATCGTTATTACCTCACAGCCATCGGTCGGTTCACACGTTGGCCTGAGGTGATACCTACACCCGACATAACAACAGAGGCAGTAGCAAAGGCCCTAGTAGCTGGCTGGATTTCTCGATTTGGCTGCCTTTCGATATCGTATCGGACCGCGGTCGACAATTCGAGTCTGCACTCTTCAGGCAACTATCGAAGATGACTGGATTTCACCATAAGTGTACCACGGTTTATCACACCGCCTGTAACGGCCTCATTGAGAGATTCCACAGGCAATTGAAAGCTACTATAACCTGCCACTCCACAGAAAACTGGGTCGAGTCTCTGCCACTAGTTCTACTAGGTATTAGGAACGCGTACAAAGAAGACCTAGTTTCTACATCAGCAGAACTTTTGTATGGTGAAACACTCAGGCTACCAGAGGAATTATTTCAGCCACAGGCAGATGACACAATTGATATGTCAGACCATGTGGCACGGTTAAAGGCATTCGCAAGAAAATTGCAACCGTCACCAGCATCCCGACACGGTTGTAGATCAACATTCGTGTTCAAAGATTTAGGTACATCCAGTCACGTTTTCCTCAGAGACGAAACATCCGGCTCCCTAAAATCACCATACACGGGACCGCACAAAGTCCTGCAACACGGGGACAAGACCTTCAAGATCCTCGTCAATCGCAAACTAGTTACAGTTACTGTCGACAGGCTTAAACCGGCCTACATACTACACGATCCAAACACTCACACAAACGACATTACAAAAATACACCCAAACACACCATCACCCACACTACATAAACCAGCACCCACCACCGAATTACCTGGAAACACAGGAACTAATGTTAGGACGACAAAATCTGGTCGTCAAGTGCATTTTCCAGACTATCATCTATATATATGTGAGAATATGAGAGACTATGGGATAAGCTGCGGGTTAATGGAGTACCGGGCGGGATCATAAGTATATTTAGATATTAGTATAACCATCAAACCAACTACGTGAAATGGTCGGGCTCGGCTTCTGACCCCTACCAATCGAAATGTGGCGTGAGGCAGGGTGGGTTGAGCTCCCCTACACTATTTAACATTTATGTAAATGGGCTGATCCGTGAGCTCAACAGCACCGGAGTAGGCTGCTCAATAGGCGGTAAAATAGTTAATAATATTAGTTACGCTGATGACATGGTGCTGTTGAGCCCATCGATCAGTACCTTGAGAAAACTGGTAAGCGTGTGTGAGGTGTTTGCGGAGGCCTGGTGAACAATGTCAAAAAGAGTGAGCTGCTGGTTAGTTTCGGGCAGTTTCGGGCTGGGCGTAGGAGTCCCTCTCACGTTCCGCCCGTTACACTGGCGGGGGAGTCTTTAAATAGAGTTACTGAATTTGTTTACCTAGGACATGTAGTAAATGAGGACCTGACCGATGAAGCAGACATAGAGAACGCAGGGCGCTGACGATTCGTTGTAATATGCTGGGTCGCAGATTTTCCTGGTGTTCTCATGCAGTAAAGAAGACATTATTTAGGGCATACTGCCAGTCCTTTTATACGTGTAGTTTGTGGACTAGCTACACGCATCGAACCGTCAGTACCCTGCGGGTCCAATATAACAATGCTTTCAGGTTGCTGATGGGATTGCCTCGCTACTGCAGTGCGGCGGCGATGTTTGCGGAAGCTCAAGTGGACGGTTTCCATGCCATTTTACGTAAGAGAGCAGCATCGCTGATGCAAAGGGTGAGGGGCGGTCCCAACAGTTACCTGAGTGTAATTGCAGACTAAATCCATAGTCCTATTTGGGGATTGGGCTGCACATATTGTAGGCTGACGGGCGTCTTGTCTCTTTTTATATCATTGTTTTTTTTGTGATTTGTTTATTTGTGAATTACTAACATAGCTTTAAGTCATCTTGATGTACTACTAACACTCTATGGACCTAAAAATCTGAAATAAATGTTTTGAATTGAATTGAATATGTGGCGTATGTAACTTAAGTATAAAATGTCAAAATATAATCTATGCTTGAGGTAAAATCTTAGCAACAAAAATTTTGGAATAACACTTTTGTCACTTGAGATAAAAATATTCTACTTATTAGAAGGCTTCGGTTTTAAATTATTCTATCATCTTTTATTGTCTGCTTACACTCCATGCATATTAGTGTACGTACTTGCTTCGGCAGTACATACGCTAAAGTGGTTTTGTCGAATTAACAGTTTTGACAACTGTTAACAACGTTAACATCAACATCGGAATTACACAATTGTTATGTGCGTATGTGTCTAAATGGAACCACATGGAACCACAATGCTAAATTAATAAGTGACTTATTAAATACCAATTGTACTTGTACTTGCAATCAGCAGAAGCATATGCCTGACAGATCGGCAATTTAAACGTTTTGGACGAAATAATAAGTGATTCTATTTTTGAGTTTTACCAACTGGACACGTGTGTCCATTCTTTCGTGTCGAGTTGGTAGCTAACCTATTTTAAGTATCATGCAACATTTACCACTTACTGTCGAAACTTCGTGGCATGAACGATTACTGTCGAAACTTTGTGGCGAAACAATTTTTGTTTTTGTTACGAAATTTCTGCTCAAGGATTTCTACATACTTACAATTTTGGGATAGTTTTAACCTCTTTATCCTTTCGCGCGAACAGTAAAACCCCGCGTGTAGCCCTTCGGGGGCCCCTTGATTACGCCATCGCGTGAGTCATCCGATATCGTAAAGATAAACACTTATAACTCGAGTTATATTAGCTCTAATCTTAAACGGTAAACAGTGTCGGGTTCGTGATGAACGGGGCCATTTATTAATAATAAACAACTCTTTTAGAACTACTTGAGAATTATACATATCCCATATATATGAGAGAGGTCGCAGTAAATACGTCTGTTTTCGTTGCTAATTTTTGTTTGGTAAAACTACTCATTCAATTTACACGAAAATTTATATCTAACATCACAAATATACAAGTAATCTAATGACAGTGTTTTTTAGGAGTCCTTCATACATTATTCTTATAAGATCCTAACTCAAACTTCTTGTTAGAATCGGCCATTTTAGAATTCCGCTGTTCAAAGCATGAAAATACTTGAAATATCAATAAATATGAATAGATATGCCTCGAATACATGAAATAATGAATTATCACTATTTTTTCTTTGCTACTATTGTTTCCAAGACCATTTTACATGGTTAAAGAGTCAAATTATTTTTGTTAATTTCGACTAACAAACTTCACAACAAAGGATTTTTTGTTGGCTCAAATCATAATTTTTTGTTATTTTTTCAAGCAAATGACTATCTAAAAAGTTGCATTATACACTTATAACATACTATACATTTACTTACCAAAGTTTTACAACGTATATCTCACAAAAACAACACTTTTCCGAACATAATAACACGGGTTGCCATTGTCGTTTGACATTCGACATAGACGAGTTTCTATATTTTTTTTAATAATGTTGTGCCGTTTAGTATTACTAACGATTGGTTTTGTTTGAATCGACTACTAGTTGACCATAGAGGTAAATTTTGACAGAACGATTTAGAAATTTACTTTTTTTTATATCAGCGTTTAAGTTTGCCGGTGCGCCGTTGATCCTCGGCGTACCGAATTCGGTACGCGCGGGACGGAAAGGTTTTAAAATCACATTGGTATGAGCTCCAGTAACTTCTCTGTAAAACCCTTCGCAAGCAACACACAATTGCGTTTCCACGAAGAATCCCTTGGAGAGCAACAGTACCATACCAACGAAATGGCTAAGAATCATGTTTTCTTGACCCTAAAAATGTTAGAATTAACATAAATACATCGTGAAACAGAGTACAAATGAGGAGGGCTGGATAAGAATAGCCACGGATGTTTTAAATTGCAAAAATATGAACATGTAGAAAGCTTGAATAGTAGGTAAGCATGTTACTTGCACCAAAACCGACACGTATTATGCCCGACACGTGTCTCTCCCCTCCCCACGGCGATACCACAAATAATTTAAACAAAAAGTTGATTACTCTAAGAAACACTTACAAAATTCGTTTTCGACAATAGTATTAGGGTTTCAGCGTAAAACAAAGATTGTATAAACGTTGTAACATAGTGAAAATTAATCTGCAATAAAAAATGATATTAAAATATTATTTATAGTTTTATCTAGAAAAATGCTTTTGATAATATTGGTTAGGCGGATGAAACATCAACATTTTAAAATAGACTGAAAAATATAAAGTTATGAAATTTACTATAAATCCTGAAGAATTCCTTATCAGATTCCAAGCTTCGTTAATAGACTTTAACGCAGCATTAATTTCTTCCAACGCTGTATCGCTGTCCACCGTTATTTCGTCATCATTAACTTTACCAAAATGTGTGTTTTGTAGGTACAATAGTGTTCCAGATTCTAGTTTGGTAACTCAATATATTAACAGTTATCGTGATATGTAATAATTCTATATCCAAGAGCGCAGATATGGATACAAAATACCTCTCATGAAAGACCAGTTTAAGTCGAATGCGACTTTGAAAAATGTTAGGGCAGCACAGTTAGTGATGATAAAGACAATTGACACCCATGTGATAATCTTTACTTTTTTCAAATCTTTGCTGCTATAAAGACTTTTGTCAATCTCGTACAATATTGATAGCAGACGAACAGTATTTCCACTGAAATAGAAATTGATAAAACACACAGCTCCAAAATTGAATGCATATTCGAAGTAAATAAAATAGTAGGTCATTTTGAACAAATAACCGAAATGAGTGAATTTCATGACAAGGCCGTAAAAACAAACCATTAGACAATTAATGAATACAGCACACATTAGGTTTTTTCCTTTTGCGACTTCCAAACAATTATCATACATATTATATTTTCGCACACAGAAGATAGTATGCATGTAGTAAAAAGGATAAAAGACACTAAGAAAGTCGTCATTTAAAAATAATTTGCTTGTAGATATCATATTGTTATTTTATCCAAAAAATATGTTAGTTTTCTGAAGTCTTCGTTCGTTCTTCGTTTGACTAGTGAGAAATTTAAAAGCAATAATGTTAATAGTGGGTTGTTATTCCTATCAATAATAAGTCTAGCGTTGACAAATTAATATCGTTATAGCAACTTTAAAAGTATTAAGACGGTGACCGAGCTACCTTTCTTATAAATAGATCGTGAGGATTATTATTAAAGAAACTAAATTTTTTATCATACAAATATTTTATTAAACATTTAAAGATAACAAACTCAAACTGTAGAAATACAAAACTGTAGTTGATCAGTACCATAGACAAATGAAGTGGAAGCTTTGAAACCATGTACACACACATGCAAATCCCTGAACGTTGCTCGATGGAGTCGCAAGATATTTTTGTATAGTATATTTTCAATTTCTGTAATGTTAATGTAGCTTAAGAGCGTTTATGCCTTACGGCATTGCATGCACGTAAAAAAGATCGTACATTGCCATATGTCTGCGTGATAACGTAGACTGTTGCACGTGCCTCCTCTCCATAAATGGAAAAAACGCGCAACGCGCCGCTCAACAAACCATCCGATGCATTGCCCGATGCACCGGCCGATGCACCACCCGATGCACTGCCCGACGTGCCGCGTCTTCGCAAATGAACGCTAAGTCCGCCAACGAAGATACGGGCTCAGTGGCTCGAAACACCGAAATGTACCCTACTTTCTATCTAATTCTCTATACTAATCCAATTGAGGCACTAAAAGTTAGTAATCATATCTCTACACCGTTGAACGTTACAGACATTCTAATCATCACCATGTATGAATCTTTATCACTGTCCCAAAGTAATAGTGTTGCTCCAATCATGCTCGCCGTCTTGCTGCCGTCGGCAAAAATCCTGCCTGTTTCCGTTGTTGGTTGTGCCCAAACATTTAGTCCTCCAGGTACACGAGCCGCATGCTAGTATATTTCCTCTGGTACAGAATATTTGCAAACGCTACCTACCACCCGCTCCACTTTCCTGCCCGCCAGCCGCTGGGCACCCCTCTCTTTACCTAATACAAGGCGATTGCGTCTTGTATTCGGAGGCCAAGTCGGGGTGTTCTAGGCATCACGAGGGGCGCATTAAGCGAGACGGTGCGTTAATATTTACAAAGCAAATCTTCGTTGGACCATGTTTAGGCTCTTCTGCACCACTAGGATCCCTTTTCTAACCCATCCTGCACAACCACCTGCACATTGGGATGTGCATGTGTGTGGAATCAAATGCAGAAAACATTGTTATCAGTAATGACACAAAATAATCAAAAACAAGTGCATCTTATGATTATATTACAGAAAATTGTATTGCAGCAAGACAACGTTAAAGCTAGTGAAAACTCGCATCAATCGTATCGGTAGCGTAGCGTCTACACAGAACAGGCCACACGCGGTCATCTTTTTGAACGTTTGTTTAGACTGTAGTATTAACATTGCAAAAGTGAAGGAAATAGTGACTGAAAATCCTCATTCAAGTTTGAAAGAGATAGCCGCTGAACTTTCTGTGTTTCACAAGTCAACCCGAAACATTTAGCCTCGCCGCGAATTCTCCTCCTCCGGAATAGAGTTAACCCTATTCTGGAAAAAGCGTTTAAAAAGGTTTTGATGATTGAATTATTCTTTGGCGTAAATGTATCGTTTCTGAAGGAGCATACTTTGAAGGCGATAAAATAACTTTGGATGAGTAAATAACATTTTGTTTATTATTGATCGTTTCCCGGTACTTTCTTGACAGAGTAGTAAATTAAACATGATTAATTATAATCGATACTTTGACAGGTCAACTGTCCATTGAAAAGCAAAAAGTCATTAATAACGAAAAATATACTAACTTTACATCCGGCATGAACTTTAAAAGTATAAAGCATTAAGTGGTGAATAACAAGATTCCGGTATATCGCACTGAATGTTAGATATAAAATCTGTGAAGCACGAAATATTGGTGTTAGTTGTAGATAGACTAGAGATACCGATAGTATTTAAAGAACCAATCCACAGTACAAGGATATTGCTTCGCGGCAAACATAAAATAATGGAATGAGCAACTGGCATCAACCTTCAGACTAATATGACCATCGACTCCTTGACAAAACAAAAGTGCCTGTTTAATTCAAGTAAATGCTTTGTTCGTCTGGACTTTTAATTTTTATTGCTATACAAACGAACTTACCAAGGCAGCGAAAATTTTTTTGTACAAGTCGTAAGCTTTTAAGATATTTTTGTATTCCTCAAACAATTTCCGACACTTCTCATCATTTTCGTGTTTTTCATTCATCATCAGAATTTCTTTGATCAACTCATCTAAATATTTTTTTAACAATATAATTAATCGAGTGGCTATAATTAAATTAACATCCAATGTTGTGTACATAAAATCAAAAATATTATCAAAAACCATATCAATGAGATAATCATAATAAGATGATGAATAGTAGATGGGTCTTATAAATAGGTAGATAAAAATAATAGCTATAGTTGAAATCCAATTCCAAGAAATAAAACTTCGGATACTCTTGCTGACATCGATATCCCTGTGTACAGTTTGGATCATCAAAATAAGTAAAACGTAGTTGTTTTTATGCACTAAGTCCATAATGAACAACGTCGTGAATCCGATCGAATAGGTGACGAAGTAGAATGCAGCAAAGAGTTGCAAGAGGTTACTTTCCAAATGCTTCATGTACATATCCGTGATGTCAACAGCGAACATGCGATAAATACACAGTGAATTTATAAGTACAATGCAACAGATTACAAATATTTGATATCTTCTTTGTCTTGGATAAATGTAACTGTTTTGGACACTGTATTTTGAAGCCAGAAACAGATTGAGTACGAAGTTCAAAGACTGAGCTATTCTTTGTATTTCCTCGTCCAGTCTATTTTTGAAAAACTCTTTGATTGTAATTTTTCGAATTGTACACATTGTTTTTTATAATTTGCTTTAACCGTCTGCTACTAAAACTTGACGCTATAACAATATTTGAATAAGTAAAGTGAGTAAACGAAAAAATCTATTTATTTTGATTACTCGTGTGAGTGATTATTCACATCCAGGTACCTGATCGAGCCTGTCAATATAAAAAAAAAATATAACAGAAGTAATTAAACTAAAATTCTTGAATTTTTCAATTTATTCTTTCTATTTGATGACTAAGCATGACATGGTGAATAAGAGACAATTTTACGAGGGACAACTAAAGATATGGTTATATTTAGGCGAGTCCTGACCGACACGTGGGACGCCACTGCGCCAGTTCGACGGCTGTTTAAATTTTAAAGGCAACTTATCAAGTAGTCAAAGTCAACTAGCAAAAATAGTAACCTTAAGGGAGCTTCTTGCCGGTTCTCCTCTATACAAAACGAATTTTACTTGCATTGCTACACACTCCGCACTCGTTTTTTTAGGAAATGGTCTCTTTTAATTGGATTTGGTATATACTTAAACAAGCCAGATGGTTGAATTCATTGTTCTCTACTTTGGTTCTTTTCCGACGATAGTCTCGCCCCCGCCCCGTCGCGATTTGCACCCATTTCCTATAAATGTTTACACATGGCTTATTTCCACGGAAATTTACAGGTTTTTCACAACAGATCTCTGCTTTAAAAAATTATTTACTATTACTAACTATTATTATTTAGTATTTTTTTGTTATGTCGGTGGGAAGTCAAAATAAAAAAAAAGAAATGACTTCCTGCCAAAAAATCCATATGATTCTGACTGACTGATTTTTCCAACGATTTACTTGTGTGACCAGAATTATGATAGGAATAAGTAAATACAAGTGACATGCATGTACAATAAAAAAACGGAAATTCAATGAGTAAAGGCGTTTATCTGTTTAGTTTCGAAGAACGACTTTTAACTGATATTTTTGTTTTGTTATTTGGATCAAAATAATATTTTATTTTATTGCGTGGGCATGGAAGGTAACCAACAAATCACTGCCGGTGCGTTCGTACACTTGCGACAGAACAGCCAAAAAAAAAAACAATTTATTTGTTATATATTTTTTACAGAAAATTACACTGCAGCAGTAAAACAAAATAAAGGCTAGTCACTTTCATGAAAGACATTGGTAACGAAGCGTCTATGTAGAACAATCCACACGTGGTCATCTTGCTAAACGCCTGATTCGTCTGTATGATGTTCTTGAAAAGATTTCTGTGACATTCTGTAAAAAAAAACCATAAATTAAATAATCTAGTAATCATTTCCTGACCGTTTTCGATCAAGTGGACTAAAGGGGATTGGGTAAAAGTGGCATGATTTTTGTAAGTCTGCGGCCGTTTATGAAACGTATTTCATTAGTAAGAACACAATAAGACCTTCATTTTCTTTTATGAACAATTATTTCCAAAATGCATCGGAGCCGAGATATACAGGTGATTTTTTCAAGTTGGTGGAAAGCTAAACCCGAAATTAGTAGGAATAGCGAAAAACACTCTAAGGAGTCTCAAGCCCAATTTTGATAAAAACTAAAACTGCATCTTTGGTTTTGAAAAATCATTATTCCTAGCCAGGCATAGAAACCGTTGATGAAAAAAAAACACACCCTGTATTATTGCACCATTCGATAGTGTCCCTGCTAAGGGTCAAATTCTGGGAAGTAATGACATACGGCAAACGATAGGAAAGAGTTAATTTAGCAGTATTCAATGAACAACACAACTTTGACATCAGATATTTAAGCTCCGATATAATTTTCGGCGAAATTCTAACAGGACTCATGGATATTTCGTTTGTACATATTATTTACATTTTTAAATATTTAATACTTATAGTATGGCACTTCTGATTCCACAAGGTTGTATTTCAAAGCAAGTTGCTGGTAGATAATCCTGGCAACGAGGTTGTGTTTATGCAAGTACTCTCCGTTACCCAGACGAGAACACCCAGAAATAATGTGTCGAATCGATTTTCCCGGACGGTGGCATACCCGACATATGTCAACCGTGCCATCCTTTACAATGTGTTTCCGGTAGTTATTCGTCATCATAACGTCGTAGGACTCATTATTATTATATATTCCACTAAACGTTGGCAACAATAATCTTTGAGGCCGCTGTGAAAAAAAAACTTGTCGCTGGTTCATACAAAGTTACCCAAACCCCTTTATCTTTCATGATCAATCAATCAATCTCAGCGGAGATTAGCCATCGACGCGGGAGATATTATAGTTCACAAAAAAGCTCAGACACAAGTGCACGAGGCACGGTGGTATGATATCGCCAACTTTTTAATTTCGGACTGATAAAAAAATACTAATGGAAAAACCCAATAACACTTATTGCCCAACCTGGAAATCGAACCCAAGACCTCATGCCCAGCAGTTGAAAAATAGTATAATAGGAGGAGCATGTTTGTTGCCTATTTTTCTAGCCTTATATAGCAAATCGGCATAAAGTCGCAATAAATACATTACTTTCGCTAGTTGTTAATTTGGTGATACTGGAAAGTTATTTCTTATATTCGAGAAAGGAAGATTTCTGCTCTCCTAGACTCAGAGACAGACATTTTCCACGCTTCTTTCTTCAGACTAATTGTATTACTACTAACCTCCATAGTTACACTGCGATATTTAGGGAATTGCTGTGCTCAATGGACACCCTACCCCAAACGATGTAAAGTTTGTGACTCGCCCCTCTATTGTGATGATGAAATATGCACGACTGCGTTTTGCTCGGATTGCTTTTGAGTGAGTTAGCATGGTAGTACGTGACTAAGTACCGTCCAAAGAACTTACAACAAGTACACCTCGATCTCCCCAAAGTTGGTAGTTTGGAAGGTAAGTCCAAGATCGTCTAGATAGAGGAAGAGAGATGTCTAGACATCCTTCCAATCCGATGGGGATGGAGGAAGTTCTCACTCTGTTATCACTTTTAAATTATTAATTTGAGCTTACTTGGACAGTTCCTTTTCTTCATAAGCTGTACACACGTTGTTTCTGCATCCTCGATTGCTGCATAGAACTTCTCACAGTTTACACTGTGCGTGAATATCAGAGTTGTGTTCTTAGCTAGCCATAAAAGTAACGCTAAAATCACACACACTGTCTGTAAGTGAAATAAATTCACAAATGAATTGGTTTACTTAAACAGAAACAGGCGACTATCGCTTATTATTTATACTTACATGGCTATTCAATACAGTTGATGTTTTTATCGCAGTGCATATGAAATGGGCATAAAAGAGATTGCGGTAAAATATGCTTAACGTCAGATATAATATCTATGAAAAGAAAACGCTTTTGATTAATTTGTTGACAATAAATATATTCTGAACGTACTTAGTGAACTAAATAATGCCGTTATTGTTTGTTTGGTATTTATTGATTGTGTCTTTGTGTGATTAAAATATTCACGAACTCACCAATACTTGAAAAATTTTCTTATACAAACTGTATGTCTTGAAGATAATTTCATAAATGTCAAGTAATTTCACACATTGCTCATTGTTTTCGTAATAATCATTCATAATTAGAACTTTTTTAGTCCACTCGTTCAGGTATTTTCTTAACAGTATTGTGATCCGGATGGCTACAACTAAATTGATTTCCAAAGCGAAGAAAATGGTATTAACAGCAATATCAAGAATTAAGTCGATGACATCGGGGTAATAACACGTTGCATAATACAGTGTGAGTATGAAACTGTGGATGAAGATAACAGTCATTACAGAGATCCAATTCCAAACTATAAAACCCTTAATACTTCTACTTAAATCGATGCTCTTGTTTAAGGCTTGGAGCATTAAAACAAGCGAGACGTTGTGTTCCTTATGGACTATATCTAAAATGAACATTATTGTGAACCCAACCATGAATAGGATAAAGTAGACTGTAGTAAACAGTGAAAAGAAGTCTTTTTCTTTACTTGACATGTTGTTATTCACATCCCTGATATCTATGACGACCATTCGATAGATACACGACATATTCATAATAAGCATACAGCAGAACGAAATAATGCGACTCATTCTTCCATTCGAATAAATATGACGATTTTGTACGTTGTATTTTGGATTTAAAAACACACTCAGTGCATTGTTAAAAGAATACACTATTCTTTGTACATCTTTGTCCAATCTATTATTGGGAAATACTTGGAATGTGTCTCCTGGATCATTTTTTTGTATTTTCAACACTTTTTCAACTTTTAACTTCAATTTGTTCATTGTAGTTATGAGTCTGTAATAATAAATGATTATGGGAAGAGAGAGAGACATTACAGTGACAAAATACAGTATGGCATTTATTACAGTTTAAATATTCATGTGATCAGTTAATATAGTAGTAACTATAAGCTAAGCTATAAGCTAAAAGTTTTAATACATTAGTGATTATGCCCGCTCTTATTTCGAAAGTAGTAAAAATACAAAACTGTGTTTAATATAGTTAAAATATTCATGTAATTAGTCAATCAATTAGCAATTTGGGAAGGTGTCCCTAACATTAGTGATTAATAAGTGAATACATGAGTGATTTTGACAGCTTTTACTAAAAATCTTATTAAAGAAGATCACCCAGCTTCCATACATTTTTAAAGTAGTTTCAAAATTTCATTTTATTTACAAGTTTCTTTTCCAACAAAAAATATTTACTTGTTATTTGACAGCATAACGTAATAAAAAAAAATATTATCAATATATAATAATAATAATATATTCTTAAATGCTAAGACCCTGCACAACCGTGAGGTATGCAGTCTCAGGGAATACTTCTTAGCAGTCGACGTGGGGATGCACCGAGATGTGGTCTCAGTCGACAAGGGCCTTACCCCGCTCTTCTTGGCTAACGAGAACTGGCGCAAGCCTGTAGTATTAGACACTAATGACCGCAAGGAGGTATGGCAGAGCAAGGTGCTTCACGGACGCTTTTACCAGGCCTTACACGGGCCCGATGTAGACTTCTTAGCGTCTGTATCCTGGCTGCGTTTCGGTGACCTCTTCGGGGAAACTGAAGGTTTTGTCTGTGCAATAATGGACGAAGTTATGCTGACGAATAACTACCGGAAACATATTATGAAGGACGGGACGGTGGACGTGTGTCGGGCATGCCACCGTCCGGGTGAGTCCATCAGACATATTATTTCTGGTTGTTCTCGTCTGGCTAACGGAGAGTACTTGCATAGACACAACCTTGTTGCCAGGATTATCCACCAGCAACTTGCTTTGAAATACAACCTTGTGGAATCAGAAGTGCCATACTATAAGTATGCGCCCGACCCAGTTCTCGATAATGGTAATATCACGTTGTATTGGGATCGACCTATCGTCACTGACAGGACTATTGTTGCCAATAAGCCTGACATTGTGGTGATAGATCGATTGGAGCGTCGCGCAATGATTGTTGATATAACGGTCCCACATGACGAGAACCTCGTGAAAGCAGAGAAAGATAAGCAATTCAAATATCTAGATCTGGCTCGCGAGGTTGTCGACATGTGGGATGTGAATACAGCAGTCATTGTGCCGATAGTCGTGTCGGCCAATGGCTTAATTGCCAAAAGCCTCGATCAACATCTTAGTAGGCTTTCGCTTGGCAGCTGGATCAAGGGCTTGATTCAGAAAGCAGTACTTCTGGACACGGCACGTATACACGGTAGCCCGGACCCTGTTCCCGATGCTGGTGGGCTACTATTTTTTATATTTTTAAATGTTTTTTTATACAATTTTGTAAAAATATTTAAAAATGTAAATTATATGTGATTAAAATGAATAAAGGAGATAATATAATAATAATAAGGCTGGCAATACTAAAGTCAACACGTCTATCAATTTCTTTCCATAATTTTCAACAATTTAAATTTTTAAACAGTTTATTTTTTAAGTTTGATACCAGTTTTTAATACTAAAATAAATTATATATCTATATATCTCCGATCACACCACAAAATTCAAGAAATATCCATAGAAATGCTGAAAAGAAAAAACTGGTTCCAAAAATGACATGTGTGAATTTGACATGCATGTCATCTATGAAAACCCCTTAAATAAAATCATGAATTGAAGACGATGTTTACAAGATCAGCTGCTCGAAAAGCACTCCTACCACCTCCGGACTCGTCGCCCCGCTCCGCCTCGCCGCCGCCGGAACCCAGCCTCACCGTGAGTGCTGTGACGGCGGCCGTGGCAGTTGCGTCGAGCGACAGCGACGAGTACTTCTCTCCGCCCACGACGCCACCACCTGCTCGTCGACGGGGAGGACGCCGGCCGCCGGATGGTTTAGGACCTCGAGGCCCACCGGCCTCTGATAGGGTCCCAGCTCCCGGCGGAAGTGTGCAGCGCATGCGATGGACTCAAGCCATCAACGAGAACGTCATGCGCTCATACTATGGGGCTACAGAGGGAGGAAACAACCTGACCGCGTACCGTGTTCGGATGCTCTCTCTGTTTCAGGTGCTTGAGCCAGCTGTCAACGTGTCGGCGCAACGATTATCAGATCAGGTGCGGGTCATCCAACGTAATCATATGTTGGACGACACCGTACTTGATCGCTTGCGAACTGAAATGCAGAGTAGTCACGTCATTGTCCCTCCGTCGCAGGCTGTGGATCCACCACAGTCTAGTCAGTTATTTAATGGTGCTGACGAAGTGAGTAATGACGTGGCTACTTATGTAAGTACCCAATGTAGTGAGGAAATGAGGAGTGCTTTGGAAGGTGCGATTCGAGAATATCGGTACATGTCGCCTGAACTTAGACCACGCTTACCTCGTTTGCCCATGCATAACAGAAATAGGGCGCTGGTGGCTGTTCTGGATTCGCAGTTATCAAACTATTTTGATAGCTGCGAAGACCTCACTGATGCTCACTCAATCCTGTATTGTGCGGCTGTAGCGGCATGTCGTGTAGCTCATGTCAAATTTTCTGATGACAGAGCTACACGACCTAAACCTGCCGTACCGGCTTGGCAATGCAGAATTGAGCGACGTATTAGTGGGGCCAGAACACTCATCGGCAAACTGATCTGCTTCAGGGAGGGCAACAATCGCCCTCGAGTGATGCGCTTTGTGACGCGGGCATTTGCGGGTACTGATATTAGTCCTCGAGACTATATGTCCCGTATCACAGAGCGCATCGACTTCCTGAAGCAGAAAGTGTATGCATGGGCAAACCGTATCCGTAGGTATAAGCGGCGGGTGGAACGATACACTCTGAATCGCACATTCCAAAGAGATGAAAGGTGGGTTTATAGGACTTGGGAGCGACCGGACCAAGGTGTGTCTGACACGCGCTTACCGGATGATGACGCCATGTGCTCATTTAATACTTATAGTATGGCACTTCTGATTCCACAAGGTTGTATTTCAAAGCAAGTTGCTGGTAGATAATCCTGGCAACGAGGTTGTGTTTATGCAAGTACTCTCCGTTACCCAGACGAGAACACCCAGAAATAATGTGTCGAATCGATTTTCCCGGACGGTGGCATACCCGACATATGTCAACCGTGCCATCCTTTACAATGTGTTTCCGGTAGTTATTCGTCATCATAACGTCGTAGGACTCATTATTATTATATATTCCACTAAACGTTGGCAACAATAATCTTTGAGGCCGCTGTGAAAAAAAAACTTGTCGCTGGTTCATACAAAGTTACCCAAACCCCTTTATCTTTCATGATCAATCAATCAATCTCAGCGGAGATTAGCCATCGACGCGGGAGATATTATAGTTCACAAAAAAGCTCAGACACAAGTGCACGAGGCACGGTGGTATGATATCGCCAACTTTTTAATTTCGGACTGATAAAAAAATACTAATGGAAAAACCCAATAACACTTATTGCCCAACCTGGAAATCGAACCCAAGACCTCATGCCCAGCAGTTGAAAAATAGTATAATAGGAGGAGCATGTTTGTTGCCTATTTTTCTAGCCTTATATAGCAAATCGGCATAAAGTCGCAATAAATACATTACTTTCGCTAGTTGTTAATTTGGTGATACTGGAAAGTTATTTCTTATATTCGAGAAAGGAAGATTTCTGCTCTCCTAGACTCAGAGACAGACATTTTCCACGCTTCTTTCTTCAGACTAATTGTATTACTACTAACCTCCATAGTTACACTGCGATATTTAGGGAATTGCTGTGCTCAATGGACACCCTACCCCAAACGATGTAAAGTTTGTGACTCGCCCCTCTATTGTGATGATGAAATATGCACGACTGCGTTTTGCTCGGATTGCTTTTGAGTGAGTTAGCATGGTAGTACGTGACTAAGTACCGTCCAAAGAACTTACAACAAGTACACCTCGATCTCCCCAAAGTTGGTAGTTTGGAAGGTAAGTCCAAGATCGTCTAGATAGAGGAAGAGAGATGTCTAGACATCCTTCCAATCCGATGGGGATGGAGGAAGTTCTCACTCTGTTATCACTTTTAAATTATTAATTTGAGCTTACTTGGACAGTTCCTTTTCTTCATAAGCTGTACACACGTTGTTTCTGCATCCTCGATTGCTGCATAGAACTTCTCACAGTTTACACTGTGCGTGAATATCAGAGTTGTGTTCTTAGCTAGCCATAAAAGTAACGCTAAAATCACACACACTGTCTGTAAGTGAAATAAATTCACAAATGAATTGGTTTACTTAAACAGAAACAGGCGACTATCGCTTATTATTTATACTTACATGGCTATTCAATACAGTTGATGTTTTTATCGCAGTGCATATGAAATGGGCATAAAAGAGATTGCGGTAAAATATGCTTAACGTCAGATATAATATCTATGAAAAGAAAACGCTTTTGATTAATTTGTTGACAATAAATATATTCTGAACGTACTTAGTGAACTAAATAATGCCGTTATTGTTTGTTTGGTATTTATTGATTGTGTCTTTGTGTGATTAAAATATTCACGAACTCACCAATACTTGAAAAATTTTCTTATACAAACTGTATGTCTTGAAGATAATTTCATAAATGTCAAGTAATTTCACACATTGCTCATTGTTTTCGTAATAATCATTCATAATTAGAACTTTTTTAGTCCACTCGTTCAGGTATTTTCTTAACAGTATTGTGATCCGGATGGCTACAACTAAATTGATTTCCAAAGCGAAGAAAATGGTATTAACAGCAATATCAAGAATTAAGTCGATGACATCGGGGTAATAACACGTTGCATAATACAGTGTGAGTATGAAACTGTGGATGAAGATAACAGTCATTACAGAGATCCAATTCCAAACTATAAAACCCTTAATACTTCTACTTAAATCGATGCTCTTGTTTAAGGCTTGGAGCATTAAAACAAGCGAGACGTTGTGTTCCTTATGGACTATATCTAAAATGAACATTATTGTGAACCCAACCATGAATAGGATAAAGTAGACTGTAGTAAACAGTGAAAAGAAGTCTTTTTCTTTACTTGACATGTTGTTATTCACATCCCTGATATCTATGACGACCATTCGATAGATACACGACATATTCATAATAAGCATACAGCAGAACGAAATAATGCGACTCATTCTTCCATTCGAATAAATATGACGATTTTGTACGTTGTATTTTGGATTTAAAAACACACTCAGTGCATTGTTAAAAGAATACACTATTCTTTGTACATCTTTGTCCAATCTATTATTGGGAAATACTTGGAATGTGTCTCCTGGATCATTTTTTTGTATTTTCAACACTTTTTCAACTTTTAACTTCAATTTGTTCATTGTAGTTATGAGTCTGTAATAATAAATGATTATGGGAAGAGAGAGAGACATTACAGTGACAAAATACAGTATGGCATTTATTACAGTTTAAATATTCATGTGATCAGTTAATATAGTAGTAACTATAAGCTAAGCTATAAGCTAAAAGTTTTAATACATTAGTGATTATGCCCGCTCTTATTTCGAAAGTAGTAAAAATACAAAACTGTGTTTAATATAGTTAAAATATTCATGTAATTAGTCAATCAATTAGCAATTTGGGAAGGTGTCCCTAACATTAGTGATTAATAAGTGAATACATGAGTGATTTTGACAGCTTTTACTAAAAATCTTATTAAAGAAGATCACCCAGCTTCCATACATTTTTAAAGTAGTTTCAAAATTTCATTTTATTTACAAGTTTCTTTTCCAACAAAAAATATTTACTTGTTATTTGACAGCATAACGTAATAAAAAAAAATATTATCAATATATAATAATAATAATATATTCTTAAATGCTAAGACCCTGCACAACCGTGAGGTATGCAGTCTCAGGGAATACTTCTTAGCAGTCGACGTGGGGATGCACCGAGATGTGGTCTCAGTCGACAAGGGCCTTACCCCGCTCTTCTTGGCTAACGAGAACTGGCGCAAGCCTGTAGTATTAGACACTAATGACCGCAAGGAGGTATGGCAGAGCAAGGTGCTTCACGGACGCTTTTACCAGGCCTTACACGGGCCCGATGTAGACTTCTTAGCGTCTGTATCCTGGCTGCGTTTCGGTGACCTCTTCGGGGAAACTGAAGGTTTTGTCTGTGCAATAATGGACGAAGTTATGCTGACGAATAACTACCGGAAACATATTATGAAGGACGGGACGGTGGACGTGTGTCGGGCATGCCACCGTCCGGGTGAGTCCATCAGACATATTATTTCTGGTTGTTCTCGTCTGGCTAACGGAGAGTACTTGCATAGACACAACCTTGTTGCCAGGATTATCCACCAGCAACTTGCTTTGAAATACAACCTTGTGGAATCAGAAGTGCCATACTATAAGTATGCGCCCGACCCAGTTCTCGATAATGGTAATATCACGTTGTATTGGGATCGACCTATCGTCACTGACAGGACTATTGTTGCCAATAAGCCTGACATTGTGGTGATAGATCGATTGGAGCGTCGCGCAATGATTGTTGATATAACGGTCCCACATGACGAGAACCTCGTGAAAGCAGAGAAAGATAAGCAATTCAAATATCTAGATCTGGCTCGCGAGGTTGTCGACATGTGGGATGTGAATACAGCAGTCATTGTGCCGATAGTCGTGTCGGCCAATGGCTTAATTGCCAAAAGCCTCGATCAACATCTTAGTAGGCTTTCGCTTGGCAGCTGGATCAAGGGCTTGATTCAGAAAGCAGTACTTCTGGACACGGCACGTATACACGGTAGCCCGGACCCTGTTCCCGATGCTGGTGGGCTACTATTTTTTATATTTTTAAATGTTTTTTTATACAATTTTGTAAAAATATTTAAAAATGTAAATTATATGTGATTAAAATGAATAAAGGAGATAATATAATAATAATAAGGCTGGCAATACTAAAGTCAACACGTCTATCAATTTCTTTCCATAATTTTCAACAATTTAAATTTTTAAACAGTTTATTTTTTAAGTTTGATACCAGTTTTTAATACTAAAATAAATTATATATCTATATATCTCCGATCACACCACAAAATTCAAGGAATATCCATAGAAATGCTGAAAAGAAAAAACTGGTCCCAAAAATGACATGTGTGAATTTGACATGCATGTCATCTATGAAAACCCCTTAAATAAAATCATGAATTGAAGACGATGTTTACAAGATCAGCTGCTCGAAAAGCACTCCTACCACCTCCGGACTCGTCGCCCCGCTCCGCCTCGCCGCCGCCGGAACCCAGCCTCACCGTGAGTGCTGTGACGGCGGCCGTGGCAGTTGCGTCGAGCGACAGCGACGAGTACTTCTCTCCGCCCACGACGCCACCACCTGCTCGTCGACGGGGAGGACGCCGGCCGCCGGATGGTTTAGGACCTCGAGGCCCACCGGCCTCTGATAGGGTCCCAGCTCCCGGCGGAAGTGTGCAGCGCATGCGATGGACTCAAGCCATCAACGAGAACGTCATGCGCTCATACTATGGGGCTACAGAGGGAGGAAACAACCTGACCGCGTACCGTGTTCGGATGCTCTCTCTGTTTCAGGTGCTTGAGCCAGCTGTCAACGTGTCGGCGCAACGATTATCAGATCAGGTGCGGGTCATCCAACGTAATCATATGTTGGACGACACCGTACTTGATCGCTTGCGAACTGAAATGCAGAGTAGTCACGTCATTGTCCCTCCGTCGCAGGCTGTGGATCCACCACAGTCTAGTCAGTTATTTAATGGTGCTGACGAAGTGAGTAATGACGTGGCTACTTATGTAAGTACCCAATGTAGTGAGGAAATGAGGAGTGCTTTGGAAGGTGCGATTCGAGAATATCGGTACATGTCGCCTGAACTTAGACCACGCTTACCTCGTTTGCCCATGCATAACAGAAATAGGGCGCTGGTGGCTGTTCTGGATTCGCAGTTATCAAACTATTTTGATAGCTGCGAAGACCTCACTGATGCTCACTCAATCCTGTATTGTGCGGCTGTAGCGGCATGTCGTGTAGCTCATGTCAAATTTTCTGATGACAGAGCTACACGACCTAAACCTGCCGTACCGGCTTGGCAATGCAGAATTGAGCGACGTATTAGTGGGGCCAGAACACTCATCGGCAAACTGATCTGCTTCAGGGAGGGCAACAATCGCCCTCGAGTGATGCGCTTTGTGAGGCGGGCATTTGCGGGTACTGATATTAGTCCTCGAGACTATATGTCCCGTATCACAGAGCGCATCGACTTCCTGAAGCAGAAAGTGTATGCATGGGCAAACCGTATCCGTAGGTATAAGCGGCGGGTGGAACGATACACTCTGAATCGCACATTCCAAAGAGATGAAAGGTGGGTTTATAGGACTTGGGAGCGACCGGACCAAGGTGTGTCTGACACGCGCTTACCGGATGATGACGCCATGTGCTCGTTCTGGCGCAGCATCTGGTCGGTGCCTGTCAGCCACACCGACGGTGAATGGACTCGGGTGGTCGAGCGAGTGTGCGATCCAGTTCCAGAAATGGGGGCTATCACTATCAGCCCCCAAGACGTAGCTCGTGCAGTCCGTCCGTTACCTAACTGGAAATCTCCAGGGCCGGACGGGCTGCACAACTTTTGGATTAAGTGGATCCGAAGGTCGCACGCTCGCTTGGCGGCCCTATTCCAGTCAGTCTTAGAGTCAGGGTCGCTGCCCGAATTCCTGACTACTGGAATAACTCACCTGCTCCATAAATCGGGTAGTACTGCGGAGCCCAAAAACTATAGACCGATAACCTGTCTCCCGACAGTGTATAAAGTTCTTACATCCATTTTGAGAGCTAAAATCAGCAAACACATTGATGACAATTCGATCATGTCCACTTCTCAAAATGGATGTAGGAACGGGTCCCGCGGTACTAAGGAGCTGCTCCTCATTGATATGGCCATTAACCAACAGGTTCGGCGTTCCCGAAGGGATCTGTCGACATGTTGGATAGACTATAAGAAGGCCTACGACTCGGTGCCACATACATGGCTCATGAGGGTGCTAGAATAGTATAAAGTTGATGCAACTCTGCGTACCTTCCTGATGTCGTGTATGGGGCAATGGAGGACAGTCCTTCGCTATCCAGGATGTCGGCATATCCAAGGGAACAGCGAACCGATAAGGATAGAGCGAGGTATTTTTCAGGGCGATAGTTTGAGTCCGCTTTGGTTCTGCTTAGCCTTGAATCCTCTAAGCACGCTGCTGGAGGATTCAGGTCTGGGCTTTCGGTTGAGGAGAGGTGGCCAGGTTATATCTCACCTTCTTTACATGGATGACCTGAAACTCTTTGCCCCCAACAATTTGCAACTGATGGAGCTACTGAAGGTAACAGAAACTTTCAGTAGCGCCATCAGGATGGAATTTGGTGTGGACAAATGTGCGGTCATGCATGTAAAGCGAGGGGGGATTGTGGAATCTGCGGGAACCCAGCTCTCAGATTCCATAAATCTTAGATCCCTCTCAGCAACCGAAACCTACAAGTATTTGGGTATGTCGGAAGCGCTGGGCATCAATGCTGTTGACGTGAAGCAATCGTTGAAGGAGCGCTTCTTTGGCCGCCTGAGAAAAGTATTTAATAGTCTTTTATCAGGCGGAAATAAGGTGCGTGCCTTCAATGGTTGGGTCATGCCGGTTTTGATGTACTCTTTCGGCGTACTCAAATGGACTCAAACAGAACTAGACGCCCTGGATAGGAAGGTCCGTACATTGTTGACGGCATATCGAATGCATCACCCACGTTCTTCGGTTATGAGACTGTATATCCCGCGGAGTTGTGGGGGTCGAGGCTTTTTAAACGCCAAGACAATCGCGAGATATGCAGTCTCAGGGAATATTTCCTAGAAGCCGACGTGGGGATGCATCGAGATGTGGTCGCGATGGACAAGGCCCTCACCCCGCTCTCCTTGGCTAAAGAGAACTGGCGCAAACCTGCAGTGCTTGACACTAATGACCGCAGGGAAGTATGGCAGAGTAAGGAGCTTCACGGACGCTTCTTCAGTGCCCTGCATGGACCTGATGTAGACCATGCAGCGTCCGTAGCCTGGCTACGTTCCGGGGAACTCTTTGGAGAAACCGAAGGTTTTGTTTGTGCAATTATGGATGAAGTTATGATGACGAATAACTACCGGAAATTTATTGTGAAGGATGGCACGGTTGACATATGTCGGGCATGCCACCGTCCGGGCGAATCGATCCGTCACATTATCTCCGGGTGTTCTCGTCTAGCTAACGGAGAATACTTGCATAGACACAATCTTGTAGCCAGGATTATCCATCAGCAACTTGCTCTGAAATACAGCCTTGTGGAATCGGAAGTGCCGTACTATAGGTATGTGCCCGACCCAGTTCTCGAAAATGGCAATATCACACTGTATTGGGATCAATCCATCATCACTGACAGGACTATTGTAGCCAATAAGCCAGATATAGTGGTGATGGATCGATCAGAGCGGCGCGCAATGATTGTTGACATAACGGTTCCACATGACGAGAACCTCGTGAAGGCCGAGAAAGATAAACAAATCAAGTATATTGACTTGGCTCGCGAGGTTGTCGACATGTGGCCTGTTGACTCAGCGATCATTGTGCCGATAGTCGTATCAGCCAATGGCCTAATTGCCAAGAGCCTCGACCAACATCTGATGAGGCTCTCGTTAGGCAGCTGGATCAAGGGCTTGATTCAGAAAGCGGTACTCCTGGACACGGCTCGTATCGTTAGGAGGTTCCTTTCTCTGGAGCCCTGACCGCCGGTAGCTTGGACCCTGTTCCCGATACCGGTGGGCTACAATTTTTTATATTTTTAAATGTTTTTTTTTATTATTTATAAGGAATATTTAAAAATGTATTAAATTTGTATATAAAAATGAATAAAGGGAATAATAATAATATTCCAAAGATCGCACGCTCGCTTGGCGTCCCAGTTTCAATCTGCCTTAGAGTCAGGGTCGCTGCCCCAGTTCCTGACGACAGGCATTACCCACCTGCTCCATAAATCAGGTAGTACTGCGGAGCCCAAAAATTATAGACCTATCACTTGCTTACCAACGGTCTATAAGGTTCTTACATCCATTTTGAGAGCTAAAATTAACCAACATATTGAGAGTAATTCCATCATGTCTCCCTCTCAGAATGGATGTAGGAACGGGTCCCGTGGTACTAAGGAGCTGCTCCTCATTGATATGGCCATTAGCCAACAGGTTCGCCGCTCCCGAAGGCATCTGTCTACATGTTGGATAGATTATAAGAAGGCCTACGACTCGGTTCCGCATACATGGCTCATAAGGGTGCTGGAGTTGTACAAGATAGATGCAACTTTACGCGCCTTCCTTGAGTCGTGTATGGGGCAATGGAGGACGGTCCTTCGCTATCCAGGATGTCGACAGATGCAGGGTAACAGCGAACCGATAAGGATTGAGCGTGGTATATTTCAGGGTGATAGTTTGAGTCCATTGTGGTTTTGTCTAGCCTTGAACCCTCTTAGCACACTGCTGGAAGGTTCAGGTCTAGGCTATCGGTTGAGGAGAGGTGGTCAGGTCATATCTCACCTTCTTTACATGGATGATCTAAAAATCTTTGCCCCCAACAATATGCAACTGATGAAGCTACTGAAGGTAACTGAAACTTTCAGTAGCGCCATCAGGATGGAATTTGGTGTGGACAAATGTGCAGTCATGCATGTGAAGCGAGGGGAGATTACGGAATCCGTGGGAACTCAACTCTCGGATTCCGTACACCTTAGATCCCTCTCCTCAACAGAAACCTACAAGTATTTGGGTATGTCGGAAGCATTAGGTATCAATACTGCTGACATGAAACAATCGTTGAGGGAGCGTTTCTTTGGCCGCCTGAATAAGGTGCTAAGCAGTCTTTTGTCAGGCGGAAACAAGGTGCGCGCCTTCAACGGTTGGGTCATGCCGGTTTTGATGAATTCTTTCGGCATACTCAAATGGTCTCAGACAGAACTTGATGCCCTAGATAGGAAGGTCCGCGTACTGCTTACTGCAAATCGGATGCATCACCCACGGTCGTCGGTAATGAGACTGTATACATATACCGCGGAAGTGTGGGGGTCGTGGCTTCTTAAATGCTAAGACCCTGCACAACCGTGAGGTATGCAGTCTCAGGGAATACTTCCTAGAAGCCGACGTGGGGATGCACCGAGATGTGGTCTCAGTCGACAAGGGCCTTACCCCGCTCTTCTTGGCTAACGAGAACTGGCGCAAGCCTGTAGTATTAGACACTAATGACCGCAAGGAGGTATGGCAGAGCAAGGAGCTTCACGGACGCTTTTACCGGGCCTTACATGGGCCCGATGTAGACTTCTTAGCGTCCGTATCCTGGCTGCGTTTTGGTTACCTCTTCGGGGAAACTGAAGGTTTTGTCTGTACAATAATGGACGAAGTTATGCTGACGAATAACTACCGGAAACATATTATGAAGGACGGGACGGTGGACGTGTGTCGGGCATGCCACCGTCCGGGTGAGTCCATCAGACATATCATTTCTGGTTGTTCTCGTCTGGCTAACGGAGAGTACTTGCACAGACACAACCTTGTTGCCAGGATTATCCACCAGCAACTTGCTTTGAAATACAACCTTGTGGAATCAGAAGTGCCATACTATAAGTATGTGCCCGACCCAGTTCTCGATAATGGTAATAGCACGTTGTATTGGGATCGACCTATCATCACTGACAGGACTATTGTTGCCAATAAACCTGACATTGTGTTGATAGATCGATTGGAGCGTCGCGCAATGATTGTTGATATAACGGTACCGCATGATGAGAACCTCGTGAAAGCAGAGAAAGATAAGCAATTCAAGTATCTAGATCTGGCTCGCGAGGTTGTCGACATGTGGGACGTGACTACAGCAGTCATTGTGCCGATAGTCGTGTCGGCCAATGGCTTAATAGCTAAAAGCTTCGACGAACATCTGAGAAGTCTTTCGCTTGACAGCTGGATCAAGGGCTTGATTCAGAAAGCAGTACTTCTGGACACGGCACGAATTGTCAGGAGGTTCCTCTCTCAAGAGCCCTGACCACCGGTAGCCCGGACCCTGTTCCCGATGCTGGTGGGCTACTATTTTTTTATATTTTTAAATGTTTTTTTTAATATGTTGTTTTGTAAAAATATTTAAAAATGTAAAGGATATGTTAAGAAAATAAATAAAGGAATAATAATATATACTGTACGCGTACTGCTGACCGCAAATCGGATGCATCACCCACGGTCGTCGGTGATGAGACTGTATATCCCGCGGAAGTGTGGGGCTCGTGGCTTCTTAAATGCTAAGACCCTGCACAATCGTGAGGTATGCAGTCTCAGGGAATACTTCCTAGAAGCCGACGTGGGGATACACCGAGATGTGGTCTCAGTGGACAAGGGCCTTACCCCGCTCTTCTTGGCTAACGAGAACTGGCGCAAGCCTGTAGTATTAGACACTAATGATCGCAGGGAGGTATGGCAGGGCAAGGAGCTTCACGGGCGCTTCTACCGGGCTCTTCATGGCCCCGATGTAGATTTTCTAGCGTCCGTGTCCTGGCTACGATTCAGCAACCTCTTTGGGGAAACTGAAGGTTTTGTCTGTGCGATTATGGACGAAGTTATGCTGACGAACAACTACCGGAAACATATTATGAAGGACGGGACGGTTGACGTGTGTCGGGCATGCCACCGTCCGGGAGAATCGATCCGACACATAATTTCTGGTTGTTCTCGTCTGGCTAACGGAGAGTACTTGCATAGACACAACCTCGTTGCTAGGATTATCCACCAGCAACTTGCTTTGAAATACAACCTTGTGGAATCAGAAGTGCCGTACTATAAGTATGCGCCCGACCCAGTTCTCGATAATGGTAATATCACGTTGTATTGGGATCGACCTATCGTCACTGACAGGACTATTGTTGCCAATAAGCCTGGCATTGTGGTGATAGATCGATTGGAGCGTCGCGCAATGATTGTTGATATTACGGTCCCACATGACGAGAACCTTGTGAAAGCAGAGAAAGATAAGCAATTCAAATATCTAGATCTGGCTCGCGAGGTTGTCGACATGTGGGATGTGAATACAGCAGTCATTGTGCCGATAGTCGTGTCGGCCAATGGCTTAATTGCCAAAAGCCTCGACCAACATCTTAGTAGGCTTTCGCTTGGCAGCTGGATCAAGGGCTTGATTCAGAAAGCAGTACTTCTGGACACGGCACGTATTGTCAGGAGGTTCCTCTCTCAAGAGCCCTGACCACCGGTAGCCCGGACCCTGTTCCCGATGCTGGTGGGCTACTATTTTTTATATTTTTAAATGTTTTTTGATATGTTTTTTGTAAAAATATTTAAAAATGTAAAGGATGTGTAAAGAAAATGAATAAAGATATAATAACAAAATAATAATAAGCTGGCAACACAAAAGTCAAGACGTCTTTCAATTTACATACCATAATTTTCATCAATTTTAATTTTTAAACAGTTATTTTATAGCAGTCTGATACCCAATCTTTCTTGGAAAATCAATTATTTCACTATTAAATCCAAGTACACCATAAAATGAAAGAAATCTGTATAGTAAAACGAGGTATTCCTCGTAGCGCTCCCGTTTTGAAACGCTCCCATCTAAGCGCTCCCGTTTTGTTCCTCCAAGCGCTCCCAAAAGGAGCGCTTCGAGGAACGATTAAAAATATTAAAATTTATTTCCTCGAAGCGCTCCCATGATTAACTTTCGGATAGAGATGGGACTATACTAACTGAAATTATCGATAATAAGTAGAACACATTGTTAGCACGGGTTTGGTAATTTTTTTTTTGTTTTATTGTAAATCCTTTAGTCCACCAAATAGATGAATATAATCTACCGACATATGTACCTATTCATATTTTTTTATTGTTTAGAAAGCTTATGATTTCTCTCCATTATGTTTCCCATTACTACCCCCTTCCCCGCACACCTCAATGTTTTTTTTTCCGAAGTTTTTCGTAGAAATAAGGCAATGAGGTGTCTATCGTTTACGTCAATGGTAGAAATGACTTTCCTTGTCCTAGGCGGGGCGAGAGAGTGTCAGACTCTTACTGACTAAAACCACCTACTGACTAAAATCACCTGCTCTGAGCCGGGATCCAGTAACGTATTGCGCTCAACGGTGATGCTACCTATGCGATTGATAAAATGGTTAAAACAATTTTATAATTAATTTTTGCCAAAAATAGCGATACTAACTTCTTAACTAAGAGTTAAAGATGCGGCGCGCGCGGCGTGTGAGTCCTGCACACACACATACAAACCGTAACCCCGCCTCCCCATTGTATCCTAGAGAGTCGCGTTTAACGAATTCACACGAACCCAGCCGAGCATTGCCCGAACTTGTGTTTACGTAAAATTGCGTTTTGTTGTTATCGCAAGTTGCGCGAATGTGTCACGGAAGCAAGTTTGTTTACTAATAAAGTTTGTGAAATAATTGTGTGAGCATGGAACCAATTGCTGAACCAAGTACTGGAAACATGCTAATTAAATACGTCCAAAGTAAAAAAGGAAAGAAAGTGTTGTTATGTGATAATTATATATACAGACCTATAAAAGTTAATAAGAATGGGAACAGTGTGTGGCGGTGTACAATAAAGACGTGTGGTGCCTTCCTAACTCTTAATAAATATGAAGATATTTTAAAAAAGAACGAACATTCTTGTCGGCGTAATGAGGCATCACAATTTGTGCGAGAAGTAGTGGAGGATATTCACCAAGAAGCCGTGTCCACCTTAGACCCTCTCCCTGAGGTTTATAAAAGAAAACTTAATTGTTTATTAGACCAGGGAATTAATTTGACAAATCAAATACCAAAGTTTGAAAATATTAAAACTGGACTTTACAATAAAAGAAATAAAAGTTTTGGAGTTAAGCGTTTGTTTGGGAAATGTCTAACAGATGTGCAAGTAAGTAATTAATATAAAAATATGTATATTTTATTTGATGCCTGGCCCTTAAGAGTCGCATTAATCTATGCTCTAGCACAGATTACGTACAGATACTCCATAGAAAATTTATAAAACCTACTGCTATATTAGCCTACTCCGTCGCGTCAGCAACCACTGCATGCTTAAATGTGCTTAAATACTCAAGCGTACAGTTGTAATTGCTTCGCACCGAGCGATCCCGCAGCAATCGCAGGGCTGCTCTTCGATAAAATTAATTTAACATAACTTTTTGTGTTTATGTTATTGAGAACTGTGATTATGTTTTAACTATTTTTTTTATCAACACATCTAGATAAATAGAGGTCAGTATGAAGGTAAAATAAAAAAAATGTTTAAAAGTTACATGTGTTTTATATATATTATAATTATGTAGGTATCATGTTTAGATAAATTTTGTTTATCTAAATATAATCGTTATTTTCGTCAAAGTTTTTGTAAATACCGATCACTGCCAATGACCATAAATTTCTTGTTTTAGGTGCCAAAATCATTTCACAACTTCACCCTTGCGGATTATGATGATGGTAAAAGGAAGATCCTTTTGTTTGCTACCGAGAAGAGTAGAGGGGAATTAGGAAGATGTCGTCATTTATACTGCGACGGGACTTTCAAAAGTGTGCCAAAACCATTTAAGCAGCTGTACAGCATCCATGGAGAAATCGATGGCGTTGTGAAGCCACTAGTATATGCTCTATTATGTGATAAAAAGAAGTCAACATATAAATTATTATTTCTGTTGTTGAAAACAACAGTACCAAATATGCAGGTTGATTTTTTTAAAAGCGACTTTGAAGAAGCCGCAATCAGCGGTTTTTTAGCAGAGTTTCCAAATGCAGTTGCAAGTGGGTGTATTTTTCACTACAAACAAGCGCTTAAAAGAAAATCTCGAGACCTAGGTCTATCCAAAAATAGTATTTTTAGGAAGCATGTTGCTTTGTGTACTGTATTACCTCATTTACCTGCCTCAGATTTAGATGATGCATTTCTTTATATAATGAGTCAGTCTCCACAGGACAAAAATATCACAAAATTCAATGATTATATGGTTTCCCAATGGTTAGAACACCGATTTTGGAAAAACAAATTTACATGTTACGGTGAAAAGAATAAAACAAATAATTTCGTGGAATCACATTATTCAGACATTAATAAAAAAATCAATCAAAAGCAAGGTGTAAATTTAGCTAAACTGCTAAGGTACTTACAAAACTATTGTAACAATTTTGCTAAAATAAGATTAAAAATGAACATTTCCGAAAATCAAAAACATGCCCAAGAACGAAACAATGTAATTGAAAATATATTACATCAATACGTGTCTGGCGCTATTTCTATAGGACATTGCCTAGAGATGTTAAGATTTTAATAAGTATTTTTGCACCTGTTAGTAATGATTAATTAATCAGTAATAATTAAGATTATGAAACGATCTGTGATTTTTAATATTAAAGATTTTTAAATTATTATACTACTCTTAGTAAGATTAATATTGTTTCAATGTGATTGTAACTGGAAATATTATTTTATATCCTATTTGTAATTTGTAATTGTTAAACATGAAGGAACCATCTGTGATTTTTTTTTTTATTGGCGATAGGCTCGCGTTTGACCATAATCACACCTGATGTTAAGCGATGATATGGCCTACGATGGAGCACGCTTGCCTAGAAGCAATCTATTCACTCTTAGACTTGAAGACTCCTAGGTTGTAGCTATCAGGAAACACAGACTCCGGCAGGGAATTCCACTCCTTAGCTGTACGCATAATGAATGTGTTCCCAAAACGCTTTGTACGTATGGGTGGGATGTCGACCATGTAACGGTGGCGCAACGCCGTACGTCTTGTGGTCCGATGATGGAACGGACTTGGCGGGATCAAATTGTGCAACTCCAATGAACACTTATTAATTAGTCAGTAATAATTAAGATTATGAAACGATCTGTGATTTTTAATTTTAAAGATTTTTATAATATACATACTTATACTACTCTTAGTATTAATGTTGTTTTAATGTGATTGTAACTGGAAATATTATTTTATATCCTATTTGTAATTTGTAATTGTTAAACATGAAGGAACCATCTGTGATTTTTTTTTTTATTGGCGATAGGCTCGCGTTTGACCATAATCACACCTGATGTTAAGCGATGATATGGCCTACGATGGAGCACGCTTGCCTAGAAGCAATCTATTCACTCTTAGACTTGAAGACTCCTAGGTTGTAGCTATCAGGAAACACAGACTCCGGCAGGGAATTCCACTCCTTAGCTGTACGCATAATGAATGTGTTCCCAAAACGCTTTGTACGTATGGGTGGGATGTCGACCATGTAACGGTGGCGCAACGCCGTACGTCTTGTGGTCCGATGATGGAACGGACTTGGCGGGATCAAATTGTGCAACTCCAATGAACACTTATTAATTAGTCAGTAATAATTAAGATTATGAAACGATCTGTGATTTTTAATTTTAAAGATTTTTATAATATACATACTTATACTACTCTTAGTATTAATGTTGTTTTAATGTGATTGTAACTGGAAATATTATTTTATATCCTATTTGTAATTTGTAATTGTTAAACATGAAGGAACCATCTGTGATTTTTTTTTTTATTGGCGATAGGCTCGCGTTTGACCATAATCACACCTGATGTTAAGCGATGATATGGCCTACGATGGAGCACGCTTGCCTAGAAGCAATCTATTCACTCTTAGACTTGAAGACTCCTAGGTTGTAGCTATCAGGAAACACAGACTCCGGCAGGGAATTCCACTCCTTAGCTGTACGCATAATGAATGTGTTCCCAAAACGCTTTGTACGTATGGGTGGGATGTCGACCATGTAACGGTGGCGCAACGCCGTACGTCTTGTGGTCCGATGATGGAACGGACTTGGCGGGATCAAATTGTGCAACTCCAATGAACACTTATTAATTAGTCAGTAATAATTAAGATTATGAAACGATCTGTGATTTTTAATTTTAAAGATTTTTATAATATACATACTTATACTACTCTTAGTATTAATGTTGTTTTAATGTGATTGTAACTTGGAATATGTTTTTATATCCTATTTGTAATGGATAACGTTACTTTGCCAAATCGCCTGAAAGTTTGTCATAATATAGCCTGTATGGATACAAGTTAACAACTTTTTGTTCCTCTCAAAAATACCCAGTAGTTTTTATTTTATTAGCATTTAAAGTTTCGAAAAATATTCAGTCGCGCTGGCAGACTCGCTAATGCGTATGACGTCACAGTACCGTGGCGTGGAGCTAGTCGCCAGGGGTTATTCCCGTTCGTCCACACCCCGTCGCCAGTGGTACACACAAAGTACTAATGTAATTATTATGTAGGTCTACTGCAATGTGATTATTATATGTATATAATTTATATTAAGTATATCTATGCGTTTTATTTATAACATCCTCTTTGAATACCTACACAATAACATTGGTCCTTGTATACACATAAGAGTGCCGAAAGCAAAAAGATATTATTCTCTCAATTTCGTAATTTGGTTAAGCAACTTCGATGTCGATGATGCACACATGAGTTTTTAAAAATTATCGATATAATTCATTACTTCATGCTTTTCCCTATTTTTAAACGTGGGAGCGCTTCGAGGAAATAAATTTTAATATTTTTAATCGTTCCTCGAAGCGCTCCTTTTGGGAGCGCTTGGAGGAACAAAACGGGAGCGCTTAGATGGGAGCGTTTCAAAACGGGAGCGCTACGAGGAATACCTCAGTAAAACAGAAAAGAAAATCTGAACATAAAAATGACATATTTGACACATATGTCATCTAAGAAACCGGAAAAACTATAAGATGAATTGAAGAAGATGTTGACTAGACAAGCAGCTCAGCGTGCACGCCTACCACCTCCGGACTCGTCGCTTCGCTCCGCCTCGCCGCCGCCGGAAACCAGCCCCACCGGGAAAGCTGTGACATCGGCTGTGGCAGTTGCGTCGAGCGACAGTGACGAGTACTTCTCTCCGCCGACGACGCCACCACCTGCTCGTCGTCGGGGAGGACGCCGGCCGCCGGATGGTTTAGGACCTCGAGGCCCACCGGCCTCTGATAGGGTCCCAGCTCCCGGCGGAAGTGTGCAGCGCATGCGATGGACGCAAGCCATCAATGAAAATGTCATGCGCTCATACTATGGGGCTACAGAGGGAAGAAACAACCTGACCGCGTACCGTGTTCGAATGCTCTCTCTGTTTCAGGTGCTTGAGCCAGCTGTCAACGTATCGGCGCAACGACTGTCGGATCAGGTGCGAGTCATCCAGCGTAATCGTATGTTGGATGACACTGTACTTGATCGCCTACGAACTGAAATGCAGAGTAGCCATGTCACTGCTCCGTCGGTGCAGGCTGTGGTACCACCACAGCCTATCATAACACACAATAGCACTAACGACGTGATTAGTGACATGGTTACTAATGTAAGTACCCAATGCAGTGAGGAAATGAGGAGTGCTTTGGAGGGTGCGAATCGAGAATATCGGTTCATGTCGCCCGAACTTAGGCCACGCTTACCTCGTTTGCCCATGCATAACAGAAATAGGGCGCTGGTGGCTGTTCTGGATTCGCAGTTGTCAAACTACTTTGATAACTGCGAAGACCTCACTGATGCTCACTCAATCCTGTATTGTGCGGCTGTAGCGGCATGTCGTGTAGCTCATGTCAAATTTTCTGATGACAGAGCTACACGACCTAAACCTGCCGTACCGGCTTGGCAATGCAGAATTGAGCGACGTATTAGTGGGGCCAGAACACTCATCGGCAAACTGATCTGCTTCAGGGAGGGCAACAATCGCCCTCGAGTGATGCGCTTTGTGAGGCGGGCATTTGCGGGTACTGATATTAGTCCTCGAGACTATATGTCCCGTATCACAGAGCGCATCGACTTCCTGAAGCAGAAAGTGTATGCATGGGCAAACCGTATTCGTAGGTATAAGCGGCGGGTGGAACGATACACTCTGAGTCACACATTCCAAAGAGATGAAAGGTGGGTTTATAGGACTTGGGAGCGACCGGACCAAGGTGTGGCTGACACGCGCTTACCGGATGATGACGCCATGTGCTCGTTCTGGCGCAGCATCTGGTCGGTGCCTGTCAGCCACACCGAGGGTGAATGGACTCGGGTGGTCGAGCGAGTATGCGATCCAGTTCCAGAAATGGGGGCAATTTCTATAAGCCCCCAAGATGTAGCTCGTGCAGTCCGTCCGTTACCTAACTGGAAATCTCCAGGACCGGACGGGCTGCACAACTTTTGGATAAAGTGGATCCAAACGTCGCACGCTCGCTTGGCGGCCCTATTCCAGTCAGCCTTACAGTCAGGGTCGCTGCCCAATTTCCTGACTACTGGAATAACTCACCTGCTCCATAAATCGGGTAGTACTGCGGAGCCCAAAAACTATAGACCGATAACATGTCTCCCGACAGTGTATAAATTTCTTACATCCATTTTGAGAGCTAAAATTAGCCAACACATTGATGACAATTCGATCATGTCCGCTTCTCAAAATGGATGTAGGAACGGGTCCCGCGGTACTAAGGAGCTGCTCCTCATTGATATGGCCATTAACCAACAGGTTCGGCGTTCCCGAAGGGATCTGTCGACATGTTGGATAGACTATAAGAAGGCCTACGACTCAGTGCCACATACATGGCTCATGAGGGTGCTAGAATTGTATAAAGTTGATGCAACTCTGCGCACCTTCCTGATGTCGTGTATGGGGCAATGGAGGACAGTCCTTCGCTATCCAGGATGTCGACATAACCAGAGGAATAGCGAACCGATACGGATAGAGCGAGGTATTTTTCAGGGCGATAGTTTGAGTCCACTTTGGTTCTGCTTAGCCTTGAATCCTCTAAGAACGCTGCTGGAGGATTCAGGTCTAGGCTTTCGGTTGAAGAGAGGTGGTCAGGTTATATCTCACCTTCTTTACATGGATGACCTGAAACTCTTTGCCCCCAACAATTTGCAACTGATGGAGCTACTGAAGGTAACAGAAACTTTCAGTAGCGCCATCAGGATGGAATTTGGTGTGGACAAATGTGCGGTCATGCATGTAAAGCGAGGTGGGATTGTGGAATCTGTGGGAACCCAGCTCTCAGATTCTATAAATCTTAGATCCCTCTCAGCAACCGAAACCTACAAGTATTTGGGTATGTCGGAAGCGCTGGGCATCAATGCTGTTGACATGAAGCAATCGTTGAAGGAGCGTTTCTTTGGACGCCTGAGAAAAGTATTTAATAGTCTTTTATCAGGCGGAAATAAGGTGCGTGCCTTCAATGGTTGGGTCATGCCGGTTTTGATGTACTCTTTCGGCGTACTTAAATGGACTCAAACAGAACTAGACGCCCTGGATAGGAAGGTCCGTACATTGTTGACGGCATATCGAATGCATCACCCACGTTCTTCGGTTATGAGACTGTATATCCCGCGGAGTTGTGGGGGTCGAGGCTTTTTAAACGCCAAGACAATCGCTAGATATGCAGTCTCAGGGAATATTTCCTAGAAGCCGACGTGGGGATGCATCGAGATGTGGTCGCGATGGACAAGGCCCTCACCCCGCTCTCCTTGGCTAAAGAGAACTGGCGCAAACCTGCAGTGCTTGACACTAATGACCGCAGGGAAGTATGGCAGAGTAAGGAGCTTCACGGACGCTACTTCAGTGCCCTGCATGGACCTGATGTAGACCATGCAGCGTCCGTAACCTGGCTACGTTCCGGGGAACTCTTCGGAGAAACCGAAGGTTTTGTTTGTGCAATTATGGATGAAGTTATAATGACGAAAAACTTCCGGAAATTTATTGTGAAGGATGGCACGGTTGACATATGTCGGGCATGCTACCGTCCGGGTGAATCGATCCGTCACATTATCTCCGGGTGTTCTCGTCTAGCTAACGGAGAATACTTGCATAGACACAATCTTGTAGCCAGGATTATCCATCAGCAACTTGCTCTGAAATACAGCCTTGTGGAATCGGAAGTGCCGTACTATAGGTATGTGCCCGACCCAGTTCTCGAAAATGGCAATATCATACTGTATTGGGATCAATCCATCATCACTGACAGGACTATTGTAGCCAATAAGCCTGATATAGTGGTGGTGGATCGATCAGAGCGGCGCGCAATGATTGTTGACATAACGGTTTCACATGACGAGAACCTCGTGAAGGCCGAGAAAGATAAACAAATCAAGTATATTGACTTGGCTCGCGAGGTTGTCGACATGTGGCCTGTTGACTCAGCGATCATTGTGCCGATAGTCGTATCAGCCAATGGCCTAATTGCCAAGAGCCTCGACCAATATCTGATGAGGCTCTCGTTAGGCAGCTGGATCAAGGGCTTGATTCAGAAAGCGGTACTCCTGGACACGGCTCGTATCGTTAGGAGGTTCCTTTCTCTAGAGCCCTGACCGCCGGTAGCTTGGACCCTGTTCCCGATACCGGTGGGCTACTATTTTTATATTTTTAAATGTTTTTATATAATTTTGTAAAAATATTTAAAAATGTAATATGTATGTACAGAAATAAATAAATGAGAATAATAATATAATAATAAGCTGGCAACGCCAAGTATCAATACGTCAAATCATTTTCTCTCTACAAAAAAATACTTAAAAATTCAAATAAACAGTTTTTGGCTTCACGAAACAATAGTTATAAATTGCATTTCTGGACAGAGAATTTTGGGGAAGTAAAACAACATTAATTAGGAAAAATTGATAACACCAGGAAGAAATATGAAAATGTGAGTCAGACAGAAACTGTCATCTGTCACTATCGAAAAAATTAAGAAAATGACCGAAAATGTTTACGTAATATGATAACAAGATCAGCTGCTGCACGTCGCGCACGCCCACCACCCCCGGACTCGTCGCTGAGCTCCGCCTCGCCGCCGCCGGACCCCGGATCACCTGTGTCACCGGCAGTGGCAGTCGCGTCGAGCTCCAGTGACGAGTATTTCTCCCCGCCAACGTCGCCAACACCTTAACGTCGGCCGGGGCGAGGCCGGCCACCGAGAAGCTTGGGACTTAGGGGCCAACCGGCCCCGAGCCGGGTCCCCGCTGCCGGTGGTTGTGTGCCGCGCATGAGATGGACTTATTCCATTAATGAAAACGTCATGCGCGCATACTATGGGTCTACAGAGGGGGGAACTAACCTCACTGCGTACCGTGTTAGGATGCTGTCTATGTTTCAGGAACTTGAACCGACTGTCAACGTTTCGGCCCAACGGTTGTCGGATCAGGTGCGGGTCATCCAACGCAATCACATGTTGGACGACGCCGCACTTGATAGGCTGCGCTCAGAGGTACTGAGCAACCGTATCATCTTGACTTCTTCACAAACCACGACACAAACAAGTTTTGATAATGATGCCATTCCACCGCGGCCCAATTTTACTGTTGTAGAGGAAGATGATAGGGTTGCCACGGTAAGTAGCCAGTGCAACGACCAATTGACGAGTGCTCTGGAAGATGCGCTTCGCGAGTATCGATCCACTCCTGCCGAACTTAGACCACGATTACCACGGTTACCCATGCATAAGAAAAATAGGGCGCTGGTGTGTGCCTTGGACTCGCAACTCAAAAATATATTTGAGCATAGCGAGAACCGTTGATACGCACTCGATCTTGTATTGTGGGGCTGTAGCGGCTTGTCGTTTAGCTAACGTCAGATTCCCAAATTGTGACGTGGCTACTTGACCAAAACCAGCCGTACCAGCTTGGCAACGCAGGATCGAGTGCCGTATCGACGGGGCCAGGGTACTCATCGGCAAACTATACTGCTTCAGGGAGGGCAACACACGACCACGTGTGATGCGCTTTGTGAGGCGGGCATTCTTGGGGACTGGAATCAGTCCTCATGAATACATGTCCCGTGTCACAGAGCGCATCGACTTCCTGAAGCAGAAAGTTTATGCATGGGCGAACCGTATTCGGCGGTATAAGCGCAGGGTTGATCGGTACTCTCAGAATCGCATGTTCCGGAGCGATGAGAGGTGGGTATACAGAGATTGGGAGCGACCCGAACAAAATGTGACAGACGTATGCCGTCCAGATGATGCTGCCACTGGTTCATTCTGGCGCAGCATCTGGTCGGTGCCCGTCTGTCATACTGAGGCTGACTGGATGCGAGATGTCGAGCGGATGTGTGCATCTATCCCAGAAATGGATGAAATTCTAATAACGCCGTTAGATGTTGCCAGAGCAGTTCGTCTGTTACCGAACTGGAAGTCTCCGGGACCGGACGGACTGCACAACTTCTGGCTTAAATGGCTGAGTAGTTCACACATTCGCCTGGCATCTCAATTCCAGTCATGCTTAGAGTCTGGGTCGCTACCAGAGTTTTTTACAACGGGTGTTACCCACCTGCTTCATAAGTCAGGTAGTCCTGCGGAACCCAAGAATTATAGACCGATCACGTGTTTGGCGACGGTTTATAAACTTCTTACATCCATTTTGAGAGTGAAAATTACCAAACACATCGATAGTAATTCCAATATGTCGGCCTCTCAAAATGGATGTAGGGACGGGTCCCGTGGTACTAAGGAGCTACTCCTCATCGACATGGCCATTAGCCAACAGGTTCGTCGATCTCGCAAGGATCTGTCGACATGTTGGATAGATTACAAGAAGGCCTACGACTCTGTGCCACATACATGGCTCATGAGGGTGCTGGAGTTGTACAAGATTGATGCAACTCTACGCGCCTTCCTTGAGTCGTGTATGAGGCAGTGGAGGACGGTCCTTCGATATCCAGGATGTCGACAGATCCAGGGGAACGATGAGCCTGTATGGATTAAACGGGGAATATTTCAGGGGGACAGTTTGAGTCCTCTGTGGTTCTGTCTAGCCCTGCATCCTCTAAGCACAGTGCTGGAAGATTCAGGTCTAGGCTACCGGTTGAGGAGAGGTGGTCAGGTCATATCTCACCTTCTTTACATGGATGATCTGAAACTCTTTGCCCCCAGCAAATTGCAACTGATGGAGCTACTGAAAGTAACTGAAAATTTTAGTAGCGCCATCAGGATGGAATTTGGTGTGGACAAATTTGCAGTCATGTATGTAAAGCGAGGGGAGATTATGGAATCCGAGGGACTTCAGCTCTCTGACTCCATACACCTAAGATCCCTTTCCTCATTCGAAAACTATAAGTATTTGGGTATGTCGGAAGCGTGAGGCATTAACGTAGCTGACATGAAGCAATCGTTGAGGGAGCGCTTCTTTGGTCGCCTGAAGAAGGTACTAAATAGCCTTCTTTCTGGCGGGAACAAGGTGCGCGCCATCAACGGTTGGGTCATGCCGGTTTTAATGTACTCTTTCGGCATACTCAAATCGACTCAGACCGAACTGGACGCCCTGGATAGGAGAGTTCGTACACTGCTGACCGCAAACCGGATGCATCACCCACGATCATCGGTGATGAGACTGTACATCCCGCGGAAGTGCGGGGGTCGAGGCTTTTTAAACGCGAAGACCCTCCACAACCGCGAGGTGTGCAGCCTCAGAGAATATTTTTTAAAAACAGAGGTGGGTATGCACCGAGATGTGGTCGCAGTGGACAAGGCACTTACCCCGCTGTCCATGGCTAAAGAGAACTGGCGCAAACCTGTAATGCTGACTACCGATGACCGCAAGGAAATATGGCAAGGCAAGGTTCTTCACGGACGCTTCTACCAGGCTCTTCATGGGCCCGATGTAGATTTTCTAGCGTCCGTGTCCTGGTTACGTTTCGGCGACCTCTTTGGGGAAACTGAAGGTTTTGTCTGTGCGATTATGGACGAAGTTATGCTGACGAACAACTACCGGAAACATACTATGAAGGACGGGACGGTGGACGTGTGTCGAGCATGCCACCGTCCGGGTGAGTCCATCGTCTGATGGACTCACCCGGACGGTGGCATATTATTTCTGGTTGTTCTCGTCTGGCTAACGGCGAGTACTTGCACAGGCACAACTAAGTGGCCAGGATTATTCACCAGCAACTTGCCTTGAAATATAAACTTGTGGAATCTGAGGTACCGTACTACAAGTATGTGCCCGACCCAGTTCTCGAGAAAGACCATGTCACGCTATACTGGGATCGGCCTATCATTACTGACAGGACTATTGTTGCCAATAAGCCTGACATAGTGGTGATAGACCGATCAGCGCGCCGCGTAATGATAGTCGATGTTACCATCCCGCATGACGAGAACCTCGTGAAGGCTGAGAAAGAGAAGCAAATAAAATATCTCGACTTGGCTCACGAGGTTGTCAGCATGTGGAATGTGGACTCGGCTATCATTGTGCCGATTGTCGTAACGGCCAATGGCCTTATGGCCAAGAGCCTCGACGAACATCTGTCGAAGCTCTCACTTGGCAGTTGGATCAAGAGCCAGATTCAGAAGGCGGTACTCCTCGATACGGCCCGCATTGTGAGGAGGTTCCTGTCTCTGCAGCCCTAACCACCGGTAGCTTGGACCCTGCTCCCGACACCGGCGGAAAAACCTATTTTTTATATTTTTAAATGTTTTTTTATATTTTTTGTTTTTTAAGAAATATTTAAAAATGTAATTAATAAGATGGAAAAATGAATAAAGGTATAATAATATATATTATGAATATTGGCAATTCATCGAGAAGTTATTCGACCACAAAATATCTGAGATCACTCAGATTGGGTAATTTTTTGGGACTGGACACTTGTGCGAATCATTAGCTTCATGGGTGTCATTTTCGTGGATTTTGGGTTGCTGACAATAAAAAAATTAAATTAAAAATTTAAAAAACCCCCGACACAAAAAACCTCTAAAAAGCCAAAAATAAATTAATCCAAGCGTCGTAGCGTCGGGGGTCCGCTTTGTTCTGTGCTTGTACTAAGCGGTCTTCTTAGCGGTCCCCCGACGCTACGACGCTTGGATTAATTTATTTTTGGCTTTTTAGAGGTTTTTTGTGTCGGGGGTTTTTTAAATTTTTAATTTAATTTTTTTTCATGCTTTTTAAACTTATTTTATTTTTGCCTAGCCTTGACTTTCCTACTCCTGGTTAACGAAACCAAGGAAAGATATAAATTAAACAAAATATAAATTGGGGGGGGGGGTGCACCCCCCCCCCCTCAGCAATGCCCATGGTGACAAGCGACAACATTTCAAATAGACTACCTGTGAAAGTTTTTAAATCCCTACATCAACTAGAAAAGACGTGATGATCTTCAAACGGCTGAGCAGATTTTCATGAAACATAGCTAAGAACACTCTCGACTAAAATACCTTTCAAACGACACCACTTTTATCCAAATCGGTTCATCCGTTTAGGAGCTACGATGCCACAGACAGACACACAGATACACAGATACACAGATACACAGATACACACGTCAAACTTATAACACCCCTCTTTTTTGGTCGGGGGTTAAAAATTAGGTCAAATGAAAATCCAAGATGGCGTCGGAGAAAACTTTCGGTTTTTGTTCATGGGTGCCGTTTTCGTGGTTTTCACGGCCGCTGACAATGAAAATGAGGACAGAATAAAAATCCAACTCTAGTGCAGCGGCCTTGCGCTCTTGTTCAGTAAGTTGGTCTGTGACCCTACGTTTTTCTTCAGCTAATTTTCTTTCTCTATCAACATTCATGCGAGCGTGCACTGCAAGGGCCGCCAGTTTTTGCGTTTTGGTTGAAGCTCGCGATGATGGTAAGGAAAGTGTTTTATGTATAGATTCTGGCAACGTATTACATAATCATCATCATCATCATCATTCATCATTTCAGCCGAAAGACGTCCACTGCTGGAAATAGGCCTCCCCCAAGTGTCGCCACATTGATCGGTCCCGTGCGACTCGCATCCAGCGGATCCCCGAAACCTTCACCAGGTCATCGGTCCACCTAGTGGGAGGCCTTCCAACGCATCGTCTCCCGGTTCGCGGTCGCCATTCCAGAACTTTTCGGCCCCATCGGCTAGCTGTTCTGCGAGCAATGTGCCCTGCCCACTGCCACTTAAGTTTGGCAATTCTTCGGGCTACGACGGTAACCTTGGTTCTCTTGCGGATGTCCTCATTTCTGATTTGATCACGCAAGGAAACTCCGAGAATAGCACTCTCCATTGCCCTTTGGGTGACTTTGAGCCTTCTGATGAGGCCCATTGTGAGCGGCCACGTTTCGGTCCCGTATGTAATCACTGGCAACACACACTGGTCATAAACTTTCGTCTTGAGACACTGCGGTAAGTTGGACGAGAAGATACCACGCAGCTTCCCGAAGGCTGCCCAGCCGAGTCGGATTCGACGATTGATCTCTTTCTCGAAGTTAGACCTACCCAACTGGACCGTTTGTCCCAGGTAGACATAATCGTCTACAACTTCGATAGTAGAGTCTCCGATCTTGATAGGAGTGGGTGTTACATGGGCATTCAACATGACCTTGGTTTTGTCCATGTTCATTTTAAGACCCACTCTTTCGGAAGCTCTACTGAGGTCATCGAGCATTGTACTGAGGTCCTCCATGGTCTCAGCCATGACCACTATATAGTCGGCAAATCGAAGGTGAGAGATGTACTCGCCATTGATGTTGATGCCTAGCCCTCTCCAGTCCAGAACCTTGAAGATATCTTCCAGTGTAGCGGTGAACAATTTCGGAGATATGACGTCTCCCTGTCTCACACCTCGCTGCAGAAGGATAGGTTCCGATGTCTGATCCTGAAGTCGGACTGACATGGTGGCGTTTTTGTACAAACACTTCAACACCTCGATGTACCGATAATCAATTTGGCACCGTTGGAGAGACTGCAGTACAGCCCAAGTCTCGAGGGAATCGAAGGCTTTCTCGTAGTCCACAAACGCTAAACAGAGAGGCAGGTTGTACTCTTCGGTCTTCTGTATAACCTGTCGCAGCGTATGTATGTGGTCTACGGTGCTAAAACCTTTTCGGAATCCGGCTTGTTCAGGAGGCTGAAAATCGTCAAACCTGCGCGCGAGACGATTCGTGATGACTCTTGAAAACAACTTGTAGATATGGCTCAGAAGTGAGATGGGCCAATAGTTCTTCAACCGGGCGTTGTCGCCCTTTTTAAAGAAGAGTACCACCACACCCCTGCACCACGCCTGTGGCGTTTTCCCCTCGAGTATGACGGAATCAAACAGCTTCTGAAGGGCCTTAAGTACCGGTTTTCCACCCGCCTTCAGAAGTTCGGCCGTAATTCCATCATCACCCGGTGCCTTGTTGTTTTTAGAAAGAAAAGAAAGAAAGAAAACATATTTATTTGGCACACGCCACAAATGCACACAATATAAAATAAAACATAAATCTTAGAACTAAAACTGAAAAAGATAATATTGTGTTTTAAGCTGTTTCAGAGCCATCCTAATCTCGTACAGGCTGATGTCCGGGATGTCTTCGGTGTAGTGTCGGGTCAGTCTAGCTCTTCGGTCATTCGCTAGATTTACAACTGGTTTCCTGGTTGACGTGTACAACTGCCCATAAAAACTCTCGATCTCCTTCAGTAGCTCCGGTTTGGCGGATACGATTCTGCCATCGTCGGTCTTCAGTTTCGTGAGCTGGCTCTGCCCAATAGCCAGATCTCTTGCAAACACCTTTGAGCCTTTATTCCGCTCAATGGCATCTTTAATACGCTCGGTATTAAAGCGGCGGAGGTCGCTCTTCAAGGATTTAGAGATCTGTCTATTGAGCTGCCGGTATTTCCACGCGTCTTCTGAAGACTGCAGGATCATCTCACGCCGTTCCTTCATGAGCTTGAGAGTATGATCAGAGAGTTTTTTGTTCTTCTGTGTACGACGCGTCTTGAAGAACTTAGACCCTGTCGTATGGATAGTTTCCACGAATCGATCGTTGCATTCGTCCACTGAGCTTCCTAGGCACTCGAAACGATTCTGGAGTTCAAGTTGAAAGCTCTCGGGGTTTTGGATCTGGATCTGTGCTGGTCGGAGCGTAGACTTCATCAGTCGAGACCTTTCAAGCTTAATATTGATGTTCAATGTGCTCTTACCATGCGGTGATCGCTCCCAGTTTTCACCGAATTGATCACAGAGACATCATTGAACATTTGCTTCTTGGTTGACATGATGAAGTCAATCTCATTTTTCGTTGCACCATCGGGGCTCTGCCAGGTCCACTTCCTGTGCTCACGCTTTCTGAAGAAGGAGTTCATCATATAGAGGCCCTCCTTCTCCATAAAACTAGCCAGTTGGTGTCCCCGATGGTTCCGACATCCAAATCCAAATTGCCCCACCTACAGCTCATCTCCGTCTCGCTTGCCCAGTTTCGCGTTGAAGTCCCCCATGACAACGGTGAAGTGAGTTTTGAAACCATGCATGGCTTAAGAGATATCCTCATACATGGTCTCCACTTCGTCGTCGGGGTGTGCTGAGGTCGGGGCGTAGATCTGTATGACCTTCAGCGAATATCTTGAGGATATTCTGAGTATCAGGTACGCCACCCTGGTCGACATACTCTCGATCTTCACCACGTTATTCACAAGGGACTTGTGGACGATAAACCCAACACCACCCTGGGACTGCCGGTCACCCTCTCGGAAATAGAGTAGGTTGCCGGATTTCAGGATCATCGTGTCCTCCCCCTCTCTTCGGACTTCAGATAATCCTACAATACTCCATCGCAACCTGCTCAATTCCTCCTCGAGTTCCGTTATCTTCTCGTCGGTCCGGAGTGTTCGCGTGTTATATGTTGCCAGGTCAAGTCGTCGATATAGGCAGCCAGATCCCTTCCGGAGATTCTTCGCACCCCTTGCCACGCCGTAACCTCGACCGCTACCATAGTCGAGGGTAGACGGGCTGCCGGGTACTAGGGGCCATTTCTTTTTTGCGCTCATAAGGGGGGTTTTGCCATAATCGCCACGCTTGGCAGACGGGTTGGCGATCGCAGTACGGTTGTTGCAAAAAGCACAGAGAACGCTGCTGCCCATTCTCTGGCAAGTCCTTTAGTCGCCTCTTACGACACCCACGGGAAGATATGGGATGGTGCTATTCTTAACGTCCGACACCATACAGAACAATTACATAATGAAGGTATTAAAATCTCCTCCTGTAAGAGAACTTCATCGTTGTGAGGTTGAGCAGACGTAGTGCCTGACGATGAGGCTAGAGGATTACGACTTACCTGAGTCCTTTTTTTTGTGTAATTGATCTAGTAACGGGCATTCTTCTAACAATTACTTCTGACACCAAAAATGTGGAGGATGGAAGCCACTAGATCCTAATAATAATAATAATAAAATGGCAACTCTTGCTGTCAGGTGCACGTCTCTCAAAAATTCTCCATATAATTTTTATCAAATATCAGTTTTTATTTTGCTACCATTCTGCAGCCGTTTTCATAAAAGGTTTACCAGTTCCATTAATTAACAGAAAATTATTTAAAACCTACATATTTATCGAAACATGGATCAAAGAACAAAACTAGTCAAGCAGACAGATGACAGATGTCATAGATATACCAACAAATAAATTATGGATGAATTAAAATGAGTTAGAAAATGATAACAAGAGCTGCGTCACAACGAGCACGCCTTCCACCCCCGGAATCGTCGCTGAGCTCCGCCTCGCCGCCGCCGGACCCCGGATCACCTATGTCACCGGCAGCGGCAGTAGCGTCGAGTTCCAGCGACGAATATTTCTCCCCGCCGACGTCGCCAACACCTGTACGTCGGCCGGGGCGAGGCCGGCCACCGTCGAGCTTCGGACCTAGGGGCCAACCGGCCCCGAGCCGGGTCCCCGCTGCCGGTGGTTGTGTGCAGCGCATGAGATGGACTCAGTCTATAAACGAGAACGTCATGCGCGCATATTACGGGTCTACAGAGGGGGGAACTAACCTCACTGCGTACCGTGTTAGGATGCTGTCTCTTTTTCAGGCTCTTGAACCAACCGTCAACGTGTCGGCCCAACGACTTTCGGATCAGGTGCGGGTCATTCAACGCAATCACATGTTGGACGACGCCGTACTTGATAGGCTGCGCTCAGAGGTACCGAGCAACCATATCGACTTGACTCCGGCGCAAACCGCGGTGCAAGCGTCATCTATTGACGCAATACCTCCGCGGTCCAATCTTGGTGCTGTAGAGGAGGATGATAGGGTTGCCACGGTAAGTAGCCAGTGCAACGAACGTTTGAGGGGCGCTCTGGAAGATGCGCTTCACGAATATCGATCCACTCCTGCCCAACTTAGGCCCCGATTACCACGGCTTCCCATGCATAAGAAAAATAGGGCGCTGGTGTGTGCCTTGGACTCGCAACTCAAGAATATTTTTGAGAGTAGCGAGGACCTCGTTGAGACGCACTCGATACTGTATTGTGGGGCTGTAGCGGCTTGTCGTTTAGCTAACGTCAAATTCCCAAAATTTGACGTAGCTACTCGACCAAAACCAGCCGTACCAGCCTGGCAACGCAGGATCGAGTGCCGTATTGACGGGGCCAGGGTACTCATCGGCAAACTATACTGCTTCAGGGAGGGGAATACACGCCCACGTGTGATGCGCTTTGTGAGGCGGGCATTCTTGGGGACTGGAATCAGCCCTCAAGAATACATGTCACAAGTCACAGAGCGCATCGACTTCCTGAAGCAGAAAGTTTATGCATGGGCGAACCGTATTCGGCGGTATAAGAAGCGTGTTGATCGGTACTCGCAGAATCGCATGTTCCAGAGTGATGAGAGGTGGGTATACAGAGCTTGGGAGCGACCCGAACTAAATGTGACGGACGTGTGCCGCCCAGATGATGCTGCTACGAGTTCATTCTGGCGCAGCATCTGGTCGGTGCCCGTCAGTCATACGGAGGCTGATTGGATGCGAGATGTTGAGCGAGTGTGTGAGTCTTTCCCACAAATGGAAGAAATTTCAATAACACCGTTAGATGTTGCCAGGGCAGTTCGTCCGTTACCGAACTGGAAATCTCCGGGACCGGACGGACTGCACAACTTCTGGCTCAAATGGTTTAGTAGTTCACACACTCGCCTGGCATCTCAATTCCAGTCATGCTTAGAGTCTGGGTCGCTACCAGAGTTTCTAACAACGGGTGTTACCCACCTGCTCCATAAGTCAGGTAGTCCTGCGGAACCCAAGAATTATAGACCGATCACGTGTTTGTCGACGGTCTATAAACTTCTTACATCCATTTTGAGAGAGAAAATTAACAAACACATCGATAGTAATTCTATTATGTCGGCCTCTCAGAATGGATGTAGGAACGGGTCCCGTGGAACTAAGGAGCTACTCCTCATCGACATGGCCATTAGCCAACAGGTTCGTCGATCCCACAAGGATCTGTCGACATGTTGGATAGATTACAAGAAGGCCTACGACTCTGTGCCACATACATGGCTCATGAGGGTCCTGGAGTTGTACAAGATTGATGCAACTCTACGCGCCTTTCTTGAGTCGTGTATGGGGCAATGGAAGACGGTCCTTCGATATCCAGGATGTCGACAGATCCAGGGGAACGATGAGCCTGTATGGATTAAACGGGGAATATTTCAGGGCGACAGTTTGAGTCCTCTTTGGTTCTGTCTAGCCCTGAATCCTCTAAGCACATTGCTGGAGGATTCAGGTCTAGGCTACCGGTTGAGGAGAGGTGGTCAGGTCATATCTCACCTTCTTTACATGGATGATCTGAAACTCTTTGCCCCTAACAAATTGCAACTGATGAAGCTACTGAAAGTAACTGAAACTTTTAGTAGCGCCATCAGGATGGAATTTGGTGTGGACAAATGTGCAGTCATGTATGTAAAGCGAGGAGAGATTATGGAATCCGAGGGAATCCAACTCTCGGATTCCATACACCTCAGATCTCTCTCCTCATCCGAAAGTTATAAGTATTTGGGTATGTCGGAAGCGTTAGGCATTAACGTAGCTGACATGAAGCAATCGTTGAGGGAGCGCTTCTTTGGTCGCCTGAAGAAGGTACTAAATAGCCTTCTTTCAGGCGGGAACAAGGTGCGCGCCTTCAACGGTTGGGTCATGCCGGTTTTAATGTACTCTTTCGGCATACTCAAATGGACTCAGACCGAACTGGACGCCCTGGATAGGAGAGTTCGTACACTGCTGACCGCAAACCGGATGCATCACCCACGATCATCGGTGATGAGACTGTACATCCCGCGGAAGTGCGGGGGTCGAGGCTTTTTAAACGCTAAGACCCTCCACAACCGCGAGGTGTGCAGCCTCAGAGAATATTTTTTGAAAGCCGAGTTGGGTATGCACCGAGATGTGGTCGCAGTGGATAAGGTACTCACCCCGCTGTCCATGGCTAAAGAGAACTGGCGCAAACCTGTAGTGCTTACTACCGATGACCGCAAGGAAGTATGGCAAGGCAAGGTGCTTCACGGGCGCTTCTACCAGGCTCTTCATGGGCCTGATGTAGATTTTCTAGCATCCGTATCCTGGCTACGATTCGGTGACCTCTTTGGGGAAACTGAAGGTTTTGTCTGTGCGATTATGGACGAAGTTATGCTGACGAACAACTACCGGAAACATATTATGAGGGACGGGACGGTGGATGTGTGTCGGGCATGCCACCGTCCGGGTGAGTCCATCAGACATATTATTTCTGGTTGTTCTCGTCTGGCTAACGGCGAGTACTTGCACAGGCATAACCAAGTAGCCAGGATTATTCACCAGCAACTTGCCTTGAAATATGAACTTGTGGAATCTGAGGTACCGTACTACAAGTATGTGCCCGACCCAGTTCTCGAGAAAGACCATGTCACGCTGTACTGGGATCGGCCTATCATTACTGACAGGACTATTGTCGCCAATAAGCCTGACATAGTGGTGATAGACCGATCAGCGCGCCGCGTAATGATAGTCGATGTTACCATCCCGCATGACGAAAACCTCGTGAAAGCTGAGAAAGAGAAACAAATAAAATATCTCGACTTAGCTCACGAGGTTGTCGATATGTGGAATGTGGACTCAGCTATCATTGTGCCGATTGTCGTAACGGCCAATGGCCTTATGGCCAAGAGCCTCGACGACCATCTGTCGAAGCTTTCACTTGGGGGTTGGATCAAGAGCCAGATTCAGAAGGCAGTACTCCTCGATACGGCCCGCATTGTGAGGAGGTTCCTGTCTCTGCAGCCCTAACCACCGGTAGCTTGGACCCTGCTCCCGACACCGGCGGAAACCTGTTTTTTATATTTTTAAATGTTTTTTTTTACCTTTTTTGTTTTTTAAGAAATATTTAAAAATATATAAAATAAGAAGTTAAATGAATAAAGGAAACATAATAATAAAAAGGCTGGCAACACTTACGTCACATAAACGTCTTCTATTCTGATTTACCATTTTTACTAAATATTTAATACTTAATAGTTGAACTTGTGATTTTAATTTACTCCATCCAATTCAAATAGACTTTTCTAATATATTATATCAATAAAATGGCTAAATGTTTCCGAAAAAAGAAAAAACCACAACAATTCATTGATCTGACATACAGTGTCAGATCACGTCACAAGAAAAAATTTACACAATAAAATGAAGAATGAAGACCAATGTTGACTAGATCAGCTGCTCTTCGTGCACGCCTACCACCTCCGGACTCGTCGCCCCGCTCCGCCTCGCCGCCGCCGGAACCCAGCCTCATCGTGAGTGCTGTGACACCGGCCGTGGCAGTTGCGTCGAGCGACAGCGACGAGTACTTCTCTCCGCCCACGACGCCACCACCTGTTCGTCGACGGGGAGGACGCCGGCCACCGGACGGCTTAGGACCTCGAGGCCCACCGGCTTCTGATAGGGTCCCAGCTCCCGGCGGAAGTGTGCAGCGCATGCGATGGACGCGAACCATCAATGAAAATGTCATGCGCTCATACTATGGGGCTACAGAGGGAGGAAACAACCTGACCGCGTACCGTGTTCGGATGCTCTCGCTGTTTCAGGTGCTTGAGCCAGCTGTCAACGTGTCGGCGCAACGATTGTCGGATCAGGTGCGGGTCATCCAACGTAATCGTATGTTGGACGACACCGTACTTGATCGCTTGCGAACTGAAATGCAGAGTAGCCACGTCATTGTCCCTCCGTCGCAGGCTGTGGATCCACCACAGTCTAATCAGTTATTCCATCGCGCTGACGAAGTGAGTAATGACGTGGCTACTAATGTAAGTACCCAATGCAGTGAGGAAATGAGGAGTGCTTTGGAGGGTGCGATTCGAGAATATCGGTTCATGTCGCCCGAACTTAGGCCACGCTTACCTCGTTTGCCCATGCATAACAGAAATAGGGCGCTGGTGGCTGTCCTGGATTCGCAGTTGTCAAACTATTTTGATAACTGCGAAGACCTAACTGATGCTCACTCAATCCTGTATTGTGCGGCTGTAGCGGCATGTCGTGTAGCTCATGTAAAATTTTCTGATGACAGAGCTACACGACCTAAACCTGCCGTTCCGGCTTGGCAATGCAGGATTGAGCGACGTATTAGTGGGGCCAGAACACTCATCGGCAAACTAATCTGCTTCAGGGAGGGCAACAATCGCCCTCGAGTGATGCGCTTTGTGAAGCGGGCATTTGCGGATACTGATATTAGTCCTCGTGACTATATGTCCCGTATCACAGAGCGCATCGACTTCCTGAAGCAGAAAGTGTATGCATGGGCAAACCGTATCCGTAGGTATAAGCGGCGGGTGGAACGATACACTCTGAATCGCACATTCCAAAGAGATGAAAGGTGGGTTTATAGGAGTTGGGAGCGACCGGACCAAGGTGTGGCTGACACGCACCTGCCGGATGATGACGCCATGTGCTCGTTCTGGCGCAGTATCTGGTCGGTGCCTGTCAGCCACACCGAGGGTGAATGGACTCGGGTAGTCGAGCGAGTATGCGATCCAGTTCCAGAAATGGGGGCTATCACTATCAGCCCCCAAGACGTAGCTCGTGCAGTCCGTCCGTTGCCTAACTGGAAATCTCCAGGGCCGGACGGACTGCACAACTTCTGGATTAAGTGGATCCAGAGGTCGCACGCTCGCTTGGCGGCCCTATTCCAGTCAGCTTTAGAATCAGGGTCGCTGCCCGAGTTCTTAACTACTGGAATCACCCACCTGCTCTATAAATCTGGTAGTACTGCGGAGCCCAAAAATTATAGACCTATTACCTGTCTTCCGACAGTGTATAAAGTTCTTACATCCATTTTGAGAGCTAAAATTTGCAAACACATTGATGACAATTCGATCATGTCCGCTTCTCAAAATGGATGTAGGAATGGGTCCCGCGGTACTAAGGAGCTGCTTCTCATTGATATGGCCATTAACCAACAGGTTCGCCGTTCCCGAAGGGATCTGTCGACATGTTGGATAGATTATAAGAAGGCCTATGACTCGGTGCCACATACATGGCTTATGAGGGTGCTACAGTTGTATAAAATAGATGCAACTCTGCGCACCTTCCTGATGTCGTGTATGAGGCAATGGAGGACAGTCCTTCGCTATCCAGGATGTCAGCATATCCAAGGGACCAGCGAACCGATAAGGATAGAGCGTGGTATTTTTCAGGGCGATAGTTTGAGCCCGCTTTGGTTTTGCTTAGCCTTGAATCCTCTAAGCACGCTGCTAGAGGATTCAGGTCTGGGCTTTCGGTTGAGGAGAGGTGGTCAGGTTATATCTCACCTTCTTTACATGGATGACCTGAAACTCTTTGCCCCCAACAATTTGCAACTGATGGAGCTACTGAAGGTAACAGAAACTTTCAGTAGCGCCATCAGGATGGAATTTGGTGTAGACAAATGTGCGGTCATGCATGTAAAGCGAGGTCGGATTGTGGAATCTGTGGGAACCCAGCTCTCAGATTCCATAAATCTTAGATCCCTCTCAGCAACCGAAACCTACAAGTATTTGGGTATGTCGGAAGCGCTGGGCATCAATGCTGTTGACATGAAGCAATCGTTGAAGGAGCGTTTCTTTGGCCGCCTGAGAAAAGTATTTAATAGTCTTTTATCAGGCGGAAATAAGGTGCGTGCCTTCAATGGTTGGGTCATGCCGGTTTTGATGTACTCTTTCGGCGTACTCAAATGGACTCAAACAGAATTAGACGCCCTGGATAGGAAGGTCCGTACATTGTTGACGGCTTATCGAATGCATCACCCACGTTCTTCGGTTATGAGACTGTATATCCCGCGGAGTTGTGGAGGTCGAGGCTTTTTAAACGCCAAGACTCTCCACAATCGCGAGATATGCAGTCTCAGGGAATATTTCCTAGAAACCGACGTGGGGATGCATCGAGATGTGGTCGCGATGGACAAGGCCCTCACCCCGCTCTCCTTGGCTAAAGAGAACTGGCGCAAACCTGCAGTGCTTGACACTAATGACCGCAGGGAAGTATGGCAGAGTAAGGAGCTTCACGGACGCTACTTCAGTGCCTTGCATGGGCCTGATGTAGACCATGCAGCGTCCGTAGCCTGGCTACGTTCCGGGGAACTCTTTGGAGAAACCGAAGGTTTTGTTTGTGCAATTATGGATGAAGTTATGATGACGAATAACTACCGGAAATTTATTGTGAAGGATGGCACGGTTGACATATGTCGGGCATGCCACCGTCCGGGCGAATCGATCCGTCACATTATCTCCGGGTGTTCTCGTCTAGCTAACGGAGAATACTTGCATAGACACAACCTTGTAGCCAGGATTATCCATCAGCAACTTGCTCTGAAATACAGCCTTGTGGAATCGGAAGTGCCGTACTATAGGTATGTGCCCGACCCAGTTCTCGAAAATGGCAATATCACACTGTATTGGGATCAATCCATCATCACTGACAGGACTATTGTAGCCAATAAACCTGATATAGTGGTGATGGATCGATCAGAGCGGCGCGCAATGATTGTTGACATAACGGTTCCACATGACGAGAACCTCGTGAAGGCCGAGAAGGATAAACAAATCAAGTATATTGACTTGGCTCGCGAGGTTGTCGACATGTGGCCTGTTGACTCAGCGATCATTGTGCCGATAGTCGTATCAGCCAATGGCCTAATTGCCAAGAGCCTCGACCAACATCTGATGAGGCTCTCGTTAGGCAGCTGGATCAAGGGCTTGATTCAGAAAGCGGTACTCCTGGACACGGCTCGTATTGTTAGGAGGTTCCTCTCTCTGGAGCCCTGACCGCCGGTAGCTTGGACCCTGTTCCCGATACCGGTGGGCTACTATTTTTATATTTTTAAATGTTTTTGTATTTAATTTTGTAAAAATATTTAAAAATGTAAAATGAATGTGTATAAAATGAATAAAGGGAATAATAATAAAATAAACAAGGTACGCGCCTTCAACGGTTGGGTCATGCCGGTTTTGATGTATTCTTTCGGCATACTCAAATGGACTCAGACGGAACTTGATGCCCTGGATAGGAGGGTCCGCGTACTGCTGACCGCAAATCGGATGCATCACCCACGGTCGTCGGTGATGAGACTGTATATCCCGCGGAAGTGTGGGGGTCGTGGCTTCTTAAATGCTAAGACCCTGCACAATCGTGAGGTATGCAGTCTCAGGGAATACTTCCTAGAAGCCGACGTGGGGATACACCGAGATGTGGTCTCAGTGGACAAAGGCCTTACCCCGCTCTTCTTGGCTAACGAGAACTGGCGCAAGCCTGTAGTATTAGACACTAATGATCGCAGGGAGGTATGGCAGGGCAAGGAGCTTCACGGGCGCTTCTACCGGGCTCTTCATGGCCCCGATGTAGATTTTCTAGCGTCCGTGTCCTGGCTACGATTCAGCAACCTCTTTGGGGAAACTGAAGGTTTTGTCTGTGCGATTATGGACGAAGTTATGCTGACGAACAACTACCGGAAACATATTATGAAGGACGGGACGGTTGACGTGTGTCGGGCATGCCACCGTCCGGGAGAATCGATCCGACACATAATTTCTGGTTGTTCTCGTCTGGCTAACGGAGAGTACTTGCATAGACACAACCTCGTTGCTAGGATTATCCACCAGCAACTTGCCTTGAAATACAACCTTGTGGAATCAGAAGTGCCGTACTATAAGTATGCGCCCGACCCAGTTCTCGATAATGGTAATATCACGTTGTATTGGGATCGACCTATCGTCACTGACAGGACTATTGTTGCCAATAAGCCTGACATTGTGGTGATAGATCGATTGGAGCGTCGCGCAATGATTGTTGATATTACGGTCCCACATGACGAGAACCTCGTGAAAGCAGAGAAAGATAAACAATTGAAATATCTAGATCTGGCTCGCGAGGTTGTCGACATGTGGGATGTGAATACAGCAGTCATTGTGCCGATAGTCGTGTCGGCCAATGGCTTAATTGCCAAAAGCCTCGACCAACATCTTAGTAGGCTTTCGCTTGGCAGCTGGATCAAGGGCTTGATTCAGAAAGCAGTACTTCTGGACACGGCACGTATTGTCAGGAGGTTCCTCTCTCAAGAGCCCTGACCACCGGTAGCCCGGACCCTGTTCCCGATGCTGGTGGGCTACTATTTTTTATATTTTTAAATGTTTTTTGATATGTTTTTTGTAAAAATATTTAAAAATGTAAAGGATGTGTAAAGAAAATGAATAAAGAGATAATAATAAAAAAAAACTGGCAACTCTGTGTGTCAACACGTAAAATTATTATCCTTATTCCTTTTTTACTATAAAATATTTATTTTAATACCCAAATTACCACTGTATTTTAAATAAGTCGAAAACTCATTGAACCACCACATATTTGGAAAAATACTGAAACAAATATCCAAAAACAAGACTGCAAGTGAAATGACATCTGTCAAAGTTCCAACATCGAAGACGAAATGGAAAAATCCTACAAAAATGGAGTGATAATGATGAAATTTTACAATGATAACACGAGCTGCTGCACGTCGCGCACGCCCACCATCCCCGGACTTGTCGCTGAGCTCCGCCTCGCCGCCGCCGGACCCCGGATCACCTGTGTCACCGGCAGCGGCAGTCGCGTCGAGCTCCAGTGACGAGTATTTTTCCCCGCCGACGTCGCCAACACCTGAACGTCGGCCGGGGCGAGGCCGGCCACCGAAAAGCCTGGGACTTAGGGGCCAACCGGCCCCGAGCCGGGTCCCCGCTGCCGGTGGTTGTGTGCAGCGCATGAGATGGACTTATTCCATTAATGAGAACGTCATGCGCGCATACTATGGGTCTACAGAGGGGGGAACTAACCTCACTGCGTACCGTGTTAGGATGCTGTCTATGTTTCAGGAACTTGAACCAACTATCAACGTTTCGGCCCAACGGTTGTCGGATCAGGTGCGGGTCATCCAACGCAATCACATGTTGGACGACGCCGCACTTGATAGGCTGCGCTCAGAGGTACTGAGCAACCGTATCATCTTGACTTCTTCACAAACCGCGATACAAACAAGTTTTGCCAATGATGCCATTCCACCGCGGCCCAATGTTACTGTTGTAGAGGAAGATGATAGGGTTGCCACGGTAAGTAGTCAGTGCAACGACCAATTGAGGAGTGCTCTGGAAGATGCGCTTCGCGAGTATCGATCCACTCCTGCCGAACTTAGACCCCGATTACCGCGGTTACCCATGCATAAGAAAAATAGGGCGCTGGTGTGTGCCTTGGACTCGCAACTCAAAAATATATTTGAGCATAGCGAGAACCTCGTTGATACGCACTCGATCTTGTATTGTGGGGCTGTTGCGGCTTGTCGTTTAGCTAACGTCAAATTCCCAAATTGTGACGTAGCTACTCGAACAAAACCAGCCGTACCAGCTTGGCAACGCAGGATCGAGTGCCGTATCGACGGGGCCAGGGTACTCATCGGCAAACTATACTGCTTCAGGGAGGGCAACACACGACCACGTGTGATGCGCTTTGTGAGGCGGGCATTCTCGGGGACTGGAATCAGTCCTCAAGAATACATGTCCCGTGTCACAGAGCGCATCGACTTCCTGAAGCAGAAAGTTTATGCATGGGCGAACCGTATTCGGCGGTATAAGCGCAGGGTTGATCGATACTCGCAGAGTCGCATGTTCCGGAGCGATGAGAGGTGGGTATACAGAGATTGGGAGCGACCCGAGCAAAATGTGACAGACGTATGCCGTCCAGATGATGATGCCACTAGTTCATTCTGGCGCAGCATCTGGTCGGTGCCCGTCTGTCATACTGAGGCTGACTGGATGCGAGATGTCGAGCGAGTGTGTGAATCTATCCCAGAAATGGAAGAAGTTCTAATAACGCCCTTAGATGTTGCCAGAGCAGTCCGTCCGTTACCGAACTGGAAATCTCCGGGACCGGACGGACTGCACAACTTCTGGCTTAAATGGCTGAGTAGTTCACACACTCGGCTGGCATCTCAATTCCAGTCATGTTTAGAGTCTGGGTCGCTACCAGAGTTTCTTACAACGGGTGTTACCCACCTGCTTCATAAGTCAGGTAGTACTGCGGAACCCAGGAATTATAGACCGATCACGTGTTTAGCGACGGTTTATAAACTTCTTACATCCATTTTGAGAGTGAAAATTAACAAACACATCGATAGTAATTCCATAATGTCGGCCTCTCAAAATGGATGTAGGAACGGATCCCGCGGTACTAAGGAGCTACTCCTCATCGATATGGCCATTAGCCAACAGGTTCGTCGATCCCGCAAGGATCTGTCAACATGTTGGATAGATTACAAGAAGGCCTACGACTCTGTGCCACATACATGGCTCATGAGGGTGCTGGAGTTGTACAAGATTGATGCAACACTACGCGCCTTCCTTGAGTCGTGTATGAGGCAATGGAAGACGGTCCTTCGATATCCAGGATGTCGACAGATCCAGGGGAACGATGAGCCTGTATGGATTAAACGGGGAATATTTCAGGGCGACAGTCTGAGTCCTCTTTGGTTCTGTCTAGCCCTGAATCCTCTAAGCACACTGCTGGAGGATTCAGGTCTAGGCTACCGGTTGAGGAGAGGTGGTCAGGTCATATCTCACCTTCTTTACATGGATGATCTGAAACTATTTGCCCCCAGCAAATTGCAACTGATGGAGCTACTGAAAGTAACTGAAAATTTTAGTAGTGCCATCAGGATGGAATTTGGTGTGGACAAATGTGCAGTCATGTATGTAAAGCGAGGGGAGATTATGGAATCCGAGGGACTACAGCTCTCTGATTCTATACACCTAAGATCCCTTTCCTCATCCGAAAACTATAAGTATTTGGGTATGTCGGAAGCGTTAGGCATTAACGTAGCTGACATGAAGCAATCGTTGAGGGAGCGCTTCTTTGGTCGCCTGAAGAAGGTTCTAAATAGCCTTCTTTCGGGCGGGAACAAGGTGCGCGCCTTCAACGGTTGGGTCATGCCGGTTTTAATGTACTCTTTCGGCATACTCAAATGGACTCAGACCGAACTGGACGCCCTGGATAGGAGAGTTCGTACACTGCTGACCGCAAACCGGATGCATCACCCACGATCATCGGTGATGAGACTGTACATCCCGCGGAAGTGCGGAGGTCGAGGCTTTTTAAACGCGAAGACCCTCCACAACCACGAGGTGTGCAGCCTCAGAGAATATTTTTTGAAAGCCGAGGTGGGTATGCACCGAGATGTGGTCGCAGTGGATAAGGTACTCACCCCGCTGTCCATGGCTAAAGAGAACTGGCGCAAACCTGTAATACTAACTACCGATGACCGCAAGGAAATATGGCAAGGCAAGGTTCTTCACGGACGCTTTTACCAGGCGCTTCATGGGCCCGATGTAGATTTTATAGCGTCCGTGTCCTGGTTACGTTTCGGCGACCTCTTTGGGGAAACTGAAGGTTTTGTCTGTGCGATTATGGACGAAGTTATGCTGACGAACAACTACCGGAAACATATTATGAAGGACGGGACGGTGGACGTGTGTCGGGCATGCCACCGTCCGGGTGAGTCCATCAGACATATTATTTCTGGTTGTTCTCGTCTTGCTAACGGCGAGTACTTACACAGGCACAACCAAGTGGCCAGGATTATTCACCAGCAACTTGCCTTGAAATATAAACTTGTGGAATCTGAGGTACCGTACTACAAGTATGTGCCCGACCCAGTTCTCGAGAAAGACCATGTCACGCTGTACTGGGATCGGCCTATCATTACTGACAGGACTATTGTTGCCAATAAGCCTGACATAGTGGTGATAGACCGATCAGCGCGCCGCGCAATGATAGTCGATGTTACCATCCCGCATGATGAAAATCTCGTGAAAGCTGAGAAAGAGAAACAGATAAAATATCTCGACTTGGCTCACGAGGTTGTCGATATGTGGAATGTGGACTCGGCTATCATTGTGCCGATTGTCGTAACGGCCAATGGCCTTATGGCCAAGAGCCTCGACGAACATCTGTCGAAGCTCTCACTTGGCAGTTGGATCAAGAGCCAGATTCAGAAGGCAGTACTCCTCGATACGGCCCGTATTGTGAGGAGGTTCCTGTCTCTGCAGCCCTAACCACCGGTAGCTTGGACCCTGCTCTCGTTACCGGCGGAAACCTGTTTTTTATATTTTTAAATGTTTTTTGTTAATTTTTTTTTTGGAAGAAATATGTAAAAATATAAAAGATAAGATGATAGATAAATAAAGGAGATAATAATAATATAATAATAATAATGAATAAATGGAATAATAATAATAATAATACCTCGATACGGCCCGCATTGTGAGGAGGTTCCTGTCTCTGCAGCCCTAACCACCGGTAGCTTGGACCCTGCTCCCGACACCGGCGGAAAACCCTATTTTTTATATTTTTAAATGTTTTTTTTTTTCTCTATGTTTTTTAAGAAATATTTAAAGATGAAATATGAATAAAGGTAAATAATAATAATTATACATATTATGAAGGACGGGACGGTGGACGTGTGTCGGGCATGCCACCGTCCGGGTGAGTCCATCAGACATATTATTTCTGGTTGTTCTCGTCTGGCTAATGGCGAGTACTTGCACAGGCATAACCAAGTAGCCAGGATTATTCACCAGCAACTTGCCTTGAAATATGAACTTGTGGAATCTGAGGTACCGTACTACAAATATGTGCCCGACCCAGTTCTCGAGAAAGACCATGTCACGTTGTACTGGGATCGGCCTATCATTACTGACAGGACTATTGTCGCCAATAAGCCTGACATAGTGGTGATAGACCGATCAGCGCGCTGCGTAATGATAGTCGATGTTACCATCCCACATGACGAGAACCTCGTGAAGGCGGAGAAAGAGAAACAAATAAAATATCTCGACTTAGCACACGAGGTTGTCAGCATGTGGAATGTGAACTCGGCTATCATTGTGCCGATTGTCGTTACGGCCAATGGCCTAATGGCTAAAAGCCTCGATGAACATCTATCGAAGCTCTCACTTGGCAGTTGGATCAAGAGCCAGATTCAGAAGGCAGTACTCCTCGATACGGCCCGCATTGTGAGGAGGTTCCTGTCTCTGCAGCCCTAACCACCGGTAGCTTGGACCCTGCTCCCGATACCGGCGGAAAACTGTTTTTTATATTTTTAAATGTTTTTTTTACCTTTTTTGTTTTATAAGAAATATTTAAAAATATAGTAAATAAGATGAAATATGAATAAAGGAGATAATAATAAAGTATTTATTTCACAAAAAACATAGCACTTTGCACTGTTAACATTTTTTGAAAATATTTACATTATGATGCAATAGTAGACTCTATCTTTTAAACTAGGACTAGCCTGTATCTTAAAAGATAGGGTTCGGCCAAATAAATGCGGGTAATATTTGCAACAAAATAAGTGAAAATAGTGACAATGGTTTGTACTAACAGTCGACAGAAAAAAAAAAAAAAATTAAACGTTAAAATAAAAACAAAAAGAAAAACTAATCATAGTAACACAAAAGGGTGTGAATGACAGCTGCCATGCTTGTGTATGTATATATGTCGGAGGTATGTGTGGGGGTGAGTGTGTATGTGTATGTGTGTGTTATTCCGTGAATGTGAGTATGTGTGAACCTGTATCAGTATGTATGTTGGATATAAATTGTGTGATGTGATCTGTACGTATGTATGTGATATTATAAATTAAGAGATGTAAGTTAGCAGAATCTCTGTTTCCACATAGTCCTGCTTTAATAGCCATTGAGTTATTTTATTCTTTAACGTGTATCTATTTAAATCCAGTATGTTCAGTTTTTTATGCAGGTTTTTACATATATATTTACTTAATACGTAAAATTGGTGTTGGGCAAAGGAGGTTTTATGTTTAACGCCTGACGGGATATTGGTACGCTTTTTAGGGTCTGATTTGGGCATGGATCTGTGAGTTCTGAGGACGGACTGCAGAATGAATAGTTGTCTAACAGTTAAGACCTTTCAGTCCTCGTAGAGTTGTTTAGTTGGATATCTGTATGGTTTTTTGCACATTACCTTTAGTACAGCTCTTTGAGCTCTCTCAGCTCTCAGCAAGTTGATTTTTGAAGCACCACCCCACGCAGTGATACAGTATCCAATTATAGACTGGCACAGTGCAAAGTACACCATCCTCAGAGTGCCCATATCCGCTGGTCCTCTTAGCGATAAGAGATATATATGTCGGAGTCAAATTATTAGTACGGACTATGGATCGAAAGCGCGCCAAAAGTCAAGCGACCTACTTACCAGTCTACCCACACCTAAGCGCGCTTACTACAGAGTCGTGATGTTTCGAGCTCCCGGCGAGGCGGACAGTCTGAGTCTGACCACCGCGGAGTCAAGACGTCCCGAAACTGTAACCCGATTCATGGTGCCTAGTGTTATTGTGTTGGATTGTAATTTCAAGTTATTTGTTAGTTCGATAAAAGCAGTGTACAGTGTGTGTGTGTGTTTTCATTGCACGAAACCCATGTTCTGCCCACATGATGACCGTGTCTAACGAAATAAAATCATCAGACTGCGACATCAGAAGTGCGATCAAATCGTGCTAATGCAATCACACGCGAGAACAGTGACAATAACAATCAGTGACGGTTACTTTTTGAAATGCAAAACGAATAATTGCACTCGCGATACGAACTTAAACTCAGCCAGTGAATAGCAAGCTAGTGTTGGCGGTTAGTGTTTTTGTAAAGTGTGTTAGCGGATTTTGATCCCAACAAAACATAACATATCATCACGCTTGTAATCGCTGAAGGGTTAGGCAGAGTGTACCTAATAGAATACCCACATTTCACCGAGTGCGATGCGCGCTAGTAATGCTTCATCTATCGCTGACTTTTGTGTAAAATCTGGTTCTTCTAACCTAACAGACAGATGTGTTGCTGGGGAGTTTGTTCCGCCACTTCTTCTTCCCAGCTAAAACACTTAGGAAGTGGCGAAGGGAGGGCGTTTTGGGGGACTGTCTCTTGTAATTTTGACGTTCAAAAAGTGCTGATTGTCAGCCTAGTTTGAATGAAGTGACTTTTGATTTTTTCTTGTTGAGTGCAGTGGAAGGAATCCAGCTTATTTGGACGTACGCAAGGCTTTGAAGGGCTCCGCATCTACATAGCTGTGACATAGTGAAACATAGTCTAACATAGTGTAACAAAGTGTAACATAGTGCTGTAACATAGTGTGCCGGGGCACACTGGTGTACTGTGGTCATTAGTTGATGTGCCTCTGAAAACGAAGGTGATTTTCAATTTACGGTGTACCTCCAAAATGTACTACCGAATTTCTAGATGTACCTTGAACACAAATGTTTGCGAAACACTGAGAACCTATCCAGGTTTGACGTGAGACCAGTTTAAATAATTGTTAAAGACCAGATTCGTGTGCGCCGTAACTTTTACGACTACCCTCATTTACCTGAGTAGTGACAAACCAAAGGAGAACCCCTAAAGGTAATGCGCACTGACCATGACGGGGGCAAGAAAAACGTCACAAATTTTCATCGCTACCGCAAATCAAGTGCCATGCTTGCGGACCAGGGAGAAACCAGGACTAAACGAAGCGGATTGTCGCACGAAGAAGCCGCTGCCTGTGCCGGCTGCTACGGGCATCGGGCAAGCGACAAAGGGCCGCGAAGCCCTTGCTGTGCGTCAAGTCATGCCGGTTCAGTATAGTACAGACACGAGTATTCAGTACAGAACAGATTTTATGTTGTGTAGTGATTAACGATTACCCTATCGAAACTTTGTTGCAATGTTTGCTTGATAATTATTTACAAAGTGACGTCATGTTAGGTGGCAAGATTTTAAATCAGGGTTTTGTTGCAAACATAACGGCTAGGGAGTTTTCGTTAACGAAAATCTTTTGTGTACGTTCGGTGAGGCATTAATAGTGATAACAAGTTTCAATCGGTTTTGACTTTTATCGCAACGAATGTAACTAGCAATGACTAGCCAAGACTTAATCAGTGCTACGTCCAGGCGTCTTTCACCGTCATATTCAACGCAATGGTATGTCTAAATGCGTACCGTATTTAGCTCGTGTTCTCCGATGATCGGTAAACAGTAATTTCCGCGACCCTTATCGTTCACCTTGTTGCTGAAAAGACTACTGAAAAGCTTTTCGATTATAATTAGTTCCGGGAAATTCTCAGTACGTTTGAAAATTCGTAAATAGCTGCGTTACGTGCTAAGTAGCGAAGTCTCACTCCGGTAAAGTTCAAGCACCCGGTACCTAAGGTGACGAGCCGGTGGTACACGTTTCCTATAGATGCGACGGGTTAGCTTAGCTCAACATGACAAGTGTGCCGAGTAGACGAAACGATGGCAAAATTAAACGTTTTGCGATTGGTGATTTTGGGTTGTTAAAGATTAAAGGTCTGTTTAGAGTGATTGAGGTTTTAGACGGTTATCCTTAACACGGAAAGCTTTAAATTCTATGCGTACCTACAGATACGCACGTAGTAGGCTAAGGAAGATGCCAGGGGTCACGTACCAGTCGAAGTGCTAGAGGGGGATCGCTACACATTGAGATCATTAAGTTCTAAGCGTACTTACAAGTATGCACATGATGGGTTAAGGAGAATGCCCGAGGGCCAAGTACCGTTTGAAGTAAATGATTTTGAGTTGAGAGATAGTGTGGAATCTTGGTTCGGATGGTCAGACCGTACCAGTAGCCATTTCGTAGCCGTAGTCCGTTAGAAGTCGGTGTCTGCTTATAGTAGTCCGTGGATGCGCGGTGCGCGGGTGGCTCTGGCGGAGGTCGGGTCTTGTAGAGACCATAGAGTCATGCATGTGGGACTCGGCGTTCTTGAGGAACGTAGTAAAACAAACGGAGGTTTGTTGGAGGGCCTGAGTGTTGCCCATAGGCCACGGATGAGATTCCTGCTTTATGTGGTGATTAGATGGATGAAGAGGTACTTGGTTGCTCTTGCATTTTAATTGACCTAATTGTTTGTTGGATCTAATTTTAGTTTTGATCCATGCGCAGGATGTGTGAGAGCAATGCGATTGCTGGTCGGCTGGAGAGCCGTGGCGTTAGTGGCTTTACGCGACGGTTTCTATAAGCTTGGTAGTTTTTTTTGTTGCAGTAGAGTTTTAAAGGTTGATTTGAACGACTATGGTACCTGGCCCAGGGTTATCATTATTGTATTTTCGATTATTTCCAATCGGTTCGGTTAAAACGAAACGGCTAGTTCTACAATGTTCTTATTTCCATCACCCCGTTGAATCTAAAGTTTGGTCAGGAGTGACCGAGTGGAACAAATTTCTGTCGTGGAGTATTTGTTTGCAGGGTACCCATCACACGAGGACGTGTGCAAGCAGGATGGCCGTGTCGGAGTCAAATTATTAGTACGGACTATGGATCGAAAGCGCGCCAAAAGTCAAGCGACCTACTTACCAGTCTACCCACACCTAAGCGCGCTTACTACAGAGTCGTGATGTTTCGAGCTCCCGGCGAGGCGGACAGTCTGAGTCTGACCACCGCGGAGTCAAGACGTCCCGAAACTGTAACCCGATTCATGGTGCCTAGTGTTATTGTGTTGGATTGTAATTTCAAGTTATTTGTTAGTTCGATAAAAGCAGTGTACAGTGTGTGTGTGTGTTTTCATTGCACGAAACCCATGTTCTGCCCACATGATGACCGTGTCTAACGAAATAAAATCATCAGACTGCGACATATATATATATTATCCTAGATTACAACATTAAATAAAAACTTCTAAGATAATATTATATATTTATTATATATTTTTTCTTTTGTTACGTTTCACATAGTTGTCATACAAATCGTTCTCTTCTATCTTTTTTTTTGACAAATCACTTTAAAAAAGTAATTAAATAAAAAATAAATACTGTCGATACTAAACTATTATAATGAGGTTGGTCTAGCCACAATGTAGTGTGCAGCTCACCTAACCTTATATTTGTAACTGCACACACTAATTATGGGCATTATTACACGAATCGTCGAATTGAACAGTTCTCTTTTATTCTGCTTACATCACTCTAATACATGGCGACCCTTAGCCAGCAATTAAAATTTTGCAACTAACGAGCAAAGCGAAAATGTCAGAAGTTGAAAAAAAATCACCAAGATTTATACTGATGGGAGTTTGTGAAGACGAAGAAAATTAGAAGAAAGAAAGCAATGAAGATTTTAGAAGTTTATAAAAGAAACAGAATCATACCAGAAGAATTTGTATGAAGAACTGAAAACAACTAAATGAAATAAGAAGTCGGAGTGCCGGGTGCCGGGAGAATGCTCAAGCCTTATGATGAGAGGATATGCAGGGCGCCGGGAGATAAATAGTTCGGGTCCGATGTGGAGCCGCTGGGAGTCAGCTCGAGTCCAAGTCCGTTCATCCACGCCACGTGAGACGTCGTGACCTACATATACGTTGTCAGTAAAAAACGTACCTACTGCAATGTAAGTTTTGCACAGCAAACATATTTATATTTATTGTAATTTTTTTTTTATGTTATTGTAATTAGAGTATGCTGTATTATTTAATATTTAGTTTTGGAGAATAGGAAAGTCCCAACAATTGCAAGATTTGCACGCAAAATTAAAGTATTTAAGAGAATATTTAGTAAAACTAGGTCCAGATAGGCGTAGACAAGATTTAGCTTATAAGAAACTAATAGAAGCAGAAAAAGAATATAATAAACTGGATTGTATTTTGACTCAGTTGAACCAAGAAGTTAAAGATCGCAAGTTAGACAAAGAAGCTTGTGAGGTTTTCCAAACATTAATTCAGGAGGTTCAATCAAATTTTCAGAAAATAAAGGGTTTACTTTCTTTAGTAGATAGTAGTAGTCAAACTAATTCTAAGGATTTAATAGAACATTCAGATTGTGGTCTAAAAATGGCTGACGCATTCGATATTAGGACGGCAATTTCTCTTTTGCCGGTGATGAATGGCCAGGAGCAGGTGACCAATCAGCTTATTGATGGTATCTTGCTTTATAGTTCGCTTATCAATGATGCCAGTAAAACTCAATTGATACAGTTTGTGCTCAAAACGCGTCTCTCGCCTATTGCAAAATTGCGTCTTAAAACTACTTACACAGATGTCGAAAGTTTGGTAGAAGACATACGTATTTATTTATTACCGAAAAAATCGTCTGTAGCTTCACAAACACAATTGTTTAAGGCTACTCAAGGCCGTAGGAGTATAGAAAAATTCGGTACAGAGATCGAGGAGTTGTTTGTGAATCTCACGATTGCACAGGCTAACGACAAGCGCAATGCCTATGAGGTTTTGAGACCACTCAACGAGAAGACTGCAATTAAACGATTTAGCGATGGTTTGGCCGATAAGCGGCTCAGCACCATAATTGCATCACGACAGTTTGCGTCGTTGTCTGAAGCTATTACGGCTGCGGTAGATGAGCAATCCATGTCTGTCCAGTCACAAGACCAGGTTATGCAATTTAGGGCTAACCAAAACTATAAACGTGGTAGCTTTAGAGGTTCTCGAGGCCGAGGAAATAGACAGTTTTATAACAATAAAAATTTTAATCAAAACTCAAACAAAAACCATGAAAATAGCACAGGTCAAAGAACTTCATACAGTGTAAATCGAGGCAAACAGTCAGGTAGTCAGCGTCAGCATTTACGCGGACGTCCGGTGCATTGTCAGCGTGTTCAGCATAACGCGCAACATTCCAATGTCCAAGAAAACTAGCGCAATGATGACACAAATAGTCATGAAAGACTAGAATTTTTTCGTACCTAAACCGTACACTCATTCAATTCATAGTTTTAGTAATTTTTGTATAATTAATTGTCAAATAAAAAATAGTAATGTAGATCTTAATTTACTGATTGATAGTGGAGCAAGCTTATGTGTGCTTAAGTATGAATGGTTGTCGCAACATAGGAATTTAATGAATTTAGTAAAACAGGATAAGATAGTTATTAAAGGAATTAGTGGTAATTTAGAGTCATTGGGATATATTAATTTAGATATTATAATTAATAATGTGATTTTCCGACAAAAATTTTACATTTTTGAACACTTATCGTGCGCCGCAGAAGGTATACTCGGGCAGGATTTTTTTGAGCGATATAACGCGGTATTAAATTATAAAATGGTACTCTGAGTTTAGAAACCCGAGACCAGTCTGTTAGTGTTCATGTTAATAAGAATGAATTTACAATTCCGCCCCGTTGCGAAGTAATTATACACATCCCGACGTCACACAACAGTGATTGCGTCATTTTGTCAAAGGAAATTTATAAGGGAGTGTTCACAGCGGGTGTAGTATCGAAGCCACATAATGGAATTATTCCTGTTAGGATTTTAAACACAACTGATAGTTCAGTTAATATAAATATGTCAGATTTAATTATTAGTAGCCTAGATAATTTTTATGTTTGCAAGTTTGACCACGATGGTAAATCAGTGGATAGAGTCAGAACTTTGCTTACTACTTTACAACTCCATACCTACTTAAATAAAGAGGAACAAAGAGGCATTGAAAACGTATGTGCCAAATATGCCGATGTTTTCCATTTGCCAGGAGATAAGCTCACTACTACTAATTTAATAGAACATTCAATAAAACTAAAGGAAAATGCGTCTCCAGCGTACGTGAAACCTTATCGATTGCCTAAAGCATTGAAAAGCGTGGTACAAAGACAAATAGATGAAATGGTTAAAAACGATATCATTGAAGAGACAATTTCAGAATGGTCAAGTCCAGTTTTATTAGTACCTAAAAAGACAGATAGGTCAGGAGAAAGGAAATGGAGACTTGTAGTGGACTATCGCCAACTCAATAATAGGATACAGGATGATAAATTTCCTTTACCCAACATCACTGAGATTCTTGATTCGTTATCTAATAGCATCTATTTTTCAAAATTAGATCTCAGTCAAGGTTATTATCAACTGTCTTTAGAAAACAAGTCTAGGAAGTATACTGCTTTTACAACAGACAAGCAGTATCAAATGAAACGATGTCCAATGGGACTTAAGACATCGCCTAGTGCTTTTGCTCGTCTCATGACAATAGCAATGTCTGGGTTAAATTATAAATCATGTTTCTTATATCAAGATGATTGTATTGTCGTAGGAAATTGTCTTGAAACGCATAACAAGAATCTTATAAAAGTTTTAGAATGCCTAAGAAGAGTGAATTTGAAACTAAATCCTCTTAAGTGTGAATTTTTACGCAAAGAAATCGTTTATTTAGGACATAAGATTACTTCAGAAGGTATATTCCCAGATCCATCAAAGGTAGAATGCCTGCAAAAATACCCTGTCCCGCAGAACGTAGACGAAGTCAAGAGATTTGTTGCATTTGCTAATTACTATAGGCGTTTTATTCCAAAGTTTGCTGAAATAGCCTATCCATTGAATGCGTTATGTAAGAAAGATGTAGCGTTCGTGTGGAGTGATGAATGCGAGCGAGCATTTTACAAGCTAAAACAGATCCTTACTAGTCCGACTATACTTGACTATCCGGACTTTAGCGACAATAATACTTTTACTTTACAAACAGATGCATCAAAACTTGGATTAGGCGCCGTGCTGTCTAATAGCAATAGCAAGGTAGTCGCGTATGCCAGCCGTAACTTGAAACCAGCTGAGACACGATATCCGGTGATTGAGTTAGAATTACTTGCTATTGTATGGGCAGTTCGACATTTTAGACCTTATTTATATGGCAAAAAGTTTAACATAAAGACGGACCATAAGCCATTGATTTATTTACTTAATATGACAGACCCTTCAAGCCGGTTAACAAAGTTTAGATTATATCTTGAGGAATATGACTTTGAAATCAGCTATGTCCCAGGACGGCACAACGCAGCTGCAGATGCATTGAGCCGGATACCTATTACATCCAACAGCTTAAAGGATATGAACAAGCATATAGTATCGGTCATGACAAGGGCACAGACTCGAAGGTTACATACTGACTGTGACAACAACGACATGACTACTGAGGTATCCTCTACTTCAAGGCCTGATCAACCTAAGGTAGTGGAAATCCTCAAATGACCAATTCACAGCGTTGAATTGATATTATGCACTAATAAAAATACAATAAATCAGATAGAAAAAACGAAACATTTCACAAGCGATAATGGAAACTGCAAATACGTGCCAGAAAAATCAGCAATTTTTATGATTTCTCGATCGTTATCAACCGTAAGTGTGTTAGCGAGAGAATTACAACGTTTTTGTAAGCAAATCAAACTAAACGAGCTCATAATAATCAAAAGCAAGCGCAGTGAAATTTTTGTAAACAATTTTATAAAGGAAATGAGTCATTTAAATGATATTCCTAAGCTACTTGTTATTAAAGATGTGACAAGAGTTACTGACAAAGACACGAAAACTGTGATCTTAAATGACTTCCACCTGTTACCTACAAGTGGTCACGCGGGGGTTAACAGAATGTTAAATAATATTAGGAAGTACTATTATTGGCCAGGAATGACTTATGACGTAACAGAATTCGTAAAGAAGTGTAGAAGTTGTCAGATTCAAAAGCATTCCAATAGGCATACGAAGGAGCCGATGGTTATCACATCCACGGCATCCACCGCTTTTGAAAGAGTTAGTTTAGATTTAATGGGTCCTTTAGATGTAGATAATTTAAACTATAAGTATATTCTGACATTACAGTGTGATTTAACAAAATATGTCGAAGCTTATCCTTCAGAAAAGAAAGATAATGTTTCTGTAGCTAGGTTATTTGTAAACAATTTTGTTCTGAGGTATGGTATCCCTAAAGAGATAATAACAGACCAGGGAACAGAGTTTATGTCATCAGTTTTTACTGAGATTTGCAATTTGTTGCATATAAATAAACTGCATTCGACAGCCTATCACCATGAAACTCTAGGAGGTTTGGAAAATACTCATAAGGTTCTAGGAGCTTATCTTAGGATTCAGTGTGACAACAACAAAACAGATTGGAGCAGTTGGCTTCCATTCTGGTGCTTTTCTTTTAACACTACAATTCACTCTGAGACAAAATACACTCCATTTGAGTTAGTATTTGGTAAAAATTGTAATTTACCATCTAATATAGCACAAAATTCATATGTTGATCCTTTATATAATCCTGATTCATACCCTTTGGAGCTAAAATACAGACTTCAAAGAGCACAAGCTGAAGCTAGAAATAATTTATTAGTTAGTAAGGAAATAAGAAAAATCAATTTTGATAAAAATGTAAATCGATTAAAATATAAGAGTGGAGATTTAGTTCTAATTAAAAATCAAGTAGGTAATAAGTTAGATAAAGTTTATTTAGGACCATACAGAGTTATTGAAGATGTATCACCAAATGTAAAAATTTTAAAAGATGACAAAGAATATGTAATTCATAAAAATAATACAAAACTGTTTGTAACTTAAAATACTAAGATAAGATGTTTTTTTTATATAATATTAGGTTTAAAAGTGTATTACTTTAGATGTTGTATTGTGTTAAGTAAAAAAAAATGCATTATGTACTCACTATGTAATAATAACATTTTTTTTAAAAAAAGGGGAGGTGTAGTGTGCAGCTCACCTAACCTTATATTTGTAACTGCACACACTAATTATGGGCATTATTACACGAATCGTCGAATTGAACAGTTCTCTTTTATTCTGCTTACATCACTCTAATACAACAACACTCCTAATAAATTTATTTTGTTAAACACTTTAGGTACCAAATACTTAGATTTGCTCTTACCATAATAATTATTTCTAACACAAAGTTTGTTGTACTTGTTTTTACATTAAATTTATATGCATTACCATCCCTATCCATCAGCATACAATTTTAAGGGGTATATCCTTTATGGCAGTACTTTTTATGGCATAATATTATTTTTCATAACAGCGTATAACATAAAATTCATATCCCAGACAATAGTTTGGCATACACACATTTATCATACGTTCAAAACTGGCATCCATTTCATAAATATTCATAATAATTTAAAAGTATTTTAACCATCATATCGCTGAAAGTTCACAGTCAGAATCATCTTTTGGCATAAATCACATTAAAATTTGATGTGAATTGTCGATGTATTTTGTTTGTTTTGGTTTTATCCTTCTGCATGAATTATCACTCAACTAGCTGTCCGGCGCAACTTCGTTTACGTCACATTTTCCCCGTTTTCGCAACATTTTTCATTGCTGCTCCACTCCTATTGGTTGTAGCGTGATGATATATAGCCTATAGCCTTCCTCAATAAATGGGGTATATACCACTGAAAGAATTTTTCAAATCGAATCAGTAGTTTCGGAGCCTATTCAATGCAAACAATCAAATCTTTCCTCTTTATCATACTAGTTTGAATAAAATATTGTGAACATTTTATGCAGTTTTTATTTTCCTGTAAAAAGCACGCAGCATGCAAGCAAGCATGCAACATGCAGCTTCAACTTGTTTGCCAGCCAGACTCAGCCACGGCGGCGAGCGTTAAAACCACCTGCTCTTCAACTCGCGGGCCACCTCGCCCTTCCGCGCCTACGTGGGCTTAGATAGGGGTAGGACCGACAAGACAACGTGTAGTTGGTTTTGAAGTGATTCGTTTGATTTCGATTCTGTCACTAACTTTTGTAGAACAACACATCGAATTTTTATTGTTATTTCAATTAACTGTTATACTATTATGCTTATGGTCATTATGCCTAGTAACATTATGCGAATTAAATTTTTGCTAAAACAAATTAGCTTTCACGGTAATTATGCCAACATAAACTGTATGACAAAAAAAAAATATTTCAAAGCATCATGGCAAAACAAGTTATACCAAAAGAGTTATGCCAAAGTAAGGAAAAAGAACATTATGCGAAAAGAAGGTGTCACTAATATTCCAGACCTACCTACCTACCTACCCACCATACCTACCTACTTTTTTATCTATGGCAAAAATTTTAAAAGGGGAAATAACTTATTAATTACCTACTCTTTGTTGCACTTATCTTTTACATTTTTACTAACTAGAAACTTTATCGCTCTTATTTGTGTGTGTTCATAAATACCATTTTAAAGAAAATTCCATTGTAGTAGAGCAATGAAATAATTAGTGGCTTCTTTTAAGAAAGCCACGGGTAAAGTTGCGTCTATATAGAACAAGCCACACGCGGTCATCTTACTGAACGTTTGATTGGACTGTATAATGTTCTTGCAAAGATTTTTTTGAAATTCTGTAAAAACATATTCCAAAATAAGATTAAAATTGTAAAGTATCAGTTAGTTATTTTGTGCGTTTTACGATACTTTTTCAGAACGTTATTTTAAAACATTTCTTGCCCATATGAAACTACCTTTCCGGATGGGCATTAATGGATATATGGCCCCTCATAAACTACGTAAGAAAAGTAGCATATTTTCGCAAAAAACCCTTTTTGATTGAGGAAATTCTCAGTCTGATCATCACGTACAGAAAAACATATTCAATCATAGAAAACACAGTCTTACTTGGACATTGCCTTTTTTTCATAAGTTTTAAACAAGTCGTCTCTGCATCCTCAATGGTGGCATAGAATTTGCCACAGTGTATACTGTGTACAAATACCAGAGCCATGTTCTTTGTTTGCCATAAAAATATAGAAAAAACGTTGAACATCCTCTGAAAATAAGAACAAGTAATCCGGTTCAATCAATTTTGATTATAATATTGTTTAAATACGTCAGATTTTTTTGTTTTTAAAAACTACTTGGCATTGTATTTGGCTGATCCTTGGGAAGGAATGACAAAAGAAACTCAAAGATCATCTTCTAAAGAATAAACATAATATTTCGAAGGTGTAAATACTTACTTTATTATTGAACATAGTAAAGTTTTTCAGCGAAGTGCATATTAGTTGAAAATAAAAGAGATTGCGGTAAAATACAGAAACCGTGTGATATAATACCTATAATCAACAAAATATTATTGATTAACACAGCTGAAGCCAAAAATTAAATGTTTACTTCGTTAGGACCAGTTACTGTATTTATACACGTATTCATTGATTGTATCTATAGGGGTTTGGTTCAAGTAAATAATAATATTTACGAACTTACCAAAACTTGAAAAATTCTCTTATACAAATTATAAGCATTTAATATATTTTCGTATATCTCAAGTAATTTCAGACAGCTTTCATCATTTTCTTGTTCATCATTCATCATTAGGACATCTTTAATCCACTCGTCTAAGCATTTCCTTAACATTGTTATGATTCGCGTTGCTACAACTAAATTGATTTCCAAAGCGATGAACAATATGCCGCTAATATTTTCAATTATTAGGTCGATGCCATAGGGGTAATTGCTCGTTAGATAATACATAATGTGTAAGAAAGTGTCATAGACGATTATTGTAATTATTGAGATCAAATTCCAAACAACAAAACCCTGAATACATTTACTCAAATCGATGCTTTTGAATATAGTTTGGATAATTAAAATAAGAAGGACGTTGTTGTCCCTATGCACTATGTCTAAAATGAACATCATCGTGAACCCAAGCATAAAAATGAATAAGAGGAAAGAAGTAAACAATGAAAAGAAGTCTTCTTCTAAATTAGACATATTATTATTCATATCCTTGACATGATTAACCACTATTTGATAGATACAGGACATATTTGTGAGTAACAAACAGCAGAACGAAAGAATACGACTCATTTTTCCGTTCGAATATATAAAACCACCCCGTATGTTATATTTTGAATTTAAAAACACACTTAGTGCGTTATTAAGTGAATTCGCTATTCTTTGTACATCTTCGTCTAGTCGATTGACGGATACTACTTGGAATGAGTCTTCCGGAACTATTTTTTCTTTTTTGAATACTTTTTCAACTTTCAGCTTGAACCTGTCCATTATTGGATGGCTAACACGTCTATAATGATGGCTAATGTTGTCGTATTGATATGATTATGTGAAAACATTAATTTGTTGATTATAGTTTAAATATTCATATGATTTGTCGATCCATCAGTAAAATATGATAGCTTTAATACATTCATCATTATGACAATTCTGTTCTGAAGTTTGCCGAAGTTTTCACCGTGAATGATATTATATTCAAAGACAGACCATTTAGTTTATTAGGCTATTAAAATGCACTTTTGAATATCAAACATCACGTTGAAGTCTTCACCAATAAAAACTTTGTTTATAGCCTTTTAAGGTCTCAAAAAGAGAAACAATATTAGATAAAAAGTCAAATCACAGAAAAGTCATTTGCAGAAGTACAATGGCGTAATGAGTAATGACTCCTATCAGGCACATTGGTAGCGTGGCCTATACATCAAACAGGCCACACGCGGTCATTTTAGTAAAGATTTGATTTGACCGCATCAAATTCTTGCAAAGATTTTTTCACTTTGTGAAAAATATACGAATGTAGAGGGACTAAATAATAATAGCTGCACGGCTCGATATTTAAGTTTAAGAAAAACCTTTTCAAAAATACGATGACGGTCCGTAAATGAGTGTCTATCCATTACATACCAACCCCACTCCGTGAGCCAGAAATCATTTTAGACAGGCATGATAAATCCGGTAAAACTGGAAGCGAACTCCAACAGATTTAAGAAAACAGTAGATAGATATGATGAAAGGCTGCAATAAAAAAAAGCTTATTAATCTCACTTGTACAGTTTCGGTTCTTCACGAGCTGTATACATGCCGTCTCAGCTTCTTCAACAGTTATATAGAACTTCTCACAATGTATGCTGACTTAAATGATTAGTAACATATTCTTAACTAGCAAAAATATTGCACAAAGACTGAGTGTGAAACCAGGTCTGAAAATTGAGCATTGAAATGTTAATATGAATAACACCTGAGGGTTAAAATTTAATCTTAACATATTAGAAATATTTGATGTTGAAATTTTAATCCATCCATCTTTCTGTCTTTGACCAATTTAACTTGAGGTCACCCATCGCCTCGTTTTTTCACTTTTATTTTTTATTCATCCATTTTTCATCCGTCACGGTATAGTTTTTAATTTTTCTTTCATATCGTTCCTCACACAAAACAACCAAATATTCTTTGATATCTTCTCAGTGTCCATCCATAAACCTCCTCAATCCAAATGGATTGAGGAGGTTTATGGATCATATGATCATATGGTTTATGATCTAAATGATGGTTAAAACTGCATCAAATGAAATGCCAAGCAATGAATGAATGCTTATGTTTTTTAGGGTTCCGTAGCCGAATGGCAAAAAACGGAACCCTTATAGATTCGTCATGTCTGTCTGTCTGTCTGTCTGTCTGTCTGTCTGTCTGTCCGTCCGTCCGTATGTCACAGCCACTTTTCTCAGAAACTATAACGACTATACTGTTGAAACTTGGTAAGTAGATGTATTCTGTGAACCGCATTAAGATTTTCACACAAAAATAGAAAAAAAACATAAATTTTGGGGTTCCGCATACATAGAACTAAAAACCAAAATATTTTTTTTCATCGTACCCATACGTGTGGGGTATCTATGGATAAGTCTTCAAAAATGATATTGAGGTTTCTAATATCATTTTTTTCTAAACTGAATAGTTTGCGCTAGAGCCACTTCCAAAGTGGTAAAATGTGTGTCCCCCCCCCTCTAATTTCTAAAGCAAAAGGAGAAGAATTCTGAAAATATTTAGGATCGTAGAAGGTAAAAAAAACTATCAACGAAAATTGGTTTCAATAAGATATGATGTTTAGTTTTTGAGATATGGGACTTTTTAATCAAAGTGCAGCAGTAACTTTGTTTTTCATTAAAATACTATGAAAAACCAATTTAGTTTTGCGGTTGAGTGGAAGTTTACTAACTAATGAATGACAGTTCAAAATATTGTTTGGGACTATGGAACCCTGTGTGCGAGTAATACTCGCACTTGGCCGGTTTTTTTGTTTAAGTTTATGTGCAAAACAGAAAGCAAAAAAAAATCCGACAAAATAAGCGAATAAACGGACCGACATGAATTATACTCACAAAGAGATTATAGGTACTTACTTGGCCCACCCTGCCGCTTCCAAAAGTTTCTTAAATTAAACTATTGTTGTAATTAATATAATTGTAAGCTTTTACAATCTTTATATATACTCCAAACAATTTCAGACAGTGTTCATGATTTTTGTGTTCATGGTTCATCATGAGGACATCTTTTAATCACTCTTCGAGATATTTTCTCAACAATAATATAGTTCGGAAAGCTATTATTAAATTAATATGTGATGAGATGCACATCATGTCACAAATACTGTCGAAAATAAGATCTACGAAATAATGATACTCCGTGGATATTAATATGTAGTTTGTATATTTATATCGGTACAGATAACAGCAGTTATCGAGATCCAATTCCATATTATAAAGTTTTCAATACTCTTACCGACGATCTCTCATCGACGCTCCTGTGTATATTTTGGATCTTCAAAATAAATAAAACATTGTTTTTCTTATGCAATTCATCCAGAAGAAACATAGTTGTAAAATTGATCGCATAAGTTACTCAAAAGAGATGAGCAATAATTGATAAAAACTTTTTCTATAGCCTTGACATACCGTCTTTGGTCGCATCTATAGTACAGCTTGGCAAAAAAGAGTATGACGCGGTGACAGTTGGAACTAAAATTCGTACTGGACATTGAAGCATTCCATGGTGTTTGCGTAGCGTCCGTGGGACTGAACCACCCACTTGGAATTGGGATCATATCCCTAAAAATAACAAGTATCAAAATCTGTTGAGTTGTAGTATTATGGGTTGCCCCAGTTACTTTTGCCCGATACTGTCGACCTCATTTATTCCACACTCTTTTTTGCCAAGCTGTAAACATTCTATAGAAGCACACTGCATCCATAAATAACATAAATAAGAATGCACACGTTTTATATTTTCTTCCTCTTTGATAGCTATCAATTTTGTACACGATATTTTGATGTCATAAAAAATTTAAGTACATTGTTAAAAGAATGTACTAGTCTCTGTATGTCATTTATCCAGACGATTTTTAGCAAATTCAATAATTGTTTAATCATTTAAAGCAAATTTATAGCAATCGGAATGATGTTTCAGACGCCATTTTTTAAGTTTTGGACTTCGTTTTTTGTATATACTTCAACTGTTTGTTTCTTACTTATGAAACACGAAATGATAATTAAATGACCCACACAAGTTAGGTTAACATACAAACACAATGAGCAAAGTTAAAAGAAAACAAAAGTGTAAGTAGCCGTGGGCCCCAAACTAGGCACAGGCTGTATCTTGGCGGCCAAGTATTAACCGGAAAGCAAATTGAATATTTGACGAATGTTTATTGCAGAACATTACACAGGTAAAAATTAAATTACGGAATAACAATTAAAACTGTTGTCTGTTATATTTTGCATTATATTGTTACAAAGTATCTATTTCGCGTTAACATTATTTATAAACCTTTGCTTTAACTAATATTATAATAACTTTGATTCGCAACGGGTACGATGACCGGATTAATTAATTTTGGACGAGGCGAAAGAAGCATTTAAAGATCATAGTAAGTGGCGTTCCGTAGTTTTTGCTTACCCCCCTGGGAAAAAGGCGTTGGTGTAAGTTACATTTTTGTATGTAAAAGTCATAACTTTGACATATTCTTGTCAAACTTATGACAATTTAGAAAATTAGTTGCTTCTAAAAGAAGCTTGCTTGAAGCTTGAAGCTTTTGATTGTCTTGTTATGTGATGAATTCTTTAAATATGTTTTTATGACAACAGTAGATTAACAATATAGATAGCCTAAATCGATTTTTGAAATATTAATACAAGTCTAAATGATTGCCTCGTCGACTGCTGAGCCGTTGTCCTGGGCTCGATTTCCGGGTCGGATCGTGTTATTGGGTTCAAACACCAGGAGTTTCTCGCTAGCAGTCATGTAGCCTGGAATTTTGCCCGGTTGATGGAACTAGACTCGCCCACTTTTACATGGGACTAAAACATAAACGAAATGTGGTTGCACTAATGGCTACACCTCTGCTTAACCCTCCGAGGGTGACAAGCGTGTTGTTATATTGTAATGTTAAAAAACTAAAGCAAAATAAAATGCATCAGTAGTCATCATCATCTTCCTGCCAAAGTCAAACTCAAAGCGTTTATTTCAGTAGGACCATTACAGATACTTTTGAAAGTCAAAAGCAGTACAAAACGCAAAGCTATAGTCCCACACACAAGGCATAATAACTTGTGAAAATACTGTAGTTGCCCATTCCAAAGCGTAGATCTCTAGGGAGAAGAATGGGCAATAAAGTCCATGGACACTCTTTGACAAATCATAATTCAATTCAATTTTACAAAATCTTGGTTACATCATTCATGTTGAGAATTACAAATATGTGGGAACGATGTAGAAATACGTGCAAGTTAAGAGCGTCCACAGTAAAAGATGAAATCAATTATTCGAAAATACAGTAATTCAAATAAACCGTGGCAGCTAAGAGATGACAACAACTGACAGCGCCCGTTCACGAACATGACCCATGTATCCATCATCCAACTCAACCATATAATATATCATCGCGACATTTGAATGAGCATGATGCCCTTGTCCCATTCTAGCAACACGTTTTCTTCTACCATTTTCCCCTGTCAAAGTTCACGGCTTCATTTACTTCTTTCTGATAAGATGCGGCGGCATTGGTGATAACATTAATTTCAAAGAATCGTCGAATGTAAATAATAATAATTCGTAATAGCGAAAAAATAATCTGCTGTCCCATACAAAATTTCAATATCTATTCAACCCAAATGTAAGGGGAGCTGATAATATTTTTCGCTATTACTATGTTTGTCCGATGGAGAAACATGTTCATTTTGATGGTCTGTTGCACACCCTTAACTATGTATATACCCTTTTCGTTACACCCTGTATAGACTTAATTCGCATTGTACTTCGTATCTTTGACTAAGTAATAAAAAAATTGATATTATGCTGCATCTGGTTAGACAGTAAGCCGATCCCTACCTACCTTTTGAGAGCTAAAATTAGCCAACACATTGATGACAATTCGATCATGTCCGCTTCTCAAAATGGATGTAGGAACGGGTCCCGCGGTACTAAGGAGCTGCTCCTCATTGATATGGCCATTAACCAACAGGTTCGCCGTTCCCGAAGGGATCTGTCGACATGTTGGATAGACTATAAGAAGGCCTACGACTCGGTGCCACATACATGGCTCATGAGGGTGCTCGAATTTTATAAAGTTGATGCAACTCTGCGCACCTTCCTGATGTCGTGTATGGGGCAATGGAGGACAGTCCTTCGCTATCCAGGATGTCGACATAACCAGAGGAATAGCGAACCGATACGGATAGAGCGAGGTATTTTTCAGGGCGATAGTTTGAGTCCGCTTTGGTTCTGCTTAGCCTTGAATCCTCTAAGCACGCTGCTTGAGGATTCAGGTCTAGGCTTTCGGTTGAGGAGAGGTGGTCAGGTTATATCTCACCTTCTTTACATGGATGACCTGAAACTCTTTGCCCCCAACAATTTGCAACTGATGGAGCTACTGAAGGTAACAGAAACTTTCAGTAGCGCCATTAGGATGGAATTTGGTGTAGACAAATGTGCGGTCATGCATGTAAAGCGAGGTGGGATTGTGGAACCTGTGGGAACCCAGCTCTCAGATTCCATAAAACTTAGATCCCTCTCAGCAACCGAAACCTACAAGTATTTGGGTATGTCGGAAGCGCTGGGCATCAATGCTGTTGACGTGAAGCAATCGTTGAAGGAGCGTTTCTTTGGCCGCCTGAGAAAAGTATTTAATAGTCTTTTATCAGGCGGAAATAAGGTGCGTGCCTTCAATGGTTGGGTCATGCCGGTTTTGATGTACTCTTTCGGCTTACTCAAATGGACTCAAACAGAACTAGACGCCCTGGATAGGAAGGTCCGTACATGGTTGACGGCATATCGAATGCATCACCCACGTTCTTCGGTTATGAGACTGTATATATCCCGCGGAGTTGTGGAGGTCGAGGCTTTTTAAACGCCAAGACTCTCCACAATCGCGAGATATCCAGTCTCAGGGAATATTTCCTAGAAGCCGACGTGGGGATGCATCGAGATGTGGTCGCGATGGACAAAGCCCTAACCCCACTCTCCTTGGCTAAAGAGAACTGGCGCAAACCTGCAGTGCTTGACACTAATGACCGCAGGGAAGTATGGCAGAGTAAGGAGCTTCACGGACGCTTCTTCAGTGCCCTGCATGGACCTGATGTAGACCATGCAGCGTCCGTAGCCTGGCAACGCTCCAGGGAAGTCTTTGGAGAAACCGAAGGTTTTGTTTGTGCAATTATGGATGAAGTTATGATGACGAATAACTACCGGAAATTTATTGTGAAGGATGGCACGGTTGACATATTATGTCGGGCATGCCACCGTCCGGGCGAATCGATCCGACACATTATCTCCGGGTGTTCTCGTCTTGCTAACGGAGAATACTTGCATAGACACAATCTTGTAGCCAGGATTATCCATCAGCAACTTGCTCTGAAATATAGCCTTGTGGAATCGGAAGTGCCGTACTATAGGTATGTGCCCGACCCAGTTCTCGAAAATGGCAATATCACACTGTATTGGGATCAATCCATCATCACTGACAGGACTATTGTAGCCAATAAGCCTGATATAGTGGTGGTGGATCGATCAGAGCGGCGCGCAATGATTGTTGACATAACGGTTCCACATGACGAGAACCTCGTGAAGGCTGAGAAAGAAAAAACAAATCAAGTATATTGACTTGGCTCGCGAGGTTGTCGACATGTGGCATGTTGACTCAGCGATCATTGTGCCGATAGTCGTATCAGCCAATGGCCTAATTGCCAAGAGCCTCGACCAATATCTGATGAGGCTCTCGTTAGGCAGCTGGCTCAAGGGCTTGATTCAGAAAGCGGTACTCCTGGACACGGCTCGTATCGTTAGGAGGTTCCTTTCTCTGGAGCCCTGACCGCCGGTAGCTTGGACCCTGTTCCCGATACCAGTGGGCTACTATTTTTTATATTTTTAAATGTTTTTTTTTATTAATTTTATTTGGGAATATTTAAAAATGTAAAAAATATGTTGTTTAAATGAATAAACGAAAAAATGATATCTTTATTTTTGGTATGGAAACTTTTTTTCATCCACTTAATAAAACAATTAATTGTAGACTTAATTAAATGGTCTCCATCCATAAGGACATTAATTTTTCAGTAAGTTGTCAATACGTTTTTTGTCGATTATAGACTCTCTCGTGTGGTTGGAATCTACTATTACCGATTAGTAATGAAGAAATTCCTTAGTTTTATTCCAAAAAAACAAAGTGTGAATCGTAGTTCAAACAGCATGGTGGACGAAGATGTGCAGTCAATGATTTTGCCTTTGAATCTGATGCAATATATCATGTTCTGTCCTAAATATCGTATAAAAAACAATTGTGTTTCTCCTAACAGCCTGTTCTCTAACTTTGTTTCTTTAGTTGGAACACTAGCTGTGGTGTGATGTCACGTACATCAGCACGTCACGTACAGCACGTAGTATAATATGCTAAGGTAGATAGTATGTGAATACGTGATTGTAGATTATCGACATAACATCACGTCGTAACTATGTATATAATGTTGCTAATTAAAGGTGGAAGAGTAATCGACTCTTGGAGTAGTAACTAACATGTAGTTTACTTTGACCCCTCCATCTCCTCGCATCGCATGGCGACCCTGCCAGTCGGCTGGACGGCGTTATAGTTGTCCGACCAGGAGCTAGTCACGGTTCGTGGTTCGCGGTTTGATTGTCTTCGTTGAGTATCACGTCAGTCGCGTCGCGTCACAGGCCATGGGGAGCACGACGTCCAAGGAAGAGGTGATTATTGCCCAGGCGTCTACGAGTGGTGCAAATACCGCAACGGCTACGCAGGAGCAGCTGGCGGTTATCAAGACCGTGTTGCTGTTTGTGGCTGTGTGTATGGCAGTTGTCATCATAGGTTTGGCGGTTCGCATGTATCGGAGATGTCACCACAACTGGATTGAAGAAAAGATGAGACAGCGGGAAGTCCAGAAGGCTGTACAGATGGTTTGACCAGGAGCCGTCGGAGGAACGAAGTGAGTGTTTCTTATGTGAATGTGAATAAGTGTGTGTCGGTGCTTGCGGTCATCGTTAAATTTGGAGACATTGATTTAAATGGAAGTGGAGTTAACGTCGTTATTTGTACAACTTAAGTTATTAAGGGAATCTATTGTCAAGTTAGGCCCTAGTAGGCGAAAAGGCAGAAATTTTGATAGTAAGATCAGTGAGGTGAAAGCGCTCTATCGTAAATTTAAGTGTATAGTTTCAGAATCTAGTAAGTTCTCGGAAGAACTGGCTCAGTTGGTATGTAAGATAGAAGCGTTATACGTGGACACTGTTAAGTTTGAGAGCGGAACCGAAACGGAACAAAACATGGCGGCGGAAAAGTTTTCTTTGAGAACGGCAGTTGGCCTACTCCCGAAGATGAGTGGCGATGAACAAGTTACGCAAGACTTGATTGATGCCATAGGATTATATAGTTCTATGTTAGTGGAAGCAGATAATGCTCTTTTAATTAAATTTGTTTTGACAACACGACTTACCCAGGGTGCTAGGATTCGGTTGTCCTCTACTTACGCAACGGTAGATTGTCTGTTAGCTGATATGAAGAAGCATTTGTTAACAGTAGAGTCAGACGTAGCTGTGCAAGCGAAGCTTGCTCGCGCTAGGCAGAATGATAGGTCGGTCGCGGATTTTGGGGCTGAGATAGAGAAGTTAATGGTTAATTTGACTATTTCTCAAGCCGGGGAAAGTTCGGAAGCATATGAGATTTTGCGGCCGTTGAACGAAAAGTATGCGATCAGGAAGTTTGCTGACGGGCTTCGCAATCAGCGTTTAGGTACGATCATTACGGCGCGGAATTTGACTTGTTTGAAGGATGCGATCAGGGTAGCAGAAGACGAAGGTTGTGCATCGTCGGCACAGGTCATGGCGTATCAGCGTTGGCCCGCGAGGGGTGGTTTTGATAATAGAGGTCGCGGAAATGGTTATAGGCGGTCTACAGTAGGAAATGGATACGCGCAACATAAGACAGCTGTTGAGCGTACGCGCAAAAATGCCACCGCATGGCATAATCGTGGAATGCGCGGTCGTAGCAATAATGCTCATCGTGGTCGTTCGACTCAACAAGGTCGGAAGCGTGTAGCGTATTTCGAGCATGCGCGTAGTGATGCTGACTCAGGCGGAACGTCAATGTCACGACGTAATGAAGCGACTGACCACCAGTTGCAGTTTTTTCGAGACTAAGCGTATTTTAGCTTGCGATAGTATTAATTGGGTTAATTTTCTAGTGAATAATATAAATGCGGAATGGTTAGTAGATACGGGCGCGTCGATATCGGCTGTAAAAAGTGGTTTCTTGTTGAACAATGCTTTGTGCTGTAAGGTAGTTAAGGAAGAATTAGTGATTAATGGTGTAGGAGGTAGTTTGAGGGCTATAGGTTATGTATCTTTAATGTTGGAGTGTGGACGGTGTTCTTTCACGCATAAGTTTTATATATTTGATGATTTGCCATGTAAGTCGGTTGGTATATTAGGTCAGGATTTCTTGCAGAAGTATGGTGGTATTATAGATTTTTCGGCGAATAGGTTTTCTCTTAGGGATCGTGGACGACGGGTGGTTTCGATGCCACTTAAGTCCTATGATTACTTGTTGACTATTCCACCGCGTTGTGAGGTGGTTAGGTATTACCCCGTTAACAGAGCGGAAGATTGTGTGGTAGTTAGGCAAGAATTGCGGAAAGGCGTTTTCTTGGCTAGTGTGTTAGTAAGGCCTAAAGGCGGGATGGTACCCGTTAGGATTTTAAATACGAACTCCGAGGAAGTTGTGTGTAGTATGTCCGGTGTGGAAGTTTGTCCGTTGAGTGATTTTGATTGTTGTAATTTCGTGAAGCCAGGGACGGACGTTGAGCGTGTAGAAGAGGTACTTTCTTTACTTAAACTCGACTATTTGAACGCCGAGGAGCGGTTGTCGGTTGAGCAAGTGTGTGCAAAGTTTTCGGATGTTTTTCATCTCCCGGGTGATAAATTAGCTGTCACTAACGTATATGAGCAGTCTATACGCTTGAAGGAGAGTGCTACTCCGGTGTACAAGAGGCAGTATAGGATACCTTATGCACAGAAGAAGGAGGTTGATAGGCAAGTGCAGGAGATGCTGGAGAGTAATATCATTGAAGAGGCGGTTAGTGAGTGGTCTAGTCCTGTTTTGGTGGTACCCAAAAAGACGGATCGTAGTGGGGAGAAGAAATGGCGAGTGGTTATAGATTATAGGCAGTTGAATGAAAAGATACAGGATGATAAGTTTCCATTGCCGAATATAACTGAGATTTTGGATTCGATGTCAGGCGCAGTTTACTTTAGTCACTGTGATTTATCACAATCTTATTATCAGTGTGCTTTGGAGGAGAGTAGTAGGAAGTATACTGCTTTCACAACAGACAAGGGGCAGTATCAAATGTGTAGGTTACCAATGGGTTTGAAGATAAGTCCGAGTTCGTTTAGTAGATTAATGACTGTGGCCATGTCTGGATTGAATTACGATAGGTGTCTGATTTATTTGGATGATCTCATTATTTTTGGACGGAATTTAGATGAACATAATCGGAACCTAATATCAGTATTTTCACGCTTGAGGGAAGTAAATCTAAAGTTGAATCCGTCTAAATGTGAATTTTTGAAGAAGCAAGTGCTTTATTTGGGGCATGTAATATCGGCCGAAGGTATTTCACCAGATCCAGAGAAGGTAGAAGTTATTAGAGGTTATCCGCGTCCATCGACGGTTGATGAGGTAAAGCGATTTGTAGCGTTTGCGAATTATTATAGGAAATTCATACCACAGTTTGCTGATATAGTGGTACCTATGAATAAGCTGTGTAAGAGAGGTGTTGTATTTAGTTGGTCCGATGAGTGCGAGAAGTCGTTTTTGTTGCTTAAGGAAGCGTTAATGAGTCCACCGGTGTTGGATTATCCTGATTTTTCTGATAGCAATACTTTTATATTGCAAACCGATAGTTCTGGATATGCAATAGGGAGTGTGTTGTGTAATGGGAACGGAAAACCCATCGCATATGCTAGTAGGTCGTTAGGGAAGAGTGAGTTAAATTATCCGATAATAGAGAAGGAGTTGTTGGCAATAGTTTGGTCAGTTAAATATTTTAGACCGTATTTGTACGGACGGAGGTTCGTTGTAAAGACGGATCACCGGCCATTACTGTATTTGTTTAACATGACAGATCCATCTAGTAGGTTGACTAAGTTTCGTTTGTGTTTAGAGGAGTATGATTTTGAGGTTGAATATATTAAGGGCAAAGAGAATGTACTAGCGGATGCACTTTCTAGAATAGTGATAACGAGTGAGGATTTGAAATTGATACGGGAAAAGACGATATCCGTAATGACGAGGGCGCAGTACAAGCAGTTGGGAAAGCCAAATGTTTGTGATAGGGACTCCGTGGTATCTGGGACTGATCACCCTAGGATCGTGGAAGTACTTAAGAAGCAAGGAAATGACATTGAGATTTGTTTAGATGATTGGGAGAAAATGTTACGTAACAATAATAATAACAACAATAATAATAATGGTTGTAGGCAGATATTTTCAAAGTCGCGCAATTTAGTGTATATGCCAGAAAACTCGAGTATTTATGTAAACTATGAATCTTTATCGGGAATTTCGCGAGACGAGTTATCGAAAGACATAGTCAGTTTTTGTATTGAAGAAGGCATTAAAGAAGTAATTATTATGAAGAATCGTTATAACGTTGATTTTATTACAAGAATGGCAAAATATTTAAAGGAAAATAGAAGTTCGATTTGTGGGGATTTTAAACTGTGTGTAGTGAAGGATTTACGGAGAATAGAAGGGAAAGATGAGAAGAAGGTTATTTTGAATGATTTCCATATTTTACCCACGAGTGGTCATGCAGGAATACGTAGGATGGTGAATAATATAAAGAAGTATTATTATTGGCCTTCTATAGAGAAAGACGTAGTGGAGTACGTTGGTAAATGTGATAAGTGTTGTAAGCAAAAGTATTCTAGGAATACTAGGGAACCCATGACGATTACGACTACTGCATCAACATCGTTTGAGAAGATTTATTTAGACATAGTAGGACCCCTTGATAGAGACGAAAGAGGCAATGTTTACATATTAACTCTTCAATGTGAACTTACGAAGTTTGTAGAGGCTTATCCGTTAAAGAATAAATCCGCAAATGAGGTAGCAAAAGCTTTGGCAGAGAATTTTGTTTTGAGATATGGAATACCGAAAACAATAGCTACGGATAGGGGTAGTGAATTCGTTTCGAAAGTAATGATAGAGCTATGTGATATCTTGAACATCAATAAAGTCATGTCGACGTCATATCATCATGAGAGTATAGGTTCTTTGGAGAATGTACATAAAACATTAGGTGCATATTTGAGGATACAGACGGATAATAACCCATCATCATGGAGTTCTTGGATTCCATTTTGGTGTTTTTCTTATAATACGACAGTTAATACTGTTACCAAATATACACCTTATGAGCTAGTGTTTGGAAGAAAATGCAGATTACCAAGTAGTCTTCAAGGAGAAAGTGTTGAACCATTGTATAATTTTGATGATTATCCTTTAGAATTTAAGTACAGATTGCAAAGGGCACAAAATGATGCAAGGGAGAATTTGATAGCGAGTAAATTAGCTAGGAAACATTGTTATGATAAGAATCTTAATTCTGTAACCTATAAGGAAGGTGATTTAGTTTTGATTAAGAATGAAACTGGCAATAAATTGGAATGTATTTATAATGGACCTTTTGAAGTTATAAAAGACGAGTCACCAAATGTTGTGATTAAGTATAAAAATAAGATAGATATAGTACATAAGAATAGAACAAAATTGTATTGTAAGAGTTAGAGTAATAGTTTGTAATGGGAAAAAAAAAAAACCTTGTAAAAAATTTTTTTTTTTTTTAAATTTAAGGGGGTGATGTGGTGTGATGTCACGTACATCAGCACGTCACGTACAGCACGTAGTATAATATGCTAAGGTAGATAGTATGTGAATACGTGATTGTAGATTATCGACATAACATCACGTCGTAACTATGTATATAATGTTGCTAATTAAAGGTGGAAGAGTAATCGACTCTTGGAGTAGTAACTAACATGTAGTTTACTTTGACCCCTCCATCTCCTCGCATCGCGATTTCGTCGGCTTATTGCAAGAACTCATTAAGTGACATAAACAAAACTTTGAGAAATCAATTAATTACTTTTGATTTCATTGGATGTCCTATAAAATCTTATATTTTATCTGTTTATAAAAAAAATAAACACCACTAGAGAGTTAAATATATTTATTAATAAAATCAAACATAAGCAGTTAAAAATATTGAGAGATATTTTTTTAAAAGCGTAAAAACCAAGTTAGTGACTTCTTATCATTGAAAGTTTACACTAAGTGTGAATTAAACATTTCTTAAATAAGGCTAAGTACTAACTCTAGACTAGTTTCTCAAAGGAACCAACTGGTATTAATCAGTCCTAAAAGTTAATGAAACAGTCTTCTTTATCTTCATAACAAATTCTTAAAACGTCAACAATCTAGAACTCAAAAAAATCACTGCGGCATATAAATCAGTAAAAATAAAAGTAACCATGGCACTTATCTCAATAAATGAAATAGATAGATCTAAAAAATAATTTTAGGTTGAATAGATCTCTTGGGCCTGATCCAGAAAGAGTACCTACAGAGGCTAAAAGTTAAAAGATTTAAGCTTGAAAAAAAGAAGCCTAACATCGTTCAATATCGATATGACTATAGGTCAGACTATAAAGAACTGGATTTGTCAAATGGGACCAACTGAAACAGCCACCCAAACTATAAATCTGCGAAAGCGAAAACCGTAGTTTGCTACGCTGACGACACGCTAGTGCTGGCACAAGGGAGGCCGAACGAGGCAGCGGCCGAACGAGGCAGCGGCCATAAGTTCTTATGACAGACAATACGGCAACTGGGTCTCGAGGTGGCATTGCGCAAGTCCGAGGCCATGTGCTTTTATGGGGCTTGGAATGCGCCACCGCCGGGATCCATACTGACGGCAGGAAGGCAGTAGTTTGGCCCCCAAACTAGAACGGACCGGGGCTGCGTTCAAGCGGCTCTTGCCCAACCTGGGGGGTCCAAACACCTCCTGCCGGAGGCTCTACGTGGCGGTCGTGCGGTCCATAGCCCTTTACGGGGCCCCGGTGTGGGCGCGTTCTTTGAGGCGGCGAGCCGCCCACTACCTGAACTTGCCCCAGAAGGTGGTAGGCGTAAGGCTAGTCTAGAGGTACCACACGATCTCCGGCGAGGCGGCGAGCCTCTTGGCCGCATTGCTGCCATGGGATCTGGAGGCGATAGTCCTCGCGTGCCTGCACAAATTACTACAGCGGGGGTAAACTTCGCTGCCGCGGCAAATTGCCGCTCAGCGGACAGACCACCGGCGGGATCTCATGGTAACATGAAGAGAGTGACGCCACAATAGTGGCGATAAGTCCCCTCTTTGAGGAGTGGCTGGAGAGGCGCCACAGCGCCCTCACCTTCCGCCTGACGCAGGTCCTCACCGGACACGGTTGTTTCGGGAGGTTCCTACACCAAATCGGGCGGAAGGAAACGGCCGTGTGTCACCACTGCGAGGACCGGCCGGAGGATACGGTGGAGGAGCACACCGTCTAGCTCTGCTCCGCCTGGTCTGACCACTGCCGTGTCCTCGTAGTGGCGATTGGCGGCGGCGACATCTCGCGTCTGGCCTTGGTTCAGTCCATGGCCCGGAGCGAGAGGGAATGGAAAGCCGTCGCCTTTTTCTGCGAAGCTGTCATGCTAGCGAAGGAGAAACGTGAGAGGGAGAGAACCTCACGTCTCAGCCGCCGCGGGAGACGCCCCGGGCGTCGTCGGGGGGCAACCAGGGGCCCCCGGCCACCGTAGGCGCGTGACTGTGGACGGTAGGTAATGAGCTAGCTCACCGTCCGTCCCTCTTATGACGACAGGTCGTGTCGACGGCACGTTCGTGTTCCACGCGCGCCTCAAGATGTTAGCAAACCGGAAGGGGTCCAAAAGGGCCGATGCCTGGCAGGGCTGCGAGACTGTTTGAAAGAGATACCGTGGCCCTGGAATACAAAGGGTTAAAATAACTCGTAACGAGACTACGCTGTCCGTCCGCCCGTCCGTCCGTCCGTCTGTCACCAAGCTGTATCTCATGAACCGTGATAGTTAGAGTTGAAATTTTCACAGATTACGTATTTCTGTTGATGCTGTAGCAAAAAATATACTAAAAACAGAATAAAATAAATATTAAAGGGGGGCTCCCATACAAAAAAAAAAATATTGCTCGTTTTTTATAAATAATGGTACGGAACCCTTCGTGTGCGAGTCCGACTCGCACTTGGCCGGTTTTTTTTTAATATAAACATATATTTTTTTATAGGACATCCAATGAAATTAAAATAATTAACTGATTTCTCAGTTTTGTTTATGTCACTTAATAAATTCTTGCAATCAACCGACGACAAATTCATTAAAAGTTAAAAAAGAGTGAAACCGGAGCCTATCAAAAGTAGTTAACTGCATTTAATTTGTACAAAAATAAAAAAACAAATAATCGATGATACAATAATTAATTTTAACCGAACTAAAACTGTAAACAATGACCGTCACTCGTTATAACAGAAGTCGTTAAAATTGTATAATGTTTTACTTGTCATAAATTATAGGTTTAAAGAAGTAATTATGTGCACTTAATGAATTTTGACCAAATGCTGTTCAAAAGCGATGTGCGTAACGCGTATCTTAAAAAGTTATTAAGTTACTTTAATGATATTTATATTACAAAAAAGTGCCGTTTTGGTTTTTTTTTTATTTACTAAAAACTATTATTGTACTTTATCGAGTTTCTAAGAACCAGATAATCCGAAATGGTAATTATCGACTTTACGTCTAGGTCATAACGGCCAAATTTGAAAAGCTAGAAATAAATGAGTTTTTGCCCTTTAAAGAGCTGATCGAGACGAGTTTAACTGTTATAATGACTGTACTTAGTGATTTTTTGCCATTAGTGAGTTCTTGCAATAAGCCGACGATTTATGTCTGTGTTTCTATATCGCTCTTATCTGCTGTACGTTTCCAAGGACGATACCGGATTAACCACTTTCATCTATGTCATCTCCTATTTTGACTGCATCTATTATTGTTTCGGAATCGGCATTAATTTCGTAGTTGGTGTTATTTGCACCAGCAAAGCCGCAAAATTTGTCTTGACTTTTCAAAAAGTTCACAGAATTCTTAATAATGAAAAAAGACTTCGACGCTCGGTTATTTTCAACTGGATTGCTGTCATGTCAACTTTGTGCGGCTACGTCGTTGTTTACACATTTTTTTGTGTACAACTTTCCTTTGAATATATGTTTCATGCTTATCTTTTGGTCTTTTACGATTTGAATATGGTTTGTGCTATTCGAGGATTTAATTTGCTGGAAGATAAAGTAATTCTCTGGAATATTCAAGTCTTGTGTTTTCAAGAAACAGGTAGGACGCAGAATCCAAGTTCTAGTAAAAAAATGTTTCAGGCTTACGTTGATTTATTGGAATGTTATGAACTCCATAAAGTATGTGTTCACCAATTTGTAAGTACCATTTCACCACACACTAATCACCTTTTTGATCATGCATTCACATCTTTTTTCATTTATCTAAATATTTTCAGATGCTTTACTACATTATAGAAGTATTCATCCACTCTCTAATTTACTTTCAACTGTCACTTGACGTTCTGAAAGCAGGTGTCTTCATTAACAACGATGTAAGTATTACTTTGTACGGAAATGGTTTTATTCAATAATAAAAAATGCGCAGACTTGAGCAATAATAATTGACTACGACATCTACCAATCCGCACTATCTGCCTAGCCTTTTATCAACAATTGAGTGCGGCTTCCAGTCGAATCGGATGTAGCTAAATACCAGTATTTTACATGGAGCGACTGTCTATCTGATATTAAGTATCTAAGATAATTAAAGCGTGGCGCTTTTTTTGTATAAGCCGGGTTGGTCTAGACCCTGGGTCCAGACCTACGGAAAGATAGCGGGGTAAGCTTGACAACTGCGACACAGACAGGATAGGTCCACACAAGCTCAAAATAGAGAGGAATGAAAAATAAAAAGAGAGGTCTTTGCCCGCCGTGGGAATAAACAGGCTGAAACTTAAAGAAAATGGTGGTTATTTTGTTTAAGAATGCAGCTGTTATAGTGTCGTTTTCCGTATGCATTTGGATGATGAAGGATTTGACGCTGCAAACACTGCTGAGTCAGCAATGCGAGAAATTCTACATGGCCATACAAAGTGTTCAAGACACCTGCGCACTTGTGTTGAAGACAACTTGTTCAGGTTCGTTTTATCACACCCCATATCATCATCATCATTTCAGCCGAAAGACGTCCACTGCTGGACATAGGCCTCCCCCAAGAAGGGGGAGGCCTATGTCCAGCAAGGGGGGGTTTTGCCATAATCGCCACGCTTGGCAGGCGGGTTGGCGAACGCAGCACGGTTGTTACAAAAGCACAGAGAACGCTGCTGCCCATTCTCTGGCAAGTCCCTTAGTCGCCTCTTACGACACCCACGGGAAGACATGGGATGGTGCTATTCTTTACGTCCGACACCATACAGAACCACCACACCATATATTTTATACATTTATATTTTCAGGACACCGTCCCGTAGACCATCATTAAAGTTGTTTAAATCAAATCAGTTTTACGATAATTTTAATAAACAAGCTGAAATTGGGCCGGCCATTTCAGCCGCAGCACCGATGACTGTAGACGTAATTTTGAGTGGACACCGAATTAGCAAGCGTCAATTGGACGCACTCGGGCTGGGTGGAGTGACGGTCTCCTCACGGTGGCTGGTAGCAGACCGATGAGAGTTGCCGAGATTCACGCTGAGTAGCGTGCATTAAGAGAGACCTACGTCCTGGCAGAGGACTGCTGCGTGACTAATAATGATGATGATGATTTAGTAAACTTGTGCGATTTAATGACAAAAGACGGTAAAAGCCAAACTAAGAGTATTTAAAAAAAAACATGACAAAGCTCCAAAATCAGATATAGTTTCTGTTATCAAAATCATTGAAATAAATGATTTTGAAAACAGTCAAAATCATTTATTTCAAGTAGGCTCGTTGTAGGCAGTTGAGCAAAGATAACAATAAAAATAAAGCTACAGTCCATTCTAAGTGTAGATCTCTATGGAGACCAATGGGCAAGAAATTCCATGAACACATGAACATCTTTTAAATCAGAATTATGTTACAAAAATCTAGGTTACATCATTCATGTTTAGATAGTACATTATTTGAGACCGATGTAGCAAGACGAGCACATTAAGAGTGTCTCTAATAAAAACAAAGAATACAATTCAAAAATAAAATAATTAGTTCAAAATAAACCGTGGGAACTAAGAGATGACCAGGCACAACTGACAGCGCCCGTTCACAAACATGAGGCATAGATCAGCCCTATTAAACTCAACCATTTTGAAGGGAACTAAATGATCCGACACACCATGACATACTCTCTTCTTCATTACCTTCAATTTTATTATTGTGACAAAATACAGATGATGAGAAAAAGCTGAGTAAGAACGTACTGCGCTTCCATCGTGCATCATTCAGCAAGCTGCGTTTGTGTGGTCTGTTCTACGTAGACGCTGCGTTACAATTAAGTCTGTTGAGTCTACTTACCAATTACATTGTTGTTTTACTGCAGTTTGCTTATTTGTGATTTCATTAAATGTATTTATTTAAAATATTTGTTCGTAATAAACAACACCAACAACACTTTAAAATAATAGTCTGGAACCTGTAGATTTGACTTGTGATAATATATATGTCGCCGCAAGAGCGTCTAAGTGCTAAGACTATTCATTAATCTTATTAAGAATCAACTTAATAATCCTCATTTGTCATAATATTGATGAACCTGCCATGCCATCTGTGTGGGGGCAGCATAATTATTACGATAATCATTTGACTAAACGCCATCTATTGGCTTGTGTGTTAACTACTGCGCAAATAATAGATTCATTTAGCTTAGATGGCGAGTAATTTATTAAACAAAAGCCTTTAGCTAGAACTATAGCCAAAATTAAGATTAGCAAATATTTTATGATAACTGGGATTTTAGCAATGACAATTTGGATTTTAACAATGGCTCTTGTCTTGTGGGAAAGAGCGCCGAATAGTCAATTAGTGAATTTATAATTTGTAGCAACAATTAAATCAATTTCTAGAACTAAATACAAACTTAAAAATAATAAGATTATTTTACAGAGTATTTTATTAGTGGTAAACCAGTTCTTTGTATTTAATCATTTGATCTGCCGAAAATGGTTTTAAGCATGCGATTGTTGTAAAACGTAATGAAGCTACTAATTAAGCTTGTAACTTAATAACGCTTTTGCATTTGTGAATATTGGTATTGTTTAATTACTAAAATAATTAATTGTGAAGTATGAGTATTGTTTTAATTAAATATTACTGAACTTACTATGTAATAAATTACTGTACTGAACTATTGAGTGTGTGTGCGTACTTCCGCCCACTCAGAACCGCAGGAAAAACGAGCAAGATGTCGTTCGAGCTAGCTCGCTATTAGAGAATTGAAATATGAATGAATTGAAAGTAGTTTTTGAAGTGAGCAATAATAAATAAGTTATGTTAATAAGAACTGTAATAATTGAAAGACAGATCCAAAAGACACACATTACATCAAACATGTTTGTGAATGGGCGGCTCAACCTATAGTAAAGTTTAAAGTGCCTGTAACTGGTTTATTAGAAATAAACTTAAGGAGTTTGAGTCAAGTGTTGTGTGATTTCAACTACCCATCCACCTAATTAGCAATAATGAAGAATAAAGTTGCACAGTTATCGACAATAGCGACTGAAAGGCAATATGGCGTCGATATTCATTTATGGTGGAATCCCCGCCTTGATATATATAAATATTATAAAGCTGAAGAGTTTGTTTGTTTATTTGCTTGAGAGCGCTAATCTCAGGAACTACTGACCCGATTTGAATAATTCTTTCAGTGTTAGATAGTCCATTTATCGAGAAAGGCTATAGGCTATATATCATTACGCTACGATAAATAAAAGTGGAGCAGCAGTGAATAATGTTTCAAAATCGGAAAAAAAAACTGACGCAGACGAAGTTGCACGGGACAGCTAGTTATAGATAAAATTAGGGAGCACCGAAGGTGCGTGCTGTTGAGTCGATAGTAAAAATGGCGGGTGGCGGTCGAGCCAGAGTGCCCACCGCCGCGCTGTCGCAAGCACGCCATTGGTTGACGGATTATCTCGTCATGGTGAAGGGCGGCGATTGGCCGCGGCTGCTGTTATTGGGGTTGTTTTTTTTTCTAACTCAGTTACAGTGAACACCTGGTTTTGTTTTCTACGGGGAAACTGATTCCTAAGTCACAGAAAGCTAACACCTAGTTTAGAAGGCAAATTATTTTAATTTCTTGACCTTTGTTAGGTTACTATCAAAATAACAAAAAATGTTGATGAATGACAAGAGAAGGGAAAAATATACATAAAATGTGCACTATCAAATTAGAATTTCATATTAGAATACTTTGTACGCGTGGAGTTCCGTAAGTACCCCATGGATCGTACTACCCGGATAAAAAGTATTTTTTGTGTTAATCCAGGTCATCAACTACTCGTGCGCCAAATTTTATCCAAATCCGTTCACTAGTTATAGTGTGAAAGAGTAACAAACATACATCCATCCATCCTCACAAACTTTCGCGTTTATATAATAATTTTAGTAGAGTACATTCGGTAGGGTAATTGGCGAGTCGCCATATTGATAGTCAAACAAAGTAATTGATAAATATTAAATAGTTACAAGAAAAAAATGTTATTAGTTTATTTATCTTTATTTTTCCCGAATTCCACGGATTTTTCTCGAATTTTTGTGATGGTGTACATGCACTGGGCCCGATTTGCAACATCTCCTTTATGGCTGTGTCAGACAGATCAACAGACATACCAGTGGGTTCCGTAATTCCATACGGGTGTACGGGTCCCCATAAAGATTACACAAATGACTGTGACGCGTTACAATTGGATGAAGGCTTTTGTTAGTGAAAACGGAATTACGAGGGAAATGTAATATTATTATTATTTCTTTGCAGATTCTTTTTTATGTATTAGAAATAATGGCTCAAGCTTTGGTTTACATTCAAGAGGGTTTTGGTTTTCATTCATACTTTATTTTGAGATTCTATGTATAGAAAGATTACGAAAGCTTCCTAGAAAATAGCTAAAATAATCTTAATGTACTACCTGTCTTCTTCAACACACCCGCTGCCCACTGCTGGACATACGATCAAAGTTCGCAAGATGCTTTTCAATGCCCTGGGTTACTATGACGTCTTAAAGCAGTATTGTTTAACTCTTATTCCAGTGTGGGAAAGAGACCGAGGTATACAGGATGGCTAGCGCCATGTCTATCCGATACTGGAAAAGGAGTAAAACAATTAACAATTATTATAATGTTTTAATACGTCATGGTGGGCCACCTGTACTCCACCTGGATACTCAGGTGGAAGATAGCCTGAGAGTGTCTCAGCTAACTATGCTTTCTTTTAATTTTATTAAACTAACTATACAATTTGTTAAAAAACCCTGTCTGAACCGAAAGGGGCATATAGGTACCAATGGCATTACCAAATAAAATACGAAACATAAAATATTCATGAAAGTAAACATGTTAAATGAATTTTAAAATGCAGATTTTTTGTACCTACAATTACCACCAATAACCATTTCCCTAAAATTATCAAATTTTTAAAACGAGACAGCGTTGTCTTTTGTATAATATGTTCGATCATCAATTGTTTTTTTTTCATGACATCATAACCCGAAAAGTGACCGGAGAGCAACACAGGGGTGTGTTGCGATGTAAGTTTCCGATATTGTATGTGTACGTTATTACAATTAAAAACGATTAAGTAAACCAAAATAACTAAACTAACAACAAACTATAAATTACTGGCATAAAGAAACTCCTCCTCAACGCTGTCAGCTAGTAATGTGCCGAAGAGACTTGCGGCATCACCACGATGTATGAAAACACTTAAACACAAGGTAAAAGCATGGTACACACATATTTTTAAGTTATGATTATGTTATTTAACAGATGATGAGAAAAAGCTATTCAAGAACGTGCTGCGCTTACATCGAGCTTCGTTCAGCAAGATACGTGTGTGCGACCTGTTCTACTTAGACGCTGCGTTACAATTAAATCAGATCAGTCTTCTTACTAACCACTTTTATATACTTAATCTCAAGAAGAAGAAGAAGAAGAAATCGTTTATTTGCTAATAATGTAGGTTATACAGAATATGATGGTAATTTTGATGAGCGTCCCAATACATTTTGCCTTACGGCATGCAAAATTATCAGATGTCAATAAATAAAATTGACAAATGGCAGAAAATTCAAATACAAAATATCAATAAATTAAATTAGAAAATGGCACTAAAATCAAGTTTTTACAAATGTCAATGAATTAAATAAAAAATGCCAGACACATCAAATACAAATTTCAATAAATTAAAATAAAGAATGGCAGAAATATCAAACACAAATTTCAATAAATTAAAATTAAAAAATGGCAGAAATATCAAACACAAATGTCGATAACAGAAAACTAAGTACAAATGTCAATATATTAAATAATAAAAAAAAAAACAATAAATTAAACTACAAAAATGTCAACAGATTAAGTTTTAAATGTCAGAACATTCAAATAATAAATTCAATTACAAATATCAATAATAGAAAATATAGCAAAACAAAAAGAAATAACATTACAATTGCAACAAAAAGTACAGATCGAAATGTCACTAAATTAAATCACACGGAAGCAGCATACACCCCCCATTTAACAGAAAGTTTTGTCATTAACAAAATCTTTAATTGCGTAATAACACTTGTCCAGTAGCAGCTTTGTTAGCTTTTTTTTAAAAACTTTGATGGGTAACTCTTTTAATTGTATCGGTATTTTATTATATATAATAGGACCCATGGTTAAAATATTGTTTTTAAGTAAAGACGTTTGGTAACCGCCTGTGTAAAGTTGATCTTTATATTGTGATCGTATTGGTCCTGCGCGTTTTCTTTTATCCATTACTGAAGTAAACAGGTGCTTGTTCATTCTAACGAATAAAGCAACTTCTAGTATATACAAAGATGGCAATGTGAGTATTCTTAGAGATTTAAAAACAGGTTGACAGCTTTCTGTAGTTTTAAGACCTGTCATTGATCGAAGGCAACGTTTTTGGGCCTTAAATATTCTTTCTCTCTCACTGCAGTTTCCCCAGAATATGACGCCAAATCTAAGTGAGGAAGCAACTAGACCATGGTATGCTGTCACTAATGTGTTTATGTTAACTTTTTTTGAAAGGCTATAGAGAACATATGCCGTTCTACTTAATTTATTGCACAAGTTTTCAGCTTGATGTTTCCATGTCAGTTTATTGTCGATGTGTACTCCTAGGAATTTTGTTACTGTAGTTGTATCTACGTTTTGGTCATCATATTTAATTATCATATTTTCTGGCTCTAGCCGCTGATAGAAATGCATGACTTGTGTTTTATTTAGATTTATCACTAGATTATTTTTATTAAGCCAATCTATTATAGTTTTAAGGGTATCATTTATATCTTTTTTGTAATTTGTTTTATATATGCATTCAATTACAGCTGTGCTGTCATCCGCAAATAATGTCATTGGATGATGAATTTGACGCGGCAGATCGTTAATGTAAAGCAGAAATAATAATGGCCCAAGTACACTACCTTGCGGAACCCCAAACTTGGGAATTCTACTTGCAGATAAATATTTGTATTCACGCTTAGTTTTAGCACATACTCTCGATATTTCTGTGTACTGTTTTCGATCAGTGAGGTAAGACTTTATTAGGTTTAGTACGTTGCCTCTTATACCATAGTCTTCAAGTTTATTTAACAGGATATCATGTTTTACACAATCGAAGGCTTTTTTCATGTCAGTGAAGATTGCGCATACAGGGTTTTTCTTATCCACATTATTCATGATCACTTTTAAAAGATCAAATATTGCCATGTTAATATTCTTATTTTTTTGAAAGCCCTTTTGCTCTTCACATAAAATATTATTTTTAATTACAAATGTGTAAATAGATTCATGTATAATCTTTTCGAATATCTTAGAAAATACGGATATTAAAGCTACTGGTCTGTAGTTTGACATGTCTTCCTTACATTTTTTTTTATGGAGTGGTTTTATGACAACAGTTTTTAATTGATCCGGAAATATACCTGAGCTTATGCATGTATTAATTATATGGCTCAACGGTTTGGCTATGTTGTACGAAACCGATTTTATCGCTGCGGTAGAAACTTCGTCGTATCCGAAACTTTTTTTATTTTTTAAATCTTTTATTACACGTATAACATCTTGAGGGACAACTGGGGGCATGAATAAAGAATTACTGATATTAGTATTGCCATTTGTCTTCCCTGGATGTTTCCTAGTTACATTCTGTACCTGATCAACGAAGAAATCGTTAAATGACTCTGCAATTTGCTTAGGGTTGGTCACTACTTTATTATCTTTATTTATTTGCAAGATAGGTTCCTTTAACCGATTGTTATCATTAATTATCTGCCATGCCATCTTTGATTTATTTTGAGAACAATTAATAAGGTAATTATTCTGAGCTTTTTGAGTGAGATTTATTATTTTTTTTAGTCTTCGTGAATAATTTTTAAATGTATTTTTATTTTCACTTGAAGGTGCTTTTCTATATTTCCAAAGTAAGTTTCTTTGTTTTCTGCTAGAAATCCTTATTCCACGCGAAATCCATTTTACTTTTTTATCGGGTTTCACATTAATTAATTGTTTTGGAAAGCATAGATCATAAAATAAACGAAATAGATCTATGAACTTATTGTATGCCTCATTAGGGTTATCTGTTTCAAATACTTCAGAAAAAGACAGACATTGAAGGTGTTTGTTGAATAATGTTAAATTTCCTTTGGATAAGTTACGTCTATAAATGTGCCAAGAATTTAGTATGCATGTTTTGTTCACCTGTATTTTTAAAATCTGCGCTGTGTGGTCGGATAATGCAAAATCGATTACTTCACCTACACATTTTTGTCTGGAATTATGAGCAAAGTTATCTATACAAGTGCCGCTTTTGGGTCTGGTCGGTTGCTTGAATTCTAATTTAAGATTATAGGTAAGTAATAAATTTTCAAAGTCCAATGTTATGTTATTTCTTTTTAGTGTGTTAATGTTAAAGTCCCCGCACAAAACAATTTTTTTATTAGACTTAGTACACAATTGCTTCAGTAAGATGTTTAAATTATCCATGAAAGAATTTATACATGTCATATTCGGAGGTCTATAAATGCATACCACAATTAATCCCTGTTGAGATAATTCAATTGCACAATATTCAAATACACCTGAGATAGACGTGTTAGGCAGTTCCTTATATTCATATTTATTTCTGATAAGGATACACGCTCCTCCACGCCTCTGATGGGATCTTGAATAGCACGATGCAAGCTTGAAATTAGGTACTTTTATTAATGGTTCCTGCCCGGAAGTCACGAAGTGTTCAGTTATGCATAATACATCAATGTCGATGTTTTTTTCAGTGCGTAACTCCTGGATATGCAGTGTCAACATATCAGATTTATTGAGAAGTCCAGCGATGTTTTGGTGCAGAATATTCATGTGTTTATAATAGAAAAAACTGATCACTCGTTGTTTTAATATTCTCACGCCTATTTGGAATCTCAATAGTACTAGTTGAGGCAGAGTGGTCGATCTTTGTGATTGGCAAGACTTCTTGAGATCCAAATAATCGGTAGTCAGACCTTATCCTGGACATAATCTGGTGAAATATGTTTCTCCATCCGGTTTTGTTTATTTTCCCAGTATTGTAGGAAAACATTTCGTGCGATAGGGTAGCATTGCTATCGAAAAAATGTCCATATTCTTTATTTTGTATGTCTGACAAGAGGAGGTTATTGAAAAACTCCACTTTATAATTATGTATTAATGCACCTTTTATGTAGATCGGGGTGCAGATAACAATATTAGTGTGGGTTAAATTTTTCAGCGAGCAGTTTAGGTTGAGAAGTATGTTTGCATAGTCACCATTTTCCAGATCTTTTTCTCCAATGAAGATCAAGCAGTAATCATTTATTGAGAAGTCTTTTAATTTGTATTTAATGGTCCTTAGGAAATCTGATGAAGTAAGGTTAGGTACTAAATAATGACAATACTCAAAGTGATTAGAAAATACTTCTTCGATTAAGGGCAGGGTTCCCCTTGTGCAATTACTGCTGATAATAGCAAGTCTATTTTTATTGATCACGCCTGCAACATTTTTACAAGCAGAATTACTCACTTGTGCCACAGTTTTAAAATTTTGCAGGCTCGCAGTTTCACAGGCATTAATACGCTCTGTCAGTAATGCGATCTCCTGTTCTGCGATCTGTAATTTCTTTTGAATTGATAATATTTCCTGTTCCAGGCAAAGTATGTAGTTACTGGTCTCAACTTTCAATGAGACAGCCGATGGAGAGGACGGTAACGAACTCAAGTTGTGTTGCTGAAACAGGGCTTGCTTCTTTTTCTTTGTAATTGTACCAGGATTTTGAAAAATGGTAGGAGATGTTAGAAATATACCTTCAAGGAGTTTGTATGTGTTCCATTGTAAACTCTATGTTGTCTAGAGTAAGGTTTATAGACAGATGTCACTTTAGTTGACTCCGATCGTTTTGCCTGTGCGGTGCACAATACATTTGGAATCTTATAATGTGTTTTTATTGAGTAGCTCACGGAATCTAACATGGTAGCAGAGCGTTATGCTTTAAATTCACTACTCTTATTATTATTTTCCAAGTATGCGCGTGTGATTTTGTAAAATTATTTTCAAAATTTATTCGCAAGAAAAACAAAGAACAATGACAACCGTCAATCAAAATGTTTCGATAGAAAAATTATCCGGGATTCAAGATTATCCATCCTGGAAATTTATGATGCGGATGGTGCTCATCCATGACGATCTTTGGGATTGTGTGGGCACAACTGAAAATAAAAACGAAAACGCGAAGAAGCAGGAAAAGGCGCTCGCGAAAATCGCCTTGAGCGTGAAGTCTTGTGTATTTCCACTAATTAGAAATGCCAAGTCGGCTAGCGAAGCGTGGAGCAACCTGCAGAAGGCATACGAGGACCGAGGCTTGGCACGACGACTCGGATTGCTTCGCACATTGTTCGCCATTAAATTAAGCGTATGTGCGAGTATGGAGACATATGTGAACCAGGTCATAGATACATCGCAACAACTGAGCGACATCGGAGCGGCTTTAGAAGATGACTTCGTGGCCGTGATTTTACTCAGCGGTTTGACAAGCGATTACGACCCGTTGATTATGGCTCTAGAACATTCGAACGTGTCACTGTCAAGTGAAAATGTCAAAGCAAAATTGCTTCTAGAAAATGCGAGACGCGACGAAAAAAGCGAAAATGTTACGGCTTTAGCAGCTCGGAAAGCACCCAAGCCAATTAAGTGCTTCAGATGCAAAAAGAGTGGGCATTTCAAGAAGGATTGTCCTGACAACTCTGACGGCAAGAAGAGTGGCAGGAAAAGCCAGGTGCATCTCACAGCGTTGGCCGCAGGAGTCAAGAGAGACGTTTGGTACGTCGACAGTGGTGCGGCGCAACATTTTTGCAATGATCGCAGGTATTTAACAGATTTTACTATTGAAAAGCCGAAGAAGGTCTTAATCGCCAATGGTGAAGCATTGCCGACAGCTGGAAAAGGAACTGCGCAAACTGTGCTAAAGGACAATAGTGTGAGATCGATAAGTAATGTGTACTTAGTCCCAAAATTGTCTGCCAATTTGTTATCTGTTAGTGCGATGGATAAGAAAGGTTTCGAAATTGTGTTTCGTTCTGGCGTGTGTACAGTCTATGACAATGGGGAGGTTTTGGCTACAGCTACCCTGAGAGATGGTATTTATGAACTTGATGCCATTGAAACTGTTTCTGTTTCGTGTAGCGAGCCATCCTCGCAGGCAATGTGTTCGTCTTTGTCTGTAGGTACAGGTGACAGCAAAGCAGTGCCGACACGTCAATTGAAGGTTGATAGTCGTCATGTTGCCGTGAGCGTGAAGCAAGCGCCGCAGTCCCCTGCTACTGGAAGCCAGTCAACGCAACAAATTTGGCACCATCGTCTAGCGCATCTGAACACCCGAAGCATGGAGTTACTGCGAAAAGGTATGGTCAAGGGTGTTTCTTATGACAACAATAACTTTCGGTCGTGTGTTTCCTGCATCTTAGGTAAACAGACTAAGTTGCCATTTCCGAAGAAATCGGAGACCAGAGCCAAGGAAATTCTTGGAATAATTCACAGTGACGTCATGGGACCACTGCCGTGCCCGTCCCTAGGTGGGAAAAGATATTTTCTGTTGTTCATTGACGACCTGTCACGAAAAACATTCGTTTATTTTCTTAGGAGGAAGGATGAGGTTTTCGAGATGTTTAAAGAATTTAAAGCTCTCGTAGAAAACCAAACCAATAAGAAAATAAAAGTTCTTCGTACAGACAATGGTGGTGAATATGTCAATTCTAATTTTCAGAAGTTTCTGAAGAAGCATGGGATTCGACATCAGACCACGGTTCCAAGGTCATCAGCTCAGAACGGGGTCGCGGAACGCGCGATCAGAACCGTTACGGAGAAAGCCAGGTGCATGCTCCAGGAAGCAGGTTTGAAAAAGGAATTCTGGGCAGAAGCAGTCAACACTGCCGTCTACCTGAAGAATCGCTCTCCAACTAAGGCTGTGATGGGCAGTACACCGGAAGAAAAATGGACAGGTAAAAAGGAGAATCTGAGTTACCTACGCATTTTTGGTTGTCAAGCTTATGCCCTACAGCACAAACGGGACATATTAGATCCAAAAAGTAAGAAATATATTTTTGCCGGATACTGTGACGAGTCAAAGGGTTACAGATTGATAGATCCGGCGAGCTCGAAGAATGTCATAAAAGCAAGAAATGTCATTTTTCTAGAACATGCTTTTTGGAATAACACTTCATCGGATGAGGATGATAGTTCACGTTACACGATTGGTTTGTTTCCGAACAATGTAACTGTCACCGATAATGTTCCAGTGCAACCTGCCTCACCCGATTTACCCCAAGAGCACGCAGAAATATCTAACGAAAACTGTCAAGATAACAGCGTCATTACGACAGATGATTCTGAGAGCAGTAGTGAGACTCTGAATGACTCTGCGGATGAGACGTATGTCCCAGGAGATTCCACACTGGAAGACTACTAGAACTCTACGGACGAAAGTAGTGAGTTTGAGTCAGCTAGTGTAGCACGCACTGTTTGCAGTGACACTGAAGACCCTCAGACAGTACGCGAGGCACTGAATGGCCACGAAGCAAGTAAGTGGAAAGCCGCGATGGCGGAAGAGTATAAATCCTTCATCGATAATAAGTGTTGGACTCTGACTGACCGCGATACGAAGCAAAGGCCTGTCAAATGCAAGTGGATCTTTAAAAGAAAGCTTGGCCTTGACGGGGAAATATTGAGGTACAAAGCGCGCCTCGTTGCAAAAGGTTATACCCAGAAATACGGTATTGATTACGAAGAAACGTTTTCTCCTGTAGTACGATATTCCACTATACGTACGTTACTAGCTTTAGCAACGGAACATAACATGAATATTGAGCATCTGGATGTAAAAACGGCCTTTTTGAATGGAGATTTAAAGGAAACCGTTTTTATGGAGCAGCCAGAAGGCTACAAGATTAAAGGTCAAGAAGATAAAGTTTACAAGTTGAATAAGGCCATATACGGACTGAAGCAAGCTTCAAAGTCTTGGTATGAGAAAATAAATGGCGTTTTGACGAGCAAAATGAAATTTAAACGTTTATCTTCCGAACCTTGTGTTTATGTCAAGTCGAGCGGGAAATCTGTGATTATAATTGCTCTCTATGTTGATGATATAATGCTGTTTTCTTCCCGAGATGTGGCAGGAATCAAAGAAGAATTAAAGAAGGCCTTCGAAATCAAAGATTTAGGGCCAGCACACCATATTCTTGGAATGAGGCTTTGCAGACAGAACAAGGAAATAACTCTAGACCAGTCAAACTATATTAAGAAGGTGCTAGAACGATTTCACATGTTAGATTGCAAACCTGCACGAACACCTATGGAGAAAGGTCTGAAGCTCGTGAAATCTACAAAGAAGGATTGTACGCACGACTACAGAGGCCTGATAGGATGTCTGATGTACATAGCGGTATGTACGCGGCCGGATATTGCACATGCTGTCAGCTCGCTCAGTCAGTTCAACGACGCTTACAACGAGACTCACTGGAAGGCAGCAAAACGCGTTCTTCGCTATCTAAAAGGTACGCCTGATCATTATTTAACTTTTCAGAAGTCAGGCTTGGATATCGTCGCATATGCTGACGCTGATTTTGCATCAAATGAGGTCGATCGCCGATCTTATACCGGTTATGTGTTCAAAATTGGAAATTCTACCATCTCTTGGGAGAGTAGAAAACAAAAAACAGTGGCTCTTTCAAGCACAGAGGCCGAATATATGTGTCTGTCGGATGCTTGTAAAGAAGCACTTTTTCTACGCAAGTTTCTGTTCGAAATTTACGGGGTACAGTATAGGATTACGTTGTTTAATGATAATCAGTCTGCACTGAAGTTGTGCACTAATTCTATGTACCATGCCAGAACGAAACACATTGACGTGAGACATCATTTCATTAGGGAAATTGTAGAGGAAGGTACAGTTGTTATAAAATACCTATCTACTGATGAAATGGTGGCCGATGTTTTAACGAAACCGTTGGTAAAGGAAAAACATGATAAGTTTGTATGTCATTTATTTCTATCATTAAATAAATGATATGCGATGGTTCTAAGCAGTAGATAAGGCATACTTGCAGAAGTATAATTTGTTTTAGATCCGTATCACATAGTTTTTTGAATATTTACTGTTTATATGTGACGGATGCTTTGATAAATTTATGCTTTTGCTGTGTTTTGATGTTGTTATGTTATAGTATATTTTTAGACAGCGGATGTGTCTACACTTAGATATTTTATTGTGGGTAATGTGATTTACATGAGTTTATATTGGATCAAGGGCCAGTGTTAGAAATATACCTTCAAGGAGTTTGTATGTGTTCCATTGTAAACTCTATGTTGTCTAGAGTAAGGTTTATAGACAGATGTCACTTTAGTTGAGTCCGATCGTTTTGCCTGTGCGGTGCACAATACATTTGGAATCTTATAATGTGTTTTTATTGAGTAGCTCACGGAATCTAAAGGCACAAGGACTTTAAAGTGCTGATTTCCGTGGATAATTTGTTTATTTGTTTATGTTGCTCAGTGTTTTCTAACAATACATTTTCTAGTTCATTTTCCGTGCTTTCCAGTTTGAGGGTGAGTTGAGCGATTGTCTCTTTCATCTCTGAGGTAGTAATTAAATCATTGACCGTTCTGTCAACACTCCTTGATATTCTATTTGGAGTTATATATGACTCATCAGAGGTCACCACATTATTGTGTTACTGCAATTAGTGTTTTTGTAATCCAAGCTTCATATAATAAACTCGTTAATTTTATGATGATTTTATTAAGCTAAAACCAGTGCAGGGCAAACCTAGACTACATCGCGGCAAATTAATCGACGAGTTCGGTAGGAACCAATGCCATATCTCCCGCTCATTCCTTTCAGTTTTCTCGGTGTTGTGATTCTTCTCGCCAATTAGAAGAAGCCATCCAAGGCGCCCCGCCATCTTCTTATCATTCTGCCGCCAGTTAAACCACACATGCTTCGCAAGGAACGCACTTTACGCAGCATTCATTCTACTTTTTTGTTCAGTGTGCCATATCAAACATTTACACCCGTATCTATGGTCGAGTAAAAGTAATTACTTGAGTTTAAGTAATTATTATGCAAAAATTTGTCTGCAATAGACAAGAATTTGATAGAAGTAAGAACCGTCAAAGCAAGCAAAGCTATGAATAACTAACTTTTGACAGTTTTAACTTCAAGCAATTACTGAACTACCCAATAAAAAATGTCAATAATTTTTTTTAAAACCTCTAAAAAGCCAAAAATAAATAAATCCAAGCGTCATAGTGTCGGCAGACCGCTTAAAAGACCGCTTAGAACAGCCACAGAACAAAGCGGACCTACGACACTACGACGCGTCATTATTATTTGTTTCGAGTTCCCGAAATTCGCGCCGAAGTATTGGGAACTCGAAACAAATAATAAACATGGTAAAAATCCCGTTACAAGTGTTATTGATTGAGAAAAGTTGCACGGTTTGGGTTGGTCGTTTCTTATGGAGAAGAACCGGCATGAAACTCCATGGTTACTCTTTTAAAATCATTTGGTTTTACAATATTTGAATGTTACAGCGTTAGAACTTAAGTATGGGAGGACAGCGTAGGCCCGAGATTAAGCCGTTGCTTACTACAAAAGGTAGAATAAGATAAGTAAGTCACCATTAATTTTAGTTCCCGTATTACCTCTCCTTTCCACAATGCCCGTCTTTAATTTTATTTGGTGTAATAATTTGACATTCATTATGACTTTGATTAATGTTCTGTATCCTACACGTGATTGCGTCTACGGTAATTGAATTTGTGTTTTGAGAACACATTGAAGTCTGCTTCTGTCTATTTGTTTTTAATAATTATTAGAAAAGGATGTCCAAGGGCATCAATTCTTTTATACCAAAAATAAAAATAAGTATAATTATTTTACTCTGACTGTCATCAGTTCGAAAGACAACTTACTGATTAGCACCAGTGTTATTTTTGAAATATCAAATTGTCGTCTGTTTATTATGTTCATGAAGAAGTTTTCACTTTATTTATTGATTACTTTTTAAGCAACATAGGTGGACGTAATATCTTAGGCATTCTCTAACTATCAACCAATTGATTTTGATAATTTTATTAGTGTAATTAATTAGTTAATTGCTAAAATGCCGTCCTTGAAAAGTAAAATTGAAATAATGTTTCGTGTGAAAACGTTGGCTAACAATGCTGTCGATGAAGATATACAGTCAATATTTTATCCTCTGAATTTAATGCAAATTCTTGTACTTAATCCAAAATATTGCATCAAGAAAAATTCCATAAAACCGAATGGTCATTTCAACAAGTTATTATTATTACTGTCGTTGATTATTTCTATGTCTGTTTACGTGCACCGAATGATTGATACAATGCAAGATGAAAATTTAAGACGGTATGGCACTATAGATTTCTTGTATTTTGTATCCTACTACGATTTCGTCTACTTCTCTTTTGGTTTCTTCATGAACTTTATCATTAATTTCAAACAGACAAATAAAATTGTCACATTTCTTCTGTACTTTCAAGAGGTACATAGAGTACTTAACGATGAAAACTGCACTAAAAAGAGTGTCATTCGAAATTGGATCTATGTTACAATGCTCTTTGGTGTTTATTTTATCAATGTGATCCTCTTACCCGTCATTTTCCAAAACACTTTATATATTGATTTTAACTTTAATTTATTAACTATGGTTGCTCTTGATACCAATCCGATTTATGCAATTAGTTTGATTAAGTTATTGACCGATAAAGTTAAACTATTTAATATGCTAGTTTCACTATCATCGCAAAATGTTGGTGATGTGAGAATATTTCAGGCATATGTGCAGATACTTAGGTGCTACGAGATATACAAAAATATTTTTCAAGAAGTGGTGAGTCTGAATCAGTTTTAAGTTTGGTAGGTTTCTGTTACGATATTTTGCATGGTAGTTTTACTTCATATTTTTTTGTTAATATGATCAAAATGATCCTTAAATAAGAAATTGATACATACGAGGAAATCAAAAGTTGTGTGGTTATCGCTTTTCATTGCATGGGCATGTGATACAGAGGAATAAGGAAAATGTATTGAGAAAAGTTTTTATAAATGTGGATAACGATAAAAATAACAAATGAATAGAGGAAGGCCAAAGAAACTGGATGGACTGTGTGAAAGATGATATTGCTAGACAGGAGGTGACTGCCGAGATGACGAGAAATAGAGAAGTTTGGAAAAAGAACACATGCTGCGCCGACCCCAAATAAATTGGGATAGACGCAGGAGAATACACTACCGAGAAACAAATATATATCATATTTCTTTTTGATTTCTATTTACAGTGAATATAGTTTTTTAGTTCTTTATTTCAGTAAAATTTAGCTACAAAACATATTCATTTGTAAATAGTTCTTCACTACGTTTTCTTCTTTTTCAGGTTTTGTATCAAACTATAGAACTATTCTTTCGAATCTTGATTGATGTGCAAGTAATGATTGAATTAAAAAAAGTTTTTTTTGTAAGTATTACAATATCTGCATGTAATGTTTATATGAAAGTTATATTGAAGATTTTAATCTTAAATAATCCATTGTAAAACATATTTATTACAGTTGTAAATGATATTTGGAATTATTACTGCCCTGAAAATGTCAACCATCGTAAGAAAAAATAATTTCGTGGCCTACCTTATTACATCCTCAATATTAAGAATCAAAAAATTTTGCATGAACGTATAACTCGCACTATGTACTATGAGTTATGCCCGACTCGTCACTGTTCCGATTTGTCACCAAATATTTTTTTCATATTATGATGTTCCGATTTATCATCAGTGGAAAAAAAAATGAATTTTTATTTAATATTGATGTCCCGACTCTTCATCAGTATAAATTTTGGTGTCAAAAAGTACAGTTAGTAAGAAAAACATTGCATGTTTTTACCAACTTAACTTACCTTTTAGGTATTAAACTGAATAGTAAGTTTGTTCTCTTGACGATGCTTTATTATCGATTAAGAAAAGGAACTATGAAAACAAAAATATTTGAATCAGTTATGAATCGTGATCTTCTGTTTTTCGATGACGAGAAGGAACAGTGACGAGTCGGGCATAACTCTGCACTATTTAATCATTTGTCACATTTTTCAGGAACATAATCCTCAACTCTCAATATTGCTTTACTTATGGATGCTAAAGAATTTCACCATAAGTATGATGCTCAATTTCGAAGTACAAGCATTTTATACAGCTCTGGAACATGGACAATATTTGTGTGAGAACACTTTGGCGGCTAGCAGTTTAGGTGAAGTGGTTTGTTTAAGTATTAGAATATTTTTTGTATCCCCTTCTTTACTCCAGTTTTTTTTTTTCTATTCTATTGCATACACTGTATACTCCGCTCTTCCACTTAACAAAGTGAAAGAGCGCAGTCACCTAACACAAGACATTCTTGCTTAATAAAAGGTGGTCTCCAAATCATGTGTTGAATAGTTATGTAATTATTATTTTGAATTTTGCAAAAGTTTTTCAAACGTTTTATACATCTACAAATTTCCTCAACATGATTGACTTATGTCAATCATGTTAAAAAAAAAGGTTTAAACTTACGTTTACACAGTTTTCACATTTATCGATGATACAATGCCACTCTTAGTATGGGCCCTCAGGGCGTGTGGACCATAGTTTGCTAAGCAATGGTCTCTTTTGTGCTTTTTCTCTTTAACCTAGCTATAAGGAGCGAGCCAATTGCCATCATCCGGGCACAAATCCAGACTCTGTGGCTGCTATTTAAAATTCGTGATGAAAAATCCCAATAACACCTAAGAATTGAACCCAGATCCTCATACTCAGCAGTGACGCTGGCGAATATCAGACCAACGACGCAGTCAAAGTAGTGATCGAAATCTTTATCGTCATAACGTGCATAATTTTTGTTCACAGATACCCAAAAGAAAATTTACAAGAATATCCTGCGTTTGTACCGTTCATCGTTTTCCAAGTTGAGTGGTTGCGGAATGTTCTTCATAGACATCGGTGAAACGTTACGTTTGATATCACTCATCACTCACTACACTGTTGTGCTGTTGCAGTTTGCATTGTTGTAATAATAATACTGTTACGAGCTGGGTATCGGATAAATTAAAACCGAAACGGTTCAACACCAAATATCATTATTTTACACAAAATTATTCACTTAGATAACGCACTAATTGTAGTTCACACCGATTTGCTACGTTGCGTAGCCAAAAACAGACTTTTTTATGTTCATATTCATTTAATGGTGTTCTACAATGTTATAAAGGTGTTTTAAAGCTAAGAACAATGTTATAGACCCTGTTAGGGCACAACAATATAAGTATGTCGGCGTCGCATTGTAAACAACATGTGCATCGGGCTTCGCTGTGTTGTAGCCCGCTACGACGCAGGCAATGCCTCACCACTAAAGGTCACAGCTAACTGGAGCCGCCCGGCACCCACCCCGCACCGCCTCGTCGCACGGCGTCCACTCGTTGTCGACAGGTGGTCCACGGGTGGACGCCGCGTTATCACCAATAAACGTCGCGCGGTCAACCAGTGGACCTCGCGTCGTCAACCAGTGGACCCCGCACAGTCAACGAGGCTGGGAATGAACGGTGGAGCGGCGCATCGCCAAGAATCGTTTTCGCGTGAATCATTCGCGGACAGCGCGCGGTCCACTCGGGACCTGCGCGTTGACAATGCGCAGTCAACGCAAGGCAAGCATGCGAGCAGCAAGTTGTCACCGAGTGGTCCACCCGCCGTCTGCGCGTGGAGGGCTTACAACCGAGGCGATCCCGTGGCGCTACGGAGTTGATGTAGTGAGCGCATACCCATACAAGTCCATAGAAAGAATACTAGCCGCAGGAGGCGAGGTGGTGCGGAGTGGGTGCCGCGTGGCTCTAATGAGCTGTGACCTTAATACTGGCGTATAAAAGGAGCCGCACGCTAGCGATTTCTTTACGAGAGAAGGCATTCTGACTTCAGGCGTTGCCCGGTGCACAGGTTGTATTGTACTTTATTATTGTTACTCTGCCTCTCTGCTTACTGTTGCTCTAGTCTTTTCTGGTGTTTTGTTTTGAACTAAAGTGTTACTGTATAGCTGTGTGACTTGGCTATTATTCTAAAGTGTTAAGTTAGTTACCTCTTAAAACGCTTTTGAAACTCATTAAGTGTACATTCCTGTAAAATTAATTAATTAAACAAGTTATATTAAATTCTAATTTCTTGCTGCTGAAAGACTCTCTTTTATTTTACTATGTCTGATCCTGGGCCTTTAAGTATTTATTCAAATTAACTTTTATATAAATTAATGATAACTAGGTACTCAGTAATAATTATAGTTATTAGTGACATCATTATCATCATTTTAGCCCAAAGGCGTTCACTTTGAGCCTTCTGATGAGGCCCATTGTGAGCGACCACGTTTTGGTCCCGTATGTAATCAAACTCAAACACAAAGCATTTATTTAAATTAGACCATTACAGGCACTTTACTACTTACTACTACTTACTTACTACTTACTTTACTTTACTTTTTTTTTTTTGACAAGTTACAAAAAAAAAACCTGAAGCTACAGTCCCAGTCACAAGGCATAATAACTTGTGAAAGTACTGTAGTTGCCATTCCAAAGCGTAGATCTCTATGGAGAAGAATAGGCAAGAAACTCCATGGACACTCAGTCATAGTCATATATGTTCTGGAATATAGTTGTTGCCCGCGGCTTCGCTCGCCCGTAAGTGTAAATATAGCATAAATACTTGTGTAAAAGTTGTTTTAGCACACTCACCTAACACACAACCAAAATATTCTTTCGACCTATTTTGGAAAACCCTGTCAATATTCGAAAACTCCGTTTCTATACTAAAGCGAGTTCCCCGAGGCGCTAGAGTGCTTGTAGCACAAAACTTAGCAGGTTGCGTGCGCCTTGCCATCCGGGAGAACTGGCCAAATGCTTGGAAACAACTGCTCACCTTCCCTTATCGAATTCTTCACGTGTTAAAGAATTTGGCAACCAAAAAATCTTTAACATCACAAACCAAAGTAAATTGTAATATTTTGGCTCTAGATTTAGACACCAAATTACCGACACAGCATCCGCCCTCCGGATGCGGCAGCCATTGAGGCGGAGCTGTACGAGGGGTACAGAGCAGCGAAGACCACCTTCTATGAGGCTGTCCAGTGGGCAGGGACCTGGCTCACGAGGAGATGCTGGAGACTCTCGACAGAGATCCGTGGGGGCGCCCTTACAAGATGCAAGGAAGGGTATCTGGGACAGGAGAGCGGGACAAGCTCCTATGCTAGATACCCATTTTTTTAAATCATTAAATAAACCCGGGTAGGGTTTATTTGATGATTTAAAAAAAATGGGTATCTAGTCTAGTAAATGGGTATCTAGTCTAATGGGTATCCCCGGCGGAGCGAAAAGGAGTGTCAGGCTTGTTCTCACTAAAACCAGAAGGAACATGAATATGTTTCTTCTTAGCCCTTTGTGTTTCAGGCCCACGGTATTTCTTTCGAATAGTCCCGCAGCCGCGGCAGCCATCGGCTCTCTCGGACCCCTTCCAATTTGCTGACATCTCCTTGAAGAGTGCGTGAAACACGGCCTGTCACCATAATACGGACGGACGGTAAGCCAGCCCATCAGTAATCGTCCCAGGCCCGCGTCCACAGTAGCCGGGGGCCAGTAAGTGGCCTGCAACGCCCGAGGCGGCTGGGACGTGAGGTTCTCACGTTCTGCCACTCCTCCTTCGCTAGCATCACTGCTGCGCAGAAGGAGGTGACGAATCCATTCCCTATCGCTCGCCACAGTTCCCCGAGAAGTATGAATATGACGTTTTTTTTAGCGTATTTGTCTATTCAAACCTCAAAACAAAAATAAATGATTTCCCACTCATTTTGTCGTCTGAGGGGTGGAATACCCACCGCACCGCCGTGTCCTCGTAGCGGCGATTGGCAGCGGCGACCTCTCGCGTCCGGCCCTGGTTCAATCCATGGTCCGGAGCGAGAGGGAATGGGAAGCCGTCGCCTCCTTCTGCGAAGCAGTCATGCTAGCGAAGGAGGTGGCGGAACGTGAGAGGGAGAGAACCTCACGTCCCAGCCGCCGCGGGAGACGCCCCGGGCGTCGGGGGGCAACCAGTGGCCCCCGGCCACCGTAGGCGCGGGCCTGTGGACGGTGAGTAATGGGCTAGCTCACCGTCCGTCCGTCATATGACGACAGACCGTGCCGACGGCGCGTTCGTGTTCCACGCGCGCCTCAAGGAGATGTCAGCAAATCGGAAGGGGTCCGAGAGGGCCGATGCCTGCCAGGGCTGCGGGTTGTTCGAAAGAGATACCGTGCCCCTGGAACGCAAAGGGCTAAGAAGGAACATGGATGGGTTTTAGTCAGTCATTTGATGATTTCCCATCCTAAAAAAAAAAAAAAAAAAAAAACAAAAAAAAAAAAAAAAAAGGGGTGGAATATCCAAAAACGTTGAAAAAGTGTTTATCAATTCAATCAAGAAACACAAATAGTAAACGGCAAGCTGATCAGACCATTTTTGTTATATTATTGTTTTCACCCCTTTTCTCTCTTTTGGGGCTGAATTGTCCAAAAACCGAAATATCATTTATTTTTGCTCACAAACTTCAATGTTTAAATTCATTTTTCTTACTTCAAAAAATTACGGGATTCTGCATGTAAACTCTATCTAACCCTCTCAGGGGGTAGATTCTCAAAAATGCTAAAATACGTATTCATTTATTTTTAACCAGAAGCTTAAAAAAATGAAAAGCGGTATAAGCTGTGCGTTGATAAATCTCAGTCAGTCAGGACTTTGATTTTTATATAAATAGATTTTATTGCACAGTTGCATTTGTTACAGATATGGAAAAGGGGTTATGCATGAATGTGAAACGCCTACATAGAGTAAGATTAGACAAGCTGCAGAATATTCTACGTTGATGCTGGTTTTTCGATAAAAATGATTGCGTTACTTGTTAACTATACTTTTGTGCTGCTGCAGTTTGCATCATTGTAATAATTATATTTACATTGTAGCGTATGAGTATGCGTGAATACCATGTATATAGAAATTACCAAGGTGTATCAAAAAGGTTTATTTTATGTTGGTGTTAATAGTAGCTCAGCTTGTGAGGCTTTTTGTTCCCCCCGTGCCCAAATACCAAATGAGAACTCGTGGACACAGATTGTTGGACGTTCCGTCTACACGCACAGATTCACATTCTAATTCTCCCTTGGTTCGCGTCTTGGCAATGCTGAATGCTCTTCTGACATCGACACCGGTGTGTGATTTATTTGCCTGGAGCTGAGTAGACGTGTCGTGGATGTTTGAGTTTATGTGAGAAGATGAACGAAAAATGATTTTTACTTGCGCTTGTTCTGTGGGAGGATGCATGAAAAATCACTTTCTTTTTTGTTGTCATTTTAATTACTTTATTTAATATGTTTCTTTTCACTGTACAATTAATATTAATTAATTAATTGGGAGGATGTATGAAAGATTAATTTTTTTTTGTTGTAATTTTAAGTATATACTTTATTTAATTGTTTTTTCATACTTTTTTGTAAATATGGATTGGATTTTCTGTAATACTGTTTATTTCTTTTCAAATACACAAATTAAGACTTAGCAGCCTTTTACAAGCATTGCAATTATCATTCGCCTGCCCTTATCGTCGTAAATTAGGATGCATTAAATAATATATTATTATTACTTAATTAATTTAGTACAATTAAATTGAGAAATTACTAATTTCAAAATTAAATGTCAATAGTTATGAATTCAATACAATTATTCAGCAATATTAATGACATCCGTTGCAGGTAATACTACAAATTATAATTATGATTGTAAATTAATTGTAAATAGGGTAGACTAATCTTAATTTGTTTTTATAGGACAGATCGCCACTTTTGTACATGAGATAAAAATAAAAATCATTTTAAGCTAGACAATAAATATTCTTTTACTCAGTAGAAAAATTTTTGGATCAGGAGTAGTTTTAGCCTTTTTTGGAATATTCTTACTGATTCTTCAGTTTTAAACGTGTTGGGCAACTTATTATATATTTTTATTGCCGTATAGTATGGCTGTCAATAAACATTTTAATTCTTTAGGAGCGCATTACATTTTTTAAGGCGAGTCTTGACGTTGTGCGTATCTTCTACTTTAATCAAACATTTAGATCCAAACGACGCAACAACGATATATGTGCTGCTCCACATAACACTGCACTCTACTCAAAAAGTTTCTTGGGAATGGCACCCAAGATCTATAACAAGCTGCCTAAAGTAATAAAAGTACTGGACGACATAAGAAATTTCAAAAAGGCACTTTTTAAACTACTGGTAGATAAAACATCTATCTATCTATATAAATAAAAAGAGAAGTCCTGACTGACTGACTCATCAACGCCCAGCCCAAACCCTTGGACCTAGAAAGCTGAAATTTTGCACAGAGGTTCCTTTTATAATGTAGACAAAGAATAAGGAAGGATTTTTTGGAATTCAACCCCTAAGGGAGTTAAATAGGGGATGAAAGTTTGTATGGAAACCGGTAATTTTTTTAAGTTAATAGCATAAAAAATCACATACAAGGTTCTGGTTAGAAATAAACAAATACATATTTGAGCGTTTTTGAGAATCTACCCCCTAAGAGGGTTAGATAGGGGTTGAAAGTTTATATGTGGATTCCGTCATTTTTGAAGTAAGAAGTATGAAATTAAATATTAAAGTTTATAAGTAAAAAAAAAATTAACATGTATGTCGTTTTTGGAAATTCAACCCCAAATGGGCGAAAAGGGGTGAAAACATTAGTATAACAAAAATGGTCTGATCTGCTTGAAATTCACAATGTGTTTCTCGATTAAATTGATAAACATGTAATTCAAAGTTTTTGGAAATTCCACCCCTCAGACAACAAAAGAGGTTGATTTATTTTTATTTTTGTATTGTTGTGTTAGCACGCTTGTATGTACAAATACGCTATTAAAACTTCATATACATACTTCTAGGGGATCTGGGACATTTGTGCGAAAGACATTTGCGCGAAGGACACTTGCGAAAACCCACTTGCGCGACAGACACTCCCGCGACTTTATACTGGCGCGACTCAATGGCTTCAACGGTGTCGTTTTAGTGGTTTTCGGAGTCGCTGATAACGAAAATGAGGTCACAATGCAAATCCAAGACGGCAACAAAGAAAATTTACTTTCTTTAAAAAGAGAAGTCCTGACTGACTGACTCATCAACGCCCAGCCCAAACTCTTGGACCTAGAAAGTTGAAATTTTGCACAGTTCCCTTTATAATTTAGACAAGGAATAAGGAAGGATTTTTCGAATTTCAACTCCCAAGGGAATTAAATAGGGGATGGAAGTTTGTATGGAAATCAGTATTAAAGTAGTATTTAAAGTTAGAAGCATAAAAATTCACATACAAGGTTCTGGTTAGAAATAAATAAATACGTAAATGAGCGTTTTTGAGAATCGGGGTAGATTCTCAAAAACGCTCATATACGTATTTATTTATTTCTAACCAGAACCTTGTATGTGAATTTTTAAGAGGGTTAGATGAAAGTTTATATTCGGAATCCGTCACTTTCGAAGTAAAAGAATTAAAATAAATTTTGAAGTATATGAGCAAAAATAAAAAATAATTACGTATTTCGTTTTGGTTTTGGGAAATTCAACCTCAAACGGAAGAAAAGGGTTGGAAACATTAGTAGGTATAACAAAAATGGTCTGATCTGCTTGAAATTCACAATGTGTTTCTTGATTGAATTGATATACATGTAATTCAAAGTTTTTGGAAATTCCACCTCTCAGACGATGGATTTTTTTATTTTTGTATTGTTGTGTTAGCACGTTTGTATGGACAAATATGTTAAAAAAAGTACAAAAGTCGTTTTCGTGGTATCCGAGTCGCTGACAATGAAAACGAAAATCTAACATGGCGCCGAGGAAACTTTTTAGTTTTTCCTTAATGGGTGTCGTGGATTTCGGGGTCGCTGATAACGAAAATGAGGTCAAAATGAAAATCCAAGATGGTGCCGAGAAATGTTTCTGTTTTTCCTTAATGGGTGTCGTTTTCGTGATTTTCGGGGTCGTTGACAATGAAAATGAGGTCAAATTGAACATCTAAGATGTCACCGAGGAAAATTTTCTGTTTTTCCTTCTTGGGTGTCGTTTCCGTGGTTTTCCGGGTGAAAAAAATGAGAATTTTCTTGGGCGCCATATTGGATTTTCATTTTGACCTCATTTTCTAGGTGTAAATAATGAAATTTAAATCAAATCAAATCAAAATCATTTATTTCAAATAGGCCAGTTACAGGCACTTTTCAATGGTCGAACAACAAAAAAAACCGGCCAAGTGCGAGTCTTATTGGCACACAGGGTTCCATAGCCCCAAACAATATTATAACAATATTTTGAACGGTCATTCATTAGTAAACTTCCACTCAACCGCAAAACCAAATTTGTTTTTCATAGTAAGAAAAACAAAGTTACTGCTGCAGTTTGATGAAAAAGTCCCATATCTCAAAAACTAAACATCATATCTTATTGAAACTAATTTTCTTTGATAGTTTTTTTTACATTCTACAATTTTGAATATTTTCAGAATTTTCCTCCTCTTACTTTAGAAATTAGAGGGGGGACCCACATTTTACCACTTTGGAAGTGGCTCTCGCGCAAACTATTCGGTTTAGAGAAAAATTATGTTAGAAACCTCAAAATCATTTTTGAAAACCTATTCATAAATACCCCACATGTAAGGGTTTGATGAAAAAAAAATGGGTTTCAGTTCTAAGTATGAGGAACCCCCAAATTGATTGTTTTTTTTTTCAATTTTTGTGTGAAAATCATGCGGTTCACAAAATACATGAACTTACCTAATTTCAACAATATAGTTCTTATAGTTTCGGAAAAAAGTGGCTGTGACATACGGACGGACAAACAGACAGACAGACGTGACGAATCTATAAGGGTTCCGTTTTTTGCCATTTGGCTTCGGAACCCTAATAAAATGAAGCTACAGTCCCAGTCACAAGACATAATAGCTGTGAAAGTACTGTAGTTGCCCATTCCAAAGCGTAGATCTCTATGGAGAAGAATGAGCAAGAAACTCCATAGACACACTTTTTAAAATACACAATGTCTCAATATCCTTCCCTAGGCTATTTCTCGCATTGATGTGAGAACATGTTTCTCACATGGGCAGTTTTATGTTGCATGCTCTGGAATGAGCTCTGCGAGTAACTTAGTAATTTTAACCCCACAAGGAAACAACGCAAACGTCATTTACAAAGAGGTGGTAGGATAATTCATTATTAATAAAGATTTCCGGGAGGTAAATACCAAGATATACTTTTTTCTAACCAGAATTAATTATCTGGCTTCTTACTTTGAAAATCACAGACTTTAAGACAACTATTTATCCCATACATACACTTACGTGCGAGCAAAGCTGCAGCCAACAACGATTATCTTTAACATTTAAATTACTATTTTCGACATTATTTTGCGGGGGTAACATTTATGTAGGCGATTTCCGAACTCCACGCGGGCGAAGCCGCGGGCAGAAGCTAGTATTATACAATAGACGAGTTCTTATCTGACAATTTTTAATATAATTATTTAATACTAATTGATAATATCAGGATGTTGTTATATTTATCTTCTTTATATTGTGACATACATAATTGACTGTTTTGGATTTTTAATATGATGATTTTGACATGATAGACAAATATAGAATGTAATGTAATAACTTATCTTATTTTATTTAATCTGTTATTGTCTATTTTAATGTAATGATTAATATTATTGTAACGTATTGTTTGTACGCCCTGTGGGTAGAATGTAGTGATACCTGTAAAGATATGGCCTAAGCTTTTTAACACCTGTAATTAACGACACCTACATTGACAAATAAATTGATTTGATTTGATTTGATTTAATTAATTTGTCGATATTTTTAAAGTAAACAAGCAAATGTCAATTATATATTTTGACGGCAGAGTTAGAATCTGATATTTAATGAAGAATGATTTGCAGCTCTCCGTATTGTCTATTCTGGCTAGAATTCTTATAGACTTCTTTTGTATTATGAATAGTTCCTCTACATGTACACTATTACCCCATAATATGACGCCATATCGCAGCCATGAGTATGCGTATGCGTAGTAAGCAGCCATAGCTGTTTGTGTGTTAGTGCTTTCTTTAAAAATAGCGTAAGTGAATCTCGAGAGTTTTGTCTTTATTATGTTCTATGTGTGTGTCAATATTAATGCCTTGTAGGCTAAATGTACTAACTTCTTCTATTCGCAAGTTTTTAAATGTTGTTTTTAAATTGAGAGTTGGGTTTTTTTATGATATAAATTGTATTATTTTAGTTTTATTACTATTAATTTCCAAGTTGTGGATCTGGAGCAAAGTATTTACAGTTTGAATTGTACTTGACTTGTATTTTTAACAAGGGTTATTTACATTTTCATACTATCAATTTTTAAAACTAAATATTTACATAAACTAACTAACTAAGTATAAACTAACTTAAAAACTAAATATTTACATAAACTAACTAACTATAAACTAACTTAAAAACAATAGGAGGCTTAGGCGTCAAAATACTCCTCCCCATCGCTGTCATCCGGAAACGTGCCCAGAAGACTGGCAGCATTGCCACGTTGAATGGCAATGCTAATTCTTTGCCCAAAGAAATAGCCAGCCCTCTGGTCTCGCGAAGTGTCAACAAGTCGACGAGATATTTCCTTAAAAAGCGAATGCGCACTTGGGCCCCATGACCCGTGTGTTTCGACCCCAAATGGCTCAAAACTACAACTGCCATTTAGATTACAGTATTTACGCCGTTTGAGGCTCTCAGCAGCCGCAGCAGCAGCTCCAGCATAGCCCGCCGTGCTTGCAACATGAGATGGCGCAAGGGTATCGACGCAAGTCGTCCCACACTAAAGGCCTACCCACCTTCCAAGGAAACAAAGTCATGCCCTCTGTTCTTTTGCCACCGTCGTTTGCCAAGCCATTGGGCAAGACAGCTGGAACGCCGACGGTAAAAAGAGCCCGTCGCATAATATGAATTATGTTCGAGCGCCGCGCAAAACGGCCCGCACTTCGACTGCATGAAAAGCCGTGGTGTCCGAGGCTGTTGACAGCTTCACCACAGTGACTGCGATGAGGAGAGCAGCAGGTGGTACCAAGACGGAAACAACCAGAGAGGTAGTGTCGTCGAACAAAGTGTCTATACTCGACGACGACAGTGCGTAAATCCACAGGCCCAACTCCGGCTGCCCCACAGCCAGTAGTCCTGCACGCTCAGCAGTAGTAGCAGATTTATTAAGTAAATTGTGCTGATATACTCTGAAGAGCGGGCATCTTTCTGGGGCAGTTCGTATTTGTAGTCGAGTCATTCTAACGCTAGCTAATAAATCAATCAAGTTCATTCCATTAAAGTACTACTCTTCAAAATAAAAGCGATAACATAATTAATGAAGCTTTCAAACAAACACTACAGTATCTTTTAATCAAAAATAGATAGTATTTCTTGGCAGTTCCCAATCTACAGTAAAATTTATAAATAATGGAGTGCTTAAAAAAAAATGTTGTAAACATAATTGACATAGATAGTAAAACAGTTAGAAGTAACAAAATTGATAATGAAGTTCAACGAATTTTTCGGCCTTTAAATTCGATGCAATTTCTAACTCTAAATCCTAAATACCAGATCAAAAACAATTGTATAAATCCAAATAATAGTTTCAATAAGTTTGTCTTAATAAGTGGTGTAGTAGCGTTCCTGATAACGTATACCCATCGTATCATTGAAATAATGTTAGATGACAATTTTAAAAGATATATGCCTAATAGCACTAACCATTTCCAAATGTTTGCATCAATTTTCGACTTTATTTTAAAGCTATTTGGTTTTATTACGAACTTTATCATTAACTTCGTTCAAACTAAGAAAAACGTTTTGTTTATTTTGAACTTTCAAGAGGTTCACAGATTTCTTAACAATAATGCTATTTCCAAAAGGTATATCATGAAAAGTTGGGTGTACGTCGCTGCCATCTTTGGTTCTCACTTCATTGAGTTAACCTATGTTTACGCCATGTTCAACAGACCTCCACTAAATGTCATAATTTATCTACTGTGTTTAGTGACTTTTGACTCAAATTTAATTTACACTATCAGATCAATTAACTTATTGACCGAAAAAGTAAAATTATGGAATAAACAATCATTATTTTTATGGAAAAACGGATGCACTAAAGAAGAGAGTACGAGGATGTTTCAGGCTTTTGATCAAATATTAAAATGCTATGAAATTATTAAGAATATTTATCAACAACTAGTAAGTAAATTCTAACTTCTGAAACTGTATAGTCTTATTACAATATTATGAATAATTTATCGCCAACTCTCAAACTTCGAACGCCTACTAAAAAAATCCTTATATACCTTTCCTTGCCCCAGAAAGCACGTTAAGCCTGGTCACTCTCAGGTCGTTTGGTGTGGCCGTTTTAAGGTGTTTCTGTTTTTTTTTTTTACATATCCAATAAACACAATTTTTATTCTTTACCATCGTTTTATGAGAGTGAGGGAAGCGAGAGAGTGCAACTGTGTACAAACAGCGTACGCACTTTGACCACTATAATATCTGCCTGGTCGATGGCTAATATTCTCTTAAATTGGTCCCCGTGACCAAAAAACGGGAAGGAGGACTATTACAATTAAATTTATAATTCATTAATCACTTTCAGATCCTGTTTCAAACGGTACAGACTTTGTTCCAAGGTTTAGTTGATGTTCAGCTTGTAATAGAATTCTTCAAATATAAGTCGAAGCTTGAAGAGGTAAGCTTACCTTTTTCAGGAAGAAATCAATATTTATATTTGGTTACCATGTACCCCTACAATCTCCGAAAATACACATCCGATTTTAAAAGTGATGATTCCTCATGTGAACCGCCAGCTTGTCCACCAGTGGCGGACAGTGACACGATTTAAAACAATAATTCTCATTGTCCACGAATGGCGGACAGTGATACATTCCTTTGGATTTCGTCCCATTTGGACTTCGTCGAGCTTCATTGTCTCGACGCTTTTTCTTTTGCTGGTGATGACCACTGTTGATTCTGGCTTACAGGAATTGCAGTGATTTGGGAATATCGTGGAGTACAATATAAACCACAAAATTTATTTTTCCTTCCTTTTTTCAAAAATACTATTGGATAAGCATAAACATTTAACTGCTTTGCTGACTTTTTCTAGCATGGAAATCCCGTTGTGTCGATATTCCTTTCCTTCTGGATAATAAAGAACTTGATCATACAAATCTCACTCAGTCTGCAGCTTGAGGCATTTTATGATTCTGTAAAGCATTCACGAAATTCGTGTGAATTCATTTTGGCATCAAACTGTACAGGTAAATTAGCTTATATGTATACCAATACAATCTTTCTTTTTCGTGTAGCCTACCCTGCTGGCCTATGATGACGTCTTTAAGTAGTATTACTTATTTCACTCTTATTCCAGAGTCGGAAAGAGACGGAGCTATACAGGATGTCTAGCGCCATCTCTTTCCCACACTGTCTGACACCACTTGGCTTAGCATGCCGTCCAGAAATATCTTTCAGGTATGTTTGGTTTCCTTCAGCGAAGCTAGATTATACAATACGCAAATGAATCTGAAACCGAACCAATATTATAACGAATCCACACAACTGACGATTTCGCCGAGTATTTAAGATTTGAATCTGATCATTGTTATAATTGCTACTAGCTATGCTAGGTACTGCTAAAAACGTTTTTTCCAGCCTATGTCAGGACTTCGAAGTCAGCACTGGAGTTACCAACAATGCAAGTCACGGAGTCATGAGCAATTCTTTATATACCCCAATAAGATCGTTTATAAAAAAGCACAAACGCGTTCTCCAGACAGTCAGCCTGACTTATTGCTTTGCTGTGCATAAATAGAGCTCACGTGTCTGCTTCTTGCTGCCTTTGTTCTATGTCAGTTGAAGTCAGTGTAACACATTTTATTTTTCCGTTCTGTTCTTTACCTGTCTATTGTTAACTACTTTTTAAGGTTTCGTTCCCAAAGGATCAAACGGAACCCTATGAGACTTCACTGCCCGTCCGTCCGTCTGCCACCAGGCTGTATCTCATGAACCGTGATAGTTTACCAGTTGAAATTTCTACACATTATGTATTTTTGTTGCCGCTAACAGTAAAAATTAAAAACAGACAAAAATAAATACATATTTAAGAGGGCTCCCATACAAAAATGTGATATTTTTTTTGCTAGTTTTATAAATGGTACGGAACCCTTCATGCGCGAGTCCGACTCGCACTTGGCCGGTTTATTTCATTGCCTGCCTTACACAATCCATACTTTCTTGGTCTGGTATTGCAGTTTAACTAAACATGGCAATTTCTTGATATTGTTGACAGATGACAATCAAAAGAAGCTATGCAAGAATATCTTGCGGTTGCATCGTGCGTCATTCACCAAGATGAGTGTCTTAGGCCTATTCGACATAGATGTGTGTCACTCACTACGTCTGCTGGCACTTCTGACTCACTACACAATTGTGCTGTTGCAATTTGCTTTCCTCCAATCCTGATTTATTCTATAAACTTTATGAATTACATGAAACATTTGACTTTTACTTTGTTATTTTAGCCTTACCTGGTAAGAGAATTTGCAATATAAAAAGTTAGGGAGAGACTAAGAGACAATCTTTTTAATGATGCATAAAGAGCAGCGAGTCATTAATAATATCGATACTGATTTGGCTCGCGAGGTTGTTGACATATGGGATTTGGACTTTGCGATCATTGTACCGATACTCGTATCAGTCAATGGCTTAATTGCTAAAAGCCTCGGCCAATACCTGAGGAGGCTCTCGTTAGACAGCTGGATCAAGGGCTTGATTGAGGAAGCGGTACTCTTGGACACGGCTCATATTTTAGGAGGTTCCTTTCTCTGGAGCCCTGACCCGTAACTTGGATCCGGTTCTCAACACTGGTGGGCTACAATTTTTATGTTTTGGAATGTTTTTTATTTATCTAATCTAGTATTATAAAGAAGAAATATTTGATTGTTTGTTTGTTTGCATTGAATAGGCTCTGAAACTACTGGTCCGATTTGAAAAATTCTTTCAGTGGTATGTAGCCCATTTATCGGGGAAGGCTAAAGGCTATATATCATCATGCTACGACCAATACGAGTGGAGCAGCAATGAAAAATGTTGCGAAAACGGGGAAAATGTGACGCAAAGGAAGTTGCGCCGGACAGCTAGTTTTTCATAAATGAAATATTTAAAAATGTAATTAATTTGTATAGATCTAAATAAAGGACGAGGATCGATACTGAAATGCAAGATGAAAGATTAAAACCAGACTAAAGAAGGACACCTTTTTGATGGATACTCAATCATACACAAAAAGCATTAAAGAAGAATATTCTGTTCTTTAAACATAAATAAAAATTGACGGCTAATTTATTATGGGCAACTATGATAAATTGCCATCTATTTGACTATATTTTCTTCAACTTTATATTTCTTTAGCATTAGTAATATCCTTGTAGTGTCAACGTTTTAATGATCTTTATGAACTCTCAAATAAGTTAATCAAGAAAAAACACATCCTAACGATTATAAAAAAAATCTCGTCAGAGTTGTCTTTAATTACAAAAAAACCCACGATACAAAAACCTCTTAAAAACCAAAAATAAATTAATCCAAGCCGACGAAGTGTAAAGAAATATCACAGTGATGGGACATCTGTAATCTTTGTGATCTATTTGAAAACCTGTTGAAGTTATATTATATTGGATTCACATTTTAGATAAGAAATATATAATGTCAATTTTTATTTCAATAGGAATTAATAAAATTGAAAACATTTTCAATCATTGTCTCAGTCTGTTGCTGTCTATAAATCAAAACATTTTACGATACTAATACTTATAAATATATTCTTGTCAGGGATTTTTTTATGGTTTTTGTATTTTATTTATGGAAAGTTTTTATGTGTTTTCGGAAAAGAAATTCCCATAGAAAATGTATATAACTAAGTAAAAAACTCCGAAACACGGTTCTCGGCAACATCTTTCTACGCATAGTGTGGTTGTAAGGTGAACGCCCCGCGGCGGAGACTGAACAAGCGGAGATTTCTTTTGCTTTCATCTCCGATTTTCAGTTGTTCCGCCAGTACCTTGTGTTATCAAGGTCAACTTACTCGTGAACGAAAAGTACAAAGAAGTAAAGGATGTCTTATATAATGGAAAACAGACACAAGTTTGTATAATTCATAAAAAAAAACATTACTTTAACCTAACCTAAATGAATGAATAATCGAAGTGCAGTGTAATTTTCAAAGCTGCACTGACAGAACCCACAGTTCAATAAAATTAAGGCATTAATTTAGGTGTCACTTAATGTTTGTGATAACGAGAGTATTGTGATTTTTGTACGCAACTAGAATGCTGACTTATTGCGACTTATCTAAACTTTTGTGTGTAGGGTCACTTCTAGGAGATTGAACTTATGACCTGTAGGTTGGCCCTTAGCGTTGGGTTATATATAGTCTTGTGCCTTGAAAATAGTGGCTATTTTTGATTAAGTACTTCGCCATTCTTTTGCTTAGAAGCTCTATTACCTGTGGGCGGGTATTGGTAGGATTCCTGCCTAATCTATACATATTTTCTATATAGCCCGTTAGGTCTACGTGTAAAATGTCATGGAACATTTCAATCACTCTCTCATGCAAGTACACTTCCGATTCTTTTAAGTACTCTGCGAAGCCGTACAGAACTATCTTCTTTGAATTACTTTCTGTGCATTTAATAACTAGGGTAACCGATATTGATTTTATTTCAGATATTTCTTTTTTGAGTTTTTCATTTTCTTTTATTAAGTTTTCTATTTTGGTGTCAACTTTTTTCAATTCTAGTTTTCTTTGATCATTTTGTTTAGTGAGATAATTGGTTTTATGCTCGAGATCTTCTGTGAGTTTGGCAATAGCTTTATTAATTTCTATTTGTTTAGTGCTTCGTAGTTCGGAAATGATTGATTCGTTGTTTTCCTTCAGATGTAATAGAATCATTTGACTCAGACTTTGCAGTGCGAGTTCAGGTTGTGTATTTGGGTGGACTGTTTCTCCTAGTAAACTTAGTTCACTTAAAGTGTTTGAATCATTGCTGGGATTAGTAGTTATTTTTCTAAGCGTGACATTGCATAACTCATTGGGTGATGCTTCATTTTGGTTTGGAATAGAAAACTGTTGGCGTATGGGAGTGTTCGAGTTTCCTCTTTTGGGCATTTTGCAGCGGCAATCTTGACATTTCCATATTTTTTTTATGGTCTGCAGACATACCTACCTTAAAATGGTCTCTGGACATGTTTGCACACTCTAGATCATATTTGTTCCTGCATAAAGTGCAGGTCAGATGTTCGCTGGTTAACTAGCGGCCACTAGTGTAACTGTCCACTTCTGACAATCAATAGTAACATTTTAAGGTAGGTATGTCTGCAGACCATAAAAAAAATATGGTTTTTTATGGTCTGCAGACATACCTACCTTAAAATGGTCTCTGGACATGTTTGCACACTCTAGATCATATTTGTTCCTGCATAAAGTGCAGGTCAGATGTTCGCTGGTTAACTAGCGGCCACTAGTGTAACTGTCCACTTCTGACAATCAATAGTAACATTTTAAGGTAGGTATGTCTGCAGACCATAAAAAAAATATGGTTTTTTATGGTCTGCAGACATACCTACCTTAAAATGGTCTCTGGACATGTTTGCACACTCTAGATCATATTTGTTCCTGCATAAAGTGCAGGTCAGATGTTCGCTGGTTAACTAGCGGCCACTAGTGTAACTGTCCACTTCTGACAATCAATAGTAACATTTTAAGGTAGGTATGTCTGCAGACCATAAAAAAAATATGGTTTTTTATGGTCTGCAGACATACCTACCTTAAAATGGTCTCTGGACATGTTTGCACACTCTAGATCATATTTGTTCCTGCATAAAGTGCAGGTCAGATGTTCGCTGGTTAACTAGCGGCCACTAGTGTAACTGTCCACTTCTGACAATCAATAGTTAGTTCAATCGGTCAATGGTTCGTTCAATGTCTGGAGCCACTAGATGACAGATGGCGCTATTTAAGTAATTGGTCAGGATGACAAGCAGCTTTTGATTTGTTTATACTGTTATAACTAAGTTTATTTTATAATCGGTATCGTACCTTAAATAGGGTGTTAGTCCGACTCGCTGTTTTTGGTGGCCATGAGGATCTTAGAGCTCCGCTTAATGAGCAGCCGATAAAAATCCGTTTTGGATTTTGTCATTAAAACTTCGGCAATTTGTATTATTGAATATCTTCATAGAATTGGTCCAAAACTTGTGTACTTCAACTTTAATCACTGTAGGTTCTGAACTGTTACAACTTTAATCACTTTTTGGAACTGTATTGTCGATTTGTCGCTCAAACTATTTTTTTAACTTTGAAATATACGGAACAGATGTTTGTTTACGCACAGTAGCGCCCTCTCCTCCATTGTTAGACATAGGTATAACTGAACAACAAACATGGCTTTATAAAACATCTTAATTTTATAAAACCATGTTTGACGGGTAGTAGAGAACTATGGAAGAAAAACACATGCTTGCCTACCATAAATAAGTAAATGTTGATCTGATGCGAGCAGGAAAATAATGAAGTTTCTTAGGAATTTCAGATTGAGTACATTGTAATTGTGGCGTTACACGCCCTAACTAAGGCTATGCAGTACTTTGACAGTCTTCTTTTTACCAGTACTTTGATTTGTATAGATAAACTGAAGTACTGTCAACACGAGAAGGAAAAGAAAGAAACAATAGTGTGAATCCAGTACGTGACCATGTTAATTGGCAAAATGAATGCATTCTTAAAGTGATTAGACGTGCTAGTAAACCGGCACTAAGGATACTCCGGCAAGTGGAAAATGGTCTGATCTGAATCACCGTCCTAAAAACGATCGTATACTCGCCATCTCATCAGAAAACTCCTTTCTTGCCATATCATCGTTCACACAGTTCATTCATGGTTTTTTTGATCTTCCTCTATTCTTGTACCCGTCAAATATTTGGTAGCTTAGCAAAAAGTCGCAAAAGGACTAAGACCCCACCATCCACTTCGTTCGTTTTATGTTACTTGAAACCCCGCAGACAGAAATAGGAGCCCCGCGGTGCTATGCCGACTAAGTTTATCACAAAATATTGATGTTTAACATGAACCTAGAAATTTAAGTGAATTTAAACAAAAAAAGAGTATTCTATCCAAAAAATATCGTTTTTTTACGCAGTTTTGTCATTTTGAAAATGACATTTGATTGACGTGTTTTACGATACACGTCAATCAAATGTCAATGTCATAACTGCTTTAGTAAACAAAACAACTGGAATTTCGAAAATCTCGGGTTTTGGTTTGTTTTGTTTGGTTTGGTTGAACAAAACAACAAGTTTAATCCAAACTCAATGCAAAGAAAGACTCAAAGACGGCACTTCTTAAAACTGTCAAAGTCGTCAAACGTCAAACAAAGCACACTATTTCGTGCTGCAGCCATCATCGGAAGTCCTTGTGAGCGAGCACGCAACACATTTCCTATTTCCGTCTCACTCGGACATTTAAAACTACATTGTTTGGATATTTTTATGGCTCCTACATGTATACATTTTGTATCTCTCAAAAAACATTTGTATTTTCAATAACATGTATACATTTTGTATACATGTTATTGAAAATATCATGGATACTTAAAAATTACATTGAAAGTTTACACTTCTCCTTTTTACTGATTTTGTTTCGTTTATATTACTGTGAAACCAATGTATACCCAGTTTTGACACAGTTTGATGGTTAGGTAATTTAGACAAAACTTTCGTTCACTTATTTTTTGAATGGTGAAGTTAAGATATTTTAGAAAAATGTGACAATGTATATAGATTATTGTTCGTGTCTGTACACAATCTAATACCACGTTTGTTCCTAAGACAATAATAACGCTTCTTTCAACGTCTGGGCCACCATTGGTATTCATAAGAGTAGAAGTGAGTTTATGACCTGTATGAAGGCTGGACTTATTTTATTTAAAAATGAGTTGTTTTATAGTAAAGTCACGTTATTTGAGTTTGAAAACTAAAAACAGTAGTCATGTAATTAAATCGACATGGAAAATTATTAATAGCGAAGCGGGAAGGTCTAGCAACCTAAATAGTGACTCCTGCCTTGCTATTGGCGATAATATTTTAAATTCAGACTCAAGTAGCCACCGCCTTTGAAAAATTCATTGCGGATATTCCCGTATCGACTACTAAATTGCTTTACTCGTCAGCTGCTGCTGCAGAGTCTTCACTCAAAGAAAATGTTCCAAACTGTGAATTTAATTTTTAATATGTTACCTGTAATGATATAATTAAAACTTTTCCCTCGTTGAATGTTAAGAAGACCGCTGATTTATGAGGTCATTCTGTGGACGTTGCTAAATCCATACTAACCATATAAACAACGTACAACTATTTATTTCTTTGTGACATTTAATGACATGAATATTTACTTTGTTTTTTTTTTGTTACGTATTTCATTATTATTATTTTTTTTTGTTTTGACATTCAATGATTTTCATAAACCTTTTTTTTGTTTTATTATTTTATTTGATTAAATATTGTGAATGTGAGGACCCGGGTATTTCTTTTTCGTTCGTCGTGCCGTGGAGCTCCTTGTGTTGTGAATTGAGCTACACAATAACTGACAAATGCTCGCACTGGCTGATTTGGTCCACTCAAATCTGTGTGGTTCTTTCTTCAAAAGATCATCTCAGACACTTATCTGCATAGTCGTCATGTGAGTTGACCAAGATTATGTCTGGACCTTAAAAGAGACTGTGACCTCTGAGTTTGTTTCAGCTGTTTCTTCTCAGAGTAGTCAGGTACGAAACACCGGCCTCATCTAGTTTTAAAAAAGACAACGTAAAAGAACCTATTTGCATAAATAAACATTCATTACATAACTTGAGTTTGTAAGTAAACTAAAATAAAAATCAAGCAAATAATTTAAAATATATATTTAAGTCCTGCCCATCTGGAAGAAAACACATCAGAAGGTGGCAACTCTGACCTAACACAAAAAAAAGTTTACAGAAAAGCAAATTGCAACAGGACAACAGTGTAGTGTGTTAGAAGCGCCATCAGATGTAATAGATGACAAACATCAATGTAGAACAGACCACAAACACTCATCTTGCTGAAGGACGCACGATGCAACCGCAGGATATCCTTACATAATTTCTTTTGTTCACCTGTCGACAAATAAATAAGAGTACAACGAGGAACAGAAAAGTGTAGTAATATTTAAGGGTATTCTTATACAGACTATCACACTGGATAACTTTATCTGTAGTTGAGTGACCTGAGTTCTGTATGGTGTCGGACGTAAAGAATAGCACCATATCTTCCCGCGGGTATCGTAAGAGCCGACTAAGGGACTTGCCAGAGAATGGGCAGCAGCGTTCTCTGTGCTTTTGTAACAACCGTACTGCGATCGCCAACCCGCCTGCCAAGCGTGGTGATTATGGCAAAACCCCCCCTTCTTGGGGGAGGCTTATGTCTAGCAGTGGACGTCTTTCGGGCTGAAATGACGATGATGACACAAAGTAATGTGCCTGCCTGTGTTCGAACCCACGGCTTACTGCTTGTAAGTCGGGTTAGCCACCACTGGGCCACCGCTGCTCTGTGCGAAAAGACTGCACTGTGGATAATTATTACCTACCTGTACAGTTAGACGCCAAAACGAATTCACATGAATCTTGTGCTCTCTTGACAGCCTCATAGAATACCTCGAACTGCAGACTAAGTGAGATTTGCAAAATATTGTTTTTTACTATCCACAAAAAAAGGAATATTGATATGGCAGGACTTTCTCGCTGGAAAAAGTAAAAGAGTCACGGTAAATATCGTATATCAGGAACTGATGAACGTTACTGAGGGTGACAAAATCATCGCCGAATTTTGGGCTGCATCAATTTGAATTGTCATCGACACGCTAAGACCAAGATCTTCCAGATGGCTTAGTGGCATTCAAAAGATTGCGGGTAAGGGCTGGTTGAGACTCGCGTAGACCAGGGAAGAATGGCACAAAATGGAGGGGGCCTATACTGAGCAGTGGGTGAACAAGTCTGCCAATGGCGATGATGATAATCCTAAACATCCGCAAAGCGATAGTTCCAGATGTCTACCTCCGGTTTATCTAACAGTGGTGGTGGAGTTCGTAAACAAAGAGGATACTCATGTTTTAAAATTGTATCACGGTCCTCCAGAGGTGACCAACGCATATAGGTATGTATTTAAAAAGTTGTGGTTCTGTCTACCAGCGGCAAGTCAGAGAGAGGAACTTGCAAATTCCATCAACTGATTTCCGATTTTGATCTCAATTCTCTGACAGATTCACTTACCGCTTCACTTTCCAGCTCATATTTGAAGAACTCGATTATAATTTGAATATAGATCAAGCATTCCTCAAGAGAGAGGGCGCTGCAGCGCAATAGTAAACAACGGATCTGTGCGTATCGTGTTAAAATAATAAATAAACCCTACAAAACAGTGCAAAACTCAATCAAAAAGCAAATTAAAGTGAAAATAAGACATTTTAAATAAATGTTGATATGTATTGACTCATAAAAGTTCAAGATAAAGTGCTAAAAGTGTTAAAACATTACCAACTTATTGTGTGCACAAATCGCACCATAAAACAATGACACAACAAACAAATAAAAAAATGGAAGAAATCACAGAACTGTTAAAAGATTTACAAGCAAAATTCAATGAACAATCAAGGGAGCTAAAAGAAATGAAAGATTTCTTGTCAATGTAGTACTTTTCAACATTGAGTACATAGACCATAACGTACTTGGTTTGTATTTTTGCGCTTTTTCACTGACACTGTGACAGCGCTGTAATGCTAACACTTAGTTAGCATTACAGCCCTGTCACAGTTATATTATCGGCACAGATGGACAGGACGAATCTAGAATGGTTTCGAGTGTTTTTAATTTGACAACGGAATTCTGAAAAAGATAATAAGTAGCAACTATAGGAAACAAAAATAGTGTAAAAAGCCGTGAGGTTACTATAATTATAGTGAACGGGTTCTCAAAAACATTCAATTCATAAATTTTATCAAAAACAATGATTGGCTCCAACCTACTTTCGCGAAAGACTCTTTCAAAAGTCGTTTTGCGCAAGTGTCCATTCGCGCAATTGTCTTTGCTCTGTCTTTCCCACAAATTATCTAGATCCTTAGTCTATTAAGTGAAGAAATACGTGGTGGAAAAAATAAAACTAGACTCTATAATGATCGAGGGTACGTTGTCTTTTACACTTAAAAAATTAAATATTTCATCACACACATCATCATTTCATTTATAAAAAAATGTTTGAGACCTTGCCTATGATAAATTAGCCCGCCACCATATTATAATTTCTGATTACTATAAGTGTATTTTTAAACAATAAAAAAAAAATATTTTTTAATTAAGTAAGTTTTCTTCTACCAACCCGCACTGGGCCCGCGTGGTGGATTACAGCCCACTCCCTCTCATAGAAAAGAGGTCTGTGTCCCAGCAGTGGGAACATTGTAGGCTGATGATGATGAAGTTTTCTTCCGCTTAACTGGTGGTAAAATGGGTATATTTATGTATAATTTTACAATAAATTGCTTCAAGAAATAAAAATTTCCGAACGATCGCAAAAACAATCCTGGCAATATTGTATTTAATAATAAAGTCGACAAAGTTGTGCACAATTCCCCTTCTTTTGAATTAAATGCAGACTAATTCTCTTCTAACGAAATATTTAATTAAATTTGGTTAAATATTATTACAAATAATGCAAAAACCAAATTTTATCACTGTGTGGGACAATATTGCGCATTATTCCATTTTAAACTTTGATAATAGAACTTAGAATCTGAGAATATTTAATGTCTTAATGCACTGTTAATTATATTCTTATTCCTTACTAGCTGTCCCGCGCAACTTCCTCTGTGTCACATTTTTCCCGTTTTCGCAACATTTTTCATTGCTGCTCCGCTCCTATTGGTGGTAGCGTGATGGTAAATAGCCAATAACCTTCCTCAATAAATGGGCTATCTAATACTGAAAGAATTTTTCAAATTAGACCAGTAGTTCCTGAGATTAGCGCTGTGGCAAGTGGGTTTCGTGGCAGGTTATAGAAAGGAAACCCAAGGTTACTTTACACGTTTATTAGACATGAGACACAGAAATATCAGGGAATGAGTTCTAAGGTCTCTAAGCACTTTGCACTGGTCACTTGGAAGATAGAAAGAAGGAAGTTACTGCCCTGGGCTTAGGCACGTCGCAGCACGTGGGCCGGCGTGAGGTTGCAGGGCAGGCAGCGGAGCGGAGAGGCGACCCCAGAGGTCACCATTGCAGTGCGTGGGCAGCACCACGCAGGTAAGAGAACGAGCGCGCGTCAGTCGCGCTCGCTGGCAGGTAGGCAGGCAAGGTCTTCGGCTTGGCACGGGGTCCGCAGAGGCAAGTCGCCTCAGCACGTGGCAGCGTGGGCTCTCGGTACCCACGAACCACGTGGATGCAGAACACAGGCGGCGGTAGCGGCCGTGTGGATAGTGTGCGGTACAGTCGCGCTCGCAGGTAGGCAGGCAGGCAGTGGCCTCAGCTTGGCACCGGGCCAGAAGAGGCAAGTAGCCTCAGCACGTGTAGCGTGGGCTCTCGGTACCCACGAACACGTGGCTGCAGGCACAAGCGGCGGTAGCGGCCGCGTAGGCAATGCGCGTGTCTTCGACTGGAGCTGTAGCCCTAACCTTGAGGTGTAACCCAAGACTGGAACCCTGGAATCAGCGCGTGGCGGGTGCATCCGTAAGCGTTGTGCCAGAACATAGCAAGCCTCCGTCGATGCGTGCGTCTCCCAGCCGTAAGCCCATAGCAAGGTGGATGAAGGAAGACTCACCCATCGTGGCGGCTTACAATAAGAGGTTATGCGCGCACATGCCCCTCAAGCCTTTCGAAGGTTCCTTGCCGCGCGGTCAAGCGATTTAAGCGAGCAGCTAGGTGCTGCGCGGCGAGGCAAGCATGATGCAGGATGGAGAAGCATGTGAGCGCATTCACAGTGAGGTGCAAGGTGGCAGTTAAAGAACATAGTTTATCTCGACAGTCATAGCGAGGCTGCCGAGAAGTATTAATGGCTGCCGGACTGCGTCGACAGACATACATAGTTAAAGAAAGCAATACATAGAAGACAAATAAGAGTTACAATCACACTGAGCACTTACCCGTTTATCTCAGGGTTTAGTATTTAGACGCCTGGGCTGGAGTTGGAGAAAGAGGTCGTGGAATGACCTGCTTGAGCTTATATAGTACAGTACGAACGGACGCCACTCCTACTCAAGCAATGACGTGTTCGTATTTGAAAGATTTAGGAATGTCACTCGTTTCTAGTGATGTGCGTTTTAATCGGTTTTTTAGAAAATCGACTACAACGCTACAGTACCCCGGCTGCTATGAAAGGATTTTCCCTAGGGGAAATCCGCTAGAAGGCCTGAACCACTAAACTGACTACTGATACGTTCATACATCCCATTCATGTGCTTCTATTCCATCAATCATTCATCTACTCATACTATGTCCGTCATTGACTTGGAAGTAGTCCTAAGTCAGTGACTTACTGTAGCATTCAAGAGGTAAACTAATAGTTGGTAGTTTAACTCAAGTCAGTCAGTTGGAAAAACAACAAGATATCAGCAAGTGTTCCTCCATAGGGTTAGGTAATCAAGGTTTTAAAACGCAGGGTAATGTATCTATTTGCTAGGTAAGAGTTTAATCCGTAGTTGATTGTTGTTCGTTAAGACGCATGTAGTAAAGTTGTAGTTCGATTGTAAAACTACTAATTTTTGTACATAAGAAAAAAAAATCTAAATCTTAGTTTTATCAAAGGAATACATTTTAAAAATATTTATCTTTAAATAATATTTATTTATTTATTTAGCAATTGCTTAAAATAATTAATTTAATTTTAGTTAAAGTTTAAGGAAAACAAGCTTTATTTTTTTTTTAATATTTGTAGCTAACATTGATCTAAGTCTCGGTCTAAGATCAATGTCTATGGTAAAATTATTCTAAGTATAAGATTCGGTACTAGCGCCCTATGTTAATGACGAAGTTGTTGTGTGCGAATATCCGAACGTAATTGACGATGTTCAAAAACCAATAGTCCATGACCATGACAACTGTCAAAGTTTAGTTAGTGTCAGTTGACAGTCAGTTCTTAAACGTCATCTGTCAACAACACCGGAATTACTCTAGGTTATCTTAGGACATGCTGACCGACCAATTTTTCTAGACATTTTGCTTAATAAGGTTATAGGTATTAGTTAGTTGCAACTAAACTTACGCCCATTGTGTTATTAGTAGTTGAGCGAAGTTATAGAAGTAGTAAGCAACTTTTTTGATAGTTTAGTTTTAAGGTTATGTTTACAGAAAGTTTAGTTTTGGTAGGTTTAAGATACATGCGTTCAACAATCATACAAAGTGAAAAAGTTAGATTAGGTTTCAGGTTGTGTGCTTAGGTGAAAGAACTTTAGTTAATTATAGATTTAGTGTATGTTTTGTTTAGATAATTATAGTTTTAGACAAAAGTTAATTATTAGGAAGTTATACGCAGTAGGCTATTTTTTTTGAGTTGCGATCCGCTCATAGTTAGTTTGTATATAGTTACTAGTAGTAGTTTAGGTAAATACCATAGTGATATTTACCAAGGAATGGTTTAGAGCCAAATCCTTTAGAACTTATTACCAGGGTAGACTGGTATAAGATATAACTGGGCAGCTCCAGTTTACTAGTAGTTTAGGTAAATACCATGTAGTGATATTTTCCCAGGAATGGTTTAGAGCCAAACCCTTTAGAGCTTATTACCCGGGTAGACTGGTTATAAGATTAACTGGGCAGCTCCAGTTTACTAGTATTAGTTTAGGTAAATACCATGTAGTGATATTTTCCATGGAATGGTTTAGAGCCAAATCCTATAGGACTTATTACCAGGGTAGACTGGTTATAAGATTAACTGGGCAGCTCCAGTTTACTAGTAGTTGTTTAGGTAAATATCATGTAGTGATATTTTCTAGGAATGGTTTAGAGCCAAATCCTATAAGGCTTATTACCAGGGTAGACTGGTAAAAGATTCAACTGTGGTATGTAGTACCTACAGTTGTTTGCATAGTTATTTTAGACTATGCCATTTTAGAATTATTTTATAGTTCATGGGAATTGAAGTTAGAAGTTTTTGATAGTTTTAGGTTGTCTATTCTAGTTTAAAATCCCATTAGTGAATAAATGCAGTTATTTAATTTGATTATTCCTGCTTTAATCTGTTTGTAGTTAACCGTAAGAAGACAACACAATACTACTCGGTAGTATGCTATACAGAATTACTTTGACCTCCAGAGTAGCCATGGGGTCAACAGTATCTCTCTATAGGTACGCCTTTACTGAGTAAAAGTTATAATATAGCCCCTGTAACCCTTGTGGCATAAGCCATTAGAAAAATAAAGTAAAGAGTTACTGGATAGGCTGGATGAGACAGAGTATCTATGTGATGTGTAGTGTGTGTGTGTGTGGGTCAGCAGATAGTTCTTGACTAAAGTAGTTTACAGCCATGCAGCCTATGGCAGTTTGGTAAAAGAATTTTAGTTATGACTATTTATTTTTTGTTTAATATTTGTTATTTTTGTTACAATTTGTTTTAGATTTAATTTTTTGTTTTGTAACTTTTGTTATGAAGTTTATTTATTAGAATTTAGATATGTAGTTTATTCAGCTATGTTATGATTTTCTTTTGTCATGGCTGGGTAATAGTTTTGTTGAGTTAGGTTTTGATAAATATTCATAAGTTTTCTTAGTAAAGATTAGTTAAATGGTTTCTAAGTTTGATGTATTTTATTTAAATTACATTTACTTAATTTGTTAGTTTTTAGTCTTAATTAGTCTAGTTTATTTTAAAAGTTACTTTAGTCTTTTTTTTTAGTTATAATCCCACACAGTAGACAGGCAATTGGTGTGCCATTAGTATAACTATAACAACGTTATAGCTATCTTAGGTAGATGACTACAACAGATGGAGTAAAGTTGTAGGTGTGTAGTTCCCTTGGCATCGTCTGACCCAATATTGAGCCAGACACTAGGTAGTATTAGCTAGGCCTACGGGATTTATGATGGACAGCTCCACCTTAAATCCTTGGCATGCCTAGTTCCTGGAGGTTTTAATTTTATCGGGTGAGAGCTCATTGTGATTTAATAGTTATTGATTAATTTATCAACTATAGCTAAAAACACAATTCCCGGTCCTAGCGGCAAGTGTTAGTTAACAAACCAGGATGTCTGCACCTCGAGAACTACTGGTACAGACGGAAGATAGGAAGGAACAAGGTAGAAGAAGATAGTTTACTCACTGCCGGTCAAGCAGACTCACAAGACCGTGGTTAGGCTAAAGGTGTCTTGGCCGCAGTAAGGGGATAGCATAGTTTACTGGATTAGTAACAACAAAAGGTACTTACCGCCACTATGGAGAGTATAGGGAAGAGTAACCAGTGCAAGAACCTAGAGAACCTTTACCGAGTGGGCGCCACTGTGGCAAGTGGGTTTCGTGGCAGGTTATAGAAAGGAAACCCAAGGTTACTTTACATGTTTATTAGACATGAGACACAGAAATATCAGGGAATGAGTTCTAAGGTCTCTAAGCACTTTGCACTGGTCACTTGGAAGATAGAAAGAAGGAAGTTACTGCCCTGGGCTTAGGCACGTCGCAGCACGTGGGCCGGCGTGAGGTTGCAGGGCAGGCAGCGGAGCGGAGAGGCGACCCCAGAGGTCACCATTGCAGTGCGTGGGCAGCACCACGCAGGGAAGAGAACGAGCGCGCGTCAGTCGCGCTCGCTGGCAGGTAGGCAGGCAAGGTCTTCGGCTTGGCACGGGGTCCGCAGAGGCAAGTCGCCTCAGCACGTGGCAGCGTGGGCTCTCGGTACCCACGAACCACGTGGATGCAGAACACAGGCGGCGGTAGCGGCCGTGTGGATAGTGTGCGGTACAGTCGCGCTCGCAGGTAGGCAGGCAGGCAGTGCCCTCAGCTTGGCACCGGGCCAGAAGAGGCAAGTAGCCTCAGCACGTGTAGCGTGGGCTCTCGGTACCCACGAACACGTGGCTGCAGGCACAGGCGGCGGTAGCGGCCGCGTAGGCAATGCGCGTGTCTTCGACTGGAGCTGTAGCCCTAACCTTGAGGTGTAACCCAAGACTGGAACCCCGTTTATCTCGGGGTTCAGTATTTAGACGCCTGGGCTGGAGTTGGAGAAAGAGGTCGTGGAATGACCTGCGAGGGCTTATATAGTGCGGTACGAACGGACGCCACTCCTACTCAAGCAATGACGTGTTCGTATTTGAAAGATTTAGGAATGTCACTCGTTTCTAGTGATGTGCGTTTTAATCGGTTTTTTAGAAAATCGACTACAACGCTACAGCGCGTTCAAGCAAACAAACAAACTCTTCAGCTGTATTAGATTGGGTGAGGTTCCTTAGAAATGTCTGGTGTGTGGCAAACGGTGTGCGTGTATGACCAGATGTATGAACGTGGACGAGGCAAAAGGAGTATGTAAGGATCGTAGCAGCTGGCGTGCTATGGTTTCTACCTATTTCCCCATGGGAAAAAAAAACCAACCAAGTGCGAGTCTTACTCGCACACAGGGTTCCATAGCCCCAAACAATATAATAACAATATTTTGAACTGTCATTCAATAATTAGTAGTATTAGTTAGTAAACTTCCACTCAACCGCAAAACTAAATTTGTTTTCCATAGTATGTTTATGAAAAACAAAGTTACTGCTGCAGTTTGATGAAAAAGTCCCATATCTCAAAAACTAAAAATCATATCTTATTGAAACTAATTTTCGTTGATAGTTTTTTTTACGTTCTACAATTCTAAATATTTTGAGAATTTTCCTCCTCTTACTTTAGAAATTAGACACATTTTACCACTTTGGAAGTGGCTCTAGAGCAAACTATTCAGTTTAGAAAAAAATGATATTAGAAACCTCAATATACACACATCAAAAGTGTCTAGGGATCAAGCATTTTTATGCGGATTTCTTGAGATTGAGATGTGGCTTTGTAATAAATTTATGATTTTATAAATTTATATGGATCCTTTTTGGTGCATTTCATAATTTGAATCAGGAACTGTGAATCAAATTCGAGTAAAAGATGAAAATCAGCTGTCAATATTTTCCCTATAAAAACATACAACGCATTGAAGACATTATTAGTGCTACTGTTTCCCTACTACTGATTAAAACCAACGTTATTATGGAGCGGCGACGTCATTTAAGCAGGGAAGAAATGCTCAGAGCCGTGGGAATGATAGAAGCTGGTTCCCGGCAACGTACTGTGGCTTTAGCTCTGAATACAAGTCAGAGTGTTATCAGTCGACTTTGGACACGTTACCGAAGCACTGGTACCGTGGCTGAGCGCCATGGAGGACGGTATCGCTGCACCACACGGAGACAAGACCGATACATTCAAATCTTAACTCGAAGAGCTCCAACAATAACCGCCATGATGTTAGCCGTGAGGCTTCATCACTCTTCAGGGAACTTAATTAGCGACCAAACAGTCAGAAACCGCTTGCATGAAGTGAACCTTCATTCCCGAAGACCGCTACGGGTACCACCTATAGCAATGCACAATCGTAGGATTCGATATCAATGGGCTCTTGAACACAGAAATTGGGCAGAAGAACAATGGCGTTTCGTGTGCTTTTCTGATGAGTCTCGTTTTGGTATGAGACCGGATACAAGACGTATACGACACTGGAGAACCCCTGGATGCCAACAGCGATTAAAATCCTGCCAGGAAGTCCATCCTTATAGTGGTGGAACCATCATGGTATGGGCGGGTATTTGGATCGGCGGAAGAACTGAGTTGATTTGGATCAGAGGCAACCTCAACGCTCAAATTTATGCTGAGACGATTGTATCAGACGTCATCGTTCCTCTACAAGTGCAAATCGGTCCCTTATTTCAGTTAATGCATGATAATGCACGACCGCACACCGCAAGAGTTGTAAGACAGACTCTCGCCGCAGCTAACATCAATGTCCTGCCCTGGCCTGCTCAGTCGCCAGACTTGAACCCGATTGAGCATGCATGGGATATGCTACAGAGAAGAGCTCTGCCGAATATGGAGGGTATCCAGTCCAAGAAGACCTTTTTTTGTTGTTGCAACGAACATGGGCGGCCATTCCACAGCGTGATTTGGATGAACTCATTTTGAGTATGCCAAACCGATGTTCTTGTGTTGTTAGTGTTCGCGGTAGAAACACGGATTATTAATTGTTTAAGTTACCCAATAAAATTGTAAAGAAAACTGTTATTTCAGTCTTTTTTTCGAACTTTAATGTTAGTGGTTCAAATGTCAAAAATCCCTTTATTAGAAAATGGCAAATTTCTTTATTAATGCAAAGGTGACTTGGTTTATCGTTACTGTGACAAACGAAAACACTTTATTTGATGAATCCTTAAAGAAAATTTTAATTAATATCAATCAGGAGAAAAGTTATTGCAAAAATATATGTCGATCCCTAGACACTTTTGATGTGTGTAATTTTTGAAGACCTATCCACAGATACCCCACACGTACGGGTTTGATGAAAAAAATATTTTTGGTTTTCAGTTCTAAGTATAGGGAACCCCAAAATGTATTGTTTTTTTTTTCTATTTTTGTGTTAAAATCTTAATGCAGTTTACAGAATACATCTACTTACCAAGTTTCAACAGTATAGTTCTTATATTTTAGGAAAAAAGTGGCTGTGACATACGGACGGACAGACTGACAGACAGACAGACAGACAGACAGATCAGAGACATGACAAATCTATAAGGGTTCCGTTTTTTGCCATTCGGCTACGGAACCCTAAAAAGCGTGAGTCTATGTGTGTATGTATTTTCTTCTACTTTGTTGCTTTCAGTATCATCTATATTTGCATCATAATCTCGTGAAAATCAATATATCGGTTGTCCTCGCCTTTCGAGAACTTCGAAAATTCCTCAACAATAAAAATATCATCAAAATCTTTGTCATGGTACTGGATTCCAGTTATTCATATTTTGGGCTACATTTTAGATGTTTTAACCACCTATGTTATGTACATGTTAGCGTAGATCTTCATTTGTACTTAAATATAACATCACGCCTGTAAACCCCGGGGGGCTTGACAGAGATAAACATAATAGTACACCCACGTTTCGCCAGTTATGTTTAAGTCCCATGTAATAGGAGGCGAGCCTATTGCCATCAACTGGGCACAAATCCAGACTCCGTGGCTGCTACTGAAAAATTCCTGATGGAAAAATCCAATTACACTTTGCTTGAGTTGGGAATCGAACCCACGACAACATGCTCTGCAGTTGCGCTTGCAACCACTAGACCTCCATTTGAAATATGGTTTTATTTTACTTTGATGCAAATGAGATCAATAGAATCTAGACACATCAGCTGCCTGAAAATTAAGGTTTCTTTAACGAATGATCAAGTTTTCAAACTCCGGAATTCTAATAACATACACAGAATTCTATGAGAGGTAGTCACGCTCACAGCCACCGGACTAGCATTTGATTTGGTGTGAACTTGGTCTAAGGACTCCTGTGGTGCATTTCTCAGTTACAGGCACAGACTAACCACGGACTACGGTTTGTGTCCGGTGGATAGTAATAGGATCGCACTCTATTACATGGGACTAAAACATAACTGTTGAAATGTTGGTGAATCTATTAGTTACACCTCCGCCTAACCCTTAGGGGATTACAGGCGTGATGTTTTGTGCTATAACACAAAACCTCCTTGAACATAAACCATAAAAGAAAAAACACAGACTAATATTCATCAACAAATACTTTGATCTTGCCTGTAATAAATTACCCTTCTGTCATATTTTAGATCGAGATGATAAAAAGGGCTATTGTTTGTATGTAAGGTCTAGACATACGTTCGACAATCCTTTCCTTCGGTAACATCTTTTCTGTTAACACGTTATTGTAATGGGCTTTAAAGAATTCTACAAAATGTTGTTTAAGAAAAAAACCCGTTCGATCGGTAACCATAATCGAGTAAAAGTTCTACTTCATCATACAGTTGATAAAGATGTGCAGTCTATGCTTTTTCCTTTAAATCTAATGCAAACTGCAATATTCTTAACAAAATATTCGTTAAAATATGACTTTATAAGATCAAATGAAACCAAAACCAAATTAATATCATTATCTTGGACAATATTGCGCATTATCCTATTTCTGTTCCGTACGATTCGCACATTCGAAGGAAATAATTTTTATTTTCACTGCTGCATTGTGTTGGATACCATCTTTTATTCAGCTGCTTTAGCACTCATCTATATTCTTAACATTGCGCACGAGAAAATCAATATAGGAATCGTCCTTGTTATCCAAGATCTTCACAGACTGTTCAGGAATACGGACATCATCAAGGACGCTGCCAAATACAACTGGATTGCAGTTATTCTTATTTCCATCTTTCATTTCGTATTTATGTTTACTTTGTTATTTTTATCGGTACCTTGGTTCGTGGTTATTTGTAACTTGATTGAATTTTGTTTTGACGCAAATATGATATATGCAATTGGTATCATCATCTACTTAGAAACTTACGTTGCTTTGTGTAATCGTCAACTTTTCAAGCCTCAGAATCATAATAACGGAAATGAACAAATTTGCAAGTTCCATGTGTACAGTACAATATTGGAATGTTTTAAACTTTTCAAAACATCTTATGAGCCTTTAGTAAGTATTGTTCTTTTTTCTTTGAATATTTTCAACTGTATTTAATAAGTACACGAACACGAAGTTTAAAGAAGCCGTCGACCACATATTCTTTTAAGAAACTCTATGCAAAAATGATTGCTGGGAACCTTCTTTTTTTGGGTGAAAAGCAAGGGATTACCGTAGTGTTCAATGTAACGCACTGATCAAAACATTGTGATGATCGGTGGATGCATTGAATAGTACAGGGGTCGTGGAAGTATTTAAAGTAATGTTCCAACTGTAACATTAACATAAACTATCATTTAAATAAAAAATTAAAATTGAAAATTAAAATTGATTAAAACAAGAAATTACTTTGATGTACAAATTATATTTTATTTGTGTTTTTAATTCAAAAAAGTTTGAATTTACAAATTTTATTATTAGGCTGTTCAGCGACAAGTTAGGCTTGACACAATTTTTATAAGATGCACGCCTTTCCGTAATTAAATGTACTCTAGTGACTTAGGATTAAGTTTTAGTCCTTTTTAGATAGCTGATAAGACAAGGATATATTCCTAGTAATTTCTACACCAGGCGTATTTTTCAGCAACTAACATTTTTTTTTTTAATTATTTGACAAAATTTACAATCTTTCAAAGTTTTAAGCATTTTTTAACTTTTACAACAAACACAAAGATCACAAAGATCTGCTACGGCATCAACTATGATAATAGTTAAAATTTCAGTACAGTCACGCTGTCAATCATTTTTAAATTGTCTTCAAATGATTTAATCTGGGTATTAAAAAAAAAACTAAAAATCGAATTTACTCAAATACTACTAAATTTAGATAGAACATTTGGTAGCTTAATTTGTTGCATTTTAAGTCTACTATGACGTCCCGCAAGGAATACATCGAGTTACCAGTAAGGTTGTAGAAAGGTGTTGTTGTAAGGTTGTATACGTTTTGACAACACGATTCCTTGAAACAAATCTCTATGGATAAATACCTCAAAGGTACCTATATAATAAATTATCATCATCAGCCTATAATGTTCCCACTGCTGGGTCGCAGGCCTCCTCTCAATTAAAGGGGAGTGGGCTGTAATCCACCACGCGGGACCAGTGTGGGTTGGTAGATGTCACATGTCTTCGAATTTTTAGTTCTAGGACATGCCAGTTTCCTCACGATGCTTTCCTTCACCGTTTTGCACAAAGTAATGCGCCTGCCTGGGTTCGAACCCACGGCTTACTGCTCGTAAATCGAGGCTGCCACCACTGGGCCACTGCTGTTCTCAGATAAATGAATAATATACAATTAAAAACTTTTAAATTAGGTAATGAAACTTTGCAAGATTGTCGATCTATCTCTAAGCTATCTATGTATCTTTAAATTTTTTAAACTCATTGTTTTCATCGTAACAACCTTTCCTCTGAAACTTCATGCTTTCTAACCAGTCACAGCTCGGGCCGCCCTGCCACCCGTCTCTCGCTTGGGCCCCAAACCCAAAACACATCATTAGCTTTTATTTATTGGAGTTTCATTGAAAACGTTTTTGTTCCAGGTGTTAATTCACGCACTGGTCACATGTATCCGCTCATTCGTTGATATTCAATTTTTCATTTTGATAGCGAGTAACGAACCTGTAAGTATTTTTTGTACAACAGTATTTAGATCTAATATGGTGATGGAAATTTTCACTCAATCAATTTTATTTGCATAGAACATGTTGTATAAAGTTGTTTAACAGACATTATTAATGAATACATGTTTTGCTTATAATCACAGCATGCAAATACATATTAAAGGTTACATTACAAAAACTTTCCCGTAGTTTAAATGTCAAAAAATTCTTCTATGCCATAAAAATTATGACTTCTTAACCAATTTTTTTTACCTCTCTGACGTGACTGACAGACAATTGACTATAAATAAATTTAATGCAACACATCAAAATTTTAGAAAAAAAATTCCTGCACCTCCCGGTGTTCCCCTGTTTTAGAAGAAAGTTTTTCATCTTTCATCGAAGACAAAATCAAACATTTTATTGATATTTCGGATAGACTCTCCAAAATTAATTTACATTCGGCTTTCACCCTTATTAGATATTGTTGTTTTGGTCCAAATTTTATGTATGTTCTCCGTTATGGACAAAATTGACCAAATTATACGCAACTCATTAACATCCATTCTTAATGTGGCCTTGGACGACCGAGCGTGGCTGCAAGCCACCCTACCAATTCGTTTTGGTGGCCTCGGCGTCCGCAAAATTTCTAGTATAAGCTTACCGGCGTTCCTGTCCACAGCACTGAAAAGCTAACCAGGAAGATTTTAACTCTCTCCCTGGTTGATTCGGAAGTGCCGTGCTTGACGGACGCAGAGGATGCCTGGAAAGTGGCTTGCCCGGACACGGATCGGCCCGAGAACCCATTTTCCGAGAGACAGTGGGATGAGCCGCTCTGCAGGTTGGTACGGAATAACCTTATTAATACGTCTACCAATACTGCTGAGCGTGCCCGCCTGCTGGCTGTGGGTGAGTGGGAGTCGGGTCTCTGGCTTCAGGCACTACCGTCACCTAACATAGGCACTATGCTAGGTGACACAACATTCCGGCTCGCTACATGTCTGCGATTGGGCGCTCCTAGCGGGACTCCACATCGATGAAGCAGTCGACGGCCTCGGACACCATGGCCTTTCCTGCAGTAAGAGTGCAGGTCGGATAGCACGGCACACTAGCATTAATGATCTAATTCATCGTGCTCTTGCCATCGCCGGAGTGCCAGCTGTCTTAGAACCCAATGGCTTGGCACGTGTCGATGGGAAGAGACCAGGTGGTAAGACCATAATGCCATGGAAGTTGGGTAGGCCTTTGGTGTGGGATGCGACTTGCGTCGACACACATCTTCCTAGCACGGTGAGCTGCGCTGGGGCGGCTGCTGCAGGCGCTGAAAACCTTAAACGGCGTAAATACAATAATTTAATTGGTAATTATGTATTTGAGCCGTTTAGGGTTGAAACACTAGGGCCATGGGGCCCGAGTGCCCATCTTGTGTTTCGAGATATCGCCAAGCGATTGGTCGACGCTTCACGGGACCAGAGGGCTGGCCTCTTTTTTGGTCAAAGAATCAGAATTGCCATCCAACGTGGCAATGCGGCCAGCCTTCTGGGCACTTTTCCTGTCGACACCGATGTCGACGAATTTTTTGACGCCCTGTAATTTTGATACTTGTACATATTTTATTTTTATTTGTAAATAATGTACATATGTAATATACAAAATAAATTTTATCATGTATTTTTTTAAAACAATCTAAGCGTTTGGGTTTTTAAGTCATTTGGAATTTTATTATATACCCGATTATCATGTTTTAACAGCTTTTACTATATTTAGCTAGTCTTGGTAGAGCGTTTAATATAAGTCTGTGAGAGTCTCGCCGGTTTCGAGGATATACATCCTCTGCCTTTTCAAATATACCAGTATGATATTTATTTGGTATTGTTCGTCGTTTCGTTGAGCTCCTTGAGTTATAAGTCGAGCTACACGATAACTGACAAATGCTTGTACTGACTGGACAGGTCCACTCAAATCTGTGTGGTTCTTTCTTCAAAAGACCATTTCAGACACGTATCTGCATAGTCCTCCATGTGAGTTTGCCAAGATTTTGTCTGTACCTTAAAAGAGACTGTGACCTCTGAGTTTGTTTCGGCTGTTTCTTCTCAGAGTAGTCAGGTACGAAACACCGGCCCCATCTAGTTTAAAAAAATTGACGTGTAAAAGTGTTTGTAAAAACCTACTTGCAAAATAAACATCATTTATCATTTATCATAAATGGGCACTGACAGTGTAGTACGTTTTTTTTTTACAAAAATCGCCCTTGATCTTGGATGATATGTTAAAAATTCGGGTTAAAATTGGAGAAGAACCAACTTTTTCTTCAAAAGAGGAGAATTTACATAAAAAACATAATTTATTATGATAGCTCCAGTATTCAGCAGTAATTAACAGAATTAAAATGAAAAAATATTGGTTTTTGTTGAAACTACAAATAAATATGTAATAAAATGTAGAAATTTCGTAAATAAAAGACAAAAAGGTAATATTTTCAAAAACCTTGGGTAAAAATGGTTAAAATTTTTAATTGTTATAGTTAATTATCTAGTTCATCGAATCCTGAACGGTGGACCACTACTTACGCCACACCCTGTATATGAAAACAACGATTATGGTACTATTTAATAGTAGACCTTAGTCGTAGACCTTAGTAGTAGACCTTAGTAGTAGACCTTAATGGCACTTTTATGTATCTATTTCTCACTAATAATGCTTCAAAATAACGGCTACAGTACTAGCATTATAGAGTATCGAAGACACTATTACAGGATCAATCTGCTCTATAAAAGTACCTTGCACAAACGTTACGTAACCTTTTAGCTTCTTAAAAGCTCGCTCAATATCGCTGTTGGGCTAGCTCTGTAAAAGTCATGATCATCTACAGTACTAAATAGTACTATAATGACTCCTGGTGCAGTTGCTAAATAACTTAAATTCTGAATAGGTCTAAAAGTGAGTTTGTGTTGCTGCTTCTAGATTAAAGCGTTTTCGGTGAAAACATGGCTGCTGTTTTCTGCTGCTGATATCACATAAGCAGCACGGCTGGAGCCAATGTGTACTATAGCAGCCCTAATCGGGACAAGTCCTTATTTTATTTATTAAAATTTAATTAAAATGCGAAAATTATGAGTACGAATTGTCAAATTTGAAATCAGCATACTGATTTTACCGATACAATTATTTTCGCAAGTGCAAGTTATGGCAGAGTTACGGTACATGAATAGTTTGTGGTATGTCTTTAGTATAATATATATATTACTTAACGTTACATCGTTAAGTAACAAATGACATAAAGCATAACTTATATTGATATTTTTTTTTTCTTGGGGAACTGGCGAACAAGCGTTACAAAAAAAGATCACTAGAATTATTTACGGTGCAAAATATGACTATAAACATGTTTTGGTTACTTTTATAGTGCAAACTTGTGACATAAACGTTCCAACATTTCAACTATAGAGCTTATTTATCACCGTGAGAGCCTTTATGTAATGATTAAATTTCTTTATGTTCTCGATAGAATGGTTGATTGGTGTAGAGTAAACAAAATGTTACTCAACGCCTCTAAGTGTCACTGCATGCGATTCTCCCGTAATAAAACAGTGCAAACCAACAAATACACATTGCATCAGCAAGCACTGCATGAAGTAAATGAAGTTCGTGACCTCGGAATTGTATTTGACAAGAAGCTGAAATTCGATAGGCATAAAATAAATATAACCTCTAAAGGGTTCAAGGCCCTCGGATTTGTCCTGCGTAATAGCAAAGAGTTTTCTAAAACCTCGACTAGACTTAAATTATATAACACATTGGTACGCCCACTGCTTGAATATAATAGCACTGTATGGAATCCGCACTATGATATCCACATTAACCGTTTGGAAAGTGTACAAAGACGTTTTCTTCACCATCTTTGCTATTAAGACCGTCTGCAAAAAAATTAGGAGCTACGACCTAAGACTACAGCATTACAAAATGTCCTCGTTGGTAGATAGAAGAAAAGTTCTAGATTTCACATTTCTTCACAAATTGTTCAATGGGGCTGTTGACTATAGCGAGCTTCTCGGAAAGCTGCATATAGGCGCACCATCTCGCTTGCCGCGTAAATGTAACTATAACCTCTTCTATGTGCCAGGATCCAAAACTAACCTCGGACACTTCGCAGTTTTGCCAAGGCTCTGTAGGCAGTATAACGCTGTGTCAAAGCATTATGACTTGGATATCACATGGAAATTACCAAAGTTCAAAAAGGAAATAAAAGTAATAGTATCCAGGTTATAATTATTTTTTTATAGATTTCTGTGGTTATTGTTTTGTTTTATTGAATTGTTTTTTTATTCGTTTCCATGATTTTTTTATGTTTATTTTTATTATTCTGTACCCTTTATGTTTTGCTTGTTATATTGATTAATTAATTATTTAATAATAATAATTCATTTATTCATTGATTTTCGTATACAGTATACTTTGATTAATTTTAATTATTTCCTTCATATCCAACTTTTTGTACCTACCTAGATAATAAGTAAATGATGTGGTTGCCTATAATTGGAAGCGCACACTTGTATTGTTCTTGTATATGTTAGCATGCATGTAATTGTGTAGCCTATGTTGGCGATCCAAATAAATAAATAAATAAATTATAGGATAAATCAGTGAAAAAACTAGGGCCTCTTTGGGGTTCTGTAAACCAATCATGAACACTATTTAGCACGTCCTAAAACGTTCTCAGGACTTTTATAGTACCAAATTTTGTTACTTGGGACGTAACGCACGATGAATTTTTAGCTCATCGTTACCGCGGTAGGGGTAACGATGAGCCTTACTGCAAAGAGGATGAAGCTCATGATTTTAACAAAAAATGCAGCAGACTAAACTGACATTTTCATATTTTATTATATACCGTGTTTTTGTTTCAGTCTGTTCCACTGGTATTACTTTTTAATCTTCAATTTATCATAAAGAATCTGTATTTACAAATGCTGTTCAGCGTGCGTTGTGAGATGTTCTACTCAGCTCTGAATTTATTTCAAGATTCCTGTACACGTACTTTGAGTTCAACTTGTTCTGGTAACTTTTTTGACTAGACTCTATTTCATAGTATATTATGAACCAAATACTTGTATGTAGTCAAGATCATAATAATTGCTCTACCAACTGGTAAGTCATACAATGAAAGGGTTTTTTTTGTAGTTATGTGTCTAATGATTTCTTTTTCAGTAATGTTACAATTTTATGGGAACTATTAGTAAAAGTAGCGATTAATTATGGTGTCAATCATAATTACAATTGGTTCATTAATTTATGTAATTAACAGCAATTGCCATTTATTACAATATAATCACTCGAAACAAAACATTAAAATTAAGATACTAATAAAGTAAAATAAAAATATAATTAATGAAATACCTTTAAAAGGGAAATAATAAACCGACCGAATAAATATGGACGACTGACCGAACGGCTTTAAATTATATTAGCTAAAAAATAACTAAACTAGCGATAAGTTGTGAATGATTAAAATTCTTAAAATGATCACCTAACCGTGGAAAACAGTTAATCTAAGCTAGCAACAAAAGTTCTAAGTGGCCGAATCAAAAACTAAATCAAGCGAAAAAAATACTGAGTGAGGGAAAATAATACTTATACTAAAATAATACATGAATTACTGCAAAAAATACCGATTTGGGATGTGTTTGTGAGCTGCGGTAATAATATTGTAGGAGCTAATACAAATAGAATCCAAATATTAATTTGCCAGTCGTCAGGATAATAAATAAACCGTAAAATATTTATATTCTATATTTATTAGCCGTACACTTGACGTCTGTCTAACCAATGTTCATGAAGGCGGTAACAGAATTGAAAACTCTTTATTTTATTATATAGAACGTTGATGTCAGCTCCTACAATATCTCTACATACTGTTATACTATTTGAGTTATTTTTTTTTCTATTCTAGCACATTATTCTTTGAAAATAGTACACAGGATTCAGTCGGATTGTACGGAGCGACGAAGCAACAACGGTGTACAGCGCGTGAGCTCGGGTGCACTCGGGCGCGTTCGTATGACGTAGGATGCAAGAGCGAGCGAAGCAAGGTCATTTTAAACCCTGCAGACAGAAATAGAAGCGCCGCGCAACGATGCTGCGACGACTGTGCCTAAGTTGTTGCTTAATATACAAGGTGTTGTTTTGCAACCTCGTCAAATTCAAGGAGGTTACTATGCTAATGATTCTCGTCCCGAATCAATAATAAACTGGGTAGGTAACTTTTTTTTTATTTCTTATTTTCGGAAATCGGTAAGTGTGAAACTCCCGTGTTTTAAACGAGGCCCGCCTGAATCTCGCCCTATAACCGCGCTTCCACACATACAAACAATCTCAAACGTTTATTCGATAATTTCTTATTCCCTAAACCACGTTAAAGGGGTTATTCTGAAATACTGACAAACTTAAACAACCAAAAAAATCAGCGTGTATTAATAATTAACTAGGTAACGTAATTTTAGCCTATTATTTATGTCTTTTGTGACAACCTCCTGAATTTTGACGAGAATGCAAAACAACACCTTGTATTTAGTTATGTGTTGAACTGAGTATATTGCTGTAATTAGTAATTTTGATTGGAATTTGGATATTTTTGGATAAAAAGTTTTTTTTAGATTGCGTTTAAATATTATCCATTAAAAACAAATTTACAGACAATAGTCAATACCCCCTCCCCCCAACATGTTTGTGACAGCGACGGTTTGTTTTCATCATTTCGTGTTGCTGAGCTGATGATAATAATAAATAATAATAATATTTTTTATTTAAAAAGTATAACAAAAGTGTGTACATTTAGGCAAAGTAGTATTATTTCTCTTACAAGGGTAAAATTAGTACTTATAAGTAAACTATAACTAAACAAATTCAAAAGTTGCAAGTAATAATATGTAGTTCAATTCAGATGTTTGGTAGCGACCTGCCCGAACTAGGTTTATTTAAACCTGTGTTTCAGGCCATCACTTTACATAGCACAATTTAATTAGGACATTAAAATTATAAAATAAAATTAATCTACCAACAACTATAAGTATAATCAAATTGGTACAAAAGAAAAACACTAAAGGTCCTAGAAACACATAAAATCGATTCGCAAAAGCATGTCTAGTTTGAGGTTTTGTGCAAACCAGGTCCTTCCTTCTCCTATCTGAAGGAACTGGGTCATAGGGAAGTGTAGAGTGCTGGTGTAGTATTATGTGCAGAATAAATAATTGCCGTACTGTTAGTAAATTACATGCTTTGTAGAGCAGGTGTGTAGGGAATCTAAAAGGACGGAAGGTCGCAACCTTTAGAATTGCTCTTTGAGCACGTTCTAGAGGGAGAAGAATTGAAATTCCCGCGCCCCCCCAGGATATTATACAATATGTTAGAATAGACTGACACAGCGCTAAATAAATCTGTTTTATTAAATTATAGTCGGCTACATTACGTAAATTCTTAAAAATATATATAAGTTTGCGCACTCTAGTACACAATAACTCGATATGTTTACGGAAATTAAGATTTGAGTCAATAGTGACACCTAGATATTTCAAGTGGTCAGCTTTATCTAAAGTAGGGCAAGAACATGCAGTGTCAGCGTACGTGCTACAGTTATGCGCATAAATGTTTAGGTTAGTAAGCGGTGTGTTAGTATTTCTCATTGTAAATAAAATGTATTTTGTTTTTTCAGCACTTAGTGTCAGAAGATTATTCTGGAGCCAATTTGACACAATGTTAAAGCCATTTTGAGCATGTTCATAGGCCTCAGCACTTGATTTAGCTGCAAATAACAAAACAGTAATGGTTTTTTAGTTTTTTCAAAAGATTATTACAGAAATTCCGATATCTTTTATAGGTAACAGAAAGTATTACGTCATCCGGTGCAAGTTTGGATTTTAGGTGCTGTTTGTCTCTGTGTCTTATACAACGTACGAGACCAGGAGTTATCCACGGTTTAATGCAACTAAACCTTCTCGGGATTATCTTAGTGAAAGAGTTCTTCCTTATTGCAGATTGTGTAGAATTTATGAAATATTGTAAAGAAATATTTGCATCAACAGAATCATAAATAGGGTTAAAATAATGCCACATATGTCACTTTCAAGGTTTGTCATGTTGACTTTAGTATAGCTACGCTCGCATTTTTTTCTAGGTGAAGTTATTTGCATTGTTAGTAAAACAGCTTGATGATCGGTAAGCGAAGAGTTAGTAACCAAAGTTTTGGATGGATTTTTTGATTCAAAATGATATGGTCTAAGCAAGAACCGCTTTGATGTGTGGGGTAATAGTGAGCAGGTAAAAGCCCATGAAATGCACAAATATTTAGATAATGATGAGTATGGGTATCGGGTTTCACGGAGGAAATATTAATGTTGATGTCTCCTAAAAGTATTATGTTTTTGAATGTACTTATGTTTTTTTTAAGTTTTTGTCAAGTGAGTCTAAAAATCTGTCGATATTATGAGAGGGAGGCCTATAAATAGCCATGACCATTGTATCGGGAATAATTTTAATGATTAAACAATTACTATCTTCGGATAGTGGTTCTTCTTTAATAGTTCGCAAATTATTTTTAACATAAACTACTACTCCGTCGTTTTGGTTGGTGTTTCTGTCAGTTTTATATGAATAAAATCCGTCCAGAGATGGTAAGTTGTCTGTCTGTTTTGACAGCCAACGTTCTGTTAGCACGATAATATCACAGCTGATGTCAAGTCTTTGTAATAAGACTTCAAAACCGTCCATGTTTCGGTTTATGCTGCGAATATTTTGTGTAAGTAAGGTAAGCGTTTTGTCGCCAGAACGAAGAAGGTATTTACAGTCCTCAATATTACAGATTTTAGATTCAGACACAGAAAAACTGGGATCCCTTCTTTTCGCATAATATGCTTTGTCCTAATATACTTCGGCATAACGATTTTGGCACAATTTGTTTTGGCATAATAATACTTCGGCATAATTTTTATAGGCATACATTTTATGTTGGCATAATCATCTTTAAGACTAATTTGTTTTAGCATAAATTTGATTCGCATAACGTTAGTAGGCCTAATGACTATTAGCATAATAATATTTAGGCATAAAATTAATATAAACAACAAAATCAATTTTCATGAAAATGATTTATTATACATAACATTATGTAACTTAAACGATTTTTCAATCGTGAGATAACTTTTATCTGAAGAATATATTAGATGTTGTGAGACTTTGGTTGGAAATGGTGGTTGTGAACTTGTAGTGCCCCATACATAATTCTAATCAAACCAATTTGCTATAGTTTCTGTAACAATTAAATTATATTGTTGGTTAAAAATTTAATATGCTGTGCAACAAAAGTTAGTGACAGAACCGAATCGCTGCAAAACCGACTCCACGTAGTCTTGTTTGTCCTACCCCTAGAGTGTAATATAAAATCGCGTAGGCGCGGAGGGGCGAGGCGGCCCGCGGGCTGAGGAGCAGGCGGCTGCGAGCGAGCCGCCGCGGCTGAGGCTGGCCGGCAAAGCCGGCCAACAAGCCGAAGCTGCGGTGGTGAGCGAAAGCCGTCTGCGACGATTAGCACGTGTGGAGCCGCCGGAGGCCCGCAGCGCCGGAGCCGTGACAGAAACCCTGCCTGCTGCATGTTGCATGCTCGCTTGAATGCTGCATGCTGTATGCTGGCATGCTGCATGCTTGTTTGCATGCTGCATGCTTTTTGTATTCTGCATGCTTGCTTGCATGCAGCATGCAAGCAAGCATAAATACAAGCGTAAATACATTTATGATTTAGGATATTATGCTTAAAAAAGTTATGCTTTAGAACTTTATGCTTAATAAATTTATGCTTTAGAATATTATGCTTAATCATTATTATGGTTAGAGAAATTATGCTTAAAAAATTATGCGTAAGCTGTTATGCGTAATTATACTATGCGAAAATATAATTATGCCAAACAAAATTATGGTAAGTTATATTAGGTCTTAAAATTTTATGCAAATGGATAGGGAACCAGAAAAACTATCTAGATCACTGATTAGGTGATTGCTCATGGTAATTACAAAATAAGAGAAAAAATAAATAAAAGTAAACACAAATAAGCGAAGAGCTACCTGTTTGTGGGCCTACTTAATAAAATATTCTGTGGCGCTCTTAGGCGCCTTCATAGTCTATGGAGTTAATGTAGTTGGTCTCTGCATATTTACGTGCCGGGCAATTTACATCACCGGTTGGATGGTCACATTTCCTCTTGAATCTTTTGCACGTCGCACACTGGGGGGGAGAAGATTTCCTACTGCATTCCTTCACGGTGTGTCCGGATTCTGCACAGTGGTTGCAAGTAGGACTAGTTTCACGGCAAAACTTAGCTGCGAGGCCAAACTGCTGGCAATTGTAGCACCTGGTGACTATCGTAAAATCTCTCACCGGGCATGAAGTCCAATTAATAAAAATTCTGCTCTGGTTGATTAGTATTTTTCTTATGTCAGCGGGTACTTCAAGAATGTAGTTGCATGTAGGAAGGCCTTTCTTACCCGATTTATGGCTCAGCTTAATGGTCTCAAGGAAGGATTCACGAGTTGTATTCGGCAATTTATCTGAAAGATTTTGCTCGTAAATACAGTCGAATACCTCCTTCTCAGTAAGAGCTACGGGAACACCAATAACAGTAACCCTAGGGCGACGCTTAGATGGCTCTTCTATTGTTAGGCCCGAGGTGAATATCTTCTCCGAGTTTTTCAGTTTATCGATATCGCCTTTATTTTCAGTGCTTATCAGTACTCCCCCATTTTTCACCTTTTTTCAGGGCACGGACATGGAGCTTCAGTTCTTCGGGAGATATTAACTTTTGAACAAGTGACTTGGTGTCGTCACTTGTTTTTGTCTTATCACTGGGATAAATGGCGATCAAACTCAGGTTTGCAGGTCGGACGAAATTGTCGGAGCCTTTCTTCACCATGCTAGCATAGGAATTGTTGGACGAATTCAGCTTCGACTCAAAAACATCTTTGAACTGATTCAGAGAGTTCGCCATGTTTTGCTGATGCTGTAGGTGCTGAATGGTACTGTGGGACTGGATCATTTTCTGTTTCACTGATTGGTAAAGGACAGCCATCTGAGAAGTCCCACTTTGGACCTTCCGGCAAAGGGCTGAGACACGCTGCTTCTGGTCCGAGTTCATTTTTCCTTCACCAACAATAGAGCAGACTTCACTCAGAATGCCATCTATAGACAGTAACCATTTCTGGATCTCTGGCGCGCTGACAAGGTCATTCGGCAAAACATTCTCCGCAGGTGCTGGTAGAGGTGGTGGTGGAGCTGGTTCACTCGGGGGCAATTGTTCGGTAGGCGTTGGCGGAGGACTTCGTCGTAGTATTTGGCTACGACCAAACGGGCTCGATTCTAGGTTAGACATGCTAACCGCAACACTTTATTTATTGTTAATAGCAAATAAATCTAATTTATTTCATCTTGCACATAAAAGTTGGTATGGCACAAGTCACACGTGACACACTTTAGTTTGATTTTAACTGACGCCGCAAATAATTATTGATATGTTTTGTCGTAATTGTTTAAAGATCATTCATTTTAGCAAGTACAAAAACACGTCCGCTTAGTCTCGCGACTCGTAAAGCGATGAATGATGGAAGGTATAAGTCAGGTTCTACAATAAGGAGGTTATCAATCCGTCTGAATGTTTTCTGTATGTGTTCAGCGATATCTTTGCCAATTGTGAACCAATTTCGATGTTTTTTTGATTGGTAGAATATTATTCCGCGATGCCAATGGAACTCTTGTAGTGATTTCTGCAATCGCTTGGATGTTTATTGTGTACACAATTTCATAACTTAATTATAATCACACCGCTGTATGCTCTGAGGGGGTACGCAGATGTGTGCATGATATTACGACTATAAAGGGAAAAATAAAAACTTTTGCAAAAAAATTAAAACCGACTTCTAAAACACAAAAAAAAAATGTAAAATATAACGTTAGCTTCAGAAGTCGTTGGCAAAAAATCTGAATCAATGAAACAAAAGCCACCGACTTCTGAAGCTAAACTTATTTTATAAGTTAGTTTTAGCTTTTACTTATCAGTCTTTGGTTCATTGCTCAACATGATATTTGAAACACCTTGACAAGGTTATAGCGCAGCACTCTTGGAATAAAATACACACATCAAAAGTGTCTAGGGATCAAGCATTTTTATGCGGATTTCTTGAGATTGAGATGTGGCTTTGTAATAAATTTATGATTTTATAAATTTATATGGATCCTTTTTGGTGCATTTCATAATTTGAATCAGGAACTGTGAATCAAATTCGAGTAAAAGATGAAAATCAGCTGTCAATATTTTCCCTATAAAAACATACAACGCATTGAAGACATTATTAGTGCTACTGTTTCCCTACTACTGATTAAAACCAACGTTATTATGGAGCGGCGACGTCATTTAAGCAGGGAAGAAATGCTCAGAGCCGTGGGAATGATAGAAGCTGGTTCCCGGCAACGTACTGTGGCTTTAGCTCTGAATACAAGTCAGAGTGTTATCAGTCGACTTTGGACACGTTACCGAAGCACTGGTACCGTGGCTGAGCGCCATGGAGGACGGTATCGCTGCACCACACGGAGACAAGACCGATACATTCAAATCTTAACTCGAAGAGCTCCAACAATAACCGCCATGATGTTAGCCGTGAGGCTTCATCTCTCTTCAGGGAACTTAATTAGCGACCAAACAGTCAGAAACCGCTTGCATGAAGTGAACCTTCATTCCCGAAGACCGCTACGGGTACCACCTATAGCAATGCACAATCGTAGGATTCGATATTATTGGAATATGAACATAAACCCAAACTCGTTATTCCTGAACGATCCGCGCGTTCTTATAGAAGCGCGTTTCTCAACGAACACTTGATCTGTCAGCTGTAAACTTTTTCCGCTTAGTCACTCTCGTAAAATATTCTCTTATTGTAATCGCTAATTAAACTAGTATTTTTATATCTTTTTGTTTCATTACATTAGGTTATGGGCATATGACCCGTTAAAAGTCATAAATAGTGAAACACCGCTAGTATAAAGTTATCTAGTTCCGCGAAGTGATTTCTCTGATTTTTAGGTAGCCACCGTTACAAAGCAATTTTTGAATTTGCTCCGACGTAAAATGGCTATGAACAACGTTGAAATAGAAAAATTAAAGGGAAGAGAGAATTACTGTACATGGAAATTCGCAGTACAGACTTTTTTACAACACGAAGAGTTGTGGGACTGCGTTGAACCTACCGATGGTGTAACGGTAAATCCGAAGCTAGATTTGAAAGCAAAATCGAAAATAATTCTGCTTGTGGACCCGGTGAACTATATACACGTTCAAGATTCACAGACTTCCAAGGAGGTATGGCAAAATTTACGAAACGCCTTTGAAGATTCAGGTTTAACAAGAAAAGTTGGGTTACTCCGAGATTTGGTTAATACCACATTAGACGGATGTTCAAATATAGAAGAATATGTCAATAAAATTGTAACCACCGCCCACAAACTCAGAAATGTAGGATTTAAAGTAGACGATGAATGGTTGGGTACCTTGATGTTGGCAGGTTTGCCGGAACAATACAAACCAATGATCATGGGACTGGAAAGCTCTGGTGTGAAGATAAGTACAGATTCAATAAAAACTAAGCTATTGCAAGAGGTTAAAGAGTCAAATGTCTCTGTTCTTTACACAAAGCACAAATCTACCCTCCAACAAAATTCTAAAAATAATCAGCAAAATAAGCCAGCAGGCCCCCGTTGTTACAACTGCAATAAGCATGGTCACATGAGTAAGTTCTGTAAGAATAAAAAGAAGAATGATAATAAAGGTTATGCAGCAGTTTTTTCAGCAGCTCATGAAAATATCAACAGTGTGGAATGGTATGTAGATTCAGGAGCATCTTTACACATGACTAATATACCTAACTGTATGTATGATGTCCGGGCTTCTCCGATACAAGTTATAAAAGTTGCCAACAATACATCAGTTACCGTGGAGAAAATGGGTAATGTTGACCTGGATTTAATTGGTGAAGATGGTAAAGTAAATCACATACAGGTGAGAGATATTTTGTATGTTCCACAATTAAGCATCAACTTGTTGTCTGTCAGTCAGTTGGTAAAGAATGGCTGTCAAGTAATATTTAATAAAAATGGCTGTAAGATATATAATAGAGAGAAACAATTAGTAGCAACGGCAAGGTTGATTAATAATATGTACAAATTAAACACTGTCAAAGGAAATGCATTTATGTCAACTTCAGATGGCCAGAGCATAGATGTATGGCACCGTAGAATGGGACACCTTAATTACAATGATATTAATAAATTGCCATCATGTACTGGAGGTGTAAAATTATTAAATACCAATGACAATAATATTAATTGCATTCCATGTTTGAAGGGTAAACAGACTAGAACTCCTTTTAAGAATATAGGCTCACGGGCTACTACACCATTGGAACTGATACACTCAGACCTGTGTGGCCCCATGGAGACAACATCTATGGGTGGAGCCAGGTATTTCATCACTTTTATTGATGATTATTCAAGAAAAGTGTCTGTCTTTTTTCTGAAAAATAAGATGAATATTAAAGAAGTTTTTGAAATTTACAAGAAAGAGATGGAAAATCAATTGGACTGTAAAATAAAAATTCTACGCACTGACAATGGCTTAGAATATATTAATAAACAAATGTCTAAATTTTTGGCAGGTACAGGTATCAAACATCAGACAACTGCACCATACACGCCGGAGCAAAATGGACTTGCCGAGCGGATGAATCGCACTCTCGTGGAGCGTGCCAGATGCATGTTGTTCGATGCTGGACTTTCTAAACAGTATTGGGCAGAGGCAGTGGAGACAGCTGCTCATATTATTAATCGTTCACCGACTCGAGTTCTTGACTACGTGACACCACTGGAGAAATTGACAGGTATTAAACCAAACATTTCTCATTTAAGAATATTTGGCTGTAAAGCTATGGTTCACGTGCCGAAAGAAAAACAATCAAAGTGGGATTCAAAATCCACAGAAATGATTTTTCTTGGATACTGTGAAAATACTAAAGGGTATAGATTATTGAACCCAATTACAAAGAAGATTACTAAAAGTAGAAATGTCACATTTATTGAAGACTGCCCCTGTGATAAGAATGAAAGTTTAAGCTCAAATATAAATAATAATAATACATTACAGATACTTGTACCTTTAACTGAAACCATACAGATTCCAATCAGTGAAGAACACTCCACTCCTGTTCACAATGACCAGATTGTCGAGATTGGCTCTACATCTAACTCAGACGAGAGTTTCGACTCTACAGTGGATGTAGGTGATCAGGATACAACTTATGAACCTAGCACTAATTGCTCATTGGACTCTCCAAACCGATTTATAAATTTGAGGCCTCGCATAAGGCAACCCCTTGATGATGGAGAAGTAAATCATGCATGTTGGGCTCTTAGTCAAGATCCTATAACTGTAGAAGAAGCCATGTCGGAATCCAGCCATTGGAAGAAAGCCATGGAGGAGGAGTATAACTCATTAATGAAAAATAATACTTGGGTCTTATGTAATTTACCCACTGGCAAGAAAGCTATATCATGTAAATGGGTTTTTAAGACAAAAAGGGATGAGAAAGGAAATGTAGCAAAATACAAGGCGAGATTAGTAATTAAAGGATGCGCTCAAAAGAAAGGATTAGATTACAATGAAGTATATTCACCGGTAATCAGATATTCATCTCTGCGCTATTTGTTCGCATTAGCTGTTAAATATAATTTGGATATTGACCAAATGGATGCTGTGTCTGCCTTTCTACAGGGTGATGTAGAAGAAAGTATTTATATGTCACAACCTCCAAGCTTTGAAGAAAATAATACTCAAGTGTGTTTATTGAAAAAATCACTTTATGGATTAAAGCAAGCCAGTAGACAGTGGAATAAAAAGTTGGATAATACACTGAAAGAAATTGGTTTGACACAGTCAACACTTGATCCCTGTATTTATTATAACATAGAAAATGAAGACATAACTTTCTTAGCTGTGTATGTAGATGACTTAATATTATTTACAAGCTCTGTGAAAACTAAAAATTATATAAAGGAAAAGTTATTCTCTAATTTTGAAATGAAGGATTTAGGAGAATTAAAATATTGTTTGGGATTGCATGTCCACAGACACAGGAAAAATGGAACTCTCAGTATAAATCAAAAGCAGTATATTCAGGACATACTGAACAAATTTGGAATGTCAAATTGTAAGAGTGTGAAAACACCTATTGATCCAAAAACAAAGTTTATTATGAGTAAAGAAGAAAATTCAACTGTGGATACAACTTCATATCGAGAAATGATTGGGTCTTTGTTGTATTTATCGCAAGGAACCCGCCCAGATATATCTTATGCTGTGAATGCTTTAAGTAAATTTAATTCAAGACCGGAAATTCAACATTTTGTGGCATTGAAACGAGTCATAAGATACCTGAAACATACTGAAAATTATACTTTAACATATAATCAAAATATTGAAGAAAAATCAATACATGGTTATTGCGATGCAGATTGGGCTGGCAATGAAGATGACCGAAGATCATGTACCGGCTATGTATTTCTATTTCAAGGTGGCGCAATCACGTGGAACTCACGCCGACAGCAAACTGTTGCACTATCCACTACTGAAGCTGAATACATGTCGCTATCCAGCTGCACTCAAGAGGCTATGTGGCTTAGACAAATGCAAGAAGAGTTTTGGCCTCACTTGGCCACCATACCTGTTACCATTTTATGTGATAATCAAAGTGCTATTAAACTTGCAGGTACTGAAAACTATCATTCCAGATCCAAGCACATAGACATACGACACCACTTTGTACGCGATAAGGTGCAATTGAAGAAGATTGTCATCAAGTACATTCAATCAAATGAGATGGTGGCGGATTCGCTGACTAAAGGGACTCCGCAACTGAAGCTGGACTACTGCTCGGCAAAAATGGGTTTGTGTCCAAGGGAGGATATTGGAATATGAACATAAACCCAAACTCGTTATTCCTGAACGATCCGCGCGTTCTTATAGAAGCGCGTTTCTCAACGAACACTTGATCTGTCAGCTGTAAACTTTTTCCGCTTAGTCACTCTCGTAAAATATTCTCTTATTGTAATCGCTAATTAAACTAGTATTTTTATATCTTTTTGTTTCATTACATTAGATATCAATGGGCTCTTGAACACAGAAATTGGGCAGAAGAACAATGGCGTTTCGTGTGCTTTTCTGATGAGTCTCGTTTTGGTATGAGACCGGATACAAGACGTATACGACACTGGAGAACCCCTGGACGCCAACAGCGATTAAAATCCTGCCAGGAAGTCCATCCTTATAGTGGTGGAACCATCATGGTATGGGCGGGTATTTGGATCGGCGGAAGAACTGAGTTGATTTGGATCAGAGGCAACCTCAACGCTCAAATTTATGCTGAGACGATTGTATCAGACGTCATCGTTCCTCTACAAGTGCAAATCGGTCCCTTATTTCAGTTAATGCATGATAATGCACGACCGCACACCGCAAGAGTTGTAAGACAGACTGTCGCCGCAGCTAACATCAATGTCCTGCCCTGGCCTGCTCAGTCGCCAGACTTGAACCCGATTGAGCATGCATGGGATATGCTACAGAGAAGAGCTCTGCCGAATATGGAGGGTATCCAGTCGCAAGAAGACCTTTTTTTGTTGTTGCAACGAACATGGGCGGCCATTCCACAGCGTGATTTGGATGAACTCATTTTGAGTATGCCAAACCGATGTTCTTGTGTTGTTAGTGTTCGCGGTAGAAACACGGATTATTAATTGTTTAAGTTACCCAATAAAATTTTAAAGAAAACTGTTATTTCAGTCTTTTTTTCGAACTTTAATGTTAGTGGTTCAAATGTCAAAAATCCCTTTATTAGAAAATGGCAAATTTCTTTATTAATGCAAAGGTGACTTGGTTTATCGTTACTGTGACAAACGAAAACACTTTATTTGATGAATCCTTAAAGAAAATTTTAATTAATATCAATCAGGAGAAAAGTTATTGCAAAAATATATGTTGATCCCTAGACACTTTTGATGTGTGTATATGCCTTAATATAATATGATCTCTAAAATTGTCACTAAAACAGAAATTTGTTTGCTTAAGAATTATTATGCTGATCGTTCTTAATAACTTGTGCCTCAAATTCGTATTTTTAAGTCGCCGTTTTCAATATTTGTGTTTGCTCACAGTCTTTTGCTTACTTAGTATTTCAGTACGCCATAATCAGTATTTTTGACAGCCTGAATTAGAAGTTATAGTCGATCGTTAAAACCTACCCTGTAAGAGGGTAATGTGTGAGGACTAAACGCGTAATATAAACAATAACAAAGGTTTATTTATTAAATATTCACTAAATCTAAATAACAATTTAAAGATCCTAAGCGAAGTCCCTAATAGCGTCGTATGTCATAAGTCGCCTGTGCGGTTTCGCTAACGAAGTCCACACAAACAACAAACAACATACGCTGCTTATCCAGTATCCGATACGACGCATGGGCGGGGAGGTGACCGACCTAAGTCGATGCCGAGTAGTGCCTCCGAACCGTTCCGAACGCTGACTGCTTGAGCTGGCCGGTGCTTGGGCGAGGGACTCGGCGCCATTAAAAATACAATGAAATCAAATAATTCCTTCACTAATTTTATAATCCGTTCTCCGGAATTAGTCCTACTAGTAAGCGACTTATCAATTAGAAGAATGCCGATTGAAGGGACAGTCAAGCTTTCCCCTTATCATCGCTAGCTCGTGAACGTGGTTTAGAAGAGCTGATCGCATTCAGTTCTATTGATAAAATTTGATCTCATTTAGGAAATTACTTGTTCAAAAAGAAAAAGCCTATGTGACCAACAAACGAGTATATGGAACAACGGTGCTACCACTGTTGTGAGCAATTTTGGTCCTTTATTTTTATATAAGCATAGCTTTTTAGGTTTTATGAATAAGTCATTGCTTATTACATTTTCAGACGGAGAGAAGATATGCAGAAATATTCAACGCTTACACGAAGCGAATTTCAACAAGGTAGACTTATATGGCCTGGCCTCCGTCGACGCTACGCTGCCTCTAAGTTTGCTGGGACTACTCACCAACTACACTGTTGTGGTTTTGCAGTTTACGTACCTAAAAACTTAGAAATAATTTTTAATATATTCTCGATCCGATCAATGTTTGTTTTTCTTTTTGTCTCCCCTTACCAATGTACCGTGTGTAGGTCGTTGCTAAACGTGTTAGTCTAATTGTAGACTAACAACGACGTTTAGCAACGACCTATTCTACCTCGACTCTGCGATAAAAATCGACGTAAAGTGCTATCAAGATCGTTTGTTATTTGAAAAACATTGATAGAGACAAAGCCTGAGCATCAGCCGTTTTTTTTTAAATAAGCCTGTTCCGTCCTACAGCTGGACTAAGGCCTTTCCCATTCCTTTCTAGTTATCGCATCTTAGATTAGAGCAGACTTTAAAAGCTTGACAGCACAATTGGAATGTAGGTACTGTAAACAAAATAGATAAGGATCCACAACCCAGTAACTGGGTTATACGATACCCCTTGGTAGGACTGGATGTCAGACTTTTGGCTTCTAAATACTCGTAACAACTGTCAAAGATCTACAAATGATAGCCGAAAACAAATGACACCCTACCCCAAAATAGTTTGGGAAAAGGCTAAGCAGATGATGACTACCTGAAACGACTGCCAAATGCCAACAAATGACAGCCAATTGCCAAATATCAACAAACACGGTATGTTATGGATGAACACCCATCCACAGACCGACATTAGTTAGCACTACTTATCCTTAAAGATCGACCCGACAGCAATAGTAGATTGTTGCATCGAGCGGAAAGTGAGTTATTAATGCACGAGTGTATTAATTACTCACTTTGACAAGGTGAGTAATCTACTTTTCTTTTAACTACCGTGACAAAATATAATAATAATAATTTCTTTGGTCGCCTGAAGAAGGTACTAAATAGCCTTCTTTCAGGCGGGAACAAGGTGCGCGCCTTCAACGGTTGGGTCATGCCGGTTTTAATGTACTCTTTCGGCATACTCAAATGGACTCAGACCGAACTGGACGCACTGGATAGGAGAGTTCGTACACTGCTGACCGCAAACCGGATGCATCACCCACGATCATCGGTGATGAGACTGTACATCCCGCGGAAGTGCGGGGGTCGAGGCTTTTTAAACGCGAAGACCCTCCACAACCGCGAGGTGTGCAGCCTCAGAGAATATTTTTTAAAAATAGAAGTGGGTATGCACCGAGATGTGGTCGTAGTGGACAAGGCACTCACCCCGCTGTCCATGGCTAAAGAGAACTGGCGCAAACCTGTAATACTGACTACCGATGACCGCAAGGAAATATGGCAAGGCAAGGTTCTTCACGGGCGCTTTTACCAGGGTCTTCATGGGCCCGATGTAGATTTTCTAGCGTCCGTGTCCTGGCTACGTTTCGGTGACCTCTTTGGGGAAACTGAAGGTTTTGTCTGTGCGATTATGGACGAAGTTATGCTGACGAACAACTACCGGAAACATATTATGAAGGACGGGACGGTGGACGTGTGTCGGGCATGCCACCGTCCGGGTGAGTCCATCAGACATATTATTTCTGGTTGTTCTAGTCTGGCTAACGGCGAGTACTTGCACAGGCACAACCAAGTGGCCAGGATTATTCACCAGCAACTTGCCTTGAAATATAAACTTGTGGAATCTGAGGTACCGTACTACAAGTATGTGCCCGACCCAGTTCTCGAGAAAGACCATGTAACGCTGTACTGGGATCGGCCTATCATTACTGACAGGACTATTGTTGCCAATAAGCCTGACATAGTGGTGATAGACCGATCAGCGCGCCGCGCAATGATAGTCGATGTTACCATCCCGCATGACGAAAACCTCGTGAAAGCTGAGAAAGAGAAACAGATAAAATATCTCGACTTGGCTCACGAGGTTGTTGATATGTGGAATGTGGACTCGGCTATCATTGTGCCGATTGTCGTAACGGCCAATGGCCTTATGGCCAAGAGCCTCGACGAACATCTGTCGAAGCTCTCACTTGGCAGTTGGATCAAGAGCCAGATTCAGAAGGCAGTACTCCTCGATACGGCCCGCATTGTGAGGAGGTTCCTGTCTCTGCAGCCCTAACCACCGGTAGCTTGGACCCTGCTCCCGATACCGGCGGAAACCTGTTTTTTATATTTTTAAATGTTTTTTTTTTAATTTATTTTATTATAAGAAATATGTAAAAATATAAAAAATGAGAAGGAAAATTAATAAAGGACATAATAATAATAATAAATATGTAAAGCGAGGGGAGATTATGGAATCCGAGGGACTTCAGCTCTCTGATTCCATACACCTAAGATCCCTTTCCTCATCCGAAACTATAAGTATTTGGGTATGTCGGAAGCGTTAGGCATTAACGTAGCTGACATGAAGCAATCGTTGAGGGAGCGCTTCTTTGGTCGCCTAAAGAAGGTACTAAATAGCCTTCTTTCAGGCGGGAACAAGGTGCGCGCCTTCAACGGTTGGGTCATGCCGGTTTTAATGTACTCTTTCGGCATACTCAAATGGACTCAGACCGAACTGGACGCCCTGGATAGGAGAGTTCGTACACTGCTGACCGCAAACCGGATGCATCACCCACGATCATCGGTGATGAGACTGTACATCCCGCGGAAGTGCGGGGGTCGAGGCTTTTTAAACGCGAAGACCCTCCACAACCGCGAGGTGTGCAGCCTCAGAGAATATTTTTTAAAAACAGAGGTGGGTATGCACCGAGATGTGGTCGCAGTGGACAAGGCACTCACCCCGCTGTCCATGGCTAAAGAGAACTGGCGCAAACCTGTAATACTGACTACCGATGACCGCAAGGAAATATGGCAAGGCAAGGTTCTTCACGGGCGCTTTTACCAGGCTCTTCATGGGCCTGATGTAGATTTTCTAGCGTCCGTGTCCTGGTTACGTTTCGGCGACCTCTTTGGGGAAACTGAAGGTTTTGTCTGTGCGATTATGGACGAAGTTATGCTGACGAACAACTACCGGAAACATATTATGAAGGACGGGACGGTGGACGTGTGTCGGGCATGCCACCGTCCGGGTGAGTCCATCAGACATATTATTTCTGGTTGTTCTAGTCTGGCTAACGGCGAGTACTTGCACAGGCACAACCAAGTGGCCAGGATTATTCACCAGCAACTTGCCCTGAAATATAAACTTGTGGAATCTGAGGTACCGTACTACAAGTATGTGCCCGACCCAGTTCTCGAGAAAGACCATGTCACGCTGTACTGGGATCGGCCTATCATTACTGACAGGACTATTGTTGCCAATAAGCCTGACATAGTGGTGATAGACCGATCAGCGCGCCGCGCAATGATAGTCGATGTTACCATCCCGCATGACGAAAACCTCGTGAAAGCTGAGAAACAGAAGCAGATAAAATATCTCGACTTGGCTCACGAGGTTGTCGATATGTGGAATGTGGACTCGGCTATCATTGTGCCGATTGTCGTAACGGCCAATGGCCTTATGGCCAAGAGCTTCGACGAACATCTGTCGAAGCTCTCACTTGGCAGTTGGATCAAGAGCCAGATTCAGAAGGCAGTACTCCTCGATACGGCCCGCATTGTGAGGAGGTTCCTGTCTCTGCAGCCCTAACCACCGGTAGCTTGGACCCTGCTCCCGATACCGGCGGAAACCTGTTTTTTATATTTTTAAATGTTTTTTTTTTAATTTATTTTATTTAAGAAATATGTAAAAATATAAAAAATGAGAAGAAAAATTAATAAAGGAGATAATAATAATAATAATCGGTGCCCGTCTGTCATACGGAGGCTGACTGGATGCGAGATGTTGAGCGAGTGTGTGAATCTATCCCACAAATGGAAGAACTCTCAATAACACCGTTAGATGTTGCCAGAGCAGTTCGTCCGTTACCGAACTGGAAATCTCCGGGACCGGACGGACTGCACAACTTCTGGCTTAAATGGCTGAGTAGTTCACACACTCGCCTGGCATCTCAATTCCAGTCATGCTTAGAGTCTGGGTCGCTACCAGACTTTCTTACAACGGGTGTTACCCACCTGCTTCATAAGTCCGGTAGTCCTGCGGAACCCAGGAATTATAGACCGATCACGTGTTTGGCGACGGTTTATAAACTTCTTACATCCATTTTGAGAGTGAAGATTAACAAGCACATCGATAGTAATTCCATTATGTCGGCCTCTCAAAATGGATGTAGGAATGGGTCCCGTGGTACTAAGGAGTTACTCCTCATCGACATGGCCATTAGCCAACAGGTTCGTCGATCCCGCAAAAATCTGTCGACATGTTGGATAGATTACAAGAAGGCCTACGACTCTGTGCCACATACATGGCTCATGAGGGTGCTGAAGTTGTACAAGATTGATGCAACTCTACGCGCCTTCCTTGGGTCGTGTATGAGGCAATGGAGGACGGTCCTTCGATATCCAGGATGTCGACAGATCCAGGGAAACGATGAGCCTGTATGGATTAAACGGGGAATATTTCAGGGCGACAGTCTAAGTCCTCTTTGGTTCTGTCTAGCCCTGAATCCTCTAAGCACATTGCTGGAGGATTCAGGTCTAGGCTACCGGTTGAGGAGAGGTGGTCAGGTCATATCTCACCTTCTTTACATGGATGATCTGAAACTCTTTGCCCCCAGCAAATTGCAACTGATGGAGCTACTGAAAGTCACTGAAAATTTTAGTAGTGCCATCAGGATGGAATTTGGTGTGGACAAATGTGCAGTCATGTATGTAAAGCGAGGGGAGATTATGGAATCCGAGGGACTTCAGATCTCTGATTCCATACACCTAAGATCCCTTTCCTCATCCGAAAACTATAAGTATTTGGGTATGTCGGAAGCGTTAGGCATTAACGTAGCTGACATGAAGCAATCGTTGAGGGAGCGCTTCTTTGGTCGCCTAAAGAAGGTACTAAATAGCCTTCTTTCAGGCGGGAACAAGGTGCGCGCCTTCAACGGTTGGGTCATGCCGGTTTTAATGTACTCTTTCGGCATACTCAAATGGACTCAGACCGAACTGGACGCCCTGGATAGGAGAGTTCGTACACTGCTGACCGCAAACCGGATGCATCACCCACGATCATCGGTGATGAGACTGTACATCCCGCGGAAGTGCGGGGGTCGAGGCTTTTTAAACGCGAAGACCCTCCACAACCGCGAGGTGTGCAGCCTCAGAGAATATTTTTTAAAAACAGAGGTGGGTATGCACCGAGATGTGGTCGCAGTGGACAAGGCACTCACCCCGCTGTCCATGGCTAAAGAGAACTGGCGCAAACCTGTAATACTGACTACCGATGACCGCAAGGAAATATGGCAAGGCAAGGTTCTTCACGGGCGCTTTTACCAGGCTCTTCATGGGCCTGATGTAGATTTTCTAGCGTCCGTGTCCTGGTTACGTTTCGGCGACCTCTTTGGGGAAACTGAAGGTTTTGTCTGTGCGATTATGGACGAAGTTATGCTGACGAACAACTACCGGAAACATATTATGAAGGACGGGACGGTGGACGTGTGTCGGGCATGCCACCGTCCGGGTGAGTCCATCAGACATATTATTTCTGGTTGTTCTAGTCTGGCTAACGGCGAGTACTTGCACAGGCACAACCAAGTGGCCAGGATTATTCACCAGCAACTTGCCCTGAAATATAAACTTGTGGAATCTGAGGTACCGTACTACAAGTATGTGCCCGACCCAGTTCTCGAGAAAGACCATGTCACGCTGTACTGGGATCGGCCTATCATTACTGACAGGACTATTGTTGCCAATAAGCCTGACATAGTGGTGATAGACCGATCAGCGCGCCGCGCAATGATAGTCGATGTTACCATCCCGCATGACGAAAACCTCGTGAAAGCTGAGAAAGAGAAGCAGATAAAATATCTCGACTTGGCTCACGAGGTTGTCGATATGTGGAATGTGGACTCGGCTATCATTGTGCCGATTGTCGTAACGGCCAATGGCCTTATGGCCAAGAGCTTCGACGAACATCTGTCGAAGCTCTCACTTGGCAGTTGGATCAAGAGCCAGATTCAGAAGGCAGTACTCCTCGATACGGCCCGCATTGTGAGGAGGTTCCTGTCTCTGCAGCCCTAACCACCGGTAGCTTGGACCCTGCTCCCGATACCGGCGGAAACCTGTTTTTTATATTTTTAAATGTTTTTTTTTTTAATTTATTTTATATAAGAAATATGTAAAAATATAAAAAATGAGAAGAAAAATTAATAAAGGACATAATAATAAAGCCTTTATTTCCCAAAATAAAATATACATCATTCCATAATTAATTCTTCATGCAAGTAACATTTTTCATATTAAATCATAATTATATTTAACAAGTTTATTCAATTAATTATTACGTATAGACAATTCTGTTTTTATTAGAGTTGTATAAAAAATATTCGGTGTTTATACATTTCAATTGATTGTTTTTTTTTATTTAATGTTTATTTAGATATTATTTTAAAATACATGCTTTCATTTTATATTAAATATTTAATTATAATTATTACATTTTGAATCTTATTCCATCATTAATATTATAGTAATTTAATTTAGATTTTCGGAATACTTTGTCCTATTATCAATATAAGTAATTTATTGGGGTACCCATTTCTGGGTGTAGGCCTCCTCCAACTCTTTCCAGTGCTGTCTATCCTTTGCTTGGCGGGTCCAAGTAGATCCGGCTATTTGGAAGATGTCGTCACTCCAGCGTCGCCTAGGTCGGCCGCGAGGGCGTTTTCCTTCGTAAGGATACCAGTGTAGTATCCTTTCACTCCATCTGTTGTCTGTGGCTCTAGCTGTATGTCCAGCCCATCGCCATTTCAGTCTGCTTGCCAGCTCGACTGCGTCCGTTACCTTTGTTATGGATCGAATGTATGTGTTTTTCTTCCTATCCTTCAGCTTTATACCCAACATACTTCGTTCTGCGGCTCTTTGGAACACGTTGATTTTTTGTACGATGTCTTTTGTAAACGTCCAAGTTTGACATCCGTATAAGAGTGTCGGCATCACAACGGAGTCCATCGCTTTTCTTTTCAGATTTATTGGTAGTTTACTTTTAAATATTTCCTTTAGCGACCAATATTTATTCCAAGCTTTCTTTATACGGCGTTCTACTTCACAAGACGTCTGTTTATGGAATGATATATTTTGTCCCAGGTATACATACTCATCCACATAGCATAAAGAATGTGATTCAGTTTCAATTGGTGTTTTGTCACTATTCGTCATTGCAAATGTCTTCTGTGTGTTCATTTGTAGTCCACACTTTCTACTTTCTATGTCTAGGGTATTCAACATATATTCTAAGTCCTTGTGATTTTCAGAAATTAAAACAATATCGTCGGCAAAACGTAAGTTATTTAGATATTCACCGTTTACGTTGATGCCTTTATTTTCCCAGTCTAATTGTCTAAAGATATATTCCAACAGAGCAGTAAATAAATTAGGTGAGATCGGATCACCCTGTTTCACGCCTCTTCGGATATTAAATGGCCTTTACTTTCCAACTTAACCACCGCCTTGCTGTTTTTATAAACCTCTTTCAGTATCTCTATGTATCGGCTTTCGACTCCTTGTGTCTTAAGTGCTACCCACAAAGGTTCGTGTTGTATGGAATCAAACGCTTTGCAGTAGTCTATAAACGCTACATAGAGTTTCTTGCCATATTCCGAGTATTTCTCGATAAGTTGTGTCAAGGTGAAGATGTGGTCTATGGTTGAGTATCTTCTTCTGAAGCCGGCCTGTTCTCGGGGTTGGTTGCTGTCCAATGTCCTTGAGATTCGATTTAGTAAAACTGTGGCAAACACTTTGTAAACTGTTTGTTGTAAACTTATTGGTCTATAATTTCCTAAGTCTGTCGGATCGCCCTTTTTGTATAATAGAGTTATAATCGATATGCCCCATTCTTTTGGTACCTTGTTGAGCGCTAGTATGTCATTGAAAATAGATGTCAGTATTGGTATTAGCGGATCAATAATCGCTTTCAAAATATCATTTGTTATACCGTCATCGCCTGGGCTTTTAGCTGATTTCAGGTGTTGGATTGCACAGCGGACTTCGCTCTCTAAAATAGATGGCACGACACTCAACGGAGCGAATGGCTCTGGTCTGGTACTCTGATGACTTTCCTCTTTTCCATATAGCTCCCTATAAAATTGTGTAGCTGTCCCGATGAGGCAATCCCTATTAGATATTGCTTTGTTTTCTTTGGTTTTCAGAGACATAATCCACGGTTTAGATGTGTTCAATCTTACTTGCGCTCTTTTGACTGATGACCTCTTTTGTAACTCTTCTTCTATTATCTTGTATCGATGTGCCTTGTAATCTCGTTGTATTTGTTTATTTATAAGTTTATAGAGTGCGCTGAGTTGTTTCTTTTCAGGTCGTGTTTTGTTTTCTTTATTCTTCAGTCTGTTTCTTTCATTAATAAGTTTGTCTACATACGGTGATAGTGGAGCTATGTCTTTGTTTTTTATTTTAGGTAGTTCTTTTACCGATCCCTTTATTATCTTTATTAGTTTTCTATATGCTAATTCCATATCATCAAATTGGAAGTTGCCTATTTGGTCTGCAAATATATTTTTCAACGACTCTAACTCTAGTGGGTTTAGTCTAGAAACTTTACATCTGTAGTCTCTCCGTGACCTAGTTTTATTACAGTTTTTTAACATGCTGACTCTAATTAATCTATGATCTGTAGGAAAGGTAGTGTTCATGACCTCTACATTTGATATATCTTTAATATTTTTGACTAAGATAAAGTCTATTTCGTTTCGTACTTTTCCATTTGGTGATATCCAAGTCCATCTTTGTTTAGGATTTTTCTTAAAGTGTGAGTTTGCTATGTAGAGCTGGTGTTCAAAACAAAATTGTATGAGTATATCCCCTCGTTCATTTCTGTCTCCGAAACCCCATGGACCCATAACTTTCTTATCTTCGGCTGTAGGTTTACCAATTTTGGAGTTGAAATCTCCCATAACTATTGTGTCGTTTCCAGTATCTTCTAATGCAAACTGTAGATGTTTATAGAATATCTCTAGGTCTTCTGAGTTTGCGCATTCTGTTGGTGCATAGCATTGTATCAGATGGAATGTTCTACTATTAAGGGATATATCTAAACGTATGACTCTATCTGATATACTTTTGATATCGATTATATTAGCTTTCAGATCTTTATTAACGAGAAAACCGACGCCGTTTCTTCCACTTTTTTCACCATAATATATCATAATGTAGTTTTCAGTTTCCAGTATTTCTTTTCCTTCTTTCTTCACTTCTGATAAGCCAATAACATCCCATTTGAACTTTGATAAACTATGTCGCAATTCTATAAGTCTTGTCTCGTTTACCAGCGATCTCACGTTCCATGAGCAGATGTAAATAATATTTTGTTTTATTCTTGATTTATTACATGTTTGGTGGTGATTATTGTGTGTTTGATTTTTGTTTGTCGGGTTTTGATTTTTGTATGTTTGATTTTGATTAAATCGGTTGGAGGGTTTTGGTCTAATCTGCCCGCGGGGACCAGCCGTATTGGGAGATATGATTATATTTCTAGGATCTTGATAATTATTGTAAGGTTCTTTTTGGATAATACTTAAAAGAGAGGGAGGGGCATGACTCAGTTTTTTGGGGTTTCCTGGACACTAGTTGTTGATGCCCGAGCGATGGGATTCAACTGTGACGGACGCAAGTAGTTTGTAATGTTTTGCGATTTATTTTTCTTCTGTACTTGGGTTATTTTTCCTTGACTATTGCTGACCTCTGTAGTTTTTGTCTCAGGTGACTCTGACATAAATCTCTTATTTGAGTTTTTCTCTGCAGACGCTTGGTGTATTAAGTTTTTAGGGCGTAATGTGACAATCTTATCATAACGTAAAGCTACTTTTTTCCCGGACTCCCACTCACGTTTGCATTCTTCTTGAAGTTCTTTTCGTTTTTGAAGAACCTCAGGAGAGTAGTCCTCTTTAATGTAAATATTTGTGCTTAGAAGTGTTTTTTTCTTGCGGAGAAGCTCTATTTTTCTACTTGTTGTTGTGATCGTTACCACCACTGGTCTAATTTGTCCGTTTTTCTTTCCTCTTCTTGTTACAGTTTCTATTTCCCATTTCTGGCATTGTACTCCCATTTTTGTATTAATTATGTCCAGGATCAAATTAAGTAAGTCCTCATAGTGTCCTTCTCTTTCTTCGATACCAAAGAATAGTAAATTTTTCTTCCTTAATTGTCTATCAATGAAGTCTATCTGTTTTTGTTGCTGTTCAATTTTATTTTCTAACATATTTGTTTTTATTTCGATGCGGCTGAATTTCTCATCTATGTTTTTATTGATGGCTTCCTTAATATTTTCTTCCATATTTTTAATATCATGCTTTTGCTGTGCTAAGTCGTTTTGAATATTTTGTAGTGCTTTCATGATTTCTTCCATTTTTAGAATTTTTAGAATAGCGCCCTCTATTGGCGAGTAGTGTAAATTTTAGTACAGCTCCCTCTATTGGTGAGTAGTGTAAATTTTAGTACCGCTCCCTCTATTGGTGAGTAGTGTAAATTTTACTACAGCGCCCTCTATTAGTGAGTAGTGAATATCCGCCCTCTATCTTTTGGTAGTTCGGCCACTCAACGCTAGGTGGCGATGATCTCCAATCGAATGCAATGACTTGGAATTTTGATTTGCTTTGAGGTTATTTTTGACACTATATTTCGCAAACTTAGTTCAATTTTCACTTATAGCACTTTTGAGCGTGTTTTCATGCTGACTGACCTTTCTCCAGTGGTATTTGAGTATCCTCTTGTTCCGTGTTTTCGTAAAATGTTGTTTTTTCGGTAAAAATCCGTTACTAACTTTTCTTTGGAATTTCAAGTCAACTATTGTAGTTCTTGAGCTTATAACAATTCTTCAGGTGTTTCACAATTAGCTTTTAAGAATTAGCACTGTTTTAGACGGAATAAGCTGATAAAATTAATTATTTACACAAAGATCACTGAGTCGATGTAAACATTAGCACAGCAGCGCCACTCCTATACTGTTAAAAATCTAAGTTATTTGTGCAACAAGAGAGCAAAGCCTTTTTTTTGCTGCGAGTGCTGATTTTGAATCCTGAGCAAGCGAAGGATTCAATGATTGAATCACGAGCGTAGCGAGTGATTCTAAAGTTGAATCCTGAGTGTTGCGAAGCGAACACACAGTGTGGAGTTGCACAAAAAACAGGATAGGAGGCGGGTCATCTGCCGGGGCTGCGGGACTGTTCGAAAGAGGTACAGCGGCCCTGGAACACAAAAAAAGGCTAAGTAGGAACAGGGATGGGTTTTAGTCAGTTCAAGTCTGCAACTCTCTTCCATTCCGAACAAAGCGGTGGTATGGTTAATCATCAAATGAACCCTTTTTTTTTTTTTTTTTTTTAGGATGGGAAATCATCAAATGACTTCTTCCGCTCTGGGCGGAGCGGAAGGGAGTGTCAGACTTGACTGACTAAAACCCATCCATGTTCCTTCTTAGCCCTTTGCGTTCCAGGGGCACGGTATCTCTTTCGAACAACCCGCAGCCCTGGCAGGCATCGGCCCTCTCGGACCCCTTCCGATTTGCTGACATCTCCTTGAGGCGCGCGTGGAACACGAACGCGCCGTCGGCACGGTCTGTCGTCATAAGACGGACGGACGGTGAGCTAGCCCATTACTCACCGTCCACAGGCCCGCGCCTACGGTGGCCGGGGGCCACTGGTTGCCCCCCGACGCCCGGGGCGTCTCCCGCGGCGGCTGGGACGTGAGGTTCTCTCCCTCTCACGTTCCGCCACCTCCTTCGCTAGCATGACTGCTTCGCAGAAGGAGGCGACGGCTTCCCATTCCCTCTCGCTCCGGTCCATGGATTGAACCAGGGCCGGACGCGAGAGGTCGCCGCCGCCAATCGCCGCTATGAGGACACGGCGGTGCTCAGCCCAAGCGGGGCATAGCTCCACAGTGTGCTCCACCGTGTCCTCCGGCCGATCCTCGCAGTGGTGACACCCGGGCGTTTCCTCCCGCCCGATTCGGTGCAGGAACCTCCCGAAACAACCGTGTCCGGTGAGGACCTGCGTCAGCCGGAAGGTGAGGGCGCCGTGGCGCCTCTCTAGCCACTCCTCAAAGAGGGGACTTATCGCCACTATTGTGGCGTGCCTTGCACGGGGTTGCGACAGTCGCTCTCTCCATGTCGCCATGAGATCGCGCCGGAGGTCTGTCCGCTGAGCGACAATTTGCCGCGGCAGCGGAGTTTCCCCCCGGCGAAGTGCCTCCGCGCGCCATTCGTGCAGGCACGCGAGGACTATCGCCTCCAGATCCCATGGCGGCAATCCGGCCAAGAGGCTCGCCGCCTCGCCGGAGATCGTGCGGTACCCCCGGATCAGCCTTACGGCTACCACCTTCTGGGGCGCGTTCAGGTAATGGGCGGCTCGCCGCCTCAAAGAACGCGCCCACACCGGGGCCCCGTAAAGGGCCATGGACCGCACGACCCCCGCGTAGAGCCTCCGGCAGGAGGCGTTTGGACCCCCCAGGTTGGGCAAGAGCCGCTTGAACGCAGCCCCTGCCCGTTCCAGTTTGGGGGCCAAACGTCGGAAGTGCTCCACGAAGTTCCACCGGCTGTCGAGGACAAGCCCTAGGTACTTGAGCGTCGACTCGACGCCGATGGGAACCCCTCCTACCGTCAGTATGGATCCCGACGGTGGCGCATTCCGAGGCCCATGAAAGCACATGGCCTCGGACTTGTGCAATGCCACCTCGAGACCCAGTTGCCGGATTCTCTCCACGACTATCGCAACCCCGCGTGTCATAAGTTCGGCCGCCGCCTCGTGCGACCTCCCTTGTGCCAGCACCAGCGTGTCGTCAGCGTAGCAGACTACACTGACACCGCTAGGGAGGTCGGCGCGCAGCACCCAGTCGTAGCCGATGTTCCACAAGGGCGGCCCCAGAACCGATCCCTGTGGGACACCGCACGACACCTCTCGCCGATTCCATTCTCCGGTGCGACCGGGGTAGATGACGGCCCTGTCCGTCAGGTAGTCCCCGACCACACGACGAAGGTAGGTCGGCACCCGGTGATACCGGAGTGCCTCCCTAATGCAGCTCCAGGGCATGGTGTTGAAGGCGTTGGCGATGTCAAGAGACACCGCCAAGACAACCCCACCCCTGGACACCGTGTCCCCCGTCGTGAGAGCCCTCACGCGCATGATGGCGTCCACCGTCGAGCGCCCTCTGCGGAAACCAAACTGGTGTTCCGCCAGATCCGGCCCCATCCCCACAAGGTGCCCGGCGAGGCGGTTAGCAATGACTCTTTCGAAGAGCTTGCCCACCTCGTCGAGCAACACAATGGTGCCAGCCGGTATGCGGACGGAGAGTCCGCAGGGTGCCCCGGCTTCCGGATGAGGACCAGCTTCCCCGTCTTCCAACGAAGCGGGAACTGGCCTCTCTCCAAGCATGCGCTTAAGAGCCCTTCCAGTCGGGGCCCGAGAGCCTCCGAGGCCAGGACCCAGGCTTTGCCAGGCAAGCCATCGGGTCCCGGGGCGGTATTTTTGGCTTTAAGCCTGCCTACCGCCGCTCTCAGGTCTACCCCGGTCACTTCCGGAATGTCGTCATCGTCCTCGATGTGGTCCGCTTCCGGCACCGCAAGCGGCGGAGCCATAGGCGGGGGAGGATGTTCCCCTCGCAGAGGGAACAGAGCGCTCATCACGAGCTGAGGGCGGAGACTCTGTGTCAGCGGGGGGGCCCAGGTGCGGAGTTTGTCCCGCACCATCTTGTAAGGGCGCCCCCACGGATCTCTGTCGAGAGTCTCCAGCATCTCCTCGCGGCCCAGGTCTCTGGCCCGCTGGACAGCCTCCTGGAGGGCGGTCTTCGCTGCTCTGTATCCCTCGTACAGCTCCGCCTCAATGGCTGCCGCATCCGGAGGGCGGATGCGGAGCCTGCGATGCCTGGCGTACGGGTGCCGCGCAGCTACGCACGCCTTGCGCAGAGACGTCAGCTCTCGCGACCACCAGTACACCTGACGCCGGGCGCTTCTTGGCCGAACTCGGGGCATTGCCACGTCGCAAATGTCGGACATGGCCTCCTGGAACCACCCTGCCTCATTGTTGATGTCGGCAGGCCTGTTCGGTGATGTCACCCAGGCCTGCACTATCGAGGCTTCCAGGAGGAGCTCCCGGTCCAGCTGCTTCAGCGCCCAACGCGGACCACTCGGGGCCTGTAAGACCGGCGCGCTTGAGTCCTGGGCGGAGACATCAAACCGGATGTACCGGTGGTCGGAATAGGTCTCCACCCCCTCCATGACGCGCCAGTCAACGACACGCGGTGACAGAGCGGGGCTAGCGAACGAGATGTCCACCACCGACTCGCCCCGCATCCGCACACACGTGGGGACAGAACCCCGATTTAGGACGACCAGGCCCGCCTCCAGAGCCCAGTCCTCCACCATCCTACCCCGCACATCTGTGCAACGAGAACCCCAGGCCAAGTTTTTGGCATTGAAGTCCCCGAGCACAAGCACGGGGAGGGAATAGCTTTGGATGACGACACTCAACTCCATGAGGGAGTTGTGGAACTCGGCGAGAGTTCGGCTCGGGGAGAAGTAGACTCCGGCCACGACGATCTCCCCGAACAGTGCTGCTACGCAGCCCTGACCCTTCCTGACACTCTCAAGGGTCGGGGTACCGGCGGCGGCCGACGAAATTATGACCACTGAGCCGCTCAGGTCCTCCACCCAGTCTTCCCTGGGCGGGACAAAGTACGGCTCAGCGACCACGGCGACGTTAATCAACCACTCCGCCATACTCTGGAGCAACAGATCCTGAGCACAGCGGCAGTGGTTGATGTTCGCCTGGAGAAGGCGTAATGGGGCCATTATTGGCACTCCATTTCAGCCCCCTCCTGGGCCCCCTGTGAGGGCCCCGCAACAGATGTTGCGGCGGCAGACGTGGCGGCAGCGACAGCGGCAGTGGCGGCGGCTGCGGCGGTGGCGACGGTGGAGCTGGTGGCTGGAGGCCTTCCCTTGCCCCTGCCCCTGGTCCTGTTGGGTGGTGCGCAGGCCTTGCCCCCTGCCCGGTGATCGGCCGGTTTGCCCGCCGCCGCACATGCAGTGCAGTGCGGCGTGGCGGAGCAAGCCGCGGCCATGTGACCGGGCTGACCGCATCGGAAGCAGTCGCCGCTGCGGTCCACCTCCGAGGAGCACCGACAACTCACGTGCTGCCCCACGAGGCACCGGTAACACCTCAGAGGTCGGGGCTCCAGCAGCTTCACCTGCGCTGCCACCCAGCCCACCAGGAGCCTTCCAGCCTCCACGATTTTACTTGCCGCCGTCACAGGGCAGCTTACCACAACGGTTCGCATACCCGTGTGGTCCGGACGTAGGGTGCCTGCCCTGACCTGCTCGGCAGGACACCCACCGGTCCTGGTGACGGCGGCGACCACCTCCTCCTGGGTCACAGAGTCGTCCAGACCCAGGATGCGCAGGTCTGCGCATCTGACGGGTCTGGACACTCGGGCCTCGGCCGCATCTAGGGACGCTCTGAGCTTTTCAGCCAGAGCGTCAGCGGATGGGCCGCTATTTGCACCCGGGATCTCCAGCGCTCGAGCCCCTGTCGCGGTGAGCCGGAGTCCCCCGGTGATCCCGAGCTCCCCAAGATCCACCGTTGCCTTCGCCTTCGCGAGCACGTCGCGGTAGGACACGCCCCTCTTCTCCGCTTCCGGCTGTAGCGTGATCACTACAGCTGCGGTCTTCGGGGCGCGGAGTCGAGCCGCGACGCTTCGCGCCTTGTGCTGCCGCCTTCGCTCCTCCTTTTGGGCCTTTTTGGCGGCCTTCCTCCCCTTCCTCCTTTCCCCGACCACCTGCCACTCGGTTTCGGCCATGGCGGGCGGGGGGGGTGGTGGCGGTGGCTGTGGCCGACTTGCCACTGGCGCTGGCGCGTTTGCCGCCTGGGCAGCTGCCTTGGTCCCTTTTTTCTGGGCCGCCGCCTGCTTAGCCGCTACCGGTGGAGCCGACTTTTGGGGAGGGGCCAGCCTAGCCCTGCCGGAGGGCTGGCCAGGCTGCCGTGGTCCAGGATCGGCAGCCGTAGCTGCCGCATTTGAAGCCGCCTTCGGGCCCGGGGCCACCCTCGGTCCCGGGGCTGCATTCGGGCCCGGGCTAGCCCTAGGGCCTAGGGCCGCCTTGTTTGCCGCCAGAGGGGGGCGCAGGACAATGCCCTCCAAGACTGAAAACCGCGCCTGGAAGGCAGCCAGCTTCTGCCGAACCAGGTGCAGAACCTGGTTCTCCACAGGCATGGATTGGTTCTGCTGCTGCTGGGGCACCTCTCGAGAGTCGGAATCACGCAGGCCGGCCAGGTCTGCCCGGAGCTTCAGATTCTCCTCGTGGAGAAGCTCCGTGGCGGCCGTCAGGCGGGCTACCTCTGCCCGCAGTTTGGCCACCTCCCCTGGTGGAGGATAGCTAGCCTCCACTGCCGCCATGATGGAGGCGGAAGCCGCAGGTATGGCCCCGAGTTTTGTTGAAGTCAACTTTTTCAAGGCCACGACCCTTATCGCAGCTTCCACCTCCTTCACAAACCTGGCCTTACGCTCCGCATCGGAGCTGCCAGTTACATCCACCTCATTTGCATCGGAGTCCGAACGGGCCTGCCCGCGACCGGCCACCCCCGATCTCTCGGAAGCCGAGAGCCCCCTCCCCTTGCCCCTGATTCCACCACGCCTGCTGGTGGAAATCTTAGGGGCCGGGGCCAGCTCCCCTTCAGAAGACGACTCGTAGTCGCCATTCGTTCTGGACCGCTTGCGGTCCTCCGCAGCAGCCCCGATCCTCACGCAGCGGGAGCTCTCCGAGCTTCCCGCGCTCACCTCACTGGACGCGGCATCGGAATCCGACCCCGCATCCCTCCTCTCCCTCTCTTTGCCGTCGCCGGCTTGACTTTTATTTTTTGGTTTTGGTTTTTCCATATTGTTCCCACGAGTGTGGGGGAAATAAGAGGTCCATCCGGGCAGTGCCCCCTGTACCCGGATAAGCCTTTAACATTTATAACCCGCCAGAGGGTCGGCTGGTACTCTGGCGGGGGTCGCACTGACGACTGATCGTTCCATAGGAACACCCGTCAGCCATACATCCCCTCACGGTGCGCCGCCGCTTGAGATTCGGCGTAACTTTTTATAGAGGTTTTCTACCTCGCGGTCCTGGCGGTTAAGCCAAGACCCTCGGTCCCGATCGGAGCCGCGAGACATGATCCACGACACTCCGACGATGGGATTACGAGAACGACGGGGGCAGAGAAGGACTGCGTCCCTCACTGTCTGCTCGGAGGCAGGGTGAGTGCACACCGAGCCCGCCCTTGCTCCTCCACTGTGCCCTCTGCTTTTCAGAGGGTCACGCGGAGAAACGCCGCGTTGGTCCGGGTTGGACCCCACCACGTCAGAATATTCGCCACCGGCAGTGACATTCCCCGGGGAATAGGAATCTCTTCCCACTCCTCGGGGAAGGACACTGCCGGCGCCCAGGGTGCACCGTCCCGACAGCAACTGTTCCCTCCAGACGTATCGAGAGGGACCAGCGCCATCGGGCTCACGAGGAGGTTTTCTGACCCAGCACCCCATCAAATGACCCCTCATTTGATGATTAACCATACGAAAAAAAAAAGGAGGCGGGCACATCACAGTCGCACGTATCAGAATACCCCCACTCCGCTGAGTATTCCAATATACAAGTTTTCAAAAATAGATTGTAGCGGGCTGATTGCCCAGGGATCGCTGTCACAACTGCAGTATTTTTTTTTAATCCACATTGTCACTCCATTAATTTTATTAAATAAAAGCACATTAAAGTCTGTGAGTTAACTGTATGATCAGCTTGTAATGTTTCAACCGCAGGGACTTAAACCTCTTTCTGTGTCCCAAAGACTCTTTTGTGTAATTTAGTCTTTTTTCATGTTAATATTTTGTTTTAATCACACAAAATACCACGCTTGTAATCCCCGAAGGGTTAGGCAGAGTTGTACACCCACATATCGCCAAATATATTTAAGTCTAATGTAAGAGGAGACGAGCCTTTTGCTATCAACGGTTGGCTGCTACTGAGAATTCCTGATGGGAAAAGTCAATATCACTTTGCGCGGCCCTGGAATCGAGCTCAGACCCTCATGCTCAGCAGTCGTTTTAATTATTCAATCAATATTTTAAGTCCTTAAATACAATAAAGTTTACTGCCCAAATACTGATTCCAGATGATCAAAAGCAGTTATGCAAAAATGTCTGGCGGGTGTGTCGTGCGTCGTTCAGCAAGATGAGTACGTGTGGTTTTTTCTACGTAGATATTGGATTACTAATACGTCTACTGGCCCTTCTTACTAACTACACTGTTGTGTTGTTGCAGTTTGCATTCCTATAATTATGGTACTATTAAAGAGTTTTCTTGCTGCGTAAGTTTTATTTTGGTATCCTCCCAACTTTGTTTGTTACATTCGATTGATGATAGCTACCCAGCTGTGAAAATGGTGATGATGTTTATGATGAACCCAGATCAGAATCGAAGTCAGTAAATTTATGTGTTACTTGAGTAGGAGTACGAACTAAAAGATTTATTTCGTTAATAAACTCTGGTTTCTACTCCACGCAGCTAACTCATTCGAGATGAAATAATTTCTTTAGCATATTTCCGTCATTCTTTAATTTTATTTCTTCATAGTTCGACAATGATTTATATAGTGTACCTCTTAAAGACTATTTTATTTTATTCTTTATTTCTGCCTAGCCTAAACCAACAAGGCAAACTGTAATAACATCACAAGGTACTCTAACACTAGGTAAGCAAACTCATGTGGCAGACGTCCATCGACCGTGAGCATGCTACAAACTGTCATCTGGTGGAAGGCTGCACGGTTCAGTCGCAGCACGTTCTTGCATAAACGCTTGGAAACCGCTGTAACAGAGAAAAAGTCCCTCAACATCATAATCTGCCTAGCCTTTCACATAGATGAAAGGCGAGGCAAAGCCTGGGTATATGAGGTACCCAGCTATCCCTGTTTCGGAGCTATCTTACAGATAGAACACAGAGTGCCAAAATTGGAACTTACTCCAGCTCTGATCTAAATATAGCTTTTGGTGTGCCACAGGGCAGTATTCTTGGCCTCACTTTATTTTTAATTTATGTGAATGATCTGTGTTGTCTCAGCCTAGAAAGCGGTACAATATTTTCCTATGCGGACGATACAGCACTTGTATCTGCGTCGGACAACTGGGAAGAGGCATATCGCCTTGCTCAGAAGGGTTTCGATACAGTCAGTGAATGGCTTAAGAACAACTTGCTTACCCTTAACATATCGAACAGTCTCGTATCGGCATTCGTACGAGGTGATCGCGTTCATTAGCTAATTAGTTTGTTTACGTCGAGGCGTTCGACGCGCTACGCCCGACAAGACGGCGAGCGGCGGCCGCCCATGTGTACCAATAGGTTTGTACCTTCGGTCACCGGTCGGCGCGACGGCAAAATGGATGAGTTTACTACCGAACAGGAGATAACAAACACAGTCGTCATGACGAGTGACCCGAGTGTCTTCTATGAGCAAGAAATGAAGGAAGAGGAACATTATTTACGAGAGAATTCACAGGAAGCGTGCGAAAATTATGAAGAGCGAAGATCAAGTAAGAGAGACAGAGAAGATGGAGATGAGGAAGGATGGACGGAGGTTGTCGGAAACAAAGGCAAGAAATATAAAGAGGAAAAAGTTGAAATTTACATTTCGTCCAGTGATAAAATGCCAAAACAGTTTGCTCTGGCCAATATATTTAAAAATGAGGGAATACTAAATATTGACAAGATTAAGTATATTAATCCCTACAAAATCAAAGTCGTTATGAGAAATGAGTTATTGGAAAAAAGCAAGGAGGTTATTGACAGAGGTTGGAGAGTTTAAAAGGCTATGGAAGTTAGTGTGTCTTATGGTGTTATTAGAGATGTTGACATAGAGCTGACTGAAATAGAAATGTTGGAGCGCATTGAATGTGCGGAACCTGCTCAACTTGTGTCTGTCCATAGACTCATGCGCAGGAACTCAGAGAGTGAAGGTTGGAAGCCCAGTGAGTCAGTACGCCTTTGCTTTAAGGGCTCATTTCGTCCAGCATATATTTCCGTAGATGGATTACGAATACAAGTTGAGCAGTATACATTTCCAGTGACCCAATGCACACGCTGCTGGAAACTTGGACATACAACACAAAGATGCTCGTCAACTAAAATCATATGCCCAAAATGCAGCGAGAATCACGATAATTGTGACACTACTTCATTTAAATGCACCAATTGTAATGGTCAGCATATGGCGTTAGTGCGATTTTGTCCAACATTCTTAAAGGAGAAGAGGCTGAGGGAGATAATGGCTGAATTTAATTGCACATACCGACGGGCATTGACAATTTACGTCCCCATTAAAGAAATCAAACCAGTTGAACCTGTAATAAGTATAACAAAACCGAAGGAGTTGGCGGCTACACAGACAGGGTATTTGTCTTATTCGGCGTGTTTACAACAGTCTGGTACACAAGCAGAAACACAGGTGCCTCGGATGGACAGTTACCATGAGAGTGATATCCCGAAGATACGAATAAACCTCATAAACAAAAACGGTTTAAGAAACCTGTTGAAGTGGAGATGACGGTTCAAGATGATGCGACGGATGGTCAAGATGATTCAAATGAAGATGAGAATAAGACGAGAGAAGTACAATTCAGTGAGCTTATAAGTAGGTTGAAGGAGATTTTATTTTTAAAAGGAAGAACAGTAAACCAAAAGGTTCAAAGTTGTTTAAAATGCTGTGTTCAATGGGTAATATTAGTAGTAGTAGAAAATATCTCGGACTGGCCAATATTGAAACTTATATTAGATTATTTCGGTTACAATGAATAATAATCTCATAAGACTTAATATCATCCAATGGAATGCACAAAGCGTTCGCCCCAAGGCACTAGAACAAATATTATGCCAAGAAAAAATTCACATTGTGGCATTAAGTGAAACGTGGCTGGAACCTGGTAGTGATTTTAAGTTAAATGGATATAGAATATACCGTAACGATAGGCATGATTCGTATGGTGGTGTTGCATTACTGATACATAGATCGGTAGAAACTTGTTTACATATTTTTAGAAGTAGTAATTCAGATATTGAAGTATTAGTGGTTAAAATTCACAACTGTGAATGTATTGAATATGTATTCTCTGTTTACTGTGCACCGTCGGTTCGCTCCAATCAGTCAGACTGGGAGAATCTATTTAAGGCCAGGACTCTCAGAATCAAGCTATTTTTGATTCAACATTAAACAATCAAATATTCTTTGTTTTGATCTGATAAAAATATATGTCGTAGTTTAATAAACGTTCTTGATTATTCTATGGTTCAAAACACGATATTTACAACTTCACTCGATCATAAAAAATCGCAAACAAATCGAAAACAGGGAAGTTTTTGATCGTTTTTCAAGTCGTACTTGAAGTAGACCAAACTTTTACTCTAAAAAAATATGTCAAAAAATAGGCAATGATGTATAGAAAAATATTCTACGGTTAATTTTTCTCAAAACAATTTTTTATTGTTTTAACGAGATATAATATAACAAAGCAGCCCGCGCGCTTCGCTTCAGTAGCCCGCCAGGCGTGTCCGAGGCAGGACCTGTGTCGCTTTTGCTGGCTCGCTGCGTTCCCCCGCTAATCGATCGAAATATACGTTATATTATTGTTATTTTCCATGTTTCTCTATAGTAGTTTTAAAATCAGTTTGTAAATATTGTTGTAGGTTCTAGTATTAATAAATACATTAGATATTAGTATAAGTTGTAATATATAGTGGTATTGAAGATTAAATTATGGGAAATAAAAATAGGAGAAAGAAAAAAATATCCAGAGCTGAAATGCGGAAGCTTAAAAAAAAAATATGGTAAGTTTGATTATTATTTTTCTTCGTATTTATACCTACCTACTCATAAAAAAACGACACGAGAGAGAGCAAAATTGTATTTGTATAGGTAATTAGGTACCTACTTGTTTTCGTCACAGTAGTTACTAGCAGTAGCAGGTAGGTATCATAAATTTACACAAAGTAAATATACTAGTTGATATTTTAGTTTTTGATATTACAGTTTATGAACAAATCAGTAGTACAACTTCAACAAATATATTTTTTGCTAATAAAACTTTTTATCTTTGCAGTTCATCGATACCGAGATCTAAAGGCGTGTTTACAAAAAAATGCACAGGCGAACAGTAAGTACCTAATCTACAACAAGATTTTTTTAGTTAGAGAATGGGATTCAGCCCCCGTATTCACAAACGCTTCGATTTGATTTCGATTCGGAAAGTTGTATGTCTATCTCACTCGCTTTCGTAATGCCAAAAAATAGACAAAGATAGACATACGACTTGTCGAATCGAAATCGAATCGATGCGTTTGTGAATACGGAGGCGGAACGACGACCGCGACGACGCGACGGAAGTATTTGCTTCTCGCTCAGGTAAAACATGAGCGACAGATATGTACCTAATGCATCAACTCAACTCGTGCGCCTACTGTTTCTATTCTAAAAATTATAATAATAATGCAAGGTTGTTGATGTTTTTGTACTTTCACACAAAATAGTGACTAGAGGGTAGGTATGTTATTGTTGTATGTATGTATCTGTTACCTCCTGACGGTGCCACTCGACCGACTTACTTACTGTCTAAAATAATTTCGATGTTTCAGTTTCACATCTGCCAGGCGTCTCACGATGCCTTAATTTATAAATGATTTTTAGCTTCGAATTTGGCAAGAGTAGGTTTTTTTTAGCATTGATCTATCTTTCAGACACTCTGAAGCAACGGAAAGCACCAGTGGAGATGGAGCTGGAGAACGTGATACCGCTTTTATTACACTGGATCCTGAAGACTCGCAAATAACTGTGTCTAATGAGTAAGTTTAGTGTATTATTTGTATTCATAATAATATTTTTTTTAAAATATGAACTGTAAATGTGTGAATAAGAAAAAATATTGAATTAGGATTTCAAGCCAAAGTAGCGAACAAGCGTCATAAAATGTACTTGTTTCAACTGGAGCTCCTGAACCTGTATAACTTCTCAACTTGCCAAGTTGTATATACGTATATAGTTGTATGATTGTAATATCTTGAACAATGTTTATTTATAAGAATTATTTACAGAGAAAAACTAATAAAACTGATATTAATGTAATCTAGAAACTTAATATAGCTAAACTAAATGCTAGCCTCTATTTTGCCCAAAGACTAAGCATTGCCATACAACGTGCCAATGCTGCCAGCATTTCGGAAACATAGCAAACTGGTAGCGGTTTATTAGACTAGTGTAGGCTTATTTTGGCTAGTTTTAATTTTAGGTGTAATATCTTGAATCAAATAAAAAGTAACGTTTTCATTCTAATTGTTTCAGTGACAGTAATGATTCAAACGATTTTACTGTTGAAGTAGAAAACAAGGAAGATGACTTTCAACCCGTTTCAGGACGCAGAATTATCGATATAAACTTTTTTTTGCGAGAACTGCAAGCAAAAGCGCGTCACAGCAAATTATTTGATTGTAAAATCAGTAGCTTTCGCTTGATTAGCGAAAAAAGACGAGGGCTAATTTCAGTTTTTAAATTTCAATGCGCTGTATGTCAAGAAACTTGTCTGATCCATTCGGAAGATCCTGAGAATACGGAGCAAGTAAATTTAAACATAGCCGCAACTACTGGGATCGTGGCTTCTGGCATTAGATTTGCACAGTTTGAAGAACTGTGCTCTTCTATGGATGTTCCCATATTTTCTCCAAACTACTACAACAAGTTACAAACTGAAGTTTATGAGAAATGGGAACAAACTGCGTGTGCATCTATGGAGGCCGCTGCTAAAAAAGAAAGAGAGATGGCTATTGCAGAAGGCCGAATCCAAAATGGTTATCCTTTAATCGATGTTTTTGTGGATGGCTCGTGGTGTGCGAGGTCGTACGGTACCAATTATAAAGCTTCTTCCGGTACTGCGGCAATAATCGGGAGGAAAACTAAAGAGGTACTTTTTATTGGAGTAAAAAATAAGTATTGTTCGGTGTGTGCCAGAGCACAAAGTAAAAATATTGCTCCAAAGGAACATGCTTGTTTCAAAAACTTTGAGGGCTCTTCGAGTTCAATGGAGACGGAAATAATACTAGAAGGGTTCAAATCATCAATTTCTATGCACGGTCTCATTTACAATAGAATGATAGGGGATGGTGATGCATCGACGTACGCAAAAATACTCAACGCTAAACCCTATGAACCTCAAAATGTGACAGTTGAGAAAATTGAGTGTCGCAATCATATATTGCGTAATTTCTGTAGAAAATTACGTGGACTGACAACGGAAACTAAATATTTGCTGCAATATCGAAAAACGCTTAGCAACGTAAGAATAATGACAATGAGGAAAGCTATTGTAAAATGCATAAAACATCACAAGGCTTCTGAGAACCCTAGAAACGTTGCAATATCGATTCTGCACAATGATATTGTCAATTCGATGCCACACGCTTACGGCGATCATAAAATGTGCCAGACCTACTACTGTGAAAAAAAAGACAATGAAAAAAACGAACTCAAAAATATACAAAACTCAACATTTGCATTTCGAATCAATGCAATTGTTTCAAGTGTAGCAGTTAAATCGCGTAGTTTAATTGAAGATGTGGACACCAATATTGTGGAATGCTTTAATAGCGTTATAGCTAAGTTTATTGGGGGGAAAAGGACAAATTTAGCCCAAAAGCGAGGCTACCAAGGTAGATGCTCAGCGGCAGTAGTCTCGTTTAACACGAAATCTGCTATTTCATCCATCCAAAGAGCATTCACAGGTAAAGATCCCGGTGGTAAAATTAAAGAGATGGAAAAAAAGAGAGCACTCAAACGGAAGTATTTTGTAGAGCACCCAGTGAAGAAAAAAAGAGCATTGAAAGAGACAAACAAAAAACAACACGATTATGGCCCTGCCAGTTCTGCACCAGACATGTCACAAGAAGAAATTCAAATGGCGCAAGAAGAATTCTTAAAAAACTTACAATCGCTTACCGCAGACAAAAAGGCAATCGAACGAGCAACTATATTGCAAAGGGAAAGTAGTGAGTGGTTGGAAATAAGACGAAAATTAATTACAGCGTCAAACTTTGGCCCAATATGCAAACGTAAATTATCATCGAATACAGCTAATTTGGTAAAAAACATATTATATAAGAAAAATTTGGCCCATGTGACTTCCATTGCTCATGGAATTGAGAATGAGAAGCAGGCGCTGCTGCAATTGCAGCGACAGGAAAATGTGGAGATCTCACCCTGCGGATTATTTATTGACCCCATATACCCATTTATCGGGGCCACTCCTGACGGGTTGATAGATGATGACATGATAGTGGAAGTAAAGTGTTCTATCACAGCTTCCAAAACAGGAATGTCAAAAGCAATTGAAGAAAATAAGATTCAAATATTAAAATATAATAAAAAGACGAAGACCTGTTCCATAAATAAAAAGAGCAATTGGTATTACCAAATTCAGGGCCAACTACATGTCACACAACGGCAGGTATGTCTTCTTGGAATCTGGGCAGGTGAGAATGAGTCTTTGTACACAGAACGCATAGAAAGGGATGACAATTTCTGGTCAGCAAATATGGAGCCAAAGCTGGTACAGTTTTACCTTAAATGCTTACTGCCAGAAATCGTAGACAGTAGGAATGTACGTGGCATGCCAATTAGAAACCATGTATGGCAAGACAAGGAAAATGAGCAGCCAGATAAGTGCGCATCCAGTACACACTCTCTGCCTCAACCAAATTTGCAGCAACCAGGTCCAAGCACGCGCGTGATTAATATTTGTGATTTTTGATTTTTTTTTGTATAGCATTTGCTTTTAATCGCCGTGACCAAATGATTATTTTTATATTTTTGTATTTCTTATTTCTAATAAATAATTTATTGTCCTATGTTATGTTCTTATATTGTAATGAGTTTTATCAGAATTTATTTAGTCCAAAGTATATAACTAAGTAATTAGCTGTCCCGCGCAACTTCGTCTGCGTCACATTTTTCTTGTTTTCGCAATATTTTTCATTGCTGCTCCGTTCCTATACAGCGCCATCTATTGAATACTTACTCAATCCGGTCAACAGATACCGCTATCTGTTAGAATCGATTGGAGCTAACAGATAGTTGTGACTTAATTTGTAATAAAATAATATTACGACTATAAGATGAGATGTAAGCTTTCCTATCTTTCAAGTTGGATCACACTACATACGGTGTGAAAATTTGATTAAAATCGGTTAAGTAGTTTAGGAGTCCATCCTGGACAAACAACGTTAGACGTAATTTACATATATAGATAATAAATAACTAGCTTATACCCGCGGTTTGGTACGCGTGGACTATAAATTAGTTATAAAACGAACCCTATGTAATAGGTGAAAATCAAAGCTACAGAATATCGAATTTCCCATCAAAATCCCTCCAGTAGTTTATTATCAGACAAAAATTCCAAAAACCGGATCGTAAGGGTAGTGCGGAGTGAAAGCGCTGTAACAGTCATGAAAAAAAAAAGATTAGGTACCAAACAATTAAAAAAGAAACAATTGTTGGTAGGTAATAAAATGAATTATGTTGCTATGCTTGTATTTCCCTAAAAACTAAACACCCGAAATATTAACATGAATTTTATAAAACAAAGTTAACTGTTACAATTTTATACTGTGACGCAAAATTTTTGTACAGCGGGGTCAGCGAGTTCATTTAAAGTGCGCGTTCGCGGGACTTGCCGCGCGGGAAGGGAGGTAACGCTAATTGCCTACTGCGCTCGAATATCCTGGCCTTAACAGCGTCGACAAAAAAGCAGTTATTTTAGGTGATTTTAACGCTCACCATACGAATTGGTCTTACAAAACGGACTCGCGCGGTTCCCAAATGTACGATGCCCTCTTGGAAAGCAATTTTGTAGTTTTAAATGATAATAAAAGTTCCACGCGCATAAAATTTGTAAACAATCAGCTCCAATCATCTTCACCGGATGTGACGTTAGCTACTTCTGACATCGCGATAAGGTTAAACTGGGTCACTGCAAATGAAAACTTGGGTAGCGATCATCTTATTATTAAGGTGGTTACACATATGGAAGGGAATCCTGATTACATTAATTCGCGACGTAACTACAGGAAAGCAGACTGGATAGCTTATCGGGATTTATTAGAAACCCTGTTTAAAGTAAATTTTAAATTTTATGAGGATGACCTCCAAAACTCATATGACACATTTGTAAATTGTTTGAACATAGCGGCAGATCGTTTCATTCCATATTATAAAATAAACCGAAATCCAAGTAATAAGTTTTTACCTAAACCGTATTGGAACGCATCCCTATCCAAATGTGTAGCTGAAAGGCGTCTAGCACTATCTGAATTCCGACGTAACCCTACCCCTAATAATTTAATTAAATTGCAAGAAAAAATAAGAATCTCTCAAAAACTAACCCGTCAAGCTCGAGATAAATCTTGGCACGAGCTTTGTGAGTCATTGGATGGTAAAATACCTCAAAGCGAAATGTGGCGCAAACTGAAGTGGCTAAAGGGTTATAATGTACCCCGCTCCCACGTTGACAAAGAAAAAGCAAATGATCTGTTAGATAGTTTAACACCTGACTATGTCCTTCCTGAAGACCCAGACTTTGATCCCGAGAAAACGAGTTTAGATATTAGAATTGAAAGACAGGAACTAGATACCTGTTTAAGACATAAAGACACGTCGCCAGGCAGTGACAAAATATCTTATTCCATGATACACAATTTACCTAACAATGGCAAACACATTTTATTAAAATTGTACAACCTTTTCTACGCAGTAAGTTTTGTCCCTACTCAGTGGCGAGATATCACTATTATTCCGATTCCAAAACCAGGCCGTGATCCTCAGTCATCTGGATCTCTGCGACCTATAGCAATGATATCATGTATTTGCAAAATATTTCATAGTATCTTAATAAAACGTTTAGAGTGGTACATTGAGAAAAATAACTTTTTATCTTACAAAACATCAGGCTTTAGAAAACATCACTCAACTTTAGACAATCTAACAAGCTTGGTATTATCAATTCAAACCGGTTTCTCTCATAATCAGATAACTATAGCCGCCTTTTTGGATATCGACAATGCATACAATAACGTCGATGTAAAAAGTTTAGTGTGTATTATGCAACAATTATACAGATCGGACTAACTTACCTAGTGACGTCCGATCCTTAATTATGTGAAGTAATCTCGTCCTCATTTAGTACTTGTAGTTTGCACTTTTTGCTAACTCGCTATCACATTTTTTAAAGATGAACTGATTCATCAAAACAAAAAATGTTATCTATGGTCCGGTCGTTGGCGCGTTCTCTCCTGACATCTGTCAACTCATTCTTTCAAAGCATAATATGATCGGGACTTCACGATGACCGATACTGTTATCGTACAGTCCCGATACATTAAATAACAACACAACTTTAAGAAAGGGATGTAGATAAGACAATTTAATACACATAAGTAGGCTTATCTTCTGGGAAGGGTTGGGATACAATGAGGACGAGATTACTTCACATAATTAAGGATCGGACGTCACTAGGTAAGTTAGTCCGATCTGTATAATTATGCTCCGTAATCTCGTCCTCATTTAGTACTTGTAGATGTTCAAAGAAGAAAGTTGTGTTGGTAATATAATCAACATCTTTTAATCATTGAACAATTTAACTTCACATACTATTCTGAGTATCATTACTTAGGTACTAATAATAATTAAAGTAAATAAACATCTATTTCTATTTATGGTAACATAACTTAAATCTTTTCTAACACAATTAGTTTCTAGTATCAACCAGTGTCATAATAATCTTATAAAGAACTTAGTTACTTTTATCAGACAGTTACCATTGACATTAAATTTAATCAAATCTCACTCTCTATAGAACACACTGCTTGTGCAAAAGCATTAGGATCACTAACTATAGGTCTCTTATAAAAGCGAGCAAAAGTTGAGGAATTTGTGGTCCAACCAGCTGCTTTTCTTATAACTTCAATATTAATGCCCACTTCAGAGGCTTTTGAGGTAGAAGCATGTCTTGTGCTGTGTGATGTGAATTTGGAAGTATTTATTCCACTATTAGTTAAAATTTGTTTTATCCACCTACTAATAGTTGCAGTAGTGGCGGCATGATATGGTTTTCTTATAGTTAAAATTAGTGATTTACAATCTTGTCTTATATTTTTTGTAATATCTAGATAGAACAAAAGGGTAGTAGCAGGACATATTGACAAGTTTTCCTTAAAAAATGGTAGTATCAAATTGGGTTGAGATCTACCAGGTGCAGAGGTTTTAATCATATCTGGAATTTGTATGTTAATATTATCTTCATTATAAGAAATGTTATCTATACTTATGAGAGACAAGGTTTGAATTCTGTGAGCAGTTACAAGGGCTAATATGGTAACTAATTTTTTGGTAATTAGTTCTAAACTAAGGGTTTCATTAGGGAATAGTTTAGACAAATAATTCAAAACAATACTGGGATCCCATACTGCTTCATATTTGGGGTTCTTAGGTCTTAATCTAAATATGCCCCTGAAGAACCTTGACAGTCGGTCATCTGATCCAATGTGGGGCCCCAGGACTAAAGAAATAGCTGACCTAATGGTTTTAAGTGAGCTATATGAAAGTCCCTCATTAAACTTCTTAGTCAGAAAAGATATCACAGTGGGAACTGAGTCCAGGAGGGGGTCAATATCTTGGTTCTGACAATAGTAAATCCACTGTTTTAGAGCAGACTCATATTGCTTTCTTGTTTTGTTAGACAAAGAGGCTGTCATTATGTCAAGGGAAGCAAGTGGTATTCCTCTTCTCAGGTAAGCGGTCCTGATAATATGGCGGCAATCAGTGTCAGATTCCTGTGCAGTGGATGTGGATTCCTAGAAGGAGACAACAGTAAATCATGACGGGGTTCCAATATAATTTTTTCAGAAATAACTATGGACTCAAATAAGGGAAACCATGGTTGTGACGGCCACCAAGGTACTACAACAATGCCTGTCGCTCCTTCCCTTTTTATTTTCTGTAACATCTTACTAATAAGTGAAAATGGTGGGAATGCATAAAAGAAAACACCATACCATTTGACAGTGAATGCATCAACCGACCATGCATCTGGATCAGGGAGCCATGATATATAATTCTGACACTTACTGTTAAACCTGCTTGCGAATAGGTCGATCTGAGGCTCACCAAGTTTAACAATAATAGACTTATAAGCTACATCACATAACTTCCACTCAATTTCTGTGTTTGGACGCCTAGATTCCAGATCTGCAATAGTGTTTTCTTTGGAACTGATGTAAGATGCATAAATCCAAATGTGTCTTTCCTCACACCATTGCCACAGCTTTCTGGCTAAGTTATTAAGGTGAGGAAAACGAGTACCACCCATTTTATTGATATAGGCTATGGCAGTTGTGTTATCTATTCTAAGTAAAATTTCACAGTGTCTGAGTGTGCTTGCAAATGTTTTGAGCCCTATAAATGCTGCTAACAGTTCAAGGTAATTTATATGGAACTTTTTATCATCAGTTGTCCAGTGCCCATGGCTTCTGATATCATTACATACCAGACCCCAGCCAGTTTGAGAAGCATCAGAAAATATTTCTAGAACAAAGTCAAATTGTTTTATTCTGTTGTGGGTTGCTGGAATGTGCGACAACCACCAATCTAGTTATAACCTAATTTCTTTTGTGATAGGTAGCAGCGCCTTGTAATTTTCATTGTTGTTTTTTAAAACTATTGTTTTGTTACTTTCCATAACCTTGGTGTAAAGCCAACCATATTCAACTGCTGGGCAAGCAGCAACAAGGATACCTAGCAATTGAGCAAATTCAACTATTTTGCATATCCTCTTAGATTTAAACTTCTTTAGTAAGTTAAGGATGAAATCTATCTTTTTCTGCGGAAGTGAGATATTAAACTGAACTGAATCTAACACAAATCCTAAATATTGACAGCACTGTCTGGGTTCTAAGACACTCTTTTTAGTATTGATAACAAAGCCTAGATTTTTTAAGACAATTTGAGTTGTGGACACATTTTTCAAACACTTCTCATATGAATCACCAAGACACAAAATATCATCAAGATATATTACAGAAAGCAACCCTAATGACCTCAGGTAACAAATAACTGGCTTCATGATCTTTGTGAATACATATGGTGCTGTGCTAAGCCCAAATGGAAGGCAAGTAAACTCAAACAATTTATCTTGAAAATGAAACCGGAGAAATCTCCTATCATATCTTTTTATGGGTAACAAGTAATATGCATGTTTCAAGTATATAGTTGCCATAAAACAACCTGGGGTTATGAGTTTGGTTGCCGTCCTTAAGTCTTCTAGTTTGAAGTGGTGTGTAATAATATATTTATTTAGCTCTTTGAGATTTAATATAAATCTCCAAGTGCCATCTGATTTTGGATGCAAAAATATGCTGGATAAAAATTGATTATCTGCAGGTAGACATCTTTCTATAGCACCTAACTGTAGAAGTTTATTAATTTCCATAGAAATAAGATTGCTTTCATTTTGACTGAAGTTATTATTTTTAGGAATGTGGTGAGTGCCTCAAGCGTGTAGTTGGTTGTTTCACCTGGTTGTTCCGCTTCAGCATTGTCTTTTGCCCATTCGGACGCGGGAACTGCTGTCTGTATGGGCCCCGGAAGTTTAAATTCTTTGGTCTTGTCGGAGGTTTTGTAGGTGTGTTCTTCAATTCCTGTCCCGACTTTTTCACAGCTTTTATTGCATTAAACTTGTCCTGTAGTTTATCCCCGAACAGGTACTCAGATATTGGTGTCTGCTCCATAAGCTCCTTCATTTCCTTATTAAGGCCAGGTAGGATTAGGGAACGTCTAGTGACACAGTTTTCATGATAAATGTGACAAAGTAGCCTGGCTGCGTCACTTAGAGTTAAAATTTGGTCACTACTCTCTTGGTTGGCGATTAGATTGTTTAACACTTTGCCTACTGATGTAATGGCAGCAGCCAGGGTGATCTGCTGTCCCCTGATTCGTTGGTCCCTTTTCACTCCACCATCACTCAGTGCAGAAGCCACTTCTTCATTTAGTTTTGGTGGGTTCAACAAACTGCAGTTCTGTGGTGTTTCCTGCTTGTTTATGATGTTTTGTCTTGTCTCCTCATTTAAACCCTTCACAATTATTGCTGACCACCGTGTGGCCAGGCTGCCGTGAAGTTCAATAGGTGCCTTTGTAGGCTGCACCCCTTCATCTCCAAGGAGCTCCTCAATCCCTGGAGGAAGGGCTTCAGGTAAGGTTACCATTACCCTTACACTGTCTGCCTCTTTTCGATTTCCTTCATTAGGTGATACAGGATGACTGTCTATAGGTGGTGGTGACGGACTGTGTGATAATTGATGGCAAGGAGTCAGTGGTATGTTGCGGTATGGGGAATAGCTGTCGCGGCGAGTCAGGCTGCGTCGGGTTTTATCACGTGTCTCACAACTTCGGCCGCGGTACCCACGGCTTCTCGAGCGTGTTCGACTGGAGCGTGACCGACTGGAGTGTGTTTGTCTGGAGTGTGTTCGACTGGATCGTGTTCTGCTCAAGCGGGCTTCATACTCGTCTACGAAGAATAATTAAAGTTAGACCTCTGACTAGTCGAATTTAAATCCACGGCTAACCTCTCGTGATAGCTCAAGGGATGCAGTAGGGACGAGATATAGAACAACTGAACGTGTACATCATCGGCTGACCTCTCGTGAAAGCTCTTGTGATGTCGTTCTATTGTAAGATGGTTTAGTTCATCGGCTAACCTCTCGTGAAAGCTCTAGTGATGTCTTACTATAAGTAGGCACTATTGGTGTTCTCATGGTTAACCTCTCGTGAAAACTCTAGAGACTAGTGCGTCGTAGGGCGCCAGGTTATTTTAGAAAAAGACGAGTGTAGGTAGGTATATAAAAAAGCTTACCAGAGTTTCGATGACGACTCCGTTTTCACTTGTTCAGCCGATTTTCTAATTCTCGTAGGCGTTCGTTGAGCTCTTTCATCTCTTCATCTCGTTTTCTTCGATGTTTTCCCATCTCGTTTGGAAAATTACAAAATTTTCGGGAATTTATAACGGAAAAGTGACTATCGCGCTTCACAAAAAAGTACAATGAGTTGACAGATGTCAGGAGAGAACGCGCCAACGACCGGACCATAGATAACATTTTTTGTTTTGATGAATCAGTTCATCTTTAAAAAATGTGATAGCGAGTTAGCAAAAAGTGCAAACTACAAGTACTAAATGAGGACGAGATTACGGAGCATAATTAGGAGTTAGTTCTTTAATGTGTAGGTACTTGTGGAATTTTTTAAAAGAGAGATATCTTAAAATGCAGGTAGACTCGGTTTCATTTGGTAGATATACATGCCGCGGTTTGGCTCAAGGTGACCCATTTTCGCCTCTGCTTTTTAATTTGGCTACTATAAGTATTTGCAATAGTATCAATAATGTTTCTATTTCACAATACGCTGACGATTTTGCGATATACATAAATTGTGATAATGTACGGGAAGGAAGCAAACAGATACAGTTAGGCGTAAATAAATTCGTTGAGCTGCTTTCTAAAATTGGTTTAGATATTTCACCAACAAAGAGCAAAATATGTGTTTTTAAAAGAGGTTTTCGAAGGGATTTTGTTGATGTAACTGTAAACGGTTTGACTTTGGATGTGGTAGAAAACGTAAAATATTTGGGGCTATGGTTGGACAGATCATTGCGCTGGGCGAAGCACATAAATGAATTGAGAAGTAAAAGTATGAGATTATTAAATATTTTTAAAGCTGTGACCGGTGCGGGTTGGGGAATGCACCCAATTGTTTTGAAACGGATCTACATAGCTATGTTTCGGAGTAGGTTGGATTACGCTAGCGCATTATATGACAGTAGTTGTAAAACACACTTGGGCAAGCTGGACAAAATACAAAACCAATGTATGCGCATTATCGGAGGATTTATTAAAAGCACCGCAATACACGTGATGGAATGCGAACTCCATCTTCAGCCACTGAGTACCCGTAGGTATTACCTTGCTGGCAAGTTTTGGTTTAGATGCAAATCCTTTTCTTGTAATGAAATTATTAAAATCATAGATAAGTTGAGTAATTATTGTCGCAATGCATATTGGAGAAACAAGAAAAAACCCCTTTTAGTTTCGATACATGATAATTTTAAAAATACCTTAGTACATTCAACAAAACAGTTAGAAATGTTTTCGTTGGACCTATGGGTTAGTAGTATAGATCTTTCTGGAGTACTGGAACCGGATATTAAGACCATCTGTAAGGCGAAACACCAGTATAAACCTTGCGAATTACTACAGATTTGTAATGAGTTTTTAATGAATACTTATTCACATTTTTATAAACTGTACACGGATGGGTCAAGAAACGATAATGGCAGTAGCGGCTTGGCACTTTATGACCCTCAAACAAATAGCTCCATCCAACTGATGATTAAAGCGAAAGTATTAATTATGTATACAGAGCTGATAGCTATCGCAGAGGCAATTTCTTACATTGATTCATTTAGGGCCGGGAAATATGTTATTTTGACAGATTCCAAGAGTGCTATTCTCCATTTGGCTCGATGCACCTCGAATTTTCGAGGCACACCGATAGCCTATGACATTCTGGAATCGCTCCGTAAACTTAGGGTTAGTAATAAAACAATTAAAATTCAATGGGTACCTTCACATGTGGGCATAACAGGAAATGAAGAAGCTGATCGTCTGGCTAGAGAAGCTAGTTTTAATGGAATACCATTTTCCTGCTTACCGTTACTTAGGGATTGTTTATACTTGGTTAGGGAAAAGTGTACAGAGATTTGGAGTGAACATTTTGACGAGAGGTCATTATCTAAAGGCATCTGGTATAAGACCATACAACCTTGTCTTACTCGTTCACCGTGGTTCGCAGAGTCTGGCTTGTCTAGAATAGATGTTGTGACTGCCCTAAGACTTCGGTCCGGGCACATACCGCTAAACAAATTTGCTTTCCTGATGGGTAAATCCAACTCACCAAATTGTACTGAGTGTGGGATGGTTGAGGATGTTTACCATGTGATGGCCGAGTGTGCCCGGAGCGAAGTTGAGAGGGTCAGTTTTATGCTAGAATATGATATGGATCTACGAGAAATGGGCATGTGTAATTTGATTCTAGCCCGTCCTCTGTCAGATGAGGCAAAATCTATTTATAAATTAGTTAAATTATGCATTAAGCGTAGATAAGAAGTTTTTGTGAAGCCAATGAGGGTGGCATGATCATGTCTGATCAAACCCTCTATAAATTAAATAAAGATTTAAAAAAAAAAATAGTCGATCTGATTTCTATGCCCATGTATAAAGCCTCCTCGGATGGTTGGCGAGTCGCATGGGACCGGTCAATGTGGTGACAATTGAGGAAGGCCTACGTGCAGCAGTGGATGTCTTTCGGCTGAAATGATGATGATGGAAGCATTTTTAGGGTTCCGTACCTCAAAATAATAAAACGGGACCCTTACAGAATCACATTGTTGTCCGTTTGTTTGTCTGTCTAACAAGATTCTTTATCTCGGGAACGTGTGGAGATATCGAGTTGAAATTAAAACCATATAATTATGTAGATCTACACAGTCTCTTTAAGCTCAAAAAAAAAAACTTCTAAGTTAGCGTAAAAAAAAGATACGGCCGTTTATGCCAAAACGTATGTTTCAACATTCTCTAGGGAATCAAAATGTATAGGGTACTTCCCGTTGACCAAGAACTATGTTGGCAAGTAATAACGTTTTATAGTACAAGTACGGGACAATATCTATAAACTGTAAATTTATAATTAAATCATTAATTTATTTAACGCGCATAACAAAAGTGAATTTGTACCGAATCCTCGGAGGGCGAGTCCGACTCGCACTTGTACTACTATAACTATAAGATAACAATGTTTTTATTGGTAAATACTATCATTAAGATAACAATGTTTTTATTGGTACTTTTGTCGTTGTCTGACATTTTTATAAAGAGTTTTTAACATACGAAACAGGCAAAAAGCGCCAAAATTAAATGTTTGGAGCTTTTGTTTGTAAAAGTTGAGTATGGTTCCGCATTCTAGTAAGGATGCATAGTAATAAAAAGTTTCAGTTTGGATTGCAACATTTATTTAGTTATTACAAATACGATAGAGATATTAAAGAAAGAAGAACTGCAAAAGTACAATAACGTAATTAATAATAACTCCAATCAAACTGATTACGAGCGTCGCGTCTACATAGAACAAGCCACACGCGCTCATCTTACTGAACGATCGATTTGCATGTTGTACGTTCATCCAAAGATGTTTTAGACCCTCTGCAAGAAAAAAAATATATATATACAGTTATACAGTGAGGATACATATTATATACAGTGAGGAGTGCAAGAAAGGAATTAAGGGACAAAACGCATGTGATTAAAAGAGTGATATGGATATAAAAGTTGATGGATGGAGGGGGAGGAAGCTGGAAGGCCAAAAAAAAGATGGATGGATTGTGTGAAAGGGAGTAAATGATGCCGTATCGTCTGACAAGGGAGAGTAGAAGAAGAAAACGTGCTGTGCCGACCGCAAGTAGAATAGGATAAGTTCAGGAACATGATAATGACAGTGCTGCAAGAATATTTGGCGTTCCAATGAGTTTGACAGAGTGCATTGTTGGTACACACTTCTAAAATATGTTGAAACACAAGATGGTGACTTCTAGTTTTAGCATGCGTGAAACAATTCATGTGCAGCTAATTGTAATCTTCTCAAGCGCATTTGATGTCGTAATGACTGTTTATTCTTACTCCGATAGTTGCTGTTCTTCATAAGCTGTGCACACGCTGTCTTAGCTTCCTCAACAGTTATATAGAATCTCTCACAGTTAATACTTAGCATTATTACAAAAAATATATTCCTTATTATGAATGCCGTGCTCGTAAGTCCAGAGATGAAAATCTGTAAAGCAGAATTCTTCATGTAAAATACTGGTATTCAGCTACATTTGGTTAGAAGATAGAAGTTAGAAGCCGAAGCCAATATAGTTGGAGGAAAAGGCTAGTCAGATGATGAGAATCTAATTGACGAAAAATCGCCCTAAACTTACCTTTTTTTTCAGCAACGTCTCTTGTTCCGATATTCTTGTCAGTGCGTTAAAAGTCAAGTCTAACATTGCTAATGTGCGAAAGAATGCTTGAACTGTTTGAAATAATACCTGTAAATATAAAAAAGCTCATTTTTTTAAATAAGGTTTAAATTAAAAGACCAATTTATCTTATCAGTCATCCCCTAGCCCTCGTCTCATGTTGCTCGGGGTCGGCGAAACACGGATGTCAACAGTCACTTTATCATTCAGTAGTTCTTGTTCTTTCACATCATCCGCATTTATAAAATCTTATTATATAAAAAGTATTACTTACCATTATCAATCATTCTCATTATTCTGCCCCTATCCCAATTTAAGGATAGTTTCGCTTTGTCTTCTTCTTCCATACTTCTCTATTGGTCGTCATCTCAATAGTCACCCCATTGTAGCCGTAATATCAGTTTCCATACAATCCATTCATCGTATCTTTGGTCTCCCCGTACTCTTATAGCCATTCACATCATCCACAAAACTTTTCTCGCGATATTTTCCTCTTCCCTTCGCACAACATGTCCATAGTTACCATGACTGATGACACTGGTGTATTCTCGTACAATTCTTTGTTAACCATTTATAGTGTGCAATTATTTGTATTCCTAGTAAATAATATAAAATGACCACCGATTATGCATATCACTTACCAATGCTTGGAAAATAGATTTATACAGATTGTAAGCTTTTAAAATATTTTTATGTATCTCAAGCAGTTTGAGACATTGTCCATCATTTTCCTGATTGTCATTCATCCTTAGAACTTCACTAATCCACACATCGAGATATTTCCTTAGCAATATTATAAATCGGATGGCAACAACTAAATTGATGTCGAATGTGATATGAAAGACATCACAAAGCAAGCTTGGGACGATCTCGACGAAATTAGAAACATCGTCAGATGTAATATAATACAAAAACAATACAAAACAATCATATATGATGGTAGTTATTAGTGAGATCCAGTTCCAAATGGCGAAACTCTGGATATTCTTACTAAAATCCATGCTCTCGTGGATAGTTTGGATCTTAAGAATAAAAGAGACATTCTTGTGCTTATGCACGATGCCCAGAATGAACAGCATTGTGAAACCGATCAAGTAACAGGTGAAAAAGATAACAGCGGAGAACACGGCGAAACGATGCCCTAATTGATCTACATCTAAACCTATAAAATCTAAGTTACAAAATCGATGCACACACAAATAATATGCGAACAATAAAAAGCAGAACGACAGAAAATAATATCTCTTTCCGTTTGGATAAATATATTTAGCTTGAACACGATATTTTGAAGAAAAAAATAATTTCAATGCAAAATTAAAAGAATATATAAGTCTTTGAACTTCTGTATTGAGTCTGTTGTTTGGTAACACTTCAAAAGTAGTTTTTGGAAGAATTTTACTTTTCTGGATCATTGTTAACATCTTCAAGCGGCAGTTGGTAGTTGGTCGATGATAATGACGTTTATTGTCGTCGATGTCGTCGGTGGATGGTATTGATTATTTACTATTGGAATACTAATGTACTGATCGTATCAAGGCCTCATAAGCGGTCATATTCAATTTTAATATTTAAAACTATCATAACATGGAGTTAATTTTCCTTCTTCCATTCTCGCACGTCACGGCATCATTTATTCTTTTCTTTTTCATAATTGTCTCACACAATCTTTCTTTTCTTTGGCCTTTCTCTCCCTCCCATCCATCAACATTCATATCCATCACTCTTGTAGTCACATGCGTTTCGTCCCTCCTCACTACATTTACAATGCTCGTGTCTTTTCGGTGTGTGAAAAGGTCATTACCCTGTAGTGAAGCAGTATTATAATTATATACAGACTTGAATCAATCTGGGTATAGGAAAGTACAGCTAGCCTAGATACATAATTATGTATATCTTTCCACTGGTGGGGACAGCGAGAATTGACTAAAGTAATTTAATATTATTCCCGTTCTCCCCACTGCTCTGTTTCCATGAGTGGAGACAGAGGGTTAAAATAAAGTCATTTAAATTTGTCTGTTTGTCATTCATGGGTTCGAATAGTGTTAGTAAAGTAGTTTTGGGCAGTAACCTTACAAACATCCTCCACTTGTCTTCGCCAATTTCCTAATACGTAATCTTCTTCATTCATTAAATAACATATGGCAATGGGAACAAAGGGAATAATATTACAACGTTATCGTAATCCCCACGAGTGTGGGAGGTATTGGGGACAACAAGAATAAAATTACATATGTGTCGATGTCCCCACCAGTTGGATGGAGTAGTGGGGACAAAATTACGGTTTTGATTTTTCTCGTTGTTCCCACTGTTGGGGATAACGTAGTGGGGACAGCGGCAATACACCGATGAATCGTATACAGTGACTGAAAGAGTGATGAAATGGATGATTTGTGTGAGCACAAAGAAGCAGTAAATGATAGTGTACGAGTAACATGGGGAGGAAGATGATGATGAACGTTTAGAAATAGATATAAAATTGTCTCATGATGACTCACAAATATTTATGCGTATGTTCATATCTCTTGCAATTGGGTAAGTAATATATAATATAATTACAAAATCTCTAATATTTACAAGATATATCAACTGAATCAATAATTTTATTCGATATAATTGTTAGTTAATATAATAAACGATTGATATAATTTTAAAATAACTAATTTTTATAAGCATAACATACATTGAATATAAAATCGTATGATATACAACTCAAAAGACATAAAACCTATTTAGTTTAATATGATAAAACGCCTAGAAAAAAAACACAAAGCTAAATTTCAGCATTATAACATTGTCTAGCAAGACCTTTGCAAAGGTCCAGTGTGTAATACACTTCACAAACATATTGAGGATCTTGATCTGTTTGGTTTTCTATGATTTCTGCTCACCTCTATAAGGAAAACACACGAATGCAGCAGGTCTGTGACATACCGAAGTGTCTCCTTAAAACTTGACTTGATACAACTCACTACACTCGGGTATGAAATTTCACAAGGGTTGCCATAAGCCAATGGCACAATCATTGTCATTCCAGTGTACATCTCCCGCCTACACTACACCACTACGGCGGAGGACATCGTGGAGTACGTGCACCAGAAGACCAAGTACGTGGCGAGAGAGCAGTTGCTTGAGTCGCGCCGCAATGTCAAGTTTAAGGCGTTCGTGGTGCGAATACCATCGTGTTATCTGCACCTCGTCTTGGAAGAGGACTTTTGGCCGCAGGGAGTGGTGTTCCGTCGCTTCCGCGGGCAAGTGCCACATGAACGCACAGTGACATAGTGCGTAAGTGAAGTGTTACTAACATATTTAGTTTTAAGATTTTATTTACGACTAACACAAATTGTATTTAAAAGTATGTAATGTTAGTCTGTAAGGTATATATAGGGCCAAAGTTGCCTGAAAATAAATGTATGTTGTTGTTACGAGACAAACTTAAATTGATCAAAAAACTGAAAAAAATCTAGTGGAAAATCTCGAGTACCTTCTTGCAGAACCTTAGAATCACACCCAGGAGGTTCATCCTCAGCGGTCGCACTTGCACCACAAAATCAAAAAAGGAGTAAAGCTAAAGCATCAGAAAAACTGGTTATCTCGAAATCTCTTTATTGACAAACACAAATTATAAATAAAAGATTTACAGAGCAAAAGAAAACTGTAATAAAACAACAACATAATGCGTAACGAGTGAGAAGAAATCCAGAGGATGTGTAGCGTCTATGGTGAATAGACCACAAACGTTCATTTTCTTGAAGGAAGCCTTCTGCAAACGATTGATGTTCTTGCAGACTCTTTTTTGGGTCTCTGTGGAGAACATAATATCATGTTAGTATTAAATATAATGAACAACGAAATAAAAAAAAAACTGGCCAAGTATGAGTGGTACTCGCTCACACAGGGTTCCGTATCACCAAAAACATTTTACATAGTATGTTTAACAAAAACAAAGTTACTGCTGCAGTTTGATGAAAAAGTCCCATATCTGAAAAACTAAACATTAAAATGTATGTAAAGAAGGTCACTATACTAGTGTCCTTCTTCTTTATGGATTTATTATCTATAGCTTTCTAAGAGATGCGAGTGTCATGTTTGTGACATCGACTGTCGGTATAGAAGTAATTTTAAATAAGATATAGTTATGTTATTTTTAATTTAGATACGTGGAACAGTCTTACTAGAAAGTAAAGGCTTAAATGTTGTTTTTTTGTTATTACAGAAAAACGCAATTATTAATACCTTGTGGAATTCGAAGTGCCGTACTATAGGTATGTGCCCGACCCAGTTCTCGAAAATGGCAATATCACACTGTATTGGGATCAATCCATCATCACTGACAGGACTATTGTAGCCAATAAGCCTGATATAGTGGTGATGGATCGATCAGAGCGGCGCGCAATGATTGTTGACATAACGGTTCCACATGACGAGAACCTCGTGAAGGCCGAGAAAGATAAACAAATCAAGTATATTGACTTGGCTCGCGAGGTTGTCGACATGTGGCCTGTTGACTCAGCGATCATTGTGCCGATAGTCGTATCAGCCAATGGCCTAATTGCCAAGAGCCTCGACCAATATCTGATGAGGCTCTCGTTAGGCAGCTGGATCAAGGGCTTGATTCAGAAAGCGGTACTCCTGGACACGGCTCGTATTGTTAGGAGGTTCCTCTCTCTGGAGCCCTGACCGCCGGTAGCTTGGACCCTGTTCCCGATACCGGTGGGCTACTATTTTTATATTTTTAAATGTTTTTGTATATACTTTTGTAAAAATATTTAAAAATGTAAAATGTATGTTTATAAAATGAATAAAGGGAATACATCTAACTATGCCAAGATAAGAAGAACATTGAATAAAACACATCAGACAAGAAAACAGCATGGACAACTATTGCACAAAAATGTGTAGAAAAATATAACGAAACAGAACATACAGTCACTAAGTTCAGCCCAAAATATCTTTTAGAAGGAGAGAAAATGGATATTTTGCCACAGGAATTGAAATCAAGATGCACGATAGAAGATCTTAAAAGAGACAGAGAACTAGCATTTGAAAATTCTATAAAATCTCACAACTATAATAAAAAAATATATGATCTACATAGACAAGAATATAAATTTGAAGTGGGTGATAGAGTATATGTAGAAAACGGAAACCGGTTAAATAGGAAGAAAATGGATGAATTAAGGATCGGACCATACAAAATCCTAAGAAAGATGTCAAATTCGATCTATGAAGTTGATGCTGGACATAAGAAGGTGGAGTCAAACTTCTACCATGTTACAAAGTTATCTCCAGTTAAGGTTAGCTGTTAATTGAACAATCATTTAGATTGATTCTCTCCGAGGGTGGGAGATGTAAAGAAGGTCACTATACTAGTGTCCTTCTTCTTTATGGATTTATTATCTATAGCTTTCTAAGAGATGCGAGTGTCATGTTTGTGACATCGACTGTCGGTATAGAAGTAATTTTAAATAAGATATAGTTATGTTATTTTTAATTTAGATACGTGGAACAGTCTTACTAGAAAGTAAAGGCTTAAATGTTGTTTTTTTGTTATTACAGAAAAACGCAATTATTAATACCTTGTGGAATTCGAAGTGCCGTACTATAGGTATGTGCCCGACCCAGTTCTCGAAAATGGCAATATCACACTGTATTGGGATCAATCCATCATCACTGACAGGACTATTGTAGCCAATAAGCCTGATATAGTGGTGATGGATCGATCAGAGCGGCGCGCAATGATTGTTGACATAACGGTTCCACATGACGAGAACCTCGTGAAGGCCGAGAAAGATAAACAAATCAAGTATATTGACTTGGCTCGCGAGGTTGTCGACATGTGGCCTGTTGACTCAGCGATCATTGTGCCGATAGTCGTATCAGCCAATGGCCTAATTGCCAAGAGCCTCGACCAATATCTGATGAGGCTCTCGTTAGGCAGCTGGATCAAGGGCTTGATTCAGAAAGCGGTACTCCTGGACACGGCTCGTATTGTTAGGAGGTTCCTCTCTCTGGAGCCCTGACCGCCGGTAGCTTGGACCCTGTTCCCGATACCGGTGGGCTACTATTTTTATATTTTTAAATGTTTTTGTATATACTTTTGTAAAAATATTTAAAAATGTAAAATGTATGTTTATAAAATGAATAAAGGGAATACATCTAACTATGCCAAGATAAGAAGAACATTGAATAAAACACATCAGACAAGAAAACAGCATGGACAACTATTGCACAAAAATGTGTAGAAAAATATAACGAAACAGAACATACAGTCACTAAGTTCAGCCCAAAATATCTTTTAGAAGGAGAGAAAATGGATATTTTGCCACAGGAATTGAAATCAAGATGCACGATAGAAGATCTTAAAAGAGACAGAGAACTAGCATTTGAAAATTCTATAAAATCTCACAACTATAATAAAAAAATATATGATCTACATAGACAAGAATATAAATTTGAAGTGGGTGATAGAGTATATGTAGAAAACGGAAACCGGTTAAATAGGAAGAAAATGGATGAATTAAGGATCGGACCATACAAAATCCTAAGAAAGATGTCAAATTCGATCTATGAAGTTGATGCTGGACATAAGAAGGTGGAGTCAAACTTCTACCATGTTACAAAGTTATCTCCAGTTAAGGTTAGCTGTTAATTGAACAATCATTTAGATTGATTCTCTCCGAGGGTGGGAGATGTAAAGAAGGTCACTATACTAGTGTCCTTCTTCTTTATGGATTTATTATCTATAGCTTTCTAAGAGATGCGAGTGTCATGTTTGTGACATCGACTGTCGGTATAGAAGTAATTTTAAATAAGATTTAGTTATGTTATTTTTAATTTAGATACGTGGAACAGTCTTACTAGAAAGTAAAGGCTTTAAATGTTGTTTTTTTGTTATTACAGAAAAACGCAATTTCGCCTTTATTTAATATAAGAAGCATATTACTATTATATGTATCCTATATGTATAGTCAGGTTATAAACTATCTGTGTGCCAAGTTTCATTCTAAATGAAGCTCTACACCACGATCTGAAGATACGTCCAGTCAAAGAAGAAATAAAAAGCTATAGAAAGTCGTACAAAGAAAGAATAACTCGCCACCCAAACATCTTGGCAAACCATCCCATCGCTTAGCCTTTTCCCAAACTATCTTGGGGTCGGCTTCCAGTCTATGCGGATGCAGCTGAGTACCAATATTTTACATGAAGCGACTGCCTATCTGACCTTCACAACCCAGTAACTAGGTAATACGATACCCCTTGGTAAGACTGGATGTCAGACCTTGGCAAACCTTCTCATGGATAAAGAAGGAATCCGCAGGCTGAAACACAAAATTCCACAAGAATTTGTGGACAGACATAGCACTATGCTTTGTGGTTGTGTCATAGGACGCATACCAGACAAGCCATCTAACACGCCATAAAAACTACTTAATGTGCTAATGAATAGTGACAGATTGTAAACAAAACAAGGGACAAAAAAAAGGTTGAATTCAAATCCGTTCACTAGATTTTGCGTGAAAGAGTAACACGCATCAATTAGACTTATAAAAAAACAACATGCCTGTAATCCTCGGGGTGTTAGGCAGAAATTTACCTAATAGTACACTCACATTTCGCCAGTTATGTTTGAAGTCCCATGTAATATGGGTCGAGCTTATTAACATAAACAGGCTACATATCCAGACTCCGTGGCTGCTACTGAGAATTTCCTGATGGAAAAACTCAATAACTCTTTGCCTGACCCGGGAATCGAACCCAAGACGAATGCTCAGCAGTCCCGCTTGAGCCACCTGACCAACGAGGCAATCGCAGTAGTTTCATTGTAAATAGGGAAATTCAGGAGAACAATGATGAATGATCATGATTCGAGGGTTTCTTCCGAACGTAACGATGGCAATGTAAATAGCCAGCCTAGAACTGGGCACGTGTTAGGCCTCTTCAGTAGCTTCCATCAGTTCCTGTAATGAACATACAACGGACACGAAGGACACGATATTAAGTGCCCCGTCGTTTCGTGGTTTCAATGTTACTTTATGAAAACTTCTTCGTTGATGGTGTCATTGATGACTCTTACCTTTTTCGTAGAGTTGTACAGCGTTTCAAAACACCCTTAATGAAGCCGAGAGGTACTCGTCCTCACCGTCCTTTGTATTTTTTTTTTGTTTGTTACAAAATCATTTCTGGGAATCTTCTAATTGCAAAGACAGACTATTCTATGCATGAATTAGCAAAAAGTATTAACTTTATGTTGTTAGGCCATAAATAAGGCGTTTTCCAAGAATACATTTTGCGCAGTGTTATTTAGTTTGATGAACCTAATGCGTGGTAGACGCCTTCGTGATACTCTGTATACTAGAAACCAGTCGCCATTTTGTTGGGGTCTGTGTGTTTGAGCGGCTGAAACGTTGCAATTTGTAGTTGCATGACCCTCTTTATTACTTGTTACGTTCATGTTTAATTTTGCTTGGGAAGGTTTTTGTAAGCCATGTGCAAGCGCGTTTATAATTTCTGCGAAAAATTTAATATTTTTGACGAATCACAAAATGGCTTTCGGAAAAAAAGATCCACAATTTTAGCTACATATAAATTTACACAACATATACTTAACGTTTTAAATAATAAAAAATATGCGATAGGAATCTTACTTGACATGACCAAGGCTTACGACAAAGTACTATACAATATTTTACTTGATAAACTATACGGAATTGGCGTTAGAGGAATAACTCATAAATGGTTCGTATCTTACCTACAAAATCGTGAACAAGTTGTAGAAATTGAACATTGGAATCACGACACTGGGGAACTCGGCCAAATACGATCACATGCACTTTGTATTAAAAACTCAATTCCTCAAGGTAGTGTTACAGGATGTTTATTATTCCTAATTTACATTAACGATCTCCCCAAAATTATGACGGAATCGTGCGTGCTGTTCGCCGATGACGTCTCGGTAATGACTTCATGTAATGACTCACAAGACCTACATGACAATTTAAATACTATTATGTTAATTATACAAAATTGGATGAATGACCATAACTTAGAAATTAACTTCTCTAAAACCAAAATTATGCAATTTAGGCCCTATCAAAAAAAACCCTTAGATATAAATTTTACGTTTGACGGTGCAAAGTTGGAATGTGTAGACACTTTTACCTTGTTAGGTCTAGACTTAGATTTACATATGACCTGGAAAACGCACATCCAGAAAATCAAGTCAAAACTATCCAGTTTTATTTATGCATTACGTGAGCTCAAAAAAACAACAGATTTAAAAACTGCCCTATCCACTTACTACGCATACGCATACGCGTGGCTTAATTATGGAATTATACTTTGGGGAAATAGTGTGGACATCAACGATTTATTTATCCTACAGAAAAAATGTATTAGAATATTGGTACATATTAATAATGATGAAAGTTGTAGACCATATTTTATGAAACTTGAAATCTTAACGTTAACATCAATATATATTTTAGAAATCTGTAAATTTGTAAAACAATATCCAAACTTCTTTATTAAAATTACGGACCAGCCCCGCCGTTATGAACCACGTTCACGATTTAAAAACACGCTCGTAATACCCCAATCAAAACTAAAACTGCACAGCACTAGCCCTCATGTTACAGCAATAAAAATTTATAACAAAATCCCCAATGACATACGAATGGAAGAAAATGATAAAATATTTATAAAACGAATCAGAAAATTACTAATTGATAAATGTTATTACACGTTAAACGATTTTTTTAATGATGACATATAAATGGGGTGACTTTTTAACTATGATTTTTTGTATACCGATTTAGACATTTTTTATTTTTTTATTTTTATTGTATTTGATTATTATTATATTGACATTATGTATTTGATTATTAGTTTATTGACATAATGTATTTGATTATTATTATATTGACATTATGTACTTGATTATTAGTTTATTGACATAATGTATTTGACTATTATTTTATTGACAAAATGTACCTATCCGATTATTATTTTTTGGCATAATGTATTTAGTTCTAATTTATATTAAATAACGTATTTGATTCTGATTTTATTGACATAATGTTATTAATTATTATTGTATTCGACTCGATATTTTTATTTTATTATTTGTGACATTTTAAACGAATTGAATAATATCTAATTGTTATGAATGAATGAATTTATTTTTTACTATTGGATTTTTGAATGCTACTATTATACTTTATGAAATTGTTGTGCTCGACAGGGTCCATGTGAACTAAATTATTATATAAGATCTTGTAAAACACATGTGAAATGCAATAAATGATTGAATTGAATTGAATTGAATTGAATTTGTGCAGGAGCACCTCCACTGAACCGTTTATCGTTTTGAATTTATATTGGGAGATCAATTTTACTTACAAAAGCTTTCTCATCCATTGTTATTCTACTCGTCTGTATGTGAATTACTAAATCCATCAGGCCATTAGAGAATATGTACAGATTAAAAAATAATATCTGAAATCAAGAGAAAATATCGTATCAATACACGAATCGTAATTAGATGAATAAATATTACTAACCTACAAGATTCGCTAAAACCAACCTGCTTCTGGAAAATAATCTCGACTAGTTGATAAGATTTCAATATTTCCACATAGGCTTTGAAGTAATTATTCCAAAACCTTTCGTCTTCATTGCACCTTGGCTGCTGCACGTTTTCGATCCATACCGTAACAGTTTTCCTATTCATTTTCATAACCATAGCAGCATATAAGACATTAATATCGAAGCAGCTGTGAAGGAAGCTATCAACGATACCAAAGAAACCGATAGTAAAGATAGAACTGTAATAAAATATCCACAGAAAATTGAAACAATTCAAAGCCATGACGTAAAGCCAGTTGCAGATGATGAAACGGTTGAAAATCTTTCCGTTGATGTTGAGAATTCTATGCGCATTTGGGTACTAGAGACTAGAAGCACATTGTTAGTCTTCTGCTTGATAATGGTGTAGTAAACAAGAAGAATACCAGTGACAAAAACGACAAGGTCATATATATGTCCGAAGTAGATAGCATTCAAGCCTTTTTCCGTACGGTTAGATGCAAACAGGAGACATGAGCTGCCAGAAATGTAAACGGCAGTACCAAAGGCTGCACTGACATCGTAACTCAATCTGTTTTCAGTGATCAAACCTTCTTCAAACTTGTATTTCGCACAGAAGAACAATGCTTGTATCATGTTTAATGGCCGGAGTATCGACTGTAGATATTTTTCGATAACAATCTTCTCTTGATTTTCATTATTAATAGTGTTAAGTCTACTTTTCATACTAATTGTTGTAAGTTTAAGATTATTTCTATAGTTTGATAACAAGTCAATTTCAGTAAGCTGTATAAATGATATTGCTAGGCTGGCACAAACTTCGATGTCAATTAGTTCGATTGGATGGAGCATTTTATTAATGGACTTTCTATAAAAAATATGTTTAAGAATTCTATTTGATTAATGGACTTATGTGTAGGTAACAAAGATAATGGACTTTATTTAGGTACTTGTGCATTAAAATATACATAGAGCATTAAAAGTATTAAGAATAGAATTAAATAAGAATGTTAATGGTCGTCAAACGGTCAAGTTCGAAGCCAAGGTCACTGATGTTTAGTTAGGACCTGCAGTGATACAAGGGGGTGAAAATTCGTGTAATTATTGTTCTGAATAAACAAGATGGTGGTTTTAGTTCTTATTTCGTTCGCACGCCAAAAGACCCTTGTGCAGCTATATTTCCAGCCGTGACTTTAAATCTATACTTATATATTTATAGCTGAAGAGTTTGTTTGTTTGAACGCGCTAATCTCAGGAATGACGGCATGTCGTTGTTTCCTTGGAAGATGGGTAGGCCTTTCGCCATCACATCTTCCAAGCTCATCGTGCTGTGCTGGCGCTGCCGCTGCGGCTGCGGAGAACCTCAAGCGGCGTAAATATAGTACCTTTGTGGTAACTATATCTTCGAGCCTTTTGGGGTTGAAACTCCTTTTGGGGCCGTGGGGTCCGAGTGCTCACAGCCTTTTTAAGGAAATTTCAAAACGCCTAGTTGACGCTTCCCGTGACCCAAGGGCTGGGTTTTACTTTGGCCAGAGGCTAAGTATTGCCATTCAACGTGGCAACACCGCCAGTCTCTTGGGCACGTTACCAGCTGACAGCGTTGAGGAGGAGTTTTTTGACGCCCTTTTATAATTTGTTGTTATTTTAGTTTTAATTATCTAGTTTTATGTTTAGTAATTAATTTAGATTTAGAAATTAGTACTTTAATATATTTGAATAAAGAAACTTATAACTTTCATTCACAGATAATAGGATTGTAGTTGCACAATGACGTAATGCCCGACGAGTCCCATTAAAGAGGTAGGTAGCGCAGCGTCCACATAAAACAGGCGACACGCGGTCATCTTACTGAATGTACGATTAGCTCGTATCACGTTCTTGCACAAATGACGTTGCAACCCTACGAACAGAAAACATTAAACATTAATGAGATCATCATGCTGCTGCCTTTATAACAATTTATTCGGGGTAAACTAATAGAGAAGTATGGAAGAAGATATCTGCACCGAAACAAAATCAAATGGACTAAAGGCAGGAAAATGACGATGATCAAAAAAGTACGAAAAGGAGCCTATTAATAACTTAACTCGAAGCCGAGGTCTGTTTATCAGTCTGTGATTGTCTGGCTATAAACCCATGTTGGTCGAAGCAAAATAAATCAAACTCGGGTAAACCTTAACACACCAGCATGAAGTGGAAATCTCTCTCTCACAAAATCTGGTGTTGACTTCAAAATAATCGTTAATTTCAGTCAAAACTTGCGGTTGTTAATACCCTACAATATTTTGATTGCCATCAATGCACATAAAATACATTTTGTTAAGGTAAGGAAATTTCCATCGACCTATCAAAACACTTTACTTGTAGTATGATTAAAATACTTACTAGAAGAGTCCCTGTTCTTCATAAGCAGTATACACGCCGTCTCAGCTTCTTCTACAGTCATATAGAACTTCTCACAGTGTATACTGCGCATTATGACTAGTGTTATATCTTTTGTCCAGAACAAAAAAAGCCAAAGAATCGGTAAATAAGCCTGTGAAATAACATTTATGGTTATGGTTTTAGACAAAAACACGAAATGGACACTGAAATACAATCTGCATAACCAAAATAACGTTCTCGCTTCCAGGACACAAACCTCGCTGTGAGAGCGAATGAGCCGTAAAGGTGTAAAAAGTCTCTTAAGGTGGAACCAATAGGGAAGCCTGCGAAATTGTAATCTTACGTTTTTTTACAATTTGTTGAATAGCATTGGGTAAACACAAAATTTTAATTTCGCGGGTTCCTAGGCGGGTTTCTGGTTTTCCTCTTAAAAGCGTTTATACCTTACGGCATTTCATACAAACTTTCAAGTCCTTATTTTCCGAAATGACTGAACCAATTTAAATGGAACTTAATACGCAAAAGTAATACATATACAATGTGTTGTTTTGCATCCTCGTCAAATTTCAGGACGTTGTCATAAAACACATAAATAATCAATTTAAAGTTCGGTACCGGTCTATAATTAATAAGCGTTGCTTTTTTTATTGTTGAAATTTAACAGTATTTCAGAATAAAACCCTTGATTCAAAACACTTAAAACAGAATCACCCAACTACGCACACAGCGACAATGCAGCTGCTCTGTGTGCGTGAGAGTCGACAGTCGACGTCTTACCTACGAAATGCAACAGTGTTGCGACCGTGCGATGACCTACGGCGACGTACCTAGCAATTTTGCCTAATTTTATTTCGAAAATCACCTACATTATTGTCATAAATTTCGCTTGATACTAAACTAATTTTTAAGCATCATTGGAATACGGAAATCTTACTAACGACAACAATACTAGTGTGCCAAAGAAAAGTTCACTGACCTGTACTTACCTAAGTTCGGTAGTTATCAGGTGATTAATAAAATGTTAGTTTTGCTTTATTGCTATCTACACTAACACTCTGAACATTGTACGTAGGTAAATTCAGCCTAAAGTTTTCGTAATGATTTTGTTTGAATTTGTGGATTGAATTTATTGGTGCTAAAAAAATGTTAAAAATGATGATGTGATGTTGTAAATGTTTTTTACGTTTGTTGGAATTGGAAAGATGTGCTAGCTAAGTAGGTATGTAGAAATACTTTCGACTGTTAGGTATTATTGGCGTAGTTAAAAATTTGAAATCAACTTATTTACACTAATAAAATTCATTAAGCTAACAACGTATTTACAAAATGATAGTCTATGTACAAATAAATAAATTACCTACTTAAGTTACCCGGAGGTATGTTCAAAGTTGCCACCACCACATTCTTGGCACAGTCGACAACGATGTAGCTGGTTTTCCTTCAGCTTACGTAGCACTATCACATTCCTTTTCAAAGTGTCGAAAGCACTAATTATCTTTTCACGTAACTCTGTAACACTTGCCACTTTCTTCGAGTAAACTAACCTTTTAACGTCTCCCCACAAATAAAAGTCTAGAGACGTCAGGTCCGGAGAATGGGCCAGGCCACAGGTCCTCCGCGACCCATCCAATGGTGACCAAACCTTTCGGTTAAGTACTCGCGTACATGCCGACCATATTGAGGGGAAACACCGTACTGCTCCACGTAGGCTGTCTCCACTGATGGCATACATGCGGACCATCTCTACCAACTCGACGTTTGAGTAATTGTCCGTCATCTTGCACTTTGCACCTACGTCTCAACGATGTATCTAGGAGCGGAATTCGCAACGCGCGTGCACACGTCGGCGACATTAAGCACACTATTTGGTTCCGGGACGGCGGGGGGTGGATAGGCGCGCGAGCGTCCACACCCGCGCCGTGCGTGGTAGGGAATAGGTACCTATGAAATTATCGTATGTTCGTTGCGTTTGCGTTGTGTATGTATTGTTAGCGTTTCTTTGTGTGCGTTTAAGCGCGGTAACAGACGGGCCGCGTTTTAATACGGCTGGTTCACACTTACGGATTTCCGTAAATAAGAAAAAAAAAAAAAAAAAACACCTACTCATTTTATTGTTGATTTGGGTCGAGAATCATTAGCATAATTACCTCCTTGAATTTGACGAGAATGCAAAACAACACATTGTATAGGTCTTAAAAGTTACTAGAAAACATTTTCAAAATGTCTTTAAAAAAAAAGATACTTGGAAATTTCTGTTTCTATAGATAATTTAAAATCGGTCTTATTTAGCTATAACACTATTTTTCGAAAATTATTTTAGTAACTTTTTGACCTGTGTATCCTGCTTATGCGTATGAAGTTTCATTAAAATCGTTTCAGTCATTTCGGAAAATATGAACTTCATAAGGCGTAAACGCTCTTAACAATGCTGAAAGGAACTTGTTTTTCCCGTCATCTATACCACACGCGGTCATCTTACCGAACGATCGATTTATCTGGCGCACTTTCTTGTAAAGATACTTTTGACTCTCTTTAAAGGAATATGCACAGTCAGTTTTTTTTTAATAAACTTAATATTTTATCAACAATATCTACCCAATATAGTAGTATATGTGTTTTCTAAAAAAGTAAGTAAGTAAGTCTAACTTGGACAGTTCCTGTTTTTCATCAGCTGTATACACGCCGTCTCAGCATTCTCGATAGTTATATAGAACTTCTCACAACAATAACTGTGTATCATTACTAATAAAATATTCTTAGTAAGCCATAATATTACATTAACACTGTTTATAAAAGTCTGGAATGGAAAAATGATGATACATAAGAAGTTGTTAAAACACAATCACAAAATAGTTTTTTTTTTTTTATAAGTTCCGTTCAAAGACAGCTTAAAATGTTTTGCCTTTCAAACACTAAAACGTAACATGGCTTAATATACACACATCAAAAGTGTCTAGGGATCAACATATATTTTTGCAATAACTTTTCTCCTGATTGATATTAATTAAAATTTTCTTTAAGGATTCATCAAATAAAGTGTTTTCGTTTGTCACAGTAACGATAAACCAAGTCACCTTTGCATTAATAAAGAAATTTGCCATTTTCTAATAAAGGGATTTTTGACATTTGAACCACTAACATTAAAGTTCGAAAAAAAGACTGAAATAACAGTTTTCTTTAAAATTTTATTGGGTAACTTAAACAATTAATAATCCGTGTTTCTACCGCGAACACTAACAACACAAGAACATCGGTTTGGCATACTCAAAATGAGTTCATCCAAATCACGCTGTGGAATGGCCGCCCATGTTCGTTGCAACAACAAAAAAAGGTCCTCTTGCGACTGGATACCCTCCATATTCGGCAGAGCTCTTCTCTGTAGCATATCCCATGCATGCTCAATCGGGTTCAAGTCTGGCGACTGAGCAGGCCAGGGCAGGACATTGATGTTAGCTGCGGCGAGAGTCTGTCTTACAACTCTTGCGGTGTGCGGTCGTGCATTATCATGCATTAACTGAAATAAGGGACCGATTTGCACTTGTAGAGGAACGATGACGTCTGATACAATCGTCTCAGCATAAATTTGAGCGTTGAGGTTGCCTCTGATCCAAATCAACTCAGTTCTTCCGCCGATCCAAATACCCGCCCATACCATGATGGTTCCACCACTATAAGGATGGACTTCCTGGCAGGATTTTAATCGCTGTTGGCGTCCAGGGGTTCTCCAGTGTCGTATACGTCTTGTATCCGGTCTCATACCAAAACGAGACTCATCAGAAAAGCACACGAAACGCCATTGTTCTTCTGCCCAATTTCTGTGTTCAAGAGCCCATTGATATCGAATCCTACGATTGTGCATTGCTATAGGTGGTACCCGTAGCGGTCTTCGGGAATGAAGGTTCACTTCATGCAAGCGGTTTCTGACTGTTTGGTCGCTAATTAAGTTCCCTGAAGAGTGATGAAGCCTCACGGCTAACATCATGGCGGTTATTGTTGGAGCTCTTCGAGTTAAGATTTGAATGTATCGGTCTTGTCTCCGTGTGGTGCAGCGATACCGTCCTCCATGGCGCTCAGCCACGGTACCAGTGCTTCGGTAACGTGTCCAAAGTCGACTGATAACACTCTGACTTGTATTCAGAGCTAAAGCCACAGTACGTTGCCGGGAACCAGCTTCTATCATTCCCACGGCTCTGAGCATTTCTTCCCTGCTTAAATGACGTCGCCGCTCCATAATAACGTTGGTTTTAATCAGTAGTAGGGAAACAGTAGCACTAATAATGTCTTCAATGCGTTGTATGTTTTTATAGGGAAAATATTGACAGCTGATTTTCATCTTTTACTCGAATTTGATTCACAGTTCCTGATTCAAATTATGAAATGCACCAAAAAGGATCCATATAAATTTATAAAATCATAAATTTATTACAAAGCCACATCTCAATCTCAAGAAATCCGCATAAAAATGCTTGATCCCTAGACACTTTTGATGTGTGTACTATCGGTTTACAAGATCCTTGTAAAACTCCAAAATCAGCTTGGCCTCAACACAGGCCCTTCAGGATTTATTCTATAAAACTCCGTACTGCAACGCAAACTTATAAGAATCGTTACGGCAAAGCTTTCGGAGGCGGCCCGTCACCGTCGCCCCGCTTAAAAGAGTTAACAGTTCTTTTGAAAGTTGATCCATTGATTAGATTTTCACTTAGTGACAGTGTGTGTGACAGTCGAGCTTTCCGATGTTCTCAGCTTATAGAGCCATATGTTGAAATAACAATAAACAATATAAGCAAGACGTAGTTTTCTTTGTGCACCATATCCAGAATGAATATCATAGTGAAGGTGATCATACAGCTGAGATAAATGTAGGAACTAATAATTGAGACGAGTATATTGTCAGATTGAGACATGTCTGCATCTATCAAGTCTACGGTGACCATTCGATAGAACAACAGAGCAAATGTTACTAATAAGCAACAAAACGCAAGAAGTTGATATTTTCTGCCGTTCACATAAATGTGATTACTTCGAATATGGTATTTCGAAGCAAAAAACAAATGAAACGGAAAGTTAAAAGAATACGCTATTGCTTTTATTTCTTTTTCCAATCGATTATTGTGTAACTTTCGGTTTGAGATTTTTAGCATTTTGAATACTATTTTTTACATTCAATAAATCAATTGGTGGTAACTACTGTAGAATCGGGACCGTGGAAATAAAATCCTTAGTTTTCTTCTTAAAATTTAATAAAATCAAGTTCCGTCTTTTCAACAACAACCGCCGTCATCAATCCTTCTGTCAATTCTCCTTTGTTCTCTACTCCTTCCCTTTCACACTATCTTTCTCTCACTCACACCGCAGCGTTTCATTCCACACACTTTCATACGTTCCGTTTTAAATCCCATCCTACATTCGGCCGTCCTGCAATCATATCTGTCCTCAGATATGCATCATAATGACGCGTGACATAACTCTTTCATATATCACTCATACACTATACGAACCTAATAAAATAACAGTTCTGAATAAGGTACACGTTCTTATTTATAAGCAAAATAAAAACAATAATAATCATGTCCTAAATTCTATCTGACTAAACAGCGCTTTACATAGCATTTAATAACACATGACCTAGTATTTGTGAGGGTAATAAGCAGTACTATTTACACAACATATCTCACACATAAACAATCAACACTCACAATCACTCATCTTTACCTGGCCACCTCTTCATGTGGTCCGCTGAGCTAGATGTCTTTTTTGGGCCTTCTGTGGTATCATACAGTTTCTCAACATCATACCTATCGTTTCTTTTAACTTTAGTAACCCTGTAGGGTCCCAAAAACTTAGGTTTTACTTTAAGGCCTGGGCCGAACTGAGTTCTGTTGATGGCCACTAGATCATCCAGTTCATAGGTTGAATTAGGTTTTCTCTTTTTATTGTAGGTCTTCTTATTCTCGTCCTGTATTTTTTGAATCTGCTGCATGGCTTTCATCCTCAAATTCTCTCTATTTTCATCAAAACAATTGATAATTTCTTGTTGTAGGAGCTTAATTACATCAATATCTTCTTTACATCTCATTTTTGTTCCGGTCAATAATTGAAATGGTGAAGTATTTATTGATCTTTGGTAAGTACTGTTTATAGCACGCTGGACTCGACCCACATGTCTATACCACAGCGATTTATCTTCTAAACACAGCTTGGTTAACATAGGAATTAAGATTCGATGAACTCTCTCTACTTGTCCATTCCCTCGAGCCACTCCAGTGGTGATCTTGACATGCAGTATGTCCTCTTCTTTACAGTACTCCTCAAAATCTCCGCTGGTAAAGGCTGTACCTCTGTCTGTAATAATTCTAGTTGGATTACCAAAAGTTTGCTGGTGAAGTCGTAATTTATTCAACACTTCTGCACTTGATGTGGACTTGGTAGGAAAAAGCCATACAAACTTCGTAAATGCATCTATCATGGTGAGAATAATTATAGTTATACTGTTTCCTTGTTTCTGTAAATGGACCTATGTGATCCAGATGTAATGTATGCAGTGGGATTCCTTCTTTATCTACTGGGTTCAGGTAGCCTTCTTGCTTTCCTTCCATCTTGGTCGCTAATAAACAGGGTATACAGCTTAGAACTACTTCTTCAATCCTTTTATCCAGGTTTCGGATATAGTAATCTTTTCCTATGGCTTCTTTCATTTTTCTTATTGAAAAGTGCCCATTTTGGTGCACTTTTCTTATTATTTCTTTCTCCGAGATCCTTGGAACTACTAATTTCTTATCTTCACCTTTTTACAGAATGCCATTATCCATCCAGAAATATTTAGGTGAAGTGGAAAGACCAAAAGGTGCACGCAGAAACTCAAACTGTCCATGATGAGTTATGAAAGAAGTATAAGGCACCGATTCCTGACTTATTTTGAGGTGGAAAAATCCGTTCTTAAGGTCAAAAACACTAAATACCTTTGAGTCTTTTAGCTTATCTATTAGGTCATCTATGATTGGTAGCGGGAACTCGTCTTTCACTATCTTCTTATTCACTAGGCGGTAATCAACACAAATTCTAGTCGACCCATCTTTCTTCTTAACCAGCACTAATGGGCTAGAATATTCAGAAAAACTAACCTGTATAATTCCTTTTTGTAGCCACTCTTCTACCTGTTCTTCCACTATCCGTTGTTCGACGAGTGATATACGCCGAAGTCGTTGAGCAATTGGTACTTCGTCTTTTAGCACTATCTTCATCTTAATTGGAGCTTCTTTGGTATAAATGGGCTTGTACTCTTCAACCAGCCGCATTACTTCTGCCTTCATATTAGTATTGGAGATGTGACCTGTCAGATCAACCGCAGTCACACAACAGTTCACCCTAGCCAACCATTCGTCATCTTGCGTCAACAGTAACACAGCACCCTCACGAACTACCATCACGACATTTTGTAGGAACTCTTGTCCTATAATTATCCTGTAGGGCATTGACCCTTTGGGCACTACATGAAATATAACATTGGAGTAGCACTGTCCATCAATAAGAATATTAACATAAATCTTCCCATAAGATCTTACTTTATAAAGTCCCAGTCCAGACAAGATCGTATTATCATTTTCACATGGCACATTTATTTCGTTACACAAGTCCTCCGACATTAAATTTACGTCACTACCCGTATCGACCAATGCGCTTATTGATATATCGCACACTTTTACCAATGTAATCGCTTTATTAGGATTTTCTTGCCGGTCACTCGGTTTGTTTACAATTTGCATGACATCAACGTCCTCCTCTATTTTGAAATTGTCAACGTGGCAGCTGGATCCGCTCTGATTGGCTGCCGATGTCGCCCCAAACATGGTCGAATGTTTCTTAGCTCCCGAGTCGAACTGTTTTACCGACGGATGCACTGGCGCCTGCTGATTAGACGAGCCGACCGCTCTTTGAGGCTGCTTTACCGACGTCGTCTTTGTCGTTGTTCCGCTGCTTCCTACGCTCGGATTGGTACAATTCAAGCTAATATGCCGAACTCATTGCATCGGAAACATTTTAATCCGTTACGACATGCGCTTGCTCGATGATTCTTTCCTTCACAATTATAGCAAAACTGGCCAGTTCCTGGTGCAGCAGAATCTCCGCCTGATGTCGTAGCAACTCCTTTTACCGGTCGATCAGCGTTCTGTTTAGCAGCTTTCTTTTTTATAGTTTCGTACACCGCCAACTTTTCTTTCAGCGCTGAGTAGGTAACCGCACCGTACAATATCGCCTTATTATTTTCCATATCTGTAATGCCGTCTATTATATATTGGATGGCGACGTAATCTGGGAACTTAGCTCGTTTTCCCATCTCCTTCATTATCAGCATATACTGATAATATGACTCCTCTTTACGCTTCTTGCGCGCCGTCATGAGCTCGTGCATTTCCTTAGTATTTGCAGTATCAGGGAATTCTTTAAGCACGGCCGCCTTTAGCTCTTCATAGGTTTTGTGAACCTTTTCCGTTTTCAGCCATAGCTCCGCTGTTCCTATCAAGGACCTACGGGCTATGATGAGTCGTTGCTGAGGAGACCATCCAAATATCTCCGCCTTATCGTCCAGATCTTGAGCCCATTTCGCAGAAGAGTAGGCATGGTCCTCGCCACTGAACTTATTCATGTCAATCATATTGAAAAATACGTCTTTGTTTTCCGCCATTGTTCGCGTCTGCGTAGGTTTTGAATATAACGACCCCGTCTTCGTCTTTTGCGTCTTTCGTCTTGATATTCGTCGTTTTAGTCTTACTACGTGTCCGCGATCCCGGACGAGCCCCCAAAATGTAGAATCGGGACCGTGGAAATAAAATCCTTAGTTTTCTTCTTAAAATTTAATAAAATCAAGTTCCGTCTTTTCAACAACAACCGCCGTCATCAATCCTTCTGTCAATTCTCCTTTGTTCTCTACTCCTTCCCTTTCACACTATCTTTCTCTCACTCACACCGCAGCGTTTCATTCCACACACTTTCATACGTTCCGTTTTAAATCCCATCCTACACTACTAAAGCCTGTCTATGGGATTGTAGGTATTTGTTAATAGGATAACGATAACTTATTTATCAAATTAATACGCTCACTGTGTGTTTTACGCTGTAACGGTATATATATTCAGCCTAAAATGTTTTACACTTCCAGAGCGCAGGCCTCTCCTCTAAGCGAGTGAGTGAGGCTTAATGGATTGCATAATTAATGTCATAATGGATGTCACATATTTTTGATTATTCATGTTTTCTAGCTCCCGTATCTATAAACATGTCAAAGTAATTACTTAAATGTAGCGGCACTTCAAAAAATACTACAACAACAAGGACCAAAACGTTTCTTTCTATCTATGACACACACGAAGAACAAACATCAAATTTCCGATTCGCGCGGTTTAAGTTATCGGCGAATTAAGCCTATATGTATAGGAAAACTTGATATAACACCTGTCTGGTCGGAAGATCTTCCATTTTCTATGGAGAATTGAGGAGCATTAGCCCTGTGCTACATACTCCTACATAAGTAAAAGTCTTTATTTACGATAAGTTTTGTATTCTGTAGTTTAGTAATTCCTTGAAGTTTTTTTTTATACTTTTCTCCACACTAGGAATTTCTCCTGTATCGTGGGTGCGTTTACAAACATTAAATGTCACATACACAAACAGCCAGACCCGGAACAACTATCTGTAGGGCATACAAATATTTGTTCCGTGCGAGGATCGAACCTGCGACACGCAGCGCAGCAGTCGATCGCTCAACCAACCAACGTCGAAGTTTAAAGTGCATTGTTTGGTTTGGTATCACGAGCATGTCATGAGAAAGAATTAAACGCATGTGTTTATAAACGTGATAAATAAATTAAGATGGATGGAGAACGAGATCCAAACCAGATCTAGATCAGAACGAAATCCAGACCAAAATAAGGGTGAATTGACATAATAAGGAAGATAGCTTTCGTAGTTTTGAGAGCTGCGGTGATGAAATAGATAGATTTTTATGAAGCATTAGATAGATATATAATATCTCACGAACTTACCATTACTTGGAAAATTGACTTATACATGCAATAAGATGTCAAAATATTTAGGTATGTGCTAAACAATTTAAGACATTGTTCTTAATTATCCAGTACATCTTCCACCACCAAGACATCTTTAACCCACACTTCAAGATATTTCCGGATAAATATCACAATTCGTGTAGTCATTACGATATTAATATCGGAAATGATTAAATAGATATAAAAAAAGAAGTCAATCATAAGGTGGGCGACATTGTAGTAGAAATGAAAATAACTATAGAATAAGCAATATATAGAAAAATATCAAAGCAGATAATGGCTATAATATAGATACAGTTCCAAATAATAAAACTCCAGATACCCGTACTGAAATCGATGCTCTTGTATATATGTAGTTTGCATCTTCAATATAAGCAAGACGTTGAAAATTGCGAAAACCGTCAATTTTTAGTTGCATCATTTAATAAAAATATTTTTAATAATTTTGTAACGGAGCCCTCGGTGCGCGAGTTCCACTCACACTTGGCCGGTTTTTTTTAATGTTAACATTGTTATTTGATTAAAAAAATAATTTTACACACAACAAAGAATGCCTATATTACAAATAAAATCGACATGACTGATTTACGTTGTTTTGTGAGTGGAACTGGTGGCACTGGAAAGAGCTTTTTGGTAGAGATGCTGAAACTAATATTGTACAGTTGAAGTTTGTGAGTGAGTGTCTGTGTGTTTGTCACTCCTTCACACCTCAATTGTTGAACGGACAGCTTATACTCTAGATTAACACATAGGCTAGTCCCGGTTATTATCCCGGTCTGCGCGGGTAAAACCGCGGGGCGCAACTAGTAAAAATGTAAAAAAAAAAACGCATTTTATGCTCAGGATGAGATTGCTGCATTCAATGTGAATAGATTTACTAAACATAGACTATTGCAACTGGCATGAGGTCATCGCTTCAGTATGCTGAAAGAGTAAGGAAATAATTAAACTACTATTTGCAGTATACATTTATTTAATACCTTTATCACAAATATGCAAACTGTAGTAACACAACAGTGTAGTTAGTAAGAAGACTCATCAGACATAATTGTAACGCAGCGTCTAAGTAGAACAGGCCACACACGCGTATCTTGCTAAACGATGCTCGATGCAAGCGCAGCACGTTCATGCACAATCTTTTCGCATCATCTGCAATTTAACAATAATTGTCAAGGGTTAACTTAATTTGAAGGCAAGTGCCTAAACAAAAATACTATCCTATTGATGAACAAATTTTTTTTATTATTACGTTACTGCCTTTTTTTCGACCTTGGATGTCGACTGATGTAAAGCGATAGATGGCATCTACAATGGCGTTCCATTGTACACGGGTTGGAAAGGAAACACAGGTTATGGCAGACCTTCCCGGCTTTGGCAATGCATACTTTATGTCAATTAAGGTTTTACCAACTTGTATGGAAGGTATTTTAGTTAAACAAAATGTGAGGAATAATATGGACAAAATTAAGTGAATGATGATATAATGAACGATCGAATGGGGAGACTGGTAAAGAAAACTTGTTGCCCTGACCTCATAAAACATTGTAATATGGTAGACGAGGAAAGATTTGATTCTTTGCATTGAATAGGCTCCGGAACTACTGGTCCGATTTGAGAAATTCTTTCAGTGTTAGATAGCCCATTTATCGACAAAGGCTATAGGCTATATATTATCATGCTACGACCAATATAGGAGTGGGGCAGCAATGAAAAATGTTGCATAAACGGGGAAAATGTGACGAAAATGAAGTTGCGCCGGATAGCTAGTATGGTAGATAACCGATGAGTTACGAGTGTGTACGTTCATCTATTATTGATCGAAGACGTTCATACAGTATTTCCACTCAATATTACAAATGCGAACGTTTGTGAGTATAGATGAATGTTTCTTACTCTAACTGATTTGACTAAAAGACACACAGATAGTTTATAATAGAACCCATGGGACAACCACCGAACTCAGTGCGGGCGAAGCCGCGGGTATAAGCTTGTGCATAATAAATTACCTAAACAGTTTGAATTCAATATTAATGCGCAACAATCTTGTACACTTTCAACAGAAAGGTAGAACTTCTCGCACTGCTTGCATAGCATCGTTAGCCACATCATATCTTTTATCAACCAACACAATACTGACAGTGCTCCTAGCAATATTCTTTTCTGGAACAATATAAACATTATTAAAACACTGTGTATGCTCTGAGGGGTACGCAGATGATTTTTTGTATACAAAACGTACCAAAATAAAGGTATTTAATATTGCTTGGTATATACGTGCTAGTTAAAAATAAAAAGCAGACATTTTGATGCATGGATGTATCTAGTACAAACAGATTTTGAAATACTCACCGTGACGTTACCAACAATTGTTGGATTTTTCACCATATCGATGACCACTTGAATGTAAACCAGACTGTGGCAAAATATTTCTATAATATAATAGAGTATCTGAAAAAATAAGAACATTTTGGCAAGATTCCCAAGAACGGATAGAAAAACGCTTGAGTCGTCTCTTGATGGGTAGAGGCAGGCAGCACTTTATTTTTATAGCTCGTCCAGACATTTGACTGGCCTGGAATGAGACTACCTATAGAGAAGTTAGAGATACTCTTCGATATATTCAACCTTCCAACCCGTCTCGGTGATTCTGCGATGTACGGTTTTCGTCATGTCTGATGTAATAAAATCAACGTAATTATTTTAAGGTGTGGTGAATTTATTAAAAGACGGGTACTTACGAATTGCTGAAAACAAACTTTGTGGATGCCATAACATTCTAATATGCCAACGTAAGACTCAAACATTTTATTGCAATAACGTGTTTCATGTGTGTCTTCTATTTTTAGAATATTTAAAGCTTGAAAATTCCACTGTTCAATTTTGTTTCCCAGCAGTTTTAATACGCGAATGGCATAAATTATATTAAAATCAAAGAAAATCTCTAAGCAGAAAACGTAGATACAAATGAAAGATGTTTCTTGCAGAATTCCAACAAGAGTGACAACAGCGACATAACCACAGCTAAAAGCGATGACAGTAATCCAATTCCAATAGGTGAAATTTCTGGAACTGGAATCACAGTTTAAAAATCTGTGCACTTTCTGAAAGGTTTGAACAAACTTAACGGCTTTTCTGGTATAAATGATTCCAATCACGAAATTCATAACGGTTCCGAAACAATAAATGGTGCAGTCGAAATAATAACTACATATAATAAAGAAAAATCATGTCTTCAGTATAACTGTGGTAAACGATCAGAGAATAGGTGCGGTAAATGTGCGAAAATAAGAACACAAAAGTTCCAATCATCGAAACAAAATTATAGAAAAGACCATTTGGAGTTATGAAATTATTTTTTATGCGATATTTAGGACAAAAGGAAACATGTTGCATCAGATTTAAAGGCAGAAGTATTGACTGCACATCTTTGTCTACAATTTCGTTTAACACAATATTTACAGGATAAACTCGTCGGATATTATAGTGTTTGTTCATTTTTAAGACTACGACTATTCACAGAACCTTCTTAGTAAGCAAGTGATGCGATAATCGATTGTAAACGTATTAAACCACTAACGACAAATTCATTACTATAATACGAAACCAATAACGAATATTCCACTATAATTAATTTGATCGAAATAGCAAATAAGCAAGATATACAGCAGTAAACGTTACTTAAACAGTGCAAAGAAGTATTTTCTAGGCAAGAAGCTCTACAGGCGCTTCTACCGGGCTCGTCGATGTTGCCATACCACATGACGAAAACAGTGATAGCTGGGAAATAGAAACAAATAAAAAACACAACAAAAACAAAAGACATGTGTGCAATTCACACGTGGTAGAAGTGAAACCTTCAAAAATGTTGGCTTCAAGATAATGAGGCGAAGGTAAAATTTAGGGAATAATTGTAAGTTTTAGTAATGATCATACTGATCCAAAGTCTGATAATCATTTTACATTTTCTTCGTATATTACATAGATTTATTCAGACATAGAGCTAAAGCTAAGAGAAAGAGCTAAAAGACTAACACTAAGAGCTAAAAGTTAGTTCTTATTACTTCCCCCTAAATAATAAAAAATAATTATTTAAATCGAAGATAATTTTTATTGTTGAATAATGTAATTACTTTTTCAATTTTCTACATAACTGCACGCGAATGTGTAATTCACATACCCTAACCCTTAAAAATATATTTTAGGCTTTAGCACAAAGAGAACCACGAACATAAGAAACCCTGTATAATGCTTCCTATTTCATTGTCTCCCACGTTGAATCTTATGAATTTATGTGTTGTCTCTTTTTCGTTTCATCGACTTTCAAAAAGACAAAGAAGTTTTCAATTCAAAAATCTCAACTTGGTTGAGGCACTTCGAGGTTGCCGACATGTGGAATGAGAGTTCGGTTAGTATAGTGCCAGTTGTCATTACGGACGTCCCTCGAGGATCTCGCAAGGCATTGGGTCAAAGGTATGGTTCAGAAGGCAGTACTCCTTGATAGGGCTTGCATCGTGAGGAGACTCTTGTCTGGACCGTAAACCACCAGAAGCCTTGCTGCTGATAACGGAGGACCACTATTTTAAGGAAATATTGATCTAACGAATTGTCAGGACTTATTCTTTAGAATCGGGCACCATGTAGCTAGAAGATAGGTTTTGTTCAACGTAAACACACTGGGTGCATTATTTAATCAACCATCATAATTTTTTCGCGCTTATTACCCTACTCATTTAGGTTCGGCGCAACATATCTTCTCATTCCATACTTCTCTACTACACGTCATCTCATCAGACACTTCTTTTCATGCCATAATTATCATCCTTTGCACAGTCCATCCATCGTTTCTTTGGTTTTCCTTTACTCCTATACCCATCCACATTCTTACTTGGGTGCGATATTAAAACACCCAATTCCTTGAATTAAAATTTAACTCAACAACACTGGTAAAAATAAGACGTCTTTATTTCGCTGCAATCAGACACTCAGTGTCGTCCTTGTTGAATATTTTCTTTTATTTTTCGGCTGCGTTAGTGGCATCTATGCTGCTACAGAAATTGCGCCAGGCTTCCGTTTTCGAAGAAGAAGTTCCGTTTTTTTTAAAAGGTACACATAAGAAACTACGATGATGTAAAATCCGAAGATGGAAGCAACGCTTATCCAACTTCTGATGATAAGGCGTTTGAGACTAGCGTCACTATAGAGGAATCTGTGCACCTTTTGAAAGTTCAAAACAAACAAAACACTTTTTTTAGACTTAATGTAATTGACAATAAAGGTCATAATGTATCCCACACACTTAAAACAGAAGTCGAAGAAGGAAGCGAAACTCAGAAAAATAAATGAACTGTATCGTCTAAAATTGTCATCAATAATTATTTCTATGATACGATAAACGGACGTAGTCATAAATACGACCATCATCATCATCATTTCAGCCCAAAAGACGTCCACTGCTGGACATAGGCCTCCCTCAAGTGTCGCTACATTGACATTTTGGGGGGTTTTGCCGTAATCGCCACGCTTGGCAGGCGGGTTGGCGATCGCAGTACGGTTGTTACTAAAGTACAGAGAACGCTGCTGCCCATTCTCTGGCAAATCCCTTAGTCGCCTCTTACGACACCCACGGGAAGATATGGGATGGTGCTATTCTTTACGTCCGACACCATACAGAGCACCGACACCATACAGAGCCATACGACCATACCAAATATTAATATTATTAACTTATTCAACAAATTATTTGTATTTAAATCATTGTTTTTGATGTGATATTTCGGATTAAGCAATACAATTTGCATCAAATTCAGTGGCAGAAAAATTCGTTGAACTTCTTCGTCAATATGGTTATTTAAATCGAATTCATCACCTAAGATTTCGTTGTCCATATTTCTGTTCAAAGTCTCCATTTTGTGTCAAATTATGTGTAGGAAAATAAATGTAAGACTGTGAACTAAATATTACTTAGACAGTACCCAGTACCTAGTAAGATCTAGATTTTTCAACAAGGTTATGTCTAAGTGATATTAAAAGTAACATTAAGTCTAGAATAAATGTTACTTTTAGGCAGTGTTTTGAACACTCACTCGTTCATTACGTTATTGCTTTCACAATTACTTCGATAAACAATTGTCATTACTAAAAAGGCCTTGACATATTGTCAGTACTTGTTACAACCATAACTACTTAGTACATCCCTGCCTAACACTTTTAGGATTACAGGCGTGCTTTTATCGTATGTCTTTAAATTAATATTGCAAAAAGATCTTACATATTTATTTTGGGGACAAACTTAAAGAAACAGAATCTCTTTAACGTTTTGTATCAAAACTCCATAATTTTAATTATTCAAATGAATGCAGGATTACAAAAAAGTAAACTACAGCAACACAGAAGTATAATGAACAAGTAACGCTATTACTCTACAGTAAAGTAGCATCAACGTAGAATATCCGACAGGCATGCAACTTGTCGAATATCACTCGATTCTGGCGTTTTAGATTCTTGCATACCTTCTGGTATCTGCAATGTTTCCAAAGATAAGTGTTAGCATTACGGCCCTGTCACAGTTATATTCATCATCTGCCTAGCCTTTTCCCAAACTATCTTGGGGTTGGCTTCCAGTCTAACAGGATGCAGCTGAGTACCAGTATTTTACATGAAGCGACTGATATTATCTCTGAATTTATATTCTCTGTCCAAATTGCAGTGATTTTTATTTTATTAAGAATAAGGTTTGGTCAATCGCAAAATGTTCACCTTATCTGTGGACCTAATATGTTGATTTCGTTTCAGTTTTTACATGTCTGATTGACGAGCCCTCTAGTGTCAATGAGACAATTCATGTAACTGATATTTAAAGGCAAATAGGTTACAACACTGACGAAATTTTTGAAACCTCGCCCGTTTTAAACTATATTAACATAAAAAAATAACACACGTGATAACACAGATATCATCCAACAACAACAAGCGTCACAGCGATCCAAAAACTTGTATCACTGCATAAATAATATGGAAATGACGATACGATACCGTACGTACGACATTAACATTCTGGAAATATGGTAAGAAGTATGATTTTGAGTCTGCTATTTCATTGATTGCTTTTTTTACCACTAACTGCCGACTGCAGTCTGCTGCTTAGTCTAGTGATCGGTAGCGCAGCTGCTGATCATGAGGTCCTGGTAATAGCTGGTGAAATGTGAGTGTACTATTAGGTACGTCTCTGCCTAACCCTTCGGGGATCACAGGCGTGATGTTATGTGTTTTTTTTCTGTCTGTGTTGCTCGCATTTTGCTTCTCTGTTCTGGATCTTTATTTAAGAGTTTAAGAATCCTTATTATATAAATTTATTGTACAAAATATTTATTAAAACAAAACGTTTAATGAATATAATTGAACTATATAATGTACTTTTATCGGCCTGTATAAACGCATAATTATATAATCTTCTTAAGACACTCTCGCAGCGCCATATCTAAGTTTTCAGGAACGTAAACTGCAAAAGCACAACAGTGTAGTTGGTGAGTAGTCCCAGCAAACTTAGAGGCAGCGTAGCGTCGACGGAGGCCAGGCCACATAAGTCTACCTTGCTGAAATTTGCTTCATGCAAGCGTTGAATATTTTTGCATACTTTTTTCTCTTCATCTGTAAATGTAACAAACAGTGACTTATTCACAAAATGTATAACGCAATGCTACTGCAAACATATTTCTTTGAGCTAAGTTCCGCCTTAACCGTCAGTGAAGTAAATGTGGTAGTACTCGTAAGCATCGAACCATCAAAAAGTCGGACTCACAGTTAGAAAAAAACAATGCCATTTTAAACATGAATGCCCATTAAATTGAACTGTAACATACAGGAACAGATTTTGTCCGTAGTAAAGCAATAACGAGTATCAACTAGGCTGTACGATATAAACTACTTAATAGATAAACTTTGGTTAAAAATAAAAATGACTACGACAATATAACGTACCTGAACAATTTGAACTCAAAGTAAGTGTACAGGAATCTTGAAATAAATTCAGAGCTGAGTAGAACATCTCACAACGCACGCTGAACAGCATTTGTAAATACAGATTCTTTAAGATATATTGTAGATTAAAAAGTAACACCAGTGGAACAAACTGAAACAAAAGAAACAACTATTCACACATGACATTGTTATTTTACTACCGCCCTGGCATCGCTGTCAAAATCAGTGATATTTAAGCTATTAGCAATAAGGTCGATGTTTGGTTGCTATGTTTGTTCACTAACAAGTCTGACAAAAAAATAGTGATCATCACTTTCATAACAACAGCGTTGCTGTTGGCCTGCTGATGTCAGATATAAAATAACGGGGAAAGAACTGTAGCAAGCGAGCAACTACAAAAACTAGGTGAACGTGGTCACCTATGAGTCATGGAAAGTGATATTCTATCAGCAGAACCTAAATAGTGTACCGACACAAGCAGCGCAATGGTAACGTCATAAAAACAAAAATTGGGCCTCTAATAGGTACCAATTCGACAATACCGCTCAAATCACCATGGTAACAGCCTGGACGATCGCGACGCGACACCCAAAACAAGAACAAGGTATCATATCGGTTAAAATATGGGTAGTCTGAAACCCGAAAGTATGACAACCACTCTTACCAAGTGACGGTCGTTCGACGAGTCGTTTTACCTAGTAACTGCTTTGTCAAGGTCAGAAACACAGCCTTTTCATTTAAAATACTGGTATTCAGCTGCATGCGGAAAGACTACAAGCCTAACCGAATACATTTATGAAAAAGCTAGGCAGATGATTATCATAGTACTTCATCATCATTCTCTTGCCCTTATCCCAATTTATTGGGGGTCAGCGCAGCACGTCTTCTTCTTCAATACTTCTCTTTTACTTGTCATCTCATGAGGTACCTCCTTTCTTGCCATATCATTCTTCACACAGTCCATCCATCGTTTCTTTGGTCTTCCTCTACCCTTATAAACCCCTACCCCTAACCCTTGTGTTTTTATATATATTAATTAATGTAATCTTTATCATTTAATTGTGCTTCTGTGTGTGTGCTATGTCTTTTGTGTGCACTAAATAAATGATTTATCTATCTATCTATCTTATACCCATCCACATACATACTCAAAACTTTCCTCACGACGTTTTCCTCATTCCTCCGCATCACATGCCCATACCACGAGAACCGATTACCACACATCTTTTCAGTCACCGGCGCCGCTTTCAGACTTACTATGGTAGTACTTGTTACTCAAAAAACTACTTAAAATACATAATATTGTACCGATTAGTTATAAACATTAGTATCTTTTAGTAGTCAACCATCATGGTACTCAAGAGCATAACTTAACTCTTGTAATCAACAATCATAATACACGATCTATGGCTGCTGGCAGATTCAATGTACCCAGAGTCATTAATTACTTTGGTGATAGAACCCTAGCAAAACGAACACCATTATCTTTTGAACAGTCTGTTGGCAAACATAACGAGTGAAGCTAATAAAAATTGTTTTAAAAATAAATTAAAAAGATATTGTTTGGAAATTTGTTAGGTTTGTTTGTTCCTTCAGCGTATTATTAAATTATGTAAGCTTTATTATTCTTAGCCTTAAGTACGATATCATAAAATGAGTGTATAAAGACTCACTAACCCCACAGTCAAACCATTACTACGGTTTTGTGGGGCTTAGTTTATAATTTTTCATACCTTGTGTCAATATAAATAAATAAAATAATAAATAAAAGCAAAGTCTTTAAATAATTAATAATAATAATTAATTTTAAAGACTTTACTCAAATACTGTTGTAATACACACATCGACACGGTCTAGGGATATTTAAAAAAAAAGCGAATTACTATCAATGTGTTTATATGACATGTATATATTTAAAAGATACGTTATTTAATATTCTACCACTTTTTAATAATGGTTAAGGTACTTCGATTACAATTTCAGGATTTTATGGAAAAAAAATGAAGCATAGACGGAAACCGTATATGAATTAACTTTTAATTTATGAGTAAAAACTGAAAAAAAATAGAAAAATCATTTAATTTGTGTTTATAAACTTGTCGTGCATGAGCAGGAAATCTTGCCCCATTTGTGTTCTGTGGGGCAAGATTACGGGCTCCAGCACCTGTTGGACGTATCGTTCTGCCGTCATATTGCCCCGCACCCAAACGAGATCCGTCCGTCCTCCAAGACGAATTCCTGCCCAAACCATAATTGTTCCTCCTGGGTATGGGTGAACTTCCTGAGGGTTCTGAAGACGGCTCCACCGTCCAGAAACTCGCCAAACACGCGTCCTTCGTGAATCTGGATGGAAGCCGAACCTGGATTCATCCGTGAACAGCACATTGGACCATTGCTCACGGCCCCAGTCCACGTGGTTCCGAACCCATTCTAATCGTCGTCTACGATTGGCTCTCCGTAAAGGTGGGACCCGGAGTGGTCTACGAGAGCGTAGATTGCTTTCATGCAGTCGCCTTCTTACAGTTTGGTCACTCACAAGCACTTGGCGTTCCACTCGCAGCCTTTGGACCAATTGAGTCGCCGTTGCATTTGGTTGAGCTCGCGCAGTAATTTGCAAAAATCGGTCTTGTCTGGGGGTAGTGATGCGACTTGGCCCCCGGTGCCTCTCCGCTACTTCACCTATGGCACGATAGCGTGTCCACAATCTTGAAATTACATTTTGGTGGGTCCCTATGGGTCACTGACAAACCTGAAGAATTGCCAAACTTAAGTGGCAATGGGCAGGGCACATTGCTCGCAGAACGGATGGCCGATGGGGCCGAAAAGTTCTGGAATGGCGACCGCGAACCGGAAGACGATGCGTTGGAAGGCCTCCCACTAGGTGGACCGATGACCTGGTCAAGGTTGCGGGGATCCGCTAGATGCGAGGCGTACGGGACCGGTCAATGTGGCGTCACTTGGGGGAGGCCTATGTCCAGCAGTGGACGTCTTTCGGCTGAAATGATGATGATGATGATGATGGGTCCCTATGGCCTCAGCAAAATTACGCTGAACAGACCCAGCTTCCAGCATTCCCACAGCTCGTAACATCTCCGACCTCGTCAAATGTTGGCGTTGCATGGCTACAATACCTCAATTTTAACTTTATCTTTCGTTTAAAAATGAAAAAAACTGTAACTAAACGTAATTCGTATTGTTTTCTAAATTTCGCACAAATGAAAATTCCCTCTCCTACACATCAAGACATTTTTATGCCACCGAAACAAAAGAATTTAAAAAAAATTGAATTTGGAATTAGTCTGAGATAAATTACAAACAAATCGGTGTATAAAAGATTCCAATGTGGCCAGTACTTTTCGAGTTATTTAATTGAGTATGAAATATCCCTAGACCGTGTTGATGTGTGTAGTACATTGTGTATTAAGGGCGGTAAGTAAGGAATTACGATCGAGGCTCTAGTAGAAGCCCGAAGTCGAAGACTGAGGGCTTTCTGAGTCGAGGTTAGTAATTCCCGTACCGCCCGTGAAACATACAATGTTTTTCATCACATTTGCGAGTAAATAATTGTGAATTATAGCTTTAATACACACGTCAGAACAACTATTATTACGAAATACGTGAACTATTTCAAGCGGATGGCGGGCTCCACCTACACCACAGATTATACAAAATTATGTTTCGTTCAGAAAAGTTACGGGCAAATACTTACGTAGGTATACAGCCAAGACGGAGTGTAAAAACAAGAAAAAAATCGACGTATTGTTACAAAAAACGTACATACAACAAGTAACATGTAGCGAGATTGCAATGAAATTCGTGTTCAGATAACATTTTAAGACAATTTTTCAATTGCGTGTAAACTCCTTGCTTGTACTTGCATGACCTATGAGCTGTGCTATAAATTTAAAATAAAATACTTACCGACCTAGGGTTTCATGGCAAAAAAAAACTCGAGGGTTTTACATGGGGCATTACGGCCAAGTTAACGTGTATGTTTAGATACTGTTTAGGATAAGTAGCAAGAGTGATAAATAGTATAGGATCCCGCTATATAACGACCTTCACCGAGCTGGTTATTGGATGAAACTTATTTTATATTAAATTTAATATATCAATAAATATATTGCATATGGGTTGCCTAAAAAATTTCAGTCAGGACATTTTTTTTTTTTTTTTAACTTTTCTCCGGTTTGGTTAATAGACAAATTCCATACCAATCGAAAGTATAAAGCCCATAGAATATGCAAACGTTAGGTTGCCTTTTCTTTTCCCGTCACAACTCTCGGGTAGGCAGGTATAAACAGGTAAATCGATACTAGTAACTTGCACCAGTCTGGTTAATGAATTAAAAAAGGCAACCTAATGTTTGCATATTTTATGGGCTTTACACTTTCGATTTATATGGAATTTGTTAATTAACCAAACCGGTGAAATGTTTAAAAAATTTTTGTTCAAAAAAATTTTTTTAATCATATCATGGACTGAAATTTTTTAGGCAACCCATATGCAATATATTTATTGACATATTAAATTTAATATAAAATAAGTTTCATCCAATAACCAGCTCGGTGAAGGTCCTTGTATGGCGGGATCTTAGGCTAAAAACAAAATACTTACAAATTCTTTACTCGCTATTGTGATAAAAAATTGAACATCAATGAGTGTGTGGATGCATGTTTCAAGGGTGTGAATCAACACCTGAAAATTGAAACAGTTTTCTATTAAATTAAATCACTATATTATGCAAAACGCCTGTTAAAAGAGTGTCCATGGAGTTTCTTGCCCATTCTTCTCCATAGAGATTTACGCTTTGGAATGGGCAACTACAGTACTTTCACAAGTTATTATGCCTTGTGTCTGGGACTGTAGCTTTGCGTTTTGTTTTGTTTTTTGACTTTCAAAAGTGCATGTAATGGTCTAATTGAAATAAATGCTTTGAGCTTGAATTTGTCGCAATTATTGCAACTATCCAAAATAAATTTCACGCATTTCAACAAAAAAGATAGGATAGTTATATGGTCATCCCATGGCGATTGCTAGAGCGTCGACATATTGGGAGCTCACAATAGCTGAAAGTCACGGAAGATATGCTATAACTGAAAGTTTAAAAAGATCAAAATGGCGGCAAAAAAGCAGTTGTTTAGTATTTTTTCGCACACCCTTAACTGTCTCGTTGGAATCCGAGCAAACAAAAAAAGGCGAAATTGCAATCAATTTCGGGATTATTTATTTCTAATCATCACATCGATTCTGAAGTCCCACGTAATAGGCGGCAAGGTTATTGCCATCAACTGGGCACAAATCCAGACTCCGTGGCTGCTACTGAGAAAATTCCTGATGGAAAACCCAATAACACTATGCTCGACCCGGGAATCGAACTCAGGCTGCTCAGAAGTCATACTTGCCGCCACTTGACCAACGAGCCAGCAAGCCTTTACATTCTTTAAAAAAAAATAACATCAATGTCAATCTCAATGTGCGAAAATACAGTCACAAATAAAAATTATAGTAGAAAAGTAAAAAAAGTTAAAACAGCTTTAAAATCGATTCATCTTAGATTTAGTCAAAAACATTTAAAAAAAACTTACGGAACGCTGATAATTAATTTTGAAAAGATTATAACATTCCAAGATTTTATTATATGCGTCAAACTTGCAAATGTGTTTATTTCCGATATTAAGTGTTTCGAAAACTTGTTTATGACATGAAACAACAAAAATTTCAAGGCAGTTTATGAGTCTTATTGCATATATTATATCTGAGTCAAAGGAAAATAAAAAGAGACTAGAAAGAACCATGAACCATGGCGACCCAAAACAAAAATTATAAGTTAAAAATAATACATAAAAGGTCCAAATCAGAATAACTGAGATCCAATTCCATTTGGCAATGCTCTTGATGATATTCGCATTATGGAGCAGCCTATGAAATTCTTGAATAGCTAGGACGGTCGCTATATTGATTTTCGCGTAGACAATGTTAAGAATAAAAGTAATAACGAAACAGATAGAATAGAAGAATATGTCCAAGAAAACGAGGCAATGCAAGAAAATTTCGGGCTTCGAAAATACCTTGCTTAGTATTGTGCGAGTTGAAAAAGTAATAATGCACATTATTGTCCAACATAATGATAAAAAAATAGCTTTGGGATTATTTGGGGTTATATAATCATATTTTATTAAATATTTGGGTAAGAAAATAATAGTTTGCATTATATTTAAAGGTAAAAGCATAGACTGCACATCTTTATCAACTTCATGGTAAATTAGAATGTTAATTCGATCGTTAAGATATGTTGTCTTCTTAAATAATACGATAAGAATATTGTAGAATTCTTTTAGATCCATTATTATTACGTTTGGATTATAGAAAGATAACTTATGGAAAGAATTGTTAAACATGTATCTAGTAAAAGAAATATAAATATATGAATAATTAATTAATGTGATGGAAAGGCAATTTACCATATCTAAAGCCTCAATCATTTCTTTGTAAATTATTGCTTTTTCTGTTTAATTTTTTTATGTTAACGTTAACAATCCATCATAAAAGTCTTTAAGGAGTATTTAGTTCTTATCTTTCATCATACATTTCATCATTTACATAAAAGGTTAATTATCAGGTATTGAACAATCGATTTGTACCTAACAACTATTTCATAATAGGTACTTCTGTATGGTGTCGGACATAAGGAATAACACCATCCCATATCTTCCCGTGGGTGTCGTAAGAGGCGACTAAGGGACTTGCCAGAGAATGGGCAGCAGCGTTCTCTGTGCTTTTCTAACAACTATACTGCGTGGCGATTATGGCAAAACCCCCCCTAATGTCAATGTGCCGTTGGGGGAGGCCTATGTCCAGCAGTGGACGTCTTTCGGCTGAAATGATGAAAAATGATGAATAGGTACATCTTGCTCAAAGTACAAAACTATCGCAGTAAAATTGATCGGATTTTTTAATTAGTCGATTATCGTTAGGATTATTATAAAACCTTTTTGAAAATCTTATGGTAGTATTCTTTAAGATTCATCCATTTAACAATAGGAAAGTTACCTATGTAAAGGAATATTCAATATCGAATACAGTGGTCCTGGCACGACCGCGGTTTAAACATAATTTTACTCAAAACACGAGTCTTTTTTTTATGATGGGAAATCATCAAATGACTTCTCCCGCTTTGGGCGGAGTGGAAGGGAGTGTCAGACTTGACTGACTAAAACCCATCCATGTTCCTTCCTAGCCCTTTGCGTTCCAGGGCCATGGTATCTCTTTCGAACAACCCGCAACCCTGGCAGGCATCGGCCCTCTCGAAACAAGAATGTCTGAGCCAGTAACTGAGGTCAAATTTGCAGTCACTTCATGTAAAATTGTGGTATGCATTTAAGTGCTGGAAACCGTACCCAACCTGAATAATCATAACGAATATTTCAACAAACTAACGTTACTTTGGGTCGGCGCAACACGTTTTTTTCGTTTTTGTTTTCTTTTTTCAAAAAGTAATTTTACTGATGGTTTTCCTATCATATGAGAATAAAGAAAAGAACTATTTTTTTAAATTTATTTGTCGCAGAGATATGACGAACTTCCATTCAAATTTTCATCCCCTACTAAACGCCTTTATGGTATGAATTAAAAAAAAACCTTCTGTTTCTTTACAAGTTTAACTAGTAATTTATATTTGACTAGTTTAAGCCCGCGGCATCGCGTGGATTTCGGTCATTGTCCCACTGGATTGTACGCAATGCGACCAATCAAGTTACGCAAAACCAGTTTATGTGGATTTCTCATTGTATGGGATATCTTTACAAACCGAGGCCATGTATTATATTGCCTCGTTGTGTCGCCATCTGTACTACGAGGTTATAAACTTCGTGTGCCAAATTCCATCCTAAACCGTTCTATAGTTTTTGCGTGTAGGAATAACTAACATTCATACATGCATCCGTCCTTTTTTTTTGAATGGCGTCTCGCTGTTCAACCTAGGAGGACTATCCTGTGGGTGCCTTGAGTGTAAGGCCTCCAGCCAGGGCATAGAACTACTTATGAAATAAGACACTACACGTTAAGGGCACCCCCTGTCGGGCACGAGCCTCGGCTTATGGCGTCGCTAGGGGACAACTGCATGGGGACAGGCTGGATCTAAATGATGTAATTATTTCAGGACCGATTTTAAACTACTGGCACAGCATCGCGGGCTGGCTCGAGCGAGGGGTCGGGGAGGGCAAGGACCGGGTCGTCGCGATGGACCTCGACGGCGATGTCGGAAAGACGGCGGGTTGCATTTGAACTTTTAAGAGTCTCTCTTTGCTATTCTTTTGGAGGAGGGTGATAGCATCGTCGGGAGTGAGTACATCCATCTTTACAAACTTTCGCATTTATACTAGTGGTAAGATTTGGGGTCGGCACAGTAATGTCTTCTGCTTCCACACATCTTAACTAGCGGCCATCTCCGAATTCACCTTATTTCTGGGTTTTATCATATTTTCATAACTTATTTATGGTTTCTTTGGTCTTGCCTTAAACATATAACATCACGCCTGTAATCTCCGTAGTGTTAGGCAGAATTGTACCTAATAGTTCACCCACATTTCGCCAGTTATGCTTAAGTCCCATGTCACGAAGGCTAGCCTATTCCTATTACCATCAACCAGGTACAACTCCAAACTCCGTGGCTGCCACTGAGAAATTTCTGAAAAACCCAATATCACTTTGCCTGACCAGGGACTCAAACCCAGGACTTCAAGCTCTCAACAGTCAACGCGGCAGTCAGCTAGGTCTTCTCTTACACAAAAAATCTCCACATTCATACTCTTAACTATTCTAACCTCTTTACCTTACCAACCGTAGCACCCATCCCATAACAATCAGTTTTAACACAACTTCAATATCTCAGCTACACCACTATCAGACTGTCTCTTACATCATCATCATCATTTCAGCCCAAAAGACGTCCACTGTTGGGCATAGGCCTCCCCCAAGTGTCGCCCATGCCATGTCAATACATGGCATGGCAGGCGATCGCAGTACGGTTGTTACAAAAGCACAGAGAACGCTGCTGCCCATTCTCTAGCAAGTCCCTTAGTCGCCTCTTACGAAACCAACGGGAAGATAAGGGATGGTGCTATTCTTTACGTCCGACACTATACAGAGCCGTTCTAGTTGTATTCATTCACGGTTCAATTTGCCCATAGTTGAGATGAATACGCTAAGGGGGATGCATTCTCCTTTTGGCTTCATTAAAGGTATTTTTGGTCCCATTATTAAATATGATATACTCGAAAAAAGTCAACGGTCAAAAAAGTATACTCACCAAAGGCTGATAAGCTGTTTTGAAAGCATTATAACATTTCAATATTTGACTGTAAACACGAAAATTGAAAATGTGCTTATTTTCGTGGTTATAATTCTGATATTTGAAAACTTTATAATTTGTTAAAGCAACGTAAGATTCCAGGCAGCTTATGAGTCTGATTGCATAAATCATATTTGCGTCAAAGCAAAACAAAGTCAAATCACAAATGAAGGTCCACCCTGACCTCCATACTATATTGGTGACTAAATTTTCTAAAACAAAGCACAAAATCAGAATAACTGCAATCCAATTCCATTTGACAAATGTTTTGATGATGTTTTTATTGTTTAGGAATCTATGAATTTTTTGAAAGGCGAGGACAACAGATATATTGGGTTTTGCATGGATGGTATTGAGAATATAGATGACAGCGAAAGAAAACGAGTAGAAGAAAATCTCAAAGATTAAAAGGCAAGGTATAAAAATATTAAATATTCGTGGTTTCTGAAACAATCCTAAAACAGAACGTGTTATAAATGGAATAATCCACAATATTGTCCCAAATAACGATAACAATTTGGTTTCCGGTCGATTTGGATTTATAAAGTTATGTTTAATAGAATATTTGGGTAGGAACAGAATAGTCTGCATAAGATTTAAGGGAATTAGCATTGACTGCACATCTTTGTCGACTGCATGATACAATCCCATTTGAACACGGTTGACGGTATAATCCTTCTGACATTTTTGTTTATTGAATTTCTTGTAAAATTCTTTAAGACCCATTTCACCGACGTTTAAACCGTAGCGAACTTACATAAGGAATGGAATTTCAACAATATTATAAATGCCAAATACAGCCTTTATCGTTATCAAATGTGGTAGAAGGCTAATTTATCATAGATAAGGTCTCAACGTTTCTTGTAAATGATATTAATCTTTTATGTCTTTTAATGTTAAACAATAATTATGTCCTTGATCCATATATTCACTTCGCTATTGCTTGAACTAGCGTACCAAAACATCGAAAATTGGAGCAGACTGAAATTGGATTTGGAGCAGAAAAACACGCCATCTAGCGCTAAGGCATTTCTAATGCTACGCATTCGCAGCTCACCAACTCGTACACCGTTAGAGTCCACATGAGCTGGATACAATATTTTTTTAGATCCTTTAGGTGTTATTGGTCCAATTCGCGATTGATCCAATTCACCTCATTCGCGGTTATTTAATTTGACCTTACATACATAGAGTATACATATATATGTATATGGCTACAAGAGTAAAAGAAGATCAAAGAAACCATGGATGGACTGTGTGAAGGATGAAATGACAAGAAAGGAGGTGTCTGATGAGATGACGACTATACGATAATTTTTAAGACGGTGATTCAGATCAGACCACTTTCCACTTGCCGGAGTATTCTAAGTGCATGCCGGTTTACTAGCACGTTTAATCACCTTAAGAATGCCACTGATCCTGCCGTTTTCAATTCATTTTACCAATTAACGTGGTCACGTACTGGATTCACAGTATTTCTTTCTTTTTCTCCTCGTGTTGACAGTACTTCGGTTTATCTATTCTTAGTTAAATCAAAGTACCGGTAAGAAGAAGACTGTCAAAGTACTGCATAACCTTAGTCATGGCGGCTCGTGTAACGCCACAATTACAATGCACTCAATCTTAAATTCCAAAGAAACTCCATCATTTTCCTGCTCGCATACCAATCGTATATTTATTTAGGGTCGGCGCAGCATGTTTTTTTCTTCCATAGTTCTCTACTACCCGTCAAACACGGTTTTATAAAATTTCTTATTGCCTTTAAGGGGAGTTATGGGTCACAGATAATTTTGTCTTGGTGTTAAAAAACACGAAAAAATTCAATTTAATATTTTAAAAGGCCCTCGACACAAAACAATCGTCACAATTAATCCAAGCGTCATTGCGTCGGGGGTCCACTTTGTTTTGTGCTTGTGCTAAGCGGTCTACTTAACGGTCCCCCGACGCTACGATTCATTTATTTTTGGTTTTTAAGAGGTTTTTTGTATCGCGGGTTTTTTTGTGATAAAAGACAACTGTGGCGAGATTGTTTTTATAATCGTTAGGAAAATGTTTTTCTCTTGATTAACTTATTTTAGAGTTCATAAGGGTCATTATTAAAATGTTTACACTACAAGGATATTACTAATGCTTAAGAAATATAAAATAGAAGAATATAGTCAAATAGGTGGCAATTTATCATAGTTGCCCATGATAAATTGGCCATTAACTTTTATTTATGTTTAAAGAACAGAATATGCTTTTTGTTTACGATTGAGTATCCATCAAAAAGGTGTCCTTATCTAGTCTGGTTTTACTTTGCTCATGCATTTCAGTATCGATTCTCGTCCTTTCTTTCAATATTTACAAATTAATTACATTTTTTAAAATTCGTTAAAAAAAGTAAAACTATTTCAAAATATTAAAAAAAAAGTAGCCCACCAGTGCAGGTTCGGAAATAGGATCCAAGTGCCTAGCTAGAACCTTCTAAAATATGAGCTGTGTCCAAGAGTACCGCTTCCTCAATCAAGCCCTTGATCCAGCTGCCTAACGAGAGCCTCCTCAGGTATTGGACGAGGCTTTTAGCAATAAAGCCATTGGGTGATACAACAATCGGTACAATGATTGCCGAGTCCACATCCCATATCTCGACAACCTCGCGAGCCAAATCAGTATCGATATTATTAATGACTCGCTGCTCTTTATGCATCATTAAAAAGATTGTCTCTTAGTCTCTCAGTAACTTCTTATGTTGCACATTCTCTTACCAGGTAAGGTTAAAAAAACAAAGTAAAAGTCAAATGTTTCATGTAATTCATAAAGTTTATAGAATACATCAGGATTGGAGGAAAGCAAATTGCAACAGCACAATAGTGTAGTGAGTCAGAAGTGCCAGCAGCCGTAGTAGGTGACACACATCTATGTCGAACAGGCCTAAGACACTCATCTTGGTGAATGACGCACGATGCAACCGCAAGATATTCTTGCATAGCTTCTTTTGATTGTCATCTATCAACAATATAAAGAAATTGTCATGTTTAGTTAAACTGCAATACCAGACCAAGAAACTATAGATTGTGTGAGGCAGGCAATGAAAAAAACCGGCCAAGTGCGAGTCGGCCTCGCGCATGAAGGGTTCCGTACCATTTATAAAAACTAGCAAAAAAAAATCCCTTTTTTGTATGGGAGCCCCCTTAAATATTTATTTAGTCTGTTTTTAGTGTTTACTGTTGTAGCGGCAACAAAAATACATAATCTGTAGAAATTTCAACTGGTAAACTATCACGGTTCATGAGATACAGCCTGGTGACAGACGGACGGACGGGCAGCGAAGTCTCAGTAATAGGGTTCCGTTTGATCCTTTGGGAATTTAACTTTAAAAAAGTAGTTAACAATAGACAGGGTGGCCAAAAGAACAAAGGAAAAATAAAACGTGTTGCACCGACTCCAACTGACATGGAACAACGGCAGCAAGAAGCAGACACGTGAGTTCTATTTATGCACAGTAATAAGTCAGGTTGACTGTCTGGAGAACGCATTTGTGCTTTTTAATAAATAAGATCGTTAATATATCGTCCCCTCTTTGAGGAGTGGCTAGAGAGGCGCCACGGCGCCCTCACCTTCCGCCTGACGCAGGTCCTCACCGGACACGGTTGTGTCGGGAGGTTCCTGCACCGAATCGGGCGGGAGGAAACGCCCGGGTGTCACCACTGCGAGGATCGGCCGGAGGACACGGTGGAGCACACTGTGGAGCTATGCCCCGCTTGGGCTGAGCACCGCCGTGTCCTCGTAGCGGCGATTGGCGGCGGCGACCTCTCGCGTCCGGCCCTGGTTCAATCCATGGTCCGGAGCGAGAGGGAATGGGAAGCCGTCGCCTCCTTCTGCGAAGCAGTCATGCTAGCGAAGGAGGTGGCGGAACGTGAGAGGGAGAGAACCTCACGTCCCAGCCGCCGCGGGAGACGCCCCGGGCGTCGGGGGGCAACCAGTGGCCCCCGGCCACCGTAGGCGCGGGCCTGTGGACGGTGAGTAATGGGCTAGCTCACCGTCCGTCCGTCTTATGACGACAGACCGTGCCGACGGCGCGTTCGTGTTCCACGCGCGCCTCAAGGAGATGTCAGCAAATCGGAAGGGGTCCGAGAGGGCCGATGCCTGCCAGGGCTGCGGGTTGTTCGAAAGAGATACCGTGCCCCTGGAACACAAAGGGCTAAGAAGGAACATGGATGGGTTTTAGTCAGTACAAGTCTGACATTCCCTTCCGCTCCGCCCAGAGCGGAAGAAGTCATTTGATGATTTCCCATCCTAAAAAAAAAAAAAAAGATCGTTTATATATTGTAGGGTATCTAAAGAATTCCTCATGACTCCGTGACTTGCATTGTTGGTGGCGATTCCAGTTCGGTCATCGTAATAACGGCCATAGGCTGGAAAATACGTTTTTAGCAGTAACTAGCATAGCTAGTAGCAATTATAACAATGATCAGAGTCAAATCTTAAATACTCGGCGAAATCGTCATTTGTGTGGATTCGTTATAATATTGGTTCGGTTTCAGATTCATTTGCGTATTGTATAATTACTAGCTTCGCTGAAGGAAACCAACCATACCTGAGAGATATTTCTGGACGGCATTCTAAGCCAAGTGGTGTCAGACAGTGTGGGAAAGAGATGGCGCTAGACATCCTGTATAGCTCCGTCTCTTTCCCACACTGGAATAAGAGTGCAATAATACTGCTGTAAGACGTCATGGTAGGCCAGCAGGTTAGGTTACACGAAAAAGATTGTATTGGATACATATAAGTTTATTTACCTGTACAGTTTGACGCCAAAATGAATTCACATGAACTTCGTGAATGCTTTACAGTATCATAAAATGCCTCGAGCTGCAGACTGAGTGAGATTTGTTTGATCAAGTTCTTTATTATCCAGAAGGAAAGGAATATCGACACAGCAGGATTTCCATGCTAGAACAAGTCGGCAAAGCAGTTAACAGTTGTACGGTTTTCGGGAATAGTGCTAAACAATAATATATGATGTTTATGCTTATCCAATAGTGTTTCTGAAAAAAGTAGCAAAAATAAAAATTGTGGTTTATACAAGGTGTTGTTTTGCATCCTCGTCAAAATTCAGGATGTTGTCACAAAAGACATAAATAATCAATATAAATTACGGTACCTAGTAAATTATTAAAAAACACTGCGTTTTTTTGTTGTTTAAATTTGTCAATATTTCAGAATAACCCCCCCTATTAACGTGGTTTAGGGATTATAAAATTATCGAAAAAACGTTTGAGGATTTTTGTTTGTGTGTAAGCGACGTTATAAAGCGGGGATCAGACGGCCCGTGTTTAAAACACGGGTGGTTCACAGTTACCGATTTCAGTAAATAAATAAAAAAAAGAAAATTACCAATTCATTTTATTATTGATTCGAGTCGAGAATCATTAGCATAGTTACCTCCTAGAATTTGACGAGGTTGCAAAACAACACCTTGTATTTTACTTGGGACAAGCCTGTCACGATATTTCCAAACCATTGCAACTTCTGTAAGCCAGAATCAACAGCAGTCACCACCAGAAAATCGTCGAGACAATGAAGCTCGACGAAGTCCAAATGGGACGAAATCCAAAGGAAATAGGTGGTTACTGGGAGTAATACAAAATGAAAATGTATCACTGTTCGTGGACAATGAGAATTATTGGTTAGTTATACTGGTTGACAAGCAGGCGGTTTACATGTGGAATCATCACTTTTAAAATCGGATGTGTATTTTCGGAGATTACCCTCATGGTAACCAAATATTAGTATTGATTTCTTCCTGAAAAAGGTAAGCTTACCTCTTCAAGCTTCGACTTATATTTGAAGAATTCTATTACAAGTTGAACATCAACTAAACCTTGGAACAAAGTCTCTGTCGTTTGATACAGGATCTGAAAGTGATTAATGACGTATAATAATTATAACAGTCCTCTTTACCGTTTTCGGTAACGGCGACCAATTTCAGAGAATATTAGCCATCAACCCGGCAGATATTATAGTGGACAAAGTGCGTGCGCTGTTTGTACACAGTTGCACTTCCTTCACTCTCATAAAACGATGGAAAAGAAAAAATTGTGTATTTCGACTGTATAAAAATAAACAGAAAAACCTTAAAACGGCGACACTAAACGATCTGAGAGTGACCAGGGTTAACGTGCTTTCTGAGGCAAGGAAGGGTATATGAGTATTTTTTCAGTGGGTGTCCGAAGTTTGAAAGTAATCTGACTACACAGTTTCAGAAGTTAGAATGTACTTACTGGTTGTTGATACATTTTGTTAATAATTTTGTAGCATTTTAATATTTGATCAAAAGCCTGAAACATGCTCTTACTCTCTTCTTTAGTACATCCGTTTTTCCATACAAGTAATGATTGTATATTCCATAATTTAACTTTATCGGTCAATAAGTTAATTGATCTGATTGTGTAAATTAAATTTGAGTCAAGAGTCACTAAACACAATAGATAAATCATGACATTTAGTGGAGGTCTGCTGAACATGACGTAAACATAGGTTAACTCAATGATGTGAAAACCAAAGATGGCAGCGACGTACATCCAACTTCTCATGATATACCTTTTGGAAATAGCATTATTGTTAAGAAATCTGTGAACCTCTTGAAAGTTCAAAACAAACAAAACGTTTTTCTTAGTTTGAACGAAGTTAATGATAAAGTTTATAATAAAACCAAATAACTTTAAAATAAAGTCGAAAATTGATGCAAACATTTCGAAATGGTTAGTGCTATAATGCATATATCTTTTAAAATTGTCATCTAACATTATTTCAATGATACGATGGGTATACGTTATCAGGAACGCTACTACACCACTTATTAATACGAACTTATTGAAACTATTATTTGGATTTATACAATTGTTTTTGATCTGGTATTTAGGATTTAGAGTTAGAATTTGCATCGAATTTAGAGGCCGAAAAATTCGTTGAACTTCATTATCAATTTTGTTACTTCTAACTGTTTTATCATTTATGTCGATTATCTTTACAACATTTTTCTTTAAGCACTCCATTATGTATACAGTTTACTGTAGCTTGGGAACTGCCAAGAAATACTATCTATTTTTGATTAACTACTACTACTGCTACTGTAGTGTTTGTTTGAAAGCTTCATTACGTTATCGTTTTCATTTTGAAGAGTAAGGGCTTAATGGAATTAACTTCAATGATTTATTACCTGGCGTTTGAATGATACGACTACATATACGAACTTTTCATATTACCCGTCTGCCCCAAAAACATGCCCGCTCTGCAGATTAGATCAGCACAATTTACTCAACAAATCTGCTACTACTGCTGAGCGTTCACGACTACTGGCTGTGGGGAGTCGGAGTTGGGTCTGTGGATTCACGCACTGTCGTCGCCAAGCATAAGCATTTTGTTCGATGATACGACCTTCCACCTCATTGCTTCTTTCCGTCTTGGTACCTCCTGCTACTCTCCTCATCGCTGTCACTGTGGTGAAGCTGTCGACAGCCTCGGGACACCACGGCCATTCATACAGCCGAAGGGCGGGCCGTTATGCGCGGCGCTCGAACATAATTCATATTATGGGACGGGCTCTTGTTACCGTCGGTGTTCCAGCTGTCTTGAAGCCCAATAGCTTGGCATACGACGATGGCAAAAGAACAGAGGGCATGTCTTTGTTTCCTTGGAAACAAGCCAAAAAGCCTAAAAGCCTACCCATCGGTAGGCTTTTAATAATAATAATATAAACTATTTGCACTAAATAATAAAAAAATGAAACGAATAAATAATTTAAAAAAATGGTTTTTCTCATGTGGGTAGACTAAACATACAAACGTGTTTTTGTGGCTCCCTTATTTAATATTTATTTAAAAATAGTTCATTGGTATTTTCTTCTATGCTTTTGTGTTAAATAATTAATAAACCCACCTTCGCTCTGAACTATCCTTTCACCTTCTCTCAACAACAACCACATCACTGAAAGCTTCACAACTCAACATGGACAACAAACTTGTGCACAGTATGGAGAGAATGGAGAAGCTGTTTAGCTCTCGCATGCGTAAGTACAAAGACAAGCTGCAGAGAGCTACAGCTGGAACTACCCCTGCACAGTCAGATCTAGCTACTCTTTCACACGATTTCTTAGAGTTCAAGTCCTTTGTCTGTCAAACGTTTGTACACTTCAAGACGCAGATAGAACTGCTGTCTCTGAGTGTGGACAAGCATGAGACAGCAATGCGAAGAAAGGTCCTGTTATTTCACTATTTCTGAGTTCCTGACCAAAACCCGACATCAGGTATTTATGGCTGCCCGCAAGCACTTTAGCATCAATAATTGCTGGTCTGCTGAGGGAAAGATTCTTGTCTTGACGCCTAACAAGTCACGTCATACGATTTCAACTATGGGTGAGCTTGACACATTAATCGCACTTTATCCCGCTCCCGCCGCTGCTGCCAGTCCCGGTGACCCCGTGCCTGCCACTTCTGCCTCGCCAGCAGCTTCACCTTCATCGTCTGCAGCAGCTTCTACATCGCCTGCAACCGCAACCCCCAGAGGGAAGCTTTTGAGGAAGGCTCGTCGTTAAGTCTGCTACCATATCTATCATATTTTACTTGTTTCACTACACATAGACCGGTTAAAGGGGTCATTAAACTTAATGTTGACATTACTAATATCCTTTTTTCATCGAAAGTTTTATCTTTTATTACGAAATTTATACCATTAGTAGATGATTCTGATAAATTTAGCTGGAAATGTATATCAGTTGGTTCTATTGTAATTTCTTGTTTTTTTCGTAGTCGATATACATTCTCTGTTTTAGAGCCGAAGTTGAAGGCAAATTATCTACAACGTCAAAAGGAGCATTGGCTTTGTTATTTTGTATTATTTTGCATATTTTTGTTCCAGATGAAACCTTAATTTTGATTTTTCTATAAGATCACTGGTTATTGTTCTCCCAGGATTTGGTTCATGATTGTGATTTTCATTGCCCTTTAATACTTTATGAATCCCATATTTTAGTGTAGTTCGTTGGGATGCAGTGCATTTTAACATTTTTATCTGTATTCCCAGTACCAATAATAGGTATCATTCACTATGTTATTATTTTTAGGGTTTCATAGCCAAATGGCAAAAAGCGGAACCCTTATAGATTCGTCATGTCTGTCTGTCTGTCTGTCTGTCTGTCCGTCCGTCCGTCCGTCCGTCCGTATGTCACAGCCACTTTTTTCCGAAACTATAAGAACTATACTGTTGAAACTAGGTAAGTAGATGTATTCTGTGAACCGCATTAAGATTTTCACACAAAAATAGAAAAGAAACCATAAATTTTGGGGTTCCCCATACATAGAACTGAAAACCAAAAATTTTTTTTAATCATACCCATACGTGTGGGGTATCTTTGGGTAGGTCTTCAAAAATGATACTGAGGTTTCTAAAATCATTTTTTTCTAAACTGAATAGTTTGCGCTAGGGCCACTTCCAAAGTGGTAAAATGTGTGTGTCCCCCCCTCTAATTTCTAAAGAAAGAGAAGGAAAATTCTGAAAATATTTAGGATTGTAGAACGTAAAAAAAAAACTATCAACGAAAATTGGTTTCAATAAGATATGATGTTTAGTTTTTGAGATACGGGACTTTTTCATTAAACTGCAGCAGTAACTTTGTTTTTCATAAACATACTATGAAAAACCAATTTAGTTTTGCGGTTGAGTGTAAGTTTACTAACTAATACTACTAAATAATGAATGACAGTTCAAAATATTGTTTGGGGCTATGGAACCTTGTGTGCGAGTAAGACTCGCACTTGGCCGGTTTTTTTTTGTTTGTTAAGTAAATCCGTTTCGAAAAAACTTTACAACACCTCGTGTATATTTAAAAATTTCACACTCATCACTAAATTCACATGATTCACTCATCATAAACTTTATTTACGTTATATTTTTAATAATAATTATCTACTTAATAAGAATACATAGTAACAATATCAAGAAACTTCCCCTACAAAACACTGTGATAGTGTTTTGCATGACTAAACCACATTGAGCGACATTTATGATTTACCATCTACCCACTTAACAGTACTCATTGTAATGTAGTGTGCAGCTCACCTAACCTTATATATGTAACTGCACACACTAATTATGGGCATTATTACACGAATCGTCGAATTGAACAGTTCTCTTTTATTCTGCTTACATCACTCTAATACATGGCGACCCTTAGCCAGCAATTAAAATTTTGCAACTAACGAGCAAAGCGAAAATGTCAGAAGTTGAAAAAAATCACCAAGATTTATACTGATGGAAGTTTGTGAAGACGAAGAAAATTAGAAGAAAGAAAGCAATGAAGATTTTAGAAGTTTATAAAAGAAACAGAATCATACCAGAAGAATTTGTAAGAAGAACTGAAAACAACTAAATGAAATAAGAAGTCGGAGTGCCGGGTGCCGGGAGAATGCTCAAGCCTTATGATGAGAGGATATGCAGGGCGCCGGGAGATAAATAGTTCGGGTCCGATGTGGAGCCGCTGGGAGTCAGTTCGAGTCCAAGTCCGTTCATCCACGCCACGTGAGACGTCGTGACCTACATATACGTTGTCAGTAACAAACGTACCTACTGCAATGTAAGTTTTGCACAGCAAACATATTTATATTTATTGTAATTTTTTTTTTATGTTATTATAATTAGAGTATGCTGTATTATTTAATATTTAGTTTTGGAGAATAGGAATGTCCCAACAATTGCAAGATTTGCACGCAAAATTAAAGTATTTAAGAGAATATTTAGTAAAACTAGGTCCAGATAGGCGTAGACAAGATTTAGCTTATAAGAAACTAATAGAAGCAGAAAAAGAATATAATAAACTGGATTGTATTTTGACTCAGTTGAACCAAGAAGTTAAAGATCGCAAGTTAGACAAAGAATCTTGTGAGGTTTTCCAAACATTAATTCAGGAGGTTCAATCAAATTTTCAGAAAATAAAGGGTTTACTTTCTTTAGTAGATAGTAGTAGTCAAACTAATTCTAAGGATTTTATAAAACATTCAGATTGTGGTCTAAAAATGGCTGACGCATTCGATATTAGGACGGCAATTTCTCTTTTGCCGGTGATGAATGGCCAGGAGCAGGTGACCAATCAGCTTATTGATGGTATCTTGCTTTATAGTTCGCTTATCAATGATGCCAGTAAAACTCAATTGATACAGTTTGTGCTAAAAACGCGTCTCTCGCCTAATGCGAAATTGCGTCTTAAAACTAATTACACAGATGTTGAAAGTTTGGTAGAAGACATACGTATTTATTTGTTACCGAAAAAATCGTCTGTAGCTTTACAAACACAATTGTTTAAGGCTACTCAAGGCCGTAGGAGTGTAGAAAAATTCGGTACAGAGATCGAGGAGTTGTTTGTGAATCTCACGATTGCACAGGCTAACGACAAGCGCGATGCATATGAGGTTTTGAGACCACTCAACGAGAAGACTGCAATTAAACGATTTAGCGATGGTTTGGCCGATAAGCGGCTCAGCACCATAATTGCATCACGACAGTTTGCGTCGTTGTCTGAAGCTATTACGGCTGCGGTAGATGAGCAATCCATGTCTGTCCAGACACAAGACCAGGTTATGCAATTTAGGGCTAACCAAAACTATAAACGTGGTAGCTTTAGAGGTTCTCGAGGCCGAGGAAATAGACAGTTTTATAACAATAAAATTTTTAATCAAAACTCAAACAAAAACCATGAAAATAGCGTAGGTCAAAGAACTTCATACAGTGTTAATCGAGGCAAACAGTCAGGTAGTCAGCGTCAGCATTTACACGGACGTCCGGTGCATTGTCAGCGTGTTCAGCATAACGCGCAACATTCCAATGTCCAAGAAAACTTGCGCAATGATGACACAAATAGTCATGAAAGACTAGAATTTTTTCGTACCTAAACTGTACACTCATTCAATTCATAGTTTTAGTAATTTTTGTATAATTAATTGTCAAATAAAAAATAGTAATGTAGATCTTAATTTACTGATTGATAGTGGAGCAAGCTTATGTGTGCTTAAGTATGAATGGTTGTCGCGACATAGGAATTTAATGAATTTAGTAAAACAGGATAAGATAGTTATTAAAGGAATTAGTGGTAATTTAGAGTCATTGGGATATATTAATTTAGATATTATAATTAATAATGTGATTTTCCGACAAAAATTTTACATTTTTGAACACTTATCGTGCGCCGCAGAAGGTATACTCGGGCAGGATTTTTTTGAGCGATATAACGCGGTATTAAATTATAAAAATGGTACTCTGAGTTTAGAAACCCGAGACCAGTTTGTTAGTGTTCATGTTAATAAGAATGAATTTACAATTCCGCCCCGTTGCGAAGTAATTAAACACATCCCGACGTCACACAACAGTGATTGCGTCATTTTGTCAAAGGAAATTTATAAGGGTGTGTTCACAGCGGGTGTAGTATCGAAGCCACATAATGGAATTATTCCTGTTAGGATTTTAAATACAACTGATAGTTCAGTTAACATAAATATGTCAGATTTAATTATTAGTAGCCTAGATAATTTTTATGTTTGCAAGTTTGACCACGATGGTAAATCAGTGGATAGAGTCAGAACTTTGCTTACTACTTTACAACTCCATACCTATTTAAATAAAGAGGAACAAAGAGGCATTGAAAACGTATGTGTCAAATATGCCGATGTTTTCCATTTGCCAGGAGATAAGCTCACTACTACTAATTTAATAGAACATTCAATAAAACTAAAGGAAAATGCGTCTCCAGCGTACGTGAAGCCTTATCGATTGCCTAAAGCATTGAAAAGCGAGGTACAAAGACAAATAGATGAAATGGTTAAAAACGATATCATTGAAGAGACAATTTCAGAATGGTCAAGTCCAGTTTTATTAGTACCTAAAAAGACAGATAGGTCAGGAGAAAGGAAATGGAGACTTGTAGTGGACTATCGCCAACTCAATAATAGGATACAGGATGATAAATTTCCGTTACCCAACATCACTGAGATTCTAGATTCGTTATCTAATAGCATCTATTTTTCAAAATTAGATCTCAGTCAAGGTTATTATCAACTGTCTTTAGAAAACAAGTCTAGGAAGTTTACTGCTTTTACAACAGACAAGCAGTATCAAATGAAACGATGTCCAATGGGACTTAAGACATCGCCTAGTGCTTTTGCTCGTCTCATGACAATAGCAATGTCTGGGTTAAATTATAAATCATGTTTCTTATATCAAGATGATTGTATTGTCGTAGGAAATTGTCTTGAATCGCATAACAAGAATCTTATAAAAGTTTTAGAATGCCTAAGAAGAGTGAATTTGAAACTAAATCCTCTTAAGTGTGAATTTTTACGCAAAGAAATCGTTTATTTAGGACATAAGATTACTTCAGAAGGTATATTCCCAGATCCATCAAAGGTAGAATGCCTGCAGAAATACCCTGTCCCGCAGAACGTAGACGAAGTCAAGAGATTTGTTGCATTTGCTAATTATTATAGGCGTTTTATTCCAAAGTTTGCTGAAATAGCCTATCCATTGAATGCGTTATGTAAGAAAGATGTAGCGTTCGTGTGGAGTGATGAATGCGAGCGAGCATTTTACAAGCTAAAACAGATCCTTACTAGTCCGACTATACTTGACTATCCGGACTTTAGCGACAATAATACTTTTACTTTACAAACAGATGCATCAAAACTTGGATTAGGCGCCGTGCTGTCTAATAGCAATAGCAAGGTAGTCGCGTATGCCAGCCGTAACTTGAAACCAGCTGAGACACGATATCCGGTGATTGAGTTAGAATTACTTGCTATTGTATGGGCAGTTCGACATTTTAGACCTTATTTATATGGCAAAAAGTTTAACATAAAGACGGACCATAAGCCATTGATTTATTTATTTAATATGACAGACCCTTCAAGCCGGTTAACAAAGTTTAGGTTATATCTGGAGGAATATGACTTTGAAATCAGCTATGTCCCAGGACGGCACAACGCAGCTGCAGATGCATTGAGCCGGATACCTATTACATCCAACAGCTTAAAGGATATGAACAAGCATGTAGTATCGGTCATGACAAGGGCACAGACTCGAAGGTTACATACTAACTGTGACAACAACGACATGACTACTGAGGTATCCTCTACTTCAAGGCCTGATCAACCTAAGGTAGTGGAAATCCTCAAACGACCAATTCACAGCGTTGAATTGATATTATGCACTAATAAAAATACAATAAATCAGATAGAAAAAACAAAACATTTCACAAGCGATAGTGGAAACTGTAAATTCGTGCCAGAAAAATCAGCAATTTTTGTGATTTCTCGATCGTTATCAACCGTAAGTGTGTTAGCGAGAGAATTACAACGTTTTTGTAAGCAAATCAAACTAAACGAGCTCATAATAATCAAAAGCAAGCGCAATGAAATTTTTGTAAACAATTTTATAAAGGAAATGAGTCATTTAAATGATATTCCTAAGCTACTTGTTATTAAAGATGTGACAAGAGTTACTGACAAAGACACGAAAACTGTGATCTTAAATGACTTCCACTTGTTACCTACGAGTGGTCACGCGGGGGTTAACAGAATGCTAAATAATATTAGGAAGTACTATTATTGGCCAGGAATGACTAATGACGTAACAGAATTCGTAAAGAAGTGTAGAAGTTGTCAGATTCAAAAGCATTCCAATAGGCATACGAAGGAGCCGATGGTTATCACATCCACGGCATCCACCGCTTTTGAAAGAGTTAGTTTAGATTTAATGGGTCCTTTAGATGTAGATAATTTAAACTATAAGTATATTCTGACATTACAGTGTGATTTAACAAAATATGTCGAAGCTTATCCTTTAGAAAAGAAAGATACTGTTTCTGTAGCTAGGTTATTTGTAAACAATTTTATTCTGAGGTATGGTATCCCTAAAGAGATAATAACAGACCAGGGAACAGAGTTTATGTCATCAGTTTTTACTGAGATTTGCAATTTGTTGCATATAAATAAACTGCATTCGACAGCCTATCATCATGAAACTCTAGGAGGTTTGGAAAATACTCATAAGGTTCTAGGAGCTTATCTTAGGATTCAGTGTGACAACAACAAAACAGATTGGAGCAGTTGGCTTCCATTCTGGTGCTTTTCTTTTAACACTACAATTCACTCTGAGACAAAATACACTCCATTTGAGTTAGTATTTGGAAAAAATTGTAATTTACCATCTAATATAGCACAAAATTCATATGTTGATCCTTTATATAATCCTGATTCATACCCTTTGGAGCTAAAATACAGACTTCAAAGAGCACAAGCTGAAGCTAGAAATAATTTATTAGTTAGTAAGGAATTAAGAAAAAATAATTTAGATAAAAATGTAAATCGATTAAAATATAAGAGTGGAGTTCTAATTAAAAATCAAGTAGGTAATAAGTTAGATAATGTTTATTTAGGACCATACAGAGTTATTGAAGATGTATCACCAAATGTAAAAATTTTAAAAGATGACAAAGAATATGTAATTCATAAAAATAATACAAAACTGTTTGTAACTTAAAATACTAAGATAAGATGTTTTTTTTATATAATATTAGGTTTAAAAGTGTATTGCTTTTGATGTTGTATTGTGTTAAGTTAAAAAAAATGCATTATGTACTCACTAAAGTAATAATAACATTTTTTTTAAAAAAAGGGGAGGTGTAGTGTGCAGCTCACCTAACCTTATATATGTAACTGCACACACTAATTATGGGCATTATTACACGAATCGTCGAATTGAACAGTTCTCTTTTATTCTGCTTACATCACTCTAATACAGTAATATAATTTGTATATTCTGTGCAACTGACATATAGATGCAATTTTTTTGTCATTAAAACTAAGCAATTGACTGAATAGAACTGGTAAATTGAAAACTGACAATAATAAATATTTGCCTTATTTTATTTTGCGTAAAATGTGTTATTTCATCTGAAATATTTTCACTTCATAAATTATGTGTAAAGAGATTTTTTGCTATGTAATAATTTGGCAAATGAAATTATGCGGAAAATTGATTGGGAAGTGATAATTTGTCAATTTCTTTTCGATGAAACATAGGTAACCCAGAGAAAAGATTGCGATAGGAGAGTGTGGTTAGCCGAAACCAGTTTGGGTTTATGCCAGGTCGAGAAACAATAGACGCCACTTGCACTCCGCCAATTAGGTGAGAAGTACAGACGTGCGTACAAGACGTGTACACATGTGCACATGGTGTTCATGGATCTAGCGAAAGCGTATGATAGGGTACCTCGGGCAGTGTTGTGGGCCTTGAAAGAGAAAGGTATGCCTAGGAAGTATGTAGAGTTAATTCGTGCTATGTACAGCCAATCTTGTACCTACGTCCGGTCAGCTGCTGGCAACACCGACGAGTTCAGTGTGACTGTAGGCTTGCATCAAGGGTCGGCTTTGAGTCCTTACCTCTTCCTGTTTATTATGAACGCTTTGACGTAAGACATACAGGAAGCGGCACCCTGGTGCATGCTGTTTCAGAATCAGAATCAGAATCAGAATCAGAATCAGAATTATTTATTTGTAAAACATAGGTGAAGAACATATATACATTAATCATACATGTCAAGGTCTTAAATAGATAAGTGTTGCACTATGCTTTGTCATTGTTGACATACAAATATTAAAGTCAGGTTCATCAAAGTTAACAAAATTTTCTATCAATTTTATACAAATACATTAAAATAATCAATTTAATAATGTCCACTACAAGAAAGAAAAGCAAAAAAAAAAAACACACACAAGAAGATCATAACAAAAGAACATGCGAGAAATTATTCGTCCGTTACATTAATAAAATGAATTAATAAAATTACAGAATTTAATCAAATAGTCATCCAAACTTAAAATAGTCATCCAAGTCAACATTAATAATATAGATTTATAAAATTACATAATCTCACAATTCATCATATCATAATTTAATCAAATAGTATTATCATTAAAATAGTCATCCAAGGTATAATGACATTTCTCGACTAATAACTTGTGAAGACACTTTTTGAATTTCTTTAATGGCATACATTTTATAGCATCAGGTATTTTATTAAAAATCTTTGGTGCAACACCAAAGAAGCTCTTTTTCATTAACGCAGTATTACATTTCAACGTACATAGTTGATTTTCATATTGACTCCGAATGGGGGTCTTCTTAACTGTTGAAAATTTTGTAAATAAATGTGGATTTGATTTTATAAATAATGCAGTTTCTAATATGTATATAGCTGGTAACGTTAATATTTTTAATTTCTTGAAGTAGGGAACGCAACTATCTGTTGACTTTAAATTACACATGGATCTTACACACCTTCTTTGCATCCTAAATACTAGTTCCCTATTTGTTGAATGCCCCCAGAAAATAACACCATAACGGAGAATAGAGACTACAAGTCCATGATAGGCTGTTAACAGTGTCTCAGAATTAACTCTCTTAGATAATTGAAATAATAGATACGCAGATTTACTCAGTCGTTTACAAACCACTTCTAGGTGAGGTTTCCAAGTCAACTTATGGTCTACAGTTATGCCCAAGAATTTTGCACTCGTAACTTCTTCTATTTTACACTCATCGTAGGCAATGTTAAGGGGTGGATTCTCACGTCGTTGATGGAACTGTATAATTTTAGTTTTATTCAAATTGATCACAAGATTATTATTATTTAGCCAATTAATAATGTTATTTAGCGAGTTATTAATCTCATTTCGATATTCGTTTGGATCAGTGCATTCTATGATAGCCGTACAGTCATCTGCAAAAAGTACCATTTTGTTTCTCAAATTTCTTGGGAGATCATTGATATATATTAAGAAAAGTGGGGGCCCGAGTACAGTGCCCTGAGGCACACCATACTTCACGGACCTCGCTTCAGAGACATATGTAGTTTCTAATTTGCTTATAGGACAAATTCTGGAAATCTCAGTACATTGTGTCCTATCACTTAGGTATGATTCTAGGAGTTTATGAATGTTTCCTCGAATGCCGTAGCCGTGTAACTTTTGCAGCAAGATCTGATGATCTACGAAGTCAAAAGCTTTTGACATATCCGTGAAGATGGAGCACACAGGACTTTTTTTATCCACAGAAGTCATTATACTTGATAGCAGGTCAAATAGTGCCATATTAATATTAGTATTTTTCCTAAATCCTTTTTGTTCATTGCAAAATAACTGAAACTTCTCGAAATACGTGTAAATGGAATTATATATTATTTTTTCAATAACTTTTGCAAAAACTGGTATTTTTGCAATAGGCCTGTAATTTTTAACATCAGTCTTGTCATTATTTTTGTAAATGGGTTTAATAACTACCTTCTTAAGACTAGTAGGGAATATACCATTGGAAATGCAAAGATTAATTATGTGCGATAACGGTGTCGCTATGACCTCCTTAACATCTTTTATTACTCTAGTTGAAATACCGTCGTATCCCACTGTACTTGTATTTTTTAAGCTACTTATCACTTTTATAATGTCAGTATCTGAAACAGGTAGCATAAATAGAGACTGCGAAGTTGAGTTTTCAATAACATTTCTACACGAATTTGTTAATGGGGTATTATTAACGTTTGTTTTTGAATTATTTTCTATAATCTCTATAAAATATTTATTGAATTCATTCGCAATGTCAAGGGGATGTGTAAGAGTTGATTTATCATTTTGTATGGTCAATATTGGTTCTTGCGGCAGACATACTTTGGATTTGTTAATAACTTGCCAAGCAGCTTTTGATTTATTTTGAGATGTCTTTATGAAGTGGTTGTTTTGGGCCTTCTGGGTTAGATTTACTATTCTTCTATAAAGCTTGGAATACTTTTTAAAAGCAAGTCTATTTTTTGTGTTCGGATTATGCCTATATGTCCAAAGTAGCTGCCTCTGTTTTCTGCTACATATTTTTATCCCATTCGAAATCCATTTGGTTTTTTTACAAGTATAAATGGTTACTATTTTTTCTGGGAAACACAATTTGTATAGCAATATAAAGTCATCTATAAAATTTTCGTAGGATTCATTTGCGTCTTTAGCTTCGTATACTCGTCGAAAAGTTAGGTTTTTTAGATGATTTTTAAATTTCATTAAGTTATCTACTGATATTTCCTGCTTAGTTGTTTTCCAATATTTAATCATACAGGTTTTTTTAATAGGAACTTGCAGTAGTTGTGATGTGTGGTCAGATAGAAGTAAATCTATTATTTCAGCTTTACAACCTTTACGGTAAGAATGTGCAAAATTATCCAAGCAAGAGTTGCTAGCCAATCTGGTTGGTTTATCAAGTTCTAATTTGAGATTATATTGCAAGAGAAAGTTTTCAAATTCTATTGTGATTTTATTTCTCTTTAACACGTCAATATTAAAGTCTCCGGTTAATATAATTTTTTTATTTGTAGATACGCAAAGTCTTCTCAATATATTGTCCAGTTTTTCATAAAATACATTATAATTATATTTTGGAATCCTGTAAATGCATATTACAACAATATTATAAGATGTCAGTTCAATACCGCAACATTCGAAAACACCTGAGATCGACTGTTTTGCAATATCAGTCAATTCTCTGAATTGCAGCCCTGCTCTTACAAAAATGCAAGTTCCTCCACGTTTGACACTTCTGGTAAAAAAGGCAGCTGGGCAGAAATTAGGTATATGCAATATACATTCATAGCCCGCCTCTATAAAATGCTCTGTTATACAAATAATATCTACCTTTGTTCCCCTACCAGAAAGCTCGTCTAATTTAACTACTAACAGATCTGATTTATTCATAAGCCCTGCTATGTTCTGATGGAGAATGGTAAGGTGATAGTTATAGAAAAAACTGATTCTCTATTGTTTTTGTTAATATTAGCGGGTCAGTTTCATCTTCTTGAGAGCAACCAACTTGTGACTGTTTATGGTCTTTGGTATTTACAAAATCTAGGTCTAAGATTAAATCATGCAAGTCTGACAAAACTTTCATAAAGCCTTTGTTATTCAGGTGTGCATGCCGTTGGTTATACGTATCCCACGTGTATGGAAGATTAAGATTTGAATCTAGTATAAATGCATAATTGTAAGTCTCAACATCCATGTAAATTAGATTGTTGAAAGTATCAATTCTGCTGTTAAACATTATATTTGTATTGTCCATAAATTTAAAAGTTGGCAGACATATTATGAAGTTAGTATGATTAAGTGGTAATAATTTATCTCTAATATAAGTAACAAAATCAATATAATTATGCGTTTTTGTAAAGTCGTCTTCACCAATAAATATAATACAATAATCTAATCGAGAGAAGTTACGTACTTTTAGATCAATGTCCTTTAACAAATATTTCATTCCGCATCTGGGAGTACGGTAGTGACACATATTAAAGTTCCCTAAATGAGTTCTTTCACTCAATGTTTGTATTCTGTTGGATGTTTCACTACTCAAAATACAAATGTTATTCTTCACAGGTGGAGGTGATGGAACATGAGATTTTGCACTAATAATATTATTCGATGAGGCGACACCTTGAGTACATCCAGCGTCAATGTTAACTTCATGTCCGCTTGGCGCTCTTGTCAAACTTTCCGATGTCTGCGTCTGTTTCGTTTTAGTATAAGGAGTATGAATGTTCTTCCTTGGTGTTTGAACTCTGGACTTAAGTGGACTACTGACAATTACTTTGTATGTTTTATTTTTTTCCAATAGGTCGTCATTACTTTGCTTCAACTTACTATTTTCTAGCGATAATATTTCAATTTCCCTATGCGCACTTAGCAATTGATTTTTTAGTTCTTCTATCTCTTTCTTATAAATAGTAATTCGGTTATCATCGTCGTCCTCAGATATATCTGGCATAGAATTTGAGGTACAATCCATCGTTTGCGAAATTATGTCGCTGTCATCCTTATCCGGTTCCGATTGGGTGCGTTTTCTTCGATGAGTTATATTTCCAAAGAAATTCATTCTTTTAAGTCAATTTATTTTGCTTCAATTGTACCTAATTTAAATTTTAAGTAATTCCAAAAATACACATAAGTGAATATTTTTATTTTCTACCAAAAGACTTAATTTTCTTATTCTGGTATCACAAGTTTTTTTGTAGCAACACTTTTCTATTTTTTTTATATTAGCAACACTGGTCAGTGTGTCAATTTCATTTCCGCTCCTTGACACTAGATGGCGCTGTTTGCCATGAAGTATTTATTATTAGTAGTAGCAACCCTAATGTTAATGTAAATTTTTAAAACGTCAATGTCAATATTTGTTTCGCTACTCGCTACTAGGGGCGCCACTTATGGTACAAAGTTCACTTTTTAAAACAAAACATTGTACTTAACCGTTTTGTTATTTTATTTACATTTGCTAGTAATTAACTCGCCACTTATTATGTTTTTAAATGTACTAATGATGAGAGTACCTTTGTATTGGTCCAGTATACTTGTTTTTGTCCGTGATTAGCACTTTTTGAAGCACAATAACGTTCAAAAGTCCAAATATTAAACACAATGTCTTTATTGCATGTCTTGGTTTATAGAAGTCACCAACAATTTCACTTGTGTAGTTCGATACGTATATTAAGATTCACTACAATACACATCACTTATACTATGGTTTACTATTTATTTTGAGTTTTAAAATACGCGGCGATGTTTACTTAATGCTGTGTTGCCAGCCTTAGTGACTGAGTGTTTGCCGACGACATTGTTCTTGTTAGTGAAGATGGACCGGAGATCCAGAGCAAATTGGAGAAATGCATCATTGCTAAGTGTATTTTTTTAGCTTTCATAAGAAATATTGTTCAATGCTCTAGTGGCCGATGAAACGATTACGCCCTAAAAAGGACCAAAAAAATATTCCGGTCCAGTGCTTAGGCCCCGTTTGTTGCATCTAAATTTGTATCGAACAAACTTCGAAAAAACTTACTAAAACTGGTAACATCTCTAAATGTACCGTCTATGGTCCCCTTTAATCGATACAGTATTAAATTCTGCGTCTGTGGCACAAAGAACGACAATATCAGCCGTCAAAACTAAATGTCAAAAAAGTTTTAAAAGTCAGTTGTCTAATTTTACCGTAATGCCGTGTTGTGATTTATGTTCTCTGGTTTTAAAACGTGAGTATTCTTTTATTTTAACCCAATGTATATAGTGTTATATATCAAAATAAACCTCGTTAATCAAGCTTTACGAATATCTATAAACATCGTAGGTTCAAAGTCTGTTGAAACGATAATATCGAAATGTAAAATTGGCGCCATGTCGAACGTGGTATTTTGTTAATGTTTTTTTAGAAATTATTGCAAAAATAGTTAAAATAGTGCTCGTATTATGAAAATTACTTCAATTAAGTAATTATTAGTGTCTCCGCAATATAAAACAGTAAAATAAAACGAAATCTTATCGAATTTTTTACGTAAACACGACAAAATCAGTAGGTATCGAATAGAATGCGAGGAGGGTTGATTGTTTTGGGTGATTGTGCTACTAAGAAAGTGCCAAAGTAAGGATATATGGGTATTAAAACGAAGCTTATATAGTCTAGTTTAATTATAAATAGGTTTTATTGATTCCAATAACAATTCTAATTGGTAAAACTTGGAATCTTATTGGAGAAACTGACATTCAACATATATTCTCAAGTTCACATTTTTTTCGAAATACTTATATCTAGTTGTCGTAATTAGTTTTTACGTAGTTAGATTCTGTATAGTTTCAGCTATACACACGTATTTTTTGTTTTGGTGTAGCTGCAATAGTTTACGAGAAAATAAGCTTTAAATGGGAAGTGGCGCGGGGGGCTTGCGCGGCAAAAACTTTCCATGCGCGCGCGGCGTGCGCGCGGGGTAGCCATGGCTACCGCGGACATTTCACCGGGTGGGCAGCAAAAGTAACAATGGAAAAGGAGAATGTGAAAAGGAACAATGTGAGGGTAGCTTTAGTGAACACAACTTTAAGAGAGCTCTCATTTCTTTTAATTATTTACAATAGTTAATTATAATTTTATATGTTGCTTATACACTAAAACTTTGGTTTATCCTCGGATGCACTCACTGCACTTATAATCTTTCAATTCCCTTTGACCTAACTGGAGCAATTACAAATCATCAAATTGGACCTGTATGCCAAGCTGTCAATGGAATGGAATTGAAGTGCTTCATTTGGAAAACGATGAGCGCGCTGAAGTCTCAGATGGAGTTGCTAACAGTAGGCTTGGACCGGCATGAAATGACATCTCGCAGGCAAGTTCTTCTCCTCCATGGTCTTCCGGAGCAGAAGGATGAAGATCACACTTCTCAGGCTGTTCTAACTTTGACGGAAAAGATGAGTGTTGAAAACCTCTCTACTTCGGACATCACATCCTGCCATCGCTTGGATTCAGGCAAGCCACGTCCTCTTCTTATTAGGTTCCATAGTTACAATTTGCGCAGTGAGATATGGCGCAACAAGACAAAACTGAAAGGTTCTGGTTTGGTCCTCTCGGAGTTTCTGACTAAGCCTAGGCACGACGTGTTTCTGACCACTCGCAAACACTTCAGTGTGAAGCAGTGTTGGACCTCCGATGGCAAAATTATCATCATGCTCCCAGACAAGTCGCGTCGGAAGATCGAATCCGCTACTGAGCTGCAACAACTTGTTGCGCGGTTCCCGGAGACTATATCTAGTGATTCAGCTGCGAAGGTTGCACCGTCACCAATTAGAAACCCCACTTTGGACAAGAGATCGCGGAGGCAGGCAAAATGATCGCCCCACAACTTAAATTTTCATGCTCTAATCTGATTTAATTTCTGTGTCGGTCACTCTTGCTTTTATTGTGTGTGTTTGTCAGAGTGAATCCAGCATTTATGCCCTCCAGCCTGAGGCAACGCAGGACGCGTCCCTAGCTGTGAGTGCTCAGGCTTGTACCACCAGCCAAGATACAATATCTGGCATTGTGCATTCACAAGTAGCACAGCCTGAGTTAGGTGGTTTTGTATTTCCTAACAGTCATGAGTTTTGTGATTCGGTTACGTTCTCTGACAGTATAGGCAGAGGGCTAGGTAAACTAATTAGTAACAACATGAGTCATTATACTCAAAATCATTGTATGCCAGGATCAACCTACAAACAGATTATGTCATCTGTCACAAAAACTGTTTGTAATCCAAATACTACTATTACCATATTTGTTGGTAATAGTTCTAAGGTTAAAAAAGAAGACATCACAGACTGTGTATCAGAGTTGTTAAAGTTAAATTGCAATAAAATCATTTTGTGTGCTTTTCCATATTTCGAAAACTTATGTAATAGAACAAATAATTATATACACATGCTTAATGACCATGTACATTTCTTAGTTAGTCATTATTGTGAAAAACTTTTGTATTTAGACATAAACAATTCAGTTGATAAACTTAGGTCGACGCGGAATACAGTGTATCTCCCTATCAGATTCAGACATCAAATAGCTAGGCTATTAAGTTTTATTATTCACTCTGACATAAGTAGTATGTCGATGTTTAGTCCTATAATTAACACTGCCACTATTAGTAATTATACTAATATAGATTTTTACAATTATTGTTCTGAGGAGGATCCATGTGTCAACGTGGAAAGTTCTCAATTAGATTATAAGATTAGTGATAGGATCTCGCTGTCTGTTGATGTCACGGGTGTCTCGGGGCTCACTCCGGATACTAGTACTAATATTAATTTAAACTAGGAAGTGAGACAACAGAAGGTACGTTTAACATTACAGTTAAACCAAACAACAACAAGGTATCTTCTTGCACTCAATTTGTTACATATAAAAAGGGGCCTCAGCAAAATACCTTGAAATTATTCCACCAAAATATTCAAGGTATTTCTTCCAAATTATTAGAAATTGAATTATTTTTAGAAAAGACTATGTTTGATATTATTTGCTTTACTGAACATTGGCTAAAGGATTACCAAATGCTTATTAATTATGAGAACTATACGGTGGGTAGCTGTTTTAACCGTAAATCTATGCTGCGTGGAGGTTCCCTAATATTAATTAAAAATTGTTTAAAATTTAAGCAACGTAATGACATAATAGGTCTCTCAGTTGAACATTGCGTCGAACTGTCCTGTGTTGAGCTAGATAAGCATGTAATTGTGTGTGTCTACAGACCCCCAAACTATCAAAACTTTTCTTTATTTGAATCAATAATGGAAGATGTCCTGGCAAAACTTACAGCCAGTAATAAATCTGCAATTATCTGTGGTGATTTCAATATAAATATTTTGGAAGAAAATTCGAATAGCAGTAGGTTATTAAATCTTTTTAAGTCATTTGATTTAGCCAACATTTTTATAGAACCATTTAGTGTCACTCCATCTTCTGCTACTTGTATTGATAATGTTTTCTGCGATTGTGATTTTTTAGATAAAGCCATAGTAAGTTGTCTGCCTTCGGATCATAGCGGACAAACGGTAACTTTTAGTTGTATTACACCGGTGCAAAAAGTTCAAATTAAATTTCGACCTATAACAACTAGCAAATTAAATAGATATAATAATTCCCTACAGAACAAGTTAAGTGTTATGGGTCATCATATGGACGATATTAAGGTAAATCAGTTGTATGATCATTTCTTTTCAATAGTTCACACTGAATTCAATAAAACTTTTGAAAAGAAGATGAAAAGCATTTGCCCTAAATTTATTTTTAGTGATTAAGCAACTACAGGAATAAGAAAAAGTAGGGAAAGACTATTTGAGCTGTATGGCCTTAAGCCTTTCATAAACTCTGAAACTTTTAATAAGTATGTTGCTAATTATTCAAAAATTTTTAGAAATATATGCAAGGTTGCTAAAGCCTTGCACATTAGCAATAAGATCAAAAACGCAGAAAATAAGATAAAGACAGTTTGGAAAGTTATAAATAATGATACTACAGATAAAACCTTTTTGGTCCTGCTCCACAAGGACAGGTTCGCATAAATTGATAGCATTTAATAGTATTGTTGGAGCTGCTGAAGATTGTACAACTATCTTTGAATTGTATAAATTCAATTAATTTAGTATTATATAATCGCATAGCCCATATTGTGTGAGTCCTATGTACTAGATAGCTATCATTTACTGGAAACCTACGTCTTTTACTGACTTGAATGTGCCCTGGCGGTTGAGAGTATGTCATGCTCACTCAAATGTCACGCTGATGGCGGCGTGTGTGTCGGGTCATTTAGTTCCCTTCAAAATGGTTGAGTTGAATGATGGCTGATCCATGCGTCATGTTCGTGAACGGGCGCTGTCAGTTGTGCCTGGTCGTCTCTTAGCTGCCACGGCTTATTTCGAACTAATTATTTTATCTTCTGAATGTTTTTTTTGATATGGACACTTTTAACGTGAAGTCTTGCTACATCGTTCTCACATAATGTACCATCTCAACATGAATGATGTAACCAAGGTTTTTGTAACAAGATTCTGATTTAAAAGAGTGTCCATGGAGTTTCTTGCCCATTCTTCTCCATAGAGATCTACGCCTTGGAATGGGCAACTACAGTACTTTCACAGTTATTATGTCTTGTGACTGGGACTGTAGCTTAATTTTTATTGTTGTTCGACCATTCAAAAGTGCCTGTAACTGGCTTATTTGAAATAAATGATTTGATTTGATTTGATATTTAGATTTGTTTTGGTATTTTGACAACTGTGAATGACTGTAGATTGCTCGTTCGGAAACATTTCCAATTAAGTTTTTTTATTTTTTCTTTCAACTTTGGGCACGAGCATTTTAATCTTTGTTTTAATGGGAAGGTGCACCGAGGATTTTCGTTTAAATTATATAGTTGTAGTATAGTAATTATAATAGTTGTTGTTTATTTAGAAATAGTTTAGAATAATTTAGTTTGATATTTATTTTGTTATATATTTAGTTAGCCGTCATGTTAAACATGACTCTGTATGGTGTCGGACGTAAAGAATAGCACCATCCCATACCTTCCCGTGGGTGTCGTAAGAGGCGACTAAGGTACTTGCCAGAGAATGGGCAGCAGCGTTCTCTGTGCCTTTGTAACAACCGTACTGCGATCGCCAACCCGCCTGCCAAGCGTGGCGATTATGGCAAAACCCCCCAAAATATCAATGTGACTTGGGGGAGGCCTATGTCCAGCAGTGGACGTCTTTTGGGCTGAAATGATGATGATGATGAATGATGATGTTAAACAATATTGATGACAGTTTTGTTTCCTGTTCTTCCTCTTGTTCGTCTGACGTAAGCTATGCTAGTGCATATGCATATGCTATATAGTGATGATTCTGTGCACTTACGCGACCAGCTTTCTTCTACTTTTTCTTGTCACAACAAATTTTTCAATGCAGTTCATATCAATGCACAAAGCATTCCAGCCCATCATGCCGATTTATTATCCTCTTTTGACTCAGATCTTACTCATGCTGTCCTGATTTCTGAAACTTTCCTCAAGCCTGCTCTTCCTTCAACGCAGTATTCGTTACCCGGCTACAAGCTTGTGCGTAATGACAGAATAGGCAAGGGTGGTGGGGGAGTCGCCATCTATCTTTATTGAAATTACGTTTAATCACACAAAATTACTTTTAGGTGTTTTCTATAGTCCCTCCTGTCATATTGATTATTTTACTTCCTTCGAAACAAAACTTGAATATCTTTCTTCCTTATATGACCACACTATTATACTCGGAGACTTCAACACCTGTCTGATCAAAGATGATGTGCGCAGCCGTAAACTCAGGTCCCTTGTCTCTTCTGTCAATATACATCCTTCAACTTAATGCTACTCATCATGCTCCTCAGTGCAATCCCTCACTTCTAGACCTTATTCTTGTCTCCGACCTGCCCTTTCAAACTAAAATTACTCTCGCTCAATCTCTTCTTCTACCTCTTCTAGACTATGCTGATGTCTGTTTTCTTGATGCAACAGAAGAACTTCTTGATAAGCTCGAACGTCTGCAAAATTTGTGTATCCGCTTCATTTTCGGGCTTCGAAAGTACGACCATGTGTCGGAATTTCGGAAGCAGCTGAAACGGTTACCTATTCGGCAGCGTCGAGATTCTCACACTCTTTCTTTTCTTTTCTCTGTTCTTCATAACCCTAAAGCTCCTTCGTATCTTCGGGAACGCTTCGAATATCTTATTCCTCGAGGTAAACCCTGTCGCTCATCATCATCTCTTCTCCTTCGCTTCCCTCCCCACTCCTCAAGTCGGTATGATGGATCTCTTACTGTTCGTGCTGTGCGTCTTTGGAATTCACTTCCACACTCCTGGCGGGATAGCCCTTCGTTAGACGTGTTCAAGAGAGGAATTAGAGAACATTTCCTGTCAACATGATTATAGTATATATATAGTATTTTATATGGTATGTTGATCTATATATGTATAGTATGTATTACGTTTATTGTATGTATTAGTTTAGTTTATAAAATTAGTTGAATTAAGTTTTAAAAGTACTGTTCATGCACAAAGCTGTATCCTCTTTGGCAAATACTCCTGTTAAATAAGGTTTGCTGTAAGAAAACCCATTTCTGGGTTAAGCTCGCCGTTGTACATTAGCTATATATTATTTGTGTGTATATCTTTTAATTTTATGTGCAATAAAGAAAAGTTTAACCAAAACTATTTGGAAAAGTCATCAAGATTTTTTACCAAGGGGTGATTGAACTGCTAAAAAGATACAATTAAAAACTCCCTATAAATATGAAGCAGTCTGAGTAGTCAAGATCTAGTCAGGAAGAACAGGGAAAATCATTCTTTATTTATGATGATATTTTATTAGCAAGTACACTATTTACTACATACTGTTAAACTATGTTAACTTTGAAAGGTCAGAGGGCACTCAACACAGTTTTGTTGTGATACAGATGACAAAAATATTATACGAAAAAAAATATAACATGTTTACTCTCTCTCTGAATTTGGACCACATAACCTGTTATTGATGCAAACCAGGTCTTAGCAATAGGTCAAAGAATTGATAATACAATTTAATTTTTAATCTTCATACTATAATATGATAATACTCTCTTCACTGTTAGATATACTCCCAAAGGTCTTAGTCTAAAAACTACAATGTAGAATATATTTAAAAAATCTGGTGATCAATGCACATTTTTCACCCCTATTTGAATGGGTAATGCTGTCTTTCAAGTTAATACAACACGCTCAGTTTGTAGCCCTATGTTTTTAGCAATGTGCATCAACGGGTATACCAGATACACCCTTCAACATAGGTAAATGAATGAAATGGCTGCAGGTCACGGGACCTATCTGCGACTCCCGCACACCCCTCTTTTTTTTTAGGATGGGAAATCGTCAAATGACTTCTCCTGCTCTGGGCGGAGCGGAAGGGAGTGTCAGACTTGACTGACTAAAACCCATCCATATTCCTTCTTAGCCCTTTGTGTTCCAGGGCCACGGTATCTCTTTCGAACAACCCGCAGCCCTGGCAGGCATCGGCCCTCTCGGACCCCTTCCGATTTGCTGACATCTCCTTGAGGCGCGCGTGGAACACAAACGCGCCGTCGGCACGGCCTGTCGTCATTAGACGGACGGATGGTGAGTCCCGCACCCCCCTGACCTAAACTTTAGGGGAACATTTATAAAATAATGGTTAGACCTGCTGTCTTTAATGGATCAGAATGTTGGGCTACAAAAGGGATGAATGAAAGGCATTTGCATGTGGCTGAGATAAGAATGCTAAGGGGGATGTGTGGTGTTACGCGAATGGATACAATAAGAAATGAGTACATACGGGGAAGTGTGAAAGTGGCAACTGTGACTAAAAAGATGAGTGCTAATCGGTTGTCGTGGTATGATGGATGGACTGTGTGAAGGATGACATGACAAGAAAAGAGGTGTCTCATGAGATGACAAGTAATAGAGAAGTATGGAAGAAGAAGCTGCGCACGACCCCACATAAATTGTGATAACGGCAAGAGAATGATGACTCATGTCCAAACAAAAATGTAATGAATCTCGTTTACTTGGTAGTATGGATTCCATGTTAAAATTAGATTAATTACTTGTATTCATAATAATTATCGAATGCCTTTCATCCGTCATCAAAAAACTTTACCATTCGAATGATAGGCGATCTTTGATAAATTTTAATATACTTCTATGCTGCATTTTGCATTTTGGTTTATTTCAATGGTAACAAAATTTTACTATAATAAACAATACACATGAAAGAAAAACTTCATTAACAACCTGTCACATTCAAGGGCCTTATTCATTTTAATAAGAAGGTAGATCATTGTTATTTATTGCCTTATCTCGAGAAGCATCAATAGTAATTGAATTAGATAGAATAGATCCGTGAAAGAACTCATTCGTGTTTAACAAGCCTAAAGCAAAATGCAGTCAAGGAAAAGAAAAAACAACTTTAATATTATAAGTCATCGTGTTGAAGTTTTATTGAATAACTTCGTTGATAAAGATGTGCAGTCGATGCTTCTGCCTTTGAATTTGATGCAATCTATTTTTTTATATCCAAAATATTGTATTAAAGATAATTTTATAACTTCAAACAGCCGTATATCGAATTTTGTGTCATTTTGTGCCACAATACTATTGATGTCGACAATATTACTGTATGACATTGCCTCGTCAACGGACAGTGCCTGGAATATTCCTAGTGTAGCGTGTTTCACAAACTGCTTTAAATACATTTTATACGCAATGGGATTTTTTATGAATTTAGCGCACTGTGTTGCGGGAACGAATGAAAACGTTCGGTTCGTTTTAAAATTTCAAGACATTCACAGATTTTTCAATGATATAACGAGTTTTAAACACTTTACTATCGTAAACTGGATTGCTGTTATCTGTTTTCCAGTATTGTGTATTATTGCCATTAGTGTGTATTGCACGATTCTCAATTTACCCATCTTTAACATATTTCTTGGCATCATTTTACTAAGTTTTGACGCAAACATGATTTATGCTATCAGACTTATTCAGCTATTAAAAGACAAAGTAGATCTATGGAATATTAAAGCTCTTCAATGTCAAAGCATGGAGGAAAGGGACAGAGAGGATCATTGGCAAAGAATGTTTCAGGCTTACGTTAATATTTTGGACTGCTATGACATCTACAAGTGTTTGTTTCAACAATTTGTGAGTAAAAACCGGTGTTTTTTATTTTGATAATTTTGGTAAGGGGTCAGGGGTTGGGAGAGGGGAAATAGAGTGATAATCACGCTAGTTTGACAAAAACAAGGAAATATGTGACGTGTAAAAGAATTTAATTGTGTGACCACGTTAAAACCCGAGCTAACAAAAATTCTTTTTTTTTAACTTTTTCATTAATATAAAATACACGTCATGCTGGGAGAGGGGAGAAGGGATTGCCTAACACTTCACGGCGTGTCACCAAGGGGGAGGGAGGGGTATAAAAGTGACATGAAAAACCTCACGTGATTAAAGAATAGCCCTTAAATAGTTTAAAAATGTTTTGTGCATGTTGTGCCAACTGATTGAACTTAATAAAAAAAGTTATTTCATTTTGCAGATCGTGTTTCATACCATATCTTTTTTGTACTTCTTTCTCTTTCAAATTCAGACGTTCATTTCTTTTTTAAGTACAACATTTTCGAATGCCTGGTTTTATGTAAGTACCTCGTGAATACTGCTAAGTAGCTTGTAAAAATAAATCGTTGATTTCTGAACTTATATTTAATTTATTTATCATCAGAGATCATAAATAATGGAGTTTATTTGCCCAAGCGTCGAGACAGTCAATCAATCTAAACCATTTATATAAAGTAGGCCAGTTACGAGGCACTTTTGAATAGTCAAGCAAAGACAACAATAAAAAATGTAGCTACAGTCCCAGGCACTAGGCATAATAACTGTGAAAGTACTGTAGTTCCCCATTCCAAAGCGTAGATATCTATGGAGAAGAATGGGCAAAAAACTCCATGAAAATAAATAACATGAAAATAATTACCCGCATATCGCTGGCCCCGGGCAATAAAGCGGTAATATCAAAAATCGATTTTTACAGGAGAAATAAAAGAAGCTAATTTGTTTATATTGCAGCATACAGTGATCCAAAACAGGCGTTCAAAATGTCAAATGAAAGCTAATTTTTTTACCTATTAAACCTTTTAAAAATAATTGTCATAATATAAATATTAAATGAAATAATTGAAGAAATGTATAATACAAATTATGGACGATATTGTTTCAATTGCAACATCATTAATGACTTTATAAACAAACCGACCACTGAGATTCGGGACTGTAAGAATACAATACGACATATTTTCCGCTTTATATCTTGAGCGTACCAGCCGATTACCACCTTCTTCAGGGAAATTTTATAGCCAAAGCTTAGCAGTATCATCCAGTAATCACTATTTTAGAATCCTATTAATGAATCATATTTTTATGTAACGATTGTAACAGACCGACTTTATAATGTGATTTATTTTTATTTTTAACCATTTTAGACAGTATTTTATGAAATTAATCATTTTTTTTGTGTTACTACTACCTAATTTTTGATTAATTAAATTTTAAATGATAATGACTTAGTTTAAAAAAAAAAACTTTCAAATCACATATTGTTTTATTAAATATTCACATAACTTCGGAAAAAAAAACATAAAACTATTCTACATTAATTTGAATAAAATCACATAATTTTAATAAGCTGTTATACTTTGGAAACAAAAATAAAATAGTCAAAACCTTAAAAACAAAAAGAAAATATCATGCTACTTTAATTTGAATCTTCGCTTTCAATATCGATTTCTTCTTCAAAGTTCCCAACACAATGCAAATTGTTATAAAATGTATGATAATGTTTCGGGATTGCTTCAGTTTTGCAAAGACTCATCAAATCATCGTAAAGTGGTTTTGGTAAGGCGATTGGCTCTCTATACAGATTTCTCAGTTCATCTCCTGAAACATCAGCCACTTGCGTCTTTTTGGGTCTTCCTCTAGAAGATCTGGTGTTTGATGCAGTATTTAAAGAAATATATTCATCATCAAAGTTATACTTTAAATAAATAACATCTGGATTCGCTCGAGTAATCTTGATTTCGTGAATCTTTGTCCACATAACTTTTTCATTAGTTTGGTCTGCCCGCAACCAATATCTTTTGTCCATTATCTCCTTTAAATCGAAGAAATTATGTTGTTCCATTTCCTTAAGATGAAATTTTTCCCCATTGATCTTGGCATTCATGATTACGCCATACATTTGATCAGGAGTATAAATCGTGTGGTTCTTTTTTGCACGTTCGATAAGAGAATGCATCGAATCTCCTTCAGACTGGCTATGGCCAGTTTCAAAGTACCTATGTATTATGTTAACTCCATACTTTTTGGACAAATATAAATAAAGAGAAAAGATAATCCTATTTTTATTCTGCCCAGCACATCCATCAGAATAAAATATAAAATTCTTGATACCACGTTGACTCTCAGTTTCAATGAAATTTAGGACGCAACTGCCGATTTCATTAGCACCCCTTTTGGCCACTTGATAGTGCCAAAGATAGCAGTAACCTCGTCCACTTAATGAGTTGTAAATCGTAAAGTTATATATAGGATACTTTCGCTTGTAATGAAAGATTCCTACCTCTGATTGAGGAATCGTCAGGACTTTTTCCAGATCATAAATAGCGACGACAGTAGTTGTAGAGTCGACTTCTATTTTATCTTTAGTTTTGAGTTCGCGAACACATTCTTTGTTTCTAATGTGCTTTGTGTAAACTTCTTGGAGTTGGTCTTTTCTTTCACCATCAGCTTGACGATACAATGTACATTGGCCGCACATATCTTTTTTAGGTTTGTGAAAAGAATAATTGAATTTTGTATTAAACACAGTTTCATACTGTCTTTTTGTGGCCATCTTTACATCACTTGGATAATTTGCACTCTTAAACCATTCATCAGAATACAGCCTGTACATTTTGGAAATGTTCAGTGTTTCTTCTAAGTATAACTTCTTAGTATCTCTTCGGACATAATGTGATTCTTTAACTGGAAATTGTTTTATATGTGCAATAACACTTTGCTCGGTTGAAAGACTCATTTTCCGTGGTCTATTTTCATGCTGACCCCTGTTATCTTTGACTTCTTCAGATTTCCCTTTCTCTATTGCTGTGTAAACTGTTTTTTCGCTAATGCTAAGGGTATTCAAAAAAAATTTTTTGCAAACCGCAATTGATGTTCCATTTATGTTGAAAAAATAGCCAATAGTTTGTGTCCTGTTTTTTGTTCTAATTAGTTGCATTTTTTTAATATCTTTAGTATTCACATGTCGTAGGATATAGTGCCACTGATCCTCGTGATCACTAAGTTTCCAAAATTCGTCGAATATAGCCTGCCGAGAGACTTGAGGAATGTGTTCACCGCATTTTTTATTACAGGCGTCCTTCATCGTTTTAGAATCGAACTTTTTTTTGTATTACTACCAGTATAAGCTTGACCTGAATTTTTTTGTTTTTTATTCTTAACTTTTTCCCAATTTGCTTCGTGTCGCCTTTTTTTTCTAGTTAGTTCTTTGGTGGTTGATGGTACATCAGATACGGATGGAACACTTTCTGTCGTTGTAGATTGTTTTTCAACTGTGAAATCTGGATCTAAAATTATAGAATTATCGCAATCATTAGGTTCGATGTCAACATTTTCTATTATTGTCGATTGGTTTTCAACTAAGAAATCTGCATCCAAGTTTATAGTATTATTGCTACCATTAGATTGCACGGCAGTTTTTTCACATTGTAAAATCAAAATATTTGAATTGTCATCATTATCGACCGGTGTTGTGTATAAAATATGTTGGTCTATTGTGAAATCTTGGCGTACGGTTTCGAGTGTTGTGTATTGTATAATTTCTTCTTGGGGTGCAGTTTTGCACGTTTCTGGTACTTGTAGTACCGATGTTGCTTGTGGCATCGTTGTGTCACTTAGTGTTGTAAGGTCTGTCGATTCACACACATTATAATATTCTATAGACCGAGTGACACGATTCTCTTTAAATTTGCGCTGGTGACGAGGTGTGCCAAATACTAAAGTTGGAGAAGCTACAAAGTCAACATTATCGAATATAGCAGACTCGTATGAAATAGTAGAAGGGGATTTCAATAAATGTGATTGTAAATCGAAATTGGGAGAAAGACATTGTAAAGTTGGGCTATGAGTTCCAGTGACGTTTGCGTCTTCCATACTCTTCGAAATGGTGACTTCTTTTGTTTTTTCATAATCACCGTTACCGGGAAGAAGTATGGCATCTAAAACAAAACAAAAGGGTACTTACCTATTAAAATATCAAATCTGTCATAAAACAACATAAGAGACTACATTGCCATTGTACACACACACACACACACACACTACACTACACTCATCATTTTAGTTTAATATAATAGGGGATGATCACAATTTTTTTTTGTTTATCTGTCAGGTAGATTATTGAAAAGTATTGAATACTTATTTTTTCTTTTTTCACGTGGTCATAAAATTACGGAGATATATTGAGTTGAAATGGCGCGTGACGTCACGTGTAGGTAATTTTTATACCTACTTGTGACGTAGCGAGCCCCCACTCTCTTACTTTAATGAGTTTTAACTAAGTATTTTTTTGATATTTTGAAAAATAATATTTTTGTATTACCTGTCTGACGGACAAAATAGAATTTCGTTTTCTTTACCCAGTCATCACCCCTATTGTATAGGTATATTATATAGGTTTTTTCAAATTAAGTAGGTGAGTAAGTAGGTAGGCGATGCGATGATTTATTAGTGGTTTAAAATAGGTAAATATAGAAACAAGACGATAGGTATGTGTACGTAGGTAGGTATTACAAAAATAATTATAACCAATATCATACCTAATCATCTTACTGATTAATCACTTACCGTCAACCATGGATAACATTCTTCTTGCTCGAGATTTTGCTGGTAACTGTCTTGCCATTTTAAAAAAAAAACACAATTTATAGATCTAAGTATTATTAAGTTTAGTATAGGTACTCGTAATATTCAAAACCACAGAATCGCACTAAAAGAACATTATTAGCGCAAGACGTCACACGCTGCACTGACACCGCCCGCCGAATTGAATTATTATTATTTTGTATCAATTGTTTGCCTAAACATGATGCTAGAAAGCATGCGGTAATCATTTATGCGTAGGAGTGAAAGGGATGGCGTTCAGCGTAACACGACAGTACGGCGCCGGGGTTACAATAAATTTCCGGAAAGAAAGGCGTAATAGCTTGTACAGAATAAAATCTTTTGTGATTACTTCGTATTAAATGTTTACAGTTTATTGATTTAATATGTTTATTTTCAACAACGCGGTTAAATTTATTACTGTTACACTTTGTTTAGAAATGTAGTGTAAAGATGTTCACCGGTTTTTTGTATTATGTTTGATAGAGTAATGCAATAATACATTTTTAGTCGTAAGAGAACTTTCCATGCAATAAAGCTGTTATTGTCATTTATTCTAAAGAAATAATAATTTTAAAAAATTGAAAAAAATAAGAGTGTTAGACTGGTACTCAGAGAAGCCAAAAATCAAATAACATTAAAAAGGGCGTAACCTGCGTTTACCGCTATATTGCCCGGGGCCAGCGATAATATCCCGGACTAAATGCCTAGACTGATGTCACTGATCCCGGACTAAATGCTTAGACTGATTTCACTGATCCCCGACACAACTATTAGAAGGAAATCTATACCATGCGTTTTTTCCACAGTTTTTTGTTTTGCTGTTAACATTGTGGCTAGGCTTTTGGCTAACGAAAACTTTTGCATTGCAAGTTGCATTGAACCAACATTGCGAGAAATTCTACATGTCACTGAGTAGTGTTCAGGACACAAACGCACTTATTTTGGCTTCAAATTGTTCAGGTATTGTTGGGCTATTTAATTTAATACAAGTTTTATAACGCGGCTTCGTTCACGTACCGATCGGAAATTATTTATAAAGTTTTAAATTTAAGTATAGTCTAGACTTGGGGATACTGTATGAAAACCTTTGGAAACCTTGCAGATACTGAGAAGAGATTATGCAAGAATGTTAAACGTCTACATAGAGCTAGATTTAGCAAGATGTATGCCTGTCGAATATTCTACGTTGGTGCTGATTTACCCATGAAATTGGTAGCTTTTCTTATAAACTATACTTTTGTGCTGCTGCAGTTTGCATTTCTGTAATCCGGATACTACGCAAACTACATATTAACCATTAAGATATTGCATTGTATTTGTTCTTACCATTGTAATTGAGAAATAAGGTTAATCAACGTTATTATATGAACACAGATTATTATTGCTTAAATGCCGTTATTCATAGAAATTGAGGAAAATGTTCAAAAGTTTTGTACACATTCTTTAAGTTGTAAAAGAGCTTAACATTAAAGATTTTGGGCTAACTACAAGATATTTGACATAATGACGTCAATAAACCTCAGCTACTATGGAATCTGTTAAGTACGTTTGTTATACAAATTCATATATATTTATGTTTATTTTGTTCAGCCTGCACACCTACTTTTATACATACATTTATTTATATTTTGGAGTGTTTTTTTTTTAATTATTCCTATTCTATGGGTTGTTGTTTTATTTTATAATCCTTGTAGGTACTGTTTATTTTATTTTCTTACTAGCTGTCCGGCGCAACTTCGTTTGCGTCACATTTTCCCCGTTTTCGCAACATTTTTCATTACTTCTCCACTCCTATTGGTCGTAGCGTGATGATATATAGCCTATAGCTTTCCTCGATAAATGGGCTATCTAACACTGAAAGAATTTTTCTAATCGGACCAGTACTTTTGGAGCCTATTCAATGCAAACAAACAAACAAACAATCAAACCTTTCATCTTTATAATATTAGTTTAGATTTATGTTATCAAATATTTGTGCTTGGATTTCGTACGTTATTTCACGGGTGGCCACTGAAAACCAGCGCTGTGCTATGGGTCACTCATGGCACAGCATCATGCTGAGTGGTAACATGTTTGTTGCAGTCATGACGTTCAAGCTGGCAACTTTTTTGTTCCGTCCTGTTTGTAAATGTTAACCGTATTATTGCTAGTCGTTATACTATACCCAATAATAGAAATATTAACGTTATATTGAAAAATCATTATTAAAAACAGAGTGTCAAAGAAAAATACATACTTAAACTTATTTATTCACTAAAACAATAAATTAATTTTCTATCAGCCCCCAAGATATAGCTCGTGCAGTCCGTCCGTTACCTAACTGGAAATCTCCAGGGCCGGACGTGCTGCACAACTTTTGGATTAAGTGGATCCAAAGGTCGCACGCTCGCTTGGCGGCACTATTCCAGTCAACCTTAGAGTCAGGGTCGCTGCCCGAGTTCCTGACTACTGGAATAACTCACCTGCTCCATAAATCGGGTAGTACTGCGGAGCCCAAAAACTATAGACCGATAACCTGTCTGAACCAGTGTATAAAGTTCTTACATCCATTTTGAGAGCTAAAATTAGCAAACACATTGATGACAATTCGATTATGTCCGCTTCTCAAAATTGAGGAACGGGTCCCGCGGTACTAAGGAGCTGCTCCTCATTGATATGGCCGTTAACCAACAGGTTCGCCTTTCCCGAAGGGATCTGTCGACCGACAGATCAACACGGACAGACTATAAGAAGGCCTACGACTCGGTGCCACATACATGGCTCATGAGGGTGCTAGAATTGTATAAAGTTGATGCAACTCTGCGCACCTTCCTGATGTCGTGTATGGCGCAATGGAGGACAGTCCTTCGCTATCCAGGATGTCGACATAACCAGAGGAATAGCGAACCGATACGGATAGAGCGAGGTATTTTTCAGGGCGATAGTTTGAGTCCGCTTTGGTTCTGCTTAGCCTTGAATCCTCTAAGCACGCTACTGGAGGATTCAGGTCTAGGCTTTCGGTTGACGAGAGGTGGTCAGGTTATATCTCACCTTCTTTACATGGATGACCTGAAACTCTTTGCCCCCAACAATTTGCAACTAATGGACCTACTGAAGGTAACAGAAACTTTCAGTAGCGCCATCAGGATGGAATTTGGTGTAGACAAATGTGCGGTCATGCATGTCAAGCGAGGGGGGATTGTGGAATCTACGGGAACCCAGCTCTCAGATTCCGTAAATCTTAGATCCCTCTCAGCAACCGAAACCTACAGGTATTTGGGTATGTCGGAAGCGCTGGGCATCAATGCTGTGGATATGAAGCAATCGTTGAAGGACCGCTTCTTTGGCCGCCTGAGAAAAGTATTTAATAGTCTTTTATCGGGCGGAAATAAGGTGCGTGCCTTCAATGGTTGGGTCATGCCGGTTTTGATGTACTCTTTCGGCGTACTCAAATGGACTCAAACAGAACTAGACGCCCTGGATAGGAAGGTCCGTACATTGTTGACGGCATATCGAATGCATCACCCACGTTCTTCGGTTATGAGACTGTATATCCCGCGGAGTTGTGGAGGTCGACGCTTTTTAAACGCCAAGACTCTCCACAATCGCGAGATATGCAGTCTCAGTGAATATTTCCTAGAAGCCGACGTGGGGATGCATTGAGATGTGGTCGCGATGAACAAGGCCCTCACCCCGCTCTCCTTGGCTAAAGAGAACTGGCGTAAACCTGCAGTGCTTGACACTAACTACTAGTGCTTGACACTACTTTTGTTGACTGTTGTTAGTTTTTTATTATTTTATTTTGACATTTGAATAATTTTGACATGATATTTTGTGCTTGTACTTATCTAATTTAATTGATGTTTGAATTGCTTATGCTGTACCTCTATTTATATGCAAATGTAATTTATTGCAATCGTTGACAAATTAATTTCAATTCTGTGGGTTTTTTTTTAATTTTTATATGTTTAATGATTAATAGTTACAATGAATTGAATTATTATCAAATATTATTGTAATACATATTTGTACGCCGTAAAGGTAAAACATGACAGTGATCCTGTATGTAATGTACCAAACATCTTGCATGCTTATGTGTGTGCAAACTCATGTTTCTGACAAATAAATGAACTCTGAACTCTGAACTAATGACCGCAGGGAAGTATGGCAGAGTAAGGAGCTTCACGGACGCTTCTTCCGTGCCCTGCATGGACCTGATATAGACCATGCAGCGTCCGTAGCCTGGCTACGTTCCGGGGAAATCTTTGGAGAAACCGAAGGTTTTGTTTGTGCAATTATGGATGAAGTTATGATGACGAATAACTACCGGAAATTTATTGTGAAGGATGGCACGGTTGACATATGTCGGGCATGCCACCGTCCGGGCGAATCGATCCGTCACATTATCTCCGGGTGTTCTCGTCTAGCTAACGGAGAATACTTGCATAGACACATCCTTGCAGCCAGGATTATCCATCAGCAAATTGCTCTGAAATACAGCCTTGTGGAATCGGAAGTGCCGAACTATAGGTATGTGCCCGACCCAGTTCTCGAAAATGGCAATATCACACTGTATTGGGATCAATCCATCATCACTGACAGGACTATTGTAGCCAATAAACCTGATATAGTGGTGGTGGATCGATCAGAGCGGCGCGCAATGATTGTTGACATAACGGTTTCACATGACGAGAACCTCGTGAAAGCCAAGAAAGATAAGCAAATCAAGTATATTGACTTGGCTCGCGAGGTTGTCGACATGTGGGATGTGGACTCAGCGACCATTGTGCCGATAGTCGTATCAGCCAATGGCCTAATTGCCAAGAGCCTCGACCAACATCTGTTGAGGCTCTCGTTAGGCAGCTGGATGAAGGGCTTGATTCAGAAAGCGGTACTCCTGGACACGGCTCGTATTGTTAGGAGGTTCTTCTCTCTGGAGCCCTGACCGCCGGTAGCTTGGACCCTGTTCCCGATACCAGTGGGCTACTATTTTTATATTTTTAAATGTTTTTTTTATTGATTTTATGTAAGAATATTTAAAAATGTAAAAAATATGTTATAGAAATGAATAAACGAAATATTAACTATTCTGATTTATTTTTTTTTTGTTACAGGCATTTAAAAAAAAAAATCTCGTCAGACGAGTTCAGTTCCGGGTAGTTTTTTTTTCAAGGTTTTTTTTTCATGTTTCTTTCTAAATATAGTCGTTTCTGACACTCGCTGGCCGCTACCGCGGCACCGCTCGCTTGGCTTGTGCGTAGGAGGTCACAGTTTTAGCCTAACCTAACGTAACCATTTTTCTTTTAATAATTAACCCCGTCTAACTAGTTTGGTTCTCAAAACCTGCTAAAAATAATTTCTTTTTTCCATATAATTTTTTCTATAATTGTTGCAATTTTTATATCATTCCCAAAAAATGTTATTTTCGCCTTTATATATTTTGTCATAGCAAATCATTTGACCTAACTTTTAGTGTCTAAAGGTTGTTTGCTGTAATAAATCATTTGATTAAAGACTAAATGCCATAATGACATTATCTTTGGTAATATTCTGTCAAGTAAAAATTTAACCAAATGAAACAGTGTGTACTAAAGTCATTCCAAATATTGCATTGGTATAAAAAAAGGTTGCTAAAATTTGTTTGGGTAGTGAAATTTTGTCAAAATCTTTTCGGCAAAATGGCAGGCTTTCGAAAACGTAATATGCTAGTATGTAAACAATGACATCTTTTAAATATAAAATCCAATATGTTAAGATGAAGAGGTCTACAGATGGAAATGCGTATAATTGTTACACATATTGTAGTGGCCGGGTTATGTGGTTTCTTTCCACCTATATGGGAAACAGGTGTAAGGCCTTTTAACATACATACATAAAATATGTTCCACATATCAAAACCGCGCGGACAAGTGCCACATGAACGCTCAGTGACATAGTGCGCAAGTGAAGTGCTACTAACATATGTAGTTTTAAGATTTTATTTACTAACACAAATTGTATTAAATAGTATGAATGTTAGTCTGTAAGGCCATCTGTATCTATAGGCCAAAGTTGCCTGCAAATAAACGTATGTTGTTGTTGTTGTATAACACACTCATTACTTGTCGATGTAACACATCGTCTTGATTATTTCTTTGTTAGTTGTAGAACTTGTTGAATGCTGGCAGCGAAGGGGTGGACTCGGTGAATGTTATAGGGCCTTTCCAATGAGACTCCAAAGTATAAAGATTAGGTTTAAAAAAAAAAAAAAAAATTGTGTTTTATTATTTAGTTTTTGTGTTTTTAATGACCTTTACAATTATAATGACAAATATTTTGAGAAAATCGACACACTACTGCCGGTGTCGTCGACAGACTGGCGTCCGCGCCCCGCACGCCGCGCCGCGCAGGTTCCCCGCGCGCGCCTCCGCAACCGCTGCGCGTCACCTCCCGCCGTGCCGTATGCGTGTGTGTGTAGTCGTGCACGCACACATGCAAGGCGTCAACAAGTTGCCCCCCTCAGCAAGGGACTGTGGCCTGTAGACACATCAGGCCGATCCTCAACTGGTAGCGGGCACAGTCGATTGAAAGCGCGCCGAAGAGTGCCCGATGTAGTCTTCACGTCTGCTACCCTGGTCACACCGTCAGAGCCTGGGTACACGCTGGTTACTCGCCCAAGCAGCCATCTGTTCGGTGGCAGTCGATCATCCTTGACTAGCACCATCTCTCCTAGTCGTAGTTCTGTTCCTCCTCTGCACCATTTCTGCCTTTTTTGGAGCTCTGTAATGTACTCTTTGTAAAATCGATCCCAGAAATGGGTTTTCAATTGTTGAGTTCTCATATATCGTGAGAAAGTGCTCAACCTTGTAGTGTCTTGTGCCTGAGGAGAGGGTAAAACAGTTAATGTCCGTCCGAGAAGGAAATGTGACGGTGTTAGGGCTACTAGGTCTGAAGGATCAGAAGATAAAGGAATTAGAGGCCTCGAATTCAAGATAGCCTCTATCTGGGTAAGTACTGTGTTCATTTCCTCCTAAGTAAGGTTTGCAAGAGCAAGTATACGCTTCAAGTGATGCTTAACTGACTTCACGGCACCCTCAGCTAACCCATTAAAGTGTGGGCTATAGGCTGGTGAAAATTTAAAGTTAATTGATAAATTTGATGCGTGTGCACTTAAATAGTTTGAATTTAATTTTAAAAACCTAGCCAATTCATTACATGCTCCTACGAAACATGTACCATTGTCCGAGAAGATGCTGACAGGTTTTCCTCTACGAGCAATAAATCTGTTTAGAGCAGAAATAAAGGTTTCGGAGCTGAGATCTGTCACAAGCTCTATGTGAACTGCTCGAACACCCATACACACAAAAATGCAAATAATAATGCCTTAATTAAATGACTACCTCTACCCTTTCGGTTCAAAATCATGACTGGTCCTGCATAATCTACTGCTGTGTTTATAAATAGATAATCAGCATGTAGGACGCTGCTCAGGGAGATTGCCCATTATTGGCTGTGTGATTCTGCCTGAAAAACGACAACATGTAACACAGTTATGCACTGTTTTTCTAAAAAGATTTCTACCATTTAATGCCCAAAATTTATGACGAATGTTTGACAGTAGTAATTGTGGACCAGCATGCATGAGTAATTTGTGATAATATTTAAAAATAAGTACTGTAATGTGGTTAGATGCATGTAGCAATATAGGATGTTTGGTATCGTACCTATAATGTGAATTAGAGAGTCTACCTCCAACTCTAATAAGACCATCAGAATGTAAAAACGGATTCAAGTTAGTTAATTTATTTTTTACTGGCAATTGTTGTTTGTTTTTTAATAATCTGCACTCCTGATGAAATGATTCATGTTGTGAAATTCTGCATAATGTTACTAAAGACCGATTAAGTTCATGTAAAGTTAAAAATCCTATACATTTGTTTTGTGAATAACGACAATTATGAATAAATCTCAATATATAGGCTGTAATGCGCTGTAGCTTACTAAATTCAGAAAATCGGTTCACGAACTCGACTGATTGTTGCTCTGAGACATTTAAATGACTTTGAATCTTAAATTCTGGCAAGTCGTCTTTCTTAATGTTTGCAGATGGGCCAGGCCAGTTAGACTTTGGTTCTATTAAAAATGCAGGTCCTGACCACCGCAGGCTATTGGATTCTAGATGGCGAGCATCTGCGCCGCGTGACCCTATGTCAGCAGGGTTCGACTTTGTAGGTACATAACGCCAAACACCTGGTTGTGTAAGAGACTTCAGTTCATGAATTCTGTTATAAACAAATGGTTTTAATAGATTGTTCTTGGAAGTATTAATCCAAACTAATACAATGGTCGAGTCACACCAGTAAGTACAACTGTGAACTCCTATTAACCTCTTTATCCTGTCGCGCGTAGCAGTAAAACCCCGCATGAAACCCTTCGGGGGCCCCTTGATTACGCTATCGCGTGAGTCATCCGATATCGTAAAGATAAACACTTATAACTCGAGTTATATTAGCTCTAATCTTAAACGGTAAACAGTGTCGGGTTCGTGATGAACGGGGCCATTTATTAATAATAAACAACTCTTTTAGAACTACTTGAGAATTATACATATCCCATATATATGAGAGAGGTCGCAGTAAATACGTCTGTTTTCGTTGCTTATTTTTGTTTGGTAAAACTACTCATTCAATTTACACGAAAATTTATATCTAACATCACAAATATACAAGTAATCTAATGACAGTGTTTTTTAGGAGTCCTTCATACATTATTCTTATAAGATCCTAACTCAAACTTCTTGTTAGAATCGGCCATTTTAGAATTCCGCTGTTCAAAGCATGAAAATACTTGAAATATGAATAGAAATGCCTCGAATACATGAAATAATGAATTATCACTATTTTTTCTTTGCTACTATTGTTTCCAAGACCATTTTACATGGTTAAAGAGTCAAATTATTTTTGTTAATTTCGACTAACAAACTTCACAACAAAGGATTTTTTGTTGGCTCAAATCATAATTTTTTGTTATTTTTTCAAGCAAATGACTATCTAAAAAGTTGCATTATACACTTATAACATACTATACATTTACTTACCAAAGTTTTACAACGTATATCTCACAAAAACAACACTTTTCCGAACATAATAACACGGGTTGCCATTGACGTTTGACATTCGACATAGACGAGTTTCTATATTTTTTTTAATAATGTTGTGCCGTTTAGTATTACTAACGATTGGTTTTGTTTGAATCGACTACTAGTTGACCATAGAGGTAAATTTTGACAGAACGATTTAGAAATTTACTTTTTTTTTATATTAGCGTTTAAGTTTGCTGGTGCGCCGTTGATCCTCACCGTACCGAATTCGGTACGCGCGGGACGGAAAGGTTGAAGATTTTACCTTATCAGCTAAACGAGCTGCTAATAGAGCTCCACTCAATTCCAACCGTGGCACAGTCATTGGTTTCAGTGGAGCTACACGGCTCTTTGCAGTCACCAACTTCACTGTCACTTCATTATTTTGGGACACAGACCCTAAATAAATACAAGCACTGTAAGCTTGTGTGGATGCGTCGCTAAAGGCATGCAGTTCAGAAATAACAGGATAGTCACAGGAGACATGTCTTGGTATTCTTAATTTCCTAATATCGCCTAATGATTTAATAAAGTTGCACCAAGCTGTTTTAATCTCACCTGAAATATTTTCATCCCATGTTATTTTTAATGACCATAATTTTTGTAGGATAATTTTAGCTTGCAATATGCAAGGGTTAATGAGTCCAAGTGGATCAAATATTTGAGCCATGATGGACAAAATTGTGCGTTTTGTGATGTGTTCATGTTGCTTAATGTTTGCTGAAAATAACAACACATCTTCTTTACAACCCCAAAGTAATCCTAATGTTTTTGAGTACTCATGGTTACTTATATTAAGTAATTCATCTTTGCTATTTTCACCTATGAGTTGTTGTATAATGCTTGAGTTATTTGAATTCCATTTTCTTAAAGAAAGTTGTCCGCTTTCAAATTGGTTAATGACGCCTCTGCAGATGTCTACCAGCTTTGACATATTATTGTCCCCATAAATAAAATCATCAACATGAAGTCCCTTAATGATGGCATCAGAAATGGACTTATCAGTGCATTATTTTCCCAGCTGAACTAGACATCGTGTTACCATACCACCATAAGTAACCACCATACCATAAGTATACCATAAGTAACAGTGTTGAGTTTGTACTGTTTAAGTTGTTCGTTAGGTTCGAAACGCCATAGTATCTGTTGCAACATATGTTGGCTTTCAGTTACCTTTACCATCCTATACATTTTTTCAACATCTGCAGTAACAACATGTTTAAACTGTCGGAATCTAATTAATATACTAATGAGGTCACTTTGTACTGTAGGGCCGACCATTTGAATGTTGTTAAACGATAACCCGGATGAGGTTACTGCAGATGCATCAAAAACAACTCTTAATTTGGTTGTTAAACTTGTTTCACGTAACACTCCATGATGTGGCATAATGTATGTGTATTCATCCTTATCTGGAGTTGTATTTTCAGTCATGTGACCTAATGATATATATTCCCTAATGAATTCAGCATATTGCTTTTTGAATAAAGGGTCACGCTTGAATCTACGTTCTAATGATATGAACCTAGACAGGGCTTGTTCATATGAACTACCCAGCTGTTGAGGCGATTCTTTTAATGGAATTGTTACAATGAATCGACCATCTTTTTCACGAATAGTAGTTTGTAAGAAATTACTTTCACATTCCTGTTCCTCTTTGGATACAGGTTTGTGCACTGTGACCGTTTCAAGTTCAAAGAATTTGGTTAACTGGTCCTGAAGTTGATCATCATAATGTGTACTTAAATGATTGCAGTGGACTGTATCTATGCTATGGTGTAATGAATGTGTGGGCCCAGATTTCAACCATTCAAACTTTGTTTCACTTAATGTGGGCTTGTTTTTACCTAATGAAATATTATTGTTTAACAAAACACTCCAAAATAAGTCCGCTCCAAGCAGCATATCTACTTGTGACGGTGAGTGGAATAAAGGATCCGCTAATGTAATATTTTGGGGTATATCTAGCCCTTTATGGTTGACTTGTTTGCAAGGTAACGCTTGAGTAATGTTTGGAACCACAAAACAATGTATACTCTCAGATTATGAATTGACAAGTGATGATATAATGACATCACATCTTTTAAATATGCAACTAGATTGATGATTTAACCTTTCAACTAATGTCGAGGTTGAATGAGTTGGTAATTTGAGTTTGTCACATAAGCTCTTTGTAATGAAGCTTGAATGTTTGCAAGGTAACGCTTGAGTAATGTTTGGAACCACAAAACAATGTATACTCTCAGAATATGAATTGACAAGTGATGATATTATAATGACATCACATCTTTTAAATATGCAACTAGATTGATGATTTAACCTTTCAACTAATGTCGAGGTTGAATGAGTTGGTAATTTGAGTTTGTCACATAAGCTCTTTGTAATGAAGCTTGATGTGCTACCATTGTCTAATAAAGCACGGACTCTGTGTTTGTGACCCCTGTGGTCAGTAACATTAATGGTAGCCGTTGACAGCAATATAACGCATTGAGAATTATGGGTGGCTGACAGAACCACATTATCTTGTGAGCATGTTGACAACTGTGTGTTTGATTGTGCTGTGCAGAGTACTTCACTACTAGCATTAGGAATAGGTTGTGTAGAAGTAGGTTGAGAATCAGTACTAGCGTTGTTTGTATCCTGTGTACTGGATGGTCTATTCAAATGCAACATGGTGTTATGTCGTTTTTGACAGTGGCTGCAGCCACCCATCCTGCACTTAAATGATTTATGACCATTACGTAGGCAGTTAAGGCACAGGTTAAGGGATCTTGCCTTCTGAATGCGAGCTTCAATGGGAAGTGACTTAAAACTTGAGCACTGATAAATGGCATGGTTGCCCTTACATAATGGACAACTATACGGTCTGTTATTGGTTGAAGACTCTGAATTGACAATAATGTCTTTTGCTTATGTGTAGTGTCACCTTGTTTGTGTGTCCCGCTACTATGTCTTCCTTTCGAACCATTGTTATGAACTTCCGCAATAGTTTCTAATAAATCTGCTCGATTCTTAAGAAATTTGTTAAAATCAGCAAGTGTGGCTAAGTCATCTAATGCATTACGGTATGTTTCCCATTCCCTACTAGTCACTGGATCCAATTTACTTGAGACTATGGGTATAATCAATACATCCCAACCATCGGTGGGCAACTTAAGTGTTTTCAAAGCCCTAATGTTACGATTGACTGTATCAAGGATGTTGCGCAGAACTTTAAAGGATTCTTGAGTTCCATGTTCAATATTAATGATAGCTTGAACATGATTGTAAACTAGAAGCCGTCTGTTATTGTAGCGGTCACATAGTATTTGCCATGCAACATCATAATTCTCATCGGAGAAGTCAAGAGAACTTATTATTAAAGCAGCACTATCACTATCGGTGAAATGTCCGCGGTAGCCATGGCTACCCCGCGCGCACGCCGCGCGCGCATGGAAAGTTTTTGCCGCGCAAGCCCCCCGCGCCACGTCCCATTTAAAGCTTATTTTCTCGTAAACTATTGCAGCTACACCAAAACAAAAAAAACGTGTGTATAGCTGAAACTATACAGAATCTAACTACGTAAAAACCAATTACGACAACTAGATATAAGTATTTCGAAAAAAATGTGAACTTGAGAATATATGTTGAATGTCAGTTTCTCCAATAAGAATAAAAGTTTTACCAATTAGAATTGTAATTGGTATCAATAAAACCTATTTATAATTAAACTAGACTATATAAGCTTCGTTTTAATACCCATATATCCTTACTTTGGCACTTTCTTAGTAGCACAATCACCCAAAACAATCAACCCTCCTCGCATTCTATTCGATACCTACTGATTTGTCGTGTTTACGTAAAAAATTCGATAAGATTTCGTTTTATTTTACTGTTTTATATTGCGGAGACACTAATAATTACTTAATTGAAGTAATTTTCATAATACGAGCACTATTTTAACTATTTTTGCAATAATTTCTAAAAAAACATTATAAAAATACCACGTTCGACATGGCGCCAATTTTACATTTCGATATTATCGTTTCAACAGACTTTGAACCTACGATGTTTATAGATATTCGTAAAGCTTGATTAACGAGGTTTATTTTGATATATAACACTATATACATTGGGTTAAAATAAAAGAATACTCACGTTTTAAAACCAGAGAACATAAATCACAACACGGCATTACGGTAAAATTAGACAACTGACTTTTAAAACTTTTTTGACATTTAATTTTGACGGCTGATATTGTCGTTCTTTGTGCCACAGACGCAGAATTTAATACTGTATCCATAAAAGGGGACCATAGACGGTACATTTAGAGATGTTACCAGTTTTAGTAAGTTTTTTCGAAGTATTTTCGATACAAATTTAGATGCAACAAACGGGGCCTAAGCACTGGACCGGAATATTTTTTTGGTCCTTTTTAGGGCGTAATCGTTTCACCGGTCGGAATTTACTAATTCTCGGAATAGTGTCCTTTAAATGTATTAATGAGAGATATGTGTCATGGAACTCAAGCCAGTTGTGATATTGACCCGAAAAGGTAGGTAAATGTATTGTAGGAAGTTTAAGTTTTATCCCACCTTTATTTCCAGAAACAGTACTAGCACCTGTAACAGTACTAGTGCCCGCAGAGGGCTCCTGATTACTCAACAGCTCCTGTGACTCGTAGGTTTCACGTTCTTTATACTGGTCCTCTGGAATATCAGATACATTCTCTAAGTCACTTTGTATACTATCATATTCAGGATATAATTCCTCAATTTTTGTTAACCTTAGTTTTAACTCACTAATTTGTAAGGTACTTAAAGAATCACAACTTTTTACTATTTCTAAATATGATTTAAATTGAGTTAATTTAGTCTTAAAGGTTCCACGTTTTTTAAGTAATGACTTGTAATCTATGATAACGATCGACGATCCACGAAATTAATGTTCAAGACAAGCTAGGAAAATCTTCAAAGTAAGAAGTGCAAGGTTATACTTAAATTTTATCTGCAAGGAAGCAGTGAGGGTGCGCATGAAACAAAGCCAAACACCAAGCAAGCAAGTGCAACGCGCTCGCAAGAGCCCCACGGCACGCAAACGTGCCACAAGGCTGGCCCAAAACGCCCAAGCCGCCCAGCCGCACAAGGCAAAAGCGACCACGTCCTCGCAATATAGATAGCTGTGAACACGAAATAATAAATATGAGTTTATGAACACACTAAATACCATGCAATAGGGGCGTTACCAGATATTAAAGGTCTGACAATGGAATTTCTAAACGGATCGAACACTCGTACTAATAATTAGTACCTAGGGACGTAGTTTAAGTTTAGGAATTATAATGAAATAAGGACTTTACACTCTGCACTAAAGTTGGCACTATGATAAGGAAATTAGGGAATTTATAATGAAATGAGGATGGATTTGCACTCTGCACTAAAGGTTGGCACTATGATCCATGAGTTCCATCCATGATCTATTTTTCTTCCAAAGTAAAGATGTTTCGCTAATACCGACCTATAATCTACTTCAGTTCAACCTGTAAGGTTGATCGCTGTATATTGGGTAGCACCAAAATTCTAGAACATAATTCGAGAGATGATGTCATGAATTTTTATTTACAATATTATGGGTGAGAAAACAAATCAACAATGTAGTGAGTGTCTCAATTCTAGAGTACAAACCGTGAGTTTGTATCAAGAATTTGTAAGGGTGCTTAAGATTCTAGAACATAGTCTGGAAGATTATGTCATGAATTAATGCTTTCTGTCAATAGATGTTCAATTCTAGAGTACAAACCGTGAGTTTGTATCACGAATTTTTTAAAAACTATCTGGCTCTTGTCTTCAGGAGCCCCATATGAAGTTAACATTCCATCCGATTCAACTTTACATCCAAAGCCCCCCGATGAACCGACGTCGGCGCCGACAGCCGCTTTAGCCCCCGCGCCTGAACGCGCTTGTGCCGTTGTACGCGAGGCTACTTCCACACCCACTTCCGCGGATGCACCGTCCGCGACCCAGAACACGCAGCTATGGAAAGTATCCAAGAGTTAGAGCCTGATATTTTGCGTTTACTTGGAGAAGAACCTGCACAGGAAGAGAAGTATAGTGAAAATGTCCATAAAGGCATTGCTAACAGTTGGTCTGATATTCTGGTCAATGACTTAAGGGATAAAACAAAAAAGGATATTATATTGAAGAATTATAGTGTATCTTACAATTTGAAATTAGCCCAGGCTCCAACACTTGATCCTGAAATCAGAGCAGCGGTTAATGAAGGTGCTTTGAAGAGAGACAACATATTGGTTGACAAACAGAAGGTGTTATCTTCTATCATAACTTGTATAGCCAACACAATCACTGCTGTCTCACAAACTGACTCTTGTGACGAGGAGATTAAATGTCAGACATTAAAATCCCTTAGTGATGCCGGCAGACTGTTATGTCACTCACATTGCAGTGAGACACAAACAAGGAGAAACTTTTTGCTGTTCTGCCTTAACAAAGAAATTAAGGATAATGTAAAGGATCTTAAACGTGATCACTTATTATTTGGAAACGATTTGCTGGATAATTTAAAATCTATAGAAGCCATTATAAGGCACCGAGTTAAAACCTACAGCTGCCAAGCCGAAATTGGCATCCAAAAACCTTTAACAAAAGGAACATACGTCAAGGGCTTTGAACTGGAGGGGGCCGGCCGCCACCGCCGCAGTCGCAGCCTCGCCGCATGCCACCGAGACAGACCGCGACGGCTGGTGGGCGCAAGCAACCACCAATACGCCGTGCAACGGGTCGCCGTGTTCCACGGCAATACAACCAGACTCCACGCCGTTAGCAGGCAATTAGTGGTTAGTGGACAATGTTAACACTAAGGCGAGTAAATTAAAGTTTTTGTCACCATAATTGGTCGCGAATCACAAATGATATTGTGGTGTTAAATTGGGTTTACGGTTTGCAAATTCTGATTTCAGACGATATATCCCAGCCCATATCTTATCCACAAAATAGTCCTAAGTCTGGTGTGGATGAACTGCTCATTACTAACGAAATTAATAATCAGCTTAGTATTGGTGCCATAAGTGTGTGTATGTGAACCTTGTGATGGTCAATTTTCATTTAAATATTTTCCTTGTTAAGAAAAGTAGTGGGACAAATAGATTTATTTTAAATCTAAAGTCCTTAATTGATTCATCATTGCGCCACACTTTAAACTTGAAGATTACAGAACTGCTATGAGACTCATGTCAAAACATAATTACATGTGTTCTATTTACCTTAAGGATGCACATTTCGCTATCGATGTTTACATCGACTCTAGAAAGTTTCTGCGATTCTGTTGGTTGGGAAAACTGTATGAATTTCAAGTTTTACCATTTGGTCTTAATATAGCACCTAATGTGTTTACAAAAATTATGCGTCCAGTAATGCAATTCCTGCGTATATGACGACGATATTTTGTTATTTGGAAATACATATATGGATTGTAAACATAATTTAAAGTTAAACCTGAGAAAGAGTTAGTATACCTAGCCGAACTGCAACATTTCTAGGTTTCGTTTTTAATTCCAAGAATCTTACGATTAGCATTCCAATAGAAAAGAAACGTAGAATCAAGGATGAACTTTTACACTTCTCTAGCTTAAAAAGATATAAGTTACGTATTTTTTCTCATTTGATAGGATTGCTGATATCAATTTGCCCAGCAAATTTGCGCAGTACGGCTGCGAGAGAACTAAGAATCTTAGTTTAAAACAAAAAGATGATTACAATCAATATATTTATTTACCTGTTTCTTTACGCGAAGACTGACTGGTGGCTTCGTAATATAGACAATTGCGCCAGTCTTATTCGCTCCAGCGATTTTAAGCAGGAAATATACTCGGATGCGTCTCAAACTGGTTGGGGTGACAGCTACGCAGGCCAAACGGCCACCGGACAATGGTCTAGCAAGGAGTTAACTCAGCACATTAATTATTTAGAACTGACGGCAGCATTCTTTGGGTTGAAGATCTTTGCCAATGATTGCCGTAACTGTGAAGTACTTTTACGAACTGAAAATTCCACTGCAATCTCTATCTTATATCACTAGGATGGGTGGCATACAATTCCCCCATCTTAGTTCTGTAAGTCGTGACATTTGGCAGTGGTGCGAAGATCGACGTCTGTTTGTCTTTGCTTCTTATATTAGTTATAAGGATCACAGACGCGGAATCCTGCCGCATACATGCTGAAGTTGAATGGGAGCTCGCTGACGATGCTTTTTAAGTTATACATAAAAAAAAACAATCAGCCAGAAATTGATTTATTTGCGAGTCGATTAAATAAGAAATGTTCCAAAATTGATTCTTGGAATAATGATCCAGAAGCATTTAGATGCTTTTCACCTTGAAATGGTCCACCTATTTTTTCTACGCATTTCCTCCTTAATTTAAAAAGGTTTACAGATTTTATTTTTTCTAGATAAGGCGGAGGGTATTGTTGTAGTCCCTCTCAGGCCAACACAGCCTTGGTATCCACTTTTTAGGAAGTTTACACCTAATAAAACATCCCCTTACAGTCTGTGTGGAACATAAGTTTCAAGAGAGCCTTACCCTGGTTGCCGGAGCATTGTCAGGCAGGCATTTCTGATGCAGGGCTCCCCCCTCCAGATGTTGCGGGTGTGATGTTGGTGTCTTTAGCTGGTAGTGCTTTAAAACCATTTAACACTTGTTTTTTAACGGCGGTTTACCTTCTGCCAGGATAAAAACTTAAATCTATTCAAGCATCAGTTGCTAATGTGTTAGATTTCTTAGTTATCCTTTTAAAACAGGGTCAAAAGTATGGCTCAATTAATTGTACTAAAGCAGCAGTATCGCTTCTTTTAAACTCATTGATTATGATTGACCCACAGGTCACGAGGTTTATGAAAGGATTCTTCAAGTTGCGAACGCCACTCCCAAGGTACCTATAATTTTACTTGGGACCCGTCTATTGTTTTAGATTACTTGAGTAATTGGTACCCTAATGAAAGTCTATTCTTTGAAAAAGTATCGAAAAAATTGAATACACTTTTATTAGCTTTAGTAACCGCTCACCGGGTGCAAACATTGTCGTTGATTAAGGTGTCTAATATTAGTCGCCTCCTTCTGCGAAGCAGTCATGCTAGCGAAGGAGGTGGCGGAACGTGAGAGGGAGAGAACCTCACGTCCCAGCCGCCGCGGGAGACGCCCCGGGCGTCGGGGGGCAACCAGTGGCCCCCGGCCACCGTAGGCGCGGGCCTGTGGACGGTGAGTAATGGGCTAGCTCACCGTCCGTCCGTCTTATGACGACAGACCGTGCCGACGGCGCGTTCGTGTTCCACGCGCGCCTCAAGGAGATGTCAGCAAATCGGAAGGGGTCCGAGAGGGCCGATGCCTGCCAGGGCTGCGGGTTGTTCGAAAGAGATACCGTGCCCCTGGAACGCAAAGGGCTAAGAAGGAACATGGATGGGTTTTAGTCAGTCAAGTCTGACACTCCCTTCCGCTCCGCCCAGAGCGGAAGAAGTCATTTGATGATTTCCCATCCGAAAAAAAAAATAAAATAAAAAGGTGTCTAATATTAAAAAAAATATACTGACGATAAGTTCGTAATTAACACCACGGATTCAAAACCTCAAACGTGCATCGTTCTCCGCCAATATTGATAATTCCTTATTTCAACGAAAGACCTTCCATTTGTCCTGCTAGAACTTTAGAACAGTATTTAACTGTATCGGCAGACAAAATAAAACCTAAATGTAACTCTTTATTAATTAGTTTTAAGAAGCCTTTCAATAATGTAAGCTCACAACCTTTAAGTTGTTGGATCAAGGCCATTCTGATTGAAAGCGGTATAGACACATCTGTCTTTAGCGCCCACAGCACGAGACATGCAGCTACGTCTGCCGCCAATAGGCTCGGGGTTAGCATAGATAATATAAAAAGAACTGCGGGTTGGACCGGCAGATCAGAAACTTTTGCAAAATTTTACAATAGAGATGTAGCTGCAGACACCTCAGATGCTTTTGCCCGGTCTCTTTGTAGGATGGCCTCAATGAACGAACGATAATTATTATTTTGTCTCTGGTATATGAACCTATTAAGGTACCTTTTAGTTTATCTTTTTTCCATCAATAATATAGTTCCCTCTTACTATTTCGTGAGACTCTAAACATCTACAAGTAATCAGTGTAATCTCGAAGGGAGAATCACTGAAGTTTAATAGAAAGTCAAACGAACTTACCTGTAAGTGACGTTCGATGACTATTAAACGATGTGATTCGCCCGAGAGATTACACTCCCTCCCTGACCCTGATCAAGGTACTTCTAGATCCTTTAGAAGGACATTTAGAAGTAGTTGAGTTGTTTTACGTAACACGATGTCCCAGATGCTAAAATGGTCACTTTATAATCGCCTGGAAAAAGATATAAAAAGAGTAGCGTTTTCTTTAAATGCTCCTCTTTATTTATTTATGAATTCAAAATATCACATACGAAATAGTCATATTTACCCAACTGGGCTAAAGTATCGTGTATTTGCGTTTTTTTTATTGCTATTCGTTAATGTCTTGTATTTCCTAAGGATATTCACCGTAGACACCATACTCGTGAATACTACGCAATTTAAATATAATGTGTTCTTAGCTTCTCTAGTAATTCATTACACCAATTGTATGGTAGGATTCACTGTTATATTCATTTTGGACAACATTTTGCACAAGCATAATAATGTCAGGCTTATTTTGAAGTTCCAAACTCTGTTTAAGAGAAACAATTTTTGTAGAATCCGCGGTTATATTATTTGGAACTGGATCTTCACAGTAATAACATACTGTATACTTATTATTCTGAATCTCACGTATACGGAGAGTTTTGCTTCTTTTGACTACGCTACCATTGTCAAAGATATTTGTGAACTACTGTATATCGTATTGGATATCCATTTTGTTTTATCCATCCGGGTTATAATATTGTTAAGGATTTACCTTGAAAAGTGGATTGACGATGTCTTAGTGATGAGAGATGGAGACGAAAATGATGAACAATGCTTAAAACTGTTGAAGACATACCGACATATTTTGAAGGCCTACAAATTGTACAAGAAAATTTTCCAAGTGTTGGTAAGTCCAAAACTTTTCAACAACGTCATTATAACCTCTTACCCTGTGTTTTCATCACCACACAACTATGTAAAGGGTCGGCTTCCAGACTGACCGCATGCAGCTGAATACCAGTATTTTACATGGAGCGACTGCCTATCTGACCTCCATAACCCAGTTAGTACTGGGTTATTACGATCCATCTTGGTAAGACAGGTTGTCAGACTTTCGGGCCACTGCCTAACTGACTGTCAAAGATTTATAAAGGACAGCCGGGACCAACGGCTTATCGTGTTTTACGAGGCACGGAGGAAACTTGGTATGTATGGGGTGGGTCACCCACTCACAGCGCTGCTAAACCTTGAAACCCGACATGTTTAGTCACGAGCTCCTAATAATAACCAATACTCATTTAATAATATTATTTTAATATGTATATTGCTGTGCCCTAACAGGGTCTAAAATATTGTTCTTAGCTGTTAGCATTTTGTAACAGCCTTATAAACACTAAAGAATGCAAATGAATTGAATATTAATATATAAGTTCATTATTAGTCTTATTTTTTTCAGGTTTTTTATCACATATTTTGTACATTTGAACGAGCTTTATCATATGTAAATATGATTATTGGCTTGATAAGCAAGATTGGTGAATTGGGAGATGAAGTAAGTATAAGATGTGTTTCGATGAATCAGATTTATTGTGACACGTATACTGGCTGTTGCTGTTAGGGTTCGTCCCTTCATGAAGCCGTCAATCAATCATTATGTACATCAAACTGAGTAGTACTGCGCATAAAATATTGGGGTGCGTTTCATATCTTATAAAGTTATTTGGTATATTTTCATTTCAATAACGTTCACAAGATAATATAATAAACGTGAGTTATACCAACTGTTGATATAATTTCTTTAGATACCTATGTGCTCTAAAACTTATAATTTTTTTCGGGTAAGTAATATATGATATAATTACAAAATCTCTAATATTTACAACATATAACATTTGAATCTATAATTTAATCCGATATAATGATCAGTTAATATAATAAACGATTGATATAATTTTAAAGTAACTAATTTTTATAAGCAAAAATAGGTTTTATGTCTTTTGAGTGGTATAGCAAACGATTTTACGAGTATATTCAATGTATGTCATGCTTATACAAATTTGTTACCTTAAAAATATATTAACTGATTTTTGTTTTTATTATGTTAATGGATTATTATTAGAGATTTAGTAATTATATCATATATTACATACCCCAAGCAAACAAAACAAATGCAAGCAAAACAAACAAATACAAGCAAGAATGCAAGCATGCAGCGTGCAAGCAAGCATGAAACATGCAGCAGGCATGGTTTCTGTCACGGCTCCGGCGCTGCGTGGCTCCGGCAGTCCCATACGATCTTATCGTCGTAGATGTGTTTCACGCTCACCACCACGCCTTCGGCTTGCAGGCCGGCTTCGCCAGCCAGCCTCAGCCGCGGCGGCGAGTGTTAAAACCACCTGCTCCTCAGCTCGCGGGCCACCTTGCCCCTCCGCACCAACTCGATTTTGAAAAAACTCTAGGGGTAGGGCAGACAAGACTACGTGGTGTCGGATTTGCAGCGATTCGTTTCTGTCTAGCTGCTCCTGCAGCACGCTCGCTTAACTCGTTCGCCTTTGCTCGTTAATGGTCACTGTTCTAACCAAACCTAACCCAAATGATTCACTAACATAGAGGGGACCTGGCACTCCACTACGCTCCCCCCTTAACCTTCTAACCTAATATAACCCATCCGAGTCGGATTGCTTTGAATCGGGATGTTAACAATAAAGATGGTATTAATATTATATATTTTAAACAATAGGCCTAATGATTCTCGATTAAATAAACGTTATATCCAATAACATTATACGAAATAAGTCTAGGAGTATATAAATGTTATATCTAAAGAAATTATATCAACAGTTGGTATAACTCACGTTTATTATATCTTGTGAACGATATTGAAATGAAAATATACCAAATAACTTTATGTGATATGAAGCGCACCCCATTTAAAACAATGTGTAAAAAGGTTTCGAATTTGAGGTATGCTCCAGAACAATAACATATCGCAACTACCTTCTGCCCGCGGCTTCACCCGCGTGGAGTCCGAAAATTGCCCATGTGTGCGTTACCACCCCAAAATAATATCAAAAACAGTCATTTACATTTTATATAAATGCAATAGTTGTTTCAAAAACGACGAAATACGTATTAATTTATTTTTGCTCAGAAAGTTCAATATTTAATTTTATTCTTCATACTTATAAAATTACGGATTCCGCACATAAACTTCCAACCCCTATCTTACCCTCTAAGGGGGTTGATTCTCAAAACCGCTAAAATACGTTTTTATTTTTTCCTAACCAGAAATAAAAAAATACAAAAATTATTATAATAAATAATAAAAATAAAAAAAAATAATAAAAAAATTAAATAAATAATAATAATATTAAATAATATAATTAGTAAATGAAATTTCATGCTTCTAACTTTAAAAATTACTGATTTCCATACAATCGTTCATCCCTTGTTTTACCCCTTTAAGTGTGAAATTTGGAAAAACCCTTCCTTATTCCTTGTCTACTATAAAAGGAACCTCTGCGCAAAATTTCAGCTTTCTAGATCCCAAGGGTTTGGGCTGGGCGTTGATGAGTCAGTCAGTCAGGAGTTTTCTTTTTATTTATATATGTGACGGTAAGAAAAAGTTCCTTTCAGAATCGTTAAGAGGAAAGCACCAGAGTAGCCCGTGAAATTCAAATTTTGTGTCTACCCAACAGTGATCTACAAATTGCATAAAAACGCAAGATTTGAATTTCGAGGGCTACAGTAGCGCTTCCACCTTAAGAGAATTTTTGCACCTTTATAGCCCATCCGCTCTCACAGCGAGGTCTGTGTACTGGCAGTGAGAACGTTATTTTGTTATGATATGCAGATTGTATTTGACTATCCATATCAATTTTTTTTCTAAAACCGTAAACATAAATGTTATTTCACAGGCTTATTTACCGATTCTTTGGCTTGTTTTATTCTGGACAAAAGATATAACACTAGTCATAATGCGCAGTATACACTGTGAGAAGTTCTATATAACTGTTGAAGAAGCTGAGACAGCGTGTATCCAGCTTATGAAGAACAGGGACTGTCCTAGTAAGTATGTTAATCATACTACAAGTAAAGTGGTTTGATAGGTCGATAGAGATTTGTTTACCTTATCAAAATGTATTTTAAGTGTATTGATGGCAATCAAAATGTAGTTATCCCAGAACTGACTTCAATTTCCAACAATATTAGTAACGTTTTCTGTCTTTCTCGCGTGGTTAAAGTCTAACCTGGTGTCAGAGTTTTTATGCCACCCCTGGGCGTCTGACTTGGAGCGTCCATGATTTCCCGTAATCTGCAGGTATTAGGAATCTTAAACTTTGACTGAAATGGATGATTATTTTGAGATCAACACCAGATTTTCACTTCATGCTGGTATGTAAAGTTTTACCTGAGTGTGATTTCCTTTTCTTCGACCAACATGGATGAAGGAACATGGTTCATAGCCAGACAATCACAGACTGATAAACAGACCTCTGCTTCGACGTTAGTTATTGATAGGCTCCAGTTCGCAATTTTTTAATCATCGTCATTTTCCTGCCTTTAGTACATTTGATTTTGTCTCGGTGCAGATATCTTCTGCTATACTTTTGAATTAGTTTTAATCTCAGTGGTCGCCACCCCCATTCTATCCCTAGCATTTTTTACACCATCCATAAATTGATAAGATCTTCTACCTTTACTCACTATCCACATTCACGCTCAAAAGTTTCTCCGGGACATTTTCTTCACTTTTTGGAAATGTAAGAGTAAGTAATGTCATTAATGGAAACGATGGATGGACTGTGTGATTGATTATATAAAAAAAATGGTGACTGTTGAGATGAGGAGTAATAGAGAAGTATGGAAGAAGAAGACATGCTGCACCGGCCCCAAATAAATTGTTATAAAGGCAGGAGCATGATGAAGCAATCTCATGAACGTTCAATGTTTTTTCTTCATAGGGCTGCAACGTCATTTGTGCAAGAACGTGATACGAGCTAATCGTACATTCAGTAAGATGACTGCGTGTGGCCTGTTTTATGTGGACGCAGCGCTACCTTCCTCTTTAGTGGGACTCGTCGGGCATTACGTCATTGCACACCTACAATTGTACTATCTGTGAATTAAATGTTAAAGAAATGTATTTACTGATCGTTTTTCTATTATTCCTATCACTTTAGAAGACCTTGCCAATTAATGTTTTTCATGCGTATTGGAGTCCTTTATGGGGAGAATTGGCTTGAACTCATCATTTAATTCAGCGGGGTATCAAGTCGAGTTGCGTCAGCGTCCAATCAAAACTAGACAAAATGTCAAAATTTGTAGTTTTTTTTATAGTATGAATGCTGACAAACTGACCGACCGTGTGTGCAACACCACACTGCGATCCAAAACTCAAATTACTGATGTTGCTCAAAAGCGCGGGCCAAAATAACCACTTTTTAGAGCCCTGATACAGCTACAAGGCATCGCGGCAGACTTCGTAGAAAATGGCGGGACGAGTTAGACAAGACCAACGAACAGTGGTCCATATTGGCCCTGGCTCGAAGCTATTTAAAGTCATCGAGAGAGGCCATTGCCCAGCAGTGGGATGACGCAGGTTTACAGTATCAGTAACAGTATGCTGACAAGTTCTATTTTAGTCTGTTTAGTCTTGCATTATTATTTTTTAATCGTGTCTGTGCTATTAACCGTTGAAGTGTTCCCTCATGAGGAGACGATCTTGGCTGCTGGATTAAGTTATGTTCTTCGTAAGAATGTATTGTCATTAGAACCAAAGGTGTGTTCAAAATTTCAGCTCAATCGGACATCGGTAAGTAGTTCTACAGTTCGTATTTTTGTAATTCATACGTCATTAAATAAGTTCTGTTGTATTTGTTTTTTTTTGTCTTAGCATATTAATCTGTCCGACCGCTGGACAAATCCTTCCCCATACCGTTCCAATTTCCTCATGTTTTGAATTCTATTCTATTGCTTAGGAACAAGCCTGCCTTGATTACAATTTCCGTATTCACCTGACTTTGTGACTATTTCGCCCATCCGTCCAGATCTATCCTAGAAGTGTGATCTGTCTAGTCCCGTTTCACCTTTGCAGACCTAGAACGATGTTATAATTTACTGCATTTTATTTTTAAGTACAGCAAGGAATTGTAAAAGTTACTTCGTTAGCACAAGTACTCGTATATCACACAAAAAATAAATCGAAGTGTGAGACCGAGTATGGTGCCTTGCGGAACACCAAATAAATAGTTAAATAAAGTAGACAAAAGCGAGGTGTGGCAGCGAAAATGCGCAATAAATCTTAAAAGTGGTACAAATTAAAATAAGAGTTCTAAAGAAGAGCAAAACTGCAGCTAAAGTGTGGAAGATTTTCTTGTTGACTAGATTAAAAAGCCTATCTGAGTAACATAAGTATATCAACTTCTCTACGAAAGCCTCGTGGGTGAAATTACTACTAACAAAGAACAGAATATTTTAAAGAAGCCTGTGAAAGTAAGGCACATTTTCTATCATGTTTCGAACAGGGTTTTTGGAATTTCCAGCAAGGAAGACCATTTTATACAAAAATGTTGTTTTTGTTTTAGTCGTTATCAAAAACTATGAAATAGTTTCGCAATTGGCGAAAATTAAATTCAAAATATTAGATAAAAAAAACATATAATTATTCTAGCAAACCATCTACAATTGCGATTAAAAAAAACTTAAATGAAGTCCAGGCATTAAAATATCTTACAAGATTAATTAAAACCTTATTGGAGTCAAACTTAACACAACGACAGAAATCTTTTATTACAACTATGGTACCAAGACTGCAGAAATGCAAACTGTAGTAAGACAATAGAATAGTTCGAGAGAAGCGCCACCAGATGCAGTAGGAGACACATGTCTACGTAGAACAGGCGACAGGCGCGCATCTTACTGAAGGACGTTTGGTGCACGCGCCTCACGTTCATGCATAACTTCCTCTCTAAAGTTTATATTATTTACATTAGAATATCGAAACAAATTAGTAAAATAATAATTTCTCATACTAATATCGATGTATTATTATTTTATTTAGTAGTAGCCCGAAATCTGAATTCGTGCCTGGTAGATGGTATTTACCTCGCAATCAATTACTACATTAGATATAAACAAAACCATAAAAACCGCGTTACCGCGTATTCAGTACATCATTAAGAAAATTATTGAGAAAATAATACAACCGTTTAAAAACAGCTGTTTTTCTTCAAAACCGTAACTGCAAAGTTGTTTTTTTCCTTTTAAATTACCGATGAAAACTTTCAAACTGATTTACTGAATTATTTGAAAATAAATAAATAATAATAAATAAATAATGAATATTTGTCTGAATTTTGTATCTGTATTTCTGTATGGTGTCGGACGTAAAGAATAGCACCAGCCCATATCTTCCCGTGGGTGTCGTAAGAGGCGACTAAGGGACTTGCCAGAGAATGGGCAGCAGCGTTCTGTGTTTTTGTAACAGCCGCACTGCGATCGCCAACCCGCCTGCCAAGCGTGGCGATTATGGCCAAACCCCCCCAAAATGTCAATGTGGCGACACTTGGGGGAGGCCTATGTCCATCAGTGGACGTCTTTTGGGCTGAAATGATGATGATGATGAATAAATATTTGTAAGGTTTCAAATATAAAGATCATCATGTTCGCCTGGAAATAGACACTGCTTGAGATTTGTCTTCTTTCCTTTAGTAGAAAAGAACAACGGATGAAGGATTACATAGGAGACTGTTTTTCTGTGCATCCTTCAAAATCAAAATCAAAATCAAAAGTCATTTATTCAAATTAGGCTGATAAACAGCACTTTTTGAACGTCAAAATTACAAGAGACAGTCCCCCAAAACGCCCGCCCTTCGCCACTTCCTAGTGTTTTAGCTGGGAAGAAGAAGTGGCGGAACAAACTCCCCAGCAACACATCTGTCGGTTAGGTTAGAAGAACCAGATTCTACACAATAGTGTTCAAGTTCATATAAACAAAGAATCTAATTAATGTCACATGTCAGCTAGCACACACCAATAATAAAATATTAAAAAAAAAAACAAGAATTATTAAAGCATAAAGGGCGTGCCCGCTTACACGTGCATACAGACGAAAAATAATAAATAAAAATAAAGTAATATAAAAAAAAAGATAATAAAAAAATTAAGTAGAAGATCTATGCATGAAGTTATAAAACAATCAGTAAGCTAGTTTGGAGAAAGAACATAAACATTGTCTTGAGTTCAACCCAGCGACCAACTATTCCTGTCGTTTAAATAGTCGTTAATGGAATAGTAGGCCTTTGAACAAAGGTTAGATTTTACTTTAGCTTTAAACGCATTAAATGGCAAGTCTAAAAAGGAAGATGGTAGCTTGTTGTAAAAGGTTATACCAAGCCCTACGAATGAATTATGAACTTTATGAAGCCGGTGAAAGGGAGCACGTAGTTTATGCTTATTTCGAGTGTTTATGTTGTGAATATCACTGTTTTTACTGTATAAATGGATATTTTGTCTTATATATAAAATGTTAGCGAAGATGAATTGTGAAGCCACTGTGAGAATACCAATCTCTTTAAAAAAATCTCTCAGAGATACTCGTGCACCCAGCTGGTAAATTGCACGAACCGCTCGTTTTTGAAGAACGAATATATTTTGGATATCAGCGGCTTTGCCCCACAGCAGAATACCATAAGTCATACCACTGTGAAAATAACTAAAATAGACTAACCGTGCTGTATCAACGTCAGTGTATTGTCTGACTTTTCTGACGGCGTATGCGGCCGAACTAAGCCTCCCAGCTAGGCTTGATATGTGTAGACCCCATTGTAATTTTGAATCTACTGTTATACCCAGAAACACAGCTGAGTCAACAGTTTTAAGCTCCTCATTGCCGAGAACAATGTTGGGACCTAGATTTTTAACATTAGGTAAAGCGAATTTAATACTTTTAGTTTTTTTGGCATTAAGAACAAGGTTATTTGTTGTGAACCAATCCGTGACCATTGATAGAGCGCTGTTAACGTCTCCGAAATCGTGTCTATTTCTATCTACTTTAAAGATAAGAGAGGTATCATCTGCAAATAGTACAACGTCACAAATACCCTTCAAATAATATGGTAAGTCATTAATGTAAACTAAGAATAAAAACGGTCCCAGTATTGAGCCTTGAGGTACACCTAGCTGAACAGGTAGCCCGGACGATTTCGCGCCATTAACATCTACACATTGGAATCTATTTTGTAAATACGAGTCTATTACATTCAGGGCTTCATTTTGAACACCGTAATAACGTAGTTTCCGTAAAAGCGTGTCGTGGTGTACGCAATCAAAAGCTTTCGAGAGATCGCAGAAAACACCGATTGCATTTTGCGCGTTTTCCCATGCGTTAAATATGTGTTTCAACAAAGCAACCCCCGCATCTGTAGTCGAACGACCTTTGGTAAAGCCATATTGATCGTTGTGAAGAAGGTTGTTTAAATTAAAATGTCTTAGCAACTGTTTAAGTATTAACTTTTCAAAAATTTTGCTAAATGCAGGTAAAATAGAAATTGGTCTGAAGTTACCAATATCATTCTTACTGCCTGATTTAAATAGAGGGATGACTTTACTGCTCTTCATGAGGTCAGGGAAAGTACCTAAATCAACACATTTGTTAAAAGTAACAGCAAGATAGGGGGCTAAGATTTCTATTATATTACTCAAAAGTTTAATGGAAATGCCCCAGTAATCACCTGTGTTTTTAGACTTAATTGAATTAAAAACATTAACTATATCACGAGGTGTTACATGTTCAAAACTAAATACGAGACCACATTTAGGCACGCTACTATGCAAAAGGTTTTCAGCTTTAGACGGCGACGAACTTAGAGAGCGAGTCGTAGCTATAGGTATGCTAGCAAAATACTCATTAAATGCCTCAGCTACGTCGGCTGGATTATTAACTAATTTGTTATCAACCATGATTTCAAGTTGATTGTCTTGTTTAATAGATTTACCCGTTTCATTGTTTATAATTTTCCAAGTGGCTTTAACTTTATTATTAGAATTTTTTATAGTGTCTGCTAAAAATTTTGATTTTGCAATACCACAAATTCTTTTAAATAATTTTGAATAATTTTTAACATACGCAAGAAAAGTTGTATCAAACCGGTATTTTTTCAGACCATATAACTCGTATAATCTAGCTCGACTTTTATAAATACCTGGTGTAGCCCATTGGTTGAAGCCAGCGGAAGGCCCACTAATGTTAATAGTTTTAGACTTGAAAATAGATTGGTATTCATTTTGAACAACATCAAAAAGGGCTTCATAAATTTCATTAGGAGTTTCGTGATCCACTATTGACGGTGTAACTTTAAGTGCTATATTATTTTTAAATTTATTGCAACGACTAGCTGAATAAGGCCTACATTCTATTTTGCGCGGCTTTTTATTTAATGGCATAGGGAAGCTAGCTATTAATCCACAGTGATCAGAAGATAAGTCACTTAACACTAATTTATTTTCGGCATGACAATCACTAAACATGTTATCAAGACAAGTCGACGAAGACGCCGTGATCCTTGTTGGTTCAAAAAACAAGTTAACCAAATTAAAAGATCTAAACAGATTGAGAAGCCTGATACTTAATGGAGTAACTTCTAAAATATTAACATTAAAATCTCCACATAAAATTATACTTTTATTACTTGATTTTAACTTATTAAGTGAATCCTCCATTACAGATTCGAAACAAGTAAAGTCACCAGAAGGGGGTCTATAAACACAAATTATAATGTATCGCTCAAGTTCAACACAAGACAACTCAATAGTGCGCTCAATGGAAAGATTAACTAAGTCTAAACGTTGTTTACATTTTAGCTTGTTTGACACAAGAACTAAAGATCCACCGCGAATAGCATTTTTTCTAACAAATGCACTCTGTACAATATAGGAATCATCATTGATAAACGCTACTTCATGTTCTTTCAACCAATGTTCAGTTAGACATAACACCTGAACATCATAGTTCTCCATAAACAAACTTAATTCTAAATCTTTGCCGGACAATCCCTGCATATTTTGATGCACAACATTCAACATATGCAGCCTACCCGTTGTCGCACCTAATAGTTTAAAGAACAAGGTGTATCGATAGTAGTGTTAGTATCAAAAATAGTGTTAGTAACAATAGAAGTGTTAGTATCACGAGTAAACATTGGTACAACAGGGGTACCAGTGTTGCTGTGTATATTGTATGCTAAAAGACTAGCAATATGTCGCTTACAACTAGGTGGTAAAAACATGGTGTGGTTAGTGAGCCTGTAATCAGAGATAAATTGATTACAGTCAAAATATAAAATAACGTCACTGTGACGACTTGTCCTATTATAAATTAACATATTTAAATCATAAATGCACCTATTTTGCTCAACAGACAAATATTGAGAATAAGGCAGGGCACAGAAAATAAATTTGCAATTAATTGTCTCGTTGAGATGTAACATCAAATGGACACATTCAACTATGTCCTTTTTTCTTACATTTAAACTATTCCCATATAATAAAATAACAGTAGAATTGGGATTTATTTTAGTCAATTTGATATTACTAATTAATTGGCTAACACTGGCACCGGGCAAACAATTATTTATTACATAATGTTGTGAACATTGATTAAATAAGCTACCAAAACCTTGACCAAATTTGTCAGAAAATAAATATGTAGTTTTTATTAAATTATTACAATTATTTCTATCATTAATAATACAGCTACCTTCTGGCTGAGCCACTGTGGGTGTGGGTAAATCATGCTGAGGCTGTGGTGACCGTGAGCAGGCACAACTACAAGAGAGGTTATTTGTCAGAGACTCATATCTCTCTGCATTGTACGTGACCAGGTCCACCAGCTCATTGGCCTCCTGCATACGCTTACTCAGGTCTTGTTGAGAAGCCTCATATTTACTAAAAATATCCTTTAGAGCATATTCCCTAACAAACAGCTCATCCTGAAGGTTCTGAGTGTCGGTATCATACATTGTCCTACATAATTTTAAATCACTATCACACTTCTTTAACTCTTGAATTAAACTTAGATTTCTTTGCCTGAGTTTATTGTTTTGTTTATTTACTTTTAGGCGTTTTAAGGATTTTTTAATATTTTGAATTCGTTTATTTATTTTTATGTATTTTTTAATCTTATTATGACTAGCGAATAAATTACATTTAGTGATGGTTTCATTAGTTAAGTCTATAGTTACAATTGGCTCAACACATACAGGTACTGACCGGCTACCAACCAACTCATCATAAAGACTGCAGGTGTTCGCAGACTCTTCATGGGCTCTATGAGCTTCCAAGTGTAATATTGAGTTGTGGGCCTTGCTTAGTTCTTGTTCCAGTTCAGATATGCGTCTCAAGGCCTGATCGTATGTGTCTTCTCTACGATCTACTCACTCTCTTGTCATCCTTTTGGTAATACCCAATAAACAAGTCTGCAGCTGTTAAGAAATACGAAATTCCATCCGTACCTGAGCAGTTTAATTTCAAAAGAAGAACACAGGTGTCTTGAGAATTATTGACAGCCTTATAAAATGCTTCGCAATACAGACACAGTATAGATTGTAACATCAAGTTTTTTGCCACCCAGATAAATAAGCTAGATGACGACGATATTGCTATGTACTAAAACAAAATGAACAAAAAAATGGATTACTAATTTTACTTGTAACTAGAAAGATCCGAACGAAGCAAATGAATTAATAATTTTACTTGTAACCGGATCGAAGCAAATTGCATTTTTTTTTGTTTATCGTATTGTCCCACTACCTGGGCAAAGGCCTCCCTCCCCCATTCCTTCCACTTTTCTCGATTTTGTGCTTCATCTTCTAAATAAAAAGTTTGTGATATAAAAAACTAACAAAAACGTTATTACTAGTTCCTTTGGTTTGGTTGTTTTTTGATAAAATTCAATCAAAACTTCAATATACACTAAAGGAATTCAAAAAATTCTTCAGGGTGTAGTGTAAAACCTAAAAAAGAATATAATTAAAAGATGCATCTTAAAATATTATATTAGGGAACAGTTTTTGGAACTAAACTAACCGTTAAATGAAAGATCTTCTTAAAAATGTTGAAACTTTTTAGTATTTCAAGATAAACTTCAAGCGATCTCTTCGGACACGTTCTGGTCCGGTAGTCATTAAATAAAACCCGGTGATACTATTGAACAATCTTATCTTCGAGCAACTTAATAACTAAGATTGCATACATTATTTCGGTATCATAGGCTATTAAAGGTAACATTATGGCAACGGTATAAAATGGTAGATCTGAATTGATGATATACTGATAAAAGAAGAATAACATACCTCCGAAAAAAAATACGGTTATAATATACCAATTATTCCTGATAAACCTATTAGTATGAAATTTATTGTTGAAAAATCTGTGGACGTCTTGAATGGTCTAAATCAGCCTCACGTAGTTCTTCGAATGAATTAAAGTTATAAAAAAGTTCATGAAATCTCCGGTACAATGAAAGAAGAAATCGGAGTATATGCCGACATCTTGAATATTTAAAAATGTATATAGTCGCGCATCATCATCAGAATTATGCAGAATACGATAAAAATGAATAAACATGCACTGTCACACTGTCCCACAAACAAACAAGAAGTTATAAAAGACATCGTTAGGAGTTATGACATCATTTTTGATGCGAAACTTTGGGCATAACACTAAAATTTTTATTAAGTTCAAAGGCATAGCTTGTACATCCTTATCGATGCCGAAAAAATATTGACTTGAAATTTTTGTACAATAGTTAGTTTTTTCCTTTTCACAAAAGACATCATTTTGGAATAAAATTTACAACGCAAATGAAAAGTACATACTTTACTAAGCGTACTTAATAGATTGGGTTATAAGTACAACCAAAGTAGCCATGTAATTCATGGTTCATGAATAAAACTGACTATCAATTATCGTAATCAAAAGTACACTTGGGGAGGCCTATGTCCAGCAGTGGACGTCTTTTGGCTGAAATGAAAACTATCGATGAAATTCTTGAACTTTTCGCTGTCTATTATTGTTTTTGTTTCTCATGATGATCATTTTCAATAAATTAGGAAAGTGACCACGTTCTATGCATAGATTAATAATAAAACTCAAAACCGGTGCAATTATATGCGACACAGATTTTAAAATCTTAGTAGTTATTCCATCATAACCCGCACTATTTGTGTTCTTTAAAGAGTTGATAATATTAAATATTTCCAACGCATCTGTCGAAGTCATAAATACAGATTTGGGATAATAATTTACGCAAGATATAACATTACTATTATTTTAATAAATTTCAGGATGAATTGAGTCTATAAAGTAATTATTAAATCCCGTGGACATTTCTTTAGGGTCACTTATTTGTTTATCACCATTGAGTATTTTTTATGGATTCAGAGGGAATGTTTTATTTACATCTATTAATTATTTTCCTAAATAAAACTAAAGCTACGTGCTTTAGTTTTATTCTCTGCGTTATTAATTACATGGTTGGTTTGAGATATCTGAGTCAAGTGTATCACATTTTGTTTTCAAATTTTTGTTATTTAGTAACTGTTTATTTTCAAAATTACGTGATCGCCTGTACTGCCATAACATTTCTCTTTTCCGTTTGCTACTTCTTCTGATGCCTTTAGATATCATCCATCTCGGGGACTTGTAAATACAAGTACCTAGGGTTTTTTTTACCACAGTCGGGAAGCGCAAATAGTAAAAAGTTTTTTTTTTTAAATTTGAGACAACCATGCGGAGTAACTATATAGTAAACACAGGTTAGAAATGGTAGATTATAAAGATGGTTTGATTGCCTTTAGACTGATTCCCCTATAGCTCGTACTAGTATAAAACTGTATTACGAGCGGATAGTCTTCCTCAACCTTAGAACAACAGATTCTCACAAGGTTCCAGTTACAAGTCACATAGTTAAGTAGATTGCTTACAATACAAACTGTGTAGGTTATAAATCTATCAGTCATCGCTCCGATACCGTGCAGAGCGCATGTCGTGCGCTATCGTGGCGAAATGTTGGCGGATATAGTGAAATGTAATAATTGTAATATAGTTATTAGTGAAGTTCTGGCGTTTATACAGAACGAAGTGGACGTAATGTGTGAAGATAGCATTGTTAGACTGTGCGAAACAGCGTTCTCGTCTGCTGAAATAGTGACTGCAAAGGACTTGCTATATCAGTCAGTACAAACAAAGGAGGAGAAGGTGAAAAGAAAAGGCAAAGCAGAGGTTAAACTACAGCGTGATCTTGAGGATATCATAGCCCTCATAAAATGTACTGAAGCTGAGTGCATTCCTATTTTTGTTGCTCGGGAGCTAAGAAAATAACCTCCAGTCACCTTTGACTATATTGATGTCACACGACTGCTAATAGACATAATAATACTTAAAGACCAAGTTGTAGGAATAAGGGAGGAGTATGCAACCGTTGAGCAAGTAAAGAAGCTGAGTTTGGAATTGCTTAACCTGAAACAAGCGTCGTTGGTGGATGGATATCAGCAAGAAAATAACAATGTAAACATTGATAGAGGTACGCAAAACCTGTTACGGTTCGATAATTTTGATTTAAATAGTGGCCCATTGGTATTATGAATTTGTCGAAAGAAAGCATGAATACACCTGATCCGATACAAAAACAGTTGTTTGCAAACAGTCACTGGCCAAGACACTAGCGCAAGATCAAGGCAACATTGATAGAAACATGTCCTTATCGCACGTAAAGCCTCAGTCGCCTTCTGCCCTTGTCGCGCATGACACGACATCGGGCCATGCGCACAAAAGCAAGCGCGTGGAGGACCCTACGGTTTCGTCACCAGTGGCAATGTTCAAATCGCCTGCGGGTGCGCGCTCGTTGGCCTCAGCGACACGTGTAACCGGTGTAGCGGACCGCGCGGAGCAGATGAATCATAGTGAGCGGCGTACTTACTCACAAATAGCGCAGGACGGTGGCAATTTTAAAACCTATAAGGATGACGGGTAGAATATCGTGCATAGTAGACGACTTAAAAATTGTTTTATAGGAACTCAGGGTACGGTGAAGGGACCCTCGGGTAAATTTAAGGCCGCAGAGAGTAAAATACCGCTTTTTGTAAACAAAGTGGATAGTGAGTCATCAGTCAAGGACGTTGCGGACTACATATTTAGTCAGACGAATGTTGTAGTGCAATTAACTGAGATAAAAATGAAGCGACAAAGAGATTACAAGGCTTTCAAAGTTTTTGTTCCTAGACATAAGTTGGAAATATTCCTAGACGAGCAGTTGTGGCGTGAAGGTATTTCCTTTCGTCGTTTTATTAATTTCAAGGTGCGCAGCTTGCATGGCAGTCCTACTACAGTAGGCTTGAATAAAGCGGAGACTGAGGCAATTAAAAAAGCGATTAATTAGGGCTAGTACTACAAATCAGACTGTTAAAATTGTTAGCTTTAATTGTAAATCAGCTGCGAAGTCTGTGGAGGGAATAAAAAAAGGCAGTTTTTTTGGGTTGGCAACACTGCCCGGGTGACATGTCAAATTTTGCTCCGTACTTTAAAATTAAATTTTATTAATATTTAAGTTAAATTAAGGTTTAATCAAATGTGTAATCGTATTATAAATGCATAAATACTTAGTGAAAGTGTTTTCCTGTTAATTGAACGACTAAATAAAGTTTTCGGTAACTCACGTTACCGGTAACCTTAAAACATCAGCTGACGTTCGGATTACCGAGTCATACGGGCACTATTATTACGGGGAGTATTGTTTTCTTTATTTTTAAATAGCACACAAACATCAATTCTAACTCTGTAACACGTTTATACCAATGTTAAGTTAAATTTTTGCTAAATAACTTAAACCTGTTCCATAAAATAGTTCAAAATCCTTTTGTTTACAAAGTGTTATCGTAAAAAACCAAACTTAGTGAAGATCAATTCTACAATTCTTTAGGTTTATTCGATCTTTTCATTATAAAGAAATGAAATATAACGCTCATGATAGATTTTTTGTGTTGTTTTGAAGTACTTAAGACATTTTCATTCAAGCAACTTACCCACTTTAAAAAGAACCCTAAAAACTAAATTCAAATACAATAAAAAAAATAAGAATTGAATATTGAGCTGGATAATATAAATCTATTCCAGCTAATATAGCAGCCTACCTCATTTCTTTGAATAAACAATCATTTGCCCTGTTTGTCTCGTTTTCATCTGTAAACTTTCTTCATTGGTCTATTCTATTCGTTCTCACCGTTTCCTTATTTCCAATTTTCAGTAACCAATTCGGAAACCATGCCTGTGATGACCCGTAAGGCTACAGCCCAAGATTTGGAGCTAAAATTGAGAACGGCCCTCCAAGAACTAAAGGATTCAAAACTCCAATGCCAACATCTTTTACAGGAGAGAGAAGACAGTGAGGAGGAGGTCATTAATATTAATAACAAGAACTCCAGCTTGAAACGGGAGCTCGTAGATCTTAACGAGGAATACTTGAATGTGGTCAATGAACGGGATCAACTAAGGGTGGTCACGGATGGGTTCAACAACTGTAGTAACTTATATGAGGAGGCTTTATGTAAAATTAGGGACTTAGAGGATGAATTAATCCATGCTAACATTAAACTTTTTTTGAATAAGGAAAAGGCTCATACTCAGGCTGTAGAAACTGACCATTTGTACAATGAACTAGTAAACACAAATTGTAACCCTCATTAAATTGTAACAATAGACCTTACAGAGGACTCTTTATTGAAACATAACTTCTGCCATAAAATTAGTAAAAATAAAATTAAGAAATATGCAAGACTAAATAGAGTCATTAAAAAATTTTATAAATACAAAAATCAACAAAAGCACTTTTCCAAAAATATACAACTAATGAAAGAACGTGTTTCTCTGGTAAATAAATTAAAGAACTATCAGATTAAATTGGAAGATAGTATAAATATTTATAAAATAGACACTCAGCGCTTACAATCTGAAATACAGACTTTGAATAGGTCACTAAAGTCTTTAAATTGTAAATATGAATGCTCTAAAAATCAAATAAAGGAGCATATTCTTGCTACAAATGAGTTGGTAGACAAAGTGGACTTGCTGACTCTCAGCAGCAATACCCAGTGTGTTTGTCAGAGTGAATCCAGCATTTATGCCCTCCAGCCTGAGGCAACGCAGGACGCGTCCCTAGCTGTGAGTGCTCAGGCTTGACCACCAGCCAAGTTACAATACCTGGCATTGTGCATTCACAAGTAGCACAGCCTGAGTTAGGTGGTTTTGTATTTCCTAACAGTCATGAGTTTTGTGATTCGGTTATGTTCTCTGACATGAGTCATTATACTCAAAATCATTGTATGCCAGGATCAACCTACAAACAGATTATGTCATCTGTCACAAAAACTGTTTGTGATCCAAATACTACTATTACCATATTTGTTGGTAATAGTTCTAAGGTTAAAAAAGAAGACATCACAGACTGTGTATCAGAGTTGTTAAAGTTAAATTGCAATAAAATCATTTTGTGTGCTTTTCCATATTTCGAAAACTTATGTAATAGAACAAATAATTATATACACATGCTTAATGACCATGTACATTTCTTAGTTAGTCATTATTGTGAAAAACTTTTGTATTTAGACATAAACAATTCAGTTGATAAACTTAGGTCGACGCGGAATACAGTGTATCTCCCTATCAGATTCAGACATCAAATAGCTAGGCTATTAAGTTTTATTATTCACTCTGACATAAGTAGTATGTCGATGTTTAGTCCTATAATTAACACTGCCACTATTAGTAATTATACTAATATAGATTTTTACAATTATTGTTCTGAGGAGGATCCATGTGTCAACGTGGAAACTTCTCAATTAGATTATAAGATTAGTGATAGGATCTCGCTGTCTGTTGATGGCACGGGTGTCTCGGGGCTCACTCCGGATACTAGTACTAATATTAATTTAAACTAGGAAGTGAGACAACAGAAGATATGTTTAACATTACAGTTAAACCAAACAACAACAAGGTATCTTCTTGCACTCAATTAGTTACATATAAAAAGGGGCCTCAGCAGAATACCTTGAAATTATTCCACCAAAATATTCAAGGTATTTCTTCCAAATTATTAGAAATTGAATTATTTTTAGAAAAGACTATGTTTGAAATTATTTGCTTTACTGAACATTGGCTAAAGGATTACCAAATGCTTATTAATTATGAGAACTATACGGTGGGTAGCTGCTTTAACCGTAAATCTATGCTGCGTGGAGGTTCCCTAATAATAATTAAAAATTGTTTAAAATTTAAGCAACGTAATGACATAATAGGTCTCTCAGTTGAACATTGCGTCGAATTTTCCTGTGTTGAGCTAGATAAGCATGTAATTGTGTGTGTCTACAGACCCCTAAACTATCAAAACTTTTCTTTATTTGAATCAATAATGGAAGATGTCCTGGCAAAACTTACAGCCAGTAATAAATCTGCAATTATCTGTGGTGATTTCAATATAAATATTTTGGAAGAAAATTCGAATAGCAGTAGGTTATTAAATCTTTTTAAGTCATTTGATTTAGCCAACATTTTTATAGAACCAACTAGAGTCACTCCATCTTCTGCTACTTGTATTGATAATGTTTTCTGCGATTGTGATTTCTTAGATAAAGCCATAGTAAGTTGTCTGCCTTCGGATCATAGCGGACAAACGGTAACTTTTAGTTGTATTACACCGGTGCAAAAAGTTCAGATTAAATTTCGACCTATAACAACTAGCAAATTAAATAGATATAATAATTCCCTACAGAACAAGTTAAGTGTTATGGGTCATCATATGGACGACATTAAGGTAAATCAGTTGTATGATCATTTCTTCTCAATAGTTCACACTGAATTCAATGAAACTTTTGAAAAGAAGATGAAAAGCATTTGCCCTAAATTTATTTTTAGTGATTGGGCAACTACAGGTATAAGAAAAAGTAGGGAAAGACTATTTGAGCTGTATAGCCTTAAGCCTTTCATAAACTCTGAAACTTTTAATAAGTATGTTAGTATGTAGTATGCTAATTATTCAAAAATTTTTAGAAATATATGCAAGGTTGCTAAAGCCTTGCACATTAGCAATAAGATCAAAAACGCAGAAAATAAGATAAAGACAGTTTGGAAAGTTATAAATAATGAGACTAATAGGAAAAAAATCGTGAACAGCTATACATTAGATACAAAATGTGGTCCTAAAAGCTCTGATCAGGAAGTAGCTCAAGAATTTGTAAATTTCTTTACCGATATTCCGCTTAAAACTACGGAGGCTCTAAATTCCTCACCGGAACTCTCACTTGCTTTATTAAAGGCGAACGTGTCTGGCTGCCCCGCTGAATTTAAATTTAAACACATAAACCCTATAACAGTTATTAAAGCTTTCCGGCAAATAAAAATCAAACTGACCGAAGATCTATGGGGAATGTCTATCAAAGTTTGTACATCTATCGTTGAGACTATAGCACCATACTTAGCTTTAATTTTTAATTTGTGTGTGGACCAAGGAGTTTTCCCTGATTTAATGAAATACAGTAAAGTCATCCCTCTTTTCAAATCCGGAGACAGTAAAGATACTAATAATTATAGACCTGTATCCGTGTTGCCAGTTTTTAGCAAGGTGTTTGAAAAGGTAATGCTTAATCAAATGCTCAATCATTTTAACACCAACAAAATTTTGCACGAGCAACAGTATGGTTTCACCTAGGGACGTTGTACAACTGACGCCGGTGTAAACTTATTAAAGCACATATTTACAGCGTGGGAAGAGTCCCAAGACGCCATTGGAATATTTTGTGACCTCTCCAAAGCATTTGACTGCGTAAATCACGACACATTACTTTTGAAACTTGAGCATTACGGATTTGGTAAACTTGCACTTAGTTTGGTAAAATCATATTTGAGTGATAGACAACAGCAAGTTCAAATAAATGGTGCTAATTCACAGGGTTTAAAAGTAAAAATGGGGCTTCCGCAGGGGTCAATATTGGGTCCTTTCCTCTTTTTAGTATATACTAGAAAGAGGAAAGGAGTGACTGTGAAAAAGTACTACAGCGTCATCTTTGACATAAATCAAGAACTAACATTGAAATTCCAAATCGCGCTATTAAAGTTACCCACGACTTATAGAATATCATAGGGAAACCCGACAACAACTGTCAGGCAGTTGTATATTAACGATCTACCCTCTTTATTGAAAAGCCAACCACAAAATATGGTGTTATTTGCTGACGACACTTCCTTAATTTTTAAGATAAATAGACGGGCCCAAAATCTAGATAATGTCAATGATGCACTACTTCAGGTACATAATTGGTTCACAGCAAACAATTTAGTATTAAATGAAAATAAGACTAAATGCATAAGATTTTCATTACCGAATGTTAAATGTAGTGATTGTGATATAATATTGAATAAAGAGAAACTAGAATTTGTCGATAAAACGGTTTTCTTGGGGGTTACGCTTGATTCAAGGCTTCAATGGGGTCCTCATTTAACATCTCTTGCGGGGTGGTTAAGTTCAGCAGCATATTATGCTGTTAGAAAAATCCGTCAATATACCGATGTTGATACCGCGAGATTGGTCTATTTTAGTTACTTTCATAGATAGTATAATGTCTTATGGCATTTTGTTATGGGGACGGGCTGCAGACATTGAGTCTATTTTTATTTTGCAAAAAAGAGCCATCAGGGCCATATATAATCTCCGTAGGCGCGATCCTCTAAGGGAACTGTTTAAGGACATTAACATCATGACGGTACATTGCCAATACATTTACGAAAACATAATGTACGTAAGAAAAAATCTGCATCTTTTTAGTAAAAGAGGTGACAGACACAATTACAATACTAGAAATAGAGACCAATTAGTTCAGCCAGGCTTCAGACTCGCTAAAGTAGACTCATCTTTCATGGGGTACTGTTTAAGATGCTATAATAAAATTCCACAGAGTATTCTTGAACTGAGTGAGACGAAATTTAAAACATGCATTAAACGCACACTTTGTAAGCAGGCTTATTAGAAATTGGACGATTATATCGCTGATAATAATGCTTGGCTCCATGCCGGTCCTGCTCCACAAGGACAGGTTCGCATAAATTGATAGCATTAAATAGTATTGTTGGAGCTGCTGAAGATTGTACAACTATCTTTGAATTGTATAAATTCAATTAATTTAGTATTATATAATCGCATAGCCCATATTGTGTGAGTCCTATGTACTAGATAGCTATCATTTACTGGAAACCTACGTCTTTTATTGACTTGAATGTGCCCTGGCGGTTGAGAGTATGTCATGCTCACTCAAATGTCACGCTGATGGCGGCGTGTGTCGGGTCATTTAGTTTCCTTCAAAATGGTTGAGTTGAATGATGGCTGATCCATGCGTCATGACGAACGGGCGCTGTCAGTTGTGCCTGGTCGTCTCTTAGCTGCCATGGCTTATTTCGAACTAATTATTTTATCTTTTAAATGTTTTTTTTTGTTTTTGCTATGGACACTTTTAACGTGAAGTCTTGCTACATCGTTCTCACATAATGTACCATCTCAACATGAATGATGTAACCAAGGTTTTTGTAACAAGATTCTGATTTAAAAGAGTGTCCATGGAGTTTCTTGCCCATTCTTCTCCATAGAGATCTACGCCTTGGAATGGGCAACTACAGTACTTTCACAGTTATTATGTCTTGTGACTGGGACTGTAGCTTAATTTGTATTGTTGTTCGACCATTCAAAAGTGCCTGTAACTGGCTTATTTGAAATAAATGATTTGATTTGATTTGAATACGGGAAATCTGTAAAACTGCTCACGTTATTGCACTGCAGGAAACATGGCTATTGTCACATGACACTGCCTACATTGGATTGATTGACAAGAACTTCGATTATACCAGTAAGTCAGCGGTAGATACCTCGACCGGCGTACTGCGCGGTCGCCCGTATGGAGGGGTGGCGCTGATGTGGAGAAAGGGTGTGTTTTCGTCCGTTACGGTGCTGCCGTGTAGTAGTGTGCTTCTAGCAGCTATTAAGGTATGTGTGGGTGATCGGAGTTCATTAGTGTTTTCGGTGTACATGCCAACGGATAGTGCGGATAATCTGATAGAATTCACAGAGGTACTAGGTGAAATAAATGCAGTAATTGAGAGTTGTAACATTGAATCTGCTATTATGCTTGGTGACTTCAACGCTCATCCAAATGAGCTATTCTTTAGGGAATTAAGCAACTTTTGTATGGAGCGGAGCTGGCTCTGTGCGGATGTGATCAAGTTAAATACGTTTACTGATCCGCATACTTTCGTTAGTGAAAGTCATAACGGTTGTAAACGGTTGCTTGATCACTGTCTGACTACGGAGGCAGCTTGGCAGTGTGTAACTGGTATTAAAGTTTTTTATGATGTGTACTGGTCGGATCATTTGCCGCTGGAAGTATGTTGTAACATGGGAATATTTAGACCACAAATAGTTATTTGTGCAACAAGAGAGCAATGACTTTTTTTGCTGCGAGTGCTGATTTTGAATCCTGAGTGTGGCGAGGGATTCAAAGGCACGAGATGCATACAACTTTGCTCTCGTGTAACACACATAACTTTTCACTTCAGCAGCGAGAACACTTTAGGAGATAAAAAATAATAAACAGGAATCGATTAAAATAACTATTTATTGTGAATCAAAATAATTTACATTGTAGGTAGACGTACTGTTCTCGTCGCTAGTTTCACTCATATTTTACGATTATTTTAATATTTTTTAACTTATTCAACTCTTTACGCCAGCTACGAAATTTTATTCCTGCTCTTTTATTTAAATTATGGAGTGTTCGGAAATAGCACCCATGATATTTTATTATTCAAAATATATTACGTAACATTATTTGAACTAGAAATAAATATTTACAGGTTAAATATTATTTTTATTTGCAGTAAATACTTATTTTCGTTTAAATATAACAATAAGTTAAAAATTCAATAAATAACATTAAAATACATAATTATCTTTTTGCAAAATTTGTGCTGCTGCCAATGTGATTTTAAAACTATCCCAAAATTATTGTAAGTATGTAGAAATCTTTGATCAGAAATTTCGTAACACAAACAAAAATTGTTACGCCACGAAGTATCGACAGTTATCGCTTATGCCACGAAGTTTCAACAGTAAGTGGTAAATGTTGCATGATACTTAAAATGGGTTACATACCAACTCGACACTAAAGACTGGACACACATGTGTCCAGTTGGAAAAACTCAAAAATAGGATCACTTATTATTTCGTCACATAGGTTTAAACTGGCATCTGTCAGGCTTATGCTTCTACTGTTTGTGGGTGGAACAGGGTTACAAGTACAATTGGTAGTTAATAAGTCACTTATTAATTTAGCATTGTGGTTCCATGTGGTTCTATTTCGACACATACACACATAAAATTGTGTAATTCCGATGTGAATGTTATTGTCAAAACTGTTAATTGGACAAAACCACTTATGAGCGGTGTCGTCATCTACCCCGGTCGCACCGGAGAATGGAACCGGCGACAGGTGTCGTGCGGTGTTCCACAGGGATCGGTTCTGGGGCTGCCCTTGTGGAACAAGGGTGCTGCGCGCCGACCTCCCCAGCGGTGTCAGCGTAGTTTGCTACGCTTACGACACGCTGCTAGCACAAGGGAGGTCGCACGAGGCAGCGGCCGAACTTATGACACGCGGGGTTGCGAAAGTCGTGGAGAGAATCCGGCAACTGGGTCTCGAGGTGGCATTGCACAAGTCCGATGTCATGTGCTTTCATGGGCCTCAGAATGCACCACCGTCGGGATCCAAACGGACGGTAGGAGGGGTTCCCATCGGCGTCGAGTCGACGCTGAAGTACCTAGGGCTTGTCCTCGACAGCCGGTGGAACTTCGTGGAGCATTTCCGACGTTTGGACCCCAAACTGGAACGGGCAGGGGCTGCGTTCAAGCGGCTCTTGCCCAACCTGGGGGGTCCAAACGCCTCCTGCGAGGCTCAACGCGGGGGTCGTGCGGTCCATGGCCCTTTACGGGGCGCCGGTGTGGGCGCGTTCTTTGAGACGGCGAGCCGCCCATTACCTGATTGCGCCCCAAAAGGTGTTAGCCGTAAGGCTGATCCGGGGGTACCGCACGATCTCCGGCGAGGTGGCGAGCCTCTTGGCCGGATTGCCGCCATGGAATCTGGAGGCGATAGTCCTCGCGTGCCTGCACGAATAGCGCGCGGAGGCACTACGCCGGGGGGAAACTCCGCTGCCGCGGCAAATTGTCGCTCAGCGGACAGACCTCCGGCGCGATCTCATGGCGACATGGAGAGAGCGACTGTCGTAACCCCGTGCAGGGCACGCCACAATAGTGGCGATAATCCCCTCTTTGAAGAGTGGCTGGAGAGGCGCCACGGCACCCTCACCTTCCGCCTGAAGCAGGTCCTCACCGGACACGGTTGTTTCGAGAGGTTCCTGCACCGAATCGGGCGGGAGGAAACGCCCGGGGGTCACCATTGCGAGGATGAGCCGGAGGATACGGTGGAGCACACCGTGGAGCTATGCCCCGCTTGGGCTGAGCACCGCCGTGTCTTCGTAGCGGCGATTGGCGATGGCGACCTCTCGCGTCCGGCCCTGGTTCAATCCATGGTCTGGAGCGAGAGGGAATGGGAAGCCGTCGCCTCCTTCTGCGAAGCAGTCATGCTAGCAAAGGAGGTGGCGGAACGTAAGAGGGAGAGAACCTCACGTCCCAGCCGCCGCGGGAGACGCCCCGGGCGTCGGGGGGCAACAAGTGGCTCCCGGTAACCGTAGGCGCGGAACAGTGGACGGTGAGTAATGGGCTAGCTCACCGTCCGTCCGTCTTATGACAACAGGCCGTGCCGATGGCGCGTTCGTGTTCCACGCGCGCCTCAAGGAGATGTCAGCAATTTGGAAGGGGTCCGAGAGGGCCGATGCCTGCCAAGGTCGCGGGTTGTTCGAAAGAGATACCGTGGCCCTGGAACACGAAGGGCTAAGAAGGAACATGGATGGGTTTTAGTCAGTCAAGTCTGACACTCCCTTCCGCTCCGCCCAGAGCGGGAGAAGTCATTTGATGATTTCCCATCCTAAAAAAAAGGGTAATTTTTTGTTTCAGGCAACATTCTGGCTAATTTAGTAGTGACTCGCAGTCTCTTTTTCAATTGGTTCTGGTCTTTCTGACATCGTTGATGTTAGTTAATCAGATTCATCAAAAATATGTCGGTTGGCCATATCGGCCATATTAGTGATTCTCGGCTACAGGTGTAGCAAAGAATCATTTAACAGCATTCTAGGCACTAACCGTTTAGCTATGAAGGCCACGCTTAACAACCTTGCTACTTCATATAGTGATATGATGTGTCCACATGAAACACGGAAATCGCTAGCTCAAAGTAACTTTTCGGTGGTCCGTACACCAATGAATTGAACGATCGTAATCGGTGTATTTTGTCAAAAGGCTCAAAAATCACACTGTTCGTCGAGGCAAACTCTAAAGCTTAAAGTTATTTGTATGGCTATCTTGTATTCGGAGGTTAAGTGGGTTTCAAGCATTACGAGGGGCGCATTAAGTGAAACGGTGCGGTAATATTTACAGAGCTTTTGGGCAAATCCTCGCTGGACCGTGTTTAGGTTCTTCTGCACCACCGGGATCCCTTTTCTTACCCATCCTGCACATTAGAAAGTGCATGTGTGTGTATGTGGAATCAAATGCAGTGAATGATAAGGATGTTGGAAGTAGTGGTGGCGAAAGAAAGTATATTTACGAAAACATTGTAATTAGTAATGACACAAGCTAATCAAAGTCGAGTACATCTTACGATTATGTTACAGAAAATTGTATTGCAACAAGAGAACGTTAAAGCTAGTGAACACTTCCATCAATCGGATCGGTAGCGTAGCGTCTACACAGAACAGGCCACACGCGGTCATCTTTTTGAATGTTTGTTTTGACTGTAGTACTTTCTTGTAAAGATGTTCTTGACTCTCTGTAATGAAATCACTAATGAAAATTTTAAACTGTAGTTAAAAAAAAAACCCATAAGCGTTTTGTATTTTTTTTTCTGTGAAACTGGCTGCATTCGAACAAATCAAATGTTATTTTCATCAAATTCACGAAACTAGCTTTGTCTGACATAAGAAAGATAACCAACCTATAAGGACCTTGCGGGTTGGTGCCCTATGCTGGTCATGTTTATGTTACCTATGCTTTGAATCGGAATACAAAGAAATAACCTCTGTAACAAAATAAACTGAGGAATACCGCCGAGCAAATCAACTCCCCTGAGGTACTCTTCCTCCATAATATACATACGTTTTAATTTTAAACAAAATAAACTATCTAAGTTTTTTTCTCTTTTTTTGTTTACAATTTATTTTAAGTCGACCAGCTAGGATACTTTTGAGTCTCAAACTAGTCGTAGTTGTATGCCAGAAAAAAAATGTGAACGACTAAATCAAAAGCCTTTGTCGAATCAATAATAAAGGTTTTTGCCGAAAGATCTTACTGGTACTGGTTCCCTTCTTCATAAGCTGGATACACGCAGATTCAGCTTCATCTACGGTTATATAAAACTTCTCACAGCATATACTGTATATAGTAATAAGTGTGATATTCTTTGATAGCCATATAATAGTAGCAATGCTTTGAAACACCGGCTGGAAAGTAAAAATATGAAAATTAGAGTCGCAAAAAAGGACAATCAAGAACAAGCAAATCATACATCTACAAACAAAGCTCAAATAGATAAATCATCATTATAGATTCAGTCAAAAAAGAATCGGGTAAGGGTGATTTGTTTATAGTAGCAAATTGAATGTTTTGTTTTTTATTTTGTTGTTTGATTGGCACAACTGTTATACATGTTGGCGGAGTTTGAGTTGCATCTGTTATTTAATTAAATACAGTGTTGTTTTTAATAAGATCATATCGCACCTCCGATAAAATAGGGTTACAACTCGAAAAAGTCGAATTTTGCGTTAACGATACAGATATACTTAAAATTTTAATCTCTATCTTCTCAAACATGGTTACATCTGTAACTCTAAAACTCGCCGCTAGATTGAGTTGTAACACTACATGACTAAAGCATTTTGTCTCCAGAATGATCTCAATAAGTGTTACTTTTATTTTTATGAAAGGTGGACGTGCGTTTGTTGAGACAAGTAGTGTTCCAAATTAAAATATAACAGTGTTTCAGACAGGTAAGACCTTGTTGCTTACATAAATTTGTCTAATGAATAGTTACAAGTCGAATTATTACAGTTTATTGTTAAAGGATTCAATTAAACTAGTTTAATATTTCAATCATAAAGTGATATATTTTGTATTGTATCAGTATTTTAGATAGGATTTATTTAATATAGAGTTACTCTTCACGTTGTAACAGTATTTGACGAAAAATGTGCATTGTGTTGTCTGAATATTTCGACTTGTAATCTTGTTTTAAAACAAAGTAAGTTTAGGTATTTTCGGATTATTTGCTTGGAATATGATTTATGACTCTTTGAACATATTCAAAAAGAAACGTAATGACGCAATTCTGCGTTTAGCCCTAAGGGATAAAGACAAAATACCTGCCGATGATCATCAAAAGATTGGAGGAACAAATTTGCAAGGTAAAATTGCTACTTTAATTACCTTACCTACCTGTTTTTACCAGGTTATTAGTAGTAGTAGTAATTTAGTATTGTTCACTCTAAAAGTTATTTTGTATGATGTTCTTATTCAAATAACTTTATGTAAACAACTTAATTTAATCATGATTTTTTTTTCAGAATCAGGAGAAAAATCGGATTTTGATAATAAGGACAATTAATTTTGCATTTACAGATATAACAATAAGTAATTCTGCCGCTAATAATACTGAAGCAATACCTTCTACAAGTTGAATCGAAGTTAGAGACCAGAGCTCCCAGCAAATTCGCAACCCTATAATTGATGACTCAACTGATTCTTCTTCAGATACAGAAAGTACATCTTCCTCAGACTCTTCCAGTTTAACTTCAAATGAGGACAGTGAAGATTCAGTGAAAGACCCCGAATTTGAAATAGAGCAACGTCGTTCCATTGAAATGTCTGACGATTCCGAAACTGAAGGCAACATTGGTAACCAAGCTAACTTTGAAGCTATTTCCACAGCTATATCTTCAGCGCCTGCTGTTGACGTACTTCCAACGTTGAACTCATACCCAGACGACACGCCAATACCGGTCACGAAAAAACGAAGCAAAAAACGTGTAGCTAAACCGACAGAATGGTTACAAAATAAATGTAAAATCTTTAGAAATGCCGGATCTGCTTAGTTAACACTAAAACAAAGGTACAGAAGGATGCAGGAAAAAATATTAAACCATCGTGTAGCGAACGCTTAAGTGAAGAGAAAAAAAATCAGAAGTAGTTAGAGAAGCTGTTTTTAAAGAATTCTGGGAGCTTAAAGTTATTAATCGCCAAAGAGATTTTGTCAGCAGGCATACGGTGCCAATAAACCGAAAATAGAAATACACGACTATTCAAAAAGGAAGACAATTAAATAATGCATTTTACTTGACCAAAATGGGATGTTAAATCCAAATCTCCAAGACATTCTTCATGAATAAGTCAACAAGAGGACATCTGCTGGTTCCATTTGGACGTTTTACGTTGGTTTTGTTTTGGACGTCACAAAGTGCCTGATTGTGTTATTAATCCATTCTTAAACACATAAATTGAATACCCCGAATCGAGAGCCATTATTTGCGACAGCAAACTGAAAGAGTAGAGTACTAATACCTAATTTTTTATATATTTATACACCTTAATCGTTTCTGAAGGAGCATACTTTGAAGGCGATTAAATAACTTTGGATGAATAAATAACATTTTGTGTATTATTTATCGTATCCCGGAACTATCTTGACACAATAAAACATGACACGATGATAATCGATAGATATTCTGACAGAATACACTACAATAAAGTAATAAAAAATGTTACAAAATGTTGGATGTTGCGCGAGCTCGATATTAAACCGAAGACTGACGTACTCGCGTACGTGACGATACTACGTTTTTATAAATTAACTAAATTTGCAGTATTTTAACTAGGCTAAGGTACAATGTGCGGTTGCTGACCGTACATCAACTGTTTATTAAAAAGCAAAAAGTCATTAATAATAATTACTTACTTTGCTTCCGGCATGAACTTTAAGAGTATAAAGCATTAAGTGGTAAATAACAAGATTCCGGTATATTGCGCTGAATGTTAGATATAAAATCTGTAAAGCACGAAATATTGTTGTTAGTTGTAGATAGACTAGAGATACCGACAGTATTTAAAGAACTAACCCACAGTACAAAGATAATGCTTCGCGGCAAACATAAAATAATGGAATGAGCAACTGGCATCAACTTTCGGACTAACATAACCGTCGACTCCTTGACAAAACAAAAGTGCCTGTTTAATTCAAATACCTTTACACGGGGTGAATAGAGATGCAAGGGAAAATAGGGACAACACTTCGAATGGGATTTTATCGTTGAATACAAATAATCGTAACTTTATAATAAAAAAATTAAAAACCCCCGACACAAAAATCCTCTAAATAACCAAAAATAAATTAATCCAAGTTTCGTAGTGTATAGCGAATTTTTTAAATTTTAATTTAATTTTTGTTTCATGCTTTTTAAACTTATATTATTTTATCTTAGCTTTGACTGTCCCACTCCTGGGCATAGGCCACGCCCATTGCTTCCACTTTTTTGGTGTTCCGCTTCTTCTCACTTAATAACGAAAACAAGGAAAGTTATAATTTTAAAAATCCCCAGCTTTTATGGGTGAGAGCGGTGCAGTCTCTCCCTGGCGATACCCATGGTGACAAGTAACAACATTTCAAATTTCGAATCGACCAGACCTGTGGAAGCTGTTTATCTCCCTTCAACTAGAAAAGAGGTGATAACCTTCCAACAGCTGAGCAGATTTTCTCGAAACATAGCTAAGAACACTCTCGATTAAAGAACCTTTCAAATTAAACCAATTTTATCAAAATTGGTTCATTCATTTAGGAGCTACAATGCCACAGACAGACACACAGATACCCCTCTTTTTTGGTCGGGTGTTAAAAAAGCTATTGGGATCATTTCTGTTTTAATTTTATAAACAATAGAGTATTTTTTGGCTACCAATAATATTTAAATAACGTGAAAATGGCTTTCAAAGTTCCGTCCCGATTCACCCCCGTGTCCCTATTCACCCAATTTTACAAGTGCTTTGTTTTTCTAGCCGTTGAATTTGTATGGCTATACAAACGAACTTACCAAGGCAGCGAAAATTTTCTTGTACAAATCGTAAGCTTTTAAGATATTTTTGTAATCCTCAAACAATTTCCGACACTGCACATCATTTTCGTGTTCATCATTCATCATCAGAATGTCTTTGATCCACTCGTCTAGATATTTCTTTAACAATATAATCAATCGAGTGGCTATAATTAAATTAACATCCAATGTTGTGTACATAAAATCAAAAATATTATCAAAAACCATATCGATGAGATAATCATAATAAGATGATGAATAATAGATAGCACTTATAAATACGTTGATAAATATAATAGCTATAGTTGAAATCCAATTCCAAGAAATAAAACTTTGGATACTCTTGCCAACATCGATATCCCTGTGTACAGTTTGGATCATCAAAATAAGTAAGACGTAGTTGTTTTTATGCACTAGGTCCATAATGAACAACGTCGTGAATCCGATCGAATAGGTGACGAAGTAGAATGCAGCAAAGACTTGCAAGAGGTTACTCTCCAAATACTTCATGTACATATCCGTGATGTCAACAGCGAACATACGATAAACACACAGTGAATTTATGAGTAAAATGCAACAGAATACAAATATTTGATATCTTCTTTGTCTTGGATAAATGTAACTGTTTTGAACATTGTATTTTGAAGCCAGAAATAGATTGAGTATGAAGTTCAAAGACTGAGCTATTCTTTGTATTTCCTCGTCCAGTCTACTTTTGAGGAACACTTTGATTGAAATTTTTCGAATTGGATACATTGTTTTTAGAATTTGCTTTAACTGTCTGCTACTAAAACTTGACGCTATACCAATATTTGAATAAGTAAAGTAAGTAGACGAAAAAAACTATTAATTTTGATTGCTCGTGTGAGTGATTAATCATAATTATTATCAAGGTACCTGATCGAGCCCGTCAATATTAATAAGAAATTGTAACTGAAGTAATAAATTAAAATTCTTTTCTTTCAACTACGCACTACAAAACCGATCAAAAAGGATGTATTTTTGCTTAGAACCAAAACAGTGCAGAATACGTTATATGAAATCTCATTATTTCACAGTTTTTCATTACTGCACTGTTTTTTATTTTTTATTTGGATACAAATTACCACAGAGGTGTAATTTCTCTCAATTAAGTGTAATATAAATTGTATGCATTAGATCAAAAAGATACTGGCTGAAAATAAAAATCGGCTGAATAAAACCGACTTGGTGAAAAAAAAAACAAGTTACGTCGAGAATTCTACATACCTATCGCCTTTAGTGCAGGGGCACACGACGTTGCGGCGTCGCACCGCAAAGATGTCACCGCATCGGCGGGCACACGAACGGTGCGGCGCCGCAACGTTGTAAGTCGCAGCGGCGCCGCCGGCACCCAGCGTAAAACAAAACGTGCGAGCGTGTGCCCTTCTTTGTGAGGCAACTGCAACTGAGCGGTGCCGGCTCCGACGTCGCAACGCGTTCACCTCTCCCCACATCGTCCCGGTGGTAAGTCCGCAGCGACACCGCTGCGGCACCGCGCCGCCACCGCAATGCATCGTGTACCCGGGCACTTAGGCATGTGAAATGATATATTCAGTTCTTTTATTTCTTGTTGTATAAATCAATCCCCCATTTAAAATTTGGATTTTTGTACATTAACTTGCTGTAGTGTTATATGTCTCGGCAGATATTTAGTAAACTTATAGTGGGCCGAAAAGTCATGATATATTCGGTTATTAAGCTTCCATTATTTTTTTTCCATTGCCACCCCTATTTTCTTTGTAAACAAATGCATTCAAAAGTCTTTTATTATAGTTCTACTTAGCTCTGTTATCACGGCATCAGTTTTATATCCAAGAGTTGCCAAAATAAAGTTACGACACATGGAAATCAACTCGTCCTCTTTATTTGGCAAAGCAAAATAACAAATTTTGTTTAAAAAAGTTTCAATAGCTGAAATTGGAATCTTACGTCTCTTTATTGAAGATATTTAGCCTTGATACAAAATTTTGATCCCAAGATTTCTCCCAAATCTCTTTCCGCCATTGATGTGAAAGCATAGCACATTGCCTCTTATATTTGCCACCACAACAGTTTACGATCATCGGCCGTTTTTATTTTATTTTGGTGCAGACTCAGCAGCCTATCTGTCTAATGCGTAGCGGATTCCATAGTTATGCAGTTTCCTGGTCAATGTTTCGTGAAGACCGCAACCGAATGCCTTGAATTAATATTGAGAGACAGTAACAGATATTTTTGTCCTCCAATGAACATTATTATTTGTCCTTAGCTGGGTCTTTCATAAAAAAAAACGGTCTAGATACTATACATGTTGTGCATCGGGATTGGATTTTTTTGTACTCAAAGTAACTTCATGATACTGCTTGTGCGCAAAAGGTGGCTTCTTTCACCAAGCGTCAACCATCAATGTTGGTGTGTTTAACACGTTTAGGAAAGGACACCAATAAAAAGTCAATATATTTCTTATTAATATTATTTTAAAGAAAATTAAACTGTAGCAGTAGAACAAAGTAATGGGTGGTCACCTTCATGAAATTCATTAGTAAAGATGCGTTTATGTAGAACAAGCCACATACGGTCATCTTTCTGAACGTTTGGTTTTTCCGTATAATGTTCTTGCAAAGACGTTTTTGATTAACTGTAAACAAAAAAACTAATTGTGAAGGAGGAGTAGGTATTTTGTGCGCTTTAAAAACTTTCCATTGGTGAAGTATAATTATTTTTTTTTCCATGTGGGTAGGCCTGTCACATTAACCTAGTTTTGCGGCTTCCTTATTTAATATTTATTTTAAAATGGTTATATTCCTATACATAAACCCTCCAGAAATAACAATAAAAAATCAGAGGATCCTTCCTTCCTGTTAATAACTTCTAGCCACATAGTCTTACTTGGACAGTTCCTGTTCTTCATAAGATCTATACACGTCGAATTTGCATCCTCAACAGTGGCATAGAACTTCTCACAGTGTATACAGTGCGCAAATACCAGAGCCATGTTCTTTGTTAGCAATAAAAGTATCGCTAAAACGTGAAACACTGCCTGAAAGTAAAACAAACAAAATAATTACGCAGTGGGTACCTGAGGCTGGACGCGCTACCGAGGCCGGCCTAGAAAGTGGTTGCGAGGTGATCGAGACGCGTATCAGAAAAGCTGGTATAAGGTTGTGCAGGAAAAGGGTACCTGGAGGGATATGGGAGAGGTCTTTTACCCAGCAGTGGGAAATACAAAGCCATTAAAATATAATTAAAAAACTGGGTAGTGGTTAGAGCCGCATACGGGTCATTCTTACTTGGTTTTCCAACACTGAAGATCCTTTCAGAATAGAGCATATTAAATGGGTATAATAGAGACTACGGTAAAATATGCCAAAAATGTGATATAATGCCTAGAAAAACAAAATGTTTAGTTCATTTTTTTAGCAATAAAGACACTTTGTGCGTACTTAGTAAATAAAGCTATATTTTCAATTCAAGTACAATATTCTTGAACGTACCCATACTTGAAAAATTTTCTGAAACAAATTGTAAGCCTTCAAGATATTTCGGTATGTCTTAAATAATTCCAAAATTCGTTCATTGTTTTCGTCATTAGAACTGCTCATCATTACAATTTCTTTAATCCACCCGTATAGGTATTCTCTTAACAGTATTATGATTCTGGTGCTTATAACTAAATTGATTTCCATACCGATGAACATTGTGCAGACAACAATGTCAAGAATTAACTCGATGACATCGGGGTAGTGACACGTTGTAAAATACAGTGTGTATGTGAAATTATTGATTAATATTACAGTAAGTACTGAGATCCAATTCCAAACAATATAACCCACTATACTTTTACTTAAATCGATGCTCTTGTTTAAAGCTTGGATCATTAAAACGAGCGAAACGTTGTGGTCCTTATGGACTGTATCTAAAATGAACATTATCGTGAACCCAACCATGAACAAGATGAAGTATATTGTAGTAAACAGTGAAAAGAAGTCTTTTTCTCTATTTGTCATATTGTTATTCACGTTCCTGACATCCACTACGACTATTCGATAGATACACGACATATTTATAATAAGCATACAGCAGAACGAAAGTATGCGACTTAGTCTCCCATCGGAATAAATATGATGATTTCGTATCTTGTATTTTGAATTTAAAAACACACTTAGTGCATAGTTAAGGGAATACACTATTCTTTGTACATCTTTGTCCAATCTTTTATTGGGTAATACTTTGAATGTGTCTCCTGGATCAACTTTAAACAATTTTTCAATTTTCAACTTAAATTTGTCCATTGTGGGATGGCTAAAAAGTCTGTAATAATTATGAGATATTACGGCAACAAAATACAATATGGCATTTATAACAGTTTAAACATTCATGAGATCCGACAATCCATTTGTAACTTGTGAAGGACGTCTTGATATATTAGTGATTATGTCAGCTCTTACTAAAAAAGTTTTATTGGAATGGTTTAGGCAAAGCCAATAGTAGATGACACTACCCTCATTTATAACTTCATTGGTCAGCAGTTAGTCATTATTATCATTAACTAGCACTCCGCCCGCGACTTCGTCCGCGAAAATTGTGATATAATATAACCTATGATACTCGGTAGAGATGTAGCTTTCTAATGATGAAAGAATTTTTTAAATCGGTCGAGTAGTTTTTGAGTTAAATCGTAACAAACAAACAAACAGTCAAATCTTTCCTCTTTATAATATTAGTTTAGATTGATGAAACAAATACAGTCCTCTCACCGTTAAAACCGATTTTAATTAGTATGCAAAGAAATAGCCATTTCTTGCTTTCTGTCTCATCTCTATAAACTTTGTCTTTAAACTTTATTGGTTGAAAAGTATTTTACTCAAAATAATATTGTTTGAATTCATGTAGCATTCCGCGGCAATTGAATACCATACGACATAACACTTCGGAAGTATGTTATGTACAGTACTAAGTGAACTGTCCCTAAGGCAAGCACGATTTTTCTCGGAATGACCTGCAAAACAAAAACAAACGCTCGCGAACCGCCAGTGATGTTACCTACGTTATATAACTGGGGAAAAGTGAGCTGCTGACGTTTATGATAGAACAAAAATGAAGTTATATTGGCAAACAATTGAATAAATATTATTTTATTTTTACATTACAAAAATGGGCCTAAAAATGAGCTCAGCCGGACTCCGATTCATACTACAGGTCTTTATCTCCATATCGTAAAATCTTATCCCGTATACATCAACTTTGCTAATTCTATTACCCAAGCAGCAAGAGTATCGAGGAAAGCGTTCCGAATTCTGTAGTGCTTTAATTTCTTGATCAATGTTTCTTAAACTTGCCTTCAACAAATCATGAACGATGCACACAACATCACAGTTTTCTTCAAAAAGTTCAACACCGGTATCAGTTGTTGTACGACCCAAACTATTTGTATACAGACTGATTTTTTTCCTTCTTATTTTGGCATCGATGGTATTTAAATTTATGTAACTTCCTTATTATACTTGGGATCTGTACGCGGCCACCGTAATCGTCAAATCATTACCGGCAAATTTTAATGCTTAGAATAGGACCCCAATAAAAAGTAAATAAATAATTAAAAAAAAAAAACATACATGCTCATTTTTTAAATTTATTTATTGAAAATATAATATCGAGGTGGTATTTAACTCTAAACTCACTAAACTTTAACGTTTGATAGCGAGGGGCGCTATTTTTCATAACAACGAACCACCTTATGTACATACTTACTACTTATATATTAAATTTACTTATTATACAGTTATTGTTAAATCTTAAACTATGTATTAATTTCTGTTTGCAATCCTGTGCAATGATTTTTAATTTTGTCTTAAGTGATACAATTTATGATTACAATTTTTTCCTTTTTCTCATAATAAATCTATTTTCTTAAACACTTTAGGTACCAAATACTTAGATTTTCTCTTACCATAATATTTTTTAACTGTGGTTGAACCAGTGTGTTCTCTCTAACCCTACGTTTGTTGTACTTGTTTTTACATTAACTTAATATTCATCATCATACCTATCCATTTGCATTAAATTTTAATTATAGCAGAACAATTTATGTCATAATTTATTATTTTACATAACACCGAATAGCATAAAATTTAATATTTGCAAATTCAAATATTTTTATTTGTAGAACATAGGTAATAAAGATACAGATGTCAATATTCATTATATGAGCGCTATGTCTTGCCTTTAGCGGCGTACAAATATTTTAATTATAATTTCTAGTTAATAACTTGTAAAATAGTGAAATCGTTCATAATTAATTAAACTTCATTTCGCAAACATTTTTTTGGCATACACTTATTTATCATACGTTCAAAACTCATAATTTTGTAAGTCTGGTATAAATTTCATATCCATAATACTTGAAAAGTAGAACCACCATGTCGCAGAAAGTTCACAGACAGAATATGTTTTTGGAATATATCATATTCAAATTTAAAGAGAATTGTACATGTATTTTCTTTGTTTTGGTTTTATCCTTCTGCATGAATTATCACTCAATAAAATATTGTGAACATATGCAGTTTTTACTTCACTGTAAGAAGCATGCATACTCAAAACAAGCATACACCATCCATGCAGCATGCAAAACAGCATGCAACATACAAGCGAGCTTGCAGCATTCAAGCAAGCATGCAACATGCAGCGAGTGAGACCAGACAAAAACCATGCATGTGGTTTCTGTCAGGTCTCACTCGCGGTTATCGTCGCAGATGGTTTAACGCTCACCACGGCAGCTTCGGCTTGCTGGCTGGCAAGCCGGCCAGCCCCAGCCGCACACACTCTGGGGTTAGGGCAGACAAGACTACGTGGAGTCGGTTTTGCAGCGATTCGTTTTTGTCACAAACTTTTGTAGCACAACATATTGAATTTTTATTGTTATTTCTATTAAATATATTCTTAAATACTATTTTGCTAATAGTCATTATGCCTAGTAACATTATGCAAAATAAATGTATGCCAAAACAAATCAGCCTATAAGATATTTTTGCCAACACAAATTGTATGCCTAAAAAAGGCTTTATTTTATTATGGCAATACAAATTATACCAAAATAGTTATGCCAAATTATATTAGGAAAAAGAACACTAAGCGAAAAGAAGGGATGCCTAATATTCCAGACCTACCAAATAATCTACTTTTGTGTCTATGGGAATAATTTTACAAATGGGAAATAACTTATTACTCACTTACTCTTTGTTGCACTTATCTTTAACAGTTTTACCAACTAGAAACTTTATGAGTCTTATTAGTTTGTTCATAAATACCATTTTAAAGAAAATTACACTGTAGTAGAGTAACGAAATAATTAGTGGCTACTTTTAAGAAATCCATTGGTAAAGTTGCGTCTATATAGAACAAGCCACAAGCGGTCATCTTACTGAACGTTTGATTGGTCTGTATAATGTTCTTGTAAAGATGCTTTTGACATTCTGTAAAAAATAGGTACAGGTAGGTATTTTGTGCGTGTTAAGATATTTCTTCAGAATGTTATTTTAAAACATTTCTTGCCCATATGAACACCTTTTCGGATGGGCAATAATGGATTATCGCCCCTCAGTTAGTTCTCATTCTAATCATCACGTACAAAAAACATATTCAATCATAGAAAACACCGTCTTACTTGGACATTGCCTTTTTTTCATAAGTTTTATACAAGTCGTCTCTGCATCCTCAATGGTGGCATAGAATTTTCCACAGTGTATACTGTGTACAAATACCAGAGCCATGTTCTTTATTAACCATAAAAACATAGAAAAACCGTGGAACAGCTTCTGAAAATAAGAACAATTGATACGGTTCAATCAAATTCTAATTCAAATTCAAAATATTTATTTCAGATAAACAAATCCATATAGTGTTAGTAGCATAAAACTTACCCTAATGTTAGTATCAATTGTGTTGAGTTAGAAAATAATAGAATAATAAACTAATGAACCAATGAACTATTCGTTCAATGGTTCATCAGTTCATTTGTCTAAGTGGGTCTGACCTCTGACCCACCTTCGTAAGAGGGGAGAGTCCCACCGGTCTGAGAACACTTTCAGGATGCCATTAGAGGAGGAACGCAAGCGCGCCAACATGGAAGCGCAACGCTTTCGCATGATCGCGGCGAACCCGTCTACGCACGCCTCCGCGAACATCCCTGACGCGCTACACCGCCACGTCAGCCCCAGAAGCACCCTGAATGCATTATTATACTGTACGCGCAGGTCGCTGTATGCCCGCTGGGTATACTTTGTCCACAGGCTGCACGTATAAAACGACTGGCAGAAGGCCTTAAAAAGCGTTATTTTAACAGAGTCAGTACAGCGTGCAAACCTGCGTGCCAGCATGTTGCCACGGACAGCCAGCGACCTGCGCTCCCTGTCCAAGTCCACATTGTCTTTTAGGTCATCAGTGACCCAGTGACCCAAATACTTAAACCTCGGAACCCGAACCAAAGGAGTCCCAGAGAGTGAGAGTTCAGGCAGCTGTTTATAGGTTAATGTACCCGATTTAAATACCATCCATTCACTCTTTTCGGTATTGTATTTGAGCCCGTGAGCCACCGCATAACTTTCACAAATTTTAAGGAGCCTTCTCATAGCACCGATCGATGGGCTCAGTAGTACCATGTCATTAGCGTAGCTAATATTGTTCACGCTAACACCGTCCACGTGACAACCGACTTTGGTACTACTGAGCTCACCTATCAACTTATTGATGTATAGGTTAAACAGACGGGGGGAGCTCAGTCCCCCTTGCCTGACCCCACAATCCAGCCCATACATAACAGAATAGGAGCCTGCCCACTTAACTCTATTGTTCTGACTACTGTACCAATATTTAAACAGTGATATCACATCAGCTGGGACAGTAGTGTCGTGAGTGAGCTTATGCCAGAGCAGGTCATAATTGACCAGGTCAAAAGCCCTCGATAAATCCAAAAAACTTGCTATTACAGGAGTCTTTCTGTTTGTATAATATTGGACAGTCTGCTTTAGGCATAAAATTGCACTCTCCGTTGATAAGTTAGGTCTAAAACCAAACTGATTATCTTCGAGAACGATATGTTTAGCTAGAATTTTATCAAGCAGACTATCCAATACCTTAGCAGCGATCGTGGCAAGCGATGTCGGCCTATAGTTGGAGATATCGGAGGCGTCACCAGTCTTATTCTTTATTACAGGCACAACGACTGTATTAGTCAGTTCTACAGGTAAGTAACTATGACTTATACATAGGTTAAAAAACATAGCAAGCACTCGCGGTAAGTGTACCCCAGCGAATTTAAGATGTTCGACGCTGAGGCCGTCGAGACCGGGGGACTTTCCCCTCACCATGTTCTGTATAGTACTCGCGACTTCCTTCGCGGAGAACCTGACAGGGGGAGCCCCGGTCACGGCCGCCCCCGCGCCGCTATTTGACGGTTCGCCATTGCCACACAAACGCGAGTTTACATTAAAATGTTTTTGGAAAGCATTCGCTATTTCCGTTGGGTCACTCACGCCCGCGACGCTCACTGGTACCCCCGACTTATGTTTTAACTTATTTGTTAATTTCCAAAACTTGTTAAATTGCTTACTTTTATGACATGATGCTAGCATATCCATTTTAATTTGGTCTGCATTATTTTGACAATATTTTAATTTAGTTTTAAAAAGATTTCGTGATGTACACATATTTTCATAAATAAATCCAGAAGTAGGTTTTTTGTATAACAGCCACATTTGATAACACAGTCGGGCATCTCGGTGAGCCTCGCGAACGTGCTTGTTCCATCCTACTACATAATTTCCTTTATGACGCTTTTTTACAGAACCTGCATGAGTGAGTTCGGCTCCTTTTTTCAAAACACAAATTAAGTCATTATACATCCTATCTATCACCAACCGATGCTCGGTTTTGTGACACATATTATCAGCACATTTACAAAATTCTGGAGGAAAATCCATTTGTTTTAAGATGCTATTACAGTATTCAAAATACTCATTAATCTGTTCTAAATTCCTCTCACCCCAAACAACTTTGTTACAAGAAATGTAGAAACTAACAATTTTAGGTTTAATTAGATTAATGTTACACTCTATTAACAGCGGAATATGGTCCGACACGTAAACTCCGTACAAAATAGACGCATTATTAACCAAATGTCTAGCGGCTTCAGTGACAACACAGTGGTCTAGCCAGCGTAGGGATCCGTTGGCGGAGCTAGTAAAGGTATGCGAGTCTGGCGGTAAAAGTTCAGTATCAACGCAGGACCATGACTGATCCGTACAGGTGGAAAGTAACTCACTTGAGAATCGTGTCCCTGGGTGCGCGTTAAAGTCTCCCAATACAAAAACCGACTCCACTTCACTGCTCTCAATCACTGAGATAATCTCACTTAAACAATTCGTAAACTCAGGAAGAATCAATTTTAATTATAATATTGTATAAATACATCATTTTTAGGATTCCGTAGCCGAATGGCAAAAAACGGAACCCTTATAGATTCGTCATGTCTGTCTGTCTGTCCGTCCGTATGTCACAGCCACTTTTTTCCTTTTTTATGTCTATTTACAACCTACCATATAGCTTTTGAAGATTTATTTGTTTTGGTTAGTTCTTTACTCACTGCAATGCGTCTAGCTCTTTTTAAGACTAGTCTGTATATTCTAATGTATGATTTTGTATATGTCCTTATATTCTCCGTACAGGTGACATTGTTTATGTTTTGAAGCAAAAACCGCTTCATTTTACTAGACACTCTAATTCCTTTCGTTACCCAGGAGGATTTTTGAAATTTCTTGAAATTTACCCGTTTTTTCTTCTTTTTAAAACTAACGCGGAATATTTGTCCAATTTTCTTTAAGAAGCCATTTATACCTTCTTCCAACCAATTTATATTCAGAATACGTTGTCTAAAACTATTTGTTTTTTTTTCATTAAACTGCCTAAACTCTATATTTAAAAAGTCTTTGTCACCATCCGGCTGTACTTTTTCAGTTTTTAAGCAACAGAATAACGCTGCGTGTCCATCAGCCAAGCAATTATGATCAACAAACTGCTCATTGATAACGTCATCTGGTAAATTCGTCAAAAAATTATCCAAACATGATTTCGAATTATTCCGTTTATATGTCACTTCGTTTATAATGGGTCTAAAATTGTAAGATGTCAGCAATGTCGCTTTTAAGCAAGTCAATGTTGAAATCTCCACAGATAATACATTTTTTGTTAAAGAAGTGTTCTAGTAATTGTTCCAATTTAGATAGAAATGTTTCAAAGTTTTGATCGATTGGATTTCTGTAACAGCAGAAGATGTAAATGTTGGTGCTTACATCTTTAACACCGCATAATTCAAAGCTTTCGATTTTGTATAATTTTTGACAAAAAGGTACCTCTTCACAAACAATATCGTTTCTCGCCATGATAAGGCTTCCTCCCCTTTTTTTGTTTTTTCTTGCATTAAACGACACCATTTTATAATTGTTAATGTTGAATTGAGGAGCTGACTCTATGGTTAAGAAATGTTCCGTTATGCAAACATATAGATTGTCGAGATGAATATCTTGCAAATAAACTTCTAATTCCTCTTTTTTGTTACCTACACCACACAAATGTAATAGATTACAGTAGAGTTTTTCAGCGAAGAGCATGTTAAAATGTGGAAAAATGTGGTGGAAATAAAAGAGATTGCGGTAAAATACGGAAGCCGTATTATATAATGCCTATAATCAACAAAATATTTATTAACACAGCTGATGACAAAAATTATTGTGTAAACTTCGTTAGCAAAATAGGGACAGTTACTGTATTTATATACGTAGTCATTGATTGTATTTATAGGGGTTTGGTTCAAGTAAAATATTCACGAACTTACCCAAACTTGAAAAATTCTCTTATACAAATTATAAGCATTTAATATATTTTCGTATATCTCAAGTAATTTCAGACAGCGTTCATTATTTTCTTGTTAATCATTCATCATTAGGACATCTTTAATCCACTCGTCTAAACATTTCCTTAACATTATTATGATTCGCGTTGCTACAACTGAATTGATTTCCAAAGCGATGAACATTATGCCACTAATATTGTCAACTATTAAGTCGATGACATTGGGGTAATTACTTGTTTAATAATACATAATGTGTAAGAAAGTGTCATAGACGATTATAGTTATTATTGAGATCAAATTCCAAACAACAAAACCCTGAATACGTTTACTCAAATCGATGCTTTTGAATATAGTTTGGATAGTTAAAATAAAATGGACGTTGTTGTCCCTATGCACATTGTCTAAAATGAACATCATCGTGAACCCAAGCATAAAAGTAATTAAGAGGAGAGAAGTAAACAATGAAAAAAACGTCTTTTTCTAAACTAGACATATTATTATTCATGTCTCTGACATCTATGGCCCCCATTCGATAGATACAGGACATATTCATAATTAACATACAGCAGAACGAAAGTATACGACTCATTTTCCGTTCGAATATAATAAAACCACCCCGTATGTTATATTTTGAATTAAAACACACACTTTGTGCGAAATGAAGTGAATTCGCTATTCTTTGTCTAGTCGATTGTCGGATAGTACTTGGAATGAGTCTCCCGGAACTATTTTATGTTTTTTGAACACTTCTTCAACTTTCAGCTTGAACCTGTCCATTATTGGATTGCTAACAAGTCTATAATGATGGCTAATGTTGTCGTATTGAATATGAAAACATTAATTTGTTGATTAAAGTTTAAATATTCATATGATTAGTCGATCCATCAGTAAAATATGATAGCTTTAATACATTCGTCACTATGACAATTCTGTCCTGAAGTTTGCCGAAGTTTTCACCGTCAATTGATTAATAAGATATCATAGTCAAACTCAGACCATTTAGTTTATTAAGCTATTAAAATGCACTTTTGAATATCACATATCACGTTGAAATCATCACCAATGAATACAGAATAAGTAGCTTTTATCGTAAACGTAGTTAGTTACATGGTGTGTGAGATTTTCCAATGTAGTTAGATTCTCTATCAAAATCTTTTTATTACAGGCTACCTATAAAAAATTGCTTATTAATGTTACTTGGAAAGTTCCTATTGTTCATGAGCTGTATACACGCCGTCTCAGCTTCTTCAACAGTTATACAGTGTTATTGGTAAAACACCAAAACCTCTTAAGAGGTCGTTGTTCTCATCATTATGAACAAAAATCAGCTGATCCGTACTTTATGTTCACATAACTCGTCAAAATGTAGGAAACAGCTGATATTTTTTCACGATTTCGGGTATGGTCTCATAGTAAAAATTGTTCATAATGATGAGTAGAATGACCTCTTAAGTCTTAAGAGGATGTTGGTGTTTTACCAATAACCCTGTAGAGAACTTCTCACAATGTAAACTGACTTTTAAGACTAGTAACATATTCTTTACCTGCAAAAATGTTATACAAAGACTGAGTGTGAAACCAAGTCTGAAAATTGAACATTGAAATTATAATATGAATGACATCTGAGGGTTAAAATTTTAGAAATATTCGATGTTGACATTTCAATCCAGCCATCTTTCAGTCACATTCAAATATTCTTTGATATCCTTTCAGTGATCGAATCAGAAATGAGGACATCCGCAAGAGAACCAAGGTTACCGACGTAGCCCGAAGAATTGCCAAACTTAAGTGGCAATGAGCAGGGCACATTGCTTGCAGAACGGATGGCCGATGGGGCCGAAAAGATCTGGAATGGCGACCGCGAACCGGAAGACGAAGCGTTGGAAGGCCTCCCACTAGGTGGCCCGATGACCTGGTGAAGGTTGCGGGGATGCGCTGGATGCGAGGCGCACGGGATCGGCCAATGTGGCGTCACTTGGGGGAGGCCTATGTCCAGCAGTGGTGTTAAAACAATAGAGTAATCAATTTTGGTCGTGTCGATATTGGGAATGACGATGTTTAAAAGGGTGCGCTTCATATCATATAAAGTTATTTGGTATATTTTCATTTCAATAACGTCCAAAAGATACAATTAAAGTGAGTTATACCAACTGGTGATATAATTTCTTAAGATATAACAATTTTATACTCTAAAACTTATTTCCTAAAACGTCATTAGATAAAACGTTTATTTTATCGAAAATCATTAGGCCTATCGTTTAAAATATACAGCATGATTTTTTAGTCACCGTCCAAATTTAGACATTTTAATCTTTGGCAAAAACCATTGGATACGTGTTTTTTCTTTTAGTATCACTCAATACAAAAATATTGAGATATCCTGGACACCGCCGCGCCGTGTGTAGGTACACGCTGGGTAACTACGCGACCTGGCCGCCCCCTTTCCATTGAATGTTTGCGCGGCAAGTGTAGTATTTTTAACGTTTAACCAGGCAGAGTGGATAATTTTTTTGAGAAAATGATTTCATATGAAAATATGAAAATTTCACATATCGTTTTTTTTTAAATGGATTTAGTGAATGATACATAATGCCTAGAAAAAGTTTGGACGGTGACTAAAAAATCTTGCTGTATAATATTGATACCATCTTTATGGTTAACACCCCGACTCAAGGCAATCCGACACGGATGGGTTATATTAGGTTAAAGGATTAAGGCGCGAGCGGAGCGGAGTGCCAGGTACCCTCTATGTTGGTGAATCATTTGGGTTAGATTTGGTTAGAACAGTGACCATTAACGCGCGAAGGCGAAGAAGTGAAGCGAGCGTGCTGCGGGAGCGGCATGACACATACGAATCGCTGTAAAACCGACTCCACGTATTCTTGTCTGCCCTACCCCTAGAGTGTTATTTAAAATCGCGTAGGCGCGGAGGGGCGAGGCGGCCCGTGAGCTGAGGAGCAGGTGGTTTCAACACTCGTGGTGAGCGTGAAACACATATGCGACGATAAGCTCGCATGGGACTGCCGGAGCCCCGCAGCGCCGGAGCCGTGACAGAAACCATGCCTGCTGCATGTTGCATGCTTCCTTGCATGCTGCGTACTTGCTTGCATGCTGCATGCTTGCTAGACAATGTTATAATGCTGAAATTTTGCTTTGTGTTTTTTACTGGGCGTTTTATCATATTATACTAAATAGTTTTTATGTCTTTTGAGTTGTATATCAAATGATTTTATATTCAATGTATATTATGCGTATAAAAAATAATTATTTTAAAATTATATCAATCGTTTATTATATTAACTGATAATTATATCGAATAAAATTATAGATTCAGTTGTTATATCTTGTAAATATTAGAGATTTTGTAATTATATCATATATTACTCACCTTTTCTTGTTTAAAATTTATGCTTCTTACTTAGCAACTTTATAGGAGATTGTATCGCGGCCGCTCGCAATATACAGACGTGCTCGTTAGCAGTTTTAATTTAACGCAATATTAGTGACCTCCTTAAGTGTTTTGCTAAGTGTGTAATCTAAACTAATATTATAAAGAGGAAAGATTTGATTGTTTGTTTGTTTGTTTGTTTGTTTGTTTGTTTGCATTGAATAGGCTCCGAAACTACTGAACCGATTTGAAAAATTCTTTCACTGTTGGGAAGCTACACTATCCGCGGGTGACATAGGCTATATTATATTTTCAAAAAAATTAGGGATCCTTACTAAAACTGCAATTATGTAACCCAAGGTGTATAAAAATTACCTAAAATATTCTTTACATCGCGTGCGCTGCGAAAACTGTTGATGATAGAATAAAATAATGTATTACGACTTTGCAGAACACATCATTATTTACAAAAAGTGTCGCGACAGCATATGTCTAACTATTATATTTATGCCACAATAAGTGTTCTTTTATTTAAAAAAAAAATATTTTAATGCCGCCGTTAGAAAAGACTCTGTATTTGTATCTTGGTATTAATCCTTATCAAAATAAATTACTTCATATTCAAGACTGCTTCAATACCTTTATATAACTTTTTGAATTATTCAATTCGGACATTCCATTCGAAAGATATCAGGAGTTTAAAAATGTAAGTATTAGAAAAAAGTTGCGTGGTCGCCGCTCACCCCGCTCAGTTGGCTAGGCATCACCTTATACGATGTAGGCGTCACTGGGGTACGGGCCGTACGGGAGGGGAATATTCAAACTTTGTTTATAATTTTTTTTTTAGTCCATCATCATTCATCATTTCAGCCAAAAGACGTCCATTGCACGACATAGACCTCCCTCAACATTTGCCATTGACATAAGGGGGGGTTTTGACATAATCGCCACGCTTGGCAGGCGGGTTGGCGATCGCAGTACAGTTGTTACAAAAGCCCACAGAACGCTGCTGCCCATTCTCTGGCAAGTCCCTTAGTCGCCTCTTACGACACCCACGGGAAGATATGGGATGGTGCTATTCTTTAAGTCCGACACCATACAGAACCAGACACCATACAGAATTTCAAACCACAGAGATTTTTTTTTAGTTACCTGACGCAAATAGAAGGGTTTTTAGGGTTCCGTAGCCAAATGGCAAAAAACGGAACCCTTATCGATTCGTCATGTCTGTCTGTCTGTCTGTCCGTCCGTATGTCACAGCCACTTTTTTCCGAAACTATAAGAACTATATTGTTGAAACTTGGTAAGTAGATGTATTCTCTGAACCGCATTCAGATTTTTACACAAAAATAGAAAAAAAACACATAAATTTTGGGGTTCCCCATACATAGAACTGAAAACCAAAAAACTTTTTTTAATCATACCCCTACGTGTGGGTTATCTATGGATAGGTCTTCAAAAATGATATTGAGGTTTCTAATATAATTTTTTTCTAAACTGAATAGTTTGCGCTAGAGCCACTTCCAAAGTGGTAAAATGTGTGTCCCCCCCCCTCTAATTTCTAAGGTAAGAGAAGGAAAATTCTGAAAATATTTAGGATAGTAGAACGTAAAAAAAACTATCAACGAAAATTGGTTTCAATAAGATATGATGTTTAGTTTTTGAGATATGGGACTTTTTCATCAAACTGCAGCAGTAACTTTGTTTTTCATTAACATACTATGAAAAACCATTTTAGTTTTGCGGTTGAGTGGAAGTTTACCAACTAATACTATTAACTAATGAATGACAGTTCAAAATATTGTTTGGGGCTATGGAACCCTGTGTGTGAGTAAGACTCGCACTTGGCCGGTTTTTAGGGTTCCGTAGCCGAATGGCAAAAAACGGAACCCTTATAGATTCGTCATGTCTGTCTGTCTGTCTGTCTGTCTGTCTGTCTGTCTGTCTGTCTGTCTGTCTGTCTGTCTGTCTGTCTGTCCGTCCGTATGTCACAGCCACTTTTTTCCGAAACCATAAGAACTATACTGTTGAAACTTGGTAAATAGATGTATTCTGTGAACCGCATTTAGATTTTTATACAAAAATAGAAAAAAAAACAATAAATTTTGGGGGTCCCCATACTTAGAACTGAAAACCAAATAATTTTTTTTCATCAAACCCATACGTGTGGGGTATCTATGGATAGGTCTTCAAAAATGATGTTGAGGTTTCTAATATCATTTTTTTTTTAACTGTATAGTTTGCGCTAGAGCCACTTCCAAAGTGGTAAAATGTGTGTCCCCCCCCCTCTAATTTCTAAAGTAAGAGGAGGAAAATTCTGAAAATATTTAAGATTGTAGAGCGTAAAAAAAACTATCAACGAAAATTGGTTTCAATAAGATATGATTTTCAGTTTTTGAGATATGGGACTTTTTCATAAAACTGCAGCAGTAACTTTGTTTTTCATAAACATACTATGAAAAACAAATTTAGTTTTGCGGTTGAGTGGAAGTTTACTAACTAATACTACTAACTAATGAATGACAGTTCAAAATATTGTTATTATATTGTTTGGGGCTATGGAACCCTGTGTGCGAGTAAGACTCGCACTTGGCCGGTTTTTTATGTTTGTGTATTGTTAAATACCCGTGCGAAGCCGGGGCGGGCTGCTAGTTTATTATATAATGGAAACATAGAAACAGTGAAATGGATAACAGCCCCGGTGCCGGTGATTCAAGTAGTCGAGTGCAACCTGATGCCTCGCCAGCAAAAATCCAGCAGCCTAACTTCTCAATAGAATTCGTATCTACGCCCGACATCCAAAAATGGATGTCATGCATACAACAGAAATTAAATGAGGTTTGCTCCATTGCCACGGATGGCAAACTCAACTCAGAGCAGAAATTGAAGGTAACCAACTTATGCCGTAAAGTAGAATCAGACACCTCTCAAATGGCAGTTCTGTATCAGGCTCTGAAGCAGAAAGCCCATCAAGCTCTCGATTTAATCGATGCCCTGAGAGAAAAGCGCAACCTCACAGAACAAATTTCGGAGCTCAAGCAGACAATTAAGGAGTCTGGTGCTGTGGGAAACGCTTCGTTTGCTGATATGGTGAAGAAGGGATCCCGTGATTTCGTTCGTCCAAATAATTTGAGTTCCGTAGCAGTTTATCCCAACGATAAATTGAAGTCCAGTGACGAAACAAAAAACCTCGTGCAAAACATCATACGCCCTGACGAAATGAAGCTTCATGTACGTGGTGTGCGTAAAACAAAAAACGGAGGTGTTATTATCAGCACCGAGACCAGACAGGATGCTGATAAAGTCAAGTATGCAGTCCAGATGTCTACATCAGGACTCACCGCTGACGAGCCCAACAAGCGCAAACCACGGATTACGGTTGTAGGAGTGCCTACTTCTTTGGCTGATGCTGACGTCTTCAGGTTCATGTACGAGCAGAACATCGCCGATAAATTTCCAGCAATGTCACTAGAAACCTTTTTGGCCGAAGTGAAATTTAGCCACAAATCAGGGAAGAAAGATGCATCTACCTGTAACTTTGTTATCGAAGTTCCAGCCAAGATACGTAGAGCCTTAATATCTCAGGCAAGGCTTTTTATAAATTGGACTTCCTGCCCTGTTAGAGACTTCACCTTGGTTACTAGATGCTACAAATGCCAACAATTTGGTCACGCAGCAAAATCATGCAGGGAGATAAACTCTTCGTGTGGTCACTGTGGAGAAGCAGGTCATTCGATGACGGAGTGCGCGAAGAAAGCGGATACACCTAAATGTGCAACGTGCTCGCGGTTTAAAAAGCCCAACAACCACAAAACGGGAGATGTTGAGTGTCCTGCTAGGAAGATGGCAGAGTATAGGTACATCAACTCCATTGACTACGAGGGCGCGTAAAGCGTCATACTGTATGTTGGACTTCCACGTTGAACGCATGTTGCACAACAATAAAAGTCCATTGCACTGACACAGTTACTATCGATATATTTTAATGTACAACAAGCACATTAAAGTCTCTAGGTGCAAATATCAAATATAAACAAGAGTGCCTCGATTGTGTTTTTGCAACCTTGTTTATAATTCTGCTGACGCAAATACATTCCTGTTATAATTATGTGTTTAGTTCTAAGTTAGTAGAGTTTAAGTAAATTATAGTAATTTTGCCATTATGTAATGTTAAATATTAAATAAAAACTACTGTCCTACATATAACTATTGTTAGAGCTCCTGCAGCCTGTGATACAGGATTATCCTAGTACAGGCATCTAACATTATTATACCTACATTGTTAATTTTAGATTCATATTGTATTTTACCGTTTAAGATTCTGAATAAAGATTTATTATATTATTTATTATACCTTTATTCATTTTTCCATCTTATTAATTACATTTTTAAATATTTCTTAAAGAACAATAAAATATAAAAAAACATTTAAAAATATAAAAAATAGGTTTTTCCGCCGGTGTCGGGAGCAGGGTCCAAGCTACCGGTGGTTAGGGCTGCAGAGACAGGAACCTCCTCACAATGCGGGCCGTATCGAGGAGTACCGCCTTCTGAATCTGGCTCTTGATCCAACTGCCAAGTGAGAGCTTCGACAGATGTTCGTCGAGGCTCTTGGCCATAAGGCCATTGGCCGTTACGACAATCGGCACAATGATAGCCGAGTCCACATTCCACATGCTGACAACCTCGTGAGCCAAGTCGAGATATTTTATTTGCTTCTCTTTCTCAGCCTTCACGAGGTTCTCGTCATGCGGGATGGTAACATCGACTATCATTACGCGGCGCGCTGATCGGTCTATCACCACTATGTCAGGCTTATTGGCAACAATAGTCCTGTCAGTAATGATAGGCCGATCCCAGTACAGCGTGACATGGTCTTTCTCGAGAACTGGGTCGGGCACATACTTGTAGTACGGTACCTCAGATTCCACAAGTTTATATTTCAAGGCAAGTTGCTGGTGAATAATCCTGGCCACTTGGTTGTGCCTGTGCAAGTACTCGCCGTTAGCCAGACGAGAACAACCGGAAATAATATGTCTGATGGACTCACCCGGACGGTGGCATGCCCGACACACGTCCACCGTCCCGTCCTTCATAATATGTTTCCGGTAGTTGTTCGTCAGCATAACTTCGTCCATAATCGCACAGACAAAACCTTCAGTTTCCCCAAAGAGGTCGCCGAAACGTAACCAGGACACGGACGCTAGAAAATCTACATCGGGCCCATGAAGAGCCTGGTAAAAGCGTCCGTGAAGAACCTTGCCTTGCCATATTTCCTTGCGGTCATCGTTAGTCAGTATTACAGGTTTGCGCCAGTTCTCTTTAGCCATGGACAGCGGGGTGAGTACCTTATCCACTGCGACCACATCTCGGTGCATACCCACCTCGGCTTTCAAAAAATATTCTCTGAGGCTGCACACCTCGCGGTTGTGGAGGGTCTTAGCGTTTAAAAAGCCTCGACCCCCGCACTTCCGCGGGATGTACAGTCTCATCACCGATGATCGTGGGTGATGCATCCGGTTTGCGGTCAGCAGTGTACGAACTCTCCTATCCAGGGCGTCCAGTTCGGTCTGAGTCCATTTGAGTATGCCGAAAGAGTACATTAAAACCGGCATGACCCAACCGTTGAAGGCGCGCACCTTGTTCCCGCCTGAAAGAAGGCTATTTAGTACCTTCTTCAGGCGACCAAAGAAGCGCTCCCTCAACGATTGCTTCATGTCAGCTACGTTAATGCCTAACGCTTCCGACATACCCAAATACTTATAACTTTCGGATGAGGAGAGAGATCTGAGGTGTATGGAATCCGAGACTTGGATTCCCTCGGATTCCATAATCTCTCCTCGCTTTACATACATGACTGCACATTTGTCCACACCAAATTCCATCCTGATGGCGCTACTAAAAGTTTCAGTTACTTTCAGTAGCTTTATCAGTTGCAATTTGTTAGGGGCAAAGAGTTTCAGATCATCCATGTAAAGAAGGTGAGATATGACCTGACCACCTCTCCTCAACCGGTAGCCTAGACCTGAATCCTTCAGCAATGTGCTTAGAGGATTCAGGGCTAGACAGAACCAAAGAGGACTCAAACTGTCACCCTGAAATATTCCCCGTTTAATCCATACAGGCTCATCGTTCCCCTGGATCTGTCGACATCCTGGATATCGAAGGACCGTCCTCCATTGCCTCATACACGACTCAAGGAAGGCGCGTAGAGTTGCATCAATCTTGTACAACTCCAGCACCCTCATGAGCCATGTATGTGGCACAGAGTCGTAGGCCTTCTTGTAATCTATCCAACATGTCGACAGATCCTTGCGGGATCGACGAACCTGTTGGCTAATGGCCATGTCGATGAGGAGTAGCTCCTTAGTACCACGGGACCCATTCCTACATCCATTCTGAGAGGCCGACATAATGGAATTACTTTCGATGTGTTCGTTAATCTTCACTCTCAAAATGGATGTAAGAAGTTTATAAACCGTCGCCAAACACGTGATCGGTCTATAATTCCTGGGTTCCGCAGGACTACCGGACTTATGAAGAAGGTGGGTAACACCCGTTGTAAGAAACTCTGGTAGCGACCCAGACTCTAAGCATGACTGGAATTGAGATGCCAGGCGAGTGTGTGAACTACTTAGCCATTTGAGCCAGAAGTTGTGCAGTCCGTCCGGTCCCGGAGATTTCCAGTTCGGTAACGGACGAACTGCTCTGGCAACATCTAACGGTGTTATTATAATTTTATCCATTTCTGGTATAGATTCACACACTCGCTCAACATCTCGCATCCAGTCAGCCTCCGTATGACAGACGGGCACCGACCAGATGCTGCGCCAGAATGAACTCGTGGCAGCATCATCCGGGCGGCATACGTCTGTCATATTTTGTTCGGGTCGCTCCCAAGCTCTGTATACCCACCTCTCATCACTCTGGAACATGCGATTCTGCGAGTACCGATCAACACGCTTCTTATACCGCCGAATACGGCTCGCCCATGCACAAACTTTCTGCTTCAGGAAGTCGATGCGCTCTGTGACTCGGGACATGTATTCTTGAGGGCTGATTCCAGTCCCCAAGAATGCCCGCCTCACAAAGCGCATCACACGTGGTCGTGTATTGCCCTCCCTGAAGCAGTATAATAATAATAATAATAATGTTTTTTATTTAAAAAGTATAACAAAAGTGTGTACATTTAGGCAGAGTAGTATTATTTATCTTACAAGGGTAAAATTAGTACTTATAAGTAAACTATAACTAAACATATTCAAAAGTTGCAAGTAATAATATGTAGTTCAATTCAGATGTTTGGTAGCGACCTGCCCGAACTAGGTTTATGTAAACCTGTGTTTCAGGCCATCACTTTACATAGCACAATTTAATTAGGACATTAAAATTATAAAATAAAATTAATCTATTAACAACTACAAGTATAATCAAATTGGTACAAAAGAAAAACACTAAAACTAGCAAATTAACTAAATACATATGTACAAATAGATACGAGAGGATAACATACTTATACTACAACTTCTAGAAGTTTTTCTGTGTCTATGTAATTAAGTATCGCTAAATAATCCAACATTACAGAACTACATTTTTTATAACTTAAACTATAGATGTTTAGTATCTTGTTAAGTCTATTATAAAGAAAAGGTCCTAGAAACTCATAAAATCGATTCGCAAAAGCATGTCTAGTTTGAGGTTTTGTGCAAACCAGGTCCTTCCTTCTCCTATCAGAAGGAACTGGGTCATAGGGAAGTGTAGAGTGCTGGTGTAGTATTATGTGCAGAATAAATAATTGCCGTACTGTAAGTACATTACATGCTTTGTAGAGCAGGTGTGTAGGGAATCTAAAAGGACGGAAGGTCGCAACCTTTAGAATTGCTCTTTGAGCACGTTCTAGAGGGAGAAGAATTGAAATTCCCGCGCCCCCCCAGGATATTATACAATATGTTAGAATAGACTGACACAGCGCTAAATAAATCTGTTTTATTAAATTATAGTCGGCTACATTACGTAAATTCTTAAAAATATATATAAGTTTGCGCACTCTAGTACACAGTAACTCGATATGTTTACGGAAATTAAGATTGGAGTCAATAGTGACACCTAGATATTTCAAGTGGTCAGCTTTATCTAAAGTAGGGCAAGAACATGCAGTGTCAGCGTACGTGCTACAGTTATGTGCGTAAATGTTTAGGTTAGTAAGCGGTGTGTTAGTATTTCTCATTGTAAATAAAATGTATTTGGTTTTTTCAGCATTTAGTGTCAGAAGATTATTCTGGAGCCAATTTGACACAATGTTAAAGCCATTTTGAGCATGTTCATAGGCTTCAGCTCTTGATTTAGCTGCAAATAACAAAACAGTATCATCCGCATAAGACATAATAACACCATTTTGGAGTGGCAGGCAGCACAGGTCATTAATGTAGATTAAAAATAATGTAGGACCTAAAATACTGCCTTGTGGAATTCCAAAACGAGTATTTGAAAGGTCAGAACTTGTATGTGTGCCAATTTTTACAGATTGCCGTCGATCACTTAGATAATCAGACAAGAGTAGAAGCTGTGCTCCTCTAATGCCAAGTGTTTCAAGCTTCTGCAAAAGAGTAGTGCAGGAAATAGTGTCGAAGGCCTTTGCAAGGTCTAGAAAGATCCCAACTGTGTGCATTCCATTATCCAGATTTGTAGAAATGTAATTAGTCAATTTGTTTACTGCTTGGCTTGTTGATTTTTTAGGCCTAAACCCAAATTGATTATCTGAAAGTAGTTTGTTATCTTCCAGATATTTTATCAATCTACTGTTAATGATTTTTTCTAAAATTTTTGAAATACCCGTTAGTACTGAAATGGGTCTGTAGTTATTCACACTCCTTTTGTCTCCAGACTTGAAAATAGGTGTGACCACAGACTTTTTTAACAATTTTGGAAATATCCCTTTAGATAAACAAGTAAGTAAGTATAGTTTGCCGATGAGTACCCTGGCCCCGTCGATACGGCACTGGATCCTACGTTGCCAGGCTGGTACGGCTGGTTTTGGTCGAGTAGCTACGTCACAGTTTGGAATGATATTATTATTATACCTTTATTCATTTTTCCATCTTATTAATTACATTTTTAAATATTTCTTAAAAAACAAAAAATATAAAAAAACATTTAAAAATATAAAAAATAGGTTTTTCCGCCGGTGTCGGGAGCAGGGTCCAAGCTACCGGTGGTTAGGGCTGCAGAGATAGGAACCTCCTCACAATGCGGGCCGTATCGAGGAGTACCGCCTTCTGAATCTGGCTCTTGATCCAACTGCCAAGTGAGAGCTTCGACAGATGTTCGTCGAGGCTCTTGGCCATAAGGCCATTGGCCGTTACGACAATCGGCACAATGATAGCCGAGTTCACATTCCACATGCTGACAACCTCGTGAGCCAAGTCGAGATATTTTATTTGCTTCTCTTTCTCAGCCTTCACGAGGTTCTCGTCATGCGGGATGGTAACATCGACTATCATTACGCGGCGCGCTGATCGGTCTATCACCACTATGTCAGGCTTATTGGCAACAATAGTCCTGTCAGTAATGATAGGCCGATCCCAGTACAGCGTGACATGGTCTTTCTCGAGAACTGGGTCGGGCACATACTTGTAGTACGGTACCTCAGATTCCACAAGTTTATATTTCAAGGCAAGTTGCTGGTGAATAATCCTGGCCACTTGGTTGTGCCTGTGCAAGTACTCGCCATTAGCCAGACGAGAACAACCGGAAATAATATGTCTGATGGACTCACCCGGACGGTGGCATGCCCGACACACGTCCACCGTCCCGTCCTTCATAATATGTTTCCGGTAGTTGTTCGTCAGCATAACTTCGTCCATAATCGCACAGACAAAACCTTCAGTTTCCCCAAAGAGGTGGCCGAAACGTAACCAGGACACGGACGCTAGAAAATCTACATCGGGCCCATGAAGAGCCTGATAAAAGCGTCCGTGAAGAACCTTGCGATGCCATATTTCCTTGCGGTCATCGGTAGTCAGTATTACAGGTTTGCGCCAGTTCTCTTTAGCCATGGACAGCGGGGTGAGTGCCTTGTCCACTGCGACCACATCTCGGTGCATACCCACCTCTGTTTTTAAAAAATATTCTCTGAGGCTGCACACCTCGCGGTTGTGGAGGGTCTTCGCGTTTAAAAAGCCTCGACCCCCGCACTTCCGCGGGATGTACAGTCTCATCACCGATGATCGTGGGTGATGCATCCGGTTTGCGGTCAGCAATGTACGAACTCTCCTATCCAGGGCGTCCAGTTCGGTCTGAGTCCATTTGAGTATGCCGAAAGAGTACATTAAAACCGGCATGACCCAACCGTTGATGGCGCGCACCTTGTTCCCGCCCGAAAGAAGGCTATTTAGTACCTTCTTCAGGCGACCAAAGAAGCGCTCCCTCAACGATTGCTTCATGTCAGCTACGTTAATGCCTAACGCTTCCGACATACCCAAATACTTATAGTTTTCGAATGAGGAAAGGGATCTTAGGTGTATGGAGTCAGAGAGCTGAAGTCCCTCGGATTCCATAATCTCCCCTCGCTTTACATACATGACTGCACATTTGTCCACACCAAATTCCATCCTGATGGCGCTACTAAAATTTTCAATTACTTTCAGTAGCTCCATCAGTTGCAATTTGCTGGGGGCAAAGAGTTTCAGATCATCCATGTAAAGAAGGTGAGATTGACTGACCACCTCTCCTCAACCGGTAGCCTAGACCTGAATCTTCCAGCAATGTGCTTAGAGGATTCAACGCTAGACAGAAACACAGAGGACTCAAACTGTCGCCCTGAAATATTCCCCGTTTAATCCATACAGGCTCATCGTTCCCCTGGATCTGCCGACATCCTGGATATCGAAGGACCGTCCTCCACTGCCTCATACACGACTCAAGGAAGGCGCGTCGAGTTGCATCAATCTTGTACAACTCCAGCACCCTCATGAGCCATGTATGTGGCACAGAGTCGTAGGCCTTCTTGTAATCTATCCAACATGTCGACAGATCCTTGCGAGATCGACGAACCTGTTGGCTAATGGCCATGTCGATGAGGAGTAGCTCCTTAGTACCACGGGACCCGTTCCTACATCCATTTTGAGAGGCCGACATAATGGAATTGCTATCGATGTGTTTGGTAATTTTCACTCTCAAAATGGATGTAAGAAGTTTATAAACCGTCGCCAAACACGTGATCGGTCTATAATTCTTGGGTTCCGCAGGACTACCTGACTTATGAAGCAGGTGGGTAACACCCGTTGTAAGAAACTCTGGTAGCGACCCAGACTCTAAGCATGACTGGAACTGAGATGCCAGGCGAATGTGTGAACTACTCAGCCATTTAAGCCAGAAGTTGTGCAGTCCGTCCGGTCCCGGAGACTTCCAGTTCGGTAACGGACGAACTGCTCTGGCAACATCTAACGGCGTTATTAGAATTTCATCCATTTCTGGGATAGATTCACACATTCGCTCGACATCTCGCATCCAGTCAGCCTCAGTATGACAGACGGGCACCGACCAGATGCTGCGCCAGAATGAACTAGTGGCAGCATCATCTGGACGGCATACGTCTGTCACATTTTGTTCGGGTCGCTCCCAATCTCTGTATACCCACCTCTCATCGCTCCGGAACATGCGATTCTGAGAGTACCGATCAACCCTGCGCTTATACCGCCGAATGCGGTTCGCCCATGCATAAACTTTCTGTTTCAGGAAGTCGATGCGCTCTGTGACACGGGACATGTATTCTTGAGGACTGATTCCAGTCCCCAAGAATGCCCGCCTCACAAAGCGCATCACACGTGGTCGTGTGTTGCCCTCCCTGAAGCAGTATAGTTTGCCGATGAGTACCCTGGCCCCGTCGATACGGCTCTCGATCCTGCGTTGCCAAGCTGGTACGGCTGGTTTTGGTCGAGTAGCTACGTCACAATTTGGGAATCTGACGTTAGCTAAACGACAAGCCGCTACAGCCCCACAATACAAGATCGAGTGCGTATCAACGAGGTTCTCGCTATGCTCAAATATATTTTTGAGTTGCGAGTCCAAGGCACACACCAGCGCCCTATTTTTCTTATGCATGGGTAACCGTGGTAATCGTGGTCTAAGTTCGGCAGGAGTGGATCGATACTCGCGAAGCGCATCTTCCAGAGCACTCCTCAATTGGTCGTTGCACTGGCTACTTACCGTGGCAACCCTATCATCTTCCTCTACAACAGTAAAATTGGGCCGCGGTGTAATGGCATCATTAGCAAAACTTGTTTGTGTTGTGGTTTGTGAAGAAGTCAAGATGATACGGTTGCTCAGTACCTCTGAGCGCAGCCTATCAAGTGCGGCGTCGTCTAACATGTGATTGCGTTGGATGACCCGCACCTGATCCGACAACCGTTGGGCCGAAACGTTGACAGTCGGTTCAAGTTCCTGAAACATAGACAGCATCCTAACACGGTACGCAGTGAGGTTAGTTCCCCCCTCTGTAGACCCATAGTATGCGCGCATGACGTTTTCATTAATGGAATAAGTCCATATCTCATGCGCGGCACACAACCACCGGCAGCGGGGACCCGGCTCGGGGCCGGTTGGCCCCTAAGTCCCAAGCTTCTCGGTGGCCGGCCTCGCCCCGGCCGACGTTCAGGTGTTGGCGACGTTGGCGGGGAGAAATACTCGTCACTGGAGCTCGACGCGACTGCCACTGCCGGTGACACAGGTGATCCGGGGTCCGGCGGCGGCGAGGCGGAGCTCAGCGACGAGTCCGGGGGTGGTGGGCGTGCGCGACGTGCAGCAGCTGATCTTGTGATCATATTACGTAAACATTTTCGGTCATTTTCTTAATTTTTTCGATGGTGACAGATGACAGTTTCTGTCTGACTCACATTTTCATATTTCTTCCTGGTGTTATCCATTTTTCCTAATTAATGTTGTTTTACTTTCCCAAAATTCACTGTCCAGAAATGCAATTTATAACTATTGTTTCGTGAAGCCAAAAACTGTTTATTTGAATTTTTAAGTAATTTTTTGTAGAGAGAAAATGATTTGACGTATTGATACTTGGGGTTGCCAGCTTATTATTATTATTATTATAGGTATAAAAATGAATTCGTATAGATTCGTTTTCTTTAATATTTTTTGTGAATGTGTAGACATTGTAGGTTTTATAAATTATTATTTTTTTTGCTATTATCTTTTTCTACCTTTTGTAGAAAGCAAAGACTTATTTTCGGGCCTACGCTCATACGTAAGTACTAATGCTGTAACATCCAAATATTGTAGAACCAAATGATTTTAAAAGAGTAACCATAAAGTTTCTTGTCGGTTCTTCTCCATAGAAAACGACCAACCCGAACCGTGCCTCTTTTGTCGACGTTTTTTAAGTGCCCATGTAGGCCTATGTAAAATAAAATATTTTGATTTTTGATTTTGAATTGTAAGGTCGTTCTTTTGACGTACTTTGGTATCGATGACGAATCGGAACTATGAAAACAAAAATATTCGAAACAGTTGTGAATCGTGATCTTTTGTGTTCCGATTCAACACAAAATGTTTTTTTCATACAAGATGTTCCGATTCGTCTTCATAGGAAAACAAATGAAATACAATTAACAAAAAGTACAGTTAGTAAGAAAATATTGCATGCTTTTTACCAACTTACCTTACCTTATAGGTATAAAACTGAATTGTAAGTTTGTTCTTTTGACGATACTTTTTGTTTTTTGGTGACGATTCAGGAATGACTCAGCACTATTTAATAATTTTTCACTTTTTTCAGGAAAATAATCCTCAACTCTCAATAATGCTTTACTTATGGATGCTAAAGAATTTCACCATAAGTGTGATGCTCAATTTTGAAGCACAAGCATTTTATGCAGCTATGGACCATGGACAATATTTGTGTGAGAACATTTTGGCGGCTAGCAGCTTAGGTAAAGTGGTTTGTTTAAGTATTAGAATAGTTTATGTATCCTATTCTTTCCTCCAGTTCTTTTTAGGGTTCCGTAGCCAAATGGCAAAAAACGGAACCCTTATAGATTCGCCATGTCTGTCTGTCTGTCTGTCTGTCCGTCCGTCCGTATGTCACAGCCACTTTTTTCCAAAACTATAAGAACTATACTGTTGAAACTTGGTAAGTAGATGTATTCTGTGAACCGCATTAAGATTTTCACACAAAAATTGAAAAAAAAAACATAAATTTTGGGGTTCCCCATACATAGAACTGAAAACCAAAAATTTTTTTTTAAGCATACCCATACTTGTGGGGTATTTATGGATAGGTCTTCAAAAATGATATTAAGGTTTCTAATATCATTTTTTTCTAAACTGAATAGTTTGCGCTAGAGCCACTTCCAAAGTGGTAAAATGTGTGTCCCCCCCCCCCTCTAATTTCTAAAGTAAGAGGAGGAAAATTCTGAAAATATTTAGGATTGTAGAACGTAAAAAAAACTATCAAAGAAAATTAGTTTCAATAAGATATGATGTTTAGTTTTTGAGATATGAGACTTTTTCATCAAACTGTAGCAGTAACTTTGTTTTTCATTACCATACTATGAAAAACCAATTTAGCTTTGCGGTTGAGTGGAAGTTTACTAACTAATACTACTAACTAATGAATGACAGTTCAAAATATTGTTTGGGGCTATGGAACCCTGTGTGCGAGTAAGACTCGCACTTGGCCGGTTTTTTCTTTGCTATTGCATACACAACAGCTATTGTGAGAAACAGTTCTCACTTAAATCTATTGTTTATTTTAAATTTCATTATTTGCACCTAGAAAATGAGGTCAAAATGAAATTGCAATTTGGCGTTGACGGTCAGCGACCCGAGTGTGCGAGTGTCTGTCTCGCAAATATAAGTTTTGACGACGCGGTTGGCACAGTTGCTGAGCGATTGTTTCATACAAACTTTCAAGTCCTAATTTTCCGAAATGACTAAACAGATTTTAATTAAACTTAATACGCATGAGCAGGATACAGAGTTCTAAAAAGTTACTAAAAACATTTTCGAAGTGTCTTTAAAAAAAAAGATAATTGTAAATTTCTGTTTCTATGGATAATTTATAATCGGTCTAATTTAGCAGTAAAACTATTTTTCGAAAATCTATTTAGTAACTTTTTTTAGACCTATGTATCCTGCTTATGCAGCTTATGCATATGAAGTTTAATTTAAATGGGTTCAGTCATTTCGGAAAATAAAAACTTGAAAGTTTGTATGAAATGCCGTACGGCGTAAACGCTCTTAACATTTTAATTCTTGAGGATGGAGCGCATAACGCGCGTTTCCACTTTAATGAATTTGTCGATATTTTTAAAAGTAAACAAGCAAGTATCAAATATCTATTTTGACGGCAGGGTTGTAATCTGATATTTAATCAATAATGGTTTGCATCTTGCCGTATTGCAATTTTGAAAGTAAAAAAACAAAAAAAAAACGCGAAGCTACAGTCCCTCCCAGTCACAAGACATAATAACGTGTGAAAGTACTGTAGTTGCCCACTCCAAAGCGTAGATCTCTATGGAGAAGAATAGGCAAGAAACTCCATGGATATTTTTAAATCAAAATATGTTATAAAATCTTATTTACATCATTCGTGTTGAGAATTACTAGTATGTGAGAACGATGTAGAAATACGGGCAAGTTAAGAGTGTCCGGAGGAAAAGACGAAATCAATAATTCGAAAATAAAGTTTTAAAATACCCGTTCCGTTCACGAACATGACGCATGTATCAGCCATCATTCAATTCAACCATATTGAAGGGAACTAAATGACCCCACATACCCGCCACCATCAGCGTGACATTTAAGTGAGCATGACATTTACTCAACCGCCAGGGTAAATTCGTGTCAGTGAAAGATATAGGTACTCAGTAAATGGTGGCTTTACAGTACATAGTTTTCACACATGTGCTATGCAATTATATAATACTAAGAGATTTAATCTATATAAAGCAAAGATATTTATACAATCTTCTGCAGCTTCCACAATAACTTCACATGGTAATTTGATAGCCCCTATGGTTGTGGAGCAGGACCAGCATTGAGCCAAGCATTCTTATCATCAATGTAATCCCCCAACTCATAATATGCTTGCCTACATAGTGTGCGCTTTATGCAAGATTTAAATTTCGTTTCATTCAGTTGTAGAATGAAAGATGAGTCTACTTTAGCTAACCTGAAACCTGGCTGAACTAGTTGGCCCCTGTTTCTAGTATTATAGAGGTGGCGGTCACTTCTTGCAAATAAAATATAAATGCAGATTTTCCCTAACGTACATGATATTTTCATAGATGTTTTAACAAGGTACCGTCATGATGTTAATTTCCTTAAACAGTTCTCATAGAGAATCGCGCCTACGTAGATTATATATGGCTCTGATAGCTCTTTTCTGCGGAATAAATATAGACTTAATGTCTGCAGCCCGTCCCCATAGTAAAATACCGTATGACATAATGCTATGAAAATAACTAAAATACACTAGCCTCGCGGTATCTACATCAGTAAATTGATGGATATTCCTGACAGCATATGCTGCTGATCTCAGCCATCTTGCAAGAGATGTAAAATGAGAACCCCATTGTAGCCTTGAGTCGAGCGTGATCCCCAAGAAAACTGTTTCATCGACAAATTCAAGTTTCTCTTGATTCAATACTATGTCACAATCCCTAAATTTGACATTTAGTATAGTGAATCTTATGCACTTAGTTTTTTTCCCATCTAATACGAAATTATTAGCGGTAAACCAGTTATGGACCTGCATTAGAGCGTTATTTACGTCGTTGAGGTTTGTGGCACGTCTGTTTATTCTAATATTAAAGAAGTGTCGTCAGCAAACAACACCATTTGTGGTTGGTTTTTAAACAAATGGGGTAGGTCATTAATATATACTAAAAAGAGGAAAGGACCCAATTTTGAACCTTGTGGTACACCCATTTTTACTTTTAAACCCATTGAATTTACACCATTTACTTGTATTTGCTGCTGTCTATCATTCAAATACGATTTTACTAAACTGAGCGCAAGTTTACCTAAACCGTAATGCTCAAGTTTCAAGAGCAGGGTTTCGTGATTTACGCAATCAAATGCCTTCGAGAGATCACAGGAGATTCCTATGGCATCTTGTGCCTCTTCCCATGCAGTATATATACAGGGTGTAACGGAAAGGGTATATACATACTTAAGGGTGTGCTACAGACCATCAAACTGAACATGTTTCTCCATCGGACAAACATCGTAATAGCAAAATAATTTCTGCTGCCCTATACAAAATTTCAAACCTATTCGACCCAAATGTATGGGGCAGCTGATATTTTTTTCTCTATTACGATGTTTGTCCGATGGAGAAACATGTTCAGTTTGATGGTCTGTAGCACATACTTAACTATGTATATACCCTTTCCGTAACACCCAGTATATACACACATCAAAAGTGTCTAGGGATCAAGCATTTTTATGCGGATTTCTTGAGATTGAGATGTGGCTTTGTAATAAATTTATGATTTTATAAATTTATATGGATCCTTTTTGGTGCATTTCATAATTTGAATCAGGAACTGTGAATCAAATTCGAGTAAAAGATGAAAATCAGCTGTCAATATTTTCCCTATAAAAACATACAACGCATTGAAGACATTATTAGTGCTACTGTTTCCCTACTACTGATTGAAACCAACGTTATTATGGAGCGGCGACGTCATTTAAGCAGGGAAGAAATGCTCAGAGCCGTGGGAATGATAGAAGCTGGTTCCCGGCAACGTACTGTGGCTTTAGCTCTGAATACAAGTCAGAGTGTTATCAGTCGACTTTGGACACGTTACCGAAGCACTGGTACCGTGGCTGAGCGCCATGGAGGACGGTATCGCTGCACCACACGGAGACAAGACCGATACATTCAAATCTTAACTCGAAGAGCTCCAACAATAACCGCCATGATGTTAGCCGTGAGGCTTCATCACTCTTCAGGGAACTTAATTAGCGACCAAACAGTCAGAAACCGCTTGCATGAAGTGAACCTTCATTCCCGAAGACCGCTACGGGTACCACCTATAGCAATGCACAATCGTAGGATTCGATATCAATGGGCTCTTGAACACAGAAATTGGGCAGAAGAACAATGGCGTTTCGTGTGCTTTTCTGATGAGTCTCGTTTTGGTATGAGATCGGATACAAGACGTATACGACACTGGAGAACCCCTGGACGCCAACAGCGATTAAAATCCTGCCAGGAAGTCCATCCTTATAGTGGTGGAACCATCATGGTATGGGCGGGTATTTGGATCGGCGGAAGAACTGAGTTGATTTGGATTAGAGGCAACCTCAACGCTCAAATTTATGCTGAGACGATTGTATCAGACGTCATCGTTCCTCTACAAGTGCAAATCGGTCCCTTATTTCAGTTAATGCATGATAATGCACGACCGCACACCGCAAGAGTTGTAAGACAGACTCTCGCCGCAGCTAACATCAATGTCCTGCCCTGGCCTGCTCAGTCGCCAGACTTGAACCCGATTGAGCATGCATGGGATATACTACAGAGAAGAGCTCTGCCGAATATGGAGGATATCCAGTCGCAAGAAGACCTTTTTTTGTTGTTGCAACGAACATGGGCGGCCATTCCACAGCGTGATTTGGATGAACTCATTTTGAGTATGCCAAACCGATGTTCTTGTGTTGTTAGTGTTCGCGGTAGAAACACGGATTATTAATTGTTTAAGTTACCCAATAAAATTTTAAAGAAAACTGTTATTTCAGTCTTTTTTTCGAACTTTAATGTTAGTGGTTCAAATGTCAAAAATCCCTTTATTAGAAAATGGCAAATTTCTCTATTAATGCAAAGGTGATTTGGTTTATCGTTACTGTGACAAACGAAAACACTTTATTTGATGAATCCTTATAGAAAATTTTAAGTAATATCAATCAGGAGAAAAGTTATTGCAAAAATATATGTTGATCCCTAGACACTTTTGATGTGTGTATATATGTTTTAATAAAGTGTCACCGAGGTCAGTCTTACAACGTCCTTTGGTTAAACCATACTGTTTCATCATTCTCTTGCCCTTATCCCAATTTATTTGGGGTCGGCGTAGTACGTCTTCTTCTTCAATACCTCTCTATTACTTGTCATCTCATGAGATACCTCCTTTCTTGCCATATCATTTTTCACACAGTCCATCCATCGTTTCTTTGGTCTTTCTCTACCCTTATACCCATCCACATTCATACTCAAAACTTTCCTCACGACACTTTCCTCGTTCCTCCGCATCACATGCCCATACTACGACAACCTATTTCCACGCATCTTTTCAGTCACCGGCGCCACTTTCAGACTTCCTCTAATGTACTCATTCCTTATTCTATCCATTCGAGTAACACCACAGATCCCCCTTAGCATTCCCATCTCAGCCACATGCAAGTGCCTTTCATTCATCCCTTTTGTGGCCCAACATTCTGACCCATACAAGACAGCAGGTCTAACCATTGTTTTATAAATCTTCCCCTTAAGTTTAAGGGGAATGCGGGAGTTTACCGTTGCCCTCAAAAACGGTGAAGGAAAACGTCGTGAGGAAACCGGCATGTCCTAGAACTAAAAATTCGAAGACATGTGACATCTACCAACCCGCACTGGGCCCGCGTGGTGGGTTACATCCCACTCCCTCTCATATAGAGGAGTCCTGTGTCCCAGCAGTGGGAACATTACAGGCTGATGATGATGATAATGATGACGTTGCAGAGTAGGCATCTTTTTGGGGCAGACGGGTAATATGAAAAGTTTGTATTTGTAGTCCTATCATTCTAACACTAGGTAATAAATCATTAAAGTTAATTCCATTAAAGTAACCCTTACTCTTCAATATGAAAGCGATAACGTAACGAAGCTTTCAAACATACACTGCAGTACCTTTTAATCAAAAATAGATAGTATTTCTTGGCAGTTCCCAAGCTACAGTAAATTTTATACATAATGGAGTGCTTAAAGAAAAATGTTGTAAATATAATCGACATAAAAGATAAAACAGTTAGAAATAACAAAATTGATACTGAAGTCCAACGAATTTTTCGGCCTTTAAATTTGATGCAAATAATAACTCTAAATCCTAAATACCAGATCAAAAACAATTATATAAATCCAAATAATAGTTTCAATAAGTTCGTATTAATAAGTGGTTTAGTAGCGTTCCTGATAACGTATACCCATCGTCTCATTGAAGTAATGTTAGATGACAATTTTAAAAGATATATGCATTATAGCACTAACCATTTCCAGATGTTTGCATCAATTTTCGACTTTATTTTAAAGCTATTTGGTTTCATTACGAACTTTATCATTAACTTCGTTCAAACTAAGAAAAATGTTTTGTTTATTTTGAACTTTCAAGAAGTTCATAGATTTCTTAACAATAATGCTATTTCCAAACGGTATGTCATGAGAAGTTGGATGTACGTCGCTGGCATATTTTGTTTTCACATCATTGAGTTAACCTATGTCTACGTCATGTACAGCAGACCTCCAATAAATGTCATGATTTATCTATTGTGTTTAGTGACTCTTGACTCAAATTCAATTTACACAATCAGATCAATTAGTTTATTGACCGATAAAGTTAAATTATGGAATAAACAATCATTACTTGTATGGAAAAATGGATGCACTAGAGAAGAGAGTACGAGGATGTTTCAGGCTTTTGATCAAATAATAAAATGCTATGAAATTATTAAGAATAATTATCAACAATCAGTAAGTAAATTCTAACATCTGAAACTGTGTGATTACAATATTATGATTAATTTAGCGCCACCTCTCAAACTTCGGACACCCACTGATAAAATCATTGTATACCTTTTTTGCTACAGAAAGCACGTTAACCCTGATCACTCTCAGGTTTTTAAGGTTTTTCTGTTTTTTTTTTTTATATTTCCATAAACACAATTTGTATTCCTTACCATCGTTTTATGAGAGTGAGGGAAGTGCAACTGTGTACAAAAAACGCCCACACTTTGTCCACTATAATATCTGCCTGGTCGATGGCTAACATTCTCTTAAATTGTTCGCCATGACCGAAAATGGCAACGAGGACTATTATGATTATTATACTTCATTAATCACTTTCAGATCCTGTACCAAACGGCACAGGACTTTGGAACAAAGTTCCAAAGCTTAGTTGATGTTCAACTTCTTATAGAATTATTCAAATATAAGTTGAAGCTTGAAGAGGTAAGCTTACCTTTTTCAGAAAGAAATCAACACGAATATTTGGTAACGGTGTAGAGGGTAATCTCCGAAAATACACAACGATTTTAAAAGTCATGATTCCACATGTATACCGCCTGTTTGTCCACCAATGGTGGACATTGCCATGATTTAAAACAATAATTCTCTTTTTCCACGAATGGCGGACAGTGACACTTTTTCATTTTGTATTACTTTGAGTAACCACCAAGTTCCTTTGGACTTTGTCCCATTTGGACCCATTTGGACTTTGTTGAGCTTCATTGTCTCGGCGCTTTTTTGGTGGTGACCACTGTTGATTCTGGCTTACAGAAGTTGCAATGGTTGGGAATATCGTGACGGGCTTGTCCCAAGTAAAATATAAACCACAAGTTTTATTTTTGCAATTTTTTTCAAAAATACTATCAGATGAACTAGAGATAAACATCATAAATAATTATTTAGCACTATTCATGAAAACCGTACAACTATTAGCTGCTTTGTCGATTTGTTGTAGCATCGAAATCCTGCTGTGTCGATATACCTTTCCTTCTGGATATTAAAGAACTTGATCATACAAATCTTACTCAGTCTGCAGCTCGAGGCATTTTATGATTCTGTAAAGCATTCACGAAATTCATGTGAATTCATTTTGGCATCAAACTGTACAGGTAAATAAGCTAATATGTATACCAATACAATCTTTCTTTTTCGTGTAACCTAACCTGCTGGCTTGCTATGGCGTCTTAAAGCATTATTGCAAGCAGTATTGTTTTACTCTTATTCCAGTGTGGGAAAGAGATGGAGCTGTACAGGATATCTAGTGCCATCTCTTTCCCACACTGGAAAAGGAGTAAAACAATAATGTTTTATGACGTCATGGTATGCCACCTGGTGTCATAGTTTTTATGCCGTCCATTAGCCTCTGACTTGGCTTAGCATGCCGTCCAGAAATGAATCTGAAACCGAACCAATATTATAACAAATCCACACAAATGACGACTACGCTGAGTATTTAAGATTTGACTCTGATTATTTTCAAAATTGCTACTAGCTATGCTAGGTTCTGCTATAAACGTTTTTCTGCTAGTCCGCACTTGAGTCGCCACCAACAATGCAAGTCACGGAGTCATGAGCAATTCTTTATATAGCCCAATAAGATGGTTTATTAAGAAGCACAAACAGCATACTCCAGATAATCAGACTGACTTGACTTATGGCTGTGCATAAATAGAGGTCACGTGTCTGCTTCTTCCTGCCTATTTTTCCGTTCTGTTCTTTTACCCGCCCTGTCTATTGTTAACAACTTTGTTTTCATTTCCCTTCTCACACAATCCATACATCTGTTCTTGGTCTGGTACTGCAGCTACACTAAACATAGCAATTTCTTTCTATTGTTGACAGATGACAATCAAAAGAAGCTATGCAAGAATATCTTGCGGTTGAATCGTGCGTCATTCACCAAGATGAGTGTCTCAGGCCTGTTCTACATAGATGTCTGTCACCTACTATGTCTGCTGGCACTTCTGACCCACTACACTATTGTGCTGTTGCAATTTGCTTTCCTCCAATCCTGATGTATTCTATAAACTTTATGAATTACATGAAACATTTGCCTTTTACTTTGTTGTTTTTAACCCCCGTCCAAAAAAGAGGGGTGTTATAAGTTTGACGTGTGTATCTGTGTATTTGTGTATCTGTGTGTCTGTTTGTGGCATCGTAGCTCCTAAACGGGTGAACCGATTTTGATAAAGGTGGTGTCGTTTGAAAGGTATTTTAATCGAGTGTGTTCTTAGCTATGTTTCGAGAAAATCTGCTCAGCCGTTTGAAGATCATCATCTCTTTTCTAGTTGATAAAGGGATTTAAACAACTTTCACAGGTAGTCGATTTGAAATTTGAAATATTGTCGCTTGTCACCATGGACATTGCTAAAGGGGGGGGGGGACTGTATACCCCCTCCACTCCCCATTTTTTTTTTAATTTATGTCGTTCCGTGGTTTCGTTATGTCTTTCCTTGGTTTTGTTAATTAGCGAGAAGAGATGCAACACCGAAAAAATTGGAAGGAAAGAGGGGAGGCTTATGCCAGGAGTGGGACAGTCAAGGCTAAGAAAAAATAAAATAAGTTTAAAAAGCATGAAAAAAATTAAATTTAAAATACCCCCGACGCAAAAAACCTCTAAAAAGCCAAACAAGAAATAATCCAAGCGTCGTAGCGTCGGGGCCCGCTAAGAAGACCGCTTAGTACAGGCACAGAACAAAGCGGACCCCCGACGCTACGACGCTTGGATTAATTTATTTATGGCTTTTTAGAGGTTTTTTGCATCGGGGGTTTTTTTAATTTAATTTTAATCTTTTCCGGTAAGATAATGTGCAATATAAAAACTTAGTGAGAGACCAAGAGACTATCTCAGATACTGATCTGGCTCGCGAGGTTGTTGATGCCGACAGTCATATCAGCCAATGGCTTAATCGCTAAGAGCCCCGACCAATTCCTGAGGTGGGTCTTGTTAGGCAGCTGGATCAAGCTGGCTTGATTGAGTAAGCGGTACTCTTGGACACGGCTCATATTTTAGGAGGTCCCTTTCTCTGGAGCCCTGACTTGTTACTTGGATCCTATTCCCGACACCGATGGAGTACATTTTTTTTATTTTGAAATGATTTTTTGAATTTTGAATATTTAAAAATGTAATGAATTTGTCTAGATTCAAATAAAGGAAGAGACTCGATACTGAAATGCATGATGAAAGATTAGAACCAGGCTAGAGAAGGATACTTTTTTCATGGATAATCAATCATACACAAAAATGCATTAAAAAAGAATATTCTGTTGTTTGAACATTAATAAAAGTTGACGGCCAATTAATCATAGGCAACTATAATGATAAATTGCTATCTAATTGATTATATTTTTCTACTTTATATTTCTAAAGCATTAGTAATATCCTTGCTGTGAAAACGTTTTATAAATGACCCTTATGAACTCTAAAATAAGTTAATCAAGAGAAAAAAAACATATCCTGACGATTATAAAAACTATCTTGTCACAGTTGTCTTAAATCACAAACAAAAAAAAATATATTATAAGACCCCGATATAAAAACCTCTTAAAACCAAAAATTAATTAATCCAAGCGTCGAAGCGTCGTGGCATCGCTTTGTTTATGCTTTGTGCTTGTGCTTAGCAGTCAAACGGCGCTTCTGTAATTATGAAACTATGACTTTTCACTCTACTTTTAACTTGACATTGTATTAAAATTATATTAATCATCATCATCATCATTTCGGCCCAAAAGACGTCCACTGCTGGACATGGGCCTCTTCCAAGTGTCGCCACATTGACATTTTGGGGGGTTTTGCCATAATCGCCACGCTTGGCAGGCGGGTTGGCGATCGCAGTACGGTTGTTACAAAAGCACAGAGAACGCTATTGACCATTCTCTGACAAAATTATATTATAAATAAATAAATACATTTTAATATTTCTACACTGGCAGCGGTAGTATATGTGAATATGTTTAACATTAATATCCTAATGTACCATTTACTCAGAAATAAATATTTGATGGTTAAACGAACTTACCTTAAGTGATGTTCGACCATAATTATACGAGACGTCACATCCGAAAGATTTATATAATTCACTTTGTAGTCCACTTCCTAATGTACTAGGCATCACACAATATTTAGAGCTAAAAGTAAAAATAAAATAATAAAGTAAGTAAATTGACTACTCGACGTAGTACCTTCCCCCACTGTTACCTGCGCCCACGCTGCCATTACTCTTGTCATTCTTTTCAGAGAGGAAGAGCCTATTTCGCGACTTAATTCAGGGAGTTTTATGATTGATCTTGCAGTCATCGGGTTCGGGTGGGTTATAAATCTTTCGGATGTGACGTCTCGTATAATTATGGTCGAACATCACTTAAGGTAAGTTCGTTTAACCATCAATTATACTACGACGTCACATCCTCAGATTTATATAATTCACTTTGTAGATGTTTAGAACCGGGAGTGAAATAGGTGAAGCATAAGGTAGGAGAGCGGAGGAGTTTGAAAAAGAAACTTAGTTATGTTTTCAAATCAACATTATTATTCATTAGCTTCAATATAATTTGAAGTGGTATAATTACGTAGGTCTTTTAAGTAACATGATTCATCAATTACAAATAGCCGTTGCGAAAGCCTCATCATTGTCATTATTTACAAGTGGTCTGTCATAGAACTTTGCAAACGTTAAGGAATTTCCAGACCAACCCGCAGATTTTTTTATAAGGTCTACAGATATGCCTTTTCTTTTGGCCGCAGAGGTGGATGCGTGGCGCGTACTATGCGCGGAATATATGGTCGTATCTACCCCGCTTTCAGTAAGAACTATTTTAATCCAGCGGCTAATAGTCGAGGCACTCGCGTTGTGTATGGGTTTTTTAATAGTAAGAATGAGTTTATCAGTCCGTAAGGAATTTCTAAATTTCTTAGTGGCTTCTATATATGAAGATAAAGTTTTTCCTGGGCAAATTTCTACTTTATGAGGGAAAAAAGGTATGATTAAACGAGGCATGTTTCGTCCTGGTGCTGAAGTTTTTGTAAGGTCCGTAATAATTATTTCAATTTTTGAATCAATGGCTCTAACATTACACAAGCGAATTAACGATAGCGTCTGCACGCGTTGTGCAGTAGACAACGCAAGAAGAGCTACTAGCTTTTTAGTGAGTTTCTCTATTGGCAAGTCTTCGTTTGGATACCAGTTTGCGATATAATCTAGGACTAGGTTTGGATTCCAAGTTGCCTGATATTTAGGTAAAGTAGGGTTCTTTTTAAATACTCCCTTAAAGAACCGGGAAACCCGGTCATCATCACTTAGCTGCTTGCCCAATATTAGAGCCAACGCGGAACGAATGGAATTTAGGGTGGAATAACTAGCCCCCTCTTCAATTTCTACTGTTAGAAACTTTAATATTAGTGGGATATTTGTACAATAACAGCTAATGTTATTATTGGTACAAAAATACCACCACTTTTTATAAGCACAGCTGTATTGCTTTAAAGAATTTTTTGCCAAAGACGCAATCATAATCTCGATAGTTTCAGGGGTTAAGTCTTGTCTTGCGTATGCTTCCCTGATAATAGGGATGACACCAGGGTAAGTCGTGTCCAGAGTGGGTGTCTGGTTCTGAAAGGAGACAGTAGCAGATTAGGGTCAGGTTCAAAATAAACAAGGTCGCTTTGCGACAATTCTAAAAAGAGTGGGTACCAAGGCTGACTAGGCCAATGTGGTACTATCATTATTCCCGTGGCTTTATCGTCGATTATTTTCCGTAAACATCTTAAGATCAACGAGAATGGAGGAAACGAGTAGAAGAATAATGGACCCCAATCAACAGTGAACGCGTCAACGTTGAACGCTTCTGGGTCACGTTTCCATGAAATGTACCTGTCACACTTGGCATTAACTCTAGTGGCAAATAAGTCGATTTCAGGACAACCAAACGTATGAACAACTTTTTTAAAAGCCAACAGGGATAAACTCCATTCGGTATCTATATTATTTCGCCTCGATTCCTCGTCGGCCTCAACATTGTCTTTGGACTTTATATATGACGCAAATACATGCAATTGCCTTTTTTCGCACCATTGCCAGATTTCGCGAGCCGATTCATTTAGATTTAAAAATTGGATTCCGCCATATCTATTTATATAAGAAATTGCTGTTGTATTGTCGATGCGCAGCAATATCTCTTTGTTGCGTATTTGTTTAGCAAAGCACTTAAGTCCGTTATAGGCAGCTTTCAATTCCAACACATTTATGTGATAATTAATTTCTGTATTATTCCAGAAATCACTTGTCCTTTCACCATTACAAAACGCGCCCCAGCCAGTTAGAGAAGCGTCCGAAAATATTTCCAATGCATAACGTCCATTGCGTATTCGATTTTTCGTACGCATAATGTTGTCCATCCACCAAACGAAGTCTGGTTTAAGACTAATAGGTAACATCATAGTTTTATCATAGTCATTGTCAGCGTTTCTCAAAGCTAAGAACTTTTCGCGCTCAAAGAGTTTGGTATAAACCCAGCCGTACGAGACGGCCGGACATACGGAACAAAGTATTCCGAGAAATTTTGCAAAATCTCTAATGGATATTTGTTTTTGTTTAGAAATACTTTCGATGCACTTCTGAACTTTGACTCGTTTTGCGATGGGTAATTTTAAACTATAATCCTGCGAATGCAATTCGAAACCAAGGAAAGTTTGGAATTGTTTCGGATGTAATTTACTTTTATTCATATTTATGACAAAACCCAACCTTTCTAATAATGCTTTTGTGTTGGTAACACATTTAAGGCAGTCTTCATAATTATTGCCGATACAGATAATATCATCTAAATAAATTGCCAGTATTAGGCCCGTATTTCTTAGTGTGGCCACCACCGGTTTCATAAGTTTAGTGAAGATGTACGGGGCTAGCGACAAACCAAATGGTAAACACTGAAATTCAAAAATTTCTCCTTCGAACATGAATCGTAAATACTTTTTACTAGTTTCATCGATTTTTATTAGAAAATACGCATCTTTAAGGTCTATTGTGGCCATATAGCAATTTTTTGTAATTAATTTTGTAACAGTTCGTATATCTTCCATTTTAAAATGTTGTGTTGTGATAAAATTATTTAATCTCTTTAAATTAAGAATAAATCGAAATGAACCGTCACTTTTGTTAGCCAGAAATATTTTTGACAAAAACTGGTCAGGCACGGCGACACGCTTTACGACAGCACCAGAAGACTGTAATTTAAATATCTCGACCTTTAAGTCGTTGATTTCAGAATAGCTAAAATTTTGGTTTTTGGGTATAACGTTTTGAAAGACTGGATTTGCGAAAGTAATTTTTAGACCCCTTACGTAACTTAAAACGGCGGGGTCGTCGGTTATATTACACCATTTATCAAGAAAGTAGCTTAGTCTACCCGCATGGGGTAATGTTACCTCATTTAAGGTTTGTGTGTCTTGAAGTTGGTTTTCGATGACTGTGTCTGGCGATGTGCAGCTGGCGTTGGCCGTTTGTTCATTTGAGCATGGTAGCGAGGTCTCTGCCCACCCTGTCTGCGTGCCTGTTGACCTTGAGATCTGGGTGGGCCCCGCCAGTTTCCCTGCTGCGTGTATCTCCGGGATGTAGGTGTAGTATCACTACGTTTAATCTGGAGTCCAGACCTTTCGGCAGTTTTAGATGCCTTTATTATATCGCCTAAATTGGCTCCAAAAAGGTAAGTGTCCCTTTTTACGTCGGTAATCAGCTGTGTGAACTTTTTATCGAGGGATGTAATCACTAGTTTTCTCCTAGTTTTTGTATTTTCATAATGCAGATCCAGCAGTATTTTATTAACGTCTGATATTTTCTTTAGAAGTTCTATTTTGTCCGTATCACCATTAATAATGGAGCATGCCAGATTCGTTAAACCTGCAATCCCATAACCAAGATGGTTTTGAGCTTTTTCTAGCAACTTGTCTCTGTTTTTTACAGAATCGCTTAGAACCGGGGTGATTTCTGGATTTAACAGGGGTGCTTTGGCAAGCTTGAAGTTTTCTGGTACCAGTGATTTTTCCAAACCTTCTTGCTTCTGTTCCCGCGTTAGGCCATCGACTAGGATACACCCCCAACGTTTAGCAATCTCCTCAGGAATCGGTGGCCCGAAGACCTCGTCCTTTCCCTTCAGTTCACCGAGTGCCTCTAAAATTTCCAGTGGTAGGGACTCTTGGGCAGTGTCAGCTGTTACCGTATCTTTACTTGTACTAGGACCTGGTTCTGGTAGCGGGGTTGGTACCCCGATTTGTGTTTCGTGTTCAATGTCCCCATCCAATAGGGAGGACCTGTTTGCATTTCCAAATTCGAAGCCGGGGGCTACCGTGGACCGGATTTGTCGTGTTGGCACATCCGAATCGTCCGAGTCTGAGGGGTCCACCCGTGTTTGTTCACATGGCGGAGAGTCTCCTACCGATATTGGCCAAGGGTCGGAGTCTGTAAAGAACAACGCGGACGTTGTTTTTAAAGTACAAGAAACAATCGTACGCTGCATTTGCAGCTGTGTATTTTAAAGTCATTGGTTATAATCACGTTATAACACGAGACTGTATGGTTATCAGCCATGATCACGTCATGGAGAATAACAGTGTTTTCTCATCCGTTACATGCCATAGTTATCTGTTGCGATCGTGTCGCTAAGAACAACCGGCAGGTAAGTAGGAATCTATCAGCCGCGATCGCGTCGCGGAGAATAGCATCCGAAAAAATGTAGAAGTAATATAGTTCAAACTATACTACGACGTTAACGTATGTCTAAACGTTAACTTAGTACCTTGGAATAAAATATAAGCACAAAAAAAGAAAAAGTAACATCAATTGAAGGTAGGTGTATAAAATGTGATAGCATGTTTTTAAACCTCTGGTAAAAAACATTATATTATTATAGTTGCATGAATCATGCGTTACGACAATTAGGGATATTTCTTAAATAGTGTAAACAAGTATGACTCACCTTCGCTCGTTTCCGAGAATCGGTTAAGTTGTTTTTGTAACCGTTTTATTTTCTTCCGAATGTACGATTCTTTATCCTCGTGTTTTCGTTTACCCATTATGGTAAACCAGAGTCACACTATTCACTAACTAACACAGAGTGGCACACGAAAAAAAAAAAAAAAAAAAAACGATGTTGCGATGCCCGCACAAAGAAAGCGAATGACAAGAGTAATGGCAGCGTGGGCGCAGGTAACAGTGGGGGAAGGTACTACGTCGAGTAGTCAATTTACTTACTTTATTATTTTATTTTTATTTTTAGCTCTAAATATTGTGTGATGCCTAGTACATTAGGAAGTGGACTACAAAGTGAATTATATAAATCTGAGGATGTGACGTCGTAGTATAATATTCAATTAATCAATCAATGGTCTTTATTTGTAAACATAGGTTACAACAGTGTGCAAGATGTTACAGTTAAACATATTACAGTTTCTCCATGTTTTCCCATTTGGCGTACATTATATATACATTTAAAGGAGGCTTTTACCATTAAAGAAATTACTCTATCGGTAAAAATCTCGACAACTGAAAAACATCCTACAAGTCTACTTTACCACAGAAAAGTTTGGAATGGGGGAAGGGCCTGCGTGTGGGTCTAATAACGGACAAATGCCTGTGAGCAAGTAACACCTAAACCCAAACCGATAGCGCACATAATCTTATCTCAAAAAGATTGAGCGCTATTCTACTAATGAATGCATGCTGAAATAAATAGAATGTTTTTTAGGGTTCCGTAGCCGAATGGCAAAAAACGGAACCCTTATAGATTCGTCATGTCTGTCTGTCTGTCTGTCCGTCTGTATGTCACAGCCACTTATTTCCGAAACTATAAGAACTATACTGTTGAAACTTGGTAAGTAGATGTATTCTGTAAACCGCATTAGGATTTTTACACAAAAATAGAAAAAAAACAACAAATTAAGGGGGTCCCCATACTTAGAACTGAAAACCAAAAAAAAATTTTTCATCAAACCCATACGTGTGGGGTATCTATGGATAGGTCTTCAAAAATGATATTGATGTTTCTAATATCATTTTTTTCTAAACTGAATAGTTTGCGCTAGAGCCACTTCCAAAGTGGTAAAATGTGTGTCCCCCCCCTCTAATTTCTAAAGTAAGAGGAGGAAAATTCTGAAAATATTTAGGATTGTAGAACGTAAAAAATACTATCAACGACAATTGGTTTCAATAAGATATGATGTTTAGTTTTTGAGATATGGGACTTTTTCATCAAACTGCAGCAGTAACTTTGTTTTTCATAAACATACTATGAAAAACAAATTTAGTTTTGCGGTTGTGTGGAAGTTTACTAACTAATACTACTAACTAATGAATGACAGTTCAAAATATTGTTAATATATTGTTTGGAGCTATGGAACCCTGTGTGCGAGTAAGACTCGCACTTGGCCGGTTTTTTTTTGGTTCTGGTATTATAAACAGGTAAAAGTTTAATTAGTAGTATCAATATCATATTTTAATAAAATACATTAGTCAGATAATGTCAATATTTAATGAAATACGATGATGTCAATGGTAAATAGTTATGATGTCAACTAATCATAACTATTTATTAATGTGACTAGTTGTTGAAGAGGCGTAACACCGAGAAAAGTGGTAGAAATAGGGAAGGCATATGCGCCAGAAAGTGACAGTCAAGGCTAAAAAATAATAATGTGTGTTTAATGTAAAAAAACATGAAATAAAAATTAAATTTAAAATTTAAAAAACCGACTCAAAATATTATATTGTACCTCTAAAAAACCAAAAATAACTTAATCCAAGTGTCGTAGCGTCGGGAGACCGTTAAGTAGACGCTTAGCACAAGCACAAAACAAAGTGGACCCCCAACGCAATGACGCGTCGTTGCGTCGGGGGTCCACTACGCTTGGATTAATTGTGACGATTGTTTTGAGTCGAGAGTTTTTTTTAAATATATAATTGAATTTTGTGGTGTTCTTTAACACTAAGACAAAATTATATGTGACTCGTCATATCTTCCCCTTAAAGGCAATAAGAAATTTTATAAAACCATAGTTAGACATAGGTCTAACTATGATTTAAGTTTTTAAACTGACATGGTCACTAACACTATCAACAACACTTGTAACGGGATATTTACAAACGCCATGATCGCGAATAAACCCGTTGACCCGTTTACCCGTTGTTTATGCGCGATCATGGCGTTTGCAACAGCGCCGAAATATCGGGAACTCATAACAAATAATAAACATGGTAAATATCCCGTTACAAGTGTTGTTGATAGGTCTAACTATGGTTTTGTAAAAATTCTTAGCGACTAGCATAGGCTAGTCGATATCGTTTTCAAACCATTCATGTTCTCACAAGGACGTTCACCAAGACCGACAGTAGCGTTGACAGATCCAATTATTTTTAAACGTCATCGTTACCACACACAGATTGTCACTCACTTTTTAGAAACTCTTGTAATAATATGTGGAGTACAGTGACAGAATATAAATTACTATGTAAACGGAAGAGAAGAATGGGCAAAATACTCCATGGACACTCTTTTAAATCAAAATATGTTACAAAATCTTGATTATATCATTCGTGTTGAGAATTACAAGTCTGTGAGAATGATGTAGATTTCTACATGGTTCGTTCGTTCTTAAAATAAATATTTAAGGGGGGCTCCCGGCCACCGTAGGCGCGGGCCTGTGGACGGTGAGTAATGGGCTAGCTCACCTTCCGTCCGTCTAATAATGACAGGCCGTGCCGACGGCGCGTTCGAGTTCCACGCGCGCCTCAAGGAGATGTTAGCAAATGGAAGTATTCCGAGAGGACCGATGCCTGCCAGGGCTGCGGGACTTTTCGAAAGAGATACCGTGGCCCTGGAACACAAAGGGCTAAGAAGGAACATGGATGAGTTTTAGTCAGTCAAAAATGACACTCCCTTCCGCTCCGCCTGGAGCGAGAGGAGTCAATTGATGATTTCCCATCCGAAAAAAAAGGGGGGCTCCCATACAAAAAAGTGATTTTTATTGCTCGTTTTTATAATGGTACGGAACCCTTCGTGCGCGAGTCCGACTCGCACTTGGCCGGTTTTGTTTTAGTTCATATCATCTAACCTAATATTATAAAGAGGAAAGATTTGTTTGTTTGCATTGAATAGGCTCCGAAACTACTGGTCTGATTTGAAAAATTATTTCAGTGTTAGATAGCCCATTTATTGAGGAAGGCTATAGGCTATATTTCATCACGCTACGACTAATAGGAGTGGAGCAGCAATGAAAAATGTTGCGAAAACGGGGAAAATATGACGCAAACGTAGTTGCGCCGGACAGCTAGCAATTCATATTTTTCTTTTCTTTCTTTCTTTTCAATTTGACCCCAGTTACTGGGATAGACATTAATGTTTTCAGTAAAATCATGTTACGTTAAATTACGTCTACATCGCGGTCGTGCTAGAGCCGCTGTATTCGATATTGAATATTCCTTTACTTAGGTAACTTTCCTATTATTTAAAAGCAATGAGTCTTAAAGAATACTACCATAAGATATTCAAGAAGGGATTATAATAATCCTAACGATAAACGTAGTACTAGGGGAAGACAGATCGATTTTATTGACATAGTTTTGTAATTAGAGCAAGATATATGTTATTATGAAATAGGTAGGTATTAGGTAAAAAAAAAATATACCTGATAGCTAGCCTTTTACATAGATGAGGAAACGCATGATGAAAGATAAGAACTTAATACTTTATGAAGACTCGTTTGATGGATTGTTAACATTAACATAAAAAAATAAAGAGAAAAAGCATTTACAAAGAAATGATTGGGGCTTTAGATACGATAAATTGCCTTTCCATCGCATTAATTAATTATTTCTATAATAGAGAAAATATAAGTCTTTTGCTACATGTTTCACAATGCTTTCCATAAGTTATCTTTCTATAATCCAAACGTTATTGTAATGGGTCTAAAAGAATTCTACAATATTCTTATCGTATTATTCAGGAAGGGAACAAATCTTAACGATCGAGTTAACATTCTAATTTATCATGAAGTTGATAAAGATGTGCAGTCTATGCTTTTACCTTTAAATATAATGCAAAATATTATTTTCTTACCCAAATATTTGATAAAATATGATTATATAACCCCAAATAATCGCAAAACAATTTTTTTATCATTATGTTGGACAATAATGTGCATTATTACTTTTTTGACTCGTACAATACTAAGCAAGGTATTTCACAAGCCCGATATTTTCTTGCAATGCCTCGTTTTCTTGGACATATTTTTCTATTCTATTTGTTTCGTTATTACTTTTATTCTTAACATTGTTCACACGAAAATCAATATAGCGACCGTCCTTGCTATTCAAGAATTTCATAGACTGCTCCACAATGCGAAAATCATCAAGAGCGTTGCCAAATGGAATTGGATCTCAGTTTTTCTGATTTGGACCTTTCATCTATTATTTTTAACTTATAATCTTAGTTTTGGGTCGCCATGGTTCATGGTTCTTTGTAGTCTCTTTTTATTTACCTTTGACGCCAATATGATATATGCAATAAGACTCATAAACTGCCTTGAAACTTTTGTTGTTTCATGTCATAAACAAGTTTTCGAAACACATAATATCGAAAATAAACACACTTGCAAGTTTGACGTATATAATAAAATATTGGAAAGTTATAATCTTTTCAAAATTAATTATCAGCGTACCGTAAGTTATTTTTAATGTTTTGACTAAATCTAAGATACATAAATGTTAAAGCTGTTTTAAAATCACTGTTCCGTATAATTAGGGTTCCGTTCCTCGAAAGGAACGAGCGGAACCCTTAAAGGATCACTTTGTTGTCCGTTCGTCCGACTGCCCGTCTGTCCGTTTGTCTGTCTGACGAGACCGTTTTTCTCAGAAACGCGTGGAGGTATCAAGCTGGAATTTATATCAAATACTTAAATCTACTGCCCCTTGGAGCTGAGAAAAAATCAAACTTCTAAGCTAACTCAATCAAAAGATACCGTTTTTGCTGCAAATTTTTGACACACGCAAGGGAATCAAAACCTACTACTTCCCGTGAACTCAGAATCTTGAAATTTGGTACAAAGCAACGTCTTATAACACAAATATAGGAAAAATTGCGAAAACCGTAAATTTTTAGTTGCATCATATGATAAAAATATTTATAATAATTTTTGTACGGAACCCTCGGTGCGCAAGTCGGACTCGCACTTGGCCGGTTTTTTTTATTTGTAAAGAATTATAAAAAATTTGTTGTCAAGGCTTGCTGGCTCGTTGGTCGCAAGTGCGACTTCTGAGCATGACGGCCTGGGTTCGATTCTCGGGCATAGTGTTATTGGGTTTTCCACCAGGAATTTTCTCAGTAGCAGCCACGGAGTCTGGATTTGTGCCTAGTTGATGTAATAGCCACGCGGCCGGGCATTACATGCGACTTCAGAATCGATGTGAAGATTAGAAATAAATAATTCCGAAATTGTTTGGAATTTCTCTTTTTTTGTTTTCTCGGCTTCCAGTTAAGGATATGCGAAAAAAAATAAACAACTTCTTTTTTGCCGCCATTTTGATCTTATTAAACATACACTGTCAGTAATGGTAATATCTTCCGTGATTTTCAACTATTGTGAGCTCCTGATAAATGTCGACGTTCTTGCAAGCGCCATGGGATCTATCCTATTTTAATATCCATTTTTTGTTGACATGCCTGAAGTTCGTTTGGATAGTAGCATTAATTGTTACAAACTCAAAATCAAAGCGTATTTCAATAAAACCATTACAGGCACTTCTGAAAGTCAAAAAACAGTCAGAACAAAACACAAGGCATAATAACTTGTAAAAGTACTGTAGTTGCCCATTCCAAAGCGTAGATCTCTATGGAGAAGAATGGGCAAGAAACTCCATGGACACTCTTTTAACAGGCAGCACGTAATACATAATATAGTGATTTAATTTATTAGAAAACTATTTCAATTTTCAGGTATTGACTCACACCCTTGAAACATGCATCCACACACTCGTTGATGTTCAATTTTTGATCACAATAGCGAGTAACGAATCTGTAAGTATTTAATTTTACAACAGTAGGTATTTGAGTCATCATCCGCCTGCCTTTTCCCAAACAATCTTGGGGTCGGCTTCCAGTCTAACCGGATGCAGCTGAGTACCAGTATTTTACGTGAAGCGACTGCCTATCTGACCTCCACAACCCAGTAAATGGGTAATAAGATACCCCTTGGTAAGACTGGATGTCAGACTTTTGGTTTCTGACTATTCTTAACGACTGTCAAAGATCTACAAATGACAACCAACGGCTAAATGTGCTTTCCGAGGCACGGAGGAAACTTGGTGTAATTATGGTCACCCATCCAAGAACCAACCTTGGCAAGCACGGCATAACCTTAAAGATCGACCTTGAAGACTTTACTTTAACTGGTATGATCATCATCTAGCCTTTTCTAAAATGTATTCGGTACCGCTTCTAGTTTTTCCGCATGCAGCTGAATACCAGTATTTTAAATAAAAAGGCTGTGTTTCTGACAAACCAGTTACTGGGTAAAACGACTCGTCGAGCCAACGTCACTTGGTAAGAGTAGTTGTCAGACTTTCTGATTTCTCACTACATATATGTAATAGGTCTTTACCTATGAAATTGCCGTATTGCAGTACAGACTTTTTCAAACAAAAAAAAAAGTTTTGATTGGCTATGAGTTCTAAATTCAAATTAATTTTGTTTTAAAAATATGACATTCTATTTGCAAAATCAGTCTTTTGTTTATTGATTAGCGTTGTATTTTCATTACATTTCAACATTTTTCCTCATAATGGATACTTTGAAATTTCGTGTAATTATGGAATATGAGTTCCGTCGTGGCACCAACGCGGCACAAACGACCCGTAACATCAACGACGTTTACGAAGAGAACTGTACAAACGAACGCACAACCCGTTATTGGTTTGCTCGGTTCCGTTCTGGGAATTTTGACTTGAAAAATGAACCTCGTGGTCGTCCGGAAACTTTGGTCAACAGTGATGAATTAAAGGTGATTGTTGAAGCTGATGAAACTCAATCTACAGCTGAGCTGGCAGCAGCTTTTGATGTTAGCATTAAAACAATATTGGTCCATTTGCGACAGATTGGCAAGATAAAAAAGCTTGATAGATGGGTGCCCCACGAACTTAACGATCGCCAGCGCAACGTACGCGTCGAGACTTGCCTTGCGCTGCTTAACAGGCACAGAAATGAAGGAATTTTGAACCGAATTGTTACGTGCGACGAAAAATGGATTCTTTTTGACAATCGAAAGCGCTCAGCAAGTTGGTTAGATCCTGGTTCGGTACCAAAGCAATGTGCAAAACGAAAAATGACCCCTAGAAAGGTGATGGTCACAGTTTGGTGGTCTAGTGCTGGTGTGATTCATCATAGCTTTTTACAAAACGGCGAGAGCATTACTGCAGATGTATACATTGAAGAACTGACCACAATGATGGCGAAATTCGCACGTCTGCAACCAGCTTTGGTCAATCGGTCGTCTCCACTGCTACTTCACGACAACGCGCGGCCCCATACTGCACAACAGACCGTCTCTAAGCTAATGACAGAGACTCGTCGTATTTTTAAATCGAAACTGAAATGGTGTCAGAATAACGCGGAGCAGGTAAGGATGGATGTTCTGGCTACACAACATGCAAAGAAGAATTTCAAAAGCTTTTGGAAAGAGACCAGTAAGCTTAATCCACAACCGTACACCCCTCTCAGCGTTGACGGCTTTGGTGAGTCACTGGATATTGCAAATATGTTTGTTAATAAATTTAAAGTGGTGCCATCTGATCGTCCTCCTGTGTTGCCGCGGGTGCTCAGGGCTGATTCTCAAAAGTCAAATACTTTACCTTCGGTTAGCTTCTCTGCTAAGGAAGTAGCTTTCACTATCAGCAAGATGGCGAGGGGTAAGTCCCCTGGACATGACGGAATTAGCATTGAGCACCTGAGGCATGCGGGTAGGCATTTGCCTAGAGTGTTATCTATGTTTTTCACTTTTTGTATGAGACACTCGTATATACCGGACGAGTGCACGAAAGCTATTGTTGTGCCAGTGATCAAGAATAAGACAGGTGACCCCTCGGATGGTTCCAACTATAGACCCATCTCGCTAGCCACCACTGTAGCTAAGGTACTGGACAGTATGCTAGATCAACAATTATGTAATCACCTCAAATTTAACGATGCACAGTTCGGTTTCAAAGCCGGACTGTCTACAGAAACGGCAATATTATGTCTTAAGCATACTGTCCGGTACTACACGGACAGGAAAACTCCAGTTTATGGATGCTTCCTTGATTTATCCAAGGCTTTCGACTTGGTGTCTTATGAACATCTGTGGGAGAAACTGAGGTCCACCTCACTCCCCGTGGAGATCATTAATGTTTTTGATTATTGGTACAGCAATCAAGTCAATGTTGTTAGGTGGGCTAATGTTTTGTCCGATGAGTACAGGTTGGAGTGTGGTGTGAGACAGGGTGGCTTAACATCTCCTCGACTCTTCAACCTGTACATCAATGAGTTGATTGAGGGTCTCAGTAGCACTGCAGTCGGCTGTACTATTGATGGCACACGAATTAACAATTTAAGCTATGCTGATGATATGGTGCTGCTGAGTCCCTCAATCAGCGGATTACGGAAACTGATAATGCGATGTGAGGAGTATGCCGTGGCCCATGGGCTTAGGTACAATGCGAAAAAAAGTGAACTGCTGGTGTTCCAACCACGACATCTAAAAGTCGACACTGTCCCATCTGTTTTACTAAATAGTGTACCACTGAACAGAGTGACGAAGGTTAAGTACCTGGGTCACTGGGTTACGGAGGACCTCGTGGATGACGTGGACGTTGAGAGGGAGCGTAGGGCGATGGCTGTCCGTGGGAACATGCTGGCTCGCAGGTTTAAAAGGTGCGCGAGTGAGGTGAAGTGCACTATGTTTCGTGCATACTGCCTATCGTTTTACTCGTGCACCCTGTGGATCAGCTGTACTCAGCGGGCACTTAATGCCCAACGCGTGCAATACAATAATGCTCTTAGGATGTTGTTGGGGCTTCCGAGATACTGCAGTGCATCGGGCATATTTTTGGAAGCTCGGATTGATGGCTTTCAAGCGATCATGAGAAAGAGGGCGGCCTCATTGTTGCACCGTATACGGGCAAGCTCCAACACAATCTTAAGAGTAATAGCGGATCGGATAGATGGTCCGTTTGTTAGACACTGGATTGCACTCCACGTGTCAGTCTGATTGTCTTTTATTTTTTATTTTTTTGTACTTTCTTTAGTTTAGTTTTACTAACATAGTTCTTAAGTGCGTACTAACACAATTATGGATCTGTGTATATCATGGGATGATCTGAAATAAAGTTCTTATATATATGTCGGAGTCGGAGTCATTATTACGGATACAAGACTGACTATGAATCGAAAGCGCGCCAAAGGTCAAGCGACCTACTTACCAGTCTACCCACACCTAAGCGCGCTTACTACAGAGTCGTGATGTTTCGAGCTCCCAGCGAGGCGGACAGTCTGAGTCTGAACACCGCGGAGTCGAGACGTCCCGAAACTGTAACCCGATTCATGGTGCCTAGTGTTATTGTGTTGGATTGTAATTTCAAGTAATTTGTTAGTTCGATAAAAGCAGTGTACAGTGTGTGTGTGTTTTCATTGCACGAAACCCATGTTCTGCCCACATGGTGAAAGTCTAAACGGAATAAAAATAATCAGACTGCGACATCAGAAGTGCGATCAAATCGTGCTAATGCAATCACACGCGAGAACAGTGACAATAACAATCAGTGACGGTTACTTTTTGAAATGCAAAACGAATAATTGCACTCGCGATACGAACTTAAACTCAGCCAGTGAATAGCAAGGTAGTGTTGGCGGTTAGTGTTTTTGTTAAGTGTGTTAGCGGATTTTAATCCCGACAAAACTTAACATATCATCACGCTTGTAATCTCCGAAGGGTTAGGCAGTGTACTTAATGGAATACCCACATTTCACTAAGTGCGATGCGCGCTAGTAATGCGTCATCCATCGCTGACTTGTTTTGTGTAGAATCAGGTTCTTCTAACCTAACAGACAGATGTGTTGCTGGGGAGTTTGTTCCGCCACTTCTTCTTCCCAGCTAAAACACTTAGGAAGTGGCGAAGGGCGGGCGTTTTGGGGGACTGTCTGTTGTAATTTTGACGTTCAAAAAGTGCTGATTATCAGCCTAGTTTGAATGAAGTGACTTTTGATTTTTTCGTGTTGAGTGCAGTGGAAGGAAGCTTATTTGGACGTTAAGCAACCCGTTGAAGGGCTCCGCATCTACATAGTGTAACATAGTGTAACACAGTGTAACATAGTATAACAGTGCTGTAACATAATGTGCCGCGGCACACTGGTGTACTGTGGTCATTAGTTGATGTGCCTCGGAAAACGAAGGTGATTTTCAATCTACGGTGTACCTCAAAATGTACTTCCGAATTTCTAGATGTACCTTGAACACAAATGTTTGCGAAACACTGAGAACCTATCCAGGTTTGACGTGGTACCAGTTTAAATAATTGTTCAAGGCCAGACTCGTGTGCGCCGTAACTTTTACGACTACCCTCATTAACCTGAGTAGTGACAAACCAAAGGAGAACCCCTAAAGGTAATGCGCACTGACCATGACGGGGGTAAGAAAAACGTCACAAGTGTTCATCGCTACCGCAAATCAAGTGCCATGCTTGCGGACCAGGGAGAAACCAGGACTAAACGAAGCGGATTGTCGCACGAAGAAGCCGCTGCCTGTGCCGGCTGCTACGGGCATCGGGCAAGCGACAAAGGGCCGCGAAGCCCTTGCTGTGCGTGAAGTGTCATGCCGGTTCACGTAGCCGTCCGGCGTACGTGCGTCGGTGACAGCATGCAGTGGCAATGTACAGCGGGCCTGCCGACGGCGGCGGGGCGCCAAACAAGCGGCGCGTCGATGTCTGCGTCGTACAAGCAACATCGCGGGCACGTAACAACAAAGGGGTGAGTTGTTACGGTTTACTTATTATTCTGATTCTAAATACTCTTTGGTGAAAGAAAGTTTTATATCGAAATTTAATGGCAAACTTATTAGTAACGTTGTTGCTAAGACCGGTATAGTACAGACACGAGTATTCAGTACAGAACAGATTTTATGATGTGTAGTGATTAACGATTACCCTATCGAAACTTTGTTGCAATGTTTGCCTGATAATTATTTACAAAGTGACGTCATGTTAGGTGGCGAGATTTTAAATCGGGGTTTTGTTGCCAACATAACGGCTAGGGAGTTTTCGTTAACGAAAATCTTTTGTGTACGTTCGGTGAGGCATAATAGTGGTAATAAGTTTCAATCGGTTTTTAACTGTTATGGCAACGAATGTAACTGGCAATGAGTAGCCAAGACTTAAGTGCTAAGTTCAGGCGTCTTTCACTGTCGTATACAACGCAATGGTAGGTCTAAATGCGTACCCAATTTAGCTCGTGTTCTCCGATGGTCAGTAAACAGTAATTTCCGCGACCCTTATCGTTCACCTTGGTGCTGAAAAGACGACTGAAAAGCTTTTCGATTATAATTAGTTCCCGGGAAAGTCTCAGTATGTTTGAAAATTCGTAAATAGCTACCTTACGTGCTAAGTAGCGAAGTCTAACTCCGGTAAAGTTCAAGCCGAATTACATCCGGTACCTAAGGTGTCGAGCCGGTGGTACACGGTTTGTATAGACGTGACGGGTTAGCTTAGCTTAAAATGACAAGTGTGCCGAGTTGACGAAACGATGGCGAAATTTAAAAGTTTTGCGATTGGTGATTTTGGGTTGTTAAAGATTAAAGGTCTGTTTAGAGTGATCGAGGTTTTAGACGGTTATCCTTAACACGGAAAGCTTTAAATTCTAAGCGTACCTACAGATACGCACGCGGTAGGCTTAGGAAGATGCCAGTGGGTCACGTACCAGTCGAAGTACTAGAAGGGGATCGCTACACATAGAGATCATTAAGTTCTAAGCGTACTTACAAGTATGCACATGATGGGTTAAGGAGAATGCCCGAGGGCCAAGTACCGTTTGAAGTAAATGATTTAGAGTTGAGAGATAGTGTGGAATCTTGGTTCGGATGGTCAGACCGTACCAGTAGCCATTTCGTATCCGTAGTCCGTTAGAAGTCGGTGTCTGCTTATAGTAGTCCGTGGATGCGCGGTGCGCGGGTGGCTCTGGCGGAGGTCGGGTCTTGTAGAGACCATAGAGTCATGCATGTGGGACTCGGCGTTCATGAGGAACGTAGTAAAACAAACAGAGGTTTGTTGGAGGGCCTGAGTGCCCATAGGCCACGGATGAGATTCCTGCTTTATGTGATGATTAGATGGATGAAGAGGTACTTGGTTGCTCTTGCATTTTAATTGACCTAATTGTATGTTGGATCTAATTTTAGTTTTGATCCATGCGCTGGATGTGTGAGAGCAATGCGATTGCTGGTCGGCTAGAGAGCCGTGGCGTTAGTGGCTTTACACGACGGTTTCTATAAGCTTGGTAGTTTTTTTTGTTGCAGTAGAGTTTTTAAGGTTGATTTGAACGACTATGGTACATGGCCCAGGGTTATCATTATTGTATTTTCGATTATTTTCAATCGGTTCGGTTAAAACGAAACAGCTAGTTCTACAATGTTCTTATTTCCACCACCCCGTTGAATCTAAAGTTTGGTCAGGAGTGACCGAGTGGAACAAATTTCTGTCGTGGAGTATTTGTTTGCAGGGTACCCATCACACGAGGACGTGTGCTAGCAGGATGGCCGTGTCGGAGTCGGAGTCATTATTACGGATACAAGACTGACTATGAATCGAAAGCGCGCCAAAGGTCAAGCGACCTACTTACCAGTCTACCCACACCTAAGCGCGCTTACTACAGAGTCGTGATGTTTCGAGCTCCCAGCGAGGCGGACAGTCTGAGTCTGAACACCGCGGAGTCGAGACGTCCCGAAACTGTAACCCGATTCATGGTGCCTAGTGTTATTGTGTTGGATTGTAATTTCAAGTAATTTGTTAGTTCGATAAAAGCAGTGTACAGTGTGTGTGTGTTTTCATTGCACGAAACCCATGTTCTGCCCACATGGTGAAAGTCTAAACGGAATAAAAATAATCAGACTGCGACATATATATAAGCTGCATAAGTTGGGTTTGGAAGCTCTCCCTCATCCGCCATACTCACCAGATCTTGCGCCTTCCGACTATTACTTTTTCCAAAATTTGGACAACTTTTTAGCGGGAAAAAAATTCAATTCCCGAGAGGCAGTACCAAACGCCTTTGAAGAGTTTGTTGTCTCCCGTCCAGCTGATTTTTTCAAGAAGGGTATCCATAAACTGCCACAGTGTTGGCAAAGATGCATTGATTGCAGGGGTGATTACTTTGAATAAAAGAAATAAATAAGTTCGAAAAAAAAATACTTTAACTTTTTTCAAACTAAACGGCAATTTCATAGGTAAAGACTAATATATTAACTGACATGATAGTCCTTTTTATTTTGGACGTCGCGTCGTCCAGTCTGTTAGCATGGTGACAGACGATCTCATTAAATTGGCCGGAAGAAACTGGATAGCCATTACACATAACCGCCAAAAGTGGAGAGATTTGGAAGAGACCTACACTCAGCATTGGTGGCCAAGGGTTGAAGAAGAAGAAGAATAGAATATCACTTTCTCTAGACTCATAGGGGACAACGTTCACCTATTTTTTTTCAGTGGGCAGTACAGCCTAGTTAAGGTACGAGACTAGGTAAAACAATAGACGATCCCTCGCTTGCTACAGTTCTTTTCCGATAATTTTACATCTGACATCAGCAGGCCAACAGCAACCGTATCATTATGAAAATAAAGATCACTATATTGTCAGACTTGTTAGTGATAGCAACCAAACATCGACCTTGTTGCTAGTAGCTTAAATATCATAGATTTTGACAGCGATGCCAGGGCGGTAGTAAAATTACTGTGTCACGTGTGAATAGTTGTTTCTTTTGTTTCAGTATATTCCACTGGTGTTACTTTTTAATCTACAATATATCTTAAAGAATCTATATTTACAAATGCTGTTCAGCGCGCGTTGTGAGATGTTCTACTCAGCTCTGAATTTATTTCAAGATTCCTGTACACTAACTTTGAATTCAAATTGTTCAGGTACACGATATTGTCATGGTCATTTTTATTTTTAACCAAATTTTGTCTATTAAGTAATTTATATCGTACAGCCTTGTCGATACTCGTAATTGCTTTACTACGGAAAAAATCTGTTCGTGAATGTGACAGTTCAATTTATGTTTAAAATGGCATTGTGTTTTTTTAATTGTGAGTCTGTTTGATGGTTCGATGCTTACGAGTACTACCACATTTTCTTCATTGACTTGACTGTTATGGCGGAACTTCGCTCAAAGAAATATGTTTGCAGAAGTATTGCCTTTTAGATTTTATGAATAAGTCACTGTTTGTTACATTTACAGATGAAGAGAAAAAAATATGCAGAAATATTCAACGCTTGCATGAAGCAAATTTCAGCAAGGTAGACTTATGTGGCCTGGCCTCCGTCGACGCTACGCTGCCTCTAGGTTTGCTGGGACTGCTCACCAACTACACTGTTGTGCTTTTGCAGTTTACATTCCTGAAACCTTAGATATGTCGCTGTGAGAGGGCCTGATGATGATTATACATAATTATATGCATATCTACAGACCGATAAAAGTACATTATATTGTTTAATTATAGTCATAAAACATTTTGTTTTAATAAATGTCTAAATATTTTTTGCACGACATGTTTGCCTTTCAGATAACTTCAGATGTCTCCATAATTACTTCCTTTCCCTAACTATTTTCGACCATGCAGCACCCGCTGGAGACTGTATTTTTTATCGTCTGCCCATCCTCTGAATGGCCTACTTCGCTAGTTTTTCTAGTCACTTGGAAACCAGTGCACTATGTTTTTTTCATTTTTCCATTCATCCTCTGCCTAGCATCTTCCTGCAATAACAAGAATGATTTAATTACGAATTATCTCAAAAGCTTCAGGAATTCACCCGGATCTAAATAAGCCAACGCTTATTCTGCCTTTTGGTTGTGCTTAAAAACATTATAGGTATGACAAATTAAACAAAAACCGGCCAAGTGCGAGTCTTACTCGCACACAGGGTTCCATAGCTCCAAACAATATAATAACAATATTTTGAACTGTCATTCATTAGTTAGTAGTATTAGTTAGTAAACTTCCACACAACCGCAAAACTAAATTTGTTTTTCATAGTATGTTTATGAAAAACAAAGTTACTGCTGCAGTTTGATGAAAAAGTCCCATATCTCAAAAACTAAACATTATATCTTATTGAAACCATTTTTCGTTGATAGTTTTTTTTACGTTCTACAATCCTAAATATTTTCAGAATTTTCCTCCTCTTACTTTAGAAATTAGAGGGGGGGGACACACATTTTACCACTTTGGAAGTGGCTCTAGCGCAAACTATTTAGTTTAGAAAAAAATGATATTAGAAACATCAATATCATTTTTGAAGACCTATCCATAGATACCCCACACGTATGGGTTTGATGAAAATTTTTTTTTTGGTTTTCAGTTCTAAGTATGGGGACCCCCTTAATTTATTGTTTTTTTTTCTATTTTTGTGTGAAAATCCTAATGCGGTTTACAGAATACATCTACTTACCAAGTTTCAACAGTATAGTTCTTATAGTTTCGGAAATAAGTGGCTGTGACATACAGACGGACAGACAGACAGACAGACAGACAGACATGACGAATCTATAAGGGTTCCGTTTTTTGCCATTCGGCTACGGAACCCTAAAAAGCAACATTTGTGATGAAAAAACACAGGCACAAGCTTTTATTGTTGCTATATCAAATTCTGCAATACTGAATAATGGACTCAGCAGAAAACTTCGCTTGCTCAATCCCTTCTACTCTCAGTCATCGACTATGCTGATGCCTGTTATCCAGATCTCACTGTAGTGCAGCTCGATAAGCTTGAGCAACTCCAAAGTTTCTGTAATAAATTCATATATGGTTTGCGCAAATATAATCAATGTTTCAGAGTTTCGCGTTAAACTCATGTGGTTGCCTATCCGCCTTCGCCGGAATGCGCATATTTTAAACCTTCTGTACAGTACTATGTTTAATCTCACAACGCCCTCCTATCTCAAAAAACGTTTTAAGTTCCTAAATGAAACACATACAAGACAATTGAGGTCATCGGAGAATTTGAGACTTTTGATGCCGGTACCTCCACCTTTTCTGACCATTCTTTCACGGTCCAGGTTGTCTGTTTATGGAATTAATTACCGGTGTCGGTAAGACAAGCTCAATCACTTGTTGCTTTTAAAACCTTGGTTGCAAATCATTTTCACACTTTGTAGTTTTATTAATTCAAAATTTATCACAAATCTAATTTTATTTTAACAAAAAAAACTAAATGTTATAAAACACACAAATATCTATTTATATATGCATTTTGGTTAATATACGCAAATGTACTGAATAACTTTACTTATAACTATTATTTAAAAAAACCGGCCAAGTGCGAGTCTTACTCGTACACAGGGTTCCATAGCCCCAAACAATATTTTGAACTGTCATTCATTAGTTAGTAGTATTAGTTGTAAACTTCCACTAAACCGCAAAACTAAATTGGTTTTTCATAGTATGTTAACGAAAAACAAAGTTACTGCTGCAGTTTGATGAAAAAGTCCCATATCTCAAAAACTAAACATCATATCTTATTGAAACCAATTTTCGTTGATAGTTTTTTTTTACGTTTTACAATCCTAAATATTTTCAGAATTTTCCTCCTCTTACTTTAGAAATTAGAGGGGGCGGACACACATTTTACCACTTTGGAAGTGGCTCTAGCGCAAACTATTCAGTTTAGAAAAAAATGATATTAGAAACATCAATATCATTTTTGAAGACCTATCCATAGATACCCCACACGTATGGGTTTGATGAAATTTTTTTTTTCGTTTTCAGTTCTAAGTATGGGGACCCCCTTAATTTATTGTTCTTTTTTCTATTTTTGTGTGAAAATCCTAATGCGGTTTACAGAATACATCTACTTACCAAGTTTCAACAGTATAGTTCTTATAGTTTCGGAAATAAGTGGCTGTGACATACAGACGGACAGACAGACAGACAGACAGACAGACAGACATGACGAATCTATAAGGGTTCCGTTTTTTGCCATTCGGCTACGGAACCCTAAAAATGACATAATTTTGAAAAAATTGCTCACATTCAGTTTTTGTATATTTGGTCCAAATATTAAATAATGTAAACTTAGGTAGGCTAAAAACATGAAATGAGCCTTTTCGTGTTTTTTTTTTTTTGGTAAATACCAAAGGCATGGCTTCTTTTAAGACCATTAAGAAATACAGATAATAGAATATTTTTTGTTGGGATTTTTGGATATTTTGGCCAGGTTGATCAAAACTGTTGACCAGGTTTGGATCTGTATGGTGTCGGACGTACAGAATAGCACCATCCCATATCTTCCCGTAGGTGTCGTAAAAGGCGACTAGAGGACTTGCCAGAGAATGGGCAGCAGCGTTCTCTGAGCTTTTGCAACAACCGTACTGCGATCGCCAACCCGCCAGCCAAGCGTGGCGATAATGGCAAAACCCCCCAAAATGTCAATGTGGCGACACTTGGGGGAGGCTTATGTCCGGCAGTGGACGTCTTTTGGGCTGAAATGATGATGATGATCAAAATATTGGCCAGCTCGTTTTTTTAATAAAGCTCATGGAAGTGAGAAATATTGTTTAATTTACCAATGCCGTGATAATTGCCGACCTTTTTGTAACTAACGAAGCACAGGTTTAAGATGTTTTGTATGTTGTGTGGATAAAGAAATTTCAATTAAATATACTATCGCATCTTATATTCAATGTTGAGCGTTTCTTTAGCCGCCTGAATAAGGTGCTAAGCAGTCTTCTGTCAGGCGGAAACAAGGTGCGCGCCTTCAACGGTTGGATCATGCCGGTATTGATGTATTCTTTCGGCATACTCAAATGGACTCAGACAGAACTTGATGTCCTAGATAGGAAGGTCCGCGTACTGCTGACCGCAAATCGGATGCATCACCCACGGTCGTCGGTGATGAGACTGTACCAGGCCCCTCAGAAAGTATTGCGAAAAAAAGTTTTTATATATGGGAGACTGGCCAGTTATTATGTTTTTCGAAAATATGATTATTTATAAGTAAAAATAAGTAAGTTCCAATTTCAAAATTTCCCTCCACATTTTTTGCGAGTTAATTCAAAGTATTGTGTCTCACTGAAATATGGATCTGCGCCGGGAACATTTTAGAGCTATGATTTTATACGATTTCAAGTGTCGCCTGAAACCGGATGAATCGTACGATAGACTTCAAATGGCATTCATGGATGAAGGCCCTTCCAAGGCAACCGTGTATCGTTGGTATAACGAATTCAAGCGCGGTCGACCAACTTTGGGGGATGACGAAAGAAGCGGTCGCCCTTTGACGGCTGTTACCGAAGTAAACGTGCTAGCAGTGAAAAATTTAATCCAAGACAATAGGCGAATTACATATCAGGAGATTCAACACATATTGAAGATTGGATCGGGAAGCGTTCACGAGATTCTACACAGCCATCTTCGCGTGAGGAGGATAGTATCACGCTGGGTGCCGCACAACCTCACCGATGCTCAGAAGCAGGCCCGGGTGGAATGGTGCCGTGATATGCTTAACAAATTTGAAGCAGGCTCGTCTCGGCGTGTTTACGACATCGTTACAGGTGATGAGTCCTGGATTTATCAATACGACCCAGAAACCAAGCGCCAGTCGACTGTTTGGGTGTTTCAAAATGAGCCAACGCCTACCAAAGTGAAGCGATCTAGAAGCGGGGGTAAGATTTTGATCGCTAGCTTTTTTAATTTGACTGGCCACTTGGTATCAATTCCCTTACGGGATCAAAGAAGCATTAATGCCGAATGGTATACTTCCAAATGTTTGCCAGAAGTTTTCTCTGTTATAAGCAACAAGCGACCAAACACAGGGCTCCGCGGGCTACTGCTCCACCACGACAATGCACCTGCGCACACCGCACTCAAAACGAGGGACTTCCTGGACAGCACGCCAGTCAAACTCCTGGGTCACCCTCCTTACAGCCCTGATCTAGCACCGTGTGACTTCTTTTTATTCCCAAAAATAAAAAATCAGCTCAAAGGGATACAATTTTCGTCGCCGGAAGATGCGCTGGCTGGGTTCGAACAGGCTGTAAACGAGGTGTCTGCGGCGGACTGGAAAAAGTGTTTTGAAAACTGGTTTAGGCGCATGAATCTTTGTATAGAGGCTGGTGGAAAGTACTTTGAAAAGATTTAATAAAAATATATGTACGTATAGAACAATTTTTTTTAGTTTCGCAAAACTTTCTGAGTGTCCCACGTATGTCCCGCGGAAGTGTGGGGGTCGTGGCTTCTTAAATGCTAAGACCCTGCACAACCGTGAGGTATGCAGTCTCAGGGAATACTTCCTAGAAGCCGACGTGGGGATGCACCGAGATGTGGTCTCAGTAGACAAGGGCCTTACCCCGCTCTTCTTGGCTAATGAGAACTGGCGCAAGCCTGTAGTATTAGACACTAATGACCGCAGAGAGGTATGGCAGAGCAAGGAGCTTCACGGACGCTTTTACCGGGCCTTACATGGGCCCGATGTAGACGTCTTAGCGTCTGTATCCTGGCTGCGTTTCGGTGACCTCTTCGGGGAAACTGAAGGTTTTGTCTGTGCAATAATGGACGAAGTTATGCTGACGAATAACTACCGGAAACATATTATGAAAGACGGGACGGTGGACGTGTGTCGGGCATGCCACCGTCCGGGTGAGTCCATCAGACATATTATTTCTGGTTGTTCTCGTCTAGCTAACGGAGAGTACTTGCATAGACACAACCTTGTTGCCAGGATTATCCATCAGCAACTTGCTTTGAAATACCACCTTGTGGAATCAGAAGTGCCATACTATAAGTATGCGCCCGACCCAGTTCTCGATAATGGTAATATCACGTTGTATTGGGATCGATCTATCGTCACTGACAGGACTATTGTTGCCTCGATTGGAGCGTCGCGCAATGATTGTTGATATAACGGTCCCGCATGACGAGAACCTCGTGAAAGCAGAGAAAGATAAGCAATTCAAGTATCTAGATCTGGATCGCGAGGTTGTCGACATGTGGGACGTGACAACAGCAGTCATTGTGCCGATAGGCGTGTCGGCCAATGGCTTAATAGCCAAAAGCATCGACAAACATGTCTTTCGTTTGATAGCTGGATCAAGGGCTTGATGCAGAAAGCAGTACTTCTGGACACGGCACGTATTGTGAGGAGGTTCCTCTCTCAAGAGCCCTGACCACCGGTAGCCCGGACCCTGTTCCCGATGCTGGTGGGCTACTATTTTTTATATTTTTAAATGTTTTTTTTTTTATATGTTTTTTTGTAAAAATATTTAAAAATGTAAAGGATATGTACAGAAAATGAGTAAAGAAAATAATAATCATTTATTAACAGATCATACAATCCAATTCGTTAGTAATACATACACATCTTAAACACTATTGTTTGTAAATAATTATATTTTGTTAAAGGAGGCTGGCGTCAATGGACCCAAAGAATCTAATAATTATCGAAACTCCGTGCAAGTGTAAATATAAATTAAATATAAACAGAATTTTATGAGATATTTATTTTAAAAATATTGAATTTTTGGGACACGGGAATCAAAAGTTATAAATGTTTTCAATTTACTCTTTAACTAATTACGTTCCAATACATTGACATGTGTTTTTCCTCATGGGTTTTCTTACTATAAACGGCTCTTTCTCTTTGTTTTTATACATAATATAAACTCAAATATGTATTAAAACAACATGTAAACTTGATATTAAAACGCAAATTAACACCGCCAAATCACTTAATAAAAATGAAACTGGTGATTTTGCAGGGAACACCTGGATAAGGGACGCACAGAACTTATAAAGGAACGTTATGAGTGGTGATCGATTGAGTCCCGTCACACTGTCAGATCGGGCCCCCTATTCACAAACGCTAAGATTCGATTTCGATTCGGAAAGTGGTATGTTTATCTCGCTCGCTTTCGTAATGCCAAAACAAGATAGACATACGACTTGTCGAATAGTAATCGAATCGAAGCGTTTATGAATACGGGTGCTGTGGTGACCTATTCCATCGTTACCGTACGTTTGTATCTTGCGTAGGATTTTACGTCTATCATAACGATTTTGTGGATTCTCGACGACTAGGTCTTTGAATTGTACATCTTGAACTGACAATACTGCATCCTGACTTGGACTACTGTATTCTTCTTTGTACAACGAGTACTTTGCTTTTGTTCAACTAGTAATATGCGTTGCGTTAATTACCAGTTACATCTTGCGCGCTTACGGAGGCATCATGTCACTGATGAAGGTGCTCAGTTGTTTGAAAAAGTGCAGAGATGGGTGTATCCACGTGATGTAAGTATATTCGTAAAAAAAACATTGTAGTAGTGTTACTCAGATCTTTCAGTCATCAAAATGGAAGATGAGTGGCTGTCGCATTTTCTCTTGACACATTATGGGGGATTAACCCAACCCCTCCCACAGGTTTGTAGGTCACATTCTCTTCCATATCAAACTACATTTCCGGTTTTCTTTCGGGAGGGGACTGAGTCAGTCACTTTTCTTACTTACACCTGGAACTCTTTATATTTATTACACCAAAAGTGAATTTATTTATGTCATGAGCATATTATGGCACATGGGCTACGCCAGACACCAAAGCTATATCGCTGCACCAGCTTCCTTGTTAGATAATCTTTTAATTTTATTTAATTTCGTGACATTTATTTGTATAACAATATTGAAAAATATAAAATAAAGTCTATTTAAAAATACTAATAAACGAGATTTATTGCTTACACTTTTTTTATTTAACAATCCCTGCATTTTATTAGGTGTACATAGCTAGTGAACTCTGGCTGTTAATATTATGTGAAACTATATCTTCTCTCAGTGCAGTAGAGAAGATAAGGTAATGTAAGAATCGTTTTACTTGACCATAATTCTTATAGACTAGCTGACCGGCGCAACTTCGTTTGCGTCCCATTTTCCCCGTTTTCGCAACATTTTTCATTGCTGTTCCACTCCCTTTAGTTGTAGCGTGATGATAGCTTATAGCCTTCCTCGATAAATGGGCTATCTAACACTGAAAGAATTTTTCAAATCGGACCAGTAGTTTCGGAGCCTATTCAATGCAAACAAACAAAAAATCTAATCTTTCCTCTTTATAATATTAGTTTAGATAGATAAAAATAGTAACGATATAGTTTTAATAGTCATTGAACTAATTACTAAGTCAGTAATCAGTGTAGTTTCTAGCCGCAGTCTGGTAGTTTTATGATTCATCCATACAGGCAATGAAGTAGAAATCGGGTTTAGCTTAAGACAAGAAGCAACACACGTATCGTCAGAACGTGGAAAATATACACTTCTGGACACATCTATTGGCCCACCTTGTATTTTCAGTTTCGTTTGGTCCTAGCTAAAATTTTATATTAAGTCGAGCAAAAAGTTTTATGCAGTTTTGAACCTGGCACATTCACAATTTCATTCAATAGTCTTTTGTTGAATTTCGAACACAGAATTTAAAGAAACAAAAGACAATTTGGAGCCTGTTTGTTGATAACAAACAATCGAATACTAAGAAAACTTGGTTTTATTGGTTTAATTGGATTTAATTCTTGAAAAAGTGATTGATATCTTTGGTTTTGCAACAATTATTACTTATTCTTAACATTAAGGTGAGGTTCTATCAATAATCTATGGATACTTCACCTGAAGTCGCCACCCAAGCTGTGGCACTTATTCAGGCCGGACACAGCCAAAGAAACGTGAGTGCTCAACTTAATTTAAGTCGATCTGCGGTCCGAAATGTTTATCGGAGGTACCTAGAGACTGGCGGCTTGGTTCGTCGCCAAGGAGAGCCACGATCTCGGGTCACAACTGAAAGGCAGGATCGATTCATCGTGACGACCAGCTTGAGAAATCGTCACCTTACCTCCATTGAGATACAAAACCAACTTCGCGACTTCCACGGAGTATCTGTGAGCGCTCGAACTGTTCGGAAAAGGTTAAAAGAACGCGATATGGTACCACACAAGCCAGCTAATGGGCCCAAACTAACGCGAGCCCACCGAACAGGGCGCCTTCATTTCGCACGCAGTCATTTGAATTGGACACAGCAAGATTGGAGCCGTGTACTCTTTTCTGATGAATTTAAAATTGTGTTACATGGCAATGATGGAAGGAAGAAGGTCTACCGACGTAAGGGAGAGCATTTCGCACAATGCTGCTTTGAAGAGAGGGTTGCTTATGGCGGTGGCTCATGGACTGTCTGGGGCGGTATATCCGCGAGCAGCAAAACTCAACTTGAGGTTGTTACAGGACCACGGCTGCCAACATTAAATGCTGAAAGGTACATTCGTGAATGCTTAGAACCTCACGTGATACCATACGCGGACTATGTGGGCCCAAATTTCCTTTTTATGCATGATAATGCAAGAGCCCATGCGGCTGGCATCGTCAGGGAATATCTTCGGGATGTGAACATCACAGTTATGGACTGGCCAGCCAGAAGCCCAGACATGAACCCCATTGAGCAAATGTGGGACGAGCTAAAAAGACGTGTTAGGGCTCGTCAGCCAGTTGCCCAGACGATGCTGGAGTTGAAAACTGCCATAGAAGAGGAATGGTAGATGATCCCTCAAAATTTCATAGAGCGGTTGATAAACTCTATGCCTAATCGTATGAGAGCTGTGGTAGATGCCCATGGAGGCAACACGCGTTATTAAATGAAACCTTTATTTGATAAAACATGTTTTTTATTCAAAAATCCCTTTCGCCTTTAACAAGGCGCATATCCGACTTGTTAGGCGTAGCTCCATGTCGTATGGTATTCTGAATTCAAATATTAGGTCTTTACCTATGAAATTGCCGTTTTGTTTGAAAAAAGTTAAAGTATTTTTTTTTTCGAACTTATTTATTTCTTTTATTCAAACTAATCACCCCTGCAATCAATGCATCTTTGCCAACGCTGTGGCAGTTTATGGATGCCCTTCTTGAAAAAATCAGCTGGACGGGAGACAACAAACTCTTCAAAGGCGTTTTGTACTGCCTCTCGGGAATTGAATTTTTTTCCCGCTAAAAAGTTGTCCAAATTTTGGAAAAAGTAATAGTCGGAAGGCGCAAGATCTGGTGAGTATGGCGGATGAGGGAGAGCTTCCAAACCCAACTCATGCAGCTTAGAGACGGTCTGTTGTGCAGTATGGGGCCGCGCGTTCTCGTGAAGTAGCAGTGGAGACGATTGACCAAAGCTGGTTGCAGACGTGCGAGTTTCGCCATCATTGTGGTCAGTTCTTCAATGTACACATCTGCAGTAATGCTCTCGCCGTTTTGTAAAAAGCTATGATGAATCACACCAGCACTAGACCACCAAACTGTGACCATCACCTTTCTAGGGGTCATTTTTCGTTTTGCACATTGCTTTGGTACCGAACCAGGATCTAACCAACTTGCTGAGCGCTTTCGATTGTCAGAAAGAATCCATTTTTCGTCGCACGTAACAATTCGGTTCAAAATTCCTTCATTTCTGTGCCTGTTAAGCAGCGCAAGGCAAGTCTCGACGCGTACGTTGCGCTGGCAATCGTTAAGTTCGTGGGGCACCCATCTATCAAGCTTTTTTATCTTGCCAATCTGTCGCAAATGGACCAATATTGTTTTAATGCTAACATCAAAAGCTGCTGCCAGCTCAGCTGTAGATTGAGTTTCATCAGCTTCAACAATCACCTTTAATTCATCATTGTTGACCAAAGTTTCCGGACGACCACGAGGTTCATTTTTCAAGTCAAAATTCCCAGAACGGAACCGAGCAAACCAATAACGGGTTGTGCGTTCGTTTGAACAGTTCTCTCCGTAAACGTCGTTGATGTTACGGGTCGTTTGTGCCGCGTTGGTGCCACGACGGAACTCATATTCCATAATTACACGAAATTTCAAAGTATCCATTATGAGGAAAAATGTTGAAATGTAATGAAAATACAACGCTAATCAATAAACAAAAGACTGATTTTGTAAATAGAATGTCATATTTTTAAAACAAAATTAATTTGAATTAAGAACTCATAGCCAATCAAAACTTTTTTTTGTTTGAAAAAGTCTGTACTGCAATACGGCAATTTCATAGGTAAAGACCTATTATTTAAAACAATACGATCGAAAAAGATGGCAAACTCTATCAGGTTTAAAACTGCATCAACAGTTTTTGTTCAATCTAGCAATCATATTTCGGTAGGGGCCATCGAAACCTAAACTCTAAAGTGGGCCAATAGATGTATCCAGAAGTGTAGTAGTTTATTCGAATCTTCCTTTATGGTTCATCTTAAATATTATTATTTTTTTATTCATCTTAATTACACAGACATTCCACAATTAAAAAACCTTAATCGTGAGATTTTTAGGTTATCTTGTTTAAAGACGTATATCTCTTTTCTCCCAACTTTTCCGCCTTACTTTCAATTTACTTTTCTGTTAGTCTTTAGTCGTTCTACAACTTTGTATAAGTTGCTATAATGAACGCTACCTCTAAGAGTGGGTCCCAAAATACATATAGTCTCGCCCGTCTCCTTTGGTGATACTTATCAACAATGTCAAAATAATTAATAATAAAAATGTCAAAATCACCACCAATCATGCCAACATCATTAATAATACATAATCGAGAAATAAAAGATATAAATAAAAACTATAAAATAAGCATTAATTAAGAAACATTATTTTAAGGCACGAGTTGAAGGAAATATTTGTGTTGTGGTCCAGTGCCTGAGTATTAGACCTTCCGCCCTATCAGCCACAGTGACCAAGAGGCTGTGGGCGCTGCCCCGCACCTGCCGCATCAAGAAGGCGACACGCTTTCGCATGATTGCGTAAAAATCGTCTATACGTGCCTCTGCGAACATCCCTGATGCGCTACAGTGTCCTGGCAACCCCGATAACACCCTATATGACTGTATAATAAACTGCTTCATGGGAGCACCAGATTACACTGTTGATGTCGAGTAAACTGCGGACGAATGAGTCACGGCTCGTCGATTATTGATGTATAGGTACAGTTCATCGGTATTTTTAACTACGAAGTTAGAAGGAGAAAGAAAGAAAAAATATTTATTTGTTGTATGGACATGACGTGCAAACAAAATTACAAAAATAAAATAAAACAATAAACATAGTTATTAGTTATAAATACATAAGTTCAATATGACAGTCGTTTTTTTAGCCAAGTAAACTTGAAGTAAAAAAAGAGTCGATAAAATGGAATTGGTGACTTTTAGAACTAAGGAATCCTTACTTCCTCAGCTTTAAACTTGTTTGTTATTATTTTTAAACTCAAATGAGTCACAATGAATGCCACTTATTTGTCCTCTACGGATTTTAATGAGGAAAATCATGTAGTTACCTATTTTGTATGACAATAAACAATTATTGAATAAGAGTAAATCAGTATTTACGTGTTCCGAGAGTATAGTGCACGAATTGTGACGATGTTGCGGGCAAAACAGAATAACAGTCAAGCAAAGCGTGTAACGTATCACAGTCCACGCGATTCAGGTATCATCAATACACAAAATTTTGTTTGTCGAGTTTGTCCCACTACTTGAAAAAAGCTTCTAATAAAAGGCGTAGGTATAAAGGGCGTTGTCCGCCCTCTGCCGACGCCCGGTGCGTCTACTTCGGGATGAGAAGGAGCTCGATATCTCCCTCTCCCTTTCCGCAGCTTCCTTCTGCGACATGACGGGTTCGCAGAAGGACACCTCCGCGTCCTAGGACTCTGTTCCGCCGACCATAGAGCGAACAACGGTCGGCAGCGACAGGTCTGCTCCTACCTCGCTTATGAGGGCACGGTGCGGCTCATCCCACGTGGCACATTCCGCCAGCGTATGCCGCGCCGTATCCTCCAGACAGTGGACGCAGTGAAGGCACCGAGCGTCCGGCTCCCTGCTGATGCGACACAGGTACTTCCCAAGGCAGCCGTGCCCCGAGAGCACCTGAGTCGCCCGAAACATCAGGGAGCCGTGCTTCCTCCCAAAGTTACACACAGCTGGCCTAACATGACGTCCTAAAACATACATACATACATATCATACTGCTTTATGACGTCATGGTAGGCCTGCTGATTTTCAGGTGCATCTCGTTGGACTGGAACGCCGACCTCAATATAGTTGGGAAAAGGCTAGGCGATGATTATATTCATGAGCCACCAGTCATACCTATACTTTAAAGTTGTCTTGCCACTTCGCCTTGGCTTGAGGTAGCATTGTCAGGTCTCTGCCTCGAATCTTGCGGGCAGCGGGGCGGCGGCGGCGGCTGCGCGGTAGCGGCAGGATCTAATGCATAAAATCAAAAGGACCAGCCCTCGAAAACAGCGGTGCGGCAGCGGGCAACGAGGGGTGTATTCCAGGCAAGCGGTGACCGCCCGCGCCGCTACCGCCGCCGCCCCGCTGCCCGCAAGATTCGTGGCAGAGGCCTTATAGATGACGTGGCGATATCAGCAATCACCATCAACACCGGAATCAGCCACTGCTGATTATAAACCTCCTCTTTATTCGGCTATACTTTCCAGTTCCGTGCCTCTCTCTTCCAGGTGATTCCTGCGAAGTGACGAAAACGCTTATGAATTCTTTTGCTTAACCTTGTCCAACAGTCAATTATGTTTTATTTACATACCTATACATTTCTTATACAGAGTGGAAGAGAAATCGACGCGAAAACGGTTACCACGTACTCAATACAGCATCCTAAACCCCTAAATCATTTGTTCCATCCATTTTGACCTTGCAGTGTCCGTTCCACTCACCAAAAATAAACAGTTTTCATGATTTGTGATTTATTTAGTATAGCAGCCCGCCCCGGCTTCACACGGGTATTTAACAATAATTTCAAAATTGCAAATTATGATACACACACATAAACCCTTATATTTGCGTCTGGTTATTAAAAAAACAAATTATAAAGTTTCCACGCAACTTTTTTATAATACCATTTTTAGGGTTCCGTAGCCGAATGGCAAAAAACGGAACCCTTATAGATTCGTCATGTCTGTCTATCTGTCTGTCTGTCTGTCTGTCCGTCTGTATGTCACAGCCACTTTTTTCCGAAACTATAAGAACTATACTGTTGAAACTTGGTAAGTAAATGTATTCTGTGAACCGCATTAAGATTTTCACACAAAAATAGAAAAAAAACCATAAATTTTGGGGTTCCCCATACATAGAACTGAAAACCAATATTTTTTTTTTCTTAATACCCATACGTGTGGGGTATCTATGGATAGGTCTTCAAAAATGATATTGAGGTTTCTAATATCATTTTTTTCTAAACTGAATAGTTTGCGCAAGAGCCACTTCCAAAGTGGTAAAATGTGTGTCCCCCCCCCTCTAATTTCTAAAGTAAGAGGAGGAAAATTCTGAAAATATTCAGAATTGTAGAACGTAAAAAAAACTATCAAAGAAAATTGGTTTCAATAAGATATAATGTTTAGTTTTTGAGATATGGGACTTTTTCATCAAACTGCAGCAGTAACTTTGTTTTTGATTAACATACTATGAAAAACCAATTTAGTTTTGCGGTTGACTTGAAGTTTACTAACTAATACTACTAACTAATGAATGACAGTTCAAAATATTGTTTGGGGCTATGGAACCCTGTGTGTGAGTAAGATTCGCACTTGGCCGGTTTTTTTAAACTCGTGCTATCTCTCGAATGGAATGGCCGAATTGAATAATTCAAAAAGTTATATAAAGGTATTGAAGCAGTGTTGAATATGAAGTAATTTAGTTTGATAAGGATTAATACCAAGATAGAAATAAACAGCCTTTTCTAACGGCGGAATTTAATTTTTTTTTCAAAATAAAATAACGTTTTTGTGGCATAACTATAATAGTTAGACATAATTATGCTGTCGCTACACTTTTTGTAAACAATTATGTGTTCTGCAAAGTCGTAGTACATTATTTTATTCTATCATCAATAGTTTTCGCAGCGCATGCGATGTAAAGAACATTTTAGGTATTTTTTTACACCTTGGGTTCCATTATTGGAGTTTTAGTAAGGATCCCTATTTTTTTAATATAATGTAGTTTATGTCACCCGGGGATAGTGTAGCTTCCCAACAGTGAAATAATTTTTCAAATCGTTTCAGTAGTTTCGGAGCCTATTCAATGAAAACAAACAAACAATCAAATCTTTCCTCTTTATAATATTAGTTTAGATAGTGAGTAGGTAATATAATTGTATGCAAAAGTTAAAATAACTTTGCCCAGCTTATGCCTCACTACGTAATTGATGGGGTTAGACTCCCATTGTAATCGAATGAAGCTGAATACACTGTTATTACGATACTGATAATTAATGGCGTGACTGCTTATCAGATCTGCTGCCCTACCCTGACCTCTTAAAGCAGTATTGTTTTACTATTATTCCAGTGCAGGAAAGAGACGGAGCTAAACACGATGTCTAACGTCCTCTCTTTCTCACACTGGAAAAGGAGTAAAACAATAATGTTTTAAGACGTCATGGTAGGCCACCATATCTCTACAGTCCAATTACATACTGGGTACGTAATGGTCGCTAGCGCTACTTCTTCAGAGTATGAAGTCCTAGATTCGACTCCCGGGTAGGGCAAACTGTCATCGGATTTTTCTGCCATGAATTTCTTAGAAGCAACATGTCAAATGACAATGCTGACAACAATATTAAATGGATCTCCTTAATCATTCCTCAAATGAAAAAAAATGCTTATACCAACGGTATCGTTGTAGCATAACTTGCTAATTAATATCGCGTGTGGTTTAAATCTTATTAATTCGTCATCGAGAGGAAAATAATAACTTATATTATAGTCGAGGATAACAAAGTAGGTAAGTACTTAATAAGTTGCTGCTTTGTGAAGTGTTTACTTATCATATAGTACAGGAAACACAGAATTTAAATATTCATTTACTTATCAAAGTGTTCGTTTAAAGTGCTATTTTAAAAACCAGTATCGGGGAGTACGGACAGTTTAGGGAAATTTTAATAATTTATTTTTATTTTGTTTCCTATTATTAGTTCTTTTTATTTTCTTCCTTTTATAAATTGTAGTTTGATTATAATTTGTTTCAATGTTTCGAAATTGAGTTTATACTAATGTTATAGTAATACAAGCTTGACTTAGTTTGGGAGCTGGTAGATCATCTATTATGTGATGCTGTACAACCATCAAACACTATCAATAACACTTGTAACAGGATATTTACCATGTTTATTATTTGTTTTGAGTTCCCGATATGTCGGCGCTGTTGCAAACGCCATGATCACGGATTAACTGAAGTTATTGCGGGTGGGTGTTTATGAGCAGACAAATCGGTTTACCTTCTTTCTTGTTCGTTTTTTGCGCTCAGTGGTACCACCACCACTGTCACTCAAAACTCGATTCTGTTTCCGACACACGAAACTCACTGTGTCCACTCGGAAACTATTACCAAACCACCAAACATCTTTTGAATTTGAAATACATAGAGCTTTGCGTTTTTTTTTGTTTTTTGACTTTCAAAATTGCCTGTCATGGTCTAATGGAAATAAATGCTTTGAGTATGAGTTTTTCCTTCACTGAAGCAAGCGATAATTATACAATAAGCACATGAATCTGAAGATCCAAAATCAGAGGTGCGTGTCTCAAAGGTTCGGCGAACTTGATACCTCTGACTTGGCAGTCCGAAGGTCACACCACTAGACTATCACTGCGGATATATTTTATTGTTTGGTCAACTGCGAGTTGTCAACAAAAAGTTATTGAAAATGGCTTTAATAAATTGACTCTGTATCTTGTAAGGATCATTTCAAAGTAAAGAAGAAAACAATCAGGAAAACGGAAGTTGTACAAATTCTGATTGTATTTGCAATATTATCAGAATTTGTTGACAGTTCAATTCATTGAAAATTATGCTTTTATTTCACTCTTAGTCCTTATAGTTGGTTGCAACTCTAAAAGTACTCACAAGTCTCATGAAGCTGAATACTGTATTGATACTTTTAATATTTTAGAACATGAACTTCCAAAGGATGGTGACAAAAGTTTTTTGGACCCAGGACTTCAGCGCCACCTGAAGTCCAGGAGTTTGGACAATAGACAGGGAATCCGGTATGTGTCTCTTCAGTCGCATTTTTACTAGGTCAGCGGTCAACCCTTCGAATTATTTTGATACACTTGGTTTCAATAAACCGTTTTCTACTTAAAAGACCCGTCAAAATGTTGGTATCTACTCAAACCTCTTTGATTTTAGGTTGGACGTTCCAACAGTCAGCCAGAATGGTGCGACAGTTAAGCCGTTCTTCCCGGCAGCCTTTGCAACGAACCTAACTATGAACGCTTTGGAGATCCTGGAAGGATCGCTTACGATGAGACGAAGCGCGACACACGTGACGAAGTTAAACACACGACTCATAGAATCAATTCCGGGAGGTGACACCGCGTTTATGAGCAGGTGAGATGTATCCTGTTCGTCACGATTGCTACAAACACGCGCATACAACAAGAATGTTGCAGCAGACTATGTGCAACGCAATAAGTTATGTAACACGAGTATAATTTAGATGGTCTCCGCGCGCATCAGCTGCGAATGTCTGTTCCTGGCAGTCTAGCGCGTGTACAACATACAGAGCAACCCGATTTTGAAATATTAATACCTATTATTGGTGTTTCAATTATTCTAATAAAACAGTGTTTGAGAAATACCGCAAACCCTATCGGTGGTGCAGAACTGAACTTTATAAAAAGATAAAAGGTTCTGAGCTAATGCTAAATCTTCAACGTGAAAGTGGAGACATTACAAGAATTTGGTTCGAATGCTCGTTCGCGGCGCGCAGAACTGTCGCGAATTGCCGTCCCAATCACACTACAACCAATCAAAGCGTTCATTGAAAAAACTGACAGTCGGTGGTAACCAACAGCGCGCTACGAATGCACTCAGCGTTCGAGCAGTGGGCGCATAGTACGTCCGCTACCACATCAAAATGTATGGAAAATGTTGCATTACATGTTACAAATAGATAGTTTTTTCTAGAATGATGGCTATGGGTGCCAACGCAAATGCGACGTGCCGTCTAAACCACGTGTCAGCGTGTCACATCGCAGCCATGCACGACCACGACGCCCTAGACTTGCTGCTCAGGTCAGGAGCTGATAGCTCCAGGTCCGACAAGCAGGGCAGGACACCGCTCCACCTAGCCGCCTGGGCTGGGAACGTTAAGCAGATTGCTTTACTGCTGAACTTTCCCAAAGGTATATTGACGGTACATTGATTGGCTTTCCTGTTTTTGCTGCTCCATTTAATGAGGTATCTTCAGTAATATTTTAAACTCTCTTAGAGATCGATCGATCGAACGTCAGTTTATTCAATGTTATCGAAATCAAAGATGTGTTATTTTATTTTCAGCTCTCAGTAAAAGTGTGGTTGATCATGCCGTATTGTCACCTGAAACCCTGGAAGAAGTTAAGAGACATAGTCTACCAGTGAATAAGTTGACGAACGTACCGTGTCGTCTTAACGTCGAGTCTACCCTGCCAGGTGAATGGAGCGACGGCATGGAGCACAACTGCAGACAAATCAAAGAAATTGTGGGTTCTTTGAGTAAATAATTTTATGAAAACTGCTCTCGAAATGGTGTAGTAAAAGATAGTGTAGAAACCTAGAACATGATGTCTTTTTTTATTAAATATTTTTTTGTGTGGCCAGTTGCCACTGTTCCAGCAAGGATGGACGGCGTTGCACGCAGCCAGCGCCCGTGCACAGCATCATTGCGTGCAGTTACTCCTTGCCGCCGGCGCCGATGTGAGCGCACTAGATCTGCTTTGTAGGACTCCACTGGACGTTGCTGGCTGTGCTAATTGTTCTGGACACAGAATTGATGTTAATAAGTAAGTCACCTTACTAAAAAGGCCTGTGCCCTATGTTAAACTGGGGCGAGGAGAATAGTTATGACTGTAACATTTATTTTCAGTTTCAATGAAACGGTAAAATTACTATTGAAAGCTGGAGGCAAGTTCACGAGGTGCTATCACAAAAATAACCCTCTAGAAACTCCGTTACATACAGCGGTAGAGTTGGGAAGCGAAGTGGCTGTGGAAAAAATGCTGCAGGATGGTGTGTCTGCCTCTGTGTGGAACAGCCGGGGTCTCACTGCCATGCATGTGTGTGTAGAGAAACGGAATAAAGAACTGTTGCAGGTAATCTGACGCTCAAAAGTTTCAAGGAACTTCAATAGTTTTAGATTTCTGGTTACTATACATTCAAATGTGTACGAAAACTGTATCATTTAATTGCGTACTTTCCGTAATTCTGGTCTTGTCCAGAGTGACGAATGACATCTCCTTGCTGTTTAGAGAGCGCCTGTCCATAGATTTTCACAACGATATATGTTAGTGTACTCAATAGCAATCTGGTTAATTTACCAGGTCACTTACGTATGTGGTGATAGGTGCCCAACGCTCCATTTGTTTCAGTACGTGGTTGCCATTCAATGACTCTTTGGTCACCTTAACTTAATTTCCTAAGAGAGCAGCGGTGGCTTAGCGGTGGCAGCCCCGACTTACGAGCATTAAGCAGTGGGTTCGAACCCAGGCAGGCGCATGACTTTATATAATTTATTTCATCACCGCTGCCCTCAAATACGGTGAAGAAAAACATTGTGCGGAAACCGGCATGTCCTAGAACTAAAAATTCGAAGACATGTGACATCTTCCAGGGTGCACAGGGATTGGAACCCGCGTGAGGGATTACAGCTCACTCTCTCTCATAGCGAGGAGGCCTGTGTCCCAGCAGTGGGAACATTATAGGCTGATGATGATGATGATGATGGATATTCTAAAATAACAAAACGTGTGAAGATTGTCACGTTAACGCCATTATCGCATAAAGTTGTCACTTCTCTATTGTATTCGTACTAAAACAATAAAAGAAGTGACCAATTCATGGCGTTAACTACGAGAAGTCAGACAGCAAGGTGATATCAATGCTAACTTCATAGGTCCAAAACAATAATTTATCATCACTCTCTTCTTCATCTTCTCTTCTTCTTCTTTCAGTCACTCTCAGCCATATTATCTTTCACAGAGTCCATAAATTGCTACTTTGGTCTTTCCCAACTCTTAAGCCATCATAATATTTTTTTTTGTTATGGTTAACGGAATAATAGCAAAGAGCTTCGACCAACACCTTAGAAAGCTCTAATTGCACGGCTGGGTTAAAGGCTCGATTCAGAAAGCAGTACTCCTACACACGGCAGGCATAGTGAAGAGGTTTCTCTCTGGAGCCCTGACCACCGGCAACATAGACCGCTACAATTTTTTATATTTTAAATGTTTTTTTCATTTGTTGTTGTTTTGAAAAATATTTAAAAATGTAAACAATATTTATAAAAATAAACGAATAATTTAGTATGTTCATTATTTATAGTTGTTAGCAAATCATAAGTATAGCAATGAAGATCCGTACTTAGCGACTGTGGACGTGAAAGATACGACTGGGTCCACTGTGCTCTGTGCAGCAGTCAAAGCAGAGTGGATACAAGGAGTCTGTATAGCTCTCGGGGCAGGAGCTAGTATCACTATGAAGGTATTGCTTCCACATACACACACAGTGTTAGTAATAATAATATAGACATTTTTTAGAGAACATTTCTAAAAAGTACGATTGCTTACAGGCCAACGGAGAATCGCCCATCCACATTGCAGCACAATCAGGCAACATCGATATTCTCCAAGAAATATTGACTGTTGCAAAATATAACAGCACCATAGATTTTCGCAATGAAAAAGGAGAGACTGCACTTTTTAAAGCGATCAGTAACAATCAATTAGATTCCCTCAAATTGTTACTCGAAGCCGGTTCCAGCATAGAAGTAGAGATTTCAGATAAAGCTAACGTGTTCCACGTAGCTGCTAAACATGGCAGTAAAGAAGTACTAGAACATTTACTTGAATATAATAGCAACATTACAGCAAAACTGATAAACAGGTTTGACAGCATGGGCCCACCGTTATTTTACGCTGTATTGAATAATCATCTTATTTGTGCAGAACTGCTTGTTTGCAAAGGTGCTCAAGTAAATGCCTTTCTAGAATGCAATAACTTAGTTGACACAGACATTTTAACATGGACATCACTTCTGCATATAGCTGCACGTCATAACCATTATGAAATAGCTGAAATTATAATAAAACATGACAGTGAAACTGTACATGCAGCTGATTCCGCAGGACGGACACCTTTGCATGAAGCTTGTTGTCACGGCAACAGAGAAATGATCGTCTTACTACTTCGCAAAGGAGCTGACCTTTCTGGAGCTGGAAGAAATGGATTTAGTAAAACGAAGCTACCCCCGATAGATATCTTAATGAATAATTTATCAAAACCAACTGAATTCATACAAAAAATATTCGACTCATACATATCTAGCCAAGGCGTGAGTCTCCAGGAATCTAATTGTGAAGTTGTAGTAGACTATGGAGTTTTAGTTCCAAATAAGAAGAACATGAAACAAATGAGGGTGATCAAGGCTCTTATTAATACCGGAAATAGATACGACCAGCACAGACTACTCCTCCATCCCTTGGTGCAAAGTTTTTTGTATCTAAAATGGAGATCATTGCTATCATTTTTTTATAGTATCTTAATTCTTCATGTATGCTTTGTGTTGTCTCTCAACGTGTACGCCATTTCTGTGTTCTATTATAAAGATGAAAGTAAAGACTTACCGTATATTTTGCGTAGTAGTGTATGGATTCATATTATTTATTTGACTGTTTTTTTTATTACAGTTCAGGTAATTCGATTTATTATTATTTACTTTTTCAATTAGTTTACTGTTACTATTTTGTTTTAACTCTGTGATTTTCAACAGGAAATTATCTTCATCAAAATTAAAAGCAAGAGATACTTCCTTTGTATAGAAACTTGGCTGAAATTCTGGTCTATTACGCTGGCACTGTTCCTGCCTCGTGTCCTGTCTTGGGATACAGAATCGAGTGCAGAGTGGGCGCGTCTCATCACCACCGTGGCACTGCTCCTGTCCTGGTTTGAAATGATGTTCCTGCTCTCCAGATTCCCAAACTGGGGATATTATGTTCTAATGTTTGGAAAAGTTGCCAATAAAGTATTTAAGGTGAGACAATTCAAATCGTCGCTTAATGAAATTCGAAATAGATGATTATGCTTGCGATCAAGCATCATCATCATTCTCTTGCCCTTACCCCAATTTATTTGGGGTTGGCGCTGCATGTCTTCTTCTTCCATACTTCTCTATTACTTGTCTTCTCGTGAGATACCTCCTTTCTTGCCATACATCATCATTACATTGCAAGCATTTACATTTATAGTTCAAATACCTATTTTGATTTTACACATGTTATTGTGTTTTTAACCCCCGACCAAAAAAGTGGGGTGTTATAAGTTTGACGTGTGAATCTGTGTGCCTGTCTGTGGCGTCTTAACTCCTAAATGGATGAACCAATTTTGATAAAATTGATTTCGTTTGAAAGGTCGTGTTTTAATCGAGAGTGTTCTCTGTAGCTATGTTTCGCGAAAATCTGCTCAGCCGTTTGAGACCATCAAACGGCTGTGCAGATCACCTCTTTTCTAGTTAACCCCCGACCAAAAAAGAGGGGCGTTATATGTTCAACGTGTGTATCTGTGTCTGTCTATCGTAGCTCCTAAACGGCTAAACCGATTTTGATAAAATTGGTTTTTGAAAAAGGGATATCAACAGCTTCTACGGGCCTAGAATCTTGTCACTTGTCACCATGAGCATCGCCAAAACTGCACACCTCCCTCACCCCTAACCATGTTTTCGTTAATTAGCGAGAAGAGGCACAACACCGACAAAAGTGGAAGGAATGGGAGGAGACCTATGCCCAGGAATGCGACAGTCAAGACTAAGAAAAAATAATTTAAGTTTAAAAAGCATGAAATAAAAATTAAATTCAAAATTTTAGAAACACCCGACGGATTCCACCTCTAAAAAAACCAAAACTAAATTTATCCAAGCGTCGTAGCGTCGGAGGACCGCTAAGTCGACCGCTTAGCACAAGCACAGACCAAAGCGGACCCCCGACGCTACGACGCTTGGATTAATTTATATTTCGTTTTTTTATAGGATTTTTCTATCGGGTTTTTTTTTAGTTACTCAATGAATTTGAAGGATTACCTAATTTGTTTGTTTCAGATTCTTGTTTCATTCGTTTTTCTCATATTTGGCTTCTCTGTTAGCTTCATGATACAGTATCGAGCCAAACCACCATTTGAAGGTCCCTGGTCTGCTTTTATTACGACGTTAGTCATGATGACTTCAGAGTTTGATTATAATCAAACATTGAGCAAGGCCAGCGCTGTGGGTGCATCTAATATTATATTCAGTTTAATATTTGTATCGTTTCTCATTATTGTTTCAATTGTTCTCATGAATCTCTTAGTTGGTGTTGCCGTAAATGACGTTAATAATTTAGAAATGATAGGTAACATAAAAAGATTAGAGAAACAGGTGGAATTTATAACATCGCTTGAAGATATTGTTTGTAACGAATTTATCAAAAAGATACTCCCAAAGAGCCTATACCAAAGATGGTTGAAGAACAGAAAATGGGAGAACGTCATCGTTTTACGTCCACGTGAAGCTACATGTTGTAACTGTAACCGGTTGCCTGCTCGTTTAAGAGAAGCCATTTTTGAAAAGGCTCAATTACAGAAGACACAATCTGACGACCAGCAAGGCACGATGCTTTACCAAATGAAACTGGATGAAATGTATAAAATTATTGTTAAAAAAGATGGCACCCAACCATCTAAACCAGAGGGTCCGGATAATGCGCTGAATATGATAATCGAAGATATTAATAAGATACGTGGTGATATAGAAATTATTAAAAACTTTATAGTTACGACTAAACGTCGCTCTTTTAGTACTAATCAATCTGCTCCATTACTAGTTATAAGTAATAATAATTAGAACAATGAAGAAAGGCAGGTATTATTTTTGGACCACAACAATACGTACTTATAGAATTGCTCCATTAGTATCTACATTGTTACACATGTATTGAACTCTTAATGTCTTTTATTATTCTATCTTTTCTCATTAAAAATATAAGTTTCATCTATTTTCTTTTTCTGCTGTGGTTACCGAAATGCTTCTAATTCAAATTCAAATTCTTTATTGCGAACTAAGTGTAGTCTTGAAGATGTTGACAATAGGTAGGTTCTTATAACTTAGTTGCCTGTTAGGGCATTGCAATTTAAATGGTATTTAAATATAATTCTGCTAAACAAAAAGTCTTTGGTTCGCTGTCTAAGATTACTGGATCTTCCGAAGTCTGAATCTGTGCCCGGTTGATGGCAATAAGGTCGCCCCTTATTGCATGGATCTGAAAAAATTTGGGTACAGCTTTTGGGTAATCCACCACGACTTCGTTAGCTTATATTTCATAAATGTGACGTGTACTGAATATGGTGAAGATTGTAACTTTAATGACTTATATCTGAGAACCGTGACGCATATGAAGAATTTATCTCATGTAAAACTTGTTTGTATTGATGCCAGCTATTGAATAATATAGCTTTAATGCGTGTCCGCTATTTTGGAAATAAAATAAAATGGCGGGAATTGAATTATTGGACCTGCCTGGTCCAATAATTCAAAGCCCGTTGTCCAAATAATAATATCCCACCAAAAGTATTTTGTAAAAAACTAACGTCTTGTGACAGTTAGTTAATGTTGTGTGACTTAGCCGTTGAACATTTTTTATACGTTAGTGGGTACAAGTCAATTTTGGCGAGAATTTTAACGTAATGCACACACGGAACCGTTTTCCAAGTGGCAATTTTCCATCGTCAATGGGTAGCGGTTCTTAGATTGGTGCAATGGTGTCATGGAGCACCTGGTTTTGTACACTTGTGTACCTTTCAACGGCCAAATCACACAACATTAACTACAATAATAATCCCTCCTAACCCCTAGCAAACGTTTTCAAGCGCAGTAGAAGAATGTCCTAAACGACTGTGACGCGGCCGGTTGCCACTTCGCCATATAAAGTTATAGGAAAAACAAACGTAAGCGCGTTTTAAAATACAGTCAGCGCTATCTAGCAACGTGTGTGGGTATCAACGCCACTCTTAGTCCAATGCATTATATATTGACCAAATTTTGGGCGAAATTAATATTTTAGTGTAATTTGATTATTTATTTTTTTATTTAGTTTTTTTATTTATTTTAGTGTAATTTGTGTTATGTTCGAGTGGGATAAAGTTAATAGTTCGACTATTTCTTCTTGTAAACTTGTAAGTATAAAAGCCACCGTCGGTCTTCAGTTTCGTGAGCTGGCTTTGCCCAATAGCCAGATCTCTTGCAAATACCTTTGAGCCTTTATTTCGCTCAATTGCGTCTTTAATACGCTCGGTATTAAAGCGGTGGAGGTCGCTTTTTAAGGATTTGGAGATCCGTCTATTAAGCTGTCGGTATTTTCATGCCTCGTCTGAAGACTGCAGGATCATCTCTCGCCGTTCCTTCATGAGCTTGAGAGTATGATCGGAGAGTTTTTTGTTCTTCTGTGCACGACGCGTCTTGTAGAACTTAGACCCCGTCGTATGGACAGTTTCCACGAATCCATCGTTGCATTCGTCCACTGAGCTTCCTAGGCACTCGAAACCATTCTGGAGTTCCAGCTGAAAGCTTTCGGGGTTTTGGATCTGGATCTGTGCTGGTCGGAGCATAGACTTCATCAGTCGAGACCTTGCAAGCTTAATATTAATGTTCAATGTGCCTCTTACCATGCGGTGATCACTCCCGGTTTTCACTGAATTGATCACAGAGACATCATTGAACATTTGCTTCTTGGTTGACATGATGAAGTCAATCTCATTTTGTGTTACACCGTCGGGGCTCTGCCAGGTCCACTTCCTGTGCTCGCGCTTTCTTAAGAAGGAGTTCATCATATAGAGGCCCTCCTTCTCCATAAAACTAGCCAGTTGGTGTCCCCGGTGGTTCCGACGTCCAACCCCAAATTGCCCCACCTGCAGCTCATCCCCGTCTCGTTTGCCCAGTTTCGCGTTGAAGTCCCCAATGACAACGGTGAAGTGAGTTTTGAAACCATGCATGGCTTTAGAGATATCCTCATACCTGGTCTCCACTTCGTCGTCGGGGTGCGGTGTGGACGATAAACCCAACACCACCCTGCGACTGCCGGTCACCCTCTCGGAAATAGAGCAGGTTGCCGGATTTCAGGATCATCGTGTCCTCCCCCACTCTTCGGACTTCAGATAATCCTACAATACTCCATCGCAACCTGCTCAATTCCTCTTCGAGTTCGGTTATCTTCTCGTCAATTCGGAGTGTTCGCGTGTTGTAAGTTGCCAGGTCTAGTCGTCGGTATAGGCAGCCGGATCCCTTCCGGAGATTCTTCGCACCCCTTGCCACGTCATTACGTTGACCGCTACCGTAGTCGACGGTAGACGGGCTGCCGGGTACTAGGGGCCATTTTTGTATTGCGCTCATTAGGGGGGGTTTTGCCGTAATCGCCACGCTTGGCAGATGGGTTGGCGATCCCAGTACGGTTGTTACAAAAAGCACAGAGAGCGCTGCTGCCCGTTCTCTGGCAAGTCCCTTAGTAGCCTCTTACGACACCCACGGGAAGATATGGGATGGTGCTATTCTTAACGTCCGACACCATACAGAACATTTCACTTAACACATTTCCTTGTTTTTGTCAAACTAGCGTGATTATCACTCTATTTCCCCTCTTCCAACCCCTGACCCCTTACCAAAATTATCAAAATAAAAAACATCGATTTTTACTCACCAATTGTTGAAACAAACACTTGTAGATGTCATAGCAGTCCAATATATTAACGTAAGCCTGAAACATTATTTTACAATGATCCTCTCTGTCCCTTTCTTCCATGCTTTGACATTGAAGAGCTTACCGTCCCGCGCGTACCGAATTCGGTACGCGCAAGCGTTACCGTTGATCCTCGCCGTACCGAATTACGTAATAATACGCGGCGCACCAGCAAACTTAAACGCTAATATAAAGAAAAGTAAATTTCTAAATCGTTCTGTCAAAATTTACCTCTATGGTCAACTAGTAGTCGATTCAAACAAAACCAATCGTTAGTAATACTAAACGGCACAACATTAATTTAAAAAAAAAACTCGTCTATGTCGAATGTCAAACGTCAATGGCAACCCGTGTTATTATGTTCGGAAAAGTGTTGTTCTTGTGAGATATACGTTGTGAAACTTTGGTAAGTAAATGTATAGTATGTTACAAGTGTATAATGCAACTTTTTAGATAGTCATTTGCTTGAAAAAATAACAAAAAAATTATGATTTGAGCCAACAAAAAATCCTTTGTTGTGAAGTTTGTTATTCGAAACTAAAAAAAATAATTTGACTCTTTAACCATGTAAAATGGTCTTGGAAACAATAGTAGCAAAGAAAAAATAGTGATAATTCATTATTTCATGTATTCGAGGCATATCTATTCATATTTATTGATATTTCAAGTATTTTCATGCTTTGAACAGCGGAATTCTAAAATGGCCGATTCTAACAAGAAGTTTGAGTTAGGATCTTATAAGAATAATATATGTAGGACTCCTAAAAAACACTGTCATTAGATTACTTGTATATTTGTGTTGTTAGATATAAATTTTCGTGTAAATTGAATGAGTAGTTTTACCAAACAAAAATAAGCAACGAAAACAGACGTATTTGCTGCGACCTCTCTCATATCTATGGGATATGTATAATTCTCAAGTAGTTCTAAAAGAGTTGTTTATTATTAATAAATGGCCCCGTTCATCACGAACCCGACACTGTTTACCGTTTAAGATTAGAGCTAATATAACTCGAGTTATAAGTGTTTATCTTTACGATATCGGATGACTCACGCGATGGCGTAATAAAGTGGCCCCCGAAGGGTTTCACGCGGGGTTTTACTGTTACGCGCGAAAGGATAAAGAGGTTAATATTCCATAGATCTACTTTGTCTTTTAATAGCTGAATAAGTCTGATAGCATAAATCATGTTTGCGTCAAAACTTAGTAAAATGATGCCAAGAAATATGTTAAAGATGGGTAAATTGAGAATCTTGCAATACACACTAATGGCAATAATACACAATACTGGAAAACAGATAACAGCAATCCAGTTTACGATAGTAAAGTGTTTAAAACTCGTTATACCATTGAAAAATCTGTGAATGACTTGAAATTTTAAAACGAACCGAACGTTTTCATTCGTTCCCGCAACACAGTGCGCTAAATTCATAAAAAATCCCATTACGTATAAAATGTATTTAAAGCAGTTTGTGAAACACGCAACAATAGGAATATTCCAGGCACTGTCCGTTGATGTGGCAATGTCATACAGTAATATTGTCGACATCAATAGTATTGTGGCACAAAATGACACAAAATTCGATATACGGCTGTTTGAAGTTATAAAATTATCTTTAATACAATATTTTGGATATAAAATAATAGATTGCATCAAATTCAAAGGCAGAAGCATCGACTGCACATCTTTATCAACGAAGTTATTCAATAAAACTTCAACACGATGACTTAAAACATTAAACTTGTTTTTTCTTTTCCTTGACTGCATTTTACTTTGGGCTTGTTAAACACGAATGAGTTCTTTCACGGATCTATTCTATCTAATTCAATTACTGTTGATGCTTCTCGAGATAAGGCAATCAATAACAACGATCTACCTTCTTATTAAAATGAATATGGCTCTTGAATGTGACAGGTTATTAATGATTCATGCATGTGTATTGTTTAATATCGTAAAATTTGGTTACCATTGAAATAAAACAAAATACAAACTGCTGCATAGAAGTATATTAAAATTTATCACAGATTGGCTATCATTCGAATGGTAAAGTATTTTGATGACGGATGAAAAGCATACCACAATCATAATGATTCACAAGCAATTAATCCAATTTAAGATGGAAACCCATACATACCCATACATACTACCAAATAAACAGGATTCATTGAATTGTTGTTTAGACATGAGTAATACTAATAAATCATCATCATCTGCCTAGCCTTTTCCCAAACTTTGTTGGGGTCGGCTTCCAGTCTAACCGGATGTAGCTGAGTATCAGTATTTTACATGAAGCGACTGCCTACCTGACCTTCACAACCCAGTAACTGGGTAATAAGATACCTCTCGGTAAGATTGGATGTCAGACTTTTGGCTTCTGCCGATTCGTAGCGACTGTCAAAGATCTACAAATGACAGCCGGGAGCAACGGCTTTACGTGCTTTCCAAGGTACGGAGGAAACTCGGTATGTAATGATGGACACCCATCCACGGACCAACCTCGGCAAGCACGGCTTAACTTTAAAGATCGACTTGTGCGGCTGTTATTATTTAGCCACGAGCTCCTCCTTAGTAATACGTAATACTAATAAATCATTGTCAACAAAATAATTTATAGGCAACTTCTTAAAATTGAGACATTATGCCTTGCAGTGTTCTACAGGACTTGATTTTGGTGCAGCTTCTCTTAAAAAGGAATAACAGCTGTACTATGAATTACTTTTGCGGGGCACTGCTAAAGTGCTAATTATCAATCATCGTTCTGCGCTCATCTAAATTAGGATTGTCGCAGTGAATTTTATTCGTCTATACATATTATTATATGTCTTTTATCCACCTGTCGTTTGTCATCTCTCAAATCACGCTCTTTATAGCCATATCATTATCTACCCAATACATCCAGTTAGTTTGGTCTTCTTATACTCAAAACTTTTGACAGCAGATGTTCCTCATCATTGATTAATGTATGGCATCTTTTTTCATTTATTCTTGTCACTCTGATTATAACCGTTGCGGTTACATTGTAAAGGTCACTTGGTTCATAAGGATTTCATGGTCAGTAAAATAATTGAATTAAGTAGACTAGGAATAATAATGTATTAGTCTGGGCTACTATCTTAGGGCTACATCAGCCTTTCATATATAAAATAATGGTCTTCAGACTCTTAGATTGACTTGTGTTCAGGAAAGCCTAGAGCTAGAATCAAAATGATGTTAGTGAAAAGAAAAAAAATATGTAACGTTAAAAGTCATCGTGTTGAAGGTTTATTAAAAAACTTCGTCGACAAAGATGTGCAGTCAATGCTTCGTCCTTTGAATTTGTTGCAAACTGTTCAGTTTTGTCCAAAATATCGCATTAAGGACAATTTTATAACTGCAAACAGTCGTCTATCAAATTTTGTTTCAGTGTGTTGCATGATATTTTTAATAATGATAATATTATTCGACTTTAGTATTGTGATTTCCGATCCAGTGTTTAAAAATAACATAATCTTAATTTTGTACATCATTCGATATGCTTTCATAATTGTAGGATTTTTAATGAATTAATGCTAAGTTTTATCAACACAAATGACAACGTTTTGTTCGTTTTGATATTTCAAGATCTTCACAGAATTTTCAATAATAAAACCAGTTTTACACGCTTCGTAATCGTTAACTGGTTTGCTGTCATCTTCTTAATAGTGTTTAACATCAGTGCCATGACTACTTTTTGCGTAGTTTTTATGTGACCATTTCTTAACATAGTCACACCAAATATTTTAGTAGGCTTTGACGCCAACATCGTTTATTTCACAAGACTCATTCAGCTGCTGAAAGATAAAGTTGATCTATGGAATATTCGAGCTCTTCAATATAAGAGCATCGATGATAGAGCCAGTGAGGATCATTGTAAAACAATGTTTCAGGCTTACATTAACATATTAGAATGTTATGATATGTACAGGATTTTATATCAACAAATGGTAAGGGACAAAAAGACTTTTCACTTTTTGAATTTTTGTTTTACCGTATTCTCATAGGTGAACTTGCCAAATAAACGTTATTCTTACTTTCTTTGCTTAGCCCCCGACCAAAAAAGAGGGGTGTTATAAGTTTGAAGTGTGTGTATCTGTGCTATCATAGCTACTGAACAGTTGAACCGATTTGGATAACTTAGTACAAGCAGATGAGATACGCACAGAAAGTGATAAACAAAGCGGCCCCCTCTACGACGCCTAGATAGTATTATGGTCATATTAAACGTAAAGGAAAAAAAATAGATATTATTTTTTAAAAGGGGTTTTTTGTCTCAAAGTTTTTTAGTTTTTTTTTTTAATATGACTGCTTCCTGACGGAAATTAAAATTGTTTTCCAGATCGTGTTTCATACATCAGAGTTTTTTTATCGCTTTTTGATTCAAGCTCACACGTTACTTCAGGTTGTAAATAGAAACGTATCGGTTGGCAATTATTATGTAAGTATCATTTATTTTAATATTTCCTGTTTTACATTACAAAATTAAATAATACCTCATTATTGCCAATTAGCTATAGAGTCCTAAAGTCTGACAACCGGTCTTACCAAGGTCTATCGTGTTACGTAACCAGATAGGCAGTCGCAGTATGTAAAATACTGATACTAAGCCGAATCTGGACAGACTGGAAGCTAACCCCAACATAGTTCAGAAAAGGCCAGTCAGAGGGGGTCAGTTTAATGGCCTTAGAGTCTCGGCGGCTGCTAGAGCCTTAACTCACAGTCAATACTTTGTATGTAAAACAAGTGTGTCACCGTTTTCTTGCATTGGACACAAATGACGTGACATGTGACACAAGTTGTGGTCTCATCGCACTTTCAATGCTACATAATCAATGAGTTTCGCCGTAGACGTTGCTGCAGCAGCGATTCATATACTACTGGCTTAAAAACAAGAACCGCAATATAAGTTTTTAAACTGACATGGTCACTAACACTATCAATAACATTTGTAACGCGATATTTACCAAGAAAAACAAACAACAATAGAAAAAATGGTAAATATCCGAATGTTATTAATAAGAACTGCAATATTTTCTCTTCTGAAGACTTTAATAAGTGGTTGTTCTTTTTGTTTCACAGTTTGTTTCAGTCTTCATAATAATCTCGTTATGCTACTTGCTACTAAAAATTCTAACGTTGCTTTTCGCACTAAACCTACACTGTGAGAATTTCTACATAGCTATGAATAATGTTCAAGATTCGTGCGCTCTCATCTTACATTCAAACTGTTCAGGTATAAACCGTTCAATATTTGATTATCCTTTATTTATTTACCTATATACTAATTAATTACATTTTAAAACAGTTTTACAAAATGATATAAAAAACATTTAAGAATATAAAAATAGTAGCCCGCCAGCATTGGGAACAGGTCCGAGCTATCGGTGGTCAGAGTCTATTGAGAGAGGAACCTCCTAACAATACGCGCCGTGTCCAAAAGTACTGCTTTCTGAATCAAGCCCTTAATCCAGCTGCCAAGCTGAGTAGGCTCAGATGTTGATCGATGCTTTTGGCAATTAAGCCATTGGCCGACACGACTTCCAGAACAATGAGTGCTGTACTCATATCTCACATGTCGACAACCTCGCGAGCCAGATCTAGATTAATTAATTATGCTTTATTTTTATGACCTTTTGAATATTCAATATAACAAACGCCAAGTCAACGGAGCTATGGCCAGGATGACCTGGTCGAACCTGGTCGGATTTTGGCCGCAAGCCAAAAGATTTTTGTAGAGTTACCTACATGTATGAAGGTCGCGTTTATTAATCACGGCCTAGATCTCAATACTTACCTCTGCAAATATTACAGATGCTGAGAAGAGGTTATGCAAGAATATTAAGCGTCTACATCGAGCGAGATTCAACAAGCTGTATGCTTGTCGGATTTTCTACGTTGGTGCCACTTTACCACTAAAGTTTTTAGATTTAATTACTAACTATACTTTTGTGTTGCTGCAGTTTGCTTTTCTGTAATCTTATTATTCTCTATTTCTCAACCTTGTATCTTTAAGAAAAAGGCCTCCATCAAGGCCGGGTATAGGGCCTTGATGGAGGCCTTTTTCTTAAAGATACAAGGTTGAGAAATAGAGAATCTATATATAGCTCTTGTGAAGGCTGCGGGAATCCTCTGGACATGAGAAGTACAGAACCGGGGGATATGGCGACGCTTGAGGGAGGCTTTCGTCCAGCAGTGGACGTTTTTCGGTTGATCTGACGTCCCAACCGACGGCTGAGCATGAGGCCCTGGGCCCAGGTCGGGCTATGTCATTGTTCTCGGTTGATGGCAAAAGGCTCGCCCCCTATAACATGGGACTTAAACATTACTGGCGAAATATGGGTGTACTAATGGGTACCCCTCTGCCTAGTCATTGGGGGATTAAAGACTTGATTTTATGTTATGTTATGATGCCACCACTCAGAGTTGATTTCCGCCTTTACACATTGATTCTGGTTATAATAAACTTTACAGTATATGTATATTTTTTGATTTTTATATTCCTGTTCAGAATTGCCCTGGTAAATTTATATTATGATAAGTTAAATTTGGAGAAACATTAGGTAGTGTTTACACGTTCCTACTTCTTTGAAAAAAGTACACTTTGAAAACCACAACGGTTAGAATTTTCAAATGTTCAGATAATGTAAATAAAAACAAATAATTGAAAATATTTAAAAACACGCTTGCCATGTCAAAAAATTAACCAAAAAATGAAAAACAATTTGAATTGTTTTAATTAAACCGCGTTTGTGTCTAAAACGGAAAAGACTGAAAACTATAATTTTCATCGAAGCCCGGGGACTTACAAAGAAATGTTCCACAGATCTGTCCCCGGACTGCAATTTTTTTAAATATTATGCGTTTAATTTTTTCAATTATTTGTTTTTTATTTTATACCTTTTAGTATGTATACCAGTATTATTGCCGTACAACCAATATGCCACGAAATATTGTTTTATTTTTCGGGAAAAGAATATTACGATAAAGATAATACGAAACTAAATCGCTATCCATATAATTATTACATAGATTTTCTGAAGTAATTGAGTTCTTGGACAGACTGCTTATATGTTTAGGCTGGTGGATAATTAAAGTGGATCGAAAACGCCAATTGCCAAACCTTCAACTGTCTCACGCGGTTAAGCGCTTTATCAGCTTGGCTCATGGCAAAAATGTATGCGACTAGATCTACGACTCTCCAGTCCAGAGTTTTCACTTGCAGCTTGTGCACTGTCACGGGCCAACATAATATGAATCGTAGCCTGCGCCGCTTGACTTTACCTTGATCCCTTAAGCGTCAAATCCAACAATGTTATGTTCAATACATAAACTGACTGTTGCGTGTGTGTTGGTCACGGCGGCGAAGCGATGACCATAATGACTTTTCGGAGGACTAAGCCGTGTCTCCGCCGTGCTAAATACTAAGCCGTGAGAGCAGCGGTGGCCCAGTGGTGGCAGCGCCGACTTACAAAGGAAAACATCGTGAGGAAACCGGCATGTCCTAGAACTACAAATTCGAAGACATGTGACATCTACCAACCCGCACTGGGCCCGCGTGGTGGATTACAGCCCACTTCCTCTCATAGAGAGTAGACCTGTGTCTCAGCAGTGGGAACATTTTAGGCTGAGGATGAGGAGGAGGATGAAGCCGTGTCTCACACTAATATTTTTCTGCAACATTACCTTCGAAGTTTCGACATGATACCAATTTCTATAATGCTACTTTTGTAATGCTAATAAAGGTTCCGTTTCCGATATTAGAAATAACTTTTGAAAAACTTAAGTTATTATCAAACTTTTTGATATTACTCATGGGTGGGTATAACACGCTGGACAACCGTCTCTGCATGGAGACGCATGCATAAATAACATCACGAACATTTTAACAGCACATAATACCCTCGGACCCTTCCTCGGGAAAATTGGGCATTGTTATTGATTCATTTAGAAATTGGTAAGTCTTTTAAGAGAAACAAAACAGAAAGCATAGGATGGCTGCGGCAGCGGAGCGAGCGCGAATTTTTTTTTTTGTACTTAACCGAGATTTGGGGGGGGGGGGAGTTGAGACGGAATAACGATAGACTGAGCCTACAGAGCTACTGGTAACTCGGCCGTATATCTTGCAGTACGTCATAGTAGGGTTAAATACAACAAATCAAGCCATAAAATGTTCTACCAACATTCAGTAGTTTTTGAGTTAATTCGAATTTTAGTTTTTGTAAATCCTAGATTAAATCATTTGAAGTCAATTTAATAATGATTTACGGCGCCATGGTACTGAAATTTAAACTATTATATCGTAGTTGATGCCGTAGCAGACTTCTCAAAACTAAGTAAATAAATGTTAACTTTTACGAACAAAGGACGATGCCAGGATTTGTATGAACTCTGTTCCCACCCTCCAATAGCTACGTGTAATAAATTGTTGGATAGGTATTTTTAGCTGCATAATGTTACTATGGCGCCAAGTTCCAAAACTCAATCCGCAATATTAAACAAGACAGTTTAACATAGAAGTAATAAAGTTTTTTTTTGTCTTTGGTCTTAACTTAGTTTGGATTATATAAGTGACCTACACAAATTACCTTTCTGTGGTATTGTTCGTCGTGACGATGTGCTCCTTGAGTTTTGTGTCGAGTACACGATAACTGACAAATGCTTGCACTGAACTGGACAGGTCCACTCAAATGTGTGTAGTGCTTTCATCAAAAGTCCACCTCAGGAACTTAGCTACATAGTCCTCATGTTAGTTTACTAAAATTATGTCTGGTCCTCTTGGAGACTATGTTTATTATTTATTCTTTTGTGACCTTTAATGATTATGACATGAATATTTACTTTGTTTTTTTTTGTTCCGTTTTTTATTATTTTTGTTTCATTTTATTGTTTTGAATTATGGTGACATTTAATGTTCTTTAACCTTTTTTTTGTTTAATTAATTTATTTTATTTGATTACTGTGAATGTGAGGTATTTTGAGGTGGTTTCTTTTTTTTTGCTTCTCTTTGGTTTTAATCTTTAGTTATTTCCACAGCGTGATGTCGTACGGTATTCTCTTGTAGGGCAATTCATCACCATCATTCATAATTTCAGCCCAAAAGTCGTCCACTACTGGACATAGGCCTCCCCCAAGTGTCGCCAAATTGACATTTTGGGGGGTTTTGCCATAATCGCCAAGCTTGGCAGGCAGGTTGGCGATCGCAGTACGGTTGTTACAAAAGCACAGAGAACGCTGCTGCCCATTCTCTGGCAAGTCCCTTAGTCTACTCTTACGACACCCACGGGAAGATATGGGATGGTGCTATTCTTTACGTTCGACACCATACAGAGCAGCATTGTGGTAAAAAATACAGTGATATCCACAATATAAATACGAGGAACAAACACAAATTTGTTTTTCCTGCAACGAGGCTCAAAAAAGTAGGGGGTACGTTCAGATGCCAATGTATACGTTTTTACAATAAGCTTCCGAGCCATATTCAAGCACTAAACCTAAATACATTCAAATCGTTTATAAAACGGAAGCTATGCTTGAAAGCCTACTATCATGTAAATCACTATCTCGAAGATAAAAAATTTTTTTTTGCAAAAAAAAAACCGACTTCAAAATACCCTAAACGCACTAAAAAGTTAAAAATAATACTATTACCTTTCTATATTAATAAACCTAACCTAACCGACGATTAACCTATAATAAAATTTAATAATTCTTTGGAGTCGGTGCCAAAAGCAATATAATTTGAATTAATTAATGAGTTAATATTTAGAAACTGTAAGATGTTTTGTTTTTCTGGCCTTAGTCTGTCTATACATAAAGTCATTCAGATATCGTATATTGCTTGGCACCGACTCCAAAGAATTATTAAATTTTATTATAGGTTAATCGTCGGTTAGGTTAGGTTTATTAATATAGGGAGGTTATAGTATTATTTTTAACTTTTTAGTGCGTTTGGGGTATTTTGAAGTCGGTTTTTTCTTTTGCAAAAAAAAAAATTATTTGTTAATTTTTAGTGACATATTTTAAATCTAATAATAAAATATGGGTAGGCCTAGTAAAGATGCTTCTCGTATGAGAAAACGGCGTTGAACTGATTCTAAGAAAAAGGAAAAACCAGCCAAGGGCGAGTCGGACTCGCGCACGAAGGGTTCCGTACCATTATTTATAAAAAAACGAGAAAAAACATCACTTTTTTGTGTGGGGGACCACCTTAAATTTTTATTTTACTATGTTTTTAGTATTTGTTGTTACAGCATCAACAGAAATACATAATCTGTGAAAATTTCAACTGGGTAACTATCACAGTTCATGAGATACAGCCTGGTGACAGACGGACGGACGGACGGACGGACGGACAGCAAACTCTCAGTAATAGGGTCTTGTTTGACCCTTTGGGGGCGGAACCCTAAAAAGGACAACGATTAAAAGAAATTAGGGAAAGAAATGATCAACGCATTTTGAATAACAACCCTGATCATCGCAAAAACAGACTGTCAAAGCAGAGGACCTACATGTTACGTAGGTTGAATATAGAAAGTCAAGTCTGTGGTACACCTGGAAAATGCATACCGTTACAATTCCAACAAGCCCAAACACAGCTAATATACATTCTCTTATTATGGAGTTACGGTGCCTGTCTCTTGGCTTCATCATCAGATCTGATGGTAGAATGGTTCTTATTGAACGCAAATGCTTTACTTGTTGTAGAAAATACTAAATTCGCTGTACGTTTTCCTATAAAATTTGAAGATTTCCCTCGATTTCGCCAAGATTCCATCGTCAGATCCCGACTTGGTGACTATGGGACCAAATGGAAAGCATAGACTTTGGAATAAAAAAATAATTTTCCAAATCGGTTCGTACATGACTGACTTATGCGCGAACAAAAAACGCAATGCAGAGTAAACGAAAAGTAATAAAATTTATATTTTTGTTGATTTTTTCAAAACCGCTTTTCTGATTTCTATAAAATTTTCATGGGACCATTTGGAAAGAATACGCTTTCAAACAAAAAAAGAATTTTTCAAATCAGTTGGTAAGCGACAGAGTTATGCGCGAAACAAACATAAAAAAAAAATACAAACATCCGAATTGAGAACCTCCTCCTTTTTTAGAAGTCGGCTAAAAAGGCTTGGGATTAAACTGCTCCAATTAAATTTGCTTTGTGAATGTCGAAATTTCGGACTTTGCTTGTTTATTGTTAATTCCTTTATTTTATACACTGAGATTTTTATTTTATTTTTACCTTATTTTTGACATTATTATTTTTTACCTTTTATTATTTTGATGTGACATTTACTCATTTGACATGAATATTTACTTTTTTTATTATTATTATTGTGACATTTATTGATATTCGTGATTTCTTAAAATTCATTTCGTTAATTATTATTAATTACATTTAATTATTGTGATTATGAGGACCATGTTATGTAGGTCACATTTTATTTTTATTTTTTTTTCTCCCACCGCTATTTGGCAGTTTGAGTACTTTAAGCGACCTACCCAAATGTCCTTTCTTTGGTATCGTTCGTCGTTTCGTTGAGCTCCTTGAGTTATAAAATGAGCTACACGATAACTGACAAATAATGCTTGCACTGACTGGACACGTATCTGCATAGTCCTCATGTGAGTTGGCCAAGATTATGTCTGAACCTTAAAAGAGACTGTGACCTCTGAGTTTGTATCGGCTGTTTCTTCTCAGAGTAGTCAGGTACGAAACACCGGCCCCATATAGTTTTTTAAAAAAAGACGATGATCGTTTCATTTCATACCTTCAGTTTGTAAGTAAACTTAAATAAAAATCAAGCAAATAATTAATAATAAAAATTAAATAGTTTAGAATATATATTTAAGTTCTGCCCACCCGGAAGAAAACACATCAGAAGGTAGCACTCTGACCTGACACAAAAAAAGTTTACAGAAAAGCAAATTGCAACAAGACAGCAGTGTAGTGTGTAAGAAGCGCCATCATATGTAATGGATGACAGACATCTATGTAGAACAGGCCATAAACACTCATCTTGCTGAACGACGCACGATGCAACCGCAGGATATTCTTACATAATTTCTTTTGTTCACCTGTCGACAAATAAACAAGAGTACAACGGGGAACAGAAAAGTGTTGTAATATTTAAAGGTATTCTGGTACAGACTATCACACTGGATAACTTTATCTAAGGGAAACACAAAAAAAATTAGCTGCTGTGTTATAAATTTGGATCGAGTAAATCTTGTTTTACTTTATGTTTTGATTACGGATGGGTATAAGAGTAGAGGAAGACCAATAAAGTTATGGATGGACTGTGTATGATATAGCAAAAAGGGATAAGTCTGATTAGATGAAGAGTAAAAGAAAAGTATGGAAGAAGAAGAAGACGTGCTGCGCCGACCCCAAATTAATTGGGATAAGGGCAAGAAAATGAAGATGATGTATAGAATGTTTTTATGTGACCTGTATCACAAAACGATTTTTGATTGAGTTAAGTTACATCAAACTAAGTATGTGTACATATTTTTTGAGCTGAAAAATCCCGTCTTACGGTAGGATTGAATGTGGCGCACTCAAAACATAGTGCATAAAGATGGAATATAGCGGTATTTAAAGTAAAGTTATAACATTAGAAACATGTATTTAAACTAAACTTATGAGTATGTTGGAATTTTGAACCCCAATATCTCCGTATCTCGAAGGTTCCCAGATATGGTCTGGTAAAAAAAAATATCGCAATGTTGGGGAGAACAAGACAGTGCCTTTCGACTTCTTTAAATTTTACTTTTACACCCATTATGAAGTAGAGCACTTCAAACCTGTGAAAAAGCTGCACTTTGAAAAAATATTCATTACCCACCTGAACAGTTAGACGCCAAAACGAATTCACATGAATATTGTTCACTCTTGACAGCCTCATAGAATGCCTCAAACTGCAGACTAAGTGAGATTTGTAAAATATTGTTTTTTACCATCCACAAAAAACGAATATTGATATGGCAGGATTTTCACGCTAGAAAAAGTAAAAGAGTCATAAAAGTAAATATTGTATATCAGCAGCTGATGAAAGCTACTGAGGGTGCTAAATTCATCGCCAAATTTTGGTCTACATCAATTTGAATTGTCATCGACACGCTAATGTGAAGATATGCCAGATGGCTTAGTGGCATTCAAAATTCAAATAAGTAAGAGAGAAGAACTTGCGCACCAAAAAAAATGCTGTGTTTGAGTGTAAAAAGCCGTTTTTCATTTATTGAAATATTCTATCAACCGATTTCCGATTTTGATCTGAATTCTCTGACCGATTCACTTACCGCTTTATTTTCCAGCTCATATTTGCAGAAATCGATAAAAATTTGAATATGGATCAAACCTTGATAGAAGGTTTCTACGGTTTTGTATAGAATCTGAAAACAATGATGAAGTTTAGTACTTACCACCAACAAGAACGAAATCCAAAGTTTTTTTGCTATTAAAGAATTACTGTGACTGCTATCTTAGATTTTCAATAGTACATAATTATTAGTTAAGTAAAGTAAAGTTTTCGGAGCCGTTTTGCATGTACCCATAAAATGCACTCCCATGCTGGTCTGACTGGCTGCTGGCTACGTGTATGAGCCATTCTCATCTTGACTCAACTTAGGAAGTTCTACTTAGCCTTAGTCAGTGCAAATCCAATTAGATACCTTCATAATAATTTATTTCTGCGAAGTATGCAATGTAATCACAGACAACATACACTGGTCATAGACTTTCGTTTTGAGTCCTTAAGTGATCATATCAGAAATTAACTGGCATCCGCAAGAGAACCAAGGTTGACGATGTAGCCCGAAGAGTTGCCAAACATAAGTAGTGGTGGACAAGGCACATTGCTCGCAGAACGGATGGCCGATGGGGCCGAAAAGTTCTGGTATGGCGATTGCGAACCGTAAGACGATGTGTTGGGAAGCCTGCCACTAGGTAGACCGATGACCTGGTGAAGGTTTCGGAGATCCGCTGGTTGACACTTGGGGGAGGCCTATGTCCAGCAGTGGACGTCTTTCGGCTGAAATGATGAAGTATGCAAAATGCGTTCCAAAACAATACTGTTGTTTGTCTTTGTCTATACTAACAGAATTGTTGATATAGTATGTATATTTAGGTTAAGGTATTTATCTATGGGTCTTTGTAACCTGACAATAAATGGATATTATATATAATAATAGGGTTATTTTTTTATTTTTTTTCTCATTTATTCATTTCTATACATACTTATTATATTTTTAAATTTTTGTACAAATTTATATAAAAAAACATTTAAAAATATAAAAATAGTAGCCCACCGGTATCGGGAACAGGGTCCAAGCTACCGGCGGTCAGGGCTCCAGAGAGAGGAACCTTTTTTTTTATTATTAGTGTACTATACCAACACAATTCCCTTTTTAGATACTTAAGACAAACAAACAATCGTTGACAATGGAGATTGTTATCATTATTATTGCTGGCCCGAATTATCGAACTGCTGAGGAAAGGTCTCTTTTCATTCCTGACAATAGTCACGATTTTGCGCTACGAGGGAGAATGGATGGTGATGATGATGTTGATTATGATAACAAATGCTAGGAAAGTTAATTAATATCACGATTTACTTACTGGAAGCTGAAAAACGTTGATAACAATCTTATAGCACTTCAATATTTTCTGACATAGGCTTCAAACATTCTCGCAATCTCTTGTTTATTACAACCATTGTTCCGTATTAACAGTAACTGAACGTTCCATAGCTCAACTTTGTCAAGCAACAACCTAGTTAATCCTATGGCGTAAACTTAATTAGAATCAAGAGTTGCCATAAACGCTATATAAAAAAACCACTCAAAGGAGGCTTGAGAAATAAAAGGTACATATAAGAAACTACGATGATGTAAAATCCAAAGACGGAAGCAACGCTTATCCAACTTCTGATGATAAAGCGTTTGGGACTAGCTTCCGGTGAAATGTCCGCGGTAGCCATGGCTACCCCGCGCGCACGCCGCGCGCGCATGGAAAGTTTTTGCCGCGCAAGCCCCCCGCGCCACTTCCCATTTAAAAGCTTATTTTCTCGTAAACTATTGCAGCTACACCAAAACAAAAAATACGTGTGTATAGCTGAAACTATACAGAATCTAACTACGTAAAAACTAATTACGACAACTAGATATAAGTATTTCGAAAAAAATGTGAACTTGAGAATATATGTTGAATGTCAGTTTCTCCAATAAGATTCCAAGTTTTACCAATTAGAATTGTAATTGGAATCAATAAAACCTATTTATAATTAAACTAGACTATATAAGCTTCGTTTTAATACCCATATATCCTTACTTTGGCACTTTCTTAGTAGCACAATCACCCAAAACAATCAACCCTCCTCGCATTCTATTCGATACCTACTGATTTTGTCGTGTTTACGTAAAAAATTCGATAAGATTTCGTTTTATTTTACTGTTTTATATTGCGGAGACACTAATAATTACTTAATTGAAGTAATTTTCATAATACGAGCACTATTTTAACTATTTTTGCAATAATTTCTAAAAAAACATTAACAAAATACCACGTTCGACATGGCGCCAATTTTACATTTCGATATTATCGTTTCAACAGACTTTGAACCTACGATGTTTATAGATATTCGTAAAGCTTGATTAACGAGGTTTATTTTGATATATAACACTATATACATTGGGTTAAAATAAAAGAATACTCACGTTTTAAAACCAGAGAACATAAATCACAACACGGCATTACGGTAAAATTAGACAACTGACTTTTAAAACTTTTTTGACATTTAGTTTTGACGGCTGATATTGTCGTTCTTTGTGCCACAGACGCAGAATTTAATACTGTATCGATAAAAGGGGACCATAGACGGTACATTTAGAGATGTTACCAGTTTTAGTAAGTTTTTTCGAAGTTTGTTCGATACAAATTTAGATGCAACAAACGGGGCCTAAGCACTGGACCGGAATATTTTTTTGGTCCTTTTTAGGGCGTAATCGTTTCAGCGGAATCTGTACACCTCTTGAAAGTTCAAAACAAACAAAACACTTTTTTTAGACTTAATGTGTCGGAGCTGATATTAACGAGCAGCTCTTGAGGTGGTCGGGTCTTCTTCAAGGAAACGATTATTTTCGATACTGAACGTATAATTTAGTTTCTGCATTAAATAGAATAGAATATCTTAGGTTATGACTATGTATCCTCGCTCGGGTCAACGTAGCGGTGTGTCCGCCCGCGCCCCCGCGCCGCGCCCCTCTGCTCCCGCGCTGGTGTGGTCCGTTTCACGCGGCGTGTTCATCCTCCCCCCCTTGAAAGGTCTCTCTTTCAAGCTCTTCCTGGTTGGGTAGGAGACAGACTCTGTTTAGAGCTCGTCTGACGACGCCTCTCGCCGTGTAGAAGTCGGCCACTCTGCAGACTCCATCCGCTCCTGGAAACAGCTGCTGGACTCGACCGAGTCTCCACCTCAGTGGTGGTGAATTTTCCTCCTTCAGGACTACCAAGTCTCCCACCTTCAAGGCCTTCTCCTTCAGGCGCCATTTAGTCCGCTGCTGCAGTTCAGCGAGATATTCTTTTTGCCAGCGCTGCCAAAAATGTTGCCTCAGCTGCTCGATTCTTTTGAACCTGTCTGGTGCTTTCAGTGTGACTGGTGGAGTTGGCAGTGAAGTTAAGGGCCGCCCCACAAGGAAGTGGCCAGGAGTCAACGGGGAACAGTCAGTAGGATCGGATGATAGAGGGTAAAGGGGACGGGAATTGAGTATGGCTTCAATTTGTGCGAACAATGTGCCCAATTCCTCGTACGTGAGGCTTGCATTGCCCATAATCCGCTTTAGGTGAAATTTGGCAGACTTCACGCCCGCCTCCCAGATTCCACCAAATGTTGGAGAATATGGAGGATTGAAAAGGAATTTAATACCTTCAGCATTGGTGTAGTTATAAATGGAATTTACACTAGCTGCTAACAACCTACCTAACTCATTATTTGCTCCAACAAAATTAGTGCCATTGTCGCAATATATCGTATGAGGTCTACCTCTCCTAGCAATAAAACGACGTAAACTAAGTATAAATGCGTTAGTGCTAAGGTCACTAACGATCTCTAAATGAATACTTTTAGTAGAAAAACAAACTATAACGTTAAGATAACATTTAGTAATTCGGTTACCCTTCCCCTTCTTACTAGAAATAAGGAAAGGTCCAGCAAAATCCACGCCACATACTTGAAATGGATAGCACGGAGTGACCCTATCTACAGGTAAATTGCCCATCAACGGCTCCATAGCTTTTCCTCGCAGTCGAGTGCAAACAACGCACCTTTTAACAATGCTGCGAGCTAAAATTCTACCTCCTACAGGCCAGAATTGTTCACGAAAGGAACTAAGTAGAAGTTGCGGGCCGGCATGCAGCAGACGTAGGTGTTCGCCTTCCATTAAGAGCCGAGTGAAATAGTGCTTACCGTCCAGGAGGATCGGGTGCTTTTTATCAAATTCACAAGTAGCATTCTGAAGACGACCACCTACTCTGAGCACTCCATTTTCGTCAAGGAAAGGTGACAACTGTAACAGATAAGATTTAGGTTTCAGACTTTTACCATGTTTGAGTAAAGATATTTCTGAAAGGTAAGTTTGACTTTGAGCCAGTCTTATAAGGTAAGTAAATGAATTTTCTATTTCTTCTAGTTTTAAGTGACCTACTATTTTTTTATTTTTAGGTTTTCTACAATTATTAACGAAACGTAAGACATAAGCTATGGTTCGCTTTAATCGATTTATTTTAGAATAATTATTAAAAGAAAGTAATGGTGACTGTGTAACATTAGTCATAGTTATACCATCGCTGGTAGTCATTTTAGTTTCAGGTAAATTTAAAGAATCTATGGAATTTATATTATGAGGCCAGTTTGTTTCATTTTGTAATAAGAAGTCTGGACCATTCCACCATACCTTTGAGGCCTGAAGTTGACCTGGATCCACGCCTCGAGAAGCGAGATCAGCGGGATTCAAAGTGGTAGGTACGTGTCTCCAGGAGTCCCTAGTTGTCAATTCATGAATCTCGTTGACTCTGTTGCAAACAAATGCCTTGAGTAATTTAGGTTGAGTTCGAATCCAACCCAAGACGACTGTTGAATCAGCCCAAAAAACCTTACGGTCAATAGTGCAACGAAGAGAATGACTCACTTTAGCAGCTAGCCGCGCGCCCAGCAACGCTCCACACAACTCTAGACGCGGGATCGTTGTTGGTTTCAGTGGTGCGTCACGTGTCTTTGCACATAACAGGAAAACTTGTACGTTATTATAACGGTCTACAGATCGTAAATAAGCACAAGCCCCGTAAGCTTCTTGGGATGCATCTACAAAGCAATGAAGTTCTATTAACACTGGAGAAGTACATAAAACAAGTCTAGGTACCCTAATGTTCGCTAGTATATGGGCATTGGAAACAAACCTTTCCCAAGTTTTCTTAATATTCTGGGGAACCGACTCATCCCAACTTAATTTTAAAACCCAAAGTTTTTGTAACAAAATTTTAAGTTGTATAGTACACGCACTTAGCATGCCTAAAGGATCGAATATTTTACATGTGTTAGACAAAATAGAACGTTTTGTGACGTCATTAAGTGTTTTATCTAAATTCACTGAGAACTGTAAATGGTCATTGTCAGGAAACCACCGCAATCCTAATACACTTGATTCTTTATTCAAGTCCAATGCCTGTGACAAGGTACAGTCAGCATCGAATATTTGTGGACAGTTTGTACGAAATTTATGAATAGGAAAACAACCAGATGCTAGTACTTTTTTAACTGAATGATAGATATGGGAAAGTTCCTTTTCCGTATCAGCACCGCTCAAAAAATCATCGTAATAAAAGTCATGTTGTATAATTTCAGATACGATTTTATCATCGCATTCTTTTGCTAACTGTAGTAAGCATCGTGTACTCAAGAATGGGGCAGACGCTGTTCCATAAGTAACGGTATTTAACTGTAATATTTCTAATGGCTTGGCGACATTATCACGCCAAACAATTAATTGCAGGTGGCGCTGCGAGGGATCGATTATAATTTGTCGGTACATTTTTGTAATGTCCCCAGACAAAACAAATTTGTGTTGACGGAATCTAATTAAGATATTTATCAATTCCTCCTGAATTACAGGTCCTATATACTGGATGTCGTTCAGCGATTTTCCTGAACTAGTTTTTGCGCTACAATCAAAAACTACTCTAACCTTGGTTGTCTCGCTCTTTTCCCGAAATATTGCGTGATGTGGCATGAAATACCCAAAGAATGGTTTATCAACCTTACTTAAGTGTCCTAAACTTTCATATTCGGCAATAAACTCACAATATTGTTTTTTAAGTGTAGGATTTTTACTAAACTTTCTTTCGAGACTCTGAAAACGTTTTGAGGCCATGTTATAGGAATCGCCCAGAGATGTTTCTGGTGATTCACAAAATGGCATTTTGACATTGAATCTCCCGTTTTCTAAACGTGAAGTATTTTTTACAAAATGTTTTTCACAAACATGATTATTTTCAGCGTAAGAAGCACTTGAAGATGCAAGTTCTTCAAGTTCCCAGAACTTGGTAAGGTTTTTATTTATTTCTTTAGTGAAATTACAATGTAAGTTCTTTTGTTCTTTATGACCTAAAATACCTATTGGCCCAGCTACTAACCAACCTAGTTTAGAGCTCTGGAGTATAGGTTTATTATCACCTAATCTTATTTTCTTTGAAGTAATAATATCAAAAAATATATCAGCACCAAGCAATAGATCAACTTGAGAAGAAATATGAAATTCAGGATCAGCAAGTTGAATATTCCCAGGTATGTTTAATTCCAAAAGATTTATATTATTATTAGGTAAATTACCTATAATTTCAGGTATAACTAAACACTTAATATCCGTGCTGTAAGAACTTATTAATGAATTAAAGGTAAGCTCACAACAATCTGTTATATTAAATTGAATGTTATTAACTCCACTAATACACGTAGGTCTTGAACTAATGGAAGTTAACCCTAATTTATTTTTAATGTTTTCAGATATGAAACAGGATTGACTACCGGCATCCAGGAGAGCCCGGGCAAGGTAAGTCTTATTATTTTTCTTATTAGTTAGTTTTACTAAAGCAGTGCAGAGAAGAACTTGTTTCCTCATAAAGACAGAGCAAGAGGCTACAGCACTAGCGATTGACGGCACGCTAGATGTATCTTTATTCTCAGACTGTGTAATTATGGCATTATTTGATTCTGTGTCTTTATGTAATAGTGTATTATGTTTTTGTTTACAGATTTGACAGGTGCCGAGGCGACATTGCTCGGTCTTATGACCCCTACGTAAACAATTTGAACAAAGTTGTAACTTTAAGACTTCACTCAATTTACTATTTAGACTCATTTCTTGGAATTTAATGCACTCTGTTATCCGATGAACTTCATGACATACCGGACAAGCAGCAGGACCTTTAGAAGGTTTGTGGCCAGATGAACTAGCACAGGCCTTTATTGATTTAGAATGGGAATTTGATTTATTATTAGAATCAGGTTTATCATTTTTAGTAGCCTGCATCGTTTCAAGTATGACTGCTCGGTCACGTAAAAATTTAAGAAATTCCAATAAAGAAGGTAATTCCGGTAACTTGTTCCTATATTCTTCCCACTTTCTTAATGTAGTGGTATCCAGTTTAATAGTAACAAAATAAATTATTAATATATCCCAATAATCAGTTGGCAAACCTAATGAATTAAGGGCTCTTAAGTTTTTAGTAACCTGATCAACAACAAAGCGAAGGGCTTTATGAGATTCTCGTGTTAAACTATCAATATTAAATAGCGCCTTTAAATGATTATTAATCAGGATCTTTTTGTTATCATAACGTTCACATAGTAGGTCCCAAGCGACCTTGTAATTCTGAGAGGTAAACTCTATCGACTTTATAACGACAACCGCAGCCCCTTCTAGAGAGGAGCGTAGATAGTGAAACTTATTAATCTCAGGAATGGAATCATTCGAATGGATAATAGAATATCGGTATACGAGGCATTGTACATAACCTCTTCGAGAGTTACCTAGTGAACAGGAAAATTTGTGTTAGAATAGGATCACACATTAGTGCTGAAGAGACGATGACTTACGGAGTGCCACAAGGTAGTGTCCTCGGCCCAACACTATTTTTAATCTACATCAATGATCTGTGCACATTAACCTTACCAACTGCTAATGTATTTACATATGCCGATGACACCGCCATTGTGGTACATGGTAAAAACTGGTCTGGTAAAAAGTAAAAATAAACGCAGAAACGTCCCTAAAAATTGTGAAGGAGTGGTTACATAGAAACCTTCTAACATTAAACCTCCAAAAGACCAATTATATTCCATTCTCGATAAATTCGAAAACGAAACCCCCCAACACATATTCTATCATAGCCCATACGTGTCCGGATCCCTCAATCTGCACTTGCCCATCACTGCCCCAAGCAACATCTGTCAAGTACCTAGGTGTGATAGTTGATGATGGACTAAAATGGTATAGTCAGATAGGAAATACCGCCTGCAAAATTAGAAAAACCATTCATCTTGTCAAATCGCTAAGGCACTCCGCAGATCCTGAGATTCTTAAAATGGTTTATAATGCCCTCTGTCAGTCCATCGCCAACTATTGCATTCTAGCATGGGGTGGCACTGCTAAAACAAAGTTCCTAGAGGTGGAACGGGCACAAAGGGCTGTCCTTAAAGTAATGTTAAATAAACCTTTCCGGTATCCCACACATAAGCTATACGCCGAACTTAAAATTCTAACGGTGAGACAGCTCTTTGTGCTCAGAGCTACACTCTGGAAGCATCAGCAAATACCACCACCAGATCCAGGCAAACGGGGAAATAGTACAAATTGCCCGAGTGTGTCGCATAAAACCGCATTTGCTAGAAGACATTTGTATGTCTTGAGCTCAATAATATATAGAAACATAAATAAATCCTCATCTATAACCAGGCTCAATAAACACGACGCTAAGACTAAATTACAAAACCTTCTGTATCTTCTTGACTATGCGCAGACCGAGAAACTGCTGATGCCCATGTCATAATCAAATTAATAACAGATCACTGCATAACCACATTAACTTCGTCCACATGTAATATATTTATAACATTCTCAACAACTGCACACACACATACCCACACACACATGCACACACATACACCCACACACCCACACACACACGCACTCACTCACACTCACTCATAGTTTATCCCGTATTCACCTCTTTTTCGTTCCTTTTTTTTATTTTATTTTGTAAGTGTATTTGCCGTAGATTATCTGCTGATTTAGCGTTTGTACTATTTACTTGCTAAGGGTTAAGATAAGTCCAAGCGCCAGTAGAACACTGACTCCTAAGACACAGGGTATCCTAGTTTAGGAGGCAGGGTTTAATAAATTTGTATACCTTTCACAAATTGTGTAACACGAGCTAGATATTAAGCAAATTGTAAGGTATTTTTGTTCAATAAAGATATTATTATTATTAAAAAAAAAAAAAAAAAAAAAAAAAAAAAGAATCGAAGGTGTCTCTAAACTCCAACCATTTCAGGTAGTTTCCGTCAAAGGATGGAAGTTTTATTGTTGGTAATTTAATGTTATTTAAAGTATTGCAAGTGTCTTGATTTGAACAAATTGTTTTTGCACCCACTGCACTAAAATCTTCACCACTAGTATGAGAATCAATAATTTCCTGAGCAGCTGAGATGAGAGAATAAAATTGAGATTCTATGATATCCCTTTCATCAATTTGTTCCTCTGTCTTTGTTGACAGCATTTCAATTTGAGTTTGAATTGCATCAAATTCTGATAATAGAGCTTGTAATCTACCTAGACGTAATCCTAGTTCTTTTATTTGTTTTTTTGTAATCTCACTGGAACTGGTTTGATTTAACATAGCAATATGATCTTTAAATTTTGTTAAACGCATTTTAAAAGTACCTCTCTGTTTTATTAAATCTTTCATCTCAAAGCGTATCTCTTCTCTCCTCTCAGAGCCCTGCTGTGGTTTAGGTTCTGACATTTTGCAGAAATAATGATGTTGGAACAAACAAAGAAGTCAGGTAAAGTAACTTATGCAATCAAACCCGTATAAAGAGGCTTGATGGTCCGTCCAACTCGAAGACTTAAAGATGACACACGCTACACCAATGCTGAATAGGCACCGGGTGCACCAAGCACGTCGAGCTCGGCAGCACACAGCTTAGCTGCGGCCCGACCGCGTAGGCACCACGTGACAACCGAACGCTGGAATCATTTATTAGGAATATGTAAGAAACTGGAAGTTACAAAAGATATTTTGCGGATTGAGGTTATGTGAATAATTAGAGCTTTAATTTACGTTAAATAATTCCTTATTCTATTGAATTACCATTTACTTTATGATGGGTAGGTACAATATATATTTGAAATGCAATTTAGCTTGCAACGCAATTAAGCAAATGAATAAGAATGCGAAACACGTTTACGTTGTGAAAAGAAAACCATTGACTATCACTTGTGAAAAGAAAAAATTGCACATGAGCACGTGAATAAAATAAGCATGGGCACAAGCCGGCACGACGAAAAAACCACACACTGTTCACACAATTTGATACCTAAATAGGAAAGGATTATAGGTGGTTAGAAAAGGAATACCAAGCCAACTTCCCTGGGTACGTCCTTGCTTTGCTTCTAGCAGTATTTTTCATGCCAAAAGCCATGCACGCAGCGAACAATTTATTCATCCAATCTTCAAGAAAAAAATGGCGGCTCCGTACTCCGTGCGCTTTGTTTCCAATAAAACTTTTTCTTGAGGTTCTGTCCTACGGTCGCCAATTGTCGGAGCTGATATTAACGAGCAGCTCTTGAGGTGGTCGAGTCTTCTTCAAGGAAACGATTATTTTCGATACTGAACGTATAATTTAGTTTCTGCATTAAATAGAATAGAATATCTTAGGTTATGACTATGTATCCTCGCTCGGGTCAACGTAGCGGTGTGTCCGCCCGCGCCCCCGCGCCGCGCCCCTCTGCTCCCGCACTGGTGTGGTCCGTTTCACGCGGCGTGTTCATAATGTAATTGACAATAAAAGTTATAATGTATCCCACACACTTAAAACAGAAGGCGAAGAAGGAAGCGAAACTCAGAAAAATAAATGAACTGTATCGTCTAAAATTGTCATCAATAATTATTTCTACGATACGATAAACGGACGTAGTCATGAATACGACCATCATCATCATCATCATCATTTCAGCCCAAAAGACGTCCACTGCTGGACATAGGCCTCCCTCAAGTGTCGCTACATTGACATTTTGGGGGGTTTTGCCGTAATCGCCACGCTTGGTGCCATCGCCACGGTTGGTCATTGCCACGGCCATGATCGCCACGGTTGGCGATCGCAGTACGGTTGTTACTAAAGTACAGAGAACGCTGCTGCCCATTCTCTGGCAAATCCCTTAGTCGCGTCTTACGACACCCACGGGAAGATATGGGATGGTGCTATTCTTTACGTCCGACACCATACAGAGCACCGACACCATACAGAGCCATACGACCATACCAAATATTAATATTATTAACTTATTCAACAAATTATTTGTATTTAAATCATTGTTTTTGATGTGATATTTCGGATTAAGCAATACAATTTGCATCAAATTCAGTGGCAGAAAAATTCGTTGAACTTCTTCGTCAATATGGTTATTTAAATCGAATTCATCACCTAAGATTTCGTTGTCCATATTTCTGTTCAAAGTCTCCATTTTGTGTCAAATTATGTGTAGGAAAATAAATGTAAGACTGTGAACTAAATATTACTTAGACAGTACCCAGTACCTAGTAAGATCTAGATTTTTCAACAAGGTTATGTCTAAGTGATATTAAAAGTAACATTAAGTCTAGAATAAATGTTACTTTTAGGCAGTGTTTTGAACACTCACTCGTTCATTACTGGTGCGTATAGTTTAACGGTTGATGATAACTGATACGCTGCGGAACCTCAAAATGGAGGGGCGCTGATTGCCAATAATATTCTAGAAGTTAACAGCTTGACGGTGAACAGTAAGGAAACCTTTCGATACTTAGGGAGGCTTACCTGGCTGGCCACGTCTGCGATCAGCTCCAGAGGGACTGCTTCAAACTGCACTCAATTCCCACTTCACACACCGAAGTTCATAGTTCAAAAATGTTAGTCCAAAAAAAAGCTCTGTTGGGCCAGTGGACCCGCGGGGTTTATTTAGAGCGATGATGCGGTCTCAGCAATAAGTTAGCTGGAGGTGCTATAACGCGGCACCCCGACGATAAGAGATCGATCGTTTCCGAAGAACAGTTTTTTCGGACAGCACGAGGCACAGGGATCCCTTTACGCAATCGCCATCTTGCTTTTTTCTTCTCGTAACATGAATATAGCCACGAGATGCGATGCGGCCAGTACAACTTCATACTGGTTGAGCTTCGTGTTCCTCGGCAGGAACACAGCCCAAGGAGTGATTGCCGAACACTTTCTACCAGGCGCGCCAACCCTTTTACGTACCTAGTCGGTTCAAATGTCCAACGTCAAGTGTTACAGTTATTTTATGTAAATTACACGCAAACACCATGTTGGCGTAACCATTTTCCCCGGCTTGAAAGATCCTACTTTCAAACACAAAGAACGGAAAATTATATTATAATTGCATATCGTCGCGAAAACTCTACCTCTAGCGAGGAAACCTAACAACATTAAGTTACATAATATAGAAAATTTAGTTATATCATAAAGTTGTCCTAACCCTAACTTAAAAATACAAAAAAACTAATTAATGCTTACTGAGTAGGGAGAGGGCACAACTTAACAATCGGTCTGCTCTGAAGCATTCCACCTTGTACCTTCACTGATGCGACTCTACATATCCCTTTCTTGTCCGGAAAGATTTCAGTAATTAAACCTAACGGCCAATGCAAGGGCATGACATTATCTTGCATTGAAACAACGACCATACCAACCCGTGCTGGGTTAGATGGAGTGTTCCATTTATGCCTGGTTTGGAGGGTGTGCAGATATTCATTTCGCCACCGCTTCCAAAAAGATTGGACGAGTTGATCAGTTAACTCGTATCGTGAGATAAGGTGTAAACGTGTTTCAGTAACTTCGCGAGCGGGTAAAAACACAAGCGGTTTAGTATTAAGGAAATGTGCAGGTGTTAGAGCGGTAGGTTCTGACGGATCTGAGCTAAGTGCATAGAGTGGTCGAGAATTTAACAAAGCTTCGACTTGAGCTAACATAGTGCTAAGCTCATCAAAAGTGAGTATTTGTTGACCGACGACTTTCCGAAGATGCGTTTTGACGCTCTTTACCTCACTTTCCCAGCATCCACCGAAGTGCGGAGCTCTACATGGGATTGTTTTAAGAGTTATTTTATGTTCCGCCAGTGCCAATTCCCAATAGGGGCGATATTCTTGCGACAAGAATTGGTAGAGATCGCGAAGATAAGAACGAGCACCAATGAAATTAGTGCCGTTATCTGTATACAGACACTCGATGGGACCACGGCGAGAAATAAAGCGTTTTAGTGCTGACAAGAAACTCGCGGTGCTGAGATCTGAGGCGACTTCCAGATGCAAAGCACGCGTTGTCAAGCACGTAAAAAGACAAATATAAGCTTTACGACTCCTTTGGCCTCTGCCGCGCACAGACGTTATCATGAGAGGTCCAGCGTAATCACACCCAGTGTGTGAAAATGCTTTAGGAGCGGCTTCAACACGTGACTGCGGCAGGTCAGCCATGATTGGAAAACCCGGTCGTGGCTTAGCGCGAAAGCAAATATTGCAGTTAAAAGTTATATGACGAACAATACGTCGAGCGGACAGAATCCAATACCTCTGTCTCAAAAGAGACAGGAGCAAGTTCGGACCTGTATGGAAGTTTTTGACATGATAGTGGGAAACTAATAGTTTCACTACGTGATCCTGTCGAGGAAGTAAAATTTGGTGACGCGAATCAAAGTCTAACTCAGAGTTGGCTAAGCGTCCACCAACGCGAATAAGTCCATTATGCAGAAAAGGACTAAGTTTCTGTACTGGCTTTGAACATAATTGTTTGCGGTTTATATGATTGAGATCTGAATTGAAATGGATGCGCTGAACAGAGCGCCACACAACGAATTCAGCGAACTCCAAATCCGATGCGGTAACGGGTCCCTTCGGGAGACGTTTGAGAAATTTATAGACGAAACAAATTGTCTTTAGATATTTCATCCAAGAGGAAAACCTACTCGCACGATGGTACAGGATGTCTTCTGTTAGACAACTGGTATCTATATCAGCAGAGTCTGCTTTCGTAACTGAGGGTAGAGCCACCGGCTTCCTCTCCGGCAGCTCTTGTACCTCCCCGGATACAAATGGCTTCACGGGCCATTCGTGACGGGGTGTTTTAAGCCATGGCGGTCCACTCATCCACAGTGGATGATGAACTAGCTGGGCAGGTGTTAAGCCACGAGAAAGACAGTCACTTGGATTCTCAGATCCCTTGACATGGAAGAAGTGCTCAGACGATAAGTTTTCTTGGATTTTAGCGATGCGATTGGCCACATAAGTGTGCCAGCGATGTGGCGATGAATGAATCCAACTCAAAGTTACAGTTGAATCTGAGAACGCTACGACAGCCTCAATGGCATATCGGGCGGAGTAGAGAACGAAAACTCGTTTGATCAAAATTGATAAAAGGAGTGCGGCGCATAGCTCCAAGCGAGCTAGCGAAATAACATTAAGAGGTGCGACTTTGGACTTTGCACATACCAGTGAGATGACGATGTCACCGTCTGGCTTGACTACGTGGGCATAGACAGCACCACCGTAGGCCTTCTCACTGGCATCCGCAAACCCAACTATGGTAAACTTACAATTTTCAATAACGCCAATATGACGTGCGAATTTAAGCTGAGAAACTTCAGGTAACTCAGCTTGAAATTGTTCCCAAAGGCGAACAATGCGACTCGGCGGGACCTCATCCCATCCTATTTTGACAAGCCACAAATCCTTGATCAGTAACTTAGCGTACAAAATCATGGGCGCGACCAATCCCAATACATCAAAAAGACGAGCGATAGACGACAAGATATTCCTTTTGGTGCAAGGGCGAACATCGGGGTTGACCTGGAATGCGAAATAGTCATGGTCGGGAAACCAGCGTAGCCCAAGAATTTTCAGGGTCGGATCCTTACTTAGATCGACACTGTGCGAGAGTCGCAATGACTCGGGAATAGCCTGAAGGACATCAGCGCTATTGCTTGACCATTTGGTTAATTCAAAATCACCAAGTGAAAATATTTTAATCAGTTGGCGAGATGACTCTATTGCTTGCTCTACATTAAAGGTAGAGCTTGCTATATCGTCCATATAAATGTCTCGGCTCAGTATCTCACTGGCCAGAGGAAATTGGTGCCCTTCGTCCTTACACAATTGTTGAATGGTGCGAATCGCGACAAAGGGAGAGCACTTCAGTCCGAAAGGTAGAACTGAAAACTGGAAAATCTTTAAATTTTCATCTTCGTGAAAGCGGTAGAGTATTCGCTGAAGTGGACGATTTTCAGGACGACTCCCTATTTTAAGATACATAGCTTTAACGTCAGAAGTTATGGCTACAGCGAAGAGTCTCAGATTCAATAAGATATTTAGCAAGTCCGCTTGAAGAACGGGACCAGCGTAAAGGATATCATTTAGCGAGGTACCATTGTCTGACTTCGCGCTTGCGTCAAGAACCACGCGTAACTTAGTGGTTGTCTTGTCTTCGCGAATGACAGCATGGTGTGGGATATAGAACGAGACTTCACCTGGTAAAACTCCTTCCACTAAGGAAATATAGTTATGTTTGAGATAATCTTTAATGACGTCATCATAGAGAAGTTTGACGTTAGGATGCAATTTAAATTTACGTTCGAGGCTAATGAACCTACGACGAGCGATTTCGAAAGAATTTCCTAGCGCAGAAGCGTCCGTCCTCAATGGCAAAGCAGCGACATACTTGCCAGATGGGGTGCGAGTAATGGTAGAACAATAAAACTGCTCGCAGTGTTTATCGTCTACACTGGTGATTGAAGAAGCCTTAACTTCCTCGATCTCCCAGAATCTACGCAAGTCGCAGCGTTCCAAAGAAGACGTCGCGCAAAACGACATCGTAGCGGTAGGAGCGACTAAAATAGGCGCGTCTCCCATAAATATATATCCTAACACAGTCTCTAATGCATCTGGATAACCAGCGGTCGAGGTAACTTTACTTGGTTGCAATAACTTAGCAAACAACTTTACTCCAAGCAGGATGTCAATATTCCCCGGCATTCCCCAAGTATCGTCAGCGAATAGATGCGAATCGATATGATTGAGATCAGCGACATCTATCGGGCACAATGGAAGCTGTCCTGTTATCTCGTCGAGAACCAGTGCCTCGATCGAGTACTTGGGTTGCGCGCGAAGGCGCGAGCTAAATGTGAAGTCGACTGAACCGCGGACCGACTGAGAAGTACCACCGATACCTTTAACCGTGATTATAGAATCGTCACGTATTGGTAGTCCAAGCATACGACAACATCGGGTGGTAATATAGTTCTTCTGAGAACCCGGGTCCAATAGACAGCGAACAACAACATCCTTCCCCTTTCTACCTACCACTAACACTTTCGCAGTAGCTAAAACCTCCGTAGTGCGAGTACTATTATGAGCCGAAGCCGAATGAGTACACAATGAAACGCGTTCCTGATCCGGGGTCTTGTCTACGGCACTGGCAGACGGCGCGGCGCTGACAGCAGGGGCGGGTACCGATTGTGGAGGCGGCGGTTGATCAAAATGTAACAGAGAATGATGTTTACCGTTGCATTTCTTGCACGAGAATGTTGATTGACATTTAGATACTGTGTGTTGACTACTAAGGCAATTACCACAGAAACGGTTATCTTTTATATATTTAAATTTGTCATTCGTGTTTAATTTTAAAAAAGCACTACACTTATATAAATTTGTGTGCGCCGACTGACAAAGCGAACATTTAGGTGACGTAGCTACATACACCTGCGATACCCTGCTAGAAGGTGCGGGGGGAGCATTAGCGCCGGCGCCAGCAGTCGAGCGCTCAGGCTTCTGCGGCGCGGTGCGATAAAGAATTTTTACCTGTTCTCGTACGAATTTCACGAAATAATCGTAGTCGACGCTTTGAGGATCCTTTAACGTGCGAAGCGACATTTCGTAATGTTTTGCGATGTCGGAGTCTACTAACTTAAGACCCGCGTACATAAAGATAAAATCAGACAAGTTGTCGATTTTTAGTTGTTTGAGTCCAGCCACAATAGCGGTGTATCTATCAAAAACCTTTTCTACATTAGCGGGCGACGAACCAGCTGCCTTTAAAGAAAACAGCTGATTTAAATAATTAACGGCTAAAGCGCGCGTGTCCTGATATTTAGCGATAAGCGCGTCCCAGATAACACGATAATTTTCTGCAGCAGGAACAATACCGGCTGCCACGCCTTTGGCTTTGCCTTTGAGATGACCCAACAAATAATGAATGCGATCAGAATCCGAGAGATCGGGGTTTGTATGAATCACCCGTTTAAATGTCTCATAAAAGAACGGAAAGTTCTGAATGTCACCATCAAAGGTAGGTAATTCGATTTGAGGTATTTTGATATGCGAAGCTCCTGCCTGATTCGAGCTAGGAGACTCTTTTGTGGTGGTTAGGGAACTCAAAACATTTTTGATTTCGCATGCAAGATCGTCAAACGAAGACAATGAGCTGTAATTAACCTCATATGTTGGATTAATTTTCAATGAAATAATGTTTATATTATCAATAGCAGTTATGAATTCGGTACGAATTAGATCGATTATGTTAGCTTGCGCAATAAAGGTGGCCCGCGATTTTTCAGTCTTAAGGTTTATTATAGAATCAAATAACCTTTGTGTGCGAGCAAAGTATGCGGCGCGTTTGCCCTCATACATTTTTAGTTTATTTTGCAATTCTTCCATTTTAATATACAATAGAACTCAAAGTACAAATTTACAAAAATATCAATTCGGAACCCACATAAATCCCAGAACACGGAACCCTAACAAGCTAGTACGAAAACTGTGAATCAAACAAGAGAAACAAATGTTTGATCGGGTAAAAACAATAAAATAGGTAGGAACCACTTTTCCTGACCTATGGAAACCTAGTACCAAAAATGGCAACCAGGTGCGATAAACAACTGAATTTAAAAATAATAAACAGTTTTAAATAATTGTGTACGGAACCAACGTGCGTCTGAGCCCGCGGAACCCTAATGGAACGCTTAAGTGATAGACCAACAAAATGAACACAATTAAACAATAGGTACGCAATCCCTACTCCGACATATCTAAAGTACCTACCTAGCAGTAACTCAAACAAACCGGAATGCACAAGAGTGTGTACCTAAAACTTATAGGTGAAGGGAATTAATAAACCAAAGTTCAAAAAACAACTTTAGTTTTAGTAGGTATGGAAATAATATCCAACCATGCGAAAACTTACATTTACGTAGGTGTAATACAGAAATAACTTATCCGATTCCACCAGCGCTAAGTAAGTGCGGTGTAGATGAACAATAAAATTGTTGTAATCTTAACATAAATAAAATAGTTTATATTGCGAATAATTTAACTAAATTGCAATAATTTAATCAAATGCGGAGTGGACTGTATTGCGATTAAATACTCGTACAATACGAGGCGACTTAATAGGATAACATTTACTTACAAAACTTCAGTTTATTAAACTAAGTCAATCTATAACAAAAGTACCTACAATGATCGTTTTATCATGACGGACGCGGTATGTAACAACCCACGAATCTACCCGCTGAACCAATAATGTTGGCTTATAACGCGCAGTTCTTAGACAACACCCTATTTCACGACACAAATCACTGTAATTGTATTTATGTATATGATTTTCGATATGATTTAGTATTAATACTGTGATTACACAACTAAAAATATGAAATGTTACGGGAACTTCGTTATAGAAAGCTGATGATAATAGACCTTACGTATAACGCAATAAGGTCGAGTTTCTTAAAAACGATATGCAATTTTTGTAAATAATTTCTAGATTTTTATAGCTATATTGGATAATTCTATCCAGGCTCGTATGGACCAAAATGGTGCGTATAGTTTAACGGTTGATGATAACTGATACGCTGCGGAACCTCAAAATGGAGGGGCGCTGATTGCCAATAATATTCTAGAAGTTAACAGCTTGACGGTGAACAGTAAGGAAACCTTTCGATACTTAGGGAGGCTTACCTGGCTGGCCACGTCTGCGATCAGCTCCAGAGGGACTGCTTCAAACTGCACTCAATTCCCACTTCACACACCGAAGTTCATAGTTCAAAAATGTTAGTCCAAAAAAAAGCTCTGTTGGGCCAGTGGACCCGCGGGGTTTATTTAGAGCGATGATGCGGTCTCAGCAATAAGTTAGCTGGAGGTGCTATAACGCGGCACCCCGACGATAAGAGATCGATCGTTTCCGAAGAACAGTTTTTTCGGACAGCACGAGGCACAGGGATCCCTTTACGCAATCGCCATCTTGCTTTTTTCTTCTCGTAACATGAATATAGCCACGAGATGCGATGCGGCCAGTACAACTTCATACTGGTTGAGCTTCGTGTTCCTCGGCAGGAACACAGCCCAAGGAGTGATTGCCGAACACTTTCTACCAGGCGCGCCAACCCTTTTACGTACCTAGTCGGTTCAAATGTCCAACGTCAAGTGTTACAGTTATTTTATGTAAATTACACGCAAACACCATGTTGGCGTAACCAATTACGTTATTGCTTTCACAATTACTTCGATAAACAATTGTCATTACTAAAAAGGCCTTGACATATTGTCAGTACTTGTTACAACCATAACTACTTAGTACATCCCTGCCTAACACTTTTAGGATTACAGGCGTGCTTTTATCGTATGTCTTTAAATTAATATTGCAAAAAGATCTTACATATTTTATTTTGGGAGCAAACTTAAAGAAACAGAATCTCTTTAACGTTTTGTATCAAAACTCCATAATTTTAATTATTCAAATGAATGCAGGATTACAAAAAAGTAAACTACAGCAACACAGAAGAATAATATATCCGACAGGCATGCACCTTGTCGAATATCACTCAATTCTGGCGTTTTAGATTCTTGCATACCTTCTGGTATCTGCAATGTTTCCAAAGATAAGTGTTAGCATTACAGCCCTGTCACAGTTATATTCATCATCTGCCTAGCCTTTTCCCAAACTATCTTGGGGTTGGCTTCCAGTCTAACAGGATGCAGCTGAGTACCAGTATTTTACATGAAGCGACTGATATTATCTCTGAATTTATATTCTCTGTCCAAATTGCAGTGATTTTTATTTTATTAAGAATAAGGTTTGGTCAATCGCAAAATGTTCACCTTATTTGTGGACCTAATATGTTGATTTCGTTTCAGTTTTTACATGTCTGATTGACGAGCCCTCTAGTGTCAATGAGACAATTCATGTAACTGATATTTAAAGGCAAATAGGTTACAACACTGACGAAATTTTTGAAACCTCGCCCGTTTTAAACTATATTAACATAAAAAAATAACACACGTGATAACACAGATATCATCCAACAACAACAAGCGTCACAGCGATCCAAAAACTTGTATCACTGCATAAATAATATGGAAATGACGATACGATACCGTACGTACGACATTAACATTCTGGAAATATGGTAAGAAGTATGATTTTGAGTCTGCTATTTCATTGATTGCTTTTTTTACCACTAACTGCCGACTGCAGTCTGCTGCTTAGTCTAGTGATCGGTAGCGCAGCTGCTGATCATGAGGTCCTGGTAATAGCTGGTGAAATGTGAGTGTACTATTAGGTACGTCTCTGCCTAACCCTTCGGGGATCACAGGCGTGATGTTATGTGTTTTTTTTCTGTCTGTGTTGCTCGCATTTTGCTTCTCTGTTCTGGATCTTTATTTAAGAGTTTAAGAATCCTTATTATATAAATTTATTGTACAAAATATTTATTAAAACAAAACGTTTAATGAATATAATTGAACTATATAATGTACTTTTATCGGCCTGTATAAACGCATAATTATATAATCTTCTTAAGACACTCTCGCAGCGCCATATCTAAGTTTTCAGGAACGTAAACTGCAAAAGCACAACAGTGTAGTTGGTGAGTAGTCCCAGCAAACTTAGAGGCAGCGTAGCGTCGACGGAGGCCAGGCCACATAAGTCTACCTTGCTGAAATTTGCTTCATGCAAGCGTTGAATATTTTTGCATACTTTTTTCTCTTCATCTGTAAATGTAACAAACAGTGACTTATTCACAAAATGTATAACGCAATGCTACTGCAAACATATTTCTTTGAGCTAAGTTCCGCCTTAACCGTCAGTGAAGTAAATGTGGTAGTACTCGTAAGCATCGAACCATCAAAAAGTCGGACTCACAGTTAGAAAAAAACAATGCCATTTTAAACATGAATGCCCATTAAATTGAACTGTAACATACAGGAACAGATTTTGTCCGTAGTAAAGCAATAACGAGTATCAACTAGGCTGTACGATATAAACTACTTAATAGATAAACTTTGGTTAAAAATAAAAATGACTACGACAATATAACGTACCTGAACAATTTGAACTCAAAGTAAGTGTACAGGAATCTTGAAATAAATTCAGAGCTGAGTAGAACATCTCACAACGCACGCTGAACAGCATTTGTAAATACAGATTCTTTAAGATATATTGTAGATTAAAAAGTAACACCAGTGGAACAAACTGAAACAAAAGAAACAACTATTCACACATGACATTGTTATTTTACTACCGCCCTGGCATCGCTGTCAAAATCAGTGATATTTAAGCTATTAGCAATAAGGTCGATGTTTGGTTGCTATGTTTGTTCACTAACAAGTCTGACAAAAAAATAGTGATCATCACTTTCATAACAACAGCGTTGCTGTTGGCCTGCTGATGTCAGATATAAAATAACGGGGAAAGAACTGTAGCAAGCGAGCAACTACAAAAACTAGGTGAACGTGGTCACCTATGAGTCATGGAAAGTGATATTCTATCAGCAGAACCTAAATAGTGTACCGACACAAGCAGCGCAATGGTAACGTCATAAAAACAAAAATTGGGCCTCTAATAGGTACCAATTCGACAATACCGCTCAAATCACCATGGTAACAGCCTGGACGATCGCGACGCGACACCCAAAACAAGAACAAGGTATCATATCGGTTAAAATATGGGTAGTCTGAAACCCGAAAGTATGACAACCACTCTTACCAAGTGACGGTCGTTCGACGAGTCGTTTTACCTAGTAACTGCTTTGTCAAGGTCAGAAACACAGCCTTTTCATTTAAAATACTGGTATTCAGCTGCATGCGGAAAGACTACAAGCCTAACCGAATACATTTATGAAAAAGCTAGGCAGATGATTATCATAGTACTTCATCATCATTCTCTTGCCCTTATCCCAATTTATTGGGGGTCAGCGCAGCACGTCTTCTTCTTCAATACTTCTCTTTTACTTGTCATCTCATGAGGTACCTCCTTTCTTGCCATATCATTCTTCACACAGTCCATCCATCGTTTCTTTGGTCTTCCTCTACCCTTATAAACCCCTACCCCTAACCCTTGTGTTTTTATATATATTAATTAATGTAATCTTTATCATTTAATTGTGCTTCTGTGTGTGTGCTATGTCTTTTGTGTGCACTAAATAAATGATTTATCTATCTATCTATCTTATACCCATCCACATACATACTCAAAACTTTCCTCACGACGTTTTCCTCATTCCTCCGCATCACATGCCCATACCACGAGAACCGATTACCACACATCTTTTCAGTCACCGGCGCCGCTTTCAGACTTACTATGGTAGTACTTGTTACTCAAAAAACTACTTAAAATACATAATATTGTACCGATTAGTTATAAACATTAGTATCTTTTAGTAGTCAACCATCATGGTACTCAAGAGCATAACTTAACTCTTGTAATCAACAATCATAATACACGATCTATGGCTGCTGGCAGATTCAATGTACCCAGAGTCATTAATTACTTTGGTGATAGAACCCTAGCAAAACGAACACCATTATCTTTTGAACAGTCTGTTGGCAAACATAACGAGTGAAGCTAATAAAAATTGTTTTAAAAATAAATTAAAAAGATATTGTTTGGAAATTTGTTAGGTTTGTTTGTTCCTTCAGCGTATTATTAAATTATGTAAGCTTTATTATTCTTAGCCTTAAGTACGATATCATAAAATGAGTGTATAAAGACTCACTAACCCCACAGTCAAACCATTACTACGGTTTTGTGGGGCTTAGTTTATAATTTTTCATACCTTGTGTCAATATAAATAAATAAAATAATAAATAAAAGCAAAGTCTTTAAATAATTAATAATAATAATTAATTTTAAAGACTTTACTCAAATACTGTTGTAATACACACATCGACACGGTCTAGGGATATTTAAAAAAAAAGCGAATTACTATCAATGTGTTTATATGACATGTATATATTTAAAAGATACGTTATTTAATATTCTACCACTTTTTAATAATGGTTAAGGTACTTCGATTACAATTTCAGGATTTTATGGAAAAAAAATGAAGCATAGACGGAAACCGTATATGAATTAACTTTTAATTTATGAGTAAAAACTGAAAAAAAATAGAAAAATCATTTAATTTGTGTTTATAAACTTGTCGTGCATGAGCAGGAAATCTTGCCCCATTTGTGTTCTGTGGGGCAAGATTACGGGCTCCAGCACCTGTTGGACGTATCGTTCTGCCGTCATATTGCCCCGCACCCAAACGAGATCCGTCCGTCCTCCAAGACGAATTCCTGCCCAAACCATAATTGTTCCTCCTGGGTATGGGTGAACTTCCTGAGGGTTCTGAAGACGGCTCCACCGTCCAGAAACTCGCCAAACACGCGTCCTTCGTGAATCTGGATGGAAGCCGAACCTGGATTCATCCGTGAACAGCACATTGGACCATTGCTCACGGCCCCAGTCCACGTGGTTCCGAACCCATTCTAATCGTCGTCTACGATTGGCTCTCCGTAAAGGTGGGACCCGGAGTGGTCTACGAGAGCGTAGATTGCTTTCATGCAGTCGCCTTCTTACAGTTTGGTCACTCACAAGCACTTGGCGTTCCACTCGCAGCCTTTGGACCAATTGAGTCGCCGTTGCATTTGGTTGAGCTCGCGCAGTAATTTGCAAAAATCGGTCTTGTCTGGGGGTAGTGATGCGACTTGGCCCCCGGTGCCTCTCCGCTACTTCACCTATGGCACGATAGCGTGTCCACAATCTTGAAATTACATTTTGGTGGGTCCCTATGGGTCACTGACAAACCTGAAGAATTGCCAAACTTAAGTGGCAATGGGCAGGGCACATTGCTCGCAGAACGGATGGCCGATGGGGCCGAAAAGTTCTGGAATGGCGACCGCGAACCGGAAGACGATGCGTTGGAAGGCCTCCCACTAGGTGGACCGATGACCTGGTCAAGGTTGCGGGGATCCGCTAGATGCGAGGCGTACGGGACCGGTCAATGTGGCGTCACTTGGGGGAGGCCTATGTCCAGCAGTGGACGTCTTTCGGCTGAAATGATGATGATGATGATGATGGGTCCCTATGGCCTCAGCAAAATTACGCTGAACAGACCCAGCTTCCAGCATTCCCACAGCTCGTAACATCTCCGACCTCGTCAAATGTTGGCGTTGCATGGCTACAATACCTCAATTTTAACTTTATCTTTCGTTTAAAAATGAAAAAAACTGTAACTAAACGTAATTCGTATTGTTTTCTAAATTTCGCACAAATGAAAATTCCCTCTCCTACACATCAAGACATTTTTATGCCACCGAAACAAAAGAATTTAAAAAAAATTGAATTTGGAATTAGTCTGAGATAAATTACAAACAAATCGGTGTATAAAAGATTCCAATGTGGCCAGTACTTTTCGAGTTATTTAATTGAGTATGAAATATCCCTAGACCGTGTTGATGTGTGTAGTACATTGTGTATTAAGGGCGGTAAGTAAGGAATTACGATCGAGGCTCTAGTAGAAGCCCGAAGTCGAAGACTGAGGGCTTTCTGAGTCGAGGTTAGTAATTCCCGTACCGCCCGTGAAACATACAATGTTTTTCATCACATTTGCGAGTAAATAATTGTGAATTATAGCTTTAATACACACGTCAGAACAACTATTATTACGAAATACGTGAACTATTTCAAGCGGATGGCGGGCTCCACCTACACCACAGATTATACAAAATTATGTTTCGTTCAGAAAAGTTACGGGCAAATACTTACGTAGGTATACAGCCAAGACGGAGTGTAAAAACAAGAAAAAAATCGACGTATTGTTACAAAAAACGTACATACAACAAGTAACATGTAGCGAGATTGCAATGAAATTCGTGTTCAGATAACATTTTAAGACAATTTTTCAATTGCGTGTAAACTCCTTGCTTGTACTTGCATGACCTATGAGCTGTGCTATAAATTTAAAATAAAATACTTACCGACCTAGGGTTTCATGGCAAAAAAAAACTCGAGGGTTTTACATGGGGCATTACGGCCAAGTTAACGTGTATGTTTAGATACTGTTTAGGATAAGTAGCAAGAGTGATAAATAGTATAGGATCCCGCTATATAACGACCTTCACCGAGCTGGTTATTGGATGAAACTTATTTTATATTAAATTTAATATATCAATAAATATATTGCATATGGGTTGCCTAAAAAATTTCAGTCAGGACATTTTTTTTTTTTTTTTAACTTTTCTCCGGTTTGGTTAATAGACAAATTCCATACCAATCGAAAGTATAAAGCCCATAGAATATGCAAACGTTAGGTTGCCTTTTCTTTTCCCGTCACAACTCTCGGGTAGGCAGGTATAAACAGGTAAATCGATACTAGTAACTTGCACCAGTCTGGTTAATGAATTAAAAAAGGCAACCTAATGTTTGCATATTTTATGGGCTTTACACTTTCGATTTATATGGAATTTGTTAATTAACCAAACCGGTGAAATGTTTAAAAAATTTTTGTTCAAAAAAATTTTTTTAATCATATCATGGACTGAAATTTTTTAGGCAACCCATATGCAATATATTTATTGACATATTAAATTTAATATAAAATAAGTTTCATCCAATAACCAGCTCGGTGAAGGTCCTTGTATGGCGGGATCTTAGGCTAAAAACAAAATACTTACAAATTCTTTACTCGCTATTGTGATAAAAAATTTAACATCAATGAGTGTGTGGATGCATGTTTCAAGGGTGTGAATCAACACCTGAAAATTGAAACAGTTTTCTATTAAATTAAATCACTATATTATGCAAAACGCCTGTTAAAAGAGTGTCCATGGAGTTTCTTGCCCATTCTTCTCCATAGAGATTTACGCTTTGGAATGGGCAACTACAGTACTTTCACAAGTTATTATGCCTTGTGTCTGGGACTGTAGCTTTGCGTTTTGTTTTGTTTTTTGACTTTCAAAAGTGCATGTAATGGTCTAATTGAAATAAATGCTTTGAGCTTGAATTTGTCGCAATTATTGCAACTATCCAAAATAAATTTCACGCATTTCAACAAAAAAGATAGGATAGTTATATGGTCATCCCATGGCGATTGCTAGAGCGTCGACATATTGGGAGCTCACAATAGCTGAAAGTCACGGAAGATATGCTATAACTGAAAGTTTAAAAAGATCAAAATGGCGGCAAAAAAGCAGTTGTTTAGTATTTTTTCGCACACCCTTAACTGTCTCGTTGGAATCCGAGCAAACAAAAAAAGGCGAAATTGCAATCAATTTCGGGATTATTTATTTCTAATCATCACATCGATTCTGAAGTCCCACGTAATAGGCGGCAAGGTTATTGCCATCAACTGGGCACAAATCCAGACTCCGTGGCTGCTACTGAGAAAATTCCTGATGGAAAACCCAATAACACTATGCTCGACCCGGGAATCGAACTCAGGCTGCTCAGAAGTCATACTTGCCGCCACTTGACCAACGAGCCAGCAAGCCTTTACATTCTTTAAAAAAAAATAACATCAATGTCAATCTCAATGTGCGAAAATACAGTCACAAATAAAAATTATAGTAGAAAAGTAAAAAAAGTTAAAACAGCTTTAAAATCGATTCATCTTAGATTTAGTCAAAAACATTTAAAAAAAACTTACGGAACGCTGATAATTAATTTTGAAAAGATTATAACATTCCAAGATTTTATTATATGCGTCAAACTTGCAAATGTGTTTATTTCCGATATTAAGTGTTTCGAAAACTTGTTTATGACATGAAACAACAAAAATTTCAAGGCAGTTTATGAGTCTTATTGCATATATTATATCTGAGTCAAAGGAAAATAAAAAGAGACTAGAAAGAACCATGAACCATGGCGACCCAAAACAAAAATTATAAGTTAAAAATAATACATAAAAGGTCCAAATCAGAATAACTGAGATCCAATTCCATTTGGCAATGCTCTTGATGATATTCGCATTATGGAGCAGCCTATGAAATTCTTGAATAGCTAGGACGGTCGCTATATTGATTTTCGCGTAGACAATGTTAAGAATAAAAGTAATAACGAAACAGATAGAATAGAAGAATATGTCCAAGAAAACGAGGCAATGCAAGAAAATTTCGGGCTTCGAAAATACCTTGCTTAGTATTGTGCGAGTTGAAAAAGTAATAATGCACATTATTGTCCAACATAATGATAAAAAAATAGCTTTGGGATTATTTGGGGTTATATAATCATATTTTATTAAATATTTGGGTAAGAAAATAATAGTTTGCATTATATTTAAAGGTAAAAGCATAGACTGCACATCTTTATCAACTTCATGGTAAATTAGAATGTTAATTCGATCGTTAAGATATGTTGTCTTCTTAAATAATACGATAAGAATATTGTAGAATTCTTTTAGACCCATTATTATTACGTTTGGATTATAGAAAGATAACTTATGGAAAGAATTGTTAAACATGTATCTAGTAAAAGAAATATAAATATATGAATAATTAATTAATGTGATGGAAAGGCAATTTACCATATCTAAAGCCTCAATCATTTCTTTGTAAATTATTGCTTTTTCTGTTTAATTTTTTTATGTTAACGTTAACAATCCATCATAAAAGTCTTTAAGGAGTATTTAGTTCTTATCTTTCATCATACATTTCATCATTTACATAAAAGGTTAATTATCAGGTATTGAACAATCGATTTGTACCTAACAACTATTTCATAATAGGTACTTCTGTATGGTGTCGGACATAAGGAATAACACCATCCCATATCTTCCCGTGGGTGTCGTAAGAGGCGACTAAGGGACTTGCCAGAGAATGGGCAGCAGCGTTCTCTGTGCTTTTCTAACAACTATACTGCGTGGCGATTATGGCAAAACCCCCCCTAATGTCAATGTGCCGTTGGGGGAGGCCTATGTCCAGCAGTGGACGTCTTTCGGCTGAAATGATGAAAAATGATGAATAGGTACATCTTGCTCAAAGTACAAAACTATCGCAGTAAAATTGATCGGATTTTTTAATTAGTCGATTATCGTTAGGATTATTATAAAACCTTTTTGAAAATCTTATGGTAGTATTCTTTAAGATTCATCCATTTAACAATAGGAAAGTTACCTATGTAAAGGAATATTCAATATCGAATACAGTGGTCCTGGCACGACCGCGGTTTAAACATAATTTTACTCAAAACACGAGTCTTTTTTTTATGATGGGAAATCATCAAATGACTTCTCCCGCTTTGGGCGGAGTGGAAGGGAGTGTCAGACTTGACTGACTAAAACCCATCCATGTTCCTTCCTAGCCCTTTGCGTTCCAGGGCCATGGTATCTCTTTCGAACAACCCGCAACCCTGGCAGGCATCGGCCCTCTCGAAACAAGAATGTCTGAGCCAGTAACTGAGGTCAAATTTGCAGTCACTTCATGTAAAATTGTGGTATGCATTTAAGTGCTGGAAACCGTACCCAACCTGAATAATCATAACGAATATTTCAACAAACTAACGTTACTTTGGGTCGGCGCAACACGTTTTTTTCGTTTTTGTTTTCTTTTTTCAAAAAGTAATTTTACTGATGGTTTTCCTATCATATGAGAATAAAGAAAAGAACTATTTTTTTAAATTTATTTGTCGCAGAGATATGACGAACTTCCATTCAAATTTTCATCCCCTACTAAACGCCTTTATGGTATGAATTAAAAAAAAACCTTCTGTTTCTTTACAAGTTTAACTAGTAATTTATATTTGACTAGTTTAAGCCCGCGGCATCGCGTGGATTTCGGTCATTGTCCCACTGGATTGTACGCAATGCGACCAATCAAGTTACGCAAAACCAGTTTATGTGGATTTCTCATTGTATGGGATATCTTTACAAACCGAGGCCATGTATTATATTGCCTCGTTGTGTCGCCATCTGTACTACGAGGTTATAAACTTCGTGTGCCAAATTCCATCCTAAACCGTTCTATAGTTTTTGCGTGTAGGAATAACTAACATTCATACATGCATCCGTCCTTTTTTTTTGAATGGCGTCTCGCTGTTCAACCTAGGAGGACTATCCTGTGGGTGCCTTGAGTGTAAGGCCTCCAGCCAGGGCATAGAACTACTTATGAAATAAGACACTACACGTTAAGGGCACCCCCTGTCGGGCACGAGCCTCGGCTTATGGCGTCGCTAGGGGACAACTGCATGGGGACAGGCTGGATCTAAATGATGTAATTATTTCAGGACCGATTTTAAACTACTGGCACAGCATCGCGGGCTGGCTCGAGCGAGGGGTCGGGGAGGGCAAGGACCGGGTCGTCGCGATGGACCTCGACGGCGATGTCGGAAAGACGGCGGGTTGCATTTGAACTTTTAAGAGTCTCTCTTTGCTATTCTTTTGGAGGAGGGTGATAGCATCGTCGGGAGTGAGTACATCCATCTTTACAAACTTTCGCATTTATACTAGTGGTAAGATTTGGGGTCGGCACAGTAATGTCTTCTGCTTCCACACATCTTAACTAGCGGCCATCTCCGAATTCACCTTATTTCTGGGTTTTATCATATTTTCATAACTTATTTATGGTTTCTTTGGTCTTGCCTTAAACATATAACATCACGCCTGTAATCTCCGTAGTGTTAGGCAGAATTGTACCTAATAGTTCACCCACATTTCGCCAGTTATGCTTAAGTCCCATGTCACGAAGGCTAGCCTATTCCTATTACCATCAACCAGGTACAACTCCAAACTCCGTGGCTGCCACTGAGAAATTTCTGAAAAACCCAATATCACTTTGCCTGACCAGGGACTCAAACCCAGGACTTCAAGCTCTCAACAGTCAACGCGGCAGTCAGCTAGGTCTTCTCTTACACAAAAAATCTCCACATTCATACTCTTAACTATTCTAACCTCTTTACCTTACCAACCGTAGCACCCATCCCATAACAATCAGTTTTAACACAACTTCAATATCTCAGCTACACCACTATCAGACTGTCTCTTACATCATCATCATCATTTCAGCCCAAAAGACGTCCACTGTTGGGCATAGGCCTCCCCCAAGTGTCGCCCATGCCATGTCAATACATGGCATGGCAGGCGATCGCAGTACGGTTGTTACAAAAGCACAGAGAACGCTGCTGCCCATTCTCTAGCAAGTCCCTTAGTCGCCTCTTACGAAACCAACGGGAAGATAAGGGATGGTGCTATTCTTTACGTCCGACACTATACAGAGCCGTTCTAGTTTTGTGGGGCATAGTTTTTAAATGAAAGTTTGTAATAAAATTGTTTAATAAATAAATAAATAAATAATAAATAATAATAGTTGTATTCATTCACGGTTCAATTTGCCCATAGTTGAGATGAATACGCTAAGGGGGATGCATTCTCCTTTTGGCTTCATTAAAGGTATTTTTGGTCCCATTATTAAATATGATATACTCGAAAAAAGTCAACGGTCAAAAAAGTATACTCACCAAAGGCTGATAAGCTGTTTTGAAAGCATTATAACATTTCAATATTTGACTGTAAACACGAAAATTGAAAATGTGCTTATTTTCGTGGTTATAATTCTGATATTTGAAAACTTTATAATTTGTTAAAGCAACGTAAGATTCCAGGCAGCTTATGAGTCTGATTGCATAAATCATATTTGCGTCAAAGCAAAACAAAGTCAAATCACAAATGAAGGTCCACCCTGACCTCCATACTATATTGGTGACTAAATTTTCTAAAACAAAGCACAAAATCAGAATAACTGCAATCCAATTCCATTTGACAAATGTTTTGATGATGTTTTTATTGTTTAGGAATCTATGAATTTTTTGAAAGGCGAGGACAACAGATATATTGGGTTTTGCATGGATGGTATTGAGAATATAGATGACAGCGAAAGAAAACGAGTAGAAGAAAATCTCAAAGATTAAAAGGCAAGGTATAAAAATATTAAATATTCGTGGTTTCTGAAACAATCCTAAAACAGAACGTGTTATAAATGGAATAATCCACAATATTGTCCCAAATAACGATAACAATTTGGTTTCCGGTCGATTTGGATTTATAAAGTTATGTTTAATAGAATATTTGGGTAGGAACAGAATAGTCTGCATAAGATTTAAGGGAATTAGCATTGACTGCACATCTTTGTCGACTGCATGATACAATCCCATTTGAACACGGTTGACGGTATAATCCTTCTGACATTTTTGTTTATTGAATTTCTTGTAAAATTCTTTAAGACCCATTTCACCGACGTTTAAACCGTAGCGAACTTACATAAGGAATGGAATTTCAACAATATTATAAATGCCAAATACAGCCTTTATCGTTATCAAATGTGGTAGAAGGCTAATTTATCATAGATAAGGTCTCAACGTTTCTTGTAAATGATATTAATCTTTTATGTCTTTTAATATTAAACAATAATTATGTCCTTGATCCATATATTCACTTCGCTATTGCTTGAACTAGCGTACCAAAACATCGAAAATTGGAGCAGACTGAAATTGGATTTGGAGCAGAAAAACACGCCATCTAGCGCTAAGGCATTTCTAATGCTACGCATTCGCAGCTCACCAACTCGTACACCGTTAGAGTCCACATGAGCTGGATACAATATTTTTTTAGATCCTTTAGGTGTTATTGGTCCAATTCGCGATTGATCCAATTCACCTCATTCGCGGTTATTTAATTTGACCTTACATACATAGAGTATACATATATATGTATATGGCTACAAGAGTAAAAGAAGATCAAAGAAACCATGGATGGACTGTGTGAAGGATGAAATGACAAGAAAGGAGGTGTCTGATGAGATGACGACTATACGATAATTTTTAAGACGGTGATTCAGATCAGACCACTTTCCACTTGCCGGAGTATTCTAAGTGCATGCCGGTTTACTAGCACGTTTAATCACCTTAAGAATGCCACTGATCCTGCCGTTTTCAATTCATTTTACCAATTAACGTGGTCACGTACTGGATTCACAGTATTTCTTTCTTTTTCTCCTCGTGTTGACAGTACTTCGGTTTATCTATTCTTAGTTAAATCAAAGTACCGGTAAGAAGAAGACTGTCAAAGTACTGCATAACCTTAGTCATGGCGGCTCGTGTAACGCCACAATTACAATGCACTCAATCTTAAATTCCAAAGAAACTCCATCATTTTCCTGCTCGCATACCAATCGTATATTTATTTAGGGTCGGCGCAGCATGTTTTTTTCTTCCATAGTTCTCTACTACCCGTCAAACACGGTTTTATAAAATTTCTTATTGCCTTTAAGGGGAGTTATGGGTCACAGATAATTTTGTCTTGGTGTTAAAAAACACGAAAAAATTCAATTTAATATTTTAAAAGGCCCTCGACACAAAACAATCGTCACAATTAATCCAAGCGTCATTGCGTCGGGGGTCCACTTTGTTTTGTGCTTGTGCTAAGCGGTCTACTTAACGGTCCCCCGACGCTACGATTCATTTATTTTTGGTTTTTAAGAGGTTTTTTGTATCGCGGGTTTTTTTGTGATAAAAGACAACTGTGGCGAGATTGTTTTTATAATCGTTAGGAAAATGTTTTTCTCTTGATTAACTTATTTTAGAGTTCATAAGGGTCATTATTAAAATGTTTACACTACAAGGATATTACTAATGCTTAAGAAATATAAAATAGAAGAATATAGTCAAATAGGTGGCAATTTATCATAGTTGCCCATGATAAATTGGCCATTAACTTTTATTTATGTTTAAAGAACAGAATATGCTTTTTGTTTACGATTGAGTATCCATCAAAAAGGTGTCCTTATCTAGTCTGGTTTTACTTTGCTCATGCATTTCAGTATCGATTCTCGTCCTTTCTTTCAATATTTACAAATTAATTACATTTTTTAAAATTCGTTAAAAAAAGTAAAACTATTTCAAAATATTAAAAAAAAAGTAGCCCACCAGTGCAGGTTCGGAAATAGGATCCAAGTGCCTAGCTAGAACCTTCTAAAATATGAGCTGTGTCCAAGAGTACCGCTTCCTCAATCAAGCCCTTGATCCAGCTGCCTAACGAGAGCCTCCTCAGGTATTGGACGAGGCTTTTAGCAATAAAGCCATTGGGTGATACAACAATCGGTACAATGATTGCCGAGTCCACATCCCATATCTCGACAACCTCGCGAGCCAAATCAGTATCGATATTATTAATGACTCGCTGCTCTTTATGCATCATTAAAAAGATTGTCTCTTAGTCTCTCAGTAACTTCTTATGTTGCACATTCTCTTACCAGGTAAGGTTAAAAAAACAAAGTAAAAGTCAAATGTTTCATGTAATTCATAAAGTTTATAGAATACATCAGGATTGGAGGAAAGCAAATTGCAACAGCACAATAGTGTAGTGAGTCAGAAGTGCCAGCAGATATAGTAGGTGACACACATCTATGTCGAACAGGCCTAAGACACTCATCTTGGTGAATGACGCACGATGCAACCGCAAAATATTCTTGCATAGCTTCTTTTGATTGTCATCTATCAACAATATAAAGAAATTGTCATGTTTAGTTAAACTGCAATACCAGACCAAGAAACTATAGATTGTGTGAGGCAGGCAATGAAAAAAACCGGCCAAGTGCGAGTCGGCCTCGCGCATGAAGGGTTCCGTACCATTTATAAAAACTAGCAAAAAAAAATCCCTTTTTTGTATGGGAGCCCCCTTAAATATTTATTTAGTCTGTTTTTAGTGTTTACTGTTGTAGCGGCAACAAAAATACATAATCTGTAGAAATTTCAACTGGTAAACTATCACGGTTCATGAGATACAGCCTGGTGACAGACGGACGGACGGGCAGCGAAGTCTCAGTAATAGGGTTCCGTTTGATCCTTTGGGAATTTAACTTTAAAAAAGTAGTTAACAATAGACAGGGTGGCCAAAAGAACAAAGGAAAAATAAAACGTGTTGCACCGACTCCAACTGACATGGAACAACGGCAGCAAGAAGCAGACACGTGAGTTCTATTTATGCACAGTAATAAGTCAGGTTGACTGTCTGGAGAACGCATTTGTGCTTTTTAATAAATAAGATCGTTAATATATCGTCCCTTCTTTGAGGAGTGGCTAGAGAGGTGCCACGGCGCCCTCACCTTCCGCCTGACGCAGGTCCTCACCGGACACGGTTGTTTCGAGGTTCCTGCACCGAATCGGGCGGGAGGAAACGCCCGGGTGTCACCACTGCGAGGATCGGCCGGAGGACACGGTGGAGCACACTGTGGAGCTATGCCCCGCTTGGGCTGAGCACCGCCGTGTCCTCGTAGCGGCGATTGGCGGCGGCGACCTCTCGCGTCCGGCCCTGGTTCAATCCATGGTCCGGAGCGAGAGGGGAAGCCGTCGCCTCCTTCTGCGAAGCAGTCATGCTAGCGAAGGAGGTGGCGGAACGTGAGAGGGAGAGAACCTCACGTCCCAGCCGCCGCGGGAGACGCCCCGGGCGTCGGGGGGCAACCAGTGGCCCCCGGCCACCGTAGGCGCGGGCCTGTGGACGGTGAGTAATGGGCTAGCTCACCGTCCGTCCGTCTTATGACGACAGACCGTGCCGACGGCGCGTTCGTGTTCCACGCGCGCCTCAAGGAGATGTCAGCAAATCGGAAGGGGTCCGAGAGGGCCGATGCCTGCCAGGGCTGCGGGTTGTTCGAAAGAGATACCGTGCCCCTGGAACACAAAGGGCTAAGAAGGAACATGGATGGGTTTTAGTCAGTACAAGTCTGACACTCCCTTCCGCTCCGCCCAGAGCGGAAGAAGTCATTTGATGATTTCCCATCCTAAAAAAAAAAAAAGATCGTTTATATATTGTAGGGTATCTAAAGAATTCCTCATGACCCGTGACTTGCATTGTTGGTGGCGATTCCAGTTCGGTCATCGTAATAACGGCCATAGGCTGGAAAATACGTTTTTAGCAGTAACTAGCATAGCTAGTAGCAATTATAACAATGATCAGAGTCAAATCTTAAATACTCGGCGAAATCGTCATTTGTGTGGATTCGTTATAATATTGGTTCGGTTTCAGATTCATTTGCGTATTGTATAATTACTAGCTTCGCCTTAACGTGGTTTAGGGATTATAAAATTATCGAAAAAACGTTTGAGGATTTTTGTTTGTGTGTAAGCGACGTTATAAAGCGGGGATCAGACGGCCCGTGTTTAAAACACGGGTGGTTCACAGTTACCGATTTCAGTAAATAAATAAAAAAAAGAAAATTACCAATTCATTTTATTATTGATTCGAGTCGAGAATCATTAGCATAGTTACCTCCTAGAATTTGACGAGGTTGCAAAACAACACCTTGTATTTTACTTGGGACAAGCCTGTCACGATATTTCCAAACCATTGCAACTTCTGTAAGCCAGAATCAACAGCAGTCACCACCAGAAAATCGTCGAGACAATGAAGCTCGACGAAGTCCAAATGGGACGAAATCCAAAGGAAATAGGTGGTTACTGGGAGTAATACAAAATGAAAATGTATCACTGTTCGTGGACAATGAGAATTATTGGTTAGTTATACTGGTTGACAAGCAGGCGGTTTACATGTGGAATCATCACTTTTAAAATCGGATGTGTATTTTCGGAGATTACCCTCATGGTAACCAAATATTAGTATTGATTTCTTCCTGAAAAAGGTAAGCTTACCTCTTCAAGCTTCGACATATATTTGAAGAATTCTATTACAAGTTGAACATCAACTAAACCTTGGAACAAAGTCTCTGTCGTTTGATACAGGATCTGAAAGTGATTAATGACGTATAATAATTATAACAGTCCTCTTTACCGTTTTCGGTAACGGCGACCAATTTCAGAGAATATTAGCCATCAACCCGGCAGATACTATAGTGGACAAAGTGCGTGCGCTGTTTGTACACAGTTGCACTTCCTTCACTCTCATAAAACGATGGAAAAGAAAAAAATGTGTATTTCGACTGTATAAAAATAAACAGAAAAACCTTAAAACGGCGACACTAAACGATCTGAGAGTGACCAGGGTTAACGTGCTTTCTGAGGCAAGGAAGGGTATATGAGTATTTTTTCAGTGGGTGTCCGAAGTTTGAAAGTAATCTGACTACACAGTTTCAGAAGTTAGAATGTACTTACTGGTTGTTGATACATTTTCTTAATAATTTTGTAGCATTTTAATATTTGATCAAAAGCCTGAAACATGCTCTTACTCTCTTCTTTAGTACATCCGTTTTTCCATACAAGTAATGATTGTATATTCCATAATTTAACTTTATCGGTCAATAAGTTAATTGATCTGATTGTGTAAATTAAATTTGAGTCAAGAGTCACTAAACACAATAGATAAATCATGACATTTAGTGGAGGTCTGCTGAACATGACGTAAACATAGGTTAACTCAATGATGTGAAAACCAAAGATGGCAGCGACGTACATCCAACTTCTCATGATATACCTTTTGGAAATAGCATTATTGTTAAGAAATCTGTGAACCTCTTGAAAGTTCAAAACAAACAAAACGTTTTTCTTAGTTTTAACGAAGTTAATGATAAAGTTTATAATAAAACCAAATAACTTTAAAATAAAGTCGAAAATTGATGCAAACATTTCGAAATGGTTAGTGCTATAATGCATATATCTTTTAAAATTGTCATCTAACATTATTTCAATGATACGATGGGTATACGTTATCAGGAACGCTACTACACCACTTATTAATACGAACTTATTGAAACTATTATTTGGATTTATACAATTGTTTTTGATCTGGTATTTAGGATTTAGAGTTAGAATTTGCATCGAATTTAGAGGCCGAAAAATTCGTTGAACTTCATTATCAATTTTGTTACTTCTAACTGTTTTATCATTTATGTCGATTATCTTTACAACATTTTTCTTTAAGCACTCCATTATGTATACAGTTTACTGTAGCTTGGGAACTGCCAAGAAATACTATCTATTTTTGATTAACTACTACTACTGCTACTGTAGTGTTTGTTTGAAAGCTTCATTACGTTATCGTTTTCATTTTGAAGAGTAAGGGCTTAATGGAATTAACTTCAATGATTTATTACCTGGCGTTTGAATGATACGACTACATATACGAACTTTTCATATTACCCGTCTGCCCCAAAAACATGCCCGCTCTGCAGATTAGATCAGCACAATTTACTCAACAAATCTGCTACTACTGCTGAGCGTTCACGACTACTGGCTGTGGGGAGTCGGAGTTGGGTCTGTGGATTCACGCACTGTCGTCGCCAAGCATAAGCATTTTGTTCGATGATACGACCTTCCACCTCATTGCTTCTTTCCGTCGTGGTACCTCCTGTTACTCTCCTCATCGCTGTCACTGTGGTGAAGCTGTCGACAGCCTCGGGACACCACGGCCATTCATACAGCCGAAGGGCGGGCCGTTATGCGCGGCGCTCGAACATAATTCATATTATGGGACGGGCTCTTGTTACCGTCGGTGTTCCAGCTGTCTTGAAGCCCAATAGCTTGGCATACGACGATGGCAAAAGAACAGAGGGCATGTCTTTGTTTCCTTGGAAACAAGCCAAAAAGCCTAAAAGCCTACCCATCGGTAGGCTTTTAATAATAATAATATAAACTATTTGCACTAAATAATAAAAAAATGAAACGAATAAATAATTTAAAAAAATGGTTTTTCTCATGTGGGTAGACTAAACATACAAACGTGTTTTTGTGGCTCCCTTATTTAATATTTATTTAAAAATAGTTCATTGGTATTTTCTTCTATGCTTTTGTGTTAAATAATTAATAAACCCACCTTCGCTCTGAACTATCCTTTCACCTTCTCTCAACAACAACCACATCACTGAAAGCTTCACAACTCAACATGGACAACAAACTTGTGCACAGTATGGAGAGAATGGAGAAGCTGTTTAGCTCTCGCATGCGTAAGTACAAAGACAAGCTGCAGAGAGCTACAGCTGGAACTACCCCTGCACAGTCAGATCTAGCTACTCTTTCACACGATTTCTTAGAGTTCAAGTCCTTTGTCTGTCAAACGTTTGTACACTTCAAGACGCAGATAGAACTGCTGTCTCTGAGTGTGGACAAGCATGAGACAGCAATGCGAAGAAAGGTCCTGTTATTTCACTATTTCTGAGTTCCTGACCAAAACCCGACATCAGGTATTTATGGCTGCCCGCAAGCACTTTAGCATCAATAATTGCTGGTCTGCTGAGGGAAAGATTCTTGTCTTGACGCCTAACAAGTCACGTCATACGATTTCAACTATGGGTGAGCTTGACACATTAATCGCACTTTATCCCGCTCCCGCCGCTGCTGCCAGTCCCGGTGACCCCGTGCCTGCCACTTCTGCCTCGCCAGCAGCTTCACCTTCATCGTCTGCAGCAGCTTCTACATCGCCTGCAACCGCAACCCCCAGAGGGAAGCTTTTGAGGAAGGCTCGTCGTTAAGTCTGCTACCATATCTATCATATTTTACTTGTTTCACTACACATAGACCGGTTAAAGGGGTCATTAAACTTAATGTTGACATTACTAATATCCTTTTTTCATCGAAAGTTTTATCTTTTATTACGAAATTTATACCATTAGTAGATGATTCTGATAAATTTAGCTGGAAATGTATATCAGTTGGTTCTATTGTAATTTCTTGTTTTTTTCGTAGTCGATATACATTCTCTGTTTTAGAGCCGAAGTTGAAGGCAAATTATCTACAACGTCAAAAGGAGCATTGGCTTTGTTATTTTGTATTATTTTGCATATTTTTGTTCCAGATGAAACCTTAATTTTGATTTTTCTATAAGATCACTGGTTATTGTTCTCCCAGGATTTGGTTCATGATTGTGATTTTCATTGCCCTTTAATACTTTATGAATCCCATATTTTAGTGTAGTTCGTTGGGATGCAGTGCATTTTAACATTTTTATCTGTATTCCCAGTACCAATAATAGGTATCATTCACTATGTTATTATTTTTAGGGTTTCATAGCCAAATGGCAAAAAGCGGAACCCTTATAGATTCGTCATGTCTGTCTGTCTGTCCGTCCGTCCGTCCGTCCGTATGTCACAGCCACTTTTTTCCGAAACTATAAGAACTATACTGTTGAAACTAGGTAAGTAGATGTATTCTGTGAACCGCATTAAGATTTCACACAAAAATAGAAAAGAAACCATAAATTTTGGGGTTCCCCATACATAGAACTGAAAACCAAAAATTTTTTTTAATCATACCCATACGTGTGGGGTATCTTTGGGTAGGTCTTCAAAAATGATACTGAGGTTTCTAAAATCATTTTTTTCTAAACTGAATAGTTTGCGCTAGGGCCACTTCCAAAGTGGTAAAATGTGTGTGTCCCCCCCTCTAATTTCTAAAGAAAGAGAAGGAAAATTCTGAAAATATTTAGGATTGTAGAACGTAAAAAAAAAACTATCAACGAAAATTGGTTTCAATAAGATATGATGTTTAGTTTTTGAGATACGGGACTTTTTCATTAAACTGCAGCAGTAACTTTGTTTTTCATAAACATACTATGAAAAACCAATTTAGTTTTGCGGTTGAGTGTAAGTTTACTAACTAATACTACTAAATAATGAATGATAGTTCAAAATATTGTTTGGGGCTATGGAACCTTGTGTGCGAGTAAGACTCGCACTTGGCCGGTTTTTTTTTGTTTGTTAAGTAAATCCGTTTCGAAAAAACTTTACAACACCTCGTGTATATTTAAAAATTTCACACTGATCACTAAATTCACATGATTCACTCATCATAAACTTTATTTACGTTATATTTTTAATAATAATTATCTACTTAATAAGAATACATAGTAACAATGTCAAGAAACTTCCCCTACAAAACACTGTGATAGTGTTTTGCATGACTAAACCACATTGAGCGACATTTATGATTTACCATCTACCCACTTAACAGTACTCATTGTAATATAATTTGAAGTATATTCTGTGCAACTGACATAATTATAGATGCAATTTTTTTGTCATTAAAACTAAGCAATTGACTGAATAGAACTGGTAAATTGAAAACTGACAATACTAAATATTTGCCTTATTTTATTTTGCGTAAAATGTGTTATTTCATCTGAAATATTTTCACTTCATAAATTATGTGTAAAGAGATTTTTTGCTATGTAATAATTTGGCAAATGAAATTATGCGGAAAATTGATTGGGAAGTGATAATTTGTCAATTTCTTTTCGATGAAACATAGGTAACCCAGAGAAAAGATTGCGATAGGAGAGTGTGGTTAGCCGAAACCAGTTTGGGTTTATGCCAGGTCGAGAAACAATAGACGCCACTTGCACTCCGCCAATTAGGTGAGAAGTACAGACGTGCGTACAAGACACATGTGCACATGGTGTTCATGGATCTAGCGAAAGCGTATGATAGGGTACCTCGGGCAGTGTTGTGGGCCTTGAAAGAGAAAGGTATGCCTAGGAAGTATGTAGAGTTAATTCGTGCTATGTACAGCCAATCTTGTACCTACGTCCGGTCAGCTGCTGGCAACACCGACGAGTTCAGTGTGGCTGTAGGCTTGCATCAAGGGTCGGCTTTGAGTCCTTACCTCTTCCTGTTTATTATGGACGCTTTGACGTAAGACATACAGGAAGCGGCACCCTGGTGCATGCTGTTTGCCGACGACATTGTTCTTGTTAGTGAAGATGGACCGGAGATCCAGAGCAAATTGGAGAAATGCATCATTGCTAAGTGTATTTTTTTAGCTTTCATAAGAAATATTGTTCAATGCTCTAGTGGGCAGCAAAAGTAACAATGGAAAAGGAGAATGTGAAAAGGAACAATGTGAGGGTAGCTTTAGTGAACACAACTTTAAGAGAGCTCTCATTTCTTTTAATTATTTACAATAGTTAATTATAATTTTATATGTTGCTTATACACTAAAACTTTGGTTTATCCTCGGATGCACTCACTGCACTTATAATCTTTCAATTCCCTTTGACCTAACTGGAGCAATTACAAATCATCAAATTGGACCTGTATGCCAAGCTGTCAATGGAATGGAATTGAAGTGCTTCATTTGGAAAACGATGAGCGCGCTGAAGTCTCAGATGGAGTTGCTAACAGTAGGCTTGGACCGGCATGAAATGACATCTCGCAGGCAAGTTCTTCTCCTCCATGGTCTTCCGGAGCAGAAGGATGAAGATCACACTTCTCAGGCTGTTCTAACTTTGACGGAAAAGATGAGTGTTGAAAACCTCTCTACTTCGGACATCACATCCTGCCATCGCTTGGGAGTAGATTCAGGCAAGCCACGTCCTCTTCTTATTAGGTTCCATAGTTACAATTTGCGCAGTGAGATATGGCGCAACAAGACAAAACTGAAAGGTTCTGGTTTGGTCCTCTCGGAGTTTCTGACTAAGCCTAGGCACGACGTGTTTCTGACCACTCGCAAACACTTCAGTGTGAAGCAGTGTTGGACCTCCGATGGTAAAATTATCATCATGCTCCCAGACAAGTCGCGTCGGAAGATCGAATCCGCTACTGAGCTGCAACAACTTGTTGCGCAGTTCCCGGAGACTATATCTAGTGATTCAGCTGCGAAGGTTGCACCGTCACCAATTAGAAACCCCACTTTGGACAAGAGATCGCGGAGGCAGGCAAAATGATCGCCCCACAACTTAAATTTTCATGCTCTAATCTGATTTAATTTCTGTGTCGGTCACTCTTGCTTTTATTGTGTATGTTTGTCAGAGTGAATCCAGCATTTATGCCCTCCAGCCTGAGGCAACGCAGGACGCGTCCCTAGCTGGGAGTGCTCAGGCTTGTACCACCAGCCAAGATACAATATCTGGCATTGTGCATTCACAAGTAGCACAGCCTGAGTTAGGTGGTTTTGTATTTCCTAACAGTCATGAGTTTTGTGATTCGGTTACGTTCTCTGACAGTATAGGCAGAGGGCTAGGTAAACTAATTAGTAACAACATGAGTCATTATACTCAAAATCATTGTATGCCAGGATCAACCTACAAACAGATTATGTCATCTGTCACAAAAACTGTTTGTAATCCAAATACTACTATTACCATATTTGTTGGTAATAGTTCTAAGGTTAAAAAAGAAGACATCACAGACTGTGTATCAGAGTTGTTAAAGTTAAATTGCAATAAAATCATTTTGTGTGCTTTTCCATATTTCGAAAACTTATGTAATAGAACAAATAATTATATACACATGCATAATGACCATGTACATTTCTTAGTTAGTCATTATTGTGAAAAACTTTTGTATTTAGACATAAACAATTCAGTTGATAAACTTAGGTCGACGCGGAATACAGTGTATCTCCCTATCAGATTCAGACATCAAATAGCTAGGCTATTAAGTTTTATTATTCACTCTGACATAAGTAGTATGTCGATGTTTAGTCCTATAATTAACACTGCCACTATTAGTAATTATACTAATATAGATTTTTACAATTATTGTTCTGAGGAGGATCCATGTGTCAACGTGGAAACTTCTCAATTAGATTATAAGATTAGTGATAGGATCTCGCTGTCTGTTGATGTCACGGGTGTCTCGGGGCTCACTCCGGATACTAGTACTAATATTAATTTAAACTAGGAAGTGAGACAACAGAAGGTACGTTTAACATTACAGTTAAACCAAACAACAACAAGGTATCTTCTTGCACTCAATTAGTTACATATAAAAAGGGGCCTCAGCAAAATACCTTGAAATTATTCCACCAAAATATTCAAGGTATTTCTTCCAAATTATTAGAAATTGAATTATTTTTAGAAAAGACTATGCTTGATATTATTTGCTTTACTGAACATTGGCTAAAGGATTACCAAATGCTTATTAATTATGAGAACTATACGGTGGGTAGCTGTTTTAACCGTAAATCTATGCTGCGTGGAGGTTCCCTAATATTAATTAAAAATTGTTTAAAATTTAAGCAACGTAATGACATAATAGGTCTCTCAGTTGAACATTGCGTCGAACTGTCCTGTGTTGAGCTAGATAAGCATGTAATTGTGTGTGTCTACAGACCCCCAAACTATTGTAAGTGTACCTACTGCGTACGTGTGTAAGGGGTGATGTGAGTCAAATAAATAAAACAACTGATCTCGGCGAGCGCTAGTACATGACTCACTATGAATAATTATTTATTACGCTATTACAATTGTTGACTTACATACAAATTGTTGATGACTACGCACCACATTATTTCCCCCTTTTTTTTTTAATGATTTCACTTAAAAACTTAGTAAAGTACACCTACATAAAAATACATATTGTTTTTCAAATATTTTCTAAAATTATACACTTATCAATATAATAGTCCAGTCACTGTCGTTATAATACAAAAAAAATAAACTTGGTTACACTTCGCCGTTACACTATTCTTCTGTTTTTCTTTATGCTACATGGTGGAGAAACCGCGTTTAGCGCATTAGTTCTTCATACATTTTGTGCTCCTTGTGCTCCGTTGGCGTGATGGTTGCAACGCATGGAGACCGTTGGGATTGGCGCCGTCTGACCTTGTCTGCTGTCAATATGACGTGTCACATTCTTGTAGAACCTTTTCCTACACTTTTTGTACGTGTAGGTAGTCATTTCGGTGATAGAAACGCTCGATCCTCCAGAACCGGCGCCGGCGGCTGTTTGGGCCACCACGATCTCTTCCTTTGAGCCCCAGTTTCCCATATTTGTAAAGATGGCTATTTTTGTCAATTGGTTTTATACAAAAGAGTGTTATTCCTGCGGTTATTTGCTAATTTGTGTTTAACGAGACCTTGCCTTTTGCTGTTGTGACTGTATTGCAAAATCGTACCACCGGACGTATGACGCGACCTGAACGTGTTGTGTTCGGCGCGCTCTTATTATTTTCTGCTGGCTCAACATTCTTGTGGTCGTTTACTTGGCTACTGCTACTTTTAATGTTTGTTAAAGGTTCGTTTACCTTTTCATCGGTTAAAATATAGGCTGGTTTTAATCTGTCCACTGTTACTATTGATGTTTTCTTCGGCATTTGGATTTTGAAATATTTGTCTTGTTTCTGTAAAACTTTATATGGGCCTTCGTACGACGGGGTTAGCGGTTTCTTCACAGCATCTGTTCTGACATATACGTATTCACAGTCTTTCATATCCGGATGAATAAATGTTTTGTGACTTGTAGCGTTGTGATTCCTGTTAAACGGGCTTAGATTTGCCATTGTCTTTTGGAGAGTCTGTGCATAAGTTTCTGGTGATGTATTTTGCTTTTCCGGCTCGATAAACATCCCAGGCAGACGTATGTTAGTTCCGTATAACATTTGTGCCGGACTTATATTTTCTTTCAGTCGCAGTGCTGCTCGTAGTCCTAGAAGAACTGTGGGTAATTCGCTCGACCAGTTTATTGTGTTGCCGCGCGCGATTAGCGCGGTTTTCATCGATCTGTGCCAGCGTTCAACTAAGCCGTTTGACTGCGGATGATAACTGGTAGTCCTGGTTTTCTTAATACCAAGTGACTTAGTTAGGGCAATAAATAAATTTGACTCGAACTGTCGTCCTTGGTCCGTGGTTATGGTGTTTGGGCATCCGAATCTTGCTATCCAGGTGTTTGTGAGAACTTCCGCTACAACTTTTGCTGTTATTTCTGCTACTGGTACAGCTTCCGGCCATCTTGTTTCTCTGTCGATCATTGACACAATGTATCTGTTGCCATTGGATTCTGGTAATGGTCCGACAATGTCTATGTGCACGTGATCTAAACGTGCTGTAGATGGGAATGTTCCGATTGGAGCCGAGTTGTGCCTATGTGTCTTGCTTTTCTGGCATGCCTCACATGTTCTCGCCCAAATTCCTACGTCAGTATTAATCTGTGGCCAGAAGTAATGTTCGGTGATCATTTTCTTCGATGCTCTAATACCGGGATGTGTTATACTGTGCATAGTGTCGAATACTTGTTTTCGAAGTGACTTCGGCACATACGGTCGTAATTTTAATTTTGAATTTTCGCAAAATAGTTGTCTCGTTCCTGTTAGCTGTATTCTTTTCCAGCTAAGTTTATTATTGTTTATCAGCTGATTGAGTTCAATGTCCGTGCGTTGCATATCTGCCAACTCATTCCAATCCACAGGTGTCGGGCAGTCTATCTGTTCGACTCGCGACAATGCATCGGCCACCGGGTTCATATTACCTGATAGGTGACGAATGTCTGTAGTGAACTGTGCAATGAACTCGAGGTGACGTAGTCGCCTTGGGGCTATCATTTTACTTGTGGAGTTTTGTTTAGTAGTAAAAGCGTGACATAATGGCTTATGATCGGTGTATATTATCAACTCTCGTCCCTCGACATAAGGTTGAAAATGCGTTACTGCCATGTAAACTGCCAGTAGTTCTCGATCATATGTGCTGTATCCTGATTGCGTTTCACTCAGTCCCTTAGAGAAAAAGGAAAGCGGTTTCCAGTTTCCGTTTTCATACTGTTGCAAAACGGCGCCAACGCACGTTTGAGACGCATCTGTCATGAGTGACAGCGGGCAATGCGTTGTTAGTGAGGTCAATGTAACAGCGTCGCTTAGACTTGCTTTACATTGATCGAATGAATCTTGTGCCTCTGGAGTCCATGTATTTCAGTTTTGTCATTTTTCTTTGATCCAATGAGGTATTTGTTCAACCGAGCTTGATGTTGGGCTGCTTGTGGTATGTTGTTCCGGTAAAAATTAATCATGCCTAGAAATCTTCGCAACTCTTGCACAGTTTTTGGTATTGGGTATTTGGTGATTGCTTCGACCTTTTCTGGTAATGGTTTGATACCATCTTTTGTGATTAGATATCCAAGGAATTCTACTTGCGTTTTGCCTAGTACGCATTTGGCTTGATTTATTGCAATGCCATGCTCATCTAATCGTTTTAGCACCTCATGTAAATGACGCCGGTGTTCGCTGATTGATGATGACGTCACTAATATATCATCTATATACACGAAGATAAAGTCGAGTCCCGCCAAAACAGTGTTCAGGAATCTGACAAAGGTTTGACCTGCGTTTCGTAACCCGAACGGCATTCTTGGAAATTCGAATAGACCGAACGGTGTGATTACTGCAGTCTTTTCTACCTCTTGTACTGGAATCTGATTGTAAGCCCTTTTTAAATCGATCGTTGAGTATATACTGGTTCCTGGTAATAAGTATGTGAAATCTAGTACTCTCGGAATCGGGTATCTATCCGGTACGGTGATCGCATTCAGTCTCCTGTAATCACCACATTATCGTAATTCGCCGTTTTTTTTGGTCGTCACGTGCAAAGGGCTTGCCCACGGGCTCTTGGACGGTCTGCATAACCCTGCCTCTGACATGTGTTCTATCTCTTTTTTCACTCTTAGGTACTTGTCCGCCGGCAAAGGTCTTGACTTGGAGTAAACAGGATGTCCGTTGGTGATGATTTGATGAACTACGTTGTGCTTCGGTTGTGACTGTGCGTCTATTGGTCTCAGAATGTTTGGGTAGTCTGCTAAAATTTCTGCATAATCTTCGGTTAAATCTATGGTCCGAAGTGTTGGTGTACTTGACTTCATTAACTTTGCGCTCCTCTGAAGTCCAGTTGTACCATCTATCAAACGTTTATTTCGTATATCCACTAAAATATTGTTTTTTTCTAGAAAATCAGCACCAAGTATTGGTTGCGTAATGTCAGCAACGATGAAAGTCCAATGGTACGGCCGTCTCAGATTCAGGTTCAACGTCAGCGTTTTGTCACCATATGTTTTAATTGGCGTTCCGTTTGCGGCGTATATTTTATATGTATCGTCTGATTTTAAATTCCCTCTTCTAGGTATTGCTGAAATATTAGCGCCAGTATCTACCAAGAAACGATACCCACTTTTTCGGTCGGTAACGCACCGGCGGTTTGACGGTATGATAGCGCTGATGACCGCCTCTGTCAACGCTGAATTCAGTTTTCCGACGGTTTCTTCCAACTACATGGTTGTTCGCAGTTCCGGGCTCGATTTCTATATCGCAAATGATACTTGCATAACCAATTGGGGCTGTCGGGTGAAATCCTCGTTCTCGAGTGGGATCTTGCGCGTGACAAGCTTCGATTGCGTCTATAATTACGATGTCCTCTGTTCGAATCGGATTTTAAGGCTGCTATTTCCATGGTTAGCTTACTCACTTGATTTACTAACTCAACCATAAGCTGTGTTTGACCGCTTGTTATTTCCGACACCTCACCTGATCTTCCTTCCAAAATGTCTGATTTCCTTCAGCGAAGCTAGATTATACAATACGCAAATGAATCGTTTCGTTCCCAAAGGATCAAACGGAACCCTATTACTGAGACTTCACTGCCCGTCCGTCCGTCTGCCACCAGGCAGTATCTCATGAACCGTGATAGTTTACCAGTTGAAATTTCTACAGATTATGTATTTTTGTTGCCGCTAACAGTAAAAATTAAAAACAGACAAAAATAAATACATATTTAAGAGGGCTCCCATACAAAAAAGTGATATTTTTTTTGCTAGTTTTTATAAATAGTACAGAACCCTTCATGCGCGAGTCCGACTCGCACTTGGCCGGTTTATTTCATTGCCTGCCTTACACAATCCATACTTTCTTGGTCTGGTATTGCACTAAACATCGTAATTTCTTGATATTGTTGACAGATGACAATCAAAAGAAGCTATGCAAGAATATCTCGCGGTTGCATCGTGCGTCATTCACCAAGATGAGTGTCTTAGGCCTGTTCGACATAGATGTGTGTCACTCACTACGTCTGCTGGCACTTCTGACTCATTACACAATTGTGCTGTTGCAATTTGCTTTCCTCCAATCCTGATTTATTCTATAAACTTTATGAATTACATGAAACATTTGACTTTTACTTTATTATTTTAGCCTTACCTGGTAAGAGAATTTGCAATATAAAAGGTTAGTTAGAGACTAAGAGACAATCTTTTTCATGCTGCATAAAGAGCAGTGAGTCATTAATAATATCGATACTGATTTGGCTCGCGAGGTTGTTGACATTATGGGATTTGGACTTTGTGATCATTGTACCGATAATCATAACATTCAATGGCTTAATTGCTAAAAGCCTCGGCCAATACCTGAGGAGGCTCTCGTTAGACAGCTGGATCGAGGGCTTGATTGAGGAAGCGGTACTCTTGGACACGTCTCATACTTTAGGAGGTTCCTTTCTCTGGAGCCCTGACCCGTAACTTGGATCCGGTTCTCGACACTGGTGGGCTACAATTTTTTATATTTTGGAATGTTTTTTATTTATCTAATCTAGTATTATAAGGAAGAAATATTTGATTGTTTGTTTGTTTGCAATGAATAGGCTCTGAAACTACTGGTCAGATTTGAAAAATTCTTTCAGTGGTATGTAGCCCATTTATCGTGGAAGGCTAAAGGCTATATATCATCACGCTACGACCAATAAGAGTAGAGCAGCAATGAAAAATGTTGCGAAAACGGGGAAAATGTGACGCAAACGAAGTTGCGCCGGACGGCTAGTTTTTTATAAATGAAATATTTAAAAATGTAATTAATTTGTATAGATCTAAATAAAGGACGAGGATCGATACTGAAATGCAAGATGAAAGATTAAAACCAGACTAAAGAAGGACACCTTTTTGATGGATACTTAATCATACACAAAAAGCATTAAAGAAGAATATTCTGTTCTATAAACGTAAATAAAAATTGACGGCTAATTTAGTATGGGCAACTATGATAAATTGCCATCTATTTGACTATATTTTCTTCTACTTTATATTTCTTTAGCATTAGTAATATCCTTGTAGTGTCAACGTTTTAATGATCTTTATGAACTCTCAAATAAGTTGATCAAGAGAAAACACATCCTAACGATTATAAAAACAATCTCGTCACAGTTGTCTTTAATCACAAAAAAAACCCGCGATACAAAAAACCTCTTAAAAACCAAAAATAAATTAATCCAAGCGTCGTCGGGGACCGTTAAGTCGACCGCTTAGCAGAAGCACAAAACAAAGCGTTGTTGCGTCGAGGGTCCACCGACGCAACAACGCTTCGATTAATTGTGACGATTGTTTTGTGTCGAGAGATTTTTAAAAATATCAACTTGAATTTTTTGGTGTTTAACACTAAGACAAAATTATCTGTGACTCATATCTTCCCCTTAAAGGCAATAAGAAATTTTATAAAACCATACTCAATACTCAATTCTTCATTGCATTCCACAATGTAGGCTCAGTTGGTAAACATTTAACAAAAGAAACAATCGTGGACCCTGTCGGGCAAAGCAAAAGAAAGATATTTGGAGATGAGGACTGTATCTTATAATCTAACTTAATTTTTACAAAAACAAAAACATTTTAATTTACCTTCATCATCATTTCAGCCGAAAGACGTCCACTGCTGGACATAGGCCTCCCCCAAGAAGGGGGGGTTTTGCCATAATCGCCACGCTTGGCAGGCGGGTTGGCGATCGCAGTACGGTTGTCGCAAAAGCACAGAGAACGCTGCTGCCCATTCTCTGCTAAGTCCCTTAGTCGCCTCTTACGAAACCCACGGGAAGACATGGGATTGATTTACCTTATGTTATTAGTTTTAAGGATTTATCATTTAAATATTCGTTGACATTGTAATAATACTTACTTAATAATAGCTTTTTTAATTTGTTCGTGAATAGGTGGAGTTTTTTTTCTTTTCTAATTGATTCGGGTAACATATTGCATATCTTTACTGACATAGACAGAGGGCTCGTTGAATGTATTTTTAAACGGGACGTTGGTTGGTTGAGTCGTGTTTTATATCGGGGTGTGTATCGTGTTTTTATGTCTTCTCGTTTAGTGTATAAGTCTTGGTGCTTGTGAGTGAATTTTCATATCTCAAGTATATATATACAAGGCAGAGTTAAAATATCATGATTTATAAAATGAGGTTTGCAGCTATCTATCTGTTGTATGTTTACTAGGATACGGATAAATTTGTTTTGAACAGTGAACAGTGTCTGTGCATCTGTGCTGTATCCCCACATTATTATGCCATAGCTAAGCCATGCATAAGCATAGGCGTAGTATGTAACTAGGGCTGTCTGTAAAATTGTTGTTTTTTTTTACTTCACGAAAAGCGAATAGAAATTTTGAAAGTTTTGATTTTATTTTTTGCACATGTGACTTCCAATTTATATTCTTGTCTATGGTTATGCCTAACAAGTTAAATTCATTGACTGTTTCTATTTTATGGTTATTGAAAGAAAAGGATACATTGAGAGGACCTTTTTGTTGGGGATCGAAAGTTATGAGTTTAGTCTTTGTAAAGTTGATTTCTAGGTTGTGTACGTTCATCCAGGTTGTTATTTTATTAAGTATTTCATTAAGGGAAGAATTTAAGTTCATGTTGTCATGACATTGGGTGAGAATGGAGATGTCGTCCGCAAACAAAACGCAAGGTCCGGATTCTGCTATACATTTTGGGAGATCATTGATGTAGATGAGAAATAAAAGACATCCAACTACGCTTCCTTGTGGTATTGATGCGTTAATCGCCTTTCTGTCAGACCGGCACTTTTGAAGTTCGTTTACGTTTTCATTAAAGTATTCTATTTTTACTAGTTGTGCTCTATTTTCCAGATATGATTTGAACCATTCATGTGATTTACCGCGGATCCCCAATCTATACAGTTTATCCAATAAAATACCATACTGTACCTTATCATATGCTTTGGTCATGTCAAGCATTAAATCCACTGCGTATTATTTATTATGTTTAGGGCTTCCTGTATAAATTTATAGACTGCCAATGCTGTTGAACGATTTTTCCGAAAGCCGTTTTGGCATTCGTCAAATATTTTATATTTTTCGCAGAAAGTGTACACGCGCTGGCACATTGCTTTCTCAAAAATCTTTGAAGCTGTAGGCAGTAAAGCTATCGGACGGTAATTGCTTGGGTCTGTTTTGTCATTTTTCTTATGCAAAGGTTTCACTAATGCTATTTTCAGCTGATCAGGGAATACGCCTTCTTTAAAAGACTGGTTTAGTAGTTTATAGAATGGTAGCGTAAGCTCATCAGCGCATTGTCTTAATAAACAGGGTGGAAGGTCGTCAATGCCGTGACTTTTTTTTTGTGTTTTAGCATAATATTTATTTCGTAAGGGTCTGCTGGAGCGAGGAACATCGTATTTTCGGTATATGAGGGTACTGGTATATTATTCGACTAATTGTTTGCTCGTACAGGACTTCCATCGACGACGGACGCAAAAAAAATGTTAAAATATTTTGGCTACTTCCTTTGGTTTCGAGGTTGTTTTATTATTTATTTATTTAATCATAGGAGAACCAACAGCTGTAACAGATGGATAACAATTGTATATGATACATAGAGCTAATTACAGATATTTCAGGTATTATTAATTATTATTCTTTGTTTGTAGTTTTATGTTGTATTTGTCTTTTTTATTATTTTATTGGTTCGTTCGCTCGTTTATTATATTCCACATTGTTTTGACTTTGTTATTAGATTTTTTTAATTTGTCAATATATTGTAGTTTTTTTGCTGTTATTACTGTTTTTTTAAAATGTTTTTTCATATTCCCTATAGTATTGGGTTATTTGTTTTTAGCGTGAGTATTTTTAATAACCTTCCTTCCTTCCTTTGGTTATTTTATATTATTTTTACACACTTGCACGTAAACAGTATCTAAACATACAGGTTAACTTGGCCGTAATGCCCCATGAAACCCACGGTCGGTAAGTATTTTTTTTTTTAATTTGTAGCACAGCACACATGTCTTGGAAGTTCAAGCAAGGAGTTTACACGCAATTGAAAAATTGTCTTAAAATGTTATCTAAACAGGAATTTCATTACAATCTCGCTAAATTTTACTTAAATATTCAACTAATGTTCTTAATAATAGATATGTATCAAAAAAAAATATTTTTCAAAATTATTTTCTTTTTTTACACTCCGTCATGGCTGTATACCTACGTAAGTAACCGTTTCTGAACGAAACTTTTGTATAATCTGTGGTGTAGGCAGAAAACCCCCATCCGCTAAAAATTAAAAAACGTTCACGTATTTCGTAATAATAGTTGTATTAAAGCTATATTTCAGAATTATTTACTCGCAAATGTGATGAAAAACATTGTATGTTTCACGGACGGTACGGGAATTACAAACCTCGACTCAAAAAGCCCTCAGTCTTCGACTTCGGGCTTCTACTAGAGCCTCGATCGTAATTCCTTACTTACCGTCCTTAATACACAATGTACTATTACTTATGGGTATGCATTTATTTAGGATAGTAGTTAGTGTTTTGTGAAATGCTTTATAATTATCGTTCACATTCTGGTCTTTAGTAATTTTTTTTTCCAGTCTATGTTTTGTAATGCAGACTTAAACTTCAGTATATTAGTTTCGTTGAAAAATCTCTTTTTCGCGTACCAGCGTAGGTTGAGATGTAGTTTTATTTGGTATAGAGATTTGTATTGCTGTTCCGCTATGGTCTGAGAAACCAAATTCTTCTATGGTTGTTCATATTTTATTTGTGTTACAGTTTGTGAATATCAAGCCTAAGCATGTAGATGTAGTTTGAGTGATACGAGTTCTTTTTCTTTTTTATGTGTTGTGTAAGTTTAAACTCCAACATTAGATCTAAGAACTGATTAGTTTTCCTGTTACTCTTTAAAATATTTATGTTAAAATCTCCGTCTATAATGATATCAAATTTGCAATATTTATTATTTATATAGTTTAGAATAATTTTTGATTGACTTATAAATATATCTTCCTCTCTTTTATTCCAATATATCGCTAATAATAATATATTTTCTTTGGGTAATTCTATTGCACATAATTCAATTACATATTTTATGGACATATCTGTAACATCATGCCTCTCCCTAAAATCGATGTGATCTTGGACCAGGATGCAGACGCCGCCACCTCCTCGCGTCTGACGGCAGTACGATGCAGCTATTTTATATCCGGTAAATTGTATCATGGTCTGTTTTTGGCTCGATAACCAGGTTTCTGATAGGCATATTGCGTTATATATTGGTTTATCTACAACGAAAGCTTCAAGTATGTCTTGTTTATTGTAAATACTTTGTATATTTTGGAATAAAATGTTAAAGTGTTGTCCGTGAATTACGTTAGCTGCGATCGGAGGATTGAAAAAAAAACGAAATGATTTTAAGTTAATTTAATTACTGAATAATATTACAAAATTAATCCTATGAATGATGATTCCAGGTCGAAGTAGGACAGCAGAATAATCATTCTTACAATTTATTGAACAAACAACGGTTTGCGAAACCGATTGATGTCATAGGTACATCAGCAATAATAAGTATCGGCGCGGATGCAACATCAGCGATCTTCATAATAATAGCGCTATGTAATTCCTCCCCCCTTAGAACGGCGACTATTTTAGCTCGTTGAGTGAAAATGTTGCCGGAAGTTCGCCAGGACTTTCATTCCCTTCCAGGGTTGCGGCTGGTGGTTGCTGTTTCTTTTTCATATTGTTCGTACATCTGCCCAGGTAGCGCCGGGCCATTACGACTATGACGAGTACGCTTGCACTCAATAGTATTCCATAGAATGGGATTGTAGTGTGGTAAAGTGCGTCGGTGTGCACGTTCTCAAGTTGAACAGGATTCTGGATCATAAGTTGGTCCTGGATGCTGTGTAGTCCTTGGAGATCAATAGAGTTCAGATTGACGTGGGTAGCTGTGGTGGCCTGTTTCTCAGTGTCATAAGGTATCTTCATTAACTTTAAGGGTTGGCCGTTAATTTCGTCGTAAACGTTGGCAATGGTGAACTCTTCAGTTTTCAAATAACATCCAGTAGGAATCGTTGCAAGGTAGCTACCCTGAAGCGATGTGTAGTCTTTCCGGTTACAGGTTAGTTGTATCTTCGTTTCTCGAGGAAAGGATAGGACGTAATGTTGGTCGTCGAGCTTCTCCATGGCTTCTCTCATCAAGGTGATTTTGGTAAACCTACAGGAGTCTTGTAGAACTTGGTTGGTTATTAACTCCTGGACGCAGTCAACTTTGGTGCGAATCTGGTGGGTAATATCTTTCTCACAGAGGTACCAGTCTTTCAACTTCGGGCATTCAGCCTCTATGTACACATGTGACATCTCGTTAGTTGCAAGGAAAGGAAAGGGTGGAATAAGAGCTTGTGCATGTTTATTAGGTACCACAGAGAGTTGATAGATATCGTAACTATTTTTAGAAAAGATTGGAAATTTAAATACGAATACTATCTGCTTATCTACATAATATGAACCCGGTTTTTATAATATCATAATAATCTCTAAGTTCTAGATTTAAAACTTGCTCTTCGGTGTAAGTAGTCCTAAGTTTTCTTACCATTGACTCTAGTATATCTATGTCTATCATGGAGTGATGGGTACTACTCGCACGAACAAAAGCTAAACTATTTTCTATCTTGATTAATTCCTGAGTTAAATCCTCTAAATTATCGCTTATAACTTCTAGTAGTTGGGCAAAATGAGCATAATTTATTAAACTATTCTCACTTAGTGCATTACTTTGTAATATAGTCTCTAAGGTAATGGTAATTTTATTCTGGTTTTGTGCTATCTGTGTAATTATGCTATTATGTTTAGACATCCACTCCTTACTTAAACTAATATGATCATTGAATTCGGTCACTAATTTATTTTGGTTACGTTCTAAGATTTCAATTGCCTGATTATATTTTAGTGCATCGTCGTGATCTAGGTTCCCGGTTAGGCTTTTAAATATTGAACCTAGTCCGTCTACAAGACCTCTTTTTGCTCTGTTGGGTTCTAAGGATCGTAGTTGTCTAAGGTCATTGCCAAGTTTGCCAGCAAGATATTCCAACTGAATTTCGTATAGTGCGTAAGTGTCATTAGTCATTTGATTTTGACAGTTCTTTAGTTGGGTCTGTAGGGAGTGAACATTGTTTTCGATATTACTTAGTTGTATGTACTGAATAAAAGTATGATGATGAGTCGTAATTTTCATTTGTCCAAGTTTAAAGGGTAGAAGTCCCGGTCCATCGTCGAGGCTTTCAAGTCTTATCTCCTGAGATCGCGTCATTAGGAGCATCGTTATCAGTAGAATCCTGTAACAATTTTGCTGATTTAGGTATACGCTTAAGTCTTGACTTCGCTATGGGACCACGGATTTACGAAGTATAAATGTGGATCGGCAGGTTTGCTAAAACTGTGTCCTGTGTATATCGTGGGGCAGTCTTTTGTCGACTAGCAAGAGGGTTTGTTATAAATACTTGCTGTTGGGGGGCGTATTCTATCTCGGGCTCACGGGTTTCATTTGTTTTCTCAGTTATCGCGGTACGATTAGCGAGTGATGACGAGTTAATGATGTTATAGACATGTTTCATTTTATCTCTATGGGCTTGCGTATACTGTTGTAATAAATGCTTTGTCAGGTCAATGTCTTTACAGACTCGGTCGACATCTTGTGAAACTATGTATAGAGCTATTATAAGCTATTAGAGCATAGGGTACAAGATTAGTTATTAGTTCGTCTTTAAACTGTAACTTAAGGAGTCTAAGATGTTCTAGAAGGGTTGAGTGTACTGCCCCCGATAAAAAAAAAGACGTATCTAACAAAAAGTAAAAACGGAGAAATAAATGTTTTAATGAATGAAACGGGAAATCGTTCGCCGTCTTCGAGTAAATTAAAATATTTACATACTAAAAGTTGAAAATAATGCCCACTTTATTAGGCTTCAACTTGGTTTAATAAATAATATGAATTTATTAAGTTTATATAATAAAATAATGAAAAAACAGTTTCATCTTAGCATAAAAAATGAAGAAAAATATTACATACTTAATTGAATAGACGTAATTGGCTAGATGCGTCCTTTAAATTACAAACGCTTTTGGCTGTACTTTTCTTCTAAGTATTTAGTTTATCTATCTAGTATATGAAACAGAAATGGGCGCTTATAGGTATTTCCGCCTTTTTTCTTAAGTATTAGAAAGTATGTAAATAACCCTTGGCTTAGATAAAATGTTTATAAAATTATTTAGTAATCCTTTTATCTAAGGTAATATATCTGAAATAGTACAGTAGGTTCGTGGTTATCATATAAGCCATAGCCTAATTTATTATTTGTAAATGAAACACAATTGATATAGTCAAGTATTTATTTTAAACTCTTTTGACCCACATAACCAAAAATGCTATCCATGGCACAGTAAATTGTAATGAAAATCAGAAATATGAATTAAACTTAAGCAAAATTTAGCTTAATCAGTCTTAAATAGATACAGATCTATTGTAATTATCTCTCGTATCTTTATTATACTAAACACGTCTAAAAAAAATAACATTCTTAAGTTAATAATCCCATAACATTACTCTATGTAGTTTTCAAAAGTAGTTTACAAACAATATTATGATAATATTATGTGACTAAACTATCAAAGTAAAACCATTATTAAATCAATAAAAAAATAAATAAATAAAACAACATCAGTCTTAACTGCCTCTAGATTCTCTTAAAATCTAACTTTAACGTAAGATCACAGACAATTATCAATCCTTGGACAAATCTTAAAAATAAGTACAAAAACTAGTTTACTGGAAAAATATTGTCTAACTTAAAAAAATCTAAACAGATAGCATTAACCAGCGAAGTAAATGTAGTTTCACTGCTACTAAAGAAAAGAGCTTCTGTTGCTTTGTTCCTATTTGTCAACATCTTCCTCATATTCGTTAATCAAATCAACGGAGTTATCATTAACTGGCAAATTTCGCCAAAACGCCCTGCGGTTCTCTGATATAAGAGAAAGTAACTGATTGTTTATATCAGATTTTCGCTTTTCATTAACTCCTCTGAATTGAGTTTTTAATACTGGTCTTGGAATGCCAATTTTAATATTTTTCACTCTCAGGAAGTCCAGTTCTCTTTCTATGCCATCAAAATCATTTCTAAAAGCTATTGTATTAATTCCCCTTCGAAAAGTGACTTCGCACATGTTACTCATGGCAGATATACTCTTGGTATCATATTTTGAAGTTTGTAAGAAGAAGAGCAATCTTCGAATCTACAAAAGTCGCTGACGACCATTTTCTTTACAGTGATTTTACGATGAGTATCAGAAACCGCGTGATAGAAGTCTTCGAAGTCATATATTCTTTTCTTCTTTTTGAGTGACAACTCGACCTGGTGATGAAATTCATCCGCTGACATGTAAGTGTGTCCTATGGTTATAGTAGCTGCAGTGGTGGCTGCATTATCGCAGACTTCATCCAGAAGAACACTGTCAGTTGCAGAGACGTGGTTAATTTCTTCACCATGGCTTGTTTGGTAAGGGTGTTCGTCGGGATACAGCGAAATTTGGTCTGTATTTTCTACTGTAGTACTATTTGTACTTTCCGTACTTGTGGAAGCTAAAGCTTTAGTAAGTAACTCAAAGCATCGACCTTTTTTCATGTTAGTTTTACCTGTAACAACAGTTAATAGTGTTAGAATGCACAAAAAAGCGTTAAGTGTATGCAAGCGATATAACGCACATAAAACTTTAGTTTTATTAAACGAAAACTAAATATGATCACAAAAAACACACACAATTCAATATGAACAACTCAATAAAAGCTTACTTCAGTTAAGCATCACTATTGTATATTAATCTTATTCAAATAAATGAATGTAACCTAATAAAAATGTTTATGAATGAAATAATTTTCATACACCTAAATCCGAATGAAGTACTTACTTTAATTTATTAATTTTACTATAATATAGGTACATACTTTAGGAAAGTAAGACATTGATTATTTTTTTTTCCATCAAAACAAGTCTTTAACAATTCGTATTATTATTTGGCACACTACGGTTGAATAAAATTGCACACACAAACAACAAACAAACTTTTCAAATAAAAAATACTTACTTTGTTACGACGAATCACGCTGCGAAAAATTGCGCGACCGCGACACGTCGTGCTCCTACAACCTACTCGGGCGCAACTGACATAGAAACTGGTTTAATTGGTCAGGCGCCTTACTAAACGTACCCCGCCCGACCCCCGCGCAATCTTCGCTTGATTCACAATTCTAGGAAAAAAAGACGTTTCTACACACATGCGCCCTTTTTATTAATTATCATATTGTATTTTTTTATTCAACGTAACGTATCAAGACGCTTATGGCAAATGCGCCCATGCTAACACAATTTTACGAAGTAAATAGGGCGGAAGTGGACAGATGTGGTCTTTTTTTCTTAATGTGAAAGCAGTTTTTTATTAGCGAGTTAGACGCAAATGAGTGTTTGCGTCTTATTTACTTCCTCTTAGAAATAGGGACAAATATGCGCCTTTTATATTACTGAACTAAAAAAAAATCTATAAAGTATAGGGACATTATCTACATAAATGCGACTTTTTAATTAAGTTTCACATAAATTCGTCTTTTCATCTTCAATTGGATGTAAAAAAATGAACAGAAGCGCCCTATTAGGTTGTGCTAAAACCGCACTGGAGGAAGTTAGAAAAATATTAAAAATACAGGCAGATGCGCCTTTTTTTTCTGATTCCGGCAATGTATATAACTCAAATCTGGAAAAAATGTTAGATGCGTCTTTTTTCTTATCGGGGGCAGTGTAGGCGTTCGATATTTCCGTTGTCGTTAGGTGAGTGTGCTAGTATTCTATGATGGTTGACCGTATGGAGCCTCGTAAATTCCATGAACAGTTGGTTTGTGAACTCAGTCCCATTGTCTGTGATAATAGTTATAGGTACTCCATGGTGGGTACAGTACTGTAAAAGGGCTTGCAATATGCTAATAGCTGTTCCGTCACGTAGGTGATAAGTTGACCGTACTTTGTAAATTCTCGTAAACTTCTGCAGCTACACCAAAAAAAAAAATACGTGTGTATAGCTGAAAATATACAGAATCTAACTACGTTAAAATTAATTACGACAACTAGATATAAGTATTAAAAAAAATATGAAAACTTGAGAATTTGCGTTGAATTTCAGTTTCTCCAATAAGAATGAAAGATTTTCCATTTCGAATTGTAATTCGTATCAATAAAACCTATTTATAATTAAACTAGACTATATAAGCTTTGTTTTAATATCCATATGTCCTTACTTTGGCACTATCTTAGTAGCCAAATTAACCAAACCAATCAACCCCTGCTCTGATCGATTCGATACCTACTGATTTTGTCGTGTTTTCGTAAAAAATTAGCTAACATTTCTTTTTTTTTACTGTTTTATAGTGCGGAGACACTAATAATTACTTAATTGAACTAATTTTTGTAATACGAGCAATATTTTAACTATTTTTGCAATAATTTCTAAAAAAACATTATCAAAATACCACGCTCGACATGGCGCCACTTTTACATTTCGATATTATCGTTTCAACAGACTTTTAACCTACGATGTTTTTAGATATTCGTAAAGCTTGATTAACGAGGTTTATTTTGATATATAACACTATATATATTGGGTTAAAATAAAATAATACTCACGTTTTAAAACCAGGGAAATTATATCACAACAACTCAATACGGTGGAATTTGACACCTGACGTTTAAAACTTTTTTGACATTTAATTTTGTACGGCTGAGATTTTTGTTCTTTTTGCCATAGACGCGGAATTGAATACAGAAAATATAGAGGGCAAAACCATAGATACAGCACGACATGGAACATTTGTAAGTGAGTTTTCGGAACTAATGTTTTGGGCTACTATGGTAGCGTGGACATTTGACCGTAATTTGTTTTGGGCTACCATAGTATATTTGTTCTGGCTCCTGAAATACAGGTACTCTAACCTAGCTCTTGAGCCAGGGTCTCACAAAAGTGTAACATGTTTTTATTGCAATAAAGAAATTTATTATTATACCTTTATTCATTTTTTCATCTTATTAATTACATTTTTAAATATTTCTTAAATAAAACAAAAAGATAACTTTGAAATATACGGAACAGATGTTTGTTTACGCACAGTAGCGCCCAGTCCTCCATTTTTAGACATAGGTATAACTAAACAACAAACATGGCTTTATAAAACATCTTAATTTTATAAAACCATGATTGACGGGTAGTAGAGAACTATGGAAGAAAAACACATGATGTGCCTACCATAAATAAATAAATGTTGATGCGAGCAGGAAAATATGAAGTTTCTTAGGAATTTCAGATTGAGTACATTGTAATTGTGGCGTTACACACCCTAACTAAGGCTATGCAGTACTTTGACAGTCTTCTTCTTACCAGTACTTTGATTTAACCAAGTATAGATAAACTGAAGTACTGTCAACACGAGGAGGAAAAGAAAGAAACAATAGTGTGAATCCAGTACGTGACCATGTTAATTGGCAAAATGAATGCATTCTTAAAGTGATTAGACGTGCTAGTAAACCGGCACTAAGGATACTCCGGCAAGTGGAAAATGGTCTGATCTGAATCACCGTCCTAAAAACGATCGTATACTCGCCATCTCATCAGACAACTCCTTTCTTGCCATATCATCGTTCACACAGCCCATTCATTGTTTTTTTGATCTTCCTCTATTCTTGTACCCGTTGAATATTTGGTAGCTTGCTTAGCAAAAAGTCGCAAAGGGACTCCACCATCCACTTCGTTCGTGTTAAGTTACTTGAAACCCCGCAGATAGAAATAGGAGCCCCGCGGAGCTATGCCGACTTAGTTTATCACAAAATATTGATGTTTAACATGAACCTAGTTTAAGTGAATTTAAACAAAAAAAGAGTATTCTACCCAAAAAATATCGTTTTTTTTACGCAGTTTTGTGCTTTCGTACAAACACAAGCCATGATTTGTAAAATAATACAGTATATAGTACAATATATAAACCCACATACAATATTTATGGCCCCAATTATACCTCAAGATGTAATGCGTATAATTAGAAACCTGAAAAATAAAAAGAGCACTGGCCTCGATGGCATTTCAACAACAGTTATTAAATTTGTTGCACATTGTATAGCTGAACCCCTTGCTCATATTATTAATTTGAGCATACAGTCTGGCGTATTTCCAGAAAGTCTCAAAAGCGTATTAGTCATACCAGTATATAAAAAAAACGATAAAGAAGAAATGGTAAATTATAGGCCAATTGCTCTTATTTCTATATTCTCTAAGATCATAGAGAAAATTATTTATGAGTCTCTTAACAACTTCCTAACTAAATACCACATACTATGTGACGAACAAAAGGGCTTCAGGAAAAACAAAAATATAAACATGGCCATCTTTGATTTTCTTCATGAAATAATGCCTAAAGTAGATTCCAAAATACCGGTATGTGCAATATATGCCGATATGTCGAAAGCTTTTGACTGCGTGGACCACGATATTCTCTTAACCAAACTTGATGCGTACGGTATTCGTGGAAATGCTCTTAATTTAATAAAAACCTACCTCAAAGGCCGTAGACAATGTATAGAGATATCAAGCCTATGTTTAAAATCTAGGAAGGAACTAAAAACTTTATCGTCATTTAAAGAAATAAAATATGGAGTCCCGCAGGGAAGTGTCCTCGGACCTCTACTATTCCTACTATATATTAATGACCTGCCACGTCATATATCTAATCCAATGGTTTTATTTGCAGACGACAGTACTTCTATTGTTTCATGTATCAATAAAGACTCTTACATAAATGACATCAATAACTCAATCAGCAGTTTAGTAAAATGGCTTGACAATAATAACCTAGTTATAAATCTACAAAAAACTAAAACTATGCATTTTCACCAACGTATATCTACAGGTGACATGGTTATCAACTACAACGGCCAAACTATCGATAAAGTGAATAGCACAAAATTTTTGGGAATCTTAATTGATAGCCAGTTAACATGGAAGCCGCAAGCAGAAGATATCTGTAAACGTCTGAGCACAACCGCGTTTATGTTATACAACCTATCCAAAAAAGTAAATCTGACAACAATACTAGTGGCCTACCATGGTCTTGTAACTTCTATTTTAAGGTTTGGTGTAATATTTTGGGGTTATTGTAGTGAACGAGATAGCATTTTTAAAGCTCAAAAGCGCTGCTTGAGAGCTATATTTGGCCTCAAAGTTACTGACAGTTGTGTGCTTAGGACCGAAACAGCAGTACCGAATTATGGTGATGGCCGAATGCATGTTAATTTGGAGCAATCTTTCCGAAACATCATTAAAATTTTGAAGCTTTTCCTCTATGAAATCGGGAAAAGAATTTTCATGGATTGGAGCCCCGAGGAGACGAAGAGAGCTTTTCTCAATAATTTTGATGTCAGGGGCTATTGCGTTAAATTTAGAAATAGTCTGTTGTCTGTCGGTACTGTCCTTTACATATAACTCGCATTTCGAAAGATTTAGGTCAAGGCCAATGGAATGAAATTCATTTTTTAAGAAATTTAGGTCATTTAAAACGGTATCTACATCGCCTCCCAAGGTTCCATCTTCAAGATACCAAACGTTAAATTTAGAATTTAGTTGTCGAACAATTGGATGAATAGCTAAACTAAAAATCACTGGCCCGAGGGGGTCACCTTGTTGACAGCCAACAGCAGATTCCAAAAGGTTGTCGTGATATAGTAATTTTGATGGGTGTCTGTAACATTGCCAAAGAAAACTATAAATTTGGGGTAGTTCTTTTTTTGTTTCTATTAGCAAGGTGTCCCTATTAACTGAGTTGAAGGCATTCTTTATGTCAACCTTCAGAATGACCTCACCTTTGCCAGAATTTAGGTAGGTCGACAAAGCGTGTACGGCAGCCTCACAGCCCCCTTTAGAGCCGTAACCTAGCTGCAGGGGCTGAAATTTTTTCGAAACAGCCTCACCAAAAAATTTACAGCAAATCTAGTAGCCCACCAGCATCGGGAACAGGGTCCGGGCTACCGGTGGTCAGGGCTCTTGAGAGAGGAACCTCCTGACAATACGTGCCGTGTCCAGAAGTACTGCTTTCTGAATCAAGCCCTTGATCCAGCTGCCAAGCGAAAGCCTACTAAGATGTTGGTCGAGGCTTTTGGCAATTAAGCCATTGGCCGACACGACTATCGGCACAATGACTGCTGTATTCACATCCCACATGTCGACAACCTCGCGAGCCAGATCTAGATATTTAGCCTTAGTCAGTGCAAATTCAATTAGATACCTTCATAATAATTTAGTTTCTGCACTGGCACACACTGGTCTTAGACTTTCGTTTTGAGTCCTTGCGTGATCAAATCAGAAATGAGGACATCCGCAAGAAAACCAAGGTTACCAACGTAACCCGAAGAATTGCCAAAGTTAAGTGGTAGTGGGCAGGGCACATTGCTCGCAGAATGGATGGCCGATGCGGCCGAAAAGTACTGGAATGGCGACCGCGAACCGGAAGACGATGCGTTAGGAGGCCTCCCACTAGGTGGACCGATGACCTGATGAAGGTTGCGGGGATCTGCTGGATGCGAGTCACACAGGACCGGTCAATGTCTAGGGTCACCCTCTTGGGGAAGGCCTATGTCCAGCAGTGGACGTCTTTCGGCTGAAAAATTATGAAGTGGTCAAAATATTGAATTCCAAAAAAATACTGTTTTTTGTCTTAGGGCGGCACGACGCCGTGCCGTCTCCCCGTAGCGGCGTCGTTTCGTTACACGGTGGCCGGTGCCGTATCGTAGACATGTATCCACGCCCTTAGTGCATTATGCCAACAAAAATCCGTTTTTGGACCTTAAAACAAACAAACAATCGTTGACCATGGAGATTGTTATCATTATTATTGCTGGCCCACATTGTCTTACTACTCAGGAAAGGCTGCAAATCCCGAACTGACAGTCATGATTTTGCGCTACGAAGGAGAATAAATAAAAAGAAATGTTACACCGATCCTACGTAATATAGTAGATAAAAGGGCAGGAAGTTGGTGATGATGTTGGTTATGATAACAAATGCTGACACTAGCGAGAAGCTGTCAACAGTCGCGGACACCATGGCCTGTCATGCAACCGAAGTGCGGGCCGTTTTGCGCGGCACGCGAACATAAACGACATCATCCGTCGAGCTCTTGTTACGTTCCGCGTTAAACTTGACGGCATGTCTTTGTTTCCTTGGAAGATGGGCGTGGATGTAGGTAGTGTGGGACGCAACTTGCGTCGATGCTCTTGCGCCATCATATCTTCCAAACTCATCGTGCTGTACAGGCACTTCTGCTGCGGCTACGGAGAACCTCATGCGGCATAAATATAGTAACCTTTGTGGTTACTATATTTTCGAGCCGTTTGGTGTTGAAACTCTGAGGCCGTGGGGGCCGAGTGCTCACAGCCTTTTTAAAGATATTTCCAAAAGCCTAGTTGACGCTTCCCGTGAATAAAGGGCTGGGTTTTAACCTTGGCCAGAGGCTAAGTATTGCCATACAACGTGGCAACGCCGCCAGTCTCTTGGACACGTTACCAGCTGACAGCGTTGAGGAGGAGGTTTTTGACGCCCTTTTATAATTTGTTGCTATTGTAGTTTTAAGTATCTAGATACTTAAAACCACACTTTTATTGTTTAATGAATAGTAGTTAATTTAGTTTTAATAATAAAGTTTAATTAAATATTAAATAACAGATGCTAGGAAAGTTAAATAAATAACACGATTAACTTACTGGAAGTTGAAAAATATTAATAAAAATCTTATAGCACTTCAATATTCCGACATAGGTTTCAAACATTTTTGTAATCTCTTGTTTAGTACAACCATTGCTCCGTATTAACAGTAACTGAACGTTCAATAGCTCAACTTTGTCAGACAACAACCTAGTTAATCTTATGGCGTATACTAAATTTGAATCAAGAGTTGCCATAAACGCTAAATAAAAAAAACCATTCAAAGGAGGCTTGAGAAATAAAAGATACACATAAGAAACTACGATGATGTAAAATCCGAAGATGGAAGCAACGCTTATCCAACTCCTGATGATAAAGCGTTTGATACTAGCTTCACTATAGAGGAAACTGTGCACCTCTTGAAAGTTCAAAACAAACAAAACACTTTTTTTTAGACTTAATGTAGTTGAGAATAAAGGTCATAATGTATCCCACACACTTAAAACGGAAATCGAAGAAGGAAGCAAAATTAAGAAAAACAATTGAACTGTATCGTCTAAAATTGTCATCAAGAATTATTTCTACGAAACGATAAACGGACATAGTCATGAATACTACCACACCAACTATTAATATTAACTTATTCAATAAATTATTTGTGTCTATATAATTGTTTTTGATGTGATATTTGGGATTAAGCAATAAAATATAAAATTGTTGTTGTTTACACTTAGAAAATTAAACATTTCATGCATCATCATTTCATTTATAAAAAAATGTTTGAGACCTTGCCTATGATAAATTAGCCCGCCACAATATTATAATTTCTGATTACTATAAGTGTATTTTTAAACAATTAAAAAAAAAAAAAAATCATTATTAAGTAAGTTTTCTTCTACCAACCCGCACTGGGCCCGCGTGGTGGATTACAGCCCACTCCCTCTCATAGAGAAGAGGTCTGTGTCCCAGCAGTGGGAACATTATAGGCTGATGATGATGAAGTTTTCTTCCGCTTAACCGGTGGTAAAATGGGTATATTTATGTATAATTTTACAATAAATTGCTTCAAGAAATAAAAATTTCCGAACGATCGCAAAAACAATCCTGGCAATATTGTATTTAATAATAAAGTCGACAAAGATGTGCACAATTTCCCTTCTTTTGAATTAAATGCAGACTAATTCTCTTCTAACGAAATATTTAATTAAATTTGGTTAAATATTATTACAAATAATGCAAAAACCAAATTTTATCACTGTGTGGGACAATATTGCGCATTATTCCATTTTGAACTTTGATAATGGAACTTAGAATCTGAGAAAATGTAATGTCTTAATGCACTGTTAATTATATTCTTATTCCTTACTAGCTGTCCCGCGCAACTTCCTCTGGGTCACATTTTTCCCGTTTTCGCAACATTTTTCATTGCTGCTCCGCTCTTATTGGTTGTAGCGTGATGGTAAATAGCCAATAACCTTCCTCAATAAATGGGCTATCTAATACTGAAAGAATTTTTCAAATTAGACCAGTAGTTCCTGAGATTAGCGCGTTCAAGCAAACAAACAAACTCTTCAGCTGTATTAGATTAGTTTGGTGAGGTTCCTTAGAAATGTCTGGTGCGTGGCAAACGGCGTGCGTGTATGACCAGATGTATGAACGTGGACGAGGCAAAAGGAGTCTGTAAGGATCGTAGCAGCTGGCGTTCTATGGTTTCTACCTATTTCCCCATGGGAAAAAAAAACCGACCAAGTGCGAGTCTTACTCGCACACAGGGTTCCATAGCCCCAAACAATATAATAACAATATTTTGAACTGTCATTCAATAATTAGTAGTATTAGTTAGTAAACTTCCACTCAACCGCAAAACTAAATTTGTTTTTCATAGTATGTTTATGAAAAACAAAGTTACTGCTGCAGTTTGATGAAATGTCCCATATCTCAAAAACTAAAAATCATATCTTATTGAAATTAATTTTCATTGATAGTTTTTTTTACGTTCTACAATCCTAAATATTTTTAGAATTTTCCTCTTCTTACTTTAGAAATTAGACACATTTTACCACTTTGGAAGTGGCTCTAGAGCAAACTATTCAGTTTAGAAAAAAATGATATTAGAAACCTCAATATAATTTTTGAAGACCTATCCACAGATACCCCACACGTACGGGTTTGATGAAAAAAATATTTTTGGTTTTCAGTTCTAAGTATAGGGAACCCCAAAATGTATTGTTTTTTTTCTATTTTTGTGTTAAAATCTTAATGCGGTTTACAGAATACATCTACTTACCAAGTTTCAACAGTATAGTTCTTATAGTTTAGGAAAAAAGTGGCTGTGACATACGGACGGACAGACAGACAGACAGACAGACAAAAAGGGATGACAAATCTATAAGGGTTCCGTTTTTTGCCATTCGGCTACGGAACCCTAAAAAGCGTGAGTCTATGTGTGTATGTATTTTCTTCTACTTTGTTGCTTTCAGTATCATCTATATTTGCATCATAATCTCGTGAAAATCAATATATCGGTTGTCCTCGCCTTTCAAGAACTTCGAAAATTCCTCAACAATAAAAATACCATCAAAATCTTTGTCATGGTACTGGATTCCAGTTATTCATATTTTGGGCTACATTTTAGATGTTTTAACCACCTATGTTATGTACATGTTAGCGTAGATCTTCATTTGTACTTAAATATAACATCACGCCTGTAAACCCCGGGGGGCTAGACAGAGATAAACATAATAGTACACCCACGTTTCGCCAGTTATGTTTAAGTCCCATGTTTTAGGAGGCGAGCCTATTGCCATCAACTGGGCACAAATCCAGACTCCGTGGCTGCTACTGAAAAATTCCTGATGGAAAAATCCAATTACACTTTGCCCGAGTTGGGAATCGAACCCACGACAACATGCTCTGCACGCTTGCAACCACTAGACCTCCATTTGAAATATGGTTTTATTTTACTTTGATGCAAATACGATCAATAGAATCTAGACACATCAGCTGCCTGACAATTAAGGTTTCTTTAACGAATGATCAAGTTTTCCAACTCCATAATTCTAATAACATACACAGAATTCTATAAGAGGTAGTCACGCTCACAGCCACCGGTCTAGCATTTGATTCGGTGTGAACTCGGTCTGAGGACTCCTGTGGTGTATTTCTCAGTTACAGGCACAGACTCTGGATTTGTGTCCGGTTGATAGTAATAGGATCGCACTCTATTTCATGGGACTAAAACATAACTGTTGAAATGTTGGTGAATCTATGTATTAATTACACCTCCGCCTAACCCTTAGGGGATTACAGGCGTGATGTTTTGTGCTATAACACAAAACCTCTTTGAAAATAAACCATAAAAAAAACACAGACTAATATTCATCAACAAATACTTTGATCTTGCCTGTAATAAATTACCCTTCTGTCGTAGTCTAGATCGAGATGATAAAAAAGGCTATTGTTTGTATGTAAGGTCTAGACATACGTTCGACAATCCTTTCCTTCGGTAACATCCTTTCTGTTAACACGTTATTGTAATGGGCTTTAAAGAATTCTACAAAATGTTGTTTAAGAAAAAAACCCGTTCGATCGGTAACCATAATCGAGTAAAAGTTCTACTTCATCATACAGTTGATAAAGATGTGCAGTCTATGCTTTTTCCTTTAAATCTAATGCAAACTGCAATATTCTTAACAAAATATTCGTTAAAATATGACTTTATAAGATCAAATGAAACCAAAACCAAATTAATATCATTATCTTGGACAATATTGCGCATTATCCTATTTCTGTTCCGTACGATTCGCACATTCGAAGGAAATAATTTTTATTTTGACTGCTGCATTGTGTTGGATACCATCTTTTATTCAGCTGCTTTAGCACTCATCTATATTCTTAACATTGCGCACGAGAAAATCAATATAGGAATCGTCCTTGTTATCCAAGATCTTCACAGACTCTTCAGGAATACAGACATCATCAAGGACGCTGCCAAATACAACTGGATTGCAGTTATTCTTATTTCCATCTTTCATTTCGTATGTATGTTTACTTTGTTATTTTTATCGGTACCTTGGTTCGTGGTTATTTGTAAATTGATTGAATTTTCTTTTGACGCAAATATGATATATGCAATTGGTATCATCAGCTGCTTAGAAACTTACGTTGCTTTGTGTAATCGTCAACTTTTCAAGCCTCAGAATCATAATAACGGAAATGAACACATTTGCAAGTTCCATGTGTACAGTACAATATTGGAATGTTTTAAACTTTTCAAAACATCTTATGAGCCTTTAGTAAGTATTGTTCTTTTTTCTTTGAATATTTTCAACTGTATTTAGTAAGTACACGAACACGAAGTTTAAAGAAGCCGTCGACCACATATTCTCTTAAGAAACTCTATGCAAAAATTACTGCTGGGAACCCTCTTTTTTTGGGTGAAAAGCAATGGATTACCGTAGTGTTCAATGTAACGCACTGATCAAAACATTGTGATGATTGGTGGATGCATTGAATAGTACAGGGGTCGTGGAAGTATTTAAAGTAATGTTCCAACTGTAACATTAACATAAACTATTATTTAAATAAAAAACTAAAATTGAAAATTAAAATTGATTAAAACAAGAAATTACTTTTATGTACAAATTATATTTAATTTGTGTTTTTAATTCAAAAATGTTGGAATTTAGAAATTTTATTATTAGGCTGTTCAGCGAAAAGTTAGGAGGCTTCACACAATTTTTATAAGATTCACGCCTTTCCGTAATTAAATGTAGTCTCGTGACTTAGGATTAAGTTTTACTCCTTTTTAGATAGCTGATAAGACATAGATATTTTCCTAGTAATTTCTACACCAGGCGTAGAAATTACTATTTTATTATTATTTTTCAGCAATAAACATTTTTCTTTAAATGATTTGACAAAATTTACAAAAAAAAATGTTTAATTAGAGATCTTTACCAAAGTTGTTAGCATTTTTTAACTTTTACAACAAACACAAAGACAAACAACATAAACAACGATCACAAAGATCTGCTACGGCATCAACTATCATAATAGTTTAAATTTCAGTACAGTCGCGCTGCCAATCATTTTTTTTTTTAAATTGGCTTTAAATGATTTAACCTGGGTATTTCATACAAAAACTAAAAATCTAATTTACTCAAATACTACTAAATTTCAATAGAACATTTGGTAGCTTAACTTGTTGCATTTTTACCCTACTATGACGTCCTGCAAGGAATACGTCGAGTTACCAGTAAAGTTGTAGCAAGTTGTTGTTGTAAGGTTGTATATAGCAAAGTTGACTCTTCTGAGTACTATCTGTTTTGACAACACGATTCCATAAAACAAATCTCTATGGATAAATACCTCAAAGATATCTCTAAAATAAATTGTCATCATCAGCCTATAATGTTCCCACTGCTGGGACGCAGGCCTTCTCTCAATAAAAGGGGAGTGGGCTGTAATCCACCACGCCAGCCCAGTGCGGGTTGGTAGATGTCACATGTCTTCGAATTTTTAATTCTAGGACATGCCAGTTTCCTCACGATGCTTTCCTTCACCGTTTTACACAAAGTAACGCACCTGCCTGGGTTCGAACCCACGGCTTACTGCTCGTAAATCGAGGCTGCCACCACTGGGCCACCACTGTTCTCAGATAAATTGATAATATCCAATTAAAAACTTTTAAATCATGTAATGAAACTTTGCAAGATTGTCGATCTATGTCTAAACAGGATCAATATTGTTTGTTTTAATTTTTTTAAACCCATTGTTTTAATCGTAACAACCTTTCCTCTGAAACTTCAAGCTTTCTAACCAGTCACAACTCGGGCCGCCCTGCCCCCCAACTCGCGCTTGGGCCAGAAACCCAAAACACATCATTAGCTTTTATTTATTAGAGTTTCATTGAAAACGTTTTTGTTCCAGGTGTTAATTCACGCACTGGTCACATGTATCCGCTCATTCGTTGATATTCAATTTTTCATTTCGATAGCGAGTAAAGAACCTGTAAGTATTTTTTGTACAACAGTATTTAGATCTAATATGGTGATGGACATTTTCACTCAATCAATAAATCAATTTTATTTGCATAGAACATGTTGTATAAAGTTGTTTTACAGACATTATTAATGAATACATGTTTTGCTTATAATCACAGCATGCAAATACCTATTAAAGGTTACATTACAAAAACTTTCCCGTAGTTTAAATGTCAAAAAATTCTTCTATGCCATAAAAATTATGACTTCTTAACCATTTTTTTAAACAATCTATGCGTTTGGGTTTTTAAGTCATTTGGAATTTTATTATAAACCCGAATATCATGTTTTAACAGCTTTTATTATATTTAGCTAGTCTTGGTAGAGCGTTTAATATAAGTCTGTGAGGGTCTCGCCGGTTTCCAGAATATACATCCTCTGCCTTTTCAAATAAGTTTTTATACCAGTATGATATTTTTTTCTAAGTTTTGGGCTCGTCCCGATCGACAGTACGGTGATGGGGACGGTATAGCGTGAAACCACCAATTGGAGCAAATTTTCACCAGAATAAAATTAATTAAAATGATTTTGTTTGATACGTTACGTACGATGAATTTTTAGCTCATCGTTACCGCGGAAGGGGTCACCAACCACCTTACTGCAACGAGGATGAAGCTCATGATTTTAACAAAAAATGCAGCAGACTAAACTGACATTTTCATATTGTATTATATACCGTGTTTTTGTTTCAGTCTGTTCCACTGGTATTACTTTTTAATCTTCAATGTATCATAAAGAATCTGTATTTACAAATGCTGTTCAGCGTGCGTTGTGAGATGTTCTACTCAGCTCTGAATTTATTTCAAGATTCCTGTGCACTTACTTTGAGTTCAACTTGTTCTGGTAACTTTTTTGACTCGACTATCTATTTCATAGTATATTATGAACCAATTATTTGTATGTAGTCAAGATCATAATTGCTCTAACAACTGGTAAGTCATACAATGAAAGGGTATGTGGACGAGATGTCCCATAACCCTATTTTTTAGGGTTCCGTAGCCGAATGGCAAAAAACGGAACCCGTAGAGATTCGTCATGTCTGTCTGTCTGTCTGTCCGTCTGTATGTCACAGCACCTTATTTCCGAAACTATAAGAACTATACTGTTGAAACTTGGTAAGTAGATGTATTCTGTAAACCGCATTAGGATTTTCACACAAAAATAGAAAAAAAAAACAATAAATTAAGGGGGTCCCCATACTTACAACTGAAAACCAAAAAAAAAAATTTCATCAAACCCATACGTGTAGGGTATCCATGGATAGCTCTTCAAAAATGATATTGATGTTTCTAATATCATTTTTTTCTAAACTGAATAGTTTGCGCTAGAGCCACTTCCAAAGTGGTAAAATGTGTCCCCCCCCTCTAATTTCTAAAGTAAGAGGAGGAAAATTCTGAAAATATTGTAGAACGTAAAAAAAACTATCAACGAAAATTGGTTTTACTATGATATGACGTTTAGTTTTTGAGATATGGGACTCTTTCATCAAACTGCAGCAGTAACTTTGTTTTTCATAAACATACTATGAAAAACAAATTTAGTTTTGCGGTTGTGTGGAAGTTTACTAATTAATACTACTAACTAATGAATGACAGTTCAAAATATTGTTATTATATTGTTTGGAGCTATGGAACCCTGTGTGCGAGTAAGACTCGCACTTGGCCGGTTTTTTTTTGTAGTTATGTGACTAATGATTTATTTTTCAGTGTTGTTACAATTTTCTGGGAACTATTAGTTAAAGTAGCGATTAATTATGGTGTCAATCATAATTACTATTGGTTTATTAATTTATGTAATTTACAGCAATTGCCATTTATTACAATATAATCACTCGAAACAAAACATTAAAATTAAGATACTAATAAAGTAAAATAAAAATATAATTAATGAAATACATTTAAAAGCGAAATAATAAACCGACCGAATAAATATGGACGACTGTTAATGAGATACTTTAACACTAAACCGAGCGGCGTTAAATTATATTAGCTAAAAACTAACTAAACTAGCGATAAGTTGTGAATGATTAAAATTCTTAAAATTATCACCTATCCGTGGAAAACAGTTATTCTAAGCTAGCAACAAAAGTTCTAAGGCCCGATTTCACCAAAGTCGTCGGTATCCGAGAATAACTAGCCCAGGGATAAAATTATGCGCTGCGTCTAATGCCAGAACAACGTATAGTGCGTTTCACCAGTTTATAATGACAGAAAGTTAGTCCCGGTATAACTATTCTTTGACAAGTGCTTATTGGTTTTCTGTAACGCGTTGAATGTCAAGTGGTGAATGACTGAATGTGCATGCAGATAAATTAAATAGGCTTGTCGTTTGCTTAGTACAGTATAGCATTCAAGGACCTTTTTAATTTAGTCGTTCTTGCACATGTGTCCGTGGTTCAAATCACCATACCGGCCAATACATCATTGACTACAATAAGATCAACATTCGGTATCTTTTTAACCGACTTCTAAAAAAGGAGGAGGTTCTCAATTCGGATGTTTGTATTTTTTTTTTTATGTTTGTTCGCGCATAACTCCGTCGCTTGACAACCGATTTGAAAAATTCTTTTTTTATTTGAAAGCGTATACTTTCCAAATGGTCCCATGAAAATTTTATCGAAATCGGACAAGCCGTTTCTGAAAAAATCAACAAAAATTAAATATTTCTAACTTTTCGTTTACTCTGCATTGCGTTTTTTGTTCGCGCATAACTCAGCCATTTACGAACCGATTTGGAAAATTATTTTTTTATTCCAAAGCCTATGCTTTCTATTTGGTCCCATAGTCACCAAGTCGGGATTTGATGATGGAATCTTGGCGAAATCGAAGGAACTCTCAAGTTTTATAGGAAACGTACGGCGATTTTGGTATTTTATACAACAAGTGAAGCATTTGCGTTTAATAAGAACCATTCTACCATCAGATCTGATGATGAAGCCAAGAAACAGGCACTGGAACTCCATAATAAGACAATGTATCTTAGCTGTGTTTGGGCTTGTTGGAATTGTAACGGTATGCACTTTCCAGGTGTAACTAACTTTTTGACTTTCCTTATTCAACCTACGTAACATGTTTTCGCGATGATCAGGGTTCTTATTCAAAATGAGAAGATCAAGATCATTTCTTTCAATTATTTATTTTAATCGTTTTCTTTTTTCTCAGTTTTAGTTCGACGCCTTTTCTCACACGAGAAGCATCCTTACTAGACCTACCTATATTTTATTATTAGATTAAAAATATGTCACTAAAAATTAACAAATAAAAATATTTTTTACAAAAAAAGAAACCGACTTCAAAAAACACTTAACGCACTAAAAAGTTAAAAATAATACTATAACCTACCTATATTAATAAACCTAACCTAACCTAACCTACGATTAACCTATAATAAAATTTAATAATTCTTTGGAGTCGGTGCCAAGCAATATACGATACCTAAATGACTATATACAGACTAAGGCCAGAAAAAAGCAAAACATAAATCAACAACTTCTAAATATTAATTCATTCATTCATTCTAATTATATTGCTTGGCACCGACTCCAAAGAATTATTAAATTTTATTATAGGTTAATCGTAGGTTAGGTTAGGTTAGGTTTATTAATATAGGTAGGTTATAGTATTATTTTTAACTTTTTAGTGCGTTAAGTGTTTTTTGAAGTCGGTTTCTTTTTTTGTAAAAAATATTTTTTTTCTTGACTTTGTCCATTATTTACACATCTTGCACCTACTAACGTTTCAGATATCTGATATTCAATTTTTAATAAGAATTTTATTGGTATTTCAACATTATTATTAAAACTAAATTAATTACTATTCATAAAACAATTAAAACTAGATAATTAAAACTAAAATAACAACAAATTATAAAAGGGCGTCAAAAAAGTCCTCCTCAAAGCTGTCAGCTGGTAACTTGCCCAAGAGACTGGTGGCGTTGCCACGTTGTATGGCAATACTTAGCCTCTGGCAAGGTAAACCCCAGACCTTAGGTCACGGGAAGCGTCAACTAGGCGTTTGGAAATTTCCTTAAAAAGGCTGTGAGCACTCGGACCCCACGGCCTAAGAGTTTAAACCCCAAAAGGCTCGAAAATATGCAGATGTGATACCGCAACAGTATCAACGCAAGTTGCGTCCCACAATAAAGGTCTAACCATCTTCCAAAGAAACAAAGACATGCCGTCCGGTCTTTTGCCATCGTCGCGTGCCAAGCCATTGGGCTCTAAGACAGCTGGAACGCCGACGGTAACTAGAGCTCAGCGGATGATGTCGTTTAAGTACGCGTGCCTCGCAAATCGGCCCACACTTCGGTTGTATGACAGACTGTGGTGTCCGAGGCTGTTGACAGCTTCACCACAGTGACAGTGCTTTAGATAAACGAAATCTAATCATGAAATCCTTCTCGTCGTAGTTGTAAAAAATGCACATTTCTTACTTTTAACCCATCTTCACTATCGCTTTCACTGTCCGATAGCATTTTTCTCAAACGCTGCATTTCTAGTACTTACTTAATATTTTCTCTGAATTGCAATTCAATTTGCACATCATATCGCTCACAGTACTGGTAAGAAGGTAGACAGCTCAGCTGACACAAAAATTTGACGCCATTTTAATTTTTATCTGAGGAATAAACCTGTTAAACCTTCAAATTTGGTGGTATAAGATTTATTCTCGTATAACATAGTTATCCTCAGGATAAGTAGTTGGTGAAATGAGTTTTCATTTGTTATCGGTTAACGGAGAGTAAATAACAGCTTTATCCTAGGAATAAAACTTATTATAGATTGGTGAAATCGGGTCTAAGTGGCCGAATCAAAAACTAAATCAAGCAAAAAAATACTGAGTGAGCGAAAATAATACTTATACTAAAATAATACATGAATTACTGCAAAAAATACCGATTTGGGATGTGTTTGTGAGCTGCGGTAATAATATTGTAGGAACTAATAAAAATAGAATCCAAATATTAATTTGCCTGTCGTCAGGATAATACATAAACCGTAAAATATTTGGATTCTATATTTTTTTGCCGTACACTTGACGTCTGTCAAACCAATGTTCATGAAGGCGGTATAGGACGTTGATGTCAGCTCTTACAATATCTCTACATACTGTTATACTATTTGAGTTCTTTTTTTTTCTATTCTAGCACGTTATTCTTTTAAATAGTACACAGGATTCAGTCGGATTGTACAGAGCGACGAAACAACAACGGTGTTCAGCGCGTGAGCTCGGGTGCACTCGGGCGCGTTCGTATGACGTAGGCTGCAAGAGCGAGCGAAGCCAGGTCATTTTAAAACCAGACAGAAATAGAAGCCCCGCGCAACGATGCTGCGTCGACTGTGCCTAAATTGTTGCTTATTTAGTTATGTGTTGAACTGAGTATATTGTTGTGCAATCAGTAATTTTGATTGGAATTTGGATATTTTTGGATAAAAAGTTTTTTTTAGATTGCGTTTAAATATTATCCATTAAAAACAAATCTACAGACAATAGTCAATACCCCCCCCTAACACGTTTGTGACAGCGACGGTTTGTTTTCATCATCTCGTGTTGCTGAGCTGATGATGGAAGGTATAAGTCAGGATTTAAGTCGGGATCCCTGGAAAATCAAGAGCAACCCTCAAATTTTATGGAACCTTGCAAAGTTTTTTTTTTTTAACAGACCTAAAATAAGGAGGTTATCAATTCGTCTGAATGTTTTCTGTGCATGTTCAGCGATATCTTTGCCAATTGTGAACCAATTTCGATGTTGTTTTTGATTGGTAGTATTATTCCGCGATGCCAATGGAACTCTTGTAGTGATTTCTGCAATCGCTTAGATGTTTATTGTTTACACAATTTCATACCATAATTATAATCACACCGCTGTATGCTCTGAACGCAGATGTGTGCATGATATTACGACTATAAAGGGAAAAATAAAAACTTTTTTGCAAAAAAATTAAAACCGACTTCTAAAACACAAAACAAAATGTAAAAAATAACGTTAGCTTCAGAAGTCGTTGGCAAAAAATCAGAAAAACACGTCCGCTTAGTCTCGCGACTCGTAAAGCGATGAATGATGGAAGGTGTAAGTCAGGTTCTACAATAAGGAGGTTATCAATCCGTCTGAATGTTTTCTGTATATGTTCAGCGATATCTTTGCCAATTGTGAACCAATTTCGATGTTTTTTTGATTGGTAGAATATTATTCCGCGATGCCAATGGAACTCTTGTAGTGATTTCTGCAATCGCTTGGATGTTTATTGTTTACACAATTTCATATCATAATTATAATCACACCGCTGTATGCTCTGAACGCAGATGTGTGCATGATATTACGACTATTAAGGGAAAAACAAAAACTTTTGCAAAAAAATTAAAACCGACTTCTAAAACACAAAAAAAAAATGTAAAAAAATAACGTTAGCTTCAGAAGTCGTTGGCAAAAAATCTGAATCAATGAAACAAAAGCCACCGACTTCTGAAGCTAAACTTATTTTATAAGTTAGTTTTAATTTTTACTTATCAGTCTTTGGTTCATTGCTCAACATGATATTTGAAACACCTTGACAAGGTTATAGCGCAGCACTCTTGGAATAAAATATATGCCTTAATATAATATGATCTGTAAAATTGTCACTAAAACAGAAATTTGTTTGCTTAAGAATTATTATGCTGATCGTTCTTAATAACTTGTGCCTCAAATTCGTATTTTTAAGTCGCCGTTTTCAATATTTGTGTTCGCTCACAGTCTTTTGCTTACTTAGTATTTCAGTACGCCATAATCAGTATTTTGACAGCCTGAATTAGAAGTTATAGTCGATCGTTAAAACCTACCCTGTAAGAGGGTAATGTGTGAGGAGAAACTAAACGCGTAATATAAACAATAACAAAGGTTTATTTATAAAATATTCACTGAATCTAAATAACAATTTAAAGATCCTAAGCGAAGTCCCTAATAGCGTCGTATGTCATAAGTCGCCTGTGCAGTTTCGCTAACGAAGTCAACACAAACAACAAACAACATACGCTGCTTATCCAGTATCCGATACGACGCAGGGGCGGGGAGGTGACCGACCTAAGTCGATGCCGAGTAGTGCCTCCGAACCATTCCGAACGCTGACTGCTTGAACTGGCCGGTGCTTGGGCGAGGGACTCGGCGCCATTAAAAATACAATGAAATCAAATAATTCCTTCACTAATTTTATAATCCTTTCTCCGGAATTAGTCCTACTAGTAAGCGACTTGTCAATTAGAAGAATGCTGATTGAAGGGACAGTCAAGCTTTCCCCTTATCATCGCTAGCTCGTGAACGTGGTTTAGAAGTGCTGATCGCGTTCAGTTCTATTGATAAAATATGATCTCATTTAGGAAGTTACTTGTTCAAAAAGAAAAAGCCTATGTGACCAACATACGAGTATATGGAGCAACGGTGCTACCACTGTTGTGAGCAATTTTGGTCCTTTATTTTTATATAAGCATAGCTTTTTAGGTTTTATGAATAAGTCATTCATCATCATCATTTCAGCCGAAAGACGTCCACTGCTGGACATAGGCCTCCCCCAAGTGTCGCCACATTGATCGGTCCCGTGCGACTCGCATCCAGCGGATCCCCGAAACCTTCACCAGGTCATCGGTCCACCTAGTGGGAGCCCTTCCAACGCATCGTCTCCCGGTTCGCGGTCGCCATTCCAGAACTTTTCGGCCCCATCGGCCATCTGTTCTGCGAGCAATGTGCCCTGCCCACTGCCACTTAAGTCTGGCAATTCTTCGGGCTACGTCGGTAACCTTGGTTCTCTTGCGGATGTCCTCATTTCTGATTTGATCACGCAAGGAAACTCCGAGCATAGCTCTCTCCATTGCCCTCTGGGTGACTTTGAGCCTTCTGATGAGGCCCATTGTGAGCGGCCACGTTTCGGTCCCGTATGTAATCACTGGCAACACACACTGGTCATAAACCTTTGTCTTGAGACACTGCGGTAAGTTGGACGAGAAGATACCACGCAGCTTCCCGAATGCTGCCCAGCCGAGTCGGATTCGACGATTGACCTCTTTCTCGAAGTTAAACCTACCCAACTGGACCGTTTGTCCCAGGTAGACATAATCGTCTACAACTTCGATAGTAGAGTCTCCGATCTTGATAGGAGTGGGTGTTACATGGGCATTCAACATGACCTTGGTTTTGTCCATGTTCATTTTAAGACCCACTCTTTCGGAAGCTCTACTGAGGTCATCGAGCATTGTACTGAGGTCCTCCATGGTCTCAGCCATGACCACTATATCGTCGGCAAATCGAAGGTGAGAGATGTACTCGCCATTGATGTTGATGCCTAGCCCTCTCCAGTCCAGAACCTTGAAGATATCTTCCAGTGCAGCGGTGTAAGAAATAAGTCATTGCTTATTACATTTTCAGACGAAGAGAAGATATGCAGAAATATTCAACGCTTACACGAAGCGAATTTCAGCAAGGTAGAGTTATGTGGCCTGGCCTCCGTCGACGCAACGCTGCCTCTAGGTTTGCTGGGACTACTCACCAACTACACTGTTGTGCTTTTGCAGTTTACGTACCTAAAAACTTAGAAATAATTTTAAATATATTCTCGATCTGACCAGTGTTTGTTTTTCTTTTTGTGTCCCCTTACCAATGTACCGTGTGTATAAGAATAAGAATAATAATTTATTCAGTTCAAATAACAAGATACAAAATGAAAAAGCTAGTAACAAAAAAAACAATGATCCTTAAGCGCTAGATTTTTACATATTCCCTGGACTCCACACTAGGATACCCTGTGTCGTGGAGTCCAGTCTCTTCCCAAGTAAGGGTAACATGTTAGCTGTAACTGAACTAATTACAGAAGAAATAGAGAAAAATAATTAAGTTAACAAACTAAAAAAAAAAGTACAACAATAATTTTAAATTAATTTTGAGGTCAAGTGGTTTGGTGTTTTAGGAAGTATGTGTTAGAGTGTGGGTGTGTGTGGGTGAAGAGTGATGTGTGTGGTAGGGTGTGTATGGCGTATTTGGGTGGGTGTGGTGTGTATGGTGAGTGAGTACGTGCATAATTGTTTTTTTTTTTTACAATATTACGACTGTATATGAAAAAAGGTGTTCTGTTTGGTCATAGTTTTTGGGATGCAGCCATTTAAAAATAGCGTTTTTACAAGAGCTGTACGTTAGGGTGATTATAGTTTTACTGTAAGAGTAGAATTTTGAATAGAGGTAGGGCCCAAGAAATGCAAAAGATCTGCGTGCAAAACATGAGTGTACTCTTGGTCGATACCATTTTAATGTTCTGGATGAATGAATGGCCAATTCTCGAGCATGCCTGTGGAAACGCAGCAATGTGGAAGCAATAAACAACTGCCTCACGCGAAGTACGCTACACTCTGAGTACAAAGCATCAGTAGAGTAACGCCAGGTTTTTTGTAAGCTATTTTTAGAATGGCTCGTTGAGCTCGTTCCAGCCTTAACAAGAGGGTTTTATATGCTGCTCCCCAGACTGAAACACAGTACCCTAATACTGACTGGCACAAGGTAAAGTACACAATGCGAATCAGTTCGGGTTTAGCGATGGACTTTAATTTTTTGAATATGTGCGAGAGTTTCCTAGTACGTTTCACAAGTGCATCAATTTGACCTTTCCATGTAAGATGTTCATCGATTAGGATCCCTAGGTATTTAATACAAGGAACCTGTTCAATTGGCGAGCAGAGACAACTTTCATTAGTGACACTGCCACAAGTGTGAAGTTTAACTTGTAGCTCTTTGTCAGGGGCAGACCGGTTAGAAATACTAAAGCACACTGACTTCGTTTTACCGACATTTAAGGTCAGCAAATTGTCTTGCAGCCAAGTAGAAACCTTTTTGAGCCCCTCCTCAGCTACAGAAACAACATCACTCCAAGTTTTCTCATGAAAAATTATTGCGGTATCATCCGCGAACGTGAAAATACGTGTAGGTCGTTGCTAAACGTGTTAGTCTAATTGTAGACTAACAACGACGTTTAGCAACGACCTATTCTAACTCGACTCTGCGATAAAAATCGACGTAAAGTGTTATGAAGATCGTTTGGTATTTGAAAAACATTGATAGAGACAAAGCCTGAGCATCAGCCGTTTTTTTTTAAATAAGCCTGTTCCGTCCTACAGCTGGACTAAGGCCTTTCCCATTCCTTTCTAGTTATCGCATCTTAGATTAGAGCAGACTTCAAAAGCTTGACAGTACAATTGGAATGTAGGTACTGTAAACAAAACCCACAACCCAGTAACTGGGTTATACGATACCCCTTGGTTGGACTGGATGTCAGAATTTTGGCTTCTAACTACTCGTAACGACTGTCAAAGATCTACCAATGATAGCCGAAAACAAATGACAAATGGGGTAGGCTACCCCAAGATAGTTTGGGAAAAGGCTAGACAGATGATGACTACCTGAAACGACTGCCAAATGCCAACAAATGACAGCCAATTGCCAAATATCAACAAACACGGTATGTTATGGATGAGCAACCATCCACAGACCGACATTAGTTAGCACTACTTAACCTTGAAGATCGACCCGACAGCAATAGTAGATTGTTCCATCGAGCGCAAAGTGAGTTATTAATGCACGAGTGTATGAATTACTCACTTTGACAAGGTGAGTAATCTACTTTTCTTTTAACTACCGTGACAAAATATACCTACTCAAAATAAAAACTCAAGTTAGTGAAACAATAGTTATTTGTGCAACAAGAGAGCAAAGCCTTTTTTTGCTGCGAGTGCTGATTTTGAATCCTGAGTGTTGCGAAGCGAACACACAGTGTGGAGTTGCACAAAAAACAGGATAGGAGGCGGGTCATCTGCCGGGGCTGCGGGACTGTTCGAAAGAGGTACAGCGGCCCTGGAACACAAAAGGCTAAGTAGGAACAGGGATGGGTTTTAGTCAGTTCAAGTCTGACACTCTCTTCCATTCCGAACAAAGCGGTGGTATGGTTAATCATCAAATGACCCCTCATTTGATGATTAACCATACGAAAAAAAAAAGGAGGCGGGCACATCACAGTCAATAATAATAATAATATAATAAAAACTGGCAACTCTTGCTGTCAGGTGCACGCCTCTCAAAAATTCTCCATATAATTTTTATCTAATATCAGTTTTTATTTTGCTACCATTCTGCAGCCGTTTTCATAAGCATTTACCAGTTCCATTACTAATCAGAAAATTATTTAAAACCTTTATATTTATCGCAACATGGACCAAAAATCAAAACTAGACAAGCAGACAGATGACAGATGTCATAGACATTCTAAGAAATAAATTGGATATAAATGGATGAATGAATTAGAAAATGATAACAAGAGCTGCGTCACAACGAGCACGCCTTCTACCCCCGGACTCGTCGCTGAGCTCCGCCTCGCCGCCGCCGGACCCCGGATCACCTGTGTCACCGGCAGCGGCAGTAGCGTCGAGTTCCAGCGACGAATATTTCTCCCCGCCGACGTCGCCAACACCTGTACGTCGGCCGGGGCGAGGCCGGCCGCCGAGAAGCTTGGGACTTAGGGGCCAACCGGCCCCGAGCCGGGTCCTCGCTACCGGTGGTTGTGTGCAGCGCATGAGATGGACTCAGTCTATAAACGAGAACGTCATGCGCGCATATTACGGGTCTACAGAGGGGGGAACTAACCTCACTGCGTACCGTGTTAGGATGCTGTCTCTTTTTCAGGCTCTTGAACCAACCGTCAACGTGTCGGCCCAACGACTGTCGGATCAGGTGCGGGTCATCCAACGCAATCACATGTTGGACGACGCCGCACTTGATAGGCTGCGCTCAGAGGTACCGAGCAACCACATCGACTTGACTCCGGTGCAAACCGCGGTGCAAGCGTCAACTATTGACGCAATACCACCGCAGTCGAATCTTGGTGTTGTAGAGGAGGATGATAGGGTTGCCACGGTAAGTAGCCAGTGCAACGAACGTTTGAGGAGCGCTCTGGAAGATGCGCTTCACGAGTATCGATTCACTCCTGCCCAACTTAGGCCCCGATTACCACGGTTACCCATGCATAAGAAAAATAGGGCGCTGGTGTGTGCCTTGGACTCGCAACTCAAAAATATTTTTGAGAGTAGTGAGAACCTCGTTGATACGCACTCGATCTTGTATTGTGGGGCTGTAGCGGCTTGTCGTTTAGCTAACGTCAAATTCCCAAATTTTGACGTAGCTACTCGACCGAAACCAGCCGTACCAGCTTGGCAACGCAGGATCGAGGGCCGTATCGACGGGGCCAGGGTACTCATCGGCAAACTATACTGCTTCAGGGAGGGCAATACACGCCCACGTGTGATGCGCTTTGTGAGGCGGGCATTCTCGGGGACTGGAATCAGCCCTCAAGAATACATGTCCCGAGTCACAGAGCGCATCGACTTCCTGAAGCAGAAAGTTTATGCATGGGCGAACCGTATTCGGCGGTATAAGCGCAGGGTTGATCGGTACTCGCAGAATCGCATGTTCCGGAACGATGAGAGGTGGGTATACAGACATTGGGAGCGACCCGAGCAAAATGTGATAGACGTATGCCGTCCAGATGATGCCGCCACTAGTTCATTCTGGCGCAGCATCTGGTCGGTGCCCGTCTGTCATACTGAGGCTGACTGGATGCGAGATGTCGAGCGAGTGTGTGAATCTATACCAGAAATGGATAAAATTGTAATAACGCCGTTAGATGTTGCCAGAGCAGTTCGTCCGTTACCGAACTGGAAATCTCCGGGACCGGACGGACTGCACAACTTCTGGCTTAAATGGCTAAGTAGTTCACACACTCGCCTGGCATCTCAATTCCAATCATGCTTAGAGTCTGGGTCGCTACCAGAGTTTCTTACAACGGGTGTTACCCACCTGCTCCATAAGTCAGGTAGTGCTACGGAACCCAAAAATTATAGACCGATCACGTGTTTATCGACGGTCTATAAACTTCTTACATCCATTTTGAGAGAGAAAATTAACAAACACATCGATAGTAATTCTATTATGTCGGCCTCTCAGAATGGATGTAGGAACGGGTCCCGTGGAACTAAGGAGCTACTCCTCATCGACATGGCCATTAGCCAACAGGTTCGTCGATCCCGCAAAGATCTGTCGACATGTTGGATAGATTACAAGAAGGCCTACGACTCTGTGCCACATACATGGCTCATGAGGGTGCTGGAGTTGTACAAGATTGATGCAACACTACGCGCCTTCCTTGAGTCATGTATGAGGCAGTGGAGGACGGTCCTTCGATATCCAGGATGTCGACAGATCCAGGGGAACGATGAGCCTGTATGGATTAAACGGGGAATATTTCAGGGCGACAGTTTGAGTCCTCTTTGGTTCTGTCTAGCCCTGAATCCTCTAAGCACATTGCTGGAGGATTCAGGTCTAGGCTACCGGTTGAGGAGAGGTGGTCAGGTCATATATCACCTTCTTTACATGGATGATCTGAAACTCTTTGCCCCCAGCAAATTGCAACTGATGGAGCTACTGAAAGTAACAGAAAATTTTAGTAGCGCCATCAGGATGGAATTTGGTGTGGACAAATGTGCAGTCATGTATGTAAAGCGAGGGGAGATTATGGAATCCGAGGGACTTCAGCTCTCTGATTCCATACACCTAAGATCCCTTTCCTCATCTGAAAACTATAAGTATTTGGGTATGGCGGAAGCGTTAGGCATAAACGTATCTGATATGAAGCAATCGTTGAGGGAGCGCTTCTTTGGTCGCCTGAAGAAGGTACTGAATAGCCTTCTTTCGGGCGGGAACAAGGTGCGCGCCTTCAACGGTTGGGTCATGCCGGTTTTAATGTACTCTTTCGGCATACTCAAATGGACTCAGACCGAACTGGACGCCCTGGATAGGAGAGTTCGTACACTGCTGACCGCAAACCGGATGCATCACCCACGATCATCGGTGATGAGACTGTATATCCCGCGGAAGTGCGGGGGTCGAGGCTTTTTAAATGCGAAGACCCTCCACAACCGCGAGGTGTGCAGCCTCAGAGAATATTTTTTAAAAACAGAGGTGGGTATGCACCGAGATGTGGTCGCAGTGGACAAGGCACTCACCCCGCTGTCCATGGCTAAAGAGAACTGGCGCAAACCTGTAGTACTGACTACCGATGACCGCAAGGAAATATGGCAAGGCAAGGTTCTTCACGGGCGCTTTTACCAGGCTCTACATGGGCCCGATGTAGATTTTCTAGCGTCCGTGTCCTGGCTACGTTTCGGCGACCTCTTTGGGGAAACTGAAGGTTTTGTCTGTGCGATTATGGACGAAGTTATGCTGACGAACAACTACCGGAAACATATTATGAAGGACGGGACAGTGGACGTGTGTCGGGCATGTCACCGTCCGGGTGAGTCCATCAGACATATTATTTCTGGTTGTTCTCGTCTGGCTAACGGCGAGTACTTGCACAGGCACAACCAAGTAGCCAGGATTATTCACCAGCAAATTGCCTTGAAAAACGAACTTGTGGAATCTGAGGTACCGTACTACAAGTATGTGCCCGACCCAGTTCTAGAGAAAGACCATGTCACGCTGTACTGGGATCGGCCTATCATTACTGACAGGACTATTGTTGCCAATAAGCCTGACATAGTGGTGATAGACCGATCAGCGCGCCGCGTAATGATAGTCGATGTTACCATCCCGCATGACGAAAACCTCGTGAAAGCTGAGAAAGAGAAACAGATAAAATATCTCGACTTGGCTCACGAGGTTGTCGATATGTGGAATGTGGACTCGGCTATCATTGTGCCGATTGTCGTAACGGCCAATGGCCTTATGGCCAAGAGCCTCGACGAACATCTGTCGAAGCTCTCAATTGGCAGTTGGATCAAGGGCCAGATTCAGAAGGCAGTACTCCTCGATACGGCTCGCATTGTGAGGAGGTTCCTGTCTCTGCAGCCCTAACCACCGGTAGCTTGGACCCTGCTCCCGACACCGGCGGAAACCTGTTTTTTAAATGTTTTTTTTTTATTTTATTGATTTTATATAGGAATATTTAAAAATGTAAAAAATATGTTGTTTAAAATGAATAAACGGAATAATAATAATAATCAACTGGCAACTCTGTGTGTCAACACGTTAAATTATCCTTATTCCTTTTTTACTATAAAATATTTATTTTAATACACAATCTGTTTACCACTGTATTTTAAATAAGCGAAAACTGCTTTATCCACTACATATTTGGAAAAATACATAAAATAACAATAGCAAATATCCAAAAACGAGACCGGAGTGAAATGAAGATCTGTCAACGTTCTAACGTCGAAGACGAAATGGAAAAATCGTATAAAAATGGAATGATTTAATAAAATTTAACAATGATAACACGAGCTGCTGCACGTCGCGCCCGCCCACCATCCCCGGACTCGACGCTGAGCTCCGCCTCGCCGCCGCCGACCCCGGATCACCTGTGTCACCGGCAGCGGCAGTCGCGTCGAGCTCCAGCGACGAATATTTCTCCCCGCCGACGTCGCCAACACCTGTACGTCGGCCGGGGCGAGGCCGGCCACCGTCAAGCTTCGGACCTAGGGGCCAACCGGTCCCGAGCCGGGTCCCCGCTGCCGGTGGTTGTGTGCAGCGCATGAGATGGACTTATTCCATTAATGAGAACGTCATGCGCGCATACTATGGGTCTACAGAGGCGGGAACTAACCTCACTGAGTACCGTGTTAGGATGCTGTCTCTTTTTCAGACTCTTGAACCAACCGTCAACGTCTCGGCCCAACGACTGTCGGATCAGGTGCGGGTCATCCAACGCAATCACATGTTGGACGACGCCGCGCTTGATAGGCTGCGCTCAGAAGTACTGAGCAACCACATCGACTTGACTCCGGCGCAAACCTCGGTGCAAGCGTCAACTATTGACGCAATACCACCGCGGTCCAATCTTGGTGCTGTAGAAGAGGATGATAGGGTTGCCACGGTAAGTAGCCAGTGTAACGAACGTTTGAGGAGCGCTCTGGAAGATGCGCTTCACGAGTATCGATCCACTCCTGCCCAACTTAGGCCCCGATTACCGCGGTTACCCATGCATAAGAAAAATAGGGCGCTGGTGTGTGCCTTGGACTCGCAACTCAAAAATATTTTTGAGAGTAGTGAGAACCTCGTTGATACGCACTCGATCTTGTATTGTGGGGCTGTAGCGGCTTGTCGTTTAGCTAACGTCAAATTCCCAAATTTTGACGTAGCTACTCGACCAAAACCAGCCGTACCAGCCTGGCAACGCAGGATCGAGAGCCGTATCGATGGGGCCAGGGTACTCATCGGCAAACTATACTGCTTCAGGGAGGGCAATACACGCCCACGTGTGATGCGCTTTGTGAGACGGGAATTCTTGGGGACTGGAGCCAGCCCTCAAGAATACATGTCCGGAGTCACAGAGCGCATCGACTTCCTGAAGCAGAAAGTTTATGCATGGGCGAACCGTATTCGGCGGTATAAGAAGCGTGTTGATCGGTACTCGCAGAATCGCATGTTCCAGAGTGATGAGAGGTGGGTATACAGAGCTTGGGAGCGACCCGAACAAAGTGTGACGGACGTGTGCCGCCCAGATGATGATGCCACGAGTTCATTCTGGCGCAGCATCTGGTCGGTGCCCGTCTGTCATACGGAGGCTGACTGGATGCGAGATGTCGAGCGAGTGTGTGAATCCATCCCAGAAATGGATAAAATTATAATAACACCGTTAGATGTTGCCAGAGCAGTTCGTCCGTTACCGAACTGGAAATCTCCGGGACCGGACGGACTGCACAACTTCTGGCTTAAATGGCTGAGTAGTTCACACACTCGCCTGGCATCTCAATTCCAGTCATGCTTAGAGTCTGGGTCGCTACCAGAGTTTCTTACAACGGGTGTTACCCACCTGCTTCATAAGTCCGGTAGTCCTGCGGAACCCAGGAATTATAGACCGATCACGTGTTTGGCGACGGTTTATAAACTTCTTACATCCATTTTGAGAGTGAAGATTAACAAGCACATCGATAGTAATTCCATTATGTCGGTCTCTCAAAATGGATGTAGGAATGGGTCCCGTGGTACTAAGGAGCTACTCCTCATCGACATGGCCATTAGCCAACAGGTTCGTCGATCCCGCAAGGATCTGTCGACATGTTGGATAGATTACAAGAAGGCCTACGACTCTGTGCCACATACATGGCTCATGAGGGTGCTGGAGTTGTACAAGATTGATGCAACTCTACGCGCCTTCCTTGAGTCGTGTATGAGGCAATGGAGGACGGTCCTTCGATATCCAGGATTTCGACAGATCCAGGGGAACGCTGAGCCTGTATGGATTAAACGGGGAATATTTCAGGGCGACAGTCTGAGTCCTCTTTGGTTCTGTCTAGCCCTGAATCCTCTAAGCACATTGCTGGAGGATTCAGGTCTAGGCTACCGGTTGAGGAGAGGTGGTCAGGTCATATCCCACCTTCTTTACATGGATGATCTGAAACTCTTTGCCCCCAGCAAATTGCAACTGATGAAGCTACTGAAAGTAACTGAAACTTTTAGTAGCGCCATCAGGATGGAATTTGGTGTGGACAAATGTGCAGTCATGTATTTAAAGCGAGGAGAGATTATGGAATCCGAGGGAATCCATCTCTCGGATTCCATACACCTCAGATCTCTCTCCTCATCCGAAAGTTATAAGTATTTGGGTATGTCGGAAGCGTTAGGCATTAACGTAGCTGACATGAAGCAATTGTTGAGGGAGCGCTTCTTTGGTCGCCTGAAGAAGGTACTAAATAGCCTTCTTTCAGGCGGGAACAAGGTGCGCGCCTTCAACGGTTGGGTCATGCCGGTTTTAATGTACTCTTTCGGCATACTCAAATGGACTCAGACCGAACTGGACGCCCTGGATAGGAGAGTTCGTACACTGCTGACCGCAAACCGGATGCATCACCCACGATCATCGGTGATGAGACTGTACATCCCGCGGAAGTGCGGGGGTCGAGGCTTTTTAAACGCGAAGACCCTCCACAACCGCGAGGTGTGCAGCCTCAGAGAATATTTTTTAAAAACAGAGGTGGGTATGCACCGAGATGTGGTCGCAGTGGACAAGGCACTCACCCCGCTGTCCATGGCTAAAGAGAACTGGCGCAAACCTGTCGTACTTACTACCGATGACCGCAAGAAAGTATGGCAAGGCAAGGTGCTTCACGGTCGCTTCTACCAGGCTCTTCATGGGCCCTATGTAGACTTTCTAGCATCCGTGTCCTGGCTACGATTCAGCGACCTCTTTGGGGAAACTGAGGGTTTTGTCTGTGCGATTATGGACGAAGTTATGCTGACGAACAACTACCGGAAACATATTATGAAGGACGGGACGGTGGACGTGTGTCGGGCATGCCACCGTCCGGGTGAGTCCATCAGACATATTATTTCTGGTTGTTCTCGTCTGGCTAATGGTGAGTACTTGCACAGGCACAACCAAGTAGCCAGGATTATTCACCAGCAACTTGCCTTGAAATATGAACTTGTGGAATCTGAGGTACCGTACTACAAGTATGTGCCCGACCCAGTTCTCGAAAAAGACCATGTCACGTTGTACTGGGATCGGCCTATCATTACTGACAGGACTATTGTCGCCAATAAGCCTGACATAGTGGTGATAGACCGATCAGCGCGCTGCGTAATGATAGTCGATGTTACCATCCCGCATGACGAGAACCTCGTGAAGGCTGAGAAAGAGAAACAAATAAAATATCTCGACTTGGCACACGAGATTGTTAGCATGTGGAATGTGAACTCGGCTATCATTGTGCCGATTGCCGTTACGGCCAATGGCCTAATGGCTAAAAGCCTCGATGAACATCTATCGAAGCTCTCACTTGGCAGTTGGATCAAGAGCCAGATTCAGAAGGCAGTACTCCTCGATACGGCCCGCATTGTGAGGAGGTTCCTGTCTCTGCAGCCCTAACCACCGGTAGCTTGGACCCTGCTCCCGATACAGGCGGAAACCTGTTTTTTATATTTTTAAATGTTTTTTTTTACCTTTTGTTGTTTTATAAGAAATAATTAAAAATATATTAAATAAGATGAAAAATGAATAAAGGAGATAATAATAACGATTTATTTTCTCCCACAAAGTACAATTACAATATACATATGTTACACATATTGGAGGTACAGTCGCACGTATCAGAATACCCCCACTCCGCTGAGTATTTCAATATACAAGTTTTCAAAAATAGATTGTAGCGGGCTGATTGCCCAGGGATCGCTGTCACAACTGCAGTAATTTTTTTTAATCCACATTGTCACTCCATTAATTTTATTAAAAAAAGCACATTAAAGTCTGTGAGTTAATTGTATGATCAGCTTGTAATGTTTCAACCGCAGGGACTTAAACCTCTTTCTGTGTCCCAAAGACTCTTTTGTGTAATTTAGTCTTTTTCATGTTAATATTTTGTTTTAATCACACAAAACACCACGCTTGTAATCCCCGAAGGGTTAGGCAGAGTTGTACACCCACATGTCGCCAAATATATTTAAGTCTAATGTAAGAGGAGACGAGCCTTTTGCTATCAACGGTTGGCTGCTACTGAGAATTCCTGATGGGAAAAGTCAATATCACTTTGCGTGACCCTGGAATCGAGCTCAGACCCTCATGCTCAGCAGTCGTTTTAATTATTCAATCAATATTTTAAGTCCTTAAATACAATAAAGTTTGCTACCCAAATACTGATTCCAGATGATCAAAAGCAGTTATGCAAAAATGTCTGGCGGGTGTGTCGTGCGTCGTTCAGCAAGATGAGTACGTGTGGTTTTTTCTACGTAGATATTGGATTACTAATACGTCTACTGGCCCTTCTTACTAACTACACTGTTGTGTTGTTGCAGTTTGCATTCCTATAATTATGGTACTATTAAAGAGTTTTCTTGCTGCGTAAGTTTTATTTTGGTATCCTCCCAACTTTGTTTGTTACATTCGATTGATGATAGCTACCCAGCTGTGAAAATGGTGATGATGTTTATGATGAATCCAGATCAGAATCGAAGTCAGTAAATTTATGTGTTACTTGAGTAGGAGTACGAACTAAAAGATTTATTTCGTTAATAAACTCTGGCTTCTGCTCCACGCAGCTAACTCATTCGAGATGAAATAATTTCATTTCCGTCATTCTTTAATTTTATTTCTTCATAGTTCAACAATGATTTATTTAGTGTACCTCTTAAAGACTATTTTATTTTATTCTTTATTTTTGCCTAGCCCAAACCAACAAGGCAAACTGTAATAACATCACAAGGTACTCTAACACTAGGTAAGCAAACTCATGTGGCAGACGTCCATCGACCGTGAGCATGCTACAAGCTGTCATCTGGTGGAAGGCTGCACGGTTCAGTCGCAGCACGTTCTTGCATAATCGCTTGGAAACCGCTGTAACAGAGAAAAAGTCCCTCAACATCATAATCTGCCTAGCCTTTCACATAGGGCGATAGATCTGATCTCCACAACCCTTGGAAAGATTGGTTGTCAGACTTTCGGGCCACTGACTACCTGTAACGACTGTCAAAGATCTTCAAATAACAGCCGGGACCAACGGCTTAACGTGGTTTCCGAGGCAACTAGGAAACTCGGGTCCACAGACTAACTTAGGTAAGAGTAAGAGCGGCTTAACTTGAATATTGATCCGAGCGGCTGTTTATTTAAACACGAGATTTAGTCCCTTAAAATCTACACTAATATTACTATTTGTAAGTTTGGATGTAGCGGGCAATCTTCGGAAGTACTGATCCGATTTCGATAAATGTTTCACTTGCGAAGCGACATTATTTCGAGTGTCATAGGCTCTATGCAAATCGTTCCCGCGCGTCATATTAGCATCCATAATGCAAGTGAAGCTGTGGGATTAAGATAACGAACGAAAGGCGACCAACAAAGTGGATGAGAGTGGAAACGCCGTGAGAGGACGCCATAGAAGAATAACGAATGACCAAGTCGGTGATTTTTGTTTGTTTCATAGATTTTTTTGCCCCCGAATTCCGAAAGTTAAAATATTTCCTCATTTTAGAAATTTTTATTTTGTGATAGTCTAGTTTTTGGATAACCTTATTTAGTTGCGGTATTTCACACAAACCATTTCATGTCAAGTATCAATTTTGTATTGAAAGTAGAAACTATTAGCACGTCATCTACATAGCCAATGAATAAATGCGTATGGAGGGTAACTCATAAAGTACTAGAGAAAAGTTAATACAATTTATATGGAAGCACCACGCAAGCTTCCTTTACCAAATGAAAAAGAATCACTTAAATCGGACCAGTAATCATGGAGTAGTCGGTGACGACACATGAAAAAAAAAAGATTCTGGTGGAACATATGACCTCCTTTTTTTAAAATCTTTAAAATTGAAAAAGAAGTTGTTTGGTCTCACCAATCTTCTGAGTAGTCCTTAACAACCAACTGCAGGTAGCGTCTGCATCACAAACAGTCATGTAAAACTTCTCGCAATTGATGCTGAACATACTTATTAAAATCAACCAACTTAAACACAAAAAAAAAACAATTCAGTATTAAATACATAAATGAAAAACCAAGCATCTGCAGTGTTATTGGGTTTTTCCATCGGCATAGTGAGATGACGAGTAAAAGAAAAGTATGGAAGAAGAAGACATGCTGCGCCGACCCCATGAGAATTGGGATAACGGCAAGAGAATAATGATGACCTTGTAATAAAAATGTTGAATATCATTGAAGTGAGCCTGTATGTTGGAACGCGTAATAATCACAAAAGGGTTGACATTAAAAGAAAAATTAAGATGTTCTATTGTCCTTTAATTATGTAATTTTTCTTTACTTTTACTTACTAATTTGAGTCATCATTCATCATTTCAGCCCAAAAGACGTCCACTGCTGGACGTAGGCATCGGCCTCAAGTGTCGGCGCATTGACATTTTGGGGGGTTTTGCCATAATCGCTACGCTTGGCAGGCGGGTTGGCGATCGCAGTACGGTTGTTACAAAAGCACAGAGAACGCTGCTGCCCATTCTCTGGAAAGTCCCTTAGTCGCCTCTTACGACACCCACGGGAAGATATGGGATGGTGCTATTCTTTACATTCGACACCATAACTAATTTGAGTAATGTTAGCGTTTACACACGTCGTGTTCTTCGTAAAATGGTCCCAATGACCATGTGGATCTACTGTACACGTTGCGTACATTAGCCAATATTGACGCTACGATTCCGATCACGATGAGTTCGAACAAAACCACAATCCAATTCCAAATAGTATACATTTGATAATTCTTATAATGGATAATTCTGAATGCTTCTTGAATCTTCAAAATCATTTGCACATTGTTTCCTCTTTGGAGAATGTTAAAACAGTAAAAGACAAAAAAAGAGAAAACCAACAACAAACGGTTCAAATGATTGACATATATGAGAAACGGCTTATAGTATCTAAAATATTCTATATTTAGGTAGTTTAAGAAATGGAAAATGATGAAGACAAGAGTACCGATGAGTGACACGATATAGTAGGACAAGCTATGGGGTCTGATATAATTCTACTTAACGGCAAAGCTTGATTTAAAAAAGAAGTGCTTCATACACGTAAATGGGAGGATCATGTTTTGGAAACTCTTGTCCAAGAAACTATCACTGATGTTTCTTTCGTCGGCTTTTTTCGTAATTTTACATTCAATTTTCTATATCACTGTGCCGTATAATCATTATATTATGTAGTAGTAACCTTATCTCTAACAATATTGCTAATCAAATTGAAAGGGTTTTGTAGTTATAAAATAAGTATAAGTCTGATATAACTTATTAATTCATAAATTGATTTAACTTCTCAAAGGAAGAGGTTCTCAATTCAACTGTTTTTAAAAAAAAAGTCTCAGCACATTCGGATAGGGTTCAAAGAGAAGCCACGCTCAGATTCGAAACAATATTTTTATAATAAAGTGTTGAAATTAATAAACAAATAGGGAAAGGTAAAATAAATATAGAACATTAATAAATTCGAAGGATATATATTTACTTCTTCCATATTATCGAATGAATTAATACATTACATTTCGATTATAGTTGTTGTCGCTTCTATTTCTTGGGATTTTTATTAGAGAAGGTTTTAAAAATGAAGAATTTCCGTGAAAACAGAAAAGACGATCCTAAGAATTTTGTTTTAAATAATTTAGTGGAACAAGATATTCAGTCAATACTTTTGCCTTTAAATCTGATGCAGTGTTCTATGCTTTGTCCTAAATATCGCAATCATAATAACTTTATAAATGCAAATAAATTAACTTTCAATTTCGTTTTAATAGTTGGAATACTTCTATTCATAATTTTATACGGGTAATAATAATAAAGCCATTTATTCCAAATCTCACTTACGATATATATGACAATGATTGTTATTAAGTTTTTTCTTAAATCTAAGGAAGGTTAGTAAGTTAAATTATGTGAGTATTGTGTGAGATTTGAACCCCTGTTTGGGTAAAGGCCTTTTTTTTTTCGGATGGGAAATCATCAAATGACTTCTTCCGCTCTGGGCGGAGCGGAAGGGAGTGTCAGACTTGACTGACTAAAACCCATCCATGTTCCTTCTTAGCCCTTTGCGTTCCAGGGGCACGGTATCTCTTTCGAACAACCTGCAGCCCTGGCAGGCATCGGCCCTCTCGGACCCCTTCCGATTTGCTGACATCTCCTTGAGGCGCGCGTGGAACACGAACGCGCCGTCGGCACGGTCTGTCGTCATAAGACGGACGGACGGTGAGCTAGCCCATTACTCACCGTCCACAGGCCCGCGCCTACGGTGGCCGGGGGCCACTGGTTGCCCCCCGACGCCCGGGGCGTCTCCCGCGGCGGCTGGGACGTGAGGTTCTCTCCCTCTCACGTTCCGCCACCTCCTTCGCTAGCATGACTGTTTCGCAGAAGGAGGCGACGGTTTCCCATTCCCTCTCGCTCCGGACCATGGATTGAACCAGGGCCGGACGCGAGAGGTCGCCGCCGCCAATCGCCGCTACGAGGACACGGCGGTGCTCAGCCCAAGCGGGGCAATAGCTCCACAGTGTGCTCCACCGTGTCCTCCGGCCGATCCTCGCAGTTTGGGTAAAGGCCTCCTCCATCCTTTTCCATGACTCTCTGTCCTTGCCTGACTTTATCCAGTCGTATACTACACTACTAATTTATATCTTCTATATTCCAGAGAGTTCAGTATTTTCGGTTTTCTTAACGATTATAAGTTTTATTTTGTATTTTACAGTGTTGGATTCACTTTGAGTTTCGTCTCAGGGATGATTAACTCCAAAATGAATATAAAGTTTGTCCTTACTTTTCAACAAGTGCATGGCAATCTCAACAATGAATGTTCCACCAAACGTTTAATTATGCGAAATTGGATAATAATAACACTCTTTCCATTGCGCTTTATCTTTGTTTACACCTATTTCTTTATAAGACTACGTTTACCTATATTATATTATATTGCATGTATCTTCTTATCTTTATGAATTATAATATAATTTACGCCACTCGTGTTATCAAATTACTAGAAGAAAAACTAGGTTTGTTGAATAATCAAGCTTTGAATTCTCAAAACATTGAGGTAGCGCTCAGACCAAGATATTGCGTAAAAGTATTTCAGGCTTGAGAGCAGTGGTGGCCCAGTGGTGGCAGTCCCGACGTACGAGCATTAAGCCGTGGGTTTGAGCCCAGGCAGGCGCATTACTTTGTGTCATTTATTTCATCACCGCTGATGCCCTCAAAAACGGTGAAGGAAAACATCGTGAGGAAACCGGCATGTCCTAGAACTAAAAATTCAAAGACAGGTGACATCTACCATCCCGCAGTGGGCCCGCGTGGTGGATTACAGCCCACTCCCTCTCACTGAGAGGAGGCCTGTGTCCCAGCAGTGGAAACATTACAGGAAGATGATGATAATGATGATTTCAGGCTTACGTTACTTTGTTAGTTTGCTATAACATCAATAAAATTGTTTTCAGTCACTTGTGATCTATAACCCTAATGGATCTTTAACAATATTGATGCTTTCGTATATTTTTTTTATCAATTCTCAGTCTAAATAAGTGAAGCCAAATCATCATTCTTCTGTCCTTATCCCAATTCATTTGGAGTTAGTGCAGCATATATTATCTTCTTCTTCCATTCTTCTCTATTACTCGTCATCTCATGAAACAAATTCTTTCTTGCAATTGCCTTCACACAGTTCATCTATCGTTTCTTTGATCTTCCTCTACTCTTTTACCGATCCACATTCATACTCAAAACTTACTTCACGATCTTCTTTCTAGATATTTCATCCTTCACACAGTTCATCCATCGTTTCTTTGGTTTTCCTCTTAGAGTCATCTAAATTCATACTCAAAATTTGCGTACTACTACATTTTCGTCATTCATTGTGTTGACACATAAGAAACTTTTGTATTTTTTTAATAACTTGACTGTTTTTGCGTCGCGGTGCGACGTCACAAAAACTTTTATATATTGGCCCTGCCCCTACAATATGTTGGCCAACATCATCATCATCATTTTAGCCGAAAGACGTCCACTGCTGGACATAGGCCTCCCCTAAATGTCACCACATAGACCGGTCCCGCGCGACTCGCATTTAGCGGATCCCGGCAACCTTCACTAGGTCATCGGTTCACCTAGTGGGAGGCCTTACAACGTATTGTCTCCCGGTTCGCGGTCGCCCCTCCAGAACTTTTCGGCCCCATCGGCCATCCGTTCTGTTGGACAACGATTCTTTTGAAATAATCAGTCATGATTTCATTCATGAGTTCTTTCTTTAGTACTTTGAGATACTTTACCATACAACAGCTGCTGTATTACACTTTCTGGGTTATATTCATATGACAATCGGACAATTGAAAGATGGACATTCTGGAAATATGGTAAGAAGTATGATTTTGAGTCTGCTATTTAATTGATTCCTTTTTTTACCACTAACTGCCGACTGCAGTCTGCTCCTTGGTCTAGTGATTGGTAGCGCAGCTGCTGATCATGAGGTCCTGGTAATAGCGGTGTTTTATTAGGTTCGCCTTTGCCTAACCCTTCGGGGATTACAGGCGTGATGTTATGTGTATTTTTTTCTGTCTGTTGCTCGCATTTTACTCTTCTGTTCTGGATCCTTATTTAAGAATCCTTAGTAAATAAATTTAATATACAAAATATTTAGACATTTATTAAAACAAAATGTTTCATGAACATAATTTAACAATATAATGTATAATCATAAATAAACGCATATTATATAGGGTTATTGGTAAAACACCAACAACCTCTCACATAACTTGTCAAAATGTAGCGAACAGCTGATTTTTTTCACGATTTATTGCTTTGGTCTCATAGTAAAAGTTGTTCATAATGATGAGTACAACGACCTCTTAAGAGGTTGTTGGTGTTTTACCAATAACCCTGTATATGCATATCTTCTGACGCTCTCGCAGCGACACATCTAAGGTTTCAGGAATGTAAACTGCAAAAGCACAACAGTGTAGTTGGTGAGTAGTCCCAGCAAACCTAGAGGCAGCGTAGCATCGACGGATGCCAGACCACATAAGTCTACCTTGCTGAAATTTGCTTCATGCAAGCGTTGAATATTTTTGCATACTTTTTTCTCTTCATCTGTAAATGTAACAAACAGTGACTTATTCACAAAATGTAAAACGCAATGCTACTGCAAACATATTTCTTTGAGCTAAGTTCCGCCTTAACCGTCAGTGAAGTAAATGTGGTAGTACTCGTAAGCATCGAACCATCAAAAAGTCGGACTCACAGTTAAAAAAAAACAATGCCATTTTAAACATGAATGCCCATTAAATTGAACTGTAACATACAGCAGCAGATTTTGTTCGTAGTAAAGCAATAACGAGTATCGACTAAGCTGTACGATATAAACTACTTACTAGATAAACTTTGGTTAAAAATAAAAATGACTACGACAATATTACGTACCTGAACAATTTGAACTCAAAGTAAGTGTACAGGAATCTTGAAATAAATTCAGAGCTGAGTAGAACATCTCACAACGCACGCTGAACAGCATTTGTAAATACAGATTCTTTAAGATATATTGTAGATTAAATAGTAACACCAGTGGAACAAACTGAAACAAAAGAAACAAATATTCACACATGACACTGTAATTTTACTACTTGGCATCACTGTCAAAATCAGTGATATTTAAGCCACTACCAATAAGGTCGATATTTGGTTGCTATCACTAACAAGTCTGACAAAAATATAGTGATCTTTATTTTCATAACAATAGCGTTACTGTTGGCCTGTTGATATCAGATATAAAATAACGGGGAAAGAAATGTAGCAAGCGAGGGACTACAAAAACTAGGTGAACGTTGTCACCTATGAGTCTAGTGAAAGTGATATTCTATCAGCAGAACCTAAATAGTGTACCGACACAAGCAGCGCAATGTTAACGTCATAAAAACAAAAATTGGGCATCTAATAGGTACCAATTCGACAAAACCGCTCAAATCACTATGCTAACAGCCTGGACGACCGCGACGCGACACCCAAAACAAGAGCAAGGTATCATATCGGTTAAAATATGGGTAGTCAGAAACCAGAAAGTCTGACAACCAGTCTTACCAAGTGACGATCGTTCGACGAGTCGTTTTACCCAGTAACTGGTTTGTTAAGGTCAGAAATACAGCCTTTTCATTTAAAATACTGGTATTCAGTTGCATGCGGAAAGACTAGAAGCCGACCCGAATACATTTATGAAAAGGCTAGGCAGATGATCATAGTACTTCATCATCATTCTCTTGCCCTTATCCCAATTTATTTCGGGTCAGCGCAGCATGTCTTCTTCTTCAATACTTCTCTATTACTTGTCATCTCATGAGATACCTCCTTTCTTGCCATATCATCGTTCACACAGTCCATCCATCGTTTCTTCGGTCTTCCTCTACCCTTATACCCATCCACATTCATACTCAAATCTTTCCTCACGACATTTTCCTCATTCCTCCGCATCACATGCCCATACCACGACAACCGATTACCACACATCTTTTCAGTCACCGGCGTCACTTTCAGACTTACTATAGTAGTACTTGTTACTCAAAAAACATTTGTAAAGGAGATTACAGGAAACTATTTAAAATATATAATATTCTACCGATTAGTTAAAAACATAAGTATCTTTTAGTAGTCAACCATCATGGTACTCAAGAGCATAACTTAACTCTTGTAATCAAAAATCATAATACACGATCTATGGCTGCTGGCAGATTCAATGTACCCAGAGTCATTAATTACTTTGGTGATAGAACCCTAGCAAAAAGAATACCATTATCTTTTGAACAGTCTGTAGGCAAACATAACGAGTGAAGCTAATAAAAATTGTTTTAAAAATAAATTAAAAAGATATTGTTTGGAAATTTGTTAGGTTTGTTTGTTCCTTCAGCGTATTATTAAATTGTGTAAGCTTTATTATTCTTAGCCTTAAGTACGATATCATAAAATGAGTGTATAAAGACTGACTAACCCCACCGTCAAACCATTACTACGGTTTTGTGGGGCCTAGTTTATAATTTTTCATACCTTGTGTCAATATAAATAAATAAAATAATAAATATGTAGGATCCGGTCATTAGTATGGACAGAAAATGAATCGGCAAGCGCGCCAAAGGTAGCACGCGACCTACTTACCAGTCTACCCACACCTAAGCGCGCTTCTACAGAGTCGTGATGTTTCGAGCTCGCTGTGTCTGACCACGGCGGAGTCAAGACGTCCCGAAACTGTTCCCCGATTCATGGTGCCTAGTGTTATTGTGTTGGATTGTAATTTCAAGTAATTTGTGAGCAGTAAGTGAGTTCGACAAAAGCAGTGGACCTCGTGTAGTGTGTGTTTTCATAGCACGGAACCCATGTTCTGCCCTCATGATGACCGTGTCTAACGGAATAAATCAAGAGAACTGCGACATCAGAATTGGGATAAAGAATCGCACCCTCCACGAAAGTAAAGCCAAGTGAGGAACATAACCAATGAATTTTTGAAGCAACAAGGAAAGCGACCAAACTGAGCACAAATCATCAAGAGGGTACCCTCGCATTAACATCGGGTGAGACCGTTTCTTTTCTTTTCGATAAGTAGGTCATCTGGCTCATTGCTTAAACATGGCTAGTTTAATTGGTTTATGGGTGACATCATAATCAGTAAACCTTACTGGCATCGGAGGTTATGATTTAAAATGCACGATGGAGATCGTACTATTAAAATAGGCGATATTTTGATAAAATAGGTTGTCAGCCAATAAGTTCAGGAATTATTAGATGCTGGCGTAATTTGTAAAAGTTCTTTAACATCTGGAGCTACGCGCTTCCCTGGTCCACATGTTTCAGTCGAAAAGAAAGTGTGTTTAGTCGAAATGTCACTGTTGTCCGGTTCATGCTTTACGATGATCGAAGGGACGCAGGTGCCCCGTTTATGATGTTTTTGTGATGACGTTGTTCGAGGGGACGCTGTTGTCCATTCCGTACACTGGTATGGTCGTAGGGACGCAGTTGTCCGGTTCAAACGTTCGTATGGCCGAAAGGAGAGTGTCGTCCGGGCCAGATCCATTACGGATTGGTTGAAGGGATGCACTCGTCTGGTCCAGGTGTTAACTGTTTAGGGAAAGGTGCCGTCCGGGCCATGAGTGGTCAAAAGGACACACGCTTTCTTGCTGGGGGAAAGGTGCCGTCCGGTCCATGAGTGGTCGAAAGGACACACGCTTTTTTGCTGGTGGAAAGGTGCCGTCCGGTGCATGAGTGGTCGAAAAGACACACGCTTTCTTGCTGGGGGAAGGTGCCGTCCGGTCCATGAGTGGTCGAAAGGACACGCGCTTTCTTGTTAGGAGATAAATGCCGTCTAGTCCGTGAGTGACCGAAAGAATACACGCTTTCTTTTGTTCTGAAACAGTTAGTTACGATGAGAGTAATGTTTGTCATAGTTTGTCAGGTTGGACGAGCGGATGTCTTGGTGATTAGACATTGTTTGTTCCAGGAATACAATAACGCCCGAGGACGGTCGTATGCCAGTCTGGCCGTGTAGGATCCGGTCATTAGTATGGACAGAAAATGAATCGGCAAGCGCGCCAAAGGTAGCACGCGACCTACTTACCAGTCTACCCACACCTAAGCGCGCTTCTATATTCTACCATTTTTTAATAATGGTTAAGGTACTTCGATTAAAATTTCAGGATTTTATGGAAAAAAAATAAGCATAGACGGAAACCGTATATGAATTAACTTTTAATTTATGAGTAAAAACTGAAAAAAATAGAAAAATCATTTAATTTGTGTTTATAAACTTGAAGTTAGTAGACTGAGAAAGCGCCCATGATGTTCATAACACATCGGCAACGATTCGGCATGCTCAGAACAAGGTTGTCAATGTCTTGCTGCGGAATATTGTCCCATGTCCTTCTGAGGTGCGCAAAAAGTTGATCTTCTGTAGCTAGATTTTCAGGAACTTCCTTCAGAGCTCTTCTTTGCAGCATATCCCACGCATGCTCAATGGGATTTAAATCTGGCGATTGAGCAGGCCAGTCTAAGGCCCTAACATTGTGTGTATGTAACCAAGCTGCTACCGTTCTCGCCATGTGTGCCCGAGCATTATAAATAATAATAAATAAATAATAAATTCTTTATTTCACCAAAAGCCATCACGATACAGGATCCACAGACTAATAGTATAAAAGGCTTATAATTAGGTCACAATAATGTTAATGCTCTGACTCCTAAACTAGGTGTATGTTCCTGTGTCTTAGGAGTCAGTGATTCTCCGTAGCAAACAAAGCCATGACATTGACATTGTCGTGCATGAGCAGGAAATCTTGCCCCATTTGTGTTCTGTGGGGCAAGATTACGGGCCCCAGCACCTGTTAGACGTATCGTTCTGCCGTCATATTGCCCCGCACCCAAACGAGATTCGTCCGTCCTCCAAGACGAATTCCTGCCCAAACCATAATTGTTCCTCCTGGGTATGGGTGAACTTCCTGAGAGTTCTGAAGACGGCTCCACCGTCCAGAAACTCGCCAAACACGCGTCCTTCGTGAATCTGGATGGAAGCCGAACCTGGATTCATCCGTGAACAGCACATTGGACGGCCCCAGTCCACGTGGTTCCGAACCCATTCTAATCGTCGTCCACGATTGCCTCTCCGTAAAGGTGGGACCCGGAGTGGTCTACGAGAGCGTAGATTGCTTTCATGCAGTCGCCTTCTTACAGTTTCGCCACTCACAAGCACTTGGCGTTCCACTCGCAGCCTTTGGACCAATTGAGTCGCCGTTGCATTTGGTTGAGCTCGCGCAGTAATTTGCAAAAATCGGTCTTGTCTGGGGGTAGTGATGCGACTTGGCCCCCGGTGCCTCTCCGCTACTTCACCTATGGCACGATAGCGTGTCCACAATCTTGAAATTACATTTTGGTGGGTCCCTATGGGTCACTGACAAACCCGAAGAATTGCCAAACTTAAGTGGCAATGGGCAGGGCACATTGCTCGCAGAACGGATGGCCGATGGGGCCGAAAAGTTCTGGAATGGCGACCGCGAACCGGAAGATGATGCGTTGGAAGGCCTCCCACTAGGTGGACCGATGACCTGGTCAAGGTTGCGGGGATCCGCTGGATGCGAGGCGCACGGGACCGGTCAATGTGGCGTCACTTGGGGGAGGCCTATGTCCAGCAGTGGACGTCTTTCGGCTGAAATGATGATGATGACGATGATGATGGGTCCCTATGGCCTCAGCAAAATTACGCTGAACAGACCCAGCTTCCAGCATTCCCACAGCTCGTAACATCTCCGACCTCGTCAAATGTTGGCGTTGCATGGCTACAATACCTCAATTTTAACTTTATCTTTCGTTTAAAAATAAAAAAAACTGTAACTAAACGTAATTCGTATTGTTTTCTAAATTTCGCACAAATGAAAATTCACCGAAACAAAAGAATTTAAAAAAAATTGAATTTGGATTTAGTCTGAGATAAATTACAAACAAATCGGTGTATAAAAGATTCCAATGCCGCCAGTACTTTTCGAGTTATTTAATTGAGTATGAAATATCCCTAGACCGTGTTGATGTGTGTAGTACATTTTGTATTAAGGGCGGTAAGTAAGGAATTACGATCGAGGCTCTAGTAGAAGCCCGAAGTTAAAGACTGAGGACTTTCTGAGTCGAGGTTAGTAATTCCTGTACCGCCCGTGAAACATACAATGTTTTTCATCACATTTGTGAGTAAATAATTGTGAATAATAGGTTTAATACATACGTCAGAACTACTATTTTTACGAAATACGTGAACTTTTTCAAGCGGATGGCGGGCTCCACCTACACCACAGATTATACAAAATTATGTTTCGTTCAGAAAAGTTACGGGCAAATACTTACGTAGGTATACAGCCAAGACGGAGTGTAAAAACAATAAAAAAATCGACGTTTTGATACAAAAAACGTACATACAACAAGTAACATGTAGCGAGATTGCAATGAAATTCGTGTTCAGATAACATTTTAAGACAATTTTTCAATTGCGTGTAAACTCCTTGCTTGAACTTGCATGACCTATGTGCTGTGCTATAGTTTTGAAATAAAATACTTGCCGCCCTAGGTTTCATGGCAAAAAAAAACTCGAGGGTTTTACATGGGGCATTACGGCCAAGTTAACGTGTATGTTTAGATACTGTTTAGGATAAGTAGCAAGAGTGATAAAACAAAATACTTACAAATTCTTTACTCGCTATTGTGATAAAAAATTGAACATCAATGAGTGTGTGGATGCATGTTTCAAGGGTGTGAATCAACACCTGAAAATTGAAACAGTTTTCTATTAAATTAAATCACTATATTATGCAAAACGCCTGTTAAAAGACTGTCCATGGAGTTTCTTGCCCATTCTTCTCCATAGAGATTTACGCTTTGGAATGGGCAACTACAGTACTTTCACAAGTTATTATGCCTTGTGTCTGGGACTGTAGCTTTGCGTTTTGTTTTGTTTTTTGACTTTCAAAAGTGCATGTAATGGTCTAATTGAAATAAATGCTTTGAGCATGAATTTGTCGCAATTATTGCAACTATCCAAAATAAATTTCACGCATTTCAACAAAAAAATAGGATAGTTATATGGTCATCCCATGGCGATTGCTAGAGCGTCGACATATTGGGAGCTCACAATAGCTGAAAGTCACGGAAGATATGCTATAACTGAAAGTTTAAAAAGATCAAAATGGCGGCAAGAAAGCAGTTGTTTAGTATTTTTTCGCACACCCTTAACTGTCTCGTTGGAATCCGAGCAAACAAAAAAAGGCGAAATTGCAATCAATTTCGGGATTATTTATTTCTAATCATCACATCGATTCTGAAGTTCCATATGGCGGCAAGGTCATTGCCATCAACTAGGCACAAATCCAGACTCCGTGGCTGCTACTGAGAAAATTCCTGATGGAAAACCCAATAACACTGTGCTCGACCCGGGAATCGAACTCAGGCTGCTCAGAAGTCATACTTGCCGCCACTCGACCAACTAGCCAGCAAGCCTTTACATTCTTTAAAAAAAATTAACATCAATGTCAATCTCAATGTGCGAAAATACAGTCACAAATAAAAATTATAGTAGAAAAGTAAAAAAAGTTAAAACAGCTTTAAAATCGATTCATCTTAGATTTAGTCAAAAACATTAAAAAAAAACTTACGGAACGCTGATAATTAATTTTGAAAAGATTATAACATTCCAAGATTTTATTATATGCGTCAAACTTGCAAATGTGTTTATTTCCGATATTAAGTGTTTCGAAAACTTGTTTATGACATGAAACAACAAAAATTTCAAGGCAGTTTATGAGTCTTATTGCATATACCATATCTGAGTCAAAGGAAAATAAAAAGAGACTAGAAAGAACCATGAACCATGGCGACCCAAAACAAAAATTATAAGTTAAAAATAATACATAAAAGGTCCAAATCAGAATAACTGAGATCCAATTCCATTTGGCAATGCTCTTGATGATATTCGCATTATGGAGCAGCCTATGAAATTCTTGAATAGCAAGGACGGTCGCTATATTGATTTTCGCGTGGACAATGTTAAGAATAAAAGTAATAACGAAACAGATAGAATAGAAGAATATGTCCAAGAAAACGAGGCAATGCAAGAAAATTTCGGGCTTCGAAAATACCTTGCTTAGTATTGTGCGAGTTGAAAAAGTAATAATGCACATTATTGTCCAAAATAACGATAAAAAAATAGCTTTGGGATTATTTGGGGTTATATAATCATATTTTATTAAATATTTGGGTAAGAAAATAATAGTTTGCATTATATTTAAAGGTAAAAGCATAGACTGCACATCTTTATCAACTTCATGGTAAATTAGAATGTTAATTCGATCGTTAAGATATGTTGTCTTCTTAAATAATACGATAAGAAAATTGTAGAATTCTTTTAGACCCATTATTATTACGTTTGGATTATAGAAAGATAACTTATGGCAAGAATTGTTAAACATGTACCTAGTAAAAGAAATATAAATATATGAATAATTAATTAATGTGATGGAAAGGCAATTTACCATATCTAAAGCCTCAATCATTTCTTTGTAAATTATTGCTTTTTCTGTTTAATTTTTTTATGTTAACGTTAACAATCCATCATAAAAGTCTTTATGGAGTATTTAGTTCTTATCTTTCATCATACATTTCATCATTTACATAAAAGGTTAATTATCAGGTATTGAACAATCGATTTGTACCTAACAACTATTTCATAATAGGTACTTCTGTATGGTGTCGGACATAAGGAATAACACCATCCCATATCTTCCCGTGGGTGTCGTAAGAGGCGACTAAGGGACTTGCCAGAGAATGGGCAGCAGCGTTCTCTGTGCTTTTCTAACAACTATACTGCGTGGCGATTATGGCAAAACCCCCCCTAATGTCAATGTGCCGTTGGGGGAGGCCTATGTCCAGCAGTGGACGTCTTTCGGCTGAAATGATGAAAAATTATGAATAGGTACATCTTGCTCAAAGTACAAAACTATCGCAGTAAAATTGATCGGATTTTTTAATTAGTCGATTATCGTTAGGATTATTATAAAACCTTTTTGAAAATCTTATGGTAGTATTCTTTAAGATTCATCCATTTAACAATAGGAAAGTTACCTATGTAAAGGAATATTCAATATCGAATACAGTGGTCCTGGCACAACCGCGGTTTAAACATAATTTTACTCAAAACACGAGTCTTTTTTTTATGATGGGAAATCATCAAATGACTTCTCCCGCTTTGGGCGGAGTGGAAGGGAGTGTCAGACTTGACTGACTAAAACCCATCCATGTTCCTTCCTAGCCCTTTGCGTTCCAGGGCCATGGTATCTCTTTCGAACAACCCGCAGTCCTGGCAGGCATCGGCCCTCTCGAAACACGAATGTCTGAGCCAGTAACTGAGGTCAAATTTGCAGTCACTTCATGTAAAACTGTGGTATGCATTTAATTGCTGGAAACCGTACCCAACCTGAATAATCATAACGAATATTTCAAACTAACGTTACTTTGGGTCGGCGCAACACGTTTTTTTCGTTTTTGTTTCTTTTTTCAAAAAGTAATTTTACTGATGGATTTCCTATCATATGAGAATAAAGAAAAGAAATAAAAAATATTTATTTATTTGTCGCAGAGATATGACGAACTTCCATTCAAATTTTGATCCCCTACTGAACGCCTTAATGGTATGAATTAAAAAAAAAAACCTTCTGTTTCTTTACAAGTTTAACTAGTAATTTATATTTGACTAGTTTATGCCCGCGGCATCGCGTGGATTTCGGTCATTGTCCCACTGGATTGAGCGCAATGCGACCAATCAAGTTACGGAAAACCAGTTTATGCGGATTGTATGGGAAATCTTTAAAAACCGTCGCCATGTATTATATTGGCATGTTGTGTCGCCATCTGTACTACGAGGTTATAAACTTCGTATGCCAAATTCCATCCTAAACCGTTCTATAGTTTTTGCGTGTAGGAGTAACTAACATTCATACATGCATCCATCCTTTTTTAGGGTTCCGTAGCCGTGTTGTGAAGTTTGTTAGTCGAAATTGAAAATTTTATATTTGATTCTTTTACAATGAAATATGGTCTTGGAAACATTAGTAGCAACGTAAAAAATCGTGGTAAGTCATTATTTCATGTATTCGAGGCATATCTATTCATATTGATTGATATATCAAGTATTTTCATGCATTGAACTGCGCAGTTGGAAAACGGCCGATCTTATAAGAAGTTTGAGTTGGAATCTTATATTTTAAATAATGTATGTAGGACTCCTAAAAAATACTGTCATTAGATTACTTGTATATTTGTGATGTTAGTTATAAAGTTTCGTATAAATTTATTGCGTAGTTTTACTAAACAAAAATAATATACGGCAACAGATCTGATTTGGCAACTTCTCTGATTTATATAGGATATTTATAATTCTCAAGTAGTTATAAAAGAGTTGTTTATATTGTAATACATGGTGTCATTCTTCAAGAATACGACACTGTTTACCGTTTGACAAAAGAGCTAATACAGCTTTAGCAATAACGTTTTTTATAGACGCCGGTCATTTCACTCGCGCGATGACGTAATTGTTTTGACAGCTGAGTGACTTATCGTTAGCGGCCTCGGGTCTGAACGGGTATATGAAAAACAAATTTAGTTTTGCGGTTGAGTGGAAGTTTACGAACTAATACTACTAACTAATGAATGACAGTTCAAAATATTGTTATTATATTGTTTGGGGCTATGGAACCCTGTGTGCGAGTAAGACTCGCACTTGGCTGGTTTTTTTGAATGGCGTCTCGCTGTTCAATCTAGGAGGTTGTCGTCTGCTTAACCAGACTATCCTGTGGGTGCCTTGAGTGTAAGGCCTCCAGCCAGGGCATAGAACTACTTATGAAATAAGAGACTACACGTTAAGGGCACCCCCTGTTGGGCACGAGCTTATGGCGTCGCTAGGGGACAACTGCATGGGGACAGGCTGGATCTAAATGATATAATTATTTAAGGGCCGATTTTAAACTACTGGCACAGCATCGCGGGCTGGCTTGAGCGATGGGTCGGGGAGGGCAAGGACCAAGTCGTCGCGACGGACCTCGACGGCGAGGTCATAAAGACGGCGGTTTACATTTGAACTTTTTAAGAGTCTCTCTTTGCTATTCTCTTGGAGGAGGGTGATAGCATCGTCGGGAGTGAGTACATCCATCCTTACAAACTTTCGCATTTATACTAGTGATACCTATGATTTGGGGTCGGCACAGTAATGTCTTCTGCTTCCATACATCTCAACTAGCGGCCATCTCCGAATTCACCTTATTTCTGGGTTTTATCATCTTTTCACAACTTATTTATGGTTTCTTTGGTCTTGCCTTAAACATATATCATCACGCCTGAAATCTCCGTAGGGTTAAGCAGAGTTGTACCTAATAGTTCACCCACATTTCGCCAGTTATGCTTAAGTCCCATGTCATGGAAGCGAGCCTATTCCTATTACCATCAACCAGGTACAATTCCAAAATCCGTGGCTGCCACTGAAAAATTTCTGAAAAACCCAATATCACTTTGCCCGACCAGGGACTCAAACCCAGGACTTCAAGCTCTCAACAGTCAACGTGGCAGTCAGCTAGGTCTTCTCTTACACAAAAAATCTCCACATTCATACTCTTAACTATTCTAACCTCTTTACCTTACCAACCGTAGCACCCATCCCATAACAATCAGTTTTAGCGCAACTTCAACATCTCAGCTACGCCACTATCAGACTGTCTCTTACATCATCATCATCATTTCAGCCCAAAAGACGTCCACTGTTGGACATAGGCCTCCCCCAAGTGCCGCCCATTGACATGGCATGGCAGGCGATCGCAGTATGGTTGTTACAAAAGCACAGAGAACGCTGCTGCCCATTCTCTAGCAAGTCCCTTAGTCGCCTCTTACGAAACCAACGGGAAGATAAGGGATGGTGCTATTCTTTATGTCCGACACTATACAGAGCCGTTCTAGTTGTATTCATTCACGGTTCAATTTGCCCATAGTTGAGATGAATACGCTAAGGGGGGTGCTCCCTAGCATTCTCACCTCAGCTGAATTCTTTTAGCGTCCCATCATGAAACTCCATGGTCACTCTTTTAAATCAGAATCTTGTGCATTAATCTGGTCTTGTTTACATCATTCATGTTGAGACGGTACGATTCATTGTGTGAGAACGTTGTGGCAAGACGTGCACGTTAAAAGTGTCCATAGTAAAAACAAAAAAGACAATTCAAAAATAAAACAATTAGTAAGAAATAAGCCGTAGCAAATAAGACATGACCAGGCACAACTGACAGCGCCCGTTCACGAACATGACGCAATATCACTAGAAACGGAATATTTTCCATATTTACAATTTGTTTTGAATTCCCGATATTTCGGCGCTGTTGCATACGCCATGATCACGGATACACTGAAGTTATTGCGGGTGGGTATTTATGACCCGACAAATCGGTCTACCCTCTTTCTTGTTCGTTTTTTGCGCTCCGTACTACTACTGTTACTCACAACATGATTCTGTTCTCGACAAACAAAACTCACTGTGTCCACTTGCGAGCTTTTTACGGCACTTTTCTGAATAGTAAACATAGTAAATATCCCATTTCTAGAGTAATTGGTGGTGTTAGTGACTATGTCAGCTCAAAAACTTATGCTACGAAGTTTAAACATAAACTTCAGCTACATACAAGTTGCAAACGGACGCTTCACGGAGTCGTCAACCAAGCCATTCTATTGAACTAAGTAACTACGCACAAAATATTGCTGGGACTTTATTATTCGGGTGAAAGATCACGTTGTTTTTAAGGACTCCAGGTAAAGCACTCAAAAAATCGAAAAATCGCAATAACGGGGACAACACGTGCCTTTTGGCTTCATTAAAGATATTTTTGGTCCCATTATTAAATATGATATACTCGAAAAAAGTCAACGGTCAAAAAAGTATACTCACCAAAGGCTGATAAGCTGTTTTGAAGGCATTATAACATTTCAATATGTGACTGTAAACACGAAAATTGCAAATGTGTTTATTTTCGTGGTTATAATTCTGATATTTGAAAACTTTATAATTTGTTAAAGCAACGTAATATTCCAGGCAGCTTATGAGTCTGATTGCATAAATCATATTTGCGTCAAAGCAAAACAAAATCAAATCACAAATGAAGGTCCACCCTGACCTCCATACTATATTGGTGACTAAATTTTCTAAAACAAAGCACAAAATCAGAATAACTGCAATCCAATTCCATTTGGCAAATGTTTTGATGATGTTTTTATTGTTTAGGAATCTATGAATTTTTTGAAAGGCGAGTACAACAGATATATTGGGTTTTGCATGGATAGTATTGAGAATATAGATGACAGCGAAAGAAAAAGAGTAGAAGAAAATCTCAAAGATTAAAAGGCAAGATATAAAAATATTAAATATTTGTGGTTTCTGAAACAATCCTAAAATAGAACGTGTTATAAATGGAATAATGCACAGTATTGTCCCAAATAACGATAACAATTTGGTTTCCGGTCGATTTGGAGTTATAAAGTTATGTTTAATAGAATATTTGGGTAGGAACAGAATAGTCTGCATAAGATTTAAGGGAATCAGCATTGACTGCACATCTTTGTCGACTGCATGATACAATCCCATTTGAACACGGTTGATGGTGTAATCCTTCTGACATTTTTGCTTATTGAATTTCTTGTAAAATTCTTTAAGACCCATTTCACCGACGTTTAAACCGTAGCGAACTTACATAAGGAATGGAATTTCAACAATATTATAAAGGCCAAATACAGCCTTTATTGTTATCAAGATTTCAAACGTGGTAGAAGGCTAATTTATCATAGATAAGGTCTCAACGTTTCGTGTAAATGATATTAATCTTTTATTTATTTTAATGTTAATCAATGTGTCCTTGATCCTTATATTCACTTCGCTATTGCTTTGAACTAGCGTACGGAAACATCGAAAATCGGAGCAGACCGGGAAAACACGCCATCTGGCGCTATGGAATTTATTATGATAAAGTATACATATATTATGTGTATATGGCTACAAGAGTACAGGAAGATCAAAGAAACGATGGATGGACTGTGTGAAGGATGAAATGGCAAGAAAGGAGGTGTTTGATGTAATGGCTTGTGTTACCTTGTGTCTTGTGTACTTAACATACGAAAGATAGCGATAGATTGTTAATGCTGGTTTGAGTTTCCGATCAGTTTTGCTGTTAGCTACAAACAAAAAGTTCGTTCAGTAAGATGACCGCTTGTGGCTTGTTCTACATAGACGCTGCGCTACCAATTAGTTTGATGGGACTTCTCACTAGCTACGTTTTTATAGTGCTATAATTCGCTTTTCTTTGAATTGACTAATTTTACAAATTAAACACACTAATTGAAAACTTAAAAATAAAACAATATTATTTGCAAAATTATACTGTTACTACTTTTGTTTTCCTTTAGTTTTTCTTTATTTAAATCAGTAGTTTATATTGTCGTACTTACATAATAATTTATATTCTAAAATAAACTCTACCTTCTTATATAGTAAATATTATATTTGTTTCCTTATATAAGTTATTACTTTAGCGACGTTGAGATATTATATGTAAACAAAGTGCGTCTTCATTTAGTTTACACAGTTTGAAATTGCCGCATGATAACTTTGATGTGTAATTTATCTGTGAACTTGTTTGATTCAATGGAGCTGTCTGTCATAATTAATGATTGATACAGCACGATAAATATAGATGTTCTCTCTTCTTTTTCAATCGGCCCCTCATTACTGAGGATCGTGGTCACTGGACCCCATTTAAATGAATAATCTGCCTCCATCGACTACGGTCCAAAGTTGCTATCACCACCTCCTGAAATTTGCTTGCGGACATAGCCTCTTTAATTACGTCGGACCACCGTGTTGGCGACCGGCCCCGTGCTCTCTTGCCTTCGGTATTGCCAACAATGACCAGCTTTTCAAGGCTGCTATCTCCCCTTCGCATTATGTGGCCGAAATATATTAAGATACGCTGTAGGCAAATTGTAGACAATCGGGCCTTGATATCAAGTTGGGAAAGGATAGACACATTTGTGCGTTTGGCTGTCCATGGAATTCGTAGCATCCGCCTCCAGCACCACATTTCAAATGCGTTTATCCTCTGCCTTTCTCTTGCTCGGATTGTCCAAGTGGGAAAACTAGTGCTCTGACCAAACGGGCCTTCGTTTTGTAGCTTATACCACGATTTTTCCAGATGTTTTGGATGTTCGTGTCATAGCATCTTTAGCCATGGCTATTCGCCGTTTTTTTCTGGAACGCAGCTACCTTCATAATTGATGTTAGAGCCCAGATAAACAAAACTGTCCACAATATCGATGCCTTGGATGTGATAGGCGCCCGATAGCTTTCCTGCACGATCCATCACCATAAGTTTCGTTTTCTACCTATTTATTGTAAGCCCTAATTTGTCACTTTCCACTTCCAATCTGCGTAGTATCTCCTTCATGTCGCCAAATGTTGTGGCAGTAAGAACGGTGTCGTCAGCGTACCTCAGATTGGAAATGCGCTTCCCTCCAACAGCAAACCCCTTTTCCCAGCCCTCAGGAGTCTTTCGAATGATTTACTCTCCATACACATTGAAGAGCAGAGGTGAGAGGATGCATCCCTGTCTAAAGCCTTTCTTAATGGAGAATACATTTGAACAGTCGGTGTCTATTTTGACGAAAGAGCGGTTTTTGATGTATAGGCTTCGGACTAAGTCAATAAGATGTTGAGGCGTACCCATGTCCTTCAGAACCTCCCACAGCTTATCTCACTCCACACAATCAAAGGCTTTGGTGTAATCAATGAAACACACAAAACAGGGCTGTTAAATTCCCGGCTCTTCTCAATTATTTGGCGAACGTTCAGGATTTGTTCCCACGTGCCTTTGCCTATAACAAAACCTGCTTGTTTTGCTGGAATTTGTGACTCGAGAAAGTGTCTTAGCCTGTTGTTTATGAAGTACAGGAGTATTTGCTGACATGTGGAATAAGTGCCAGGGTCCTGTTGTTGCTGTTATATAGATGTTATGTTAGGTTAAATAATAGTTCAAATAATAGTGATTAATAAGAACTGGTGAAACAATAGCTTTAAGTGTTGTTTCTCTTTAATCAGGTGAAATTTGTGATTAATTAATGTTAAAGAATGTTTTGTAAACGTATTAAAACTAGGTTATGTAATAGCGCAACGCATATGAGCAACTCAATTTTGATAGTTTTACTGATCACCATAATATCCAAGTAGGTTCTACACACATCAAAAGTGTCTAGGGATCAACATATATTTTTGCAATAACTTTTCTCCTGATTGATATTAATTAAAATTTTCTTTAAGGATTCATCAAATAAAGTGTTTTCGTTTGTCACAGTAACGATAAACCAAGTCACCTTTGCATTAATAAAGAAATTTGCCATTTTCTAATAAAGGGATTTTTGACATTTGAACCACTAACATTAAAGTTCGAAAAAAAGGCTGAAATAACAGTTTTCTTTAAAATTTTATTGGGTAACTTAAACAATTAATAATCCGTGTTTCTACCGCGAACACTAACAACACAAGAACATCGGTTTGGCATACTCAAAATGAGTTCATCCAAATCACGCTGTGGAATGGCCGCCCATGTTCGTTGCAACAACAAAAAAAGGTCTTCTTGCGACTGGATACCCTCCATATTCGGCAGAGCTCTTCTCTGTAGCATATCCCATGCATGCTCAATCGGGTTCAAGTCTGGCGACTGAGCAGGCCAGGGCAGGACATTGATGTTAGCTGCGGCGAGAGTCTGTCTTACAACTCTTGCGGTGTGCGGTCGTGCATTATCATGCATTAACTGAAATAAGGGACCGATTTGCACTTGTAGAGGAACGATGACGTCTGATACAATCGTCTCAGCATAAATTTGAGCGTTGAGGTTGCCTCTGATCCAAATCAACTCAGTTCTTCCGCCGATCCAAATACCCGCCCATACCATGATGGTTCCACCACTATAAGGATGGACTTCCTGGCAGGATTTTAATCGCTGTTGGCGTCCAGGGGTTCTCCAGTGTCGTATACGTCTTGTATCCGGTCTCATACCAAAACGAGACTCATCAGAAAAGCACACGAAACGCCATTGTTCTTCTGCCCAATTTCTGTGTTCAAGAGCCCATTGATATCGAATCCTACGATTGTGCATTGCTATAGGTGGTACCCGTAGCGGTCTTCGGGAATGAAGGTTCACTTCATGCAAGCGGTTTCTGACTGTTTGGTCGCTAATTAAGTTCCCTGAAGAGTGATGAAGCCTCACGGCTAACATCATGGCGGTTATTGTTGGAGCTCTTCGAGTTAAGATTTGAATGTATCGGTCTTGTCTCCGTGTGGTGCAGCGATACCGTCCTCCATGGCGCTCAGCCACGGTACCAGTGCTTCGGTAACGTGTCCATAGTCGACTGATAACACTCTGACTTGTATTCAGAGCTAAAGCCACAGTACGTTGCCGGGAACCAGCTTCTATCATTCCCACGGCTCTGAGCATTTCTTCCCTGCTTAAATGACGTCGCCGCTCCATAATAACGTTGGTTTTAATCAGTAGTAGGGAAACAGTAGCACTAATAATGTCTTCAATGCGTTGTATGTTTTTATAGGGAAAATATTGACAGCTGATTTTCATCTTTTACTCGAATTTGATTCACAGTTCCTGATTCAAATTATGAAATGCACCAAAAAGGATCCATATAAATTTATAAAATCATAAATTTATTACAAAGCCACATCTCAATCTCAAGAAATCCGCATAAAAATGCTTGATCCCTAGACACTTTTGATGTGTGTATGTAGACGCTACCCAACCAATATGTTTAATAGGACTTCTCACTAGCTATACAGTTATACTGTTGCAATTCGCATTTCTGTGAAACAACTACAATGACAGTTTTTGAGACTTCCAAGATGGCAGTTGTTGGTCAATATCTAATTTACCCATTTTAATTAAGTAAAAACTATTTATGTCAAAGCCTTGATACTTTTATATGTAACTTGTCAATTGCTTTTATCGTAATTTGATTGTCAGTAAGTTCTATATAAGCGTTACCATCAGCAACGATTAAAGATACGGACTTTAAAGTGTTTTCACTGCGTTGTCAACTCAACCATCAAAAGTAACAAAGGCGTACATCACACAATGTATACGAAAGTACTTAAAATAAATAGGGCTGTAATTACATTTAAATATTAACAAGGCTTGTCCATTATCATAATTATAACAGCAAGTTGTAAGCGGAGTCAACATGTGGAATACGATAAAACAAAATTTCTTTAAAAAGAAAATTAGACCAAACTTGTCATTGTATCCCCAAGAAGTATTACTAAATAATCGTCTAGACAAAGAAGTTCAAAGAATGTTTTATCCTTTAAACTTGCCATTACTTTTATTGTTTTCTTCAAAATATATTATACAAGATGATTTTATCACTCCAAACGGAAATATACGCAACATTTTGTCGTTCTTAAGTGTGTACTACATTTTTGTGATCTGTATTTATTACATGAATTTCCATAAAACCAACGAGAGTCAAAGGATTTATGATGCCATCATCAAGTCATTTTTTATTTTTATTGATTACATTTTTTACTTTGGAAGTGCAGTAATGTTTTTTGTTCTTAACATCGTACACAGTCAAAACAACATCTTTCTCGTTGTATTGATACAAACTATACATAAAAGTATTGATTTTAGTAAGAGTGTCAAAAGGACTATCATTGAGAATTGGATCTCTGTTTTTATCTGTTTTGGTGGAAACTGCTTCATCTGGCTCGTACATTATGTACAGGTTGTAAACAATTTAGATTATTTGCCTCAGCTAATTCAAAACTACCTTCTTATCGTCATTAACATGGATTGTGTTTATGCAATTCGTGTTATGTTACTGTTAAATAAATATCTCAATGAATGGATCATATCAATCATCAAGCTTGCTGATGAACAAGCAAATGATAAATTATGTTGTTTTAAACTATTCAAGACTTATCAACATATTTTAGAAGCATACAAATTGTACACATCCATTTCTCAAGTATTGGTAAGTATCTACTAAAAGTACACTCAACCAAGCCTTGTTTTTGTATTGTCTGTAAATTAATGAACGCCTTTGGCGCATTTCTAACGCGCGATATGAGACCTATACAAGTATGTTAGTTTATGAACAAAAAAACTTCAACCTCATAGCTGAAACACTTCGTTTTACAGATATTATTTACCACGGTCAATGTGTTTACTCGAAATTTACTTTTCTTGGAGACAGTGTTACAAATGAAGGCAGATCAAACTTTACAGCACCAGGTAACATTTATTTTTATAACAATCACGGTTTTCAGAAAACCTTATTATGTCTGATTTATGCTAAATCATTTATTCTAAGACTAGGCGCTATATTCGCTGAAGGTCATACAGGTCTCCGCCCCGACCTCGGCACACCCCGACGACGAAGTGGAGACCATGTATGAGGATATCTCCAAAGCCATGCATGGTTTCAAAACTCACTTTACCGTTGTCATGGGGGACTTCAACGCGAAACTGGGCAAGCGAGACGGAGATGAGCTGCAGGTGGGGCAATTTGGGTTTGGATGTCGGAACCACCGGGGACACCAACTGGCTAGTTTTATGGAGAAGGAGGGCCTCTATATGATGAACTCCTTCTTCAAAAAGCGTGAGCACAGGAAGTGGACCTGGCAGAGCCCCGATGGTGCAACTAAAAATGAGATTGACTTCATCATGTCAACCAAGAAGAAAATGTTCAATGATGTCTCTGTGATCAATTCGGTGAAAACTGGGAGCGATCACCGCATGGTAAGAGGCACATTGAACATCAATATTAAGCTTGAAAGGTCTCGACTGATGAAGTCTACGCTCCGACCAGCACAGATCCAGATCCAAAACCCCGAGAGCTTTCAGCTTGAACTCCAGAATCGTTTCGAGTGCCTAGGAAGCTCAGTGGACGAATGCAACGATAGATTCGAGGAAACTGTCCATACGACAGGGTCTAAGTTCTTCAAGACGCGTCGTACACAGAAGAATAAAAAACTCTCTGATCATACTCTCAAGCTCATGAAGGAACGGCGTGAGATGATCCTGCAGTCTTCAGAAGACGCGTGGGAATACCGGCAGCTCAATAGACAGATCTCTAAATCCTTGAAGAGCGACCTGCGCCGCTTTAATACCGAGCGTATTAAAGACGCCATTGAGCGGAATAAAGGCTCAAAGGTATTTGCAAGAGATCTGGCTATTGGGCAGAGCCAGCTCACGAAACTGAAGACCGACGATGGCAGAATCGTATCCGCCAAACCGGAGCTACTGAGGGAGATCGAGAGTTTTTATGGGCAGTTGTACACGTCAACCAGGAAACCCGTTGTAAATCTAGCGAACGACCCAAGAGCTAGACTGACCCGACACTACACCGAAGACATCCCGGACATCAGCCTGTACGAGATTAGGATGGCTCTGAAACAGCTTAAAAACAACAAGGCACCGGGTGATGATGGAATTACCGCCGAACTTCTGAAGGCGGGTGGAAAACCGGTACTTAAGGCCCTTCAGAAGCTGTTTGATTCCGTCATACTCGAGGGGAAAACGCCACAGGCATGGTGCAGGGGTGTGGTGGTACTCTTCTTCAAAAAGGGCGACAACGCCCGGTTGAAGAACTATAGGCCCATCTCACTTCTAAGCCATATCTACAAGTTGTTTTCAAGAGTCATCACGAATCGTCTCGCGCGCAGGTTTGACGATTTTCAGCGTCCTGAACAAGCCGGATTCCGAAAAGGTTTAGCACCGTAGACCACATACATACGCTGCGACAGGTTATACAGAAGACCGAAGAGTACAACCTGCCTCTCTGTTTAGCGTTTGTGGACTACGAGAAAGCCTTCGATTCGATCGAGACTTGGGCTGTACTGCAGTCTCTCCAACGGTGCCAAATTGATTATCGGTACATCGAGGTGTTGAAGTGTTTGTACAAAAACGCCACCATGTCAGTCCGACTTCAGGACCAGTCCTCGGAACCTATCCTTCTGCAGCGAGGTGTGAGACAGGGAGACGTTATATCTCCGAAACTGTTCACCGCTGCACTGGAAGATATCTTCAAGGTTCTGGACTGGAGAGGGCTAGGCATCAACATCAATGGCGAGTACATCTCTCACCTTCGATTTGCCGACGATATAGTGGTCATGGCTGAGACCATGGAGGACCTCAGTACAATGCTCGATGACCTCAGTAGAGCTTCCGAAAGAGTGGGTCTTAAAATGAACATGGACAAAACCAAGGTCATGTTGAATGCCCATGTAACACCCACTCCTATCAAGATCGGAGACTCTACTATCGAAGTTGTAGACGATTATGTCTACCTGGGACAAACGGTCCAGTTGGGTAGGTCTAACTTCGAGAAAGAGGTCAATCGTCGAATCCGACTCGGCTGGGCAGCGTTCGGGAAGCTGCGTGGTATCTTCTCATCCAACTTACCGCAGTGTCTCAAGACGAAAGTCTATGACCAGTGTGTGTTGCCAGTGATTACATATGGGACCGAAACGTGGTCGCTCACAATGGGCCTCATCAGAAGGCTTAAAGTCACCCAAAGGGCAATGGAGAGGGCTATGCTCGGAGTTTCCTTGCGTGATCGAATCAGAAATGAGGACATCCGCAAGAGAACCAAGGTCACTGACGTAGCCCGAAGAATTGCCAAACTTAAGTGGCAATGGGCAGGGCACATTGCTCGCAGAACGGATGGCCGATGGGGCTGAAAAGTTCTGGAATGGCGACCGCGAACCGGGAGACGATGCGTTGGAAGGCCTCCCACTAGGTGGACCGATGACCTGGTGAAGGTTTCGGGGATCCGCTGGATGCGAGTCGCACGGGACCGATCAATGTGGCGACACTTGGGGGAGGCCTATGTCCAGCAGTGGACGTCTTTCGGCTGAAATGATGATGATGATGATGAAGACTAGGCGGCCGCATTTGTTGACTTGTCTTACGAATGTACTCAAAATTAGCTAATCGATGTCGTGGCCAGGTGGTGCGTGAAACTGAGTTTTTTTTTTATCAAGTAAAAGTTGTTGACATAATGTTGTGTTTTCAGATTCAGATCATGAAAACGCCGATGGTAATATTAATCTTGACTCTATGGATAACCAAGGACATATTTCTGGTAATTTTTTACAGCTTGCAATGTGAGAAATTTTATATAGCCATTGAAGATGCGGAGACGGCTTGTATACAGCTTATGAAGAACAAGAACTGTCTAAGTACGTAAAAAAATGTTAAATAAATATATAGGACTCGCTAGATAGTCTTTTAAAAGGGTCAGGCAACTTGGTATGGACAGATTGCAGCCCGGCTGCCGACACCGACAGATACTTTAGTAGTATTATAACTGCATCGTTGATCTTGTGGTAGCAAGCGCGACTGCTAAGCGTGGGGTCCTGGGTTCGAGTCCCGGGTCGGGCAAAAAGTGTGTGTGAGAAAGTAGCAGTCCGGAGTTCGGAAATAGACGTGATAGTCTCACGCCTCGGAATACGCGTTAAGCTTCCTGCGCCTCATCTCTCTCCGGTCGTGACGGATTGCCGTCCCACCGGACTATGAGAATAAAGGAACTTATGCGCTCTTACTCGTGGACTATAATATCTCCCGCGCCGATTGCTAATCGCTGCTGAGATTGACCGCCGCAGTGATCGAAAATGGTCAGGAAGGCTATTACTATTATGAATGGAGGTGCCATTGTTTTGAGCCATCCCGCGATGTTTCGATACCAGTTTGACGGAACAGAAACCGGCCACAACGACATATTTCTAGTATAACAATGACGTTTTCCAGACGATCAAGCGCGTCTTTGCAAGAAAGTGCTGCATGCAAATCGAAGTTTCAGTAAGATGACCGCATGTGGCCTGTTTTATGTAGATAGAACTCTGCCAATACGTTTGATGGCCCTTCTCACTAGCTACGTTATTGTACTGCTACAATTCGCTTTTTTGTAAAGTAATTGTGTTGTAAGCAATAAAGATGATAAGATTGTTTTTTTTTATGTATAAGATTATCCTACAATGACACGTTAAACGGGATATTTACCACGTTTATTAGATATTTCGGCGCTGTTGCAAGGGACATGATCACGGATAAACATGACATGATAATGGCACTTGCAACAGCGCCGAAATATGTTGAAGAAATAATAATTCACTCCGCATCAGAAGGACAATCTAGTAAAATGTGGGATAAATGACGACGAAGTAAAACGCCCTACTAAAAAAAAAAAGAAATTTAAAATCGTCACTTATGAAGAACGTCTGAAATGAATAAATAACTTGATGGGCAAAATGACTTGTCTATGCTATAATGTACATTCACATGCACAAATTAAAAATTCAGTATATTTTATGGGGGTATTGTGTGTGCAAGTAGTTCACAGTCCAGTAATGTTATTCCAGATAAACACTCCTTTGTATTTCTTATTATAAAAGTGACTCGCTTTAAATGAAGCGAGTCACTTTACGGGCCACTTGTAAAAGTAATCAAATAAGTGTTAATGTAATCCTATCAAATACACAATTTTAATTATTATTATGATGTAGATTGGGGATCGATTTACGTTTCTGCAAATAAAATGCTTGCAGTGCTTCATTGACATTAAACTCGAATAAAACATAAATCATGCGGGAAAGCAAAAGTTTAAATTCATATAAAAGACAGAATGAAAAAAAAAACGATTATATAATTCATAAATGCAAAACGGAATCGGTTTATTAATCTTTTCAATAATTTGTTTTTATTTACCATATCCAAAAGTCAAAAATCCTGACCGTTGTGTTTTTTTTTTAATCCTTGAAACTCCTCGCACACAGTGTAAACACTACCTTATTTTCTCCAAATCAAATACCAGGGCAATTCAGGAATCCCGAAATGAAAAAAAAAAACAAAATACTTATTTTATACTGTAAAGTTTATTATAACCAGAATCAATGGGTAAAGGCGGAAATTAACTCAGTGTTGGCATCATATCATTACATAACATCTCGTCTTTAATACCCCAGGGGCTAGGCAGAGGAATACCCATTGGTACACCTAAACTTCACAAGTTATGTTTTAGTCCCATGTTATAGGGGGTGAGCCTTTTGCCATCAACCGGGAACAATTACATAGCCCAACCTGAGAGTTGAACCCAGGGCTGCAGAGCTGACCTCATAGTTAGCCGTCGTGTGTGACGTCACATCAACCGAAAAACGTCCACTGCTGGACGAAAGCCTGATCAAGCGTCGCCATATCCCCCGGTTCTGTACTTCCCCGTGCCTGCACAAGGGCGGGCATAGGTCGACCTTGAAAGAAGCTTTTTACGGTTTTCGACATGTTCCTTGCCCTGCATTTCTAAAAGATACAGGATTTAAATATAGAGAGAGAAAGAGAATAATAAGATTACAGAAAAACAAACTGCAGCAACACAAAAGTATAGTTACTAATTAAAGCTAAAAAATTTAGTGGTAAAGTAGCATCAACGTAGAAAATCCGACAAGCATACAGCTTGTTGAATCTCGCTCGATGTAGACGCTTAACATTCTTGCATAACCTCTTCTCAGCATCTGTAATATTTGCAGAGGTAAGTATTGAGATCTAGGCCCTGATTAATAAATGTGAACTTGCATACATGTAGGTAACTGTACAAAAATCTTTTGGCTTGCGGCCAAAATGCGAACTAATGCCGCCATTTTCCTTTTTAATAGAAAAAAAACACAATTTTTACCAACACCGCTGCCCAGTCAACGTTATTGCTCACCTCAACATCATTTGAGCCCTGTACAACTCTTGCTAAGCATTATTTTTGTCACCTTCGCTAAACTGTCAATCAACAAGTGTTCGATAGAGACCAGAACATCTTGGCCATGGCTCCGATGACTTGGCGTTTGTTTTAATGGATATTCAAAAGGTCATAAAACGAAGCATAATTAATTAATCTAGGTCATGGCTCGCGAGGTTGTCGACAGGTGGGATGTGAGTACAACATTTATTGTGCTGAAAGTCGTGTCGGCCAATGGGTTAATTGCCAAAAGCCTCGACCGACATCTGAGTAGGCTTTCGCTTGGCAGCTGGATCAAGGCCTGGATTCAGAAAGCAGTACTTCTGGGCACGGCGCGTATTGTTAAGAGGTTCCTCTCTCAAGACACTCTCTGATCACCGATAGCTCGGACCCTGTTCCCAATGGTGGGCTTCTATTTTTTACATTTTTAAATGGTTTTTTATATCATTTTGTAAAAATATTTAAAAACGTAATTAGTATGTAAGTAAATAAATAAAGCATAGTTAAATATTGAACGGTTTATACCTGAACAGTTTGAATGTAAGATGAGAGCGCACGAATCTTGAACATTACTCATAGCTGTGTAGAAATTCTCGCAGTGTAGGTTTAATGCGGTAAACAACGTCATAATTTTTAGTAGCAAGTAGCATAACGACATTATCATGAAGAATGACACAAACTGTGAAAAAACAAATAGAAAAGATCAACCACTTATTCTTAGTCTTCAGAAGAGAAAATATTGCAGTTCTTATAAATAACATTCGGATATTTACAATGTTTTCTATTGTTGTTTGGTTTTTTTTTTTGATAAATATTCCATTACAAATGTTGTTGATAGTGTTACTGACCATGTCAGTTTGAAAACTTATATTGCAGTTCTTGTTTTTAAGTCAATTCTATATGAATCGCTGCTGCAGTAACGGTTACGGTGAAACTCAGAGATGTTGTATCATTGAAAGTGCGATGAGACTACAACTTCTGTCACATGTCACGTCATTTGTGTCACCGTGCAAGTAAACGGTGACACACGCTTGGTTTACACAGAAAGTATTGACTGTGACTTAAGGCTCTAGCAGCCGCCGATACTCTAAGACCATTCGATTGCATGGCCTTTTCTCAAGAATGTTGGTGTTGGCTTCCAGTCTGACTGGATTCGGCTGAATACCAGTATTTTACATACTGCGACTGCCTATCTGGTTACGTAATACGATAGACCTTGGTAAGACCGCTTGTCAGACTTTCGGACTCTATAGCCAATTGGCAATAATGTGGTATTATTTAATTTTGTAATGTAAAACCTGATAGTGATACTTACATCAAAATTGCCATCCGATACGTTTCTATTTACAATCTGAAGTAACGTGTGAGCTTGAACCAAAAAGCGATAAAAGAACTCTGATATATGAAACGCGATCTGGAAAACAATTTTTATTTCGGTCTAGAAAAAGTAATATGAAAAAATAAAAAATAAACTTTGTCACAAAAGAACCTCTAGAAATAATATCGAAATATTTTTCCTTTACGTTAAATATAACTATAATATTATCCAAGCGTCGTAGGGGGCCCGCTTTGTCTATCACTTCCTGTGCGTATCTCCGGGGGTAAAAATTTGCAAAGAAAGTACGAATAACGTTTATTTGGTAAGTTCACCTATCAGATTCTGATGACCGTATTCTGAATACGGTAAAACAAAAATTCAAAAATTGACAAGGCTTTTTGTCCCTTACCATTTGTTGATATAAAACCCTGAACAAATCATAACATTCCAATATGTTAACGTAAGCTTGAAACATTATTTTACAATGATCCTCACTGGCTCTATCATCGATGCTCTCAAATTGAAGAGCTCGAATATTCCATAGATCAACTTTATCTTTCAGCAGCTGAATGAGTCTTGTGAAATAAACGATGTTGGCGTCAAATCCTAATAAAATATTTGCTGTGACTATGCTGAGAAATGGTAACATAAAAACTTTGCTAAAACCCGTCATGGCACTGATGCTAAACGCTATAAAGAAGATGACAACAAACCAGTTAACGATTACAAAGCGTGTAAAACTGGTTTTATTATTGAAAATTCTGTGAATATCTTGAAATATCAAAACGAACAAAACGTTGTCATTTGTGTTGCCAAAACTTAGGATTAAATTCATCAAAAATCCTACAATAATGAAAGCATATTGTATGATGATCAAAATAAAGATTATATTTTTAATCACTGGATTGGAAATCACATTAGTTATTAGGTCGAATAATACTATCGTTATAAACAATATTATGCCACACAATGATACAAAATTTGATAGCCAACTGTTTGCAGTTATGAAATTGTCCTTAATACGATATTTTGGACAAAATTGAACAGTTTGCAATAAATTCAAAGGTAGAAGCATTGACTGCACATCTTGGTCAAGGGAGTTTTGTAATAAAACTTCAACACGATGACTTTTAATGTTACATAGTTTTGTTCTTTTCACTAACACCATTTTGATTCTAGCTCTAGGGTTTCCTGAATACAAGTCAATCTAAGAGTCCGAAGACCATTATTTTATATAAGAAAGGCTGATGTAACCCTAAGATAGTAGCCCAGACTAATACATTATTATTCCTAGTCTACCAAATTCAATTATTTTACGGACAATGAAATACTTATGTACCAAGTAGCTTTTGTAATCTGATTATAGCCCCAACGGTTATAATTAGAGTGACAAAAATAAATGAAAAATAAATTGCTATACATTAATCAATGATGAGGAACATCTGCTGTCAAAACATTTCAGTAGAAGAAGACCAAACTAACAGTGGATGAATTTAGTGGACAATGATATGGCTATAAAGAGCGTGATTTGAGAGATGACCGACAGGTGGCTAAACGACATATGTATAGAAGAATAAAATTCACTGTGACAATCCTAATTAATTTAAGATGAGGGCAAGATGATGATTGATAAGAATTGACAATAACTTAGCAACCTAGATAGCGCGGCCGTGTTAGTAGTGCATGCAAAAGTAATTTATAGTACAGCTGATATTCCTTTTTAACAGAAGCGGCACCAAAATCAAGCCCTGTGGAACACTGCAAGGCATAATATCTCAATTTTAAGAAGTTGCCTATAAATTATTTTTTGAGAGCGATTTATTAGTATTACTCATATCCAAACAACAATTCAATGAATCCTGTTTCCAAATAAACAGGATTCATTGAACTGTTGTTTAGTTTGGGTTTTCATCTTAGAATAGAATAGAATATTCATTTATTTGCTCAGAATGTAGGTATTTACAAGGTGGTTACAATCATATTAATAGAACAATAATCAAAATAATTTACTACTTACGCTCACATGCAGTTGCTCAGCGATTTGACTAATATTAAATCCTTGTCCATGCAAAATTATTATTTGATTACGTTCTTCGCGTACAAGATTTCTGGACGACATTATTGATTATATTCTTATTAAAATAAATTACTTCATATTCAAGACTGCTTCAATACCTTTATATAACTTTTTGAATTATTCAATTCGGACATTCCATTCGAAAGATATCAGGAGTTAAAAAATGTAAGTACTAGAAAAAAGTTGCGTGGTCGTCGCTCAACCTGCTCAGCTGGCTAGGCATCACCTAATACGATGTAGGCGTCACTAGGGTACGGGCCGTACGGGAGGGAAATATTCAAACATTGTTTATAATTATTTTTTTTGGTTCATCATCATTCATCATTTCAGCCAAAAGACGTCCACTGCAGGACATAGACCTCCCCCAAGTGTCGCCATTGACATAAGGGAGGGGTTTTGACATAATCACCACGCTTGGCAGGCGGGTTGGCGATCGCAGTACAGTTGTTACAAAAGCCCACAGAACGCTGCTGTCCATTCTCTGGCAAGTCCCTTAGTCGCCTCTTACGACACCCACGGGAAGATATAGGATGGTGCTATTCTTTACGTCCGACACCATACAGAACCCGACACCATACAGAATTTCACACCACAGAGATTTTTTTTTAGTTTCCTGTCGCAAATAAAAGGGTTTTTTTATGTTCGTGTATTGTTAAATACCCGTGCGAAGCCGGGTCGGGCTGCTAGTTTTATAAATAAAACTTTATTAACGATGCAAAGTGCAAAGTTTATCCTGCAAGTGTTATTTCGCATAAGTAATTAATTACTCTCTATACCCTCTGTAATCGCACTCTCACTCTTTTATTTATTATCATAAAAGTAATTATGGTAATAAATTAAAGAGTGCTACAAAAGTAACCGTTGTGAGGTTGAATTATTAAAATTAGTCAGATTATACCGTTTGACGTTTGTTTACCTTTTATATTTTGGTCCAGCGAGTATGGTATAGTTTGTTTTACCACAATAAAAGTAAAATGAAAAAATAAAAATGAATAAATATAATGATAATTCATATAATTTGTGATCATTTTATAAATGTATGACAATTTTATAATGTAATTTTGTTAATTGATAAATTGATCTAATAATTTATAATAATATTAATGAATTGTTACTGAGAGAAAGAGAGCTATCCTCTCTCCTAATGTTGCTGTGCCCGACAGGGTCCATACTGATCTCTAATTTGTAAACATCTTTTTAACACATTTGGAATGCAATAAATAATTGAGTATATAATAAAAAACATAGTGAAAATACAAACATTAAACGAGTAACCCGCAGAAAAAATATTCATAGTTAAACTAGGTAAAGCTAAAAAGTTACTAAAAATGATTTTCGAAAAATAATGTTACAGCTAAATTAGACCGATTTTTAATTATCTATAGAAACAGAAATTTCCAACTATCTTAATTTTTAAAAGACATTTCGTAAATGTTTTTAGTAACTTTTTAGACCTATGTATACTGTTTATGCGTAGGACGTTTCATTAAAATCTGTTCAGTCATTTCGGAAAATAACGACTTGAAAGTTTGTAAGAAATGCCGTAGGGTATAAACGCTCTTAAGAACTGCTTTGATGTCACGTGCGAACTCGGAATACTTTCTCGCTCACACACGCACTATGTTTCAATTTCGTTAGTTAGTTTTACAGAATAAATATGCTTACCATTGTTGTGTATAGATCTCTATAAAAAGTATTTTGTTGATTAATAGACAATCTTTTTACTCGTCTGCCAAGAAAACGTTTAGGTATTTCGCGCGTAGGAATCTTGTATGTTTGTAAATTTCTTTAATACCTCGTATCTTCCAAACGGCTGGATGGATTGCGACTGTTAAAGTAGTTATTGTTAGATACGTATCAAAACCCAAGTGTCTTTAGATAGGTGTTTTAAAAATAAAACAAAACGGAAATTTTTTGGCGCTAAATTGTAAGTGGTTCATAAAATTAATAAACCAAACCCATTGAATAGGGTATCAAGGAAATTATAAGGAGATTATAAACAAATATATATATAAGATATCTTATTTAAATTTCGATATTCATTTATAAACTTGATTGCTTTTCTGTAAATATAGAATTTTATTGTTTTACTCAAGTAACATTATTTTATAGCTACACATATAATATAATAAAACACTACTTTACCTGTAAATATAGAAATAACATTCAAAGCTTTTACTCTTTACGAATATCAATTTTCTGTAAATTATTTAGTTTTTCATTACCTTTATTTAAAATGACAATGACATTTTTATGTCATCACATTTCTGTTCACATCAGTCAGTCCTTTAATACACAACCTCTTTACATCCCCCCCCTTCCGGGAAGAGTATTGTATCACAAAATTTCATTAAACATCTTCTAAATTATTGTCGTCTTCAAATGCAGGAGCAGGGATTAGTTTGGTGATGTGGAAGAGATTTGATTCTGATTTTCTATGTCCTGTATTTATTCTGTATATTGAGTTTGACAGTTTTTCTATTATTTCATATGGCCCAATCTTCAACTCATCCAGTTTTCTTCTGTTTAATTTATTGCCATTTTCTACAAATACCATGTCTCCTACATTGAATTCATGATATTTTCTATTTCTATCTGATAGTTTTTTATTGTAGTTGTGTGATTTTATACTGTTTTTCAGTGCCAATTTTCGATCTCTTAATAATTCATTTTCTGATATTTTCTCTTTTAGTTCATATGGTGTAAATGTAAATCTTTTCCTTGTAACAAGTACACAGGTGCAAAACCTGTAACAGTGTGTTCAGTTTCATTGTACTTTTCCACGCATTTTTGTGCTATTGTTGTCCATGCTATTTTTTATTTTCTTCATTTACTTTGCACCTTATTTTATTGACCAGGGTTTGGTTAAGTCTTTCGTTGATTCCGTTTGAAAACGGTGCATTTACCGCTGTGAAAATGATTGGAATATTTTTCTTTCTAGGAATAGTTTAAAATCTTTTGAATTTATTCCTGGGTACTGATCTGATAAAATCATACCAATATTATTATCTTCTGTGACTTTTTTGACTAGTTTTATAAAGTCATTTGAATTCTGTGTTTTTGAATTGATAATGTATGCATATCTAGTAAAATGATCCACTAAGAGGTGCATATACTTCTTTGTCGATCTTAAACCCCCAAATCCCCCAATCGTGTCAATAGACATTATTTCAAAAGGATGTGTGGCTGGTCCGAGATGAGACATTAGTCCAAATTTATCCTGGCCTCTTGATTTGTTCATTATGCAAATTTCACATTTTTTACAAATGTTCTTTATATTCTGTCTTAAATTCTTAGCTGTGTAGTATGGTGTAATTTTATTTTGCATGTGTTTAATTCCAATGTGGCAGTATTCTTTATGTATTGTTTTGAGGAAACTTATACTAAAGTCTTCTGACAAAACTATTTTTTCTTTATTTTTGATTTTCTTGTAGTAAATGGAATGCTTTGATATTAATTTTTCTTTTTCTTTTTGTACATCTTCGTTATTTTCTTGATCAACAATAATATCCTCCAGTTTTATCCAATTGACCACTTTCAGCTGTTCTTCTTCATTTTCATGTGCTTCTAATACAGGATTTCTGCTTAGACAGTCAGCTTCAAGATTATTTTTCCCTGGTGAATATTTTATCTCAAAGTCATATTGAGAAAGGTAATATGTCAAGTCTCCGAGGTCTTCATATGTTCTTGATTTAATGTTCATTTTTTCCAATGGTTTATGATCAGAAAATACTGTAAATCTTTTACCTATGAGCTAGTGTTGCCAATATTTAACTGCTTCTTTTATTGCTAAGCATTCTAAATAGATAGCCTTTTTCCTTTTCTGCACTTCATTTAGTTTCTTGGAAAAATATGCTACTGGTTTTTCTTTTGTGTTTTGTTGTCTCTGTTTTAATACTGCTCCAACGCCTAGTATACTTGCATCTGTGTAAATTAGTATAGGCAAGTCTGGGTCAAATATCTCTAATATAGGTTGAGAACACAGTAGTTGTTTAATGTTTTCAAAGGATTTTTGACATTCTTCTGTCCAAATGAATTTCTGATTCTTCCTTAGTAAATTATGTAGTGGATCCAATGTTATTGCAATATTTGGTATATATTCATTGTAAAAATTTATTGTTCCCAAGAACTGTCTCACATTTTTTTGATTTTGTGATACTGGGAACTTTTTTATTGATATTAAGTTATCTTTTATCGGACTTACTGAATTGTTATGAATAATGTGCCCCAAATATTTCACTGAATCCGATGCGAATGTGCATTTAGAAAATTTCAGTCTAAAACCTTCCTTCTTTATTGATTCTAATAACCTTGTTAAATGGCTTATATGCTCGGGAAAGGATTTTGAGAAAACCAATATATCATCTATATAATTTACCGTGAATTCCATAAGTTTGTGTTTTCTTATAATGTTACTCAATATTCTCTGAAATATTGCTGGAGATGTTTTTAGTCCAAATGGTAAACAGGTCCACTGAAAATGGCTGTCTTGTGTTACAAAAGCTGTTTTTCTTCTGTCTTCGATTCGTAATGGTATCGACCAAAATGCGGAATTTAAATCCAGCGTGCTAAAATACTTACAATTTCTTGTTTTTACCATCAGATCTTCAATTAACGGAAAAGGTTGTGACTGTGGAATAATAAGTTTATTCAAATCACGAAAGTCTATACAAAGTCTTGATTTTCTATTGTCTTCTTTTTTGTATGCCAACGTTACCGGAGCAGCAAATGGACTGTATGATTCCTCAATGAGATTTCTCTCCAGTAACTTTGATACTTGACTCTCTATTTCTTTCTTATCCTCAGACCGGTGAAATGTCCGCGGTAGCCATGGCTACCCCGCGCGCACGCCGCGCGCGCATGGAAAGTTTTTGCCGCGCAAGCCCCCCGCGCCACTTCCCATTTAAAGCTTATTTTCTCGTAAACTATTGCAGCTACACCAAAACAAAAAATACGTGTGTATAGCTGAAACTATACAGAATCTAACTACGTAAACTAATTACGACAACTAGATATAAGTATTTCGAAAAAAATGTGAACTTGAGAATATATGTTGAATGTCAGTTTCTCCAATTAGAATAAAAGTTTTACCAATTAGAATTGTAATTGGTATCAATAAAACCTATTTATAATTAAACTAGACTATATAAGCTTCGTTTTAATAGCCATATATCCTTACTTTGGCACTTTCTTAGTAGCACAATCACCCAAAACAATCAACCCTCCTCGCATTCTATTCGATACCTACTGATTTTGTCGTGTTTACGTAAAAAATTCGATAAGATTTCGTTTTATTTTACTGTTTTATATTGCGGAGACACTAATGATTACTTAATTGAAGTAATTTTCATAATACGAGCACTTTTTTAACTATTTTTTCAATAATTTCAAAAAAATAATGATCGAGGCGTATAAGTACGCCCGGACGTTTGACTTACCTGAAAAAAAATTAGGCGTATTTGGAGGCCCGAACGTGATATTCTTAGATATTCGTAAAGCTTGAATAATGAAGTTTATTTTAATATATAACACTATTCACACTGGGTTATAAATAAAATAGTATTTACGTTTTAAAACCAGAGAACATAAATCACAACACGGCATTACGGTAAAATTAGACAACTGACTTTTAAAACTTTTTTGACATTTAATTTTGACGGCTGATATTGTCGTTCTTTGTGCCACAGACGCAGAATTTAATACTGTATCGATAAAAGGGGACCATAGACGGTACATTTAGAGATGTTACCAGTTTTAGTAAGTTTTTTCGAAGTTTATTCGATACAAATTTAGATGCAACAAACGGGGCCTAAGCGTTGGACCGGAATATTTTTTTGGTCCTTTTTAGAGCGTAATCGTTTCATCGGTTAAGGTCTTTTACTGCAATATTTATCTACCAATAAATCAATTCTGGCTTCGTAATCTCTAATAGTTCCAATGTCGTACTTGTCTTTTGCGAAGATCGTTTTGTATTTTTCAATCAGTTCATTTATTTCTGCTTCTTGTTTATATTCGAGCTGGTTTATTGAAATATTAAATTTGGTTTCATCGACGTGTTCGTTAAAGTTCACTGTAAACTTGTCACAATCTTTCCCTGCTACCATTTCTGCATTTCTATTTATTTCTTGTGTTTTTTGTGTAATTTCTAGCTTTTCATTTTGGATAAATTTTTTGCGTATAGTAATTATTATATATTATAGTAATTATTTGCGTAATAGTAGCCCTAATGTTATTAGTATCGTGAGTAGTGCCTTGGTTTAAAATAATGCCCGTGACTTCAATTGCAACCTGTAGATACTTACAGTGCTTCCTGAGAAAGCAACTCGTTTACACGTGAAGATTACGACATAAACGAATATTATACTGCGGTAAAATGTATCCACCACGTGGCTAACTGTCTGTAACATAAAAATGTGTGTTAGCAAAAAGGCACTCTTTCTCAGTGCAATCTAATGGCCTCATAAAGATGATTAATATGACCCGAAACTCAAAGACTTTACTAATAGCCACTGAAAAGTTCTATCTATACGTATCTCCTGGCACCATTGTCAGTTCAGATCCCAGATACCAAATTATAGTAGGTATTGTCAACTGAACATACATACAAAGTTTCATTTCGGTACGACCGTTAGAAGTAGGTTAAAATTCACTTGCAAGATTTGATAACGTTATTCATTACAAGAGAAGATAATATAAAACATGCAAAAAAAGTTTTTTACAAAAACAAAGAGGGGAAGAAAAGCAGGGCAATTATTTTTATACTAAATACGGCTTGGACACGGCCTATGTGTCTTCTGGCTAATGTACTGAGGATGAGTAGTTCAAAGCTTTCTAAAGTATTGTGAACTTACCAATAAGTGATATATATTCTTATGTAAATTATACGCCTTCAAAATATATCGGTATGTGCTTAGCAACTGCAGGCATTTCTCTTCACTGTTCTGTCCGCTATTCAACATAAGGACATCTTTTATCCATTCATCGAGATATTTTCTTAACAATATTATGACTCGGATGGCAACGACATAGTTAACATCAAATTTGATAAACATAACGTCACAGAGAGAGTCGAGGATAATCTCACTGAGACTAGAATTATTATATGACGGAATAAAATAATCACAAACGTAGATGCCACAAAAAAGAGTAGTAAGCATTGAGATCCAGTTACAAATGATAAAACTCTGGATACTCTTACTGAAGTCGATGCTCTTATGGATAGTCTGTATCTTCAAAATAAGAAAGATGTTGTTGTGTTTATGTATGATGTCCAACACGAATAACATTGTAAAACCGAGCACATCCAACAAGTAGTATAGAGCACTGAGAAGTGTGATAAAGTTATTCTCAGTAGATTTCATATTACTGTCGGTCATGTTAATAGTAACCATTCTATAGATACTGAATACACTCATAAACAAGGCAAAGCAAAACGATATTAATTGTTATTTCTTTCCTTTTGGGTAAACATGATTGTTTTTGACTAAATATTTTGAAGAGAAAAAGAATTTAAGAACAAAATTAAAAGAATGCGCTATTTTTTTAACATCTTTGTCAATGAAATTATTTGGTAGTATTTGGGAGGAAAGATTTTTAATAAATTGTCGTTTTTGGGACATTGTTGTCATAATAAACTGCTTGTGGCTCTGTCGGTTGTGCCAGTATCTGCTAGAATATGAATACAATTGTTTCTTTTTTTTAATGTCCATACTATCAATCCTGATCATTTTTTATCGTATCAATGTAGTTATTATAGTTACATTAGTAAATAGAAAAATTAACTGAGTCTCTAGGCAAAATACAGCAGAAAAATACATATTATTAATTTGTTCCTTCTGTAGATTCTCTAATTGATAAAACATGAGACAGTGAAAAAAAAATGACGGGCTTTTGTCACCGCCGGCGAACCAGCAGATTTAGAGGCTTGGTACGTGATGATGGGAAGAGACCAGACGCCATGACGCTGATGCCTTGGAAGGGTAGGCCTTTCTCAATACAAAATTTAAATTGACTTCAGGTAGACCCATTAGTTTCTTAGTATTACTTAACCTACAAGCATGTTCGTATAATTGACCAAAATACAGAATAAATTACAACGATAAGTAATAATGCTTAATTCCAGCACCTCGTGTAGACACGTGGCAACAATACATACACTGCGCACCGGGCCCCATCAGGTGGCTTTCAGTGCTCAGACGACTGTTATCGGCCCCCCGCATCCGATATATACCTATTAATTCCAGTAATGTAACAAGATAAACACTGATGTAACCAACACATTAAATATTTAAAAGACAGTTATGACATAAATTACCCGTGTTAGACGTAATCGAACATCGGGCAGACGAAGATGAATCCAAACTTGCACAAACTTGAAATTACAATTGCAAAGCCTCGAATCCAAGTGCCACCAAAAAATGATCTCGTAAAAGAAATTAAAAAAATAACGTTCTCGTTTAATTTTGCATTGAATTTGTTTATCTCTTCAAAATATTGTGTAAAATGTAATCATATTTATCCAAGAGGAAACAAATATTTGTTATTATCGTTATGCTATACGTTAGTCATGGTTGCGTTGTGCATGTATCGTATGTTCACCGTAGACATCACAGATGTTAAGATGAGACGTTTTGATAATGTTTTAATGCGTTGCATTGGTGTGTGTTACTACGCCATGCATGCAGTTGGTTTTATAATCTTGTTCATTCTTGACTTTTCGCACAACTACAACAACGTCTGTCTTATTTTGAGGATCCAAACTATCTATAAGACCATCGGTTTCAGTAAGAGTGTCAGGAGTTACATTATATGGAACTGGATCTCAATATTAACTGTTATTTGTACTGACTTGGCCATTTATACTATTTTTTATTTATGTTTTGATACCATGTCTTTGTCTGAGATAATGATTGATTCTATTTGTGACATAATGATTAGCGCATTCGATGTCAATTATATGGTTGCCATTCGACTTATCTTGTTATTGAAAAAATATCTCGATGTATGGATTAAAGATGTTATTCTGTTATTGAATGAGAATCAGGAAAATAATGAGCAATGTATGAAATTGCGTATAATTTACCAGAATATTATGAAAGCTTACGATCTGTACAAAACTATTTTTCAGATATTGGTAAGTTTTTGAAAAAAGGTTTTTATCATATTGAATTCAACATAAAATCACTTACCGGCAAAATGCAAAAAACGTACGATAATTTAATATCGCGGGCCACCCTATCGCTTCCACCTCAACATTCCGGTGAGACTGGAAGCCAACCTCAACATAGTTGGGAAAAGGCTATGCAGATAATGATATGACTACATTCGTCATCAATCAGAAACAAACGTTTAACAAAATAAGGCTCCTAAGATAATTGTTAAACATGCAATCTTTTATTTTACAGACGTTTAGCCACGTATTTGAAACATTTTTCCGAAGTTTAAGTTTGTTCTATCTGATACTCTTTAAGTCTAAGCAATATGTACTAGGAGACGATGTGAGTACATTGGTTTCATTTCGTTTTTCTCTATATGGACGTATTAACCCCCCAGCTCCTATACGTATATCTGCTAGATATACGTATAGGAGCTGGGGGGTTACTTAACTGTAAACTATTGACCACGGGCTAAATGCTCGAGAGAAACGCGTCTTGTAATAGCGACGCGACGGTGGAAAAGACAAATGAAAGTGCTTTGGAGAATACTACGCAAGGAAATAAGTGACGATCGCACTTGTCGCTTGACGCAAGTCGGGTCGCATGACGCTATTCAAACCTTGTAGATACTACTTGGTTACAATTATATTGCAACTAGCTTATGTCCGGCTTCGCCCGCGTGTAACTCGGTAATTGTCCTACGGGATCGTACGACTCGGTTCTAAACTATCTTTATGATCTCATATCAGTTCAGTAATTTTTCGTGATTGAGCAGCAATCATCCATCCATGCATGGTCAAACTTCCATAATAGTAGTAAGATATGTGTGATATTGATTACATTTTCGATGTTTCCAGGTGACGATGTTCCACAATCTTATTTCATTAAGTTTGATGTCAAAGATTATAGTACTGGTTATGATGCATATCATACATTGCGAGAGATTTTATATAGCTGTCGAGGAAGCTGAGACAGTTTGTATACAGCTTATGAAGAACAGTAACTGTCCGAGTAAGTTGAACAAGACACATCATCATTATCTTGCCCTATGTAACTAAAACTTCAACTTCGAGGACAAGCGTAAAATTTTTAAAAAAACGGGTTGCACTCCGGGAGTGCCGGCAGAAGTGAAAACTTGAATAGTAACGTTGTGCATTTTTGGATATGGTTAGGAAATAATTTTGAACGAATTGCTTTAATTATCTAGTTCTATCATTTATGTGGTAAAATACAATATTCATTTATTGCGCTATCATACACAAACATGACAACTTACATTACATAACAAATTTAACACAGAAATATTACGATACGTTTTACGAATTTTACCTCTTTGGAGAAATCGAAGGTTTTGTTTGTGCATAAGATAATTATCCAGTTTTGGAAAACCAAACTCAATGACAGATGTCATAAAGTTCAAATTCCTTCGCAACCTAATGTCAATTCGTCTTACGAATTTTCGATCAGGACACGTGACCTGACGCGAGTTTAAGTTTTATACCCATTACAGAAAAAGTGCTCAACGCCGCTAAAGAAGTTTTCACTTCAAAAAACGTGTCATTTGTTTCGCGAATTGACATAGCGGGAATCTACATATGGGAGTGATTCAATTCATTCGGGGTCGGCGCGCCATATCTTCTTCTTCAATACTTCCATAAGTTGAACGAGGAGAAATTATGAAGCAGCTTGAAATAAGATTGTAGTCAGCCTGTATTGACTGCCTCGCTGTTCTTGGTGCAAGCGTGTCTGCTGAGTATGAGGACCTGGGTTCGACTCCTAGGTCGGACAAAGTGTTATTGGGTTTTTACATTAAGAATTTCTCAGTAGCAGCCACAGATTCCTAGATATAGAAGACTATATTAGGGTCGGCTTCCAGTCTAACCGGATACAACTGAATATCAGGACATGGAGCGATTGCCCATCTGACCTCCAAAATCCAGTTAAAAAATACTGGATGTCCGATTTTCAGGCCACTACCTGTAAAGACTTTCAAAACTCTTCAAATGACAGCCGGGATCAACAACTTAACGTACTTTATGCAGAACGGAGAAAATCCGGGATGTGAAAGATGGTCACCTATCCACAGACAGACTTTGACAAGTGCGGCTTAACCTTGAAGATTGATCCGTGCCGCCGTGCGCCACGTGCTCCTCTCCTGTTGTATCAGCCTATACTTGTATTTGTATTTCTTTCTTACAGAGTGTCAAAAACATCTTTGCAAGACCGTTTTACAGACAAATCGATCGTTCAGTAAGATGAGTGCGTGTGGCCTGTTCTATGTGGACGCTGCTTTAGCAATAGTGCTCATGGCTTTTATCACTAATTATTCCATTGTGATCTTGCAGTTCTTTGTTTTGTAGTTTTACTTTTTTAATTAAATTATACAAGCTCACTGTATTGCATCATTCATATTAATTAAGTATTGGATACCGTATTACCCAGTACTAACTGGTTTGTGGAGGTCATATAGGCAGTCTTTGCATGCATAATACTGATATTCAGCTGCATCCAATCAGACTGGAAGCCGATCCCAACATAGTTGGGAAAAGGCAGGCAGGTTTTGTTGATGATGACTGTATTGCATCATCAAGCATATTAGATACATTACAATAACATGAAGTCGCTTTTTGTGTCCGCCTATGTGACCACGTTTTTCTTCTTAACACCGAAAAGGATTGTTATGCGGTTTTCACCATCATTTATAAAATATTTTTCCAAGACTGTATGTGTATAAAATACTAGCTGGCGCAACTTCGTTTGCGTCACATTTTTCCCGTTTTCGTAACATTTTTCATTGCTGCTCCACTCCTATTAGTCGTAGCGTGATGATATATAACCTATAGCCTTCCTCGATAAATGGGCTATATATCACTGAAAGAATTTTTCAAATCGGACCAGTAGTTTCGGAGCCTATTCAATACAAACAAACAAACAAACAAATAATCAAATCTTTCCTCTTTATAATATTAGTTTAGATTTTAAGGAAACTAATAAAAGTTAAGTATCGATGTTCAGACGTCAGCACATGAAGCTTCAACTATCTGTCAAATACGTTTATTTTTTCAATTTTATTGTTAACAGCGCCCGCGACTTCGTCCGCGAACATTGTGACATAATATAGCCTATGTTACTCGGTAAAGATGTAGCTTTTCAAATCAGCTGAGTAGTTTTTGAGTTAAATCGTAACAAACAAACAAATCTTTCCTCTTTTCAATATTATTATAAGTTTAGAATAGCGACGCGAACGCATAATTACTTTGCGATATTTCAATGGGCGGCAGCGTTCTCTGTGCCCTTGGGGCACACTTGGGGGAGGCCTATAACCTAACCTAACCAGCAGTGGAAGTCTTCCGGCTGAAATGATGAATAATGATGATGATCTCAACCGACATTGTTTCCGTATTTCGCGTGTGTGTACTATGTCTCTTGTGTTGTGACAACTGTGACTGTGCCCTATCTGTAATCTATCAACTTATCTGTTCTCCTTCTAACTGTTATGTGTTGTGCGTGTGAACTCTGCTCCATACAACCGAGAGTACCTCAAGCCGTGACTTTTATTTATACATTTACCTACGTACACACCGACAACACCTCTATACTGGTACTTGAAGAATTACGTTCAAGGTTGATTGGAAAAATTTGACAGTTGAGGGTAGCTTGGTGTGCTGACGTCCGTATTATCTAGTCGTGTGAAGTAGGGACAGGCCGGTAAGATATACATAAAACTATGTAGTAGGTACACACGGTGACATCAAGCCATATTTCCAGTACAATATGGCTTCGCTTCGTAAAGATTTCCTGTACAATGAGAGATCCGCATAAACTGGTTTTGTAAAGCTTGATTAGTCTTAATAAAGAGTAATTAAAAAAATTGTTTGAAGTTTTATTTTAAAATCACATCGAGAACTGTAATAAGACAACTGTATGGGTAGTAATAAAACTGAACAGGCGCAGAGGCAGACTAGCATCTATAGTGAAGACACCGCATGCGTCCATTTTCTTGAACGCAGCATGCTGAACCCGTTGTATGTTCTTACATGCTCTTCTCTGTGTTTCTGTGGAGAATATCAAGCATCATTATCATCTTGTTTTCTTATTACCTCGTTGGTCTAGTGGTCGCAAGCGCAACTGCTAAGCAAGAGATTCAAGAGAGAGGGTCGGACGAAGTGTTGTTGGGTTTTTCAGAAGTGTCATCAGGAATTTCTCAGTAGCAGCCACGAAGTCTAGAACGAAGTCTGGATCTGTGCCTGCTGGTTGAAGGCTATAGGCTCACACCTTATTACAGAGAACTTTAACATAACTGGTGAAATGCCTTTAAGGCTACGAAAACGAACTGAGCGGGCGCGGGACGGCTGAGGCCGCGGCGCGGCCAGCGGCGCGTTTCAATGCATAGAATGATATGGAACTGTGACTCGGCCGGCGAGACCGGGTCTGCGTTGCTGCGCAGCCCCAAGTCCGAGGCCTTAGGGATTACAGGGCGTGATTGTATGTTATGTAACATTACTAAAAACACACGTCATCATCATGCTGGCAGCAGCATGATGATGACTGTCGACCTTAAAAAACTAAGATAACAGCAGTGTTATCTTAGTTACCTGTTTTAACAAAGATATCTATAGTTAAAGTATGTATTAGTTTATAGTTAGTCTTTTTATGCTTATATATGTATTGTATTGTATTCACTCCAGGACCGTTTGCTCCATCGGCCATCGGTCCTTAGACAAACATGACCAGCTCACTGCCGCTTCAGCTTATTTACTCTTGTTTTATTAGTTTTGTGGGAAACTCCAGACCCTGGGCTCAATTTCCGGACGGATGAAGTGTTATTAGGTTTTTCCATCAGGATGTTCTCAGTAGCAGCCACGGAGTCTGGATCTGTGCCCGGTTGATGGCAATAGGCTCACTCTGTTATACTTTAACACAACTTGAGAAATGTGGGTGTACTTTAAGGTACACTTCTGCCTATCCCTTGTGGGATAACAGGCGATGTTTTGAATGTTTTCTTTTAAGTTATTGCACCCATTTTTTTACCTGAGAGTCCTCTTCTCTTTGTAAACATGATCATCGTACTCCGGCTTTCCCCAATAGCGGCATAAAACCTCTCGCATTCGATGCTCAAAGATGTCAATATTATAATGTTCTTAATGAACCATATCTGAGTTAGAACTATGAATATGGCCATCTGGAATAAATAATAACACTACAGCTATTGGATCTTAAGTAACCCAAGCAGCAACCTTGCTAAAAGGATAAGAATGAAAAGTTACTGTAAAATAATTGTGAAAAGACTTCACATACAGGAATACAGTCACGAACAATGAAATGTAAACACGCAGCAACTTTACAAACTTATTTTCTCCTACTGTATTGATTACAGTTATACGAACATAGTATATTGTTACGAAATAGGTCTTAGCTCAAAGTATAATCAGGTATTTTAACGCTTTTGAATTTTGCTAAAGGCAAAAGAATGATAATGATGATACATTTCATTGCTAGTAAGTGTACATCCACTATAGAAACCCAGAAAAAGTAACGGGATGAACTAAACCATCGGCAGGACGCCATTAACTATGGATTGAGTGACAAAAACAATGAAAAGTTACTCAACAGGGATCTGGATTCGCAAAAAAAAGGCAAAAGACTAAATATAAATTCATGCTGCTATTTTTCCTTAACCCATTTTGTCTGACTGCTGGGCAAAGGTCTCCCCCTAACCTTCTACTCTTTTCTATGTGCTGTCTTCCAATAAATCAAATATCTCATAAACGCCTCAAAGTCGTCACGCCAACGTTTTTTGGCCTCCCTCGACGGCGAAGCCAGCCTTCTATATCCCAAAGAATCTATAATTATTTATTTTACAAATCATTAAATCACTTACACTGATTCCTCTGTCTTCTACGACTAGTTTCATCTTCATAATAATCGCTATATTCATTAGACCATGAGAAACTGCAAATATTGAGTAGAATAGAATCTGAAAATTAATTATTATCGAAATTATCACCATCATTCTCCTGCATTTATCCCAATTTATGTAATTTCGGCACAGCATGTCTTTTTCTTTCATATTTCTCTATCAAATCAAATCACAAAATCTTACCAAATGTCTAAATGTTTTCTCGACACTCGTATAAATCTGTAAGATATTCAAATAAACATCAAACATATTTTCCCAAAAAGACTCAGGTTTTGAATTCCCTGCTTTGCGAGCATCTTTAGTCCAAACACAAAGTGCTTTGCAGTTCAACTTGATCATAAACTTAGCATACACTACATTAATATCGAAAGTCATACTGAAGTAGAAATAAGCCATATCGACGATACTCAAATGGGGAAAGAACTTAATAGACATATAAACAATAGAACCGTAAATAATACAATTTATAATGATGACATAAATCCAGTTTTGAACGGTCAACCTGAAGAGATTTTTGCCAGTAATCTTAAGGGTTCTAAGTACATGTTGGATCTTTAAAACCAATAGTATATTGTCACTGCTACACTTGATATTTATATAGTAATTCAAAATGAAACCAAAAGAGTAAATGAAGAAGTCGTAGAAACTGCTCCAGATAAGAATTGAGGTGAGAGCTTCCCAGTTAGTGATGGAAATGTACAGACGATACAAGCCTACGAACCGGGATATCATCAAGCCGACCACTCCGATAAAGTTGTAAAGAAAACTGTTGCAAGTGATAAAATTATCACGAATAGAATACTTAGAACATAAGAGAAGAGATTGCATTAAAGTCAGCGGCTTTAGAACTGTCTGCAAATCTTTCTCTATAAAATTGTCGAGTAAGATTTCATTTGTGTATGGGACTTTTGAATTTGCTTTCGGCAGAATAGGGCCTAATTTTAATTGTGGTTTGTCTCTAAACTTTAGCAATTTACATTTAATACCGTTCATGTTGAGGTTTTTTATGAAGTGATACGAAAGTTCATCGAAGTCATTATTAATGCATTAATTTAATGGATTGTCGTTTTGTTTGTGATGGTAAAATTTATCATATTTTTTATATGAAACTGTCATTAGTTTTTTAGAATGAATTGTTAAATGATTGGTCATGAAAGGTCTAACTCTCTTGATTGGACAGTGAATATTAATGTATTATATTTTAGTATAAAATTAGCATTGTGTCTGGATATCACCTAGTACTAGAAACGTTCTGTTTTCTTTAATGAATAAGTAAATCATTCTTCTTCTTTTATCCTTTACGTATGTATTTAGAGTCGGCGAAGCTTGTGTTTTTTTTTCCCTTATTTTTCTATTACTCGTCATTTCAGCATTCACAGCCTCAGATTTAAACATTAATAAAATCAACAGTGTACGTATGTTTGTTTATGTGGGTCGGAATGCATTCTTTTTTAGTTAGATTAGGTATAGTCCAACTTAGGGAGCAATGCAAGTTTCATCAGAATCGGTTCAGTAGTTTGGTTTTAAAATCAAAATGGCTGGAAAAAATATGTCTTCAAATTAAACGAAATTAGAAGTCCTTATCTAACTTAACTAGCTAACGTAACTTTCAAGTCCTTATTTTCCGATATAACTGAACTGATTTAAATGAAACTTCATAAGCAGGATCCAAAGGTCTAAAAAATTTATAAAAAACATTTACGATCTCCAAACTGTGCTCTACCGTGTCCTCCGGGCGATATTTTTTTCATCTTTGTTGCCTTTGATTTGACGAAATGTTGATTATATACTATGTACCTAGTAAGACTAAGAAAATCCATTCGATGTTTCGTTTGTATCATCATCATTCATCATTTCAGCCCAAAAGACGTCCACTGCTGGACATAGGACTCCCCCAAGTGTCGTCACATAGACATTTTGGGGGGTTTTGCCATAATCGCCACGCTTGGGTTGGCGATCGCAGTACGGTTGTTACAAAAACGAATAAATACAAGAACGCTGCTGCCCATTCTCTGGAAAGTCCCTTAGTCGCCTCTTACGACACCCACGGGAGGATATGGGATGGTGCTATTCTTTACGTCCGACACCATACAGAACTTTACGTCCGACACCATACAGAACTTTACGTCCGACACCATACAGAACGTTCGTTTGTATAATCTTATGAATTAATCTTGTCAAGGATATTAATTATCTTCATACATTAGTTGATTGAAAACATTGATTTGTATCTGGACGATAATTGAACGACCAAACGCAAAGAAATAGAGGTCACTAGGTCACGGTTAATAAAGAATAAAAAATAATATTGTTCAATGGTTTTGTAAATAGTTTTCTCGAACACAAAAATCTCATTTTTAACCAGCGCGCCGGCTCGACTGTATGAATGCATATTTGCTAAAAGCTTAGGTGTTCTTCTTCTTCATATCAGCTGAAACGACAGTAGCGCCTGTGCTTTACGCAGACAGAGAATTCTCAGGACCTTCACAAGATCATCGGTCTACGTTTAGGTAGTTCTCTCAGATTAGACAAAACTCTTTAACTTTATTATCCTCGACGCCATCTTGCATTTTCATTATGACCTCATTTTTATTGTCAGCGACCCCGAAAACCACAAAAATGACACCCATGACGGAAAAATCTGAAAGTTTTCCTAATTGCCATCCAGGATTTTTATTTTTTGCAAGTATATATATTCATTGCCAGTGACCCGGAAAACTGCGAGAACGACACCCATGAAGAAGTAACAAAAATTTTTCCTCGGCAACATCTTGCATTTTCATTTTGACCTCATTTTCGTTATCAGCGAACCCGGAATCCACAAAAACGACACCCATGAAGGAAAAACCGAAACTTTTTCTAGGCACCATCTTCGATTTTTATTTTGATCTCATTTCCGTTGTCAGCGACCCAGAAAACCACGAAAACGACAACCATGACGGAAAAACGGAAAAATTTCGTCGGCACCATCTTGAATTTCTATTTTGAACTCATTTTTGTTATCAGCGATCCCAAAAACCAAGAAAACGACACCCATGAAGAAAACACAGAAAATTTTACTCGGTGCCATCTTGGATTTTCATTTTAACCTCATTTTATTTACCCGCAAACCCGAAATCCACGAAAACGACACGCGAAACTAAAGCACAGAAAAAGAAGGAAGAAATATTAAGTAAACTTTTTACAGAAATAGTTATTTGTGCAACAAGAGAGCAAAGTTGGTTTTTGCCGCGAGTGTTGATTTTGAATCCCGAGTAAGCAAAGGATTCTGATTCTAGGTTAGAATCCTGAGTGCAGCGAGGGATTCAAAGACACGAGATGCAAATAACTTTGGTCTCGTGTAGCGCATACAACTTTTCACTTCAGCAGCGAGAACACTTTAGGAGATAAGATAATAAACAGGAATAGATTGAAATAACTATTTATCGTGAATCAAAATAATTAACATTGTAGGTAGAGGTACAGTTCTCGTCGCTAGTTTCACTCATATTTTACGATTATTTTAATATTTTTCTAACTTATTCAACTCTTTACGCCAGCCACGAAATTTTATTCCTGCTCTTTTATTTAAATTATGGCGTGTTCCGAAATAGCACCCATGATATTTTATTATTCAAAATATATTACGTAACATTATTTGAACTAGAAATAAATATTTACAGGTTAAGTATTAGTTTTATATGCAGTAAAAACTTATTTTCGTTTAAATACAACAATAAGTTAAAAATTCAATAAATTACATTAAAAGACATAATTATCTTTTTGCAAAATTTCTTTAGTTAGAACGAAATTCCGAACGTGTTTGTCTTTGAGGTCGAATTCAAAATAGGAACTTCGAAAGGGCTGGTCTTTGTCTCTCTCTCTCTCTCTCTTTCTAATGGCGGGAAAGAGATAGAGTGTAAATGTTTCGAATTGTATGATTAATCCAAGGCTGAATAAGATATTCGCGGCTTTCTGAAAAAATAATTATAAAGTTACTTTGTCTCACTCAGTGAGCAAAATCGCATTTTGCTCACTGATTTCAGGCAGCAAAACCTACATGTTTGAGCTACTGAAGTGAAGAATACTATCATCATCTGCCTAGCTTCTTCCCAACTATGTTGCATTGGATTTCCAGTTCAACCGGGTGCAGCTGTATACAAGCATTTTACATGAAGCGACTGCTTACCAGACCTCAATAATTCCAGACCTAAATAATTTTGAAGTCACCACAAACAAAAACAAAATAGTTTTTGTTTGTGGTGACTTCAAAATTTAGCACCCGGTTGAACTGGAAATCCAATGCAACATAGTTGGGAAGAAGCTAGGCAGATGATGATAGTATTCTTATAGAATTTAATAATGTTATGACAACAGTTTACAGGCGCCTAATTTATGATGATGATAAGCTGATTAAAAACCAAACAGACATTATGTAAAAAACGGTGTTGTTTCAAGATGCATACTTTTCTTACAGAGGAGGAAACAGAGATGACTGATAAACATGAATTGAAGAAAAAAGATACGGTATGTCAACCACAAAGTGGTGGTAAAGGCAGCTCTGGTTGAAGACAGATAGAAGAAACTATCTAACTAACTTAAACCTTACCTTTCTCTGCAGGTAATGCTTAGTACTGTCAATGTGTTTTGGCGTACCTTGTGCTACGTAGAAAATATATTAGAAACTGCGGCACTAAATGGTAAGGTAAGAATAATGATGGTGCCGAGTTATTTGATCTCTTCCTATTTTTTGCTGTCCTGGTAAGTACGTGAGTACCAGTGGCCCAGGCGCACGCTGTTTTGATGTGTCATAACATTTATAGTTCTGTGCTGTATTTTTTTTTACTCTACCCCGTATATTTATTTATTCCGCCACCCCTGGCCTATAAGGGCTGTTTGAAAGCATCTTACTTTCAAAACATTTAAATATACTTTTCAGCTTGTGAATTGGAAGATGGTGAGTCTGGCAATATTATGCCTAGTAAAGGACAAGGCCCTAGTTGTCATTCAGAACGTGTATTTTGAGAAGTTTTACACCGCCATCGAGGAAGCAGAGAAAGCTTGTATCCAGAGTATGAAGAATAGGAACTATACAAGTTAGTTGACTGTGAAAACTTTATTGAAATTCTGCATTGAAAGACGTTACTGACAAGAGAGCCGTGGTGGTCCAGTACCACCGTTACTTTAAACTTTTAACGTTTTCTTTAAACGTTCGGTTAAACTTGAAATACACTGCAACACAGTTGGGTAAAAGCAAGGCAGATGTTGACATTAGTGTACAATTTAATAACTTCATTATATTTAGTAATGTCATGAATACAGTTTACAATAGTCTCAATGATGATGATGATGAGCTGATTACCCAAAACAAACAGGCATCATGTAAAAAACGGTGTTGTTTCAAAATGCATACTTTTCTTACAGAAAGTCAAGAACGACTGTGCAAGAAAGTGATACTGACAAATCGCACGTTCAGTAAGATGACCGCGTGTGGCCTGTTCTACATCGGCGCTGCGGTACAGATAACATTGCTGGGACTTCTTACTTATTATGTTGTTGTTCTGTTACAGTTCGCTTTTGTGTAAATAAAGTAATTCAAAGAAACATAAAGATATCATCATCATCAGTCTATAATGTTCCCACTGCTGGGACACAGGCCTCCTCTCAATAAGAGGGAGTGGGCTGTAATCCACTACGCGGGCCCGCGGGTGTTATTAATATATTTTTTATTATTACATAGGTGCTTAGTTATCTAATTTGACAAACAAGTTATAGGTTCTTATTTCCTTTACTATTGTCGCCAATAAGCCTGACAGTAGTGATAGACCGATCAGCGCGCCGCGTAATGATAGTAGATGTTACCATCCCGCATGACGAGAACCTCGTGAAGGCTGAGAAAGAGAAGTTATCTAATTTGACAAACAAGTTATAGGTTATTATTTATTGTTATAGTATTTACAGTTCATTATATTATGAAAGGTGTTTCTTTTCATAATATAAATAACTGTAAATACTTAAAGACAAAACTGTAAACCAAATACGCGAATAATTTTTAAGTTAGTAAAACAAATATATAGATAACAGTGTAGTAGTGTAAGAAAAGATATTGTCTCTAAGGTCTGAATATTTTTTTTATTATTATTATTATATTATAAAAGAGCAGCGGTGGCCTAGTGGTGACAGCAACGCCGACTTACGAGTAGTAAGCCGAGGGTTTGAACCCAGGCAGACGCATTACTCTGTGTCATTTAGTTCATCACCACTGCCTTCTAAAACGGTGAAGGAAAACCACCTGAGAAAACCGGCACGTCCTAGAACTAAAAAATCGAAGACATGTGACTTCTACCAAACCGCACTGGGCCCGCGTAATGGATTACAGCTTACAGCCCACCCCCTCTCATTCTTAGGCTGATGATGATGATGATATTATGAAAGTACCTTATTATTATAACATAATTTTTGTCTGTAACATAAATAAATAGAAACAATACAAAAACTCACAATTATTATGGGGGGTAAGGGGAGAACGGACTTAACATCTTTTCCGGCCCAATTGTAAACCTCACCTGCACGCGTTGGTGCATCTTCATTAGAATAACCAACGACGGTTTGCAACCGCGGTGCCCCCTGCCAGATAACCAACGAGGCCCTGGCGACCAAGCAATGGCGGGATAACCATACACCTGACTAAGAGGCTGCAATGAGCCTTGGAACTTAAATAATTCCCAAGAAATTACTGGATGGAGTAGGAGAGGAAGACACAAATCGAAGCAAAGTTAAAAGAGAAACTACCTCAGGAGGGTACCAGTAACACTAGAGAATCCCTCCCTGAGTCTAACTTAGGCAGTCCTTCGTATTCTGGGGAGGGCAAAATTTTGCAACAATGTGTCAGGGTAACGGCGGACATCCAGGCTGTTTCACTAGAAAACCCTACTGGACAAAATAAAAAACTATTATTATTATTATTCCTTTATTCATTTAACTTCTTATTTTATATATTTTTAAATATTTCTTAAAAAACAAAAAAGGTAAAAAAAACATTTAAAAATATAAAAAACAGGTTTCCGCCGGTGTCGGGAGCAGGGTCCAAGCTACCGGTGGTTAGGGCTGCAGAGACAGGAACCTCCTCACAATGCGGGCCGTATCGAGGAGTACTGCCTTCTGAATCTGGCTCTTGATCCAACTCCCAAGTGAAAGCTTCGACAGATGGTCGTCGAGGCTCTTGGCCATAAGGCCATTGGCCGTTACGACAATCGGCACAATGATAGCCGAGTCCACATTCCACATATCGACAACCTCGTGAGCTAAGTCGAGATATTTTATTTGTTTCTCTTTCTCAGCTTTCACGAGGTTTTCGTCATGCGGGATGGTAACATCGACTATCATTACGCGGCGCGCTGATCGGTCTATCACCACTATGTCAGGCTTATTGGCGACAATAGTCCTGTCAGTAATGATAGGCCGATCCCAGTACAGCGTGACATGGTCTTTCTCGAGAACTGGGTCGGGCACATACTTGTAGTACGGTACCTCAGATTCCACAAGTTCATATTTCAAGGCAAGTTGCTGGTGAATAATCCTGGCTACTTGGTTATGCCTGTGCAAGTACTCGCCGTTAGCCAGACGAGAACAACCAGAAATAATATGTCTGATGGACTCACCCGGACGGTGGCATGCCCGACACACATCCACCGTCCCGTCCCTCATAATATGTTTCCGGTAGTTGTTCGTCAGCATAACTTCGTCCATAATCGCACAGACAAAACCTTCAGTTTCCCCAAAGAGGTCACCGAATCGTAGCCAGGATACGGATGCTAGAAAATCTACATCAGGCCCATGAAGAGCCTGGTAAAAGCGCCCGTGAAGCACCTTGCCTTGCCATACTTCCTTGCGGTCATCGGTAGTAAGTACTACAGGTTTGCGCCAGTTCTCTTTAGCCATGGACAGCGGGGTGAGTACCTTATCCACTGCGACCACATCTCGGTGCATACCCACCTCGGCTTTCAAAAAATATTCTCTGAGGCTGCACACCTCGCGGTTGTGGAGGGTCTTAGCGTTTAAAAAGCCTCGACCCCCGCACTTCCGCGGGATGTACAGTCTCATCACCGATGATCGTGGGTGATGCATCCCATTTGCGGTCAGCAGTGTACGAACTCTCCTATCCAGGGCGTCCAGTTCGGTCTGAGTCCATTTGAGTATGCCGAAAGAGTACATTAAAACCGGCATGACCCAACCGTTGAAGGCGCGCACCTTGTTCCCGCCTGAAAGAAGGCTATTTAGTACCTTCTTCAGGCGACCAAAGAAGCGCTCCCTCAACGATTGCTTCATGTCAGCTACGTTAATGCCTAACGCTTCCGACATACCCAAATACTTATAACTTTCGGATGAGGAGAGAGATCTGAGGTGTATGGAATCCGAGAGTTGGATTCCCTCGGATTCCATAATCTCTCCTCGCTTTACATACATGACTGCACATTTGTCCACACCAAATTCCATCCTGATGGCGCTACTAAAAGTTTCAGTTACTTTCAGTAGCTTCATCAGTTGCAATTTGTTAGGGGCAAAGAGTTTCAGATCATCCATGTAAAGAAGGTGAGATATGACCTGACCACCTCTCCTCAACCGGTAGCCTAGACCTGAATCCTCCAGCAATGTGCTTAAAGGATTCAGGGCTAGACAGAACCAAAGAGGACTCAAATTGTCGCCCTGAAATATTCCCCGTTTAATCCATACAGGCTCATCGTTCCCCTGGATCTGTCGACATCCTGGATATCGAAGGACCGTCTTCCATTGCCCCATACACGACTCAAGAAAGGCGCGTAGAGTTGCATCAATCTTGTACAACTCCAGCACCCTCATGAGCCATGTATGTGGCACAGAGTCGTAGGCCTTCTTGTAATCTATCCAACATGTCGACAGATCCTTGTGGGATCGACGAACCTGTTGGCTAATGGCCATGTCAATGAGGAGTAGCTCCTTAGTTCCACGGGACCCGTTCTTACATCCATTCTGAGAGGCCGACATAATAGAATTACTATCGATGTGTTTGTTAATTTTCTCTCTCAAAATGGATGTAAGAAGTTTATAGACCGTCGACAAACACGTGATCGGTCTATAATTCTTGGGTTCCGCAGGACTACCTGACTTATGGAGCAGGTGGGTAACACCCGTTGTTAGAAACTCTGGTAGCGACCCAGACTCTAAGCATGACTGGAATTGAGATGCCAGGCGAGTGTGTGAACTACTAAACCATTTGAGCCAGAAGTTGTGCAGTCCGTCCGGTCCCGGAGATTTCCAGTTCGGTAACGGACGAACTGCCCTGGCAACATCTAACGGTGTTATTGAAATTTCTTCCATTTGTGGGATAGACTCACACACTCGCTCAACATCTCGCATCCAATCAGCCTCCGTATGACTGACGGGCACCGACCAGATGCTGCGCCAGAATGAACTCGTAGCAGCATCATCTGGGCGGCACACGTCCGTCACATTTAGTTCGGGTCGCTCCCAAGCTCTGTATACCCACCTCTCATCACTCTGGAACATGCGATTCTGCGTATACCGATCAACACGCTTCTTATACCGCCGAATACGGTTCGCCCATGCATAAACTTTCTGCTTCAGGAAGTCGATGCGCTCTGTGACTTAATTATTATTATTCCCTTTATTCATCTTATAAACATACATTTTACATTTTTAAATATTTTTACAAAATTATATACAAAAACATTTAAAAATATAAAAATAGTAGCCCACCGGTATCGGGAACAGGGTCCAAGCTACCGGCGGTCAGGGCTCCAGAGAGAGGAACCTCCTAACAATACGAGCCGTGTCCAGAAGTACCGCTTTCTGAATCAAGCCCTTGATCCAGCTGCCTAACGAGAGCCTCATCAGATATTGGTCGAGGCTCTTGGCAATTAGGCCATTGGCTGATACGACTATCGGCACAATGATCGCTGAGTCAACAGGCCACATGTCGACAACCTCGCGAGCCAAGTCAATATACTTGATTTGTTTATCTTTCTCGGCCTTCACGAGGTTCTCGTCATGTGGAACCGTTATGTCAACAATCATTGCGCGCCGCTCTGATCGATCCATCACCACTATATCAGGCTTATTGGCTACAATAGTCCTGTCAGTGATGATGGATTGATCCCAATACAGTGTGATATTGCCATTTTCGAGAACTGGGTCGGGCACATACCTATAGTACGGCACTTCCGATTCCACAAGGCTGTATTTCAGAGCAAGTTGCTGATGGATAATCCTGGCTACAAGGTTGTGTCTATGCAAGTATTCTCCGTTAGCTAGACGAGAACACCCGGAAATAATGTGACGGATCGATTCACCCGGACGGTGGCATGCCCGACATATGTCAACCGTGCCATCCTTCACAATAAATTTCCGGTAGTTATTCGTCATCATAACTTCATCCATAATTGCACAAACAAAACCTTCGGTTTCTCCAAAGAGTTCCCCGGAACGTAGCCAGGCTACGGACGCTGCATGGTCTACATCAGGCCCATGCAGGGCACTGAAGTAGCGTCCGTGAAGCTCCTTACTCTGCCATACTTCCCTGCGGTCATTAGTGTCAAGCACTGCAGGTTTGCGCCAGTTCTCTTTAGCCAAGGAGAGCGGGGTGAGGGCCTTGTCCATCGCGACCACATCTCGATGCATCCCCACGTCGGCTTCTAGGAAATATTCCCTGAGACTGCATATCTCGCGATTGTGGAGAGTCTTGGCGTTTAAAAAGCCTCGACCTCCACAACTCCGCGGGATATACAGTCTCATAACCGAAGAACGTGGGTGATGCATTCGATATGCCGTCAACAATGTACGGACCTTCCTATCCAGTGCGTCTAGTTCTGTTTGAGTCCATTTGAGTACGCCGAAAGAGTACATCAAAACCGGCATGACCCAACCATTGAAGGCACGCACCTTATTTCCGCCTGATAAAAGACTATTAAATACTTTTCTCAGGCGGCCAAAGAAGCGCTCCTTCAACGATTGCTTCATGTCAACAGAATTGATGCCCAGCGCTTCCGACATACCCAAATACTTGTAGGTTTCGGTCTCTGAGAGGGATCTGAGATTTATGGAATCTGAGAGCTGGGTTCCCGCAGATTCCACAATCCCCCCTCGCTTTACATGCATGACCGCACATTTGTCCACACCAAATTCCATCCTGATGGCGCTACTGAAAGTTTCTGTTACCTTCAGTAGCTCCATCAGTTGCAAATTGTTGGGGGCAAAGAGTTTCAGGTCATCCATGTAAAGAAGGTGAGATATAACCTGACCACCTCTCCTCAACCGAAAGCCCAGACCTGAATCCTCCAGCAGCGTGCTTAGAGGATTCAAGGCTAAGCAGAACCAAAGCGGACTCAAACTATCGCCCTGAAAAATACCTCGCTCTATCCTTATCGGTTCGCTGTTCCCTTGGATATGCCGACATCCTGGATAGCGAAGGACTGTCCTCCATTGCCCCATACACGACATCAGGAAGGTGCGCAGTGTTGCATCAACTTTATACAATTCTAGCACCCTCATGAGCCATGTATGTGGCACCGAGTCATAGGCCTTCTTATAATCTATCCAACATGTCGACAGATCCCTTCGGGAACGCCGAACCTGTTGGTTAATGGCCATATCAATGAGGAGCAGCTCCTTAGTACCGCGGGACCCGTTCCTACATCCATTCTGAGAAGCGGACATGATCGAATTATCATTAACGTGTTTGCAAATTTTAGCTCTCAAAATGGATGTAAGAACTTTGTACATTGTAGGAAGACAAGTAATAGGCCTATAATTTTTGGGCTCCGCAGTACTACCTGATTTATGGAGCAGGTGGGTTATTCCAGTAGTCAGGAACTCGGGCAGCGACCCTGACTCTAAGGCTGACTGGAATAGGGCCGCCAAGCGAGCATGCGACCTCGCAAACCATTTAATCCAGAAGTTGTGCAGCCCGTCCGGCCCTGGAGATTTCCAGTTAGGCAACGGACGGACTGCACGAGCTACGTCTTGGGGGCTGATAGAGATTGCCCCCATTTCTGGTACTGGATCGCACACTCGCACGACTTCTCGAATCCATTCACCCTCGGTATGGCTGACAGGCACCGACCAGATGTTGCGCCAAAACGCGCACATGACGTCATCATCCGGCAGGCGCGTGTCGGCCACACCTTGGTCTGGTCGCTCCCAACTCCTATAAACCCACCTTTCATCTCTTTGGAATGTGCGATTCAGAGTGTATCGTTCCACCCGCCGCTTATACCTACGGATACGGTTTGCCCATGCATACACTTTCTGCTTCAGGAAGTCGATGCGTTCTGTGATACGGGACATATAGTCTCGAGGACTAATATCAGTCCCTGCAAATGCCCGCTTCACAAAACGCATCACTCGAGGGCGATTGTTGCCCTCCCTGAAGCAGATTAGTTTACCGATGAGTGTTCTGGCCCCACCAATACGTCGCTCAATCCTGCATTGCCAAGCCGGTTCGGCAGGTTTAGGTCGTGTAGCTCTGTCATCAGAAAATTTGACATGAGCTACACGACATGCCGCTACAGCCGCACAGTACAGGATCGAGTGAGCATCAGTGAGGTCTTCGCAGTTATCAAAATAGTTTGACAACTGCGAATCCAGAACAGCCACCAGCGCCCTATTTCTATTATGCATGGGCAAACGAGGTAAGCGTGGTCTAAGTTCAGGCGACATGTACCGATATTCTCTAATCGCACCTACCAAAGCACTCCTGATTTCCTCACTGCACTGGGTACTTACATTAGTAGCCATGTCATTACTCACTTCGTCAGCGCGATTGAATAACTGACTAGACTGTGGTGGAACCACAGCCTGTGACGGAGGGACAATGACATGGCTACTCTGCATTTCAGTTCGCAAGCGATCAAGTACGGTATCGTCCAACATATGATTACGTTGGATGACCCGCACCTGATCCGATAATCGTTGCGCCGACACGTTGACAGCTGGCTCAAGCACCTGAAACAGAGAGAGCATCCGAACACGGTACGCGGTCAGGTTGTTTCCTCCCTCTGTAGCCCCATAGTATGAGCGCATGACATTTTCGTTGATGGTTCGCGTCCATCGCATGCGCTGCACACTTCCGCCGGGAGCTGGGACCCTATCAGAGGCCGGTGGGCCTCGAGGTCCTAAACCGTCCGGCGGCCGGCGTCCTCCCCGTCGACGAGCAGGTGGTGGCGTCGTGGGCGGAGAGAAGTACTCGTCGCTGTCGCTCGACGCAACTGCCACGGCCGGTGTCACAGCACTCACGGTGAAGCTGGGTTCCGGCGGCGGCGAGGCGGAGCGGGGCGACGAGTCCGGAGGCGGTAGGCGTGCACGAAGAGCAGCAGCTGATCTTGTGATCATAATACGTTTAACAAATCCCTCATTGTCATAATAGTTTCAGTAATATGTGACAGATGACAGTGTCTGTCTGGTTCGAATTTTCGTATTTCTTTTTGATATTTATCATTTTTCCAAATTGATTATTAATTTATGTAGTTTTATTTACAAAAAGTACACTGTGTAAAAATGGTATTGTTTCATGAAGCCAAAAACTGTTTCTTTGAATTTTTTTATTATTATTATTCCCTTTATTCATTTTACTTACATATGTTTTACATTTTTAAATATTTTTACAAAATTATATACAAAAACATTTAAAAACATAAAAAATAGTTGCCAACCGGTATCGAGCACAGGGTCCAAGCTACCGGTGGTTAGGGCTGCAGAGACAGGAACCTCCTCACAATGCGGGCCGTATCGAGGAGTACTGCCTTCTGAATCTGGCTCTTGATCCAACTGCCAAGTGAGAGCTTCGACAGATGTTCGTCGAGGCTCTTGGCCATAAGGCCATTGGCCGTTACGACAATCGGCACAATGATAGCCGAGTCCACATTCCACATGCTGACAACCTCGTGAGCCAAGTCGAGATATTTTATTTGCTTCTCCTTCTCAGCCTTCACGAGGTTCTCGTCATGCGGGATGGTAACATCGACTATCATTACGCGGTGCGCTGATCGGTCTATCACCACTATGTCAGGCTTATTGGCAACAATAGTCCTGTCAGTAATGATAGGCCGATCCCAGTACAGCGTGACATGGTCTTTCTCGAGAACTGGGTCGGGCACATACTTGTAGTACGGTACCTCAGATTCCACAAGTTCATATTTCAAGGCAAGTTGCTGGTGAATAATCCTGGCCACTTGGTTGTGTCTGTGTAAGTACTCGCCGTTAGCCAGACGAGAACAACCAGAAATAATATGTCTAATGGACTCACCCGGACGGTGGCATGCCCGACACACGTCCACCGTCCCGTCCTTCATAATATGTTTCCGGTAGTTGTTCGTCAGCATAACTTCGTCCATAATCGCACAGACAAAACCCTCAGTTTCCCCAAAGAGGTCGCTGAATCGTAGCCAGGACACGGATGCTAGAAAATCTACATCAGGCCCATGAAGAGCCTGGTAGAAGCGACCGTGAAGCACCTTGCCTTGCCATACTTCCTTGCGGTCATCGGTAGTAAGTACGACAGGTTTGCGCCAGTTCTCTTTAGCCATGGACAGCGGGGTGAGTACCTTGTCCACTGCGACCACATCTCGGTGCATACCCACCTCGGCTTTCAAAAAATATTCTCTGAGGCTGCACACCTCGCGGTTGTGGAGGGTCTTCGCGTTTAAAAAGCCTCGACCCCCGCACTTCCGCGGGATGTACAGTCTCATCACCGATGATCGTGGGTGATGCATCCGGTTTGCGGTCAGCAATGTACGGACTCTCCTATCTAGGGCGTCCAGTTCGGTCTGAGTCCATTTGAGTACGCCGAAAGAGTACATTAAAACCGGCATGACCCAACCGTTGAAGGCGCGCACCTTGTTTCCGCCCGAAAGGAGGCTCTTTAATACCTTCTTCAGGCGACCGAAGAAGCGTTCCCTCAACGATTGCTTCATGTCAGCTACGTTAATGCCTAACGCTTCCGACATACCCAAATACTTATAATTTTCTGATGAGGAGAGAGATCTGAGGTGTATGGAATCCGAGAGTTGGATTCCCTCGGATTCCATAATCTCTCCTCGCTTTACATACATGACTGCACATTTGTCCACACCAAATTCCATTCTGATGGCGCTACTAAAAGTTTCAGTTACTTTCAGTAGCTTCATCAGTTGCAATTTGTTAGGGGCAAAGAGTTTCAGATCATCCATGTAAAGAAGGTGAGATATGACCTGACCACCTCTCCTCAACCGGTAGCCTAGGCCTGAATCCTCCAGCAATGTGCTTAGAGGATTCAGGGCCAGACAGAACCAAAGTGGACTCAGACTGTCGCCCTGAAATATTCCCCGTTTAATCCATACAGGCTCATCGTTCCCCTGGATCTGTCGACATCCTGGATATCGGAGCACCGTCCTCCATTGCCCCATACACGACTCAAGAAAGGCGCGTAGAGTTGCATCAATCTTGTACAACTCCAGCACCCTCATGAGCCATGTATGTGGCACAGAGTCGTAGGCCTTCTTGTAATCTATCCAGCATGTCGACAGATCCTTGCGGGATCGACGAACCTGTTGGCTAATGGCCATGTCGATGAGGAGTAGCTCCTTAGTACCACGGGACCCGTTCCTACATCCATTCTGAGAGGCCGACATAATAGAATTACTATCGATGTGTTTGTTAATTTTCTCTCTCAAAATGGATGTAAGAAGTTTATAGACCGTCGATAAACACGTGATCGGTCTATAATTCTTGGGTTCCGTAGGACTACCTGACTTATGGAGCAGGTGGGTAACACCCGTTGTAAGGAACTCTGGTAGCGACCCAGACTCTAAGCATGACTGGAATTGAGATGCCAGGCGAGTGTGTGAACTACTTAGCCATTTGAGCCAGAAGTTGTGCAGTCCGTCCGGTCCCGGAGATTTCCAATTCGGTAACGGACGAACTGCCCTGGCAACATCTAAAGGTGTTATTGAAATTTTTTCCATTTGTGGGATAGATTCACACACTCGCTCAACATCTCGCATCCAGTCTGCCTCCGTATGACAGACGGGTACCGACCAGATGCTGCGCCAGAATGAACTCGTGGCAGCATCATCTGGGCGGCACACGTCCGTCATATTTTGTTCGGGTCGCTCCCAAGCTCTGTATACCCACCTCTCATCACTCTGGAATATGCGATTCTGCGAGTACCGATCAACACGCTTCTTATACCGCCGAATACGGTTTGCCCATGCATAAACTTTCTGCTTCAGGAAGTCGATGCGCTCTGTGACTCGGGACATGTATTCTTGAGGGCTGATTCCAGTCCCCAAGAATGCCCGCCTCACAAAGCGCATCACACGTGGGCGTGTATTGCCCTCCCTGAAGCAGTACAGTTTGCCGATGAGTACCCTGGCCCCGTCGATACGGCACTCGATCCTGCGTTGCCAGGCTGGTACAGCTGGTTTTGGTCGAGTAGCTACGTCAAAATTTGGGAATTTGACGTTAGCTAAACGACAAGCCGCTACAGCCCCACAATACAGTATCGAGTGGGTATCAACGAGGTCCTCGCTACTCTCAAAAATATTCTTGAGTTGCGAGTCCAAGGTACACACCAACGCCCTATTTTTCTTATGCATGGGAAGCCGTGGTAAACGGGGCCTAAGTTGGGCAGGAGTGGATCGATACTCGTGAAGCGCATCTTCCAGAGCGCTCCTCAAACGTTCGTTGCACTGGCTACTTACCGTGACAACCCTATCATCCTCCTCTACAGCACCAAGATTGGACCGCGGTGGTATTGCGTCAATAGTTGACGCTTGCACCGCGATTTGCGCCGGAGTCAAGTCGATGTGGTTGCTCGGTACCTCTGAGCGCAGCCTATCAAGCGCGGCGTCGTCCAACATGTGATTGCGTTGGATGACCCGCACCTGATCCGACAGTCGTTGGGCCGAGACGTTGACGGTTGGTTCAAGAGTCTGAAAAAGAGACAGCATCCTAACACGGTACGCAGTGAGGTTAGTTCCCCCCTCTGTAGACCCGTAATATGCGCGCATGACGTTCTCGTTTATAGACTGAGTCCATCTCATGCGCTGCACACAACCACCGGCAGCGGGGACCCGGCTCGGGACCGGTTGGCCCCTAGGTCCGAAGCTCGACGGTGGCCGGCCTCGCCCCGGCCGACGTACAGGTGTTGGCGACGTCGGTGGGGAGAAATATTCGTCGCTGGAACTCGACGCTACTGCCGCTGCCGGTGACACAGGTGATCCAGGGTCCGGCGGCGGCGAGGCGGAGCTCAGCGACGAGTCCGGGGGTGGAAGGCGTGCGCGTTGTGACGCAGCTCTGGTTATCATCATTTCATCATACCATTTTTACAGAATTTTTTCGTGTATTTTTCCTTTTCGTTCTCGCCTTATAATTTTGACAGACGTCATATTTCTGCAGTCTTGATTTTGGCTTATAATTGTTGTTTTTTTGAGATTTTTCCAAATATTTAGGGGTTTAAGAGTTTTCGACCCAGTTTAAACACTGTTGGTTTACTATTTGTGTATTGAAATAAATATTTTATAATAAAAAACGAATATGAATGATTTGACGTGTTGACACACACAGAGTTGCTTTATTTTTGCTTTTTTTATCTACTACAGATGTTCCTGTAATCAATCTCAGTCGAGAGGACATACCGGAGAATCCTGATATAAACTGGCAGAGAATTCCCGAAGTGCGCAACTCTAAGAGAAAAAAACCATCAGATAGCCCTCCACATATACTGCAAACTAACAACCGATATAGCAACTTACCTATAGATCTAACAGAAGATGCACCAAGAACGCAATTAAATGAATATGAAACCTGCATTATTATTTGTTAAAATAGCTTTACCTTGTTTCACAAGATTCCCTAATTAGCTTGTAAAGCAAAACAAGTGCAATTCTTGTGGTAGGTAAAGAAAATCCAAATCAAGCCTATTTTTTCCGGATGGAAACTGATTAACGGTATTTTATCTAAGTCGCACTTGACTATCCAAATCATTATTATCAAAGCGGGGATCGGTCAAAAACCTGTCTTTATTATCAGTTTCGATAATAGTACTCAGGTATTATGTGAGTTTCATACGGTATCTTGTAAAGATATTGATCAAGAGTTGTATCTGAAAAGACAACGTATATATTTGTGCACAGACGCACTCATTCACATAACCCTATACTTTCCATTCACATGTATGGACAAAACAAAATGTAAAACTGTATATGTGTCAGTTTTAAACAAAATTGCTTACTGCCTAGTCACAAATTGTAATTAAAATACAGAAGGCATAACAGCTGATACTGATGATAAAAATGGCATCAGTACCAAGCATTATATTGTTGTGTGTGGTGTTGGGAGTGACGTCATCGACGGTGGTGCAAGTGAGGGTGACTGAGGGTCTGCTGGAGGGAGAGTTGGTGCAGAACGAATACGGTGGATCGTACTTCAGCTTCAAAGGGATACCGTTCGCACAGCCGCCACTCGGGGAATTAAGGTTCAAGGTAACCAGATCTGTAATATTCCTTTATTCTCATCTGCCCCCTTAGAGTTTGCCACAGGGGTGGTGGCTGGCACTAACTAGTGGCGTATACCACACCGGTGGTCAATGGTACTTATTTAGTGTCCTTTGCCCCCTTCATTATAATAATAATAGTATAATCGGTGGTCGACATCTATAAAAATTAAGTAAAATAATGGCAAAAATGTGAAACTTTTATTTAAAATAGTAAAAATTATTCAAACTATTTACAAGGCTAGAAAAAATAATTAAAACAATATTTATAACATGACACTCACCTTTAAATGTTCAGCATAGCACACGAATGTGGTGAACCGAACAATGGGGTGAATAAACTTTAATCTAATTTCGATATTTTGTAGCCTATGTATTTTTCCATTCATAGTCATTCTATTTACAAAACTTTATCCAAATCCGTTCAGCCATTTCAGCGTTAAACTAAACAACAACAAACATACAAACACACGTACACATACAAACTTTGGCATTTTGCATACTCTGACGGCCATCATTATGACATTATATTATTCATTAATCGAAGTAAACATGATTAAGTTGATAACGTATTTTAAATTATTTTTATCATAATACAGCTTTATCTCACGTCGAGCACAGGCGCCTTGTCTGAAACAGCTTTCTTAAGCACATCTGGTTTGTTGTCTTTCCTTACTTATTCACCAAACACTATCTATATTATTCATAGGCCCCACAAACTCCATCACCATGGGAAGGAGTTCGCAGCGCAAAGGAATTTGGCTCTAAGTGCGCTCAGTATGAACTGTTCTTTGATGACCTCGCAGGAAATCGAAGTGGCTCAGAAGATTGCCTGTATCTCAACGTTTACACACCTGAAGTCAACCCTGACAAACCTTTACCTGTCATGTTCTGGATACACGGAGGAGGTTTTGTATCTGGCACTGGAGATGACACCGAATACGGTCCTAAGTTCCTTGTAAGACAAGATGTGGTCCTTGTCACGATCAACTACAGACTCGAAGTTTTTGGTTTTCTTTCTTTAGAAACAGAAGATGTGCCTGGTAACGCTGGTATGAAAGACCAAGTATTAGCCCTCAAATGGGTGAATGAAAATATCGCTAATTTCGGTGGTGATCCAGAAAACATCACCATATTTGGTGAGAGTGCAGGTGGGGCCAGTACCTCTTACCACTTAATATCACCTATGTCAAGGGGTTTATTTAAGAGAGCTATTGTTCAGAGCGGCGTCAGCATTGGTTTCTGGGCACAGTCATACAAACCACGTGAAAGAGGCTTCGCATTGGCAAGACAGTTAGGATTATATTCTGAAGATGTTAAGGAAGTATACGAATTCTTAAAAAATGCGCCAGTCGATTCACTTATACAAGCCAAAGTTCCTATAACTTATTCCGAAAAAGTAAGGACCAATTATGAAATTTATTTCAGTGTTGCTGATGAAAAAGATTTTGGAAACAATGAGAGATTTTTCTATGGAGATATGATCGATGCAGTGTCTAATGATGTTCATGAAGGAGTCGATATTATGGTAGGATATACAGCCGATGAAGGACTTATGTGTATAGCCATCTTTGGTGATTTCAGGGAAAGTCTTGAGCAAGCAAGAAACTACCCACAGTTCTTTGTTTCCTATCCAATGTCACTCGATTTACCAGTAAATAAACAATTAGAATTTGGGAAAAGAATCAAAGAACATTATTTCAAAAATGAGATTTCAATACCAGAAGACTGGGAGAAATTAGAAAGATATTATGGCATGGATGTGTTCATATTCCCCACGATGAGATGGATTAAACTATTGTCCCGATCTCAGAAGAACAAAGCATATTTGTACAAATTCAGTCTCTTCTCTAAATTAAATATTATGTCTGAATTAATGGGAATAGGTGATGTGGTTGGAGATAAACCAGTAGTCGCCCATGCTGATGACTTAATGTATTTGTTTAGTGTGAAAGATCAAAGTATTGATATGAACTCTGTCGAGTTCCAATATATTGAGAAAGTCAGAAAACTTTGGACCAATTTCGCTAAATACGGGTAAGTGCAACTTTTAATTTTAAAAACTAACGAGAAAACAATTATTGTAAATGCTAGCGCATCACTTAAATTAATCTTCTCCACTCCATATAATTACTTTTCAATTTCGTAATTTATACCCACAATACGATAAAGTTGGAAAAATGTTTAACCAACAAGTATTCAGAAATTACTGAAAAAAAAAAATTCTGTACTAAAACAAAAATAAAACATTTTTAGGGTTCCGTAGTCAACAAAAGATAGACAGACGGACATGGGAATGTCTATCTGTCTGTCTGTCCGCGGTTTAGCTCAAAAACTGTTGGTACTAGAAAGTTGTAGTTTTGCATGAGTATATTCGTTAATGACGCCAAAAAAGTGGTGAAATAAAATTTTGAAAAAAACAATTATTTAAGCCCCCCCCCTCCCCTACATGTAAAGTGGGGATGATAATTTTTTTTTTCGTCGTTTCCATAGTGTCGGATATCGTTGCATAGGTCTTTCAAAAATATTAGGGGTTTGGCATGACCGATTTTTGATTAAGTAAACCGTTTGTGACTTATTAAGCTTTAAATTACCAATTTTCGTTAGAGTCAAGAGTCCCCCCCCCCCTCTACCAACTAAACGGTTGTAGTTAGAAATACAAATGTTACGGCAGTAGTTCCTATATATAACGAAGTTTAAAGGAAAACTATCACACTTAAGTGGGCTTCACAAGTTTACGAGTAATAGTCGACCAACTGTATTAGACTCGAAAATTTCGAACAATTCCATAGAAATGTAGATAGATGGCGCTAAGCGTCAGTTGTATTGCGCTTATGTTTCATTCCTAAATAAGTGTTATAAAAAAAAAAACTGTTGTTCTTGTTGTTGTTTGTGTAGGAAGTCAAATTAGGTAGGTGGTCATGTTTGGATTTTAGTTACAGCATGGTACGAAGCTATCAGTCAACAAATACGACCCGCACTTGGCTGTTATAAAAACTACGGAACCCTACATTGCGCGTGGCCCGACACGCTCTTGACCGGTTTTTGTTTTGACTTTGGTCAACTAGGTTAAAGCCTTTTTGAATTTGGAAATAATGCACCAGCTGGTGTCACAACCAGTTTTTAAATTCGACCCAATATCATTATTATAATCCTACACGAGCCACTCATGTGTATGAACTAAAATGTCATTACTTGACCCAAAATAGTGCAACATTGTTTTATCGTCATTTCAGAAACCCAACACCTGATGATTCCTTGGATGCTAAGTGGTTACCGTATACTCTTGAAAACAAAGAATATCTGGACATTGGCAACGAACTGAAAGCTGGGTACGCGCCTGAGGAAAAAGAAGTACAATTCTGGGAAAATCTTTTCATGGAATTCGGAATTCAATTGTATTAAACACAAGGTTGCTATTTTATTGTTTTTACCTGACATGATTGTTACTGTTACTGCATCTATTGACTGATACTGAAGATCTTTAAGTAAATATTTTGCAAAAAAATATTCGTTTGATTCGTTGCTATTAATCTTATTTCCTATAGATTAACGTGACAAATGCCAGAAAATCTCCCGTCACCAGTCAGAAAAAACTATTTGTTTTAGTACAGAACTGAGCCACTAGTTTGGTGCCCTCTGTAGCGTCCATCAGTTCCTGTAATGAACAAACAGCAGGACACGCAGGAAACGATGTTAAGTGCGGCATAGTTTGTGGAACAGCACCACATTTACACTCCAGGGCAGAGTCATTAATGAATCTCCACCTGAGCAGGTTTTCCTTGCTGCAACCAACCTAACAAAGCATGATCTGATGTCATTATGTAAATAGTAAACTATAAACTACCTGCAGTATTATTCTCCCTTTTGTCTAATCCATCCAAAGGTTTTCTTGAAAAGATTGCTTTTAGCGATAAGGCCGCCCATTGTGTCACCATGTGTGAAATGTTTTCTTATAAGTAAATTGACATTTAGATGGTGTACATAATAAAGGATATTTTATATTTCTTGAATAATGTAGGTTATCTATAAATATATAAAACTCAAAGGTGATTGACTAACATAGTGATCTATCAACGCACAGCCCAAACCACTGGACGGATCGAGCTGAAATTTGGCATGCAGGTAGATGTTATGACGTAGGCATCCGTTAAGAAAGGATTTTGATCAATTCTACCCCCAAGGGGATAAAATAGGGGATGAAAGTTTGTATGAAACTTTGTCAATTTTAAACCGATCGGGCTGAGACTTTGCATGCATAAAGCTACTATAACGTAGGCATTCGCTAAGAAAAGATTTTTATCAATTCTACCCCCAAGGGGATAAAATAGTGGACGAAAGTTTGTATGAAACTTTGTCAATTTTAAACCGATCGGGCTGAGACTTTGCATGCATAAAGCTACTATAACGTAGGCATTCGCTAAGAAAGAATTTTGATAAATTCTACCCCTAAGGGGATAAAATAGGGGATGAAAGTTTGTATGAAACTTTGTCAATTTTAAACCGATCGGGCTGAGACTTTGCATGCATAAAGCTACTATGACGTAGGCATTCGCTAAGAAAGAATTTTGATAAATTCTACCCCTAAGGGGATAAAATAGGGGATGAAAGTTTGTATGAAACTTTGTCAATTTTAAACCGATCGGGCTGAGACTTTGCATGCATAAAGCTACTATGGGACGACAGATGGCGCTGCGCCTACGTAAACATAGCTTCGTGTATAAATAATTCGAAATATTAGAAAAAGTGGAAAACAGGGACTAAATTGACTTCTATTCTGTAGATAACCAAGTGATAATCCAGTGCAACTGTTATCTATTAAATCTGTAAACATTTATAAAAGTAATACCCGTGATAATAACATAGTGACTGTGAACCAAATAACATCTTAATTTATAAATAATCTCATCCCAGATGTGACAGTACTGAACCGGAAAGTGAAAGTAAGCATTCCTTCAAACAATTTAAAGTAAGAAGAACATTTGTTACCGTAACAACAAGGATTTGTGTGAAAAACGGTTATAATTTAAAAACAAACTAAAATTTGCAACTCATCCCTTGATGTATTTGAGAAAAGCGACATCTAGTACCGAGTAGCAGAACTTGGTATCGATGAGCATTGCTACACTCTTTTGTCAATAGGTGGCGCGGAACGCAATTTCGTAAACTATATAAAAATTAACCGATATCGTCAAATACATCATTTTCACAAAGATGGATAGCTTGGACAGGCGAATGAGTCTCAATAAAGTTACTCTAAGAAGAAAGAAAGCAAATATTTCCAATGAATCAGTCAACTTATCCAACTTATCCTTCTCATCAGTCACGTCTAATCCATATGCAAGAAGTTTACCAGATCTATCCGTAACCCACACAGAAGATGTAGAAGCACTAAAGGAAGAAATATATAAACTAAAAAGTGAATTAGAAAGCGCACACCAAGAAATTGACACTTTAAAAACTGAAAATAACGAGCTAAAACAAAAAACAATTGATCAAGCCAGAAAAATAACTCAGTTCAAAGAAGTTTACCATGGTTCTCCAACTCACAAAAACTCTGTGCGAAAAAGAAAACCCAAAAGTAGAAGTAATGGTAATCAATTGGACGAGACCATCACTACCTGTACCAACAACAACGACCAGGAAGATATCACTGCCATTCAGCCGATAGATGTCGCTTCTGGTACAGTGCAACAAGTAAACACGGAAAAGAAAAATGAATCACAGCCCAAATGTAGCAATGAAGACAAGGGTGAATCATTAAATACTACCAATAAAAATAACATATACATCTTCGGAGATCAGCAAGCCCACGGCCTCAATAAAACCTTAACGAACACCAGATCCAATAAATGGAATGATAACTACAAAATAAGTTCTTTCATCAAGCCAGCAGCTACGAGTGCACAAATACTTGATAGTTGCAACGACGACTTCATAAAGATATTAACCCCGGAAGATATTATAATCTTAGTTATAGGTTCTAACGATAAAAACCCTAATGCATTTATAACTGAATTATGTAACGTACTGTATAAACTACGCAACCAAACTGTATTCATCACCAATGTGCAATATAACCCATTTTTAAACGAAGATACACTCAATTATAATTTAGAATTGATAATACAAAACTACAAGAACTGTAAATACGTAAAAATGCACAAGCCGACAAACAAAAATAACAATAATGCTAGTCATACGAAAAGTTACCAGCGGGAATATCTTGAATATTTGTGTTTTGGGTTGAATACGAGGATTGATTATAAGAAATACAAAACAGAGTTCCTCAACAAATACAAGAATAAACAAGTTATAACACAATCAACGAATACACATGCACAACACCCTGAATCTAACACACAAACCATAATACGCCAAAAAACATCACAAACTAAAATTACAAATTATTTTGAAAGAATCACAAACATAGATAATAGGCTTTTTCGTACAACAAAATAAAGCCACAGCAATTACGTTAATTCACCAGAATATTGCCGGGGTACTAAACAAGCAGGAATTAATAGAAGTAGCACTAACAGACTTACAACTTCAATTGGGTTCCATTGACATCATATGTCTTACGGAAACCTTTATTAAAAGTGGTTCTGAACTAAACCTTAGAATTGAGAACTACAAAGCAGCATCATTCTTCTCTCGTCCAAACCAACGCCGGGGTGGCTCATGTATACTAGTAAAAAATAACATACAATACAAGGAAATCGTGAACCCTATCCCTCCGATTCCCCTCCAATTCGAATACTGCGCCATTGAAATTCTTAAAAATAACCTAATAATAGTTTGCATCTATAGAACACCTACACATGATGCTACAACATTTTTGTACAATCTGGAAGTCCTTATAAATAAATTATGCAAAAACTCTAAGAAAAAAGTTATCTTATGCGGTGACTGGAATATAGACATTTTAAAAATAAATAGAATATCCAATGATTTGAATGCCATACTTAGTAATAATAACCTGCAAAACCATATTACACGGCCGACGAGGAAAACCTCTTGTTTGGATTTAATTGTAAGCAACATACATGACGCTAAGTCCGCACTGCACTACTTAGCGCTCTCAGACCACGACACAGCCCAATCAGTAACAGTTAACTTAGAAACGGACGATAAAGTTAAGGACGTTCAAAGTTTTTGGTTTAAAACTATAAGGGATCTCAGCGACGTAAACATAAACAAATTTAAAGACTGTCTGTCAAGCTTATCTTTCTCTGAGGTATATGAATGCAACTCAACAAACGATGCCTTCAATTGCCTACACGATACAATTATTCTTTTTTACAACTTATGCTTCCCCATAATTAAAGTTAAAAATAGTAACAAGCTAGTGAAGAACCGCGGCCTAACAAAAAATATAAAACGATGTTGTATTAAAAAACGAACCCTATACCTTAAATATAGCCTTTGTAAAGATAACAAAAAACAAAACAAAAAAAAATATAACGACTATACTCGAATATTAAAAAGATGTATACAAAATGCACAACAAATTAATAGTTTAAAATACATCAACAAAGCCAAAAATGCTAGTAAAGCTGCATGGAATTTAATTAAAGCAGATGTTAAAAATATGACATGTTACTCTGACATTGACACAATACAAACCAATAGTGAATCTTATGACAACCCTAACCATATTTGTGAGCAATTTAATAACTATTACATATCCCAAACGAATAAAACTCAAAAATCACAAGACAATAATCAAAATATCAATTTTACAATTCCCCAGAATCCTAAAAGCGTTTTCCTAACACCAATAGACGAAGCAGATGTGTATAAAATAATTCATAGTTTAAAAAATACGAATTCAACTGGTTACGACGACATAAATACCAAAGTGTTAAAAATATGTGCATTGAGTCTAGTCTCGCCTCTATGCTTCATAATAAATTTATCTTTAAGTGAGGGAGTTTTCCCAAAGCGACTGAAAAATTCCATTGTCAAACCTTTATACAGGAAAGGCATAAAGTCGGATATGAGCAACTATCGACCAATCACTCTAATCCCCATACTCTCAAAAATATTCGAAAAAGTTATGTTTAATAAACTAGAGAACTTTTTGACATCGTGTGACATCCTTAAAAAAGAACAGTTTGGATTTAGGAAGGGGAGCTCCACAGCTTCAGCATGTTTCTGCTTAATTAAACATATAACCGAAAGTCTCAATGAAAAATCCAAAATAGGCTGTATTTTTCTAGACATGACAAAAGCCTTCGACTTTGTCTGCCATAAAACATTACTCTCTAAACTTTCACACTATGGAATCCGCGGGAAAGCCAACGATTGGATCAAAAGCTTTCTTACCGACCGACAGCAATGCGTGGAAATAACAAGAACCGGTCAAAATGAACAAAAACAGTTCAGATCAAAATACAAAGGAAACAACTTCGGGACACCTCAAGGAGGAATTATATCCCCGCTTTTCTTTCTTGTATACATAAACGACCTACCAGAGGCGATTAATGAAGAGTGCGTACTGTTTGCTGATGACACAACCTTGATTATTAAAAGTAATGATAACAAAGACCTAGAAGCAAAAATTGTTAAAGCTATAGACAAAGCTATCAAATGGTTAGAAATAAATAACTTAAAAATAAATATGACAAAAACAAATATAATCCAATTTCAAGCACTCAACACAAACACAAATAGTTTAGAGATTCAGTATAACAATTCCGTCTTAAACACTGTTGATGAATGTGTATTCTTAGGTATAACCGTGGACAAAAATTGCAGTTGGAAACCGCACATTGACAAAATACTCAAAAAAATTGATCGGTTTGTGTATGTCCTGAAAAGAATAAGACAAACGGTTAATCTAAAGACCGCAATGGTTGCTTACCATGCTTATGTAGCATCTGTACTCAGATATGGTCTCATTATTTGGGGAAACTCAGTAGACGTGGAAAGAGTTTTCAAAGGACAAAAAAAATGTATCCGGGCAATATGTGGAGCCGATTTTTTAGATAGCTGTAAACCACTATTCCAAAAACTTAAAACACTGTCTTTACCATGTCTTTATATATTTGAAACATGCATGTTTGTTAAAAAAAATTATAATTTATTTGAAAAAAGCAGTATAAAGTTAATAGTAGAACACGACATAAAGACAAATTGAAATTACCCCAAATAAAATTAATGCTATTTAAAAGAAATATTTACTGCATGGCAATTATTATATATAATCATTTGCCAAATAATCTTCAAGATTTGCCATTGTCGTTGTTCAAAAGGTCATTGTTCAGATTATTATTAGAGAAAAATTATTATAGTGTTAAAGAATATTTAGAGGATAAGTCGTTAGTATCATAATAAAATAAAGGAAGCCTAAATCCTACCATATGCCATCATTATTATAATTACACAAAAATTTCAATTTTTATTCCAATAAAATGATGTTTAATTAATTCATTCACACTTACCAATATAATGTATTGTAGTGTTATTAATATTATAAGTCTCGATTTTTGCATATTATAGAAATATTTGTACGCCATATAATGGCAGGATATGCTGGAACCCTTATTGTAACGCCTATTGTACCATATTCTTGCAAATAAACATATTTGATTTGATTTGATTTGATATGACGTAGGCATCCGCTAAGAAAGGATTTTGATCAATTCTACCTCGAAGGGGATAAAATAGGGGATGAAACTTTGTCATTTTTAAACCGATCGGGCTGAGACTTTGCATGCATAAAGCTACTATGACGTAGGCATCCCCTAAGAAAAGATTTTGATAAATTCCACCCCTAAGGGGATAAAATAGGGGATGAAAGTTTGTATAAATCTTCTTAGATTTTCGACTGATTGGGGATATATCCTACTTTGTATCTATTATACTTTTATTTGTTTTCCTATATTTTCTCAACATAACCATCTTTTACACTATTATTCAGTCATATTTTTTTTGTTTACATTTCTTTTTATTCCTAATAATCAGTATTATATATGTCGCCGCAAGAGCTTTTACCGGCTAAGACTATTCATTAATCTAATTAAGAACCAACTCATAATTCTCATTTGTGATAATATTGATGAACTTGCCATGCCATCTGTGTACTGGCAGTGCAATTATTACAAAGAATCTAGAAACGTTCGTATCGATTATTTATAGACTGAACGCCATCTATTGGGTTGTGTGTTAACTACTGCTTAGATGGGAGTTGGTCTTTCTGACAAATAATTGAGTAATTTATTAAATAAAAGCCTTTAGCTAGAACTATAGTTAAAATTAAGATTAGCATTTTATGATGACTGGGATTTTAGCAATGGCATTTTAGATTTTAACAATGGCAATATTTAATTTAAGCAAGCAATTGTTGTAAAAAATAATTAAGCTTAACGCCTTTATATTTGTCGATATTGGTATTGTTTAATTACTAAAATAATTAATGGTGAAGTTAGTATTGTTTAACTGAAGTTTAAATGAACTTACTATGTAATAAATTACTGTACTGAACTATTGAGTGTCATACTTCCGCCCACTCAGAACCGCAGGCGAAACGAGCAAGATGTCGTTCAAGCTAGCTCGCGAAGTCGCGATTAGACAATTGAAATATTAATGAATTGAAAGTAGTTTTTGAAGTGAGCAATAATAAGTTATGTTAATGTTACCGGAAATGTATACAATTCCGAGTCTATGTAGGAAATGTGTTAAATAGTATCATAATTATTTTTTACTCCACACATTTCCTAGGAATTGTATGCATTTCCTAGGAACTCTATACAATTCCTATATGACAGAAGGAAATGTATAAAATTAAAAACTATACTATAAGTTAATCTGAAGAATATATTAGATGTTGTGAGACTTTGGGTGAAAATGGTGGTCGTGAACTTGTAGTGCCCCATACATAATTCTAATCAAACCAATTTGCTATAGTTTCTGTAACAATTAAATAATATTGTTGGTTAAAAATTGAATATGCTTTGCAACAAAAGTTAGTGTCAGAACCGAATTGCTGCAAAACCGACTCCACGTAGTCTTGTTTGTCCTACCCCTAGAGTGTAATTTAAAATCGCGTAGGCGCGGAGGGGCGAGGCGGCCCGCGGGCTGAGGAGCAGGCGGCTGCGAGCGAGCCGCCGCGGCTGAGGCTGGCTGGCGAAGCCGGCCAACAAGCCGAAGTTGCGGTGGTGAGCGAAAACCGTCTGCGAAGATTAGCACGCGTGGGGCCGCCGCACGGTGGGTTGATTTATATACGTAGTGGACTTAGGACATTAAAAAAAAAGTCATCTTATTTTTACTGATTAATGATGCAAATTTGTTCTACTATCTAATACAGTAAATTATTGTTCTATGACTTTTTATTTTACGCATTATTTTTAGTACTACAATTTTTTAAATATTTTTTTGTATAGAAAAAATCATAAAATCTAAAGAATCTCAAAAATCTGAAAACATCTCCAACTGCGATGTATATATTAAAATAGTACTATTTATTAGCTTATTTTTACAACTAGTCAGCTACTGCGCTTTGCTGCGATTTAGGAGAATTTTTTTTTTAATTTTTTTTCTTATTAAAATCGCATTTAAGTCTACAAAATCTCAAATTTCTTCCAATTGTTGGATAAGTATTTTAATAGTACAATTTATTTGCATCTAATCGTCTACTGTAGTTTACTGTGACTTAGTAGGTAGTTAGACTTTTTTAGATTTTTTTGAACGAAAATATCTTAAAAGTCACCTAAATCTTAGAATACTTAGCAGTGATAATTATTGTATTCTCTATTCCACACCACCCCAGAGGTAGAGAACTAGGCGCGTTTTTTTTATCAGTGGTCTCCCCAATAGGCCTAATCCACGACTACAAATCTGTGTTCTGTATGTGTGAGACTTACAAAGACAAATTCAAAATTCAAATCATTTACCAATATTTTTAGGAGGGGCCTGCACCATGCTCAACACCATGCTCTGACAATAACGGGTCTTCAGTTAAAACCCCTAAATTTTCTTGATCATCATCGTCAACAAATGTATCCTTAACGATCAACAAAGCTGTTGCTTCTTCTGAAAAGGCTTTGTGTTTTCGCACCAGTTTGTGTCGTATCTTTGAAATATGTGGATCAGAGCTGATTAACAAATTGTTCAAAATATCTTCATTAGTAGCTTTTCTACAGAATTTCCTCGAATTATGAGCACGATATCTCCGAAAATCTTTGTTGCGTGCTTCAGCTGCTTCTTCGGATAATTTTCCAATGGGCACTATACCCAAGCTTTCAATAATAGCTGCTCCGTGAGCTAAAACTTTGTGAACACTTGCAGGCATGTAAAACCAATTATATAATTCAATGTATAGTTCCATGGTGGTTTCGGTATAATCTTTAAACTTCAATATATCAATACGGTGACCCGACGAAATTGCTTCTAATATAGTTTTAAATCTTTTTATTAATTCTTCATTTACTCCTGTGATCGAAGCTGCAATATCGGGGTTTTCGAAAAATCTCCTCGCAGTATTCCCATCATTTGTTGTACCATGACCCTGTTTCACAACATCAATTAAAAGTCCTGTTTCGGATTTAAATGCTTCCTGAATATTTCTCTTTTTGCTCTCCATAATAGCTTTACTGTCACCTTTCACCATCCATGTCTTCAAATCTAATCTGTACGCTATATGAAGAATGCATTCCATGAATCGTATCCAGATGTGTAACGACGATAAACCATATTTATATAAATCGACATCAATTTCTTTTGCCAAAACCAAGGACAAATCATTCATTTCCTTTGGAGTAGCTTTACATATGTCACATCTTTGTGTTGATGTATCGCAAAGAACTGCAGTCGCTTTACCATCTATCATGGTTAGTATTAGGTTGTGCGAGATGGTCAAATCATCAACCACTGTCTTAACTAAATTGTTAATCTCTGCCTCAATCGCATTTTTTTCTTGCAAAATGCTGAATTTGTTTTCCTTCATGAATTTAAAAAACAGCGGACGACACCATAATGAGGAATTTGGGGAATCATTTTCCCATATAACTCTGTCACCAGACACTAATTTGATAGGAATCAAACTACCCATAAATACGCTAGAATCGTCAAAGTCCTCATCTTCTTCATTTTCTCTTCCAACTTTCTGCTTATAATTGGCTTGATTCGAAGCTCCGTCAAATCCCCATTTACTAATCAGTGTCAAATCTTTACAAGTTTCACTAATTTCGTTTGACATTATAATTCTCTTCACAGTAATATCCAATAGTGCCTGCAATTCTATCATAGCCGTTTTATCTGTTACTACAATAGCAGTTTTAGGTGGATAACATTTAATTTTTTCATTTTGCAGTGCGTAGTAAGAGGGATATACGTTGGTACCAGTTACTTCTGCGATACTTTTTCGTAGCGTATTATATTGCCATTTTGACAATTTCAAAGACAAAAACAAGCCTAAAGCTTCATCTGGAGAGAATACTGATTTCTTTTTATTTCCAAAAAGACAATCTTTTACTTTTTGCACGTCCTGTGGATGCTTGAGCAGATGCTGTAATATGTCAGCAACATCTTCCTTTCCTTCTGCTTTTAAGTTAAAAACATGGGCATGTGACAACTCCTCTGAAGCAATAGTTTGCGTAGTAAGTTCCGTACGTCTCTTTTTTTGTTTAGGACCTAATTCTGTAAATGGTTTTCTCGGACTTACTTGAGTTGATGTACCAACAGACACCTTTTCATGAGATGTAGTTGATGTGCTAGGAACTGGTTCGTCGTCGTTTTTTGCAAAATCTTTCATAAACTCAGGCCAAACTATCTCCGATGCCAACCAATCACTGTATTTACTTCTAAATGTATGTTCTTTTCGTTTAGCATTTTCCCATTTTTTATAAGTATTATAACAATACTTTGCGCAGAATTCCTTTAGCAAATTATCATTATCTTGATTTAAATCACACAATTTTGACTTGATAGCACTGTATAAAAAGTTATGATCCTTAATACTACCACTTGATTTCAATTTCACAAACATATCAACATTAGTAACTAAATCACTAAACATTTTCACAAAATTCTCGAAAATCAACTTTTAACAAAAATCAAGTAACGAGCGGGTAGTCCGTATGTAAAGGGTGGTTACAACGAACTGATATCATTGTTTTCAACTTGCTACCCCAAATATTTTTTACCTGCAAATTTACTGCCCTCTGATTGGCGCACGTCACTAATGACGACTCGTCTACTGATAAGAAAACCGGTTTTGGTGTTGTGGAAAGAGTGGTGTGGAATGCAGTTGCACAAAATATTTACAACAAACTAATAATAATAATCCTAATAATATGCACCATGCATCGAATTCTTTGTTTTATTCATACAAATTAAATCTCTGAAATTTTAGGGTAATAACCTACTTTAAAAAAAAGTTCCAAAACATAAAAGTATGGTATAAGTATATACAATGCAAATATATATTTAAAAATCCTTAAGTCCCAACTTCGCGATTTCAGCCCACCGTGCGCCGGAGGCCCGCAGCGCCGGAGCCGTGACAGAAACCCTGCCTGCTGCATGTTGCATGCTCGCTTGAATGGAGCGATCGGCGCAGCGATGACTACTGATATACATTTCCTATCACGGTTTAGGAAATGTATAGATTTCCTAGGAAAAGTGTTAATTAAAAAATATTTCATACATATCCTATGGATTTTAGGAATTGTACACATTTCCTAGGAATTTTATACAATGACGGATTTCATACATTTCCGTTAACATTAATATGAACTGTAATAATTGAAAGACAGATCCAAAAGACACACATTACATCAACCATGTTTGTGAATGGGCGGCTCAACCTATGGAAAGTTTATAAGTCGCACGCCCAGAACAACACTGAACTAAGTCAAAATAGCTCATTTTTCAGAATCGCTTCGATCAATAATAGAACTAGATTAAGGATCAGGAACAAAAATGAATCGCTAAAGTGTCCACGTTTGCACACACGTAAACATCTATATTTCATAGAAAAAAAGTTTAATAATATTAAAAACTTCAGTTTATTATAAACCATAACACCCTCACATAAAGTTTAATAACTATTGCAAAAGATATTTATTTAAGTCCTTTCATCGGAGAAAGCTAAAAGGCAATAAATTTAAAACGTCGCTTGAAAATAAAAAGTCATGAGTACAAAAATATTTATTCTAAAATGTATCTTAATATCTAAGTGACAAGGTTAAAAAAATTACGTTGACAATTTCGTGCTTACACTAATTTAGAACTAGACGTATTTCTTGGTATTACATTTCAATGCTCAGAACACAGTAAGTATTGAAAGACGTGGAGTTGCAGAATATATATTTTTTTAGGCCAAGGCTCGTTTTGTATGGTGGCAATTATTTTTTTTAAAGTAGTAGACTAAGTAGTAGGTACTATTTTTAACCGACTTTAAAAAAAGGAGGTTGTCCATTCGACTATATTTTGTTTGTTTGTCCACCTATTTCTCCACCAATAATTGTAAACCGATGTTAAAAATTCTTTTTTTTTATTCTAAAGCATACACTCTTGTGGTGGTCCCGTTGTCACCAAGTCCTAGAGAAATCGAGGCAACCCTCAAATTATATAGGTGCATACAATGTTTTTCATGATCTAACGAGGCTCGTCACGTATTCCTGTGGTATCATCAGGACTTAAACTTGTTGAACCTGTAAAGAAACAGGCGCGGTTTATTGAATACAGTATTTCATGAAAATACCTACAGGTACTTATAGTTTTCTTCCGATAAAGATTTTTGTAATCTATTTGCGTGTTCCCAGTTATGTCCAAACTATCAAAATAAATTGAACGTATTCTCGAATGTTTATGTATTCTGCACATCGAAATGGTTCGCTAGAAAATCTATAAACAAAAATAATATATAAAATAACAACACTACTCCATGTATTGCCGGTTCCAAAACAGTCGATGTTTGTAACAATAGTTGGTGCGTTGTTGCAAACATTGGCCAAACATCAAAATATTAGCTAACTTAATTATTTTTACTATTTATCCTGTTTTTATTTCACGAAAAAACACTTAAATAATATAAACTTACCGAAATGAAAAAATCCTTCCAAAATCGTGGTTTTACGGTGGTTATTTTCACAGTTTTAAAACGCGCACTACCGCATCTCGACGTCTTAACGTTGGCTATGCTTGGACAATACTAATTTGAAATAAGACCACAAAATTATTTGTGGTCTTATTTTTCGTGCCGTTTTTGAAGCGCTCATCGGGAATCTAGTACTATTATTGATCGAAGCAGAATCGACCAAAAACCGTTATCTCATGTTATGTCACAGTTATTGCGAATGTCCTGCACATTGCATGTGAAGAATCCAATGCGCATCAGTATTATTTAGTTCAGTCGATTCAAAACGCATTATTAAAGCAAAATACGGTTATTTTTTACTTAATTCACTGTTGTGGAATGACTAAACGAAATAAAAAATAATTATTTCGAGTTACGTGGTTTTTACTGATTGATTCTGAAATAATGCACTATTATTCCACCATTTTTTAATGAGAGTCAATAAAAAAATAATGACTCATTTGTTTTGTTTTCAGGATTAGAGTAATTAAAGAATTAAATAAAAGACAAAATTGTACTAAAATCAGTAGGTGCTTATATTTTGAACATAAACTAGTACTCGTTTTGGACCCATAGTGTTAATTTTAACATTTAAATCACATAAAACAAAAAAATAACTTAAAAAATACTCTGTTAATCAAAAATAAGAAATAAAAACCGGCCAAGTGCGAGTCGGACTCGCGCACGAAGGGTTCCGTACCATTATTTATAAAAACGAGCAAAATAGACACTTTTTGTATGGGAACAAAAACAGAATAATTTAAATATTTATTTTATTCTGTTCTTAGTATTTGTTGTTATAGCGGCAAAAGAAATACATAATCCGCAGAATTTTCAACTGGCTAACTATCACGGTTCATGAGATACAGGCTGGTGACAGACGGACGGACAGCAAAATCTCAGTACTGTTTGACCATTTAGGTACTCAAACATTTAGGTAAGCCGAATTCAAAGCCCTCAATTTTTGAGAAGTGATGTACCTATACTTCGGTTTAATTTCTTGTATATGCCTTATTATGTATTCTCTTTGCGTCTCCAAATCGCCCAGCTGCCAAAACTGTTTGAAAATGTCTTGTCTTACCATTTCGTCTATTTTAGTTCTGCAATTCAACCTGCATTTGTCGCTACAAGGTGGAAGTATTTGACGCTCAGCGATCAGTTTTGTAGAATTTGTTAAAGAAACATGCTCTTTTCCTGTATTCCGCAATGTCTTAGGCTTTCAGCCAGCAGGGTTTCGTATTCTCTTTCTAATTAACTTAGGCTCGCTCACTGATAGAGTAGTGTCAATAGCAGAAAAAGTTGAAGGTGCGTTTGTCGCAGTAGAATTGGAATCGCCTTGGGTATTCGCTGTAGAAGGATCCGGCCTATCGGATTCATCATCAGATGAACTACTTTAACTGCTGGAGCTTGACGATGAGGAGCTGGAGCCTGACGAGGAGCTTGAGGAGGAAGGAGAAGATAATCTTCTAAGGATTACGAGAGGCCGCGATAGTCCTTTAACAGGTACAACAAAAGTAGGATCCGTATCCGAATCATCTATAAAATCTTCTTCATCGCCATGATCAGATAAAACAGTAACTGGTACCTCCCTATCTGATCTTTCATCGGTTGATGCCACCTTTGCTGACGTCCCATCTATTGATGCCATCTTCGCTGACGTCCCATCGGCTGATGCTGCCATCGCTGACGTCCCTTCGGTTGATGCCGCCATCGCTGACGTCCCGTCGGTTGGTGCTGCAACGGATGTATTTACGACATCCTTTGCCACGCTGATTTGTTGAACAGAAGGTCTGGTTTCTTCTGTGTTTGCTTCCATTGCCTTTTTAAGTAACAGGAGACCACAACCTCTCATTATCTGCCAAATAATAATTACAAATTTGATTAATTCAACAATAGTGCATTATCTCAAAAAAAAATTATTAATCATCTTGTAAATTAAGAAAACTACAAATTGTAAATATATTTCTTTTAAATAATAATGTAAGTAACTATTACAAGTATTAAAAATATTTATTATCATTGTTTAACAAAATTAGGACATCATTTATATCTACCATCAATAGTGTATCATTTAACTGATTTTCACCTTTTACGAACAATACTGGACTATTTTGAAATAATATAAAAAATCAAACATACCTTCGTCAACAACAGAGAACTATTTCGAAATAGTATCAAACACGTTGTATAAGCACAGTCACCAACACTGAATTAAAACGAAATAATTCGGAGTATTATTAATGCTACATTCAACAACAACGCATTATCACAAAATAATACACTGTTGCGTAAAGGAACTGCGTGCTGTTCCTTAAGGGGACAAGTTGCAACTAGAAATAGTTTTGTGTTGGTGGTATGACTCTTGCAGCGCGTCTTCAACAATAGAGAGTTAGCATGCCATCTGTTGAACATTTTTGTAAATATAAATACGCCTGTCTTCGTGGTATGCGCGGACAATTTTTGGCTATTCAAATCTATAAAAAAGTCGATTTTAAGATTTTCCGTCATAATACAGTGTTGTTCTGGGTGTGCGAAGTGTTAAAGTGCCTGTAACTGGTTTATTAGAAATAAACATACGGAGTTTGAGTCAAGTGTTGTGTCTAATTTCAACCACCCATCCACCTAATTAGCATTAATGAAGAATAAAGTTGCACAGTTAGCGACTGAAAGGCAATATGGCGTCGATATTCATTTATGGTGGAATCCCCGCCTTGATATCAGAAGAGTGGAATGTTCATGCGCGCCGTTCACACTTATGCCGGACATCCAATGAATAACATGCAAAATCCGAAACCGGCTTGCATGGCCATGGCCGAGAGCTTGCTTATAGACTTGATCTCTGAAATCGTAAACGTTCTAAGAGCGTGCGACATAATGATTTGCCCCAGCCAATATAATTATGGTCTTATATGAAGCAATGGACTGTTAAACAGGAAGATACTGAAGACTATGATAGCCAAAGAGCTTTATTTTCATCAAGTGGCTGACAGATACCAACATGATAAATTAGGGTTATTGCAACTTGAACACACATGACCCAGTCAGACTATCAATGAACACATTATGCAAATGCAGTTTACATTGGTAAATAAACAGTGAAGTTGTATGTGACGGACAACTTCATATTGCACTCAAAATGCTCAACATGTACAGCACAGAATGACCGAAGCAGAAAAAACAAACAAAGATTGGACACCGGAAAAGCACATTGTTAAATAAAACTGCTGACGGATCTAAGATGACCCACTGACCGGATCATCAGTCCCGGGAAGTATTTTGTTTTATTAATTTTAGTATGCTGATACTGTTTAACATATTTACAGTTAACAACAATTTAACTTATCACATCACACACTGGCTGTGGCAATGCCACCTTTAACTTGACACGGAGTGAAATACAAACACAACTTAAATCACTCTTAATCGCTCATGCATAGTGCGCTTATTAAAGCTATTATTCGATTAAAATCATTAATGTGCCATAAACAAGTCAGATAGGCAGTCACTTCATGTAAAATACTGATTCTCAGCTGCATCCAGTTAGACTGGAAGCCGTCCCCAACAAAGTTTGGGAAAAGACAGGCAGATGATGAAACATAACTCATGAATCAGATTAAACTATTCAGTTACTTTTATCTACACTGCATGAACTTAATTAATTAACTATGTATTAGCAAATTTTAAGACATTGTTGTTGACTTCTAATTCATAGTAACAAGGAAAATTCTCTTAAAAATATTTTTGAGTACAAAGATTAGTCACGTGAATTTCCATAAACATTACATGAAATGAATTAATTAACTAAGTATCAACAAATTTTAATTCAAAACTTGTAGTATTTGACTTGTCATTCGCAGTGACTAGTAACATTGAAAACAGAATATTCTTATTAAAAATTAGTCACATTCATTTGACATTCACATAGATTAATATCTCACAATCTTTGTGGTGCCTATTGCCTTTTCAAACAATAATGCAACTTGAAAGCATATGTATTTGACAACATGTTGCATGATTCATACTAAAACACTTTGCTATGAAACTGATTTGTAAAACAAGACAAGTAATGAAGTGCCAAACAAATTTCAGTTCAACGAGTTGTGACAATGAACTCTTAGCGCAATAAATCAACAGAAAGCAAAGCTTTCAATATGTTAGAATGTGAATGTTTTGTCAGTGCATTAACACAACCAATAGAGTTTTTAAACTAGTTCTGATCAGTTTAACTTTCCTATCTTAGTTTAACACATAATCTGCCAGACAATAGACACAATTGAAAATGTATTGTTTGAGGTCACCGTTGACCGGAACGGCAGTGAAGGTGTTAATTAACTTAATCTAAGTATGAAAACTATTTCAAAACAATTGATTACCTTCTTCATAGCTTATCACTCCAACTAATTTAGACATTAGTAGGACTTGTAGCGTAAATAAAAATAAAAGTCGTCACAGCTACATGTTAATACGTATAATTTTGCTGTTATAAAAAAAAAAACCTAATACAATTTTTATATAAAATTTAAAAGGATCAAAAAAAAGAATTAAATAATGGGCGACATGTAATATTATTTTATGTAAAGCAGCGAAATGGGTTGTTCAGAATTGTATAAAATCTGTAATTTTGAAAATTAAAACAAGGTGAGAAAGGGGTTGCAACACCTATTCAGCCCTAGGCGCGATCAAAATGTATCCGAGTTTAAATACTACACCGGAAAAAATACATTGCGCGACCTTTTGACACGAATAGGGTTTAAATAAATTAAATGATTGTACAAAAAAAAGAAACTATACTATTGCTAAAGATTAAAAAAAAGGATTAAAACAAAATTTGTTCCCTGAAGGTCCGGATCCTCGCTCGAAATCGGATCTTCGCTGTTGCTCCGGGTCTCAGGCGGCAAGCCTCGGAGCCAACCGCCAGTACGCGTCTCCCGACCCCTGGTCGGCCTTGAGTCGCGGCGCCGAAAGTATATGGGTCACTAGATCTTAGCTAGGACAAAAGTCCTAGAACCGATTCTGAGCGAATCTATGGTGAGAAAAATACAGAAAAATTAACACCATGCTCCGAGAGAATCTTTTAAGCAGAAAACATTTAAAATGTTTCAAATACATACCGGTTCTTGGTGAAATCACTTATAACCGACTATTCAGTACAGCACTACAAAATGTAAATTATCTTTCTTAGGTCTTTTTTGACTTTAGACTACAAATAATTTATCAATTAAATTACGAAACGGAATAATATGTCTGTTATTTCCAAAGATTCGTCGCCCATCTGAGAAAAATTTTCTTACGTGACATCCCATGGAATCGTCATATTTTTAAATTTGAACCGAAGTAAGAAAAAGTAAATTGATTAGAAATGAGGTCGACTTACACGAACAGAATAGTTTTTATTCAGCCGAAAACAGCGTGATAATGCTGCAATACCCTCTTTCTAAGAAAAAAAGGACGTAAGTACGAGTGAGAAAGAAGAAAAAAACTGGATCAGGCAAAAACAAAAAACAGGCATCATATCTGAATCAAACGATATCGAAGTGCAACAGATACTGAATAAACACGGAGGCCACCACATCTAAACGTTATCCGCGCGAACTCGCGATATCTCAATTACATCTATGGAGAATATGAAAGAAAATAACGAACACCTAAATCTAAATATATATTGTTCAGTTAGAGCCAAATTCTAACCTACCACATCCTTACAATTATGAAGAACAACCAGTGAACTTTAGATCTAAGTAAAACTAACCTAATTTAACATAAGACTTAACTATTACCTATCATCTATAAGAAAAAACTTCGGGATCAAATAACCTATCAACTATAAGAAAAAAACTTGGGGATCCCCAAAAATAATTAACGTGAACACGTAAAGTCCAACCTTTAGTTATAGAAACAAAAGACAAGTTGGACAAAAAAAACTAAGTGTAAGAAAGAAAACTTAAATCAATTAAGTCAAAGATGAACTCAAGACATAGAACTTAAATCAGACAACTCAAGTCATAAAACTCAAGTTTAAATTCAAATTTAAATGTTGAATGTCACGCCATCTGTGTTAAAATAAAAGAAACAAAATAACCTTAGAATACAAGTTGACACAACACAGAAATAAATAGATGTCACTATTAACAGGTAATCTATTAAGTTTTTAATCTAATCAAAAACTTATGCAAAGAAATATTCCAAAGAGGAAAAAGGATTAGAAAGCAAATGTCAATATGGAACAAAGAGAATTTAATCCAATTTATTTTAAGATATCTTTGATATGATATTGTCCGGAGTGGACTGAATCACAATCCTGTAGCAAATAGGTGGTCCTTGAAATGACTCTTATTACACGGCACTTAATAAAACGTGGAGCAAGCTTCCCAGAGAAAAAATCACCTCCAGAAGACTTGGAAAAATTCCTTCTCCATACAGTATCACCAACATTCAGAGTGACAGCTGATCGATTAGAATTATATGTACGAGAGTTACGGAGAAAAGCTTAAGAAAGATTATCAGCAACCTTTGCATAAACTTCGCTGAGAGAAGATAGGTTTGAAGCATGACGAGCCCGACTGTCAGCCAAATTAGAGCTTCGAGTCTGACTATATACACGACTGCTATCCATAAGGACCTCTCTACCAAACATAAGAAAGTTAGGCGTAAAACCAGTAGCTAGATTAACACAAGAATTGAGGTAAAGCTTAACTTTAGGTAACATTTTAGCCCAACTTCTTTGGTTTTCACCAACCAAAATACCTAAACATGTTATAACGCTTTGGTTGTATCGCTCAACCGTATTTGCTTGGGGTGTATAATATGGCGTAAAAGTAGGTGATTGAATATGGAAAGATCTGAGAAAATTAAGGAATTGATTACTACGGAAAACTGTAGCGTTGTCACAAAGAATAGTACGCGGAACCCCAAAATTAAAGAAAATTTCAGACTCTAACGCTTTTATAACAGAAAGAGTGTCAATCCTTTTCAGAGGAACTAACCAAACATATTTGGAAAAAACATCTACCATAGAAAGGATATATTTATAACCATAATAAGCGCAGGGCAACGGACCAATTATATCGATAGAAATCATCTGTAAGGGCAAGGAAACCTCTTTAGGGTAACACATCTGACCGCGAGGTTGTGTGTTCGAAATTTTATAGGCTTTACAAACCTCACATTGACTTAACGTCGAAGTAACGTCACGGAACATATTTGGCCAGTAGAACAAATCCCTAAGCTTTAGATAAGTTTTAGTAACACCGGGATGTATCGAAGGAAAACTATTGTGAATTTCCCAAATAGCGTCTGGAACTTTTTCAGCTGGTAACACCACACGCCATGGTTCAGAAGATAAAGGAGTAGAAACAGGCATGCGTCTCATAAGGATACCGTTATTTATAGCGTATGCTGGGAACATTTGTAGCGTATCTCGAGCACCTATATATATCTTCTTATACCAACGGTCATTAGTATGTTCAGGACCCTGGTCAAATGACACAGGATTAGCATGGATCCTGGAAAGAACATCGGGGACTATATGTTGCGAACCTTTACGATGCACAATATCAAAAGTATATTGGGAGATAATAGTAGCCCAACGAGCTAAACGACCAGATGGGTTGTTAAGAGAGAGGAGCCACTTAAGGGCCATATGGTCTGTTATGACAGAAAACTTCATACCATCTAAATAACATCGAAAATGTTTAATTGAATCCAAAACTGACAAGAGTTCACGCTCTGTAGTACTATAATTGCGTTCAGTTTGAGAGAATAAACGCGAATAATAGGCAATTGGATGTTCCACATCGTCTATCTTCTGTGTCAGTACCGAACCAAGACCAACAGCTGACGCATCACACTGCAGGATGAATGGCTTCGAGAAATCAGGACATGCCATAACAGGCGTATCAATTAGCGCTTGTTTCAACTGAGTGAAAGCTTGATCGGCTGCATCGTTCCAACTTATTGGATCATTACCCTTTCTCTTACCGATAAGGGCAGTAAGCGGAGCAATTATAGAAGAAAACCCTTTAACGAAACGCCTATAATAGGAACACATACCAATGAAACCGCGTAATGACTAAGCTGAAGTAGGAGTAGGATAATCTTTAATAGCATCAAGTTTGCCGGGATCGGTTTGAAGACCCTTTTCATTAACAATATAACCCAAATATTTTAGTTCGCTTTTACAAAACTCGCATTTTTTTAAATTTATAGTTAAGCCTGCTTCTTTAAGTCGAGCAAGCACCTTCCTGAGCAGCGCCATATGACTAGAGAAATCTTTAGACACGATTATCAAGTCGTCGACGTACCCAAAAATACAATCGTCGCTGGTAGAAGTAAACTCGAAATTAACGATCATATCTGTAAGGCGTTGCATCTCCGAAGCAGCGTTCGTTAGACCAAAAGGCATCCTAACAAACTCAAAGAGACCACGTTGTGGAACAATAAACGCTGTTTTCTCACAACTTTCTCTATCAGCGAGTGGAATTTGCCAGAAAGCACTTCTAAAATCCAATGAGCTAATATATCTAGCACCACGAAGGTTGTCGAGGATATCGTGAATACGGGGAAGAGGATATGAATCTCTAACTGTCACACTATTCAGTTTTCTACTGTCGACACAAAACCGAACAGAACCATCTTTTTTTGTCACCATTACCACTGGACTAGCCCATGAAGAACGAGATGGACGAATAACACCCATATCTAACATTTTGTCAATCTCTTCATTGAGAATCTTCAACTTGACAGGGGATAAGGGATAATATCTTTGACGGATAGGGTAACCCGTAGTATTAATTTTATGGGACAACCAAGATGTTTTACCAAGACCAACTTTTTCCGAAGAGATAACTTCGTACTCTTTAATAACTTGTTGAAGACAAGACTCTTGATCCGGCGATAGGATGTTACGAGGATGAATATAACGGACCTCGCCGACAGAGGAAACTTGAGGGGAAGAGTGCTGAACAGAAGGGATAAACATATTACCATCAATATTTTTATTAAAAGCCTGACTAAAAATAGACGTCAAACCGAATTTATTCCAAAATTCGATACCTAAAATAACAGAAGATGACATCGAACTTGCAACTAAAAACTCATGAATAAAAGTTGTACCATTAAATTTAACTGGAAGGTACACAGAACCAAGAATATCAATCGGCGAATTATTAGCCGATATAACACGGGGACAAGCGTCTTTTGATGTCAAAGAAACACCAAGTTGCTGAATAAAATTATCGCTAACAAGCGACATCTGAGCACCAGAGTCGAGCAATGCTTTAACAACTCTACCACATAATAATACTTCTATAAACGGTCGGTTATCAAATGAATCTGAAGTAAACACTGGGGATACTGTACGGAAAGAAGCGTATCGCCAGTGGTTTATGCATTTTTTGGATTACATTTCGGACATTCCCTAGTAATAAATCCAGGAGTGCGACACTTAAAACAAATCATGCCTGTGATCTCTGGGCAAGAACGGTAAGAATGACCAACTTTGTTACATTTTAAACAAAGCTGAGACTGACTACAACCAGGACAAATCTGAGGCTTACTAGATGTTGGCTGATGGGAAGTTTTGTTCGGCCTAGGTTTTGGTGGGTTAAATACTTGAGAAGTCGACTGGTCGGCAACACAGTCGAGACTGGCTACCGCCTTTGAAGGTTTTAAAAAGGACTCGAAATGAGTAACGGCCTCGATTAAATTATTGACATCATGGAATTTTTGAATAGACAAGCAAGGAGTATACTTTGGCAACATGTTGTGGGTGATGATCTGCAACAACTCCGATTCTTCAATAGGCTTGCTCAGTTTAGCGTTTAAGTAAGAAACTTCGATAATAAATTCTCTTATTAGCTGTTCCGGTTTCTGCTTGAGGTTACGGACCTCCTGGCTTATCTTAAATTCAAAATCGGTTGTACCGAATGTCTGAAAAAAGGCATCTTTGATCTCAGAAAAAGAAAGACCCGGTCGACGGATCGACCTAAAATATTGAAGTGCGACACCTGACAAAACTTCATGAAATCGCTTAACTAAATAACCATCGGACAAATTGTCGGCCTCCCTGCACTCCTCTAAACTCGTGAAAAATTCCCGTACGCAGGTCTTACCATCGAAAACAATCTTCCACTTAGTAAGAGAGAACTGCCTGGTAAATTGTAGGCATTCCTCAGATCTTATTGGAGAAGGAATGATACTCTGTGAAGAAGCGTGAGAAGGTCTTGGTGGAATAGGAGGAGGTGGTGGTCGCGAAATAATGGGACTAGCACGACGTGGAGTCTCAACAATAGGGAACCCCTCTTCTGACATGATGTAACTAGAATAGACCTAATATCGTATGAAAGAACAGACAAAAGGCGATTGAATCCTAGCGAAAAAATAGGCACGGCATGAACAGACGGATAAAAATAATCCAGCAACCAGCAGTCAGTGAACGCCAAGCTATTAAACAAAGATACAGGCTACATAACCGTTCATACTAAGCTTACCTTGCAAACCGACGCCTATAAATTCATACGTCACCATATATACTCTACGGGTTCTAACTACCGCTAGCTAAGGATATGGAATAAAAATCAGGAGACCTATCGTTATATTTGCTGCGATAAGTGGGTAAAATAAAAGACAGTTATGTGTTATATAGTTCACAAAATTATTTTTCCTTTAAAATAAATTACATTTAATGAAAAAATATATATATATGTCAAGGAAAAATGACAGCTTCACAGATCTGAACTGGTGGTAAAAATCCCAGAATACCTTTCTAGAATGAAAGAATATCCGTGTCCTGAAACAAATAAGCTTAAGAATCATTAGCTCCCGGAGGGAGTGACCATCCTCAATAAGGCAAAAAAGATTTTATGTAGAATCATTCAAATTTCAAAGTTATTAGGTAAAAACACTTACTTTAGTTGTTCGGGCGCCATTTTTGTAGCGTAAATAAAAATAAAAGTCGTCACAGCTACATGTTAATACGTATAATTTTGCTGTTATAAAAAAAAAAACCTAATACAATTTTTATATAAAATTTAAAAGGATCAAAAAAAAGAATTAAATAATGGGCGACATGTAATATTATTTTATGTAAAGCAGCGAAATGGGTTGTTCAGAATTGTATAAAATCTGTAATTTTGAAAATTAAAACAAGGTGAGAAAGGGGTTGCAACACCTATTCAGCCCTAGGCGCGATCAAAATGTATCCGAGTTTAAATACTACACCGGAAAAAATACATTGCGCGACCTTTTGACACGAATAGGGTTTAAATAAATTAAATGATTGTACAAAAAAAAGAAACTATACTATTGCTAAAGATTAAAAAAAAGGATTAAAACAAAATTTGTTCCCTGAAGGTCCGGATCCTCGCTCGAAATCGGATCTTCGCTGTTGCTCCGGGTCTCAGGCGGCAAGCCTCGGAGCCAACCGCCAGTACGCGTCTCCCGACCCCTGGTCGGCCTTGAGTCGCGGCGCCGAAAGTATATGGGTCACTAGATCTTAGCTAGGACAAAAGTCCTAGAACCGATTCTGAGCGAATCTATGGTGAGAAAAATACAGAAAAATTAACACCATGCTCCGAGAGAATCTTTTAAGCAGAAAAAATTTAAAATGTTTCAAATACATACCGGTTCTTGGTGAAATCACTTATAACCGACTATTCAGTACAGCACTACAAAATGTAAATTATCTTTCTTAGGTCTTTTTTGACTTTAGACTACAAATAATTTATCAATTAAATTACGAAACGGAATAATATGTCTGTTATTTCCAAAGATTCGTCGCCCATCTGAGAAAAATTTTCTTACGTGACATCCCATGGAATCGTCATATTTTTAAATTTGAACCGAAGTAAGAAAAAGTAAATTGATTAGAAATGAGGTCGACTTACACGAACAGAATAGTTTTTATTCAGCCGAAAACAGCGTGATAATGCTGCAGACTGCTTTGTGGTCAGTGCTCATGAGCCCTGACATTAAAGCATGAGGGCCTGGATTCGATTTTGAGGTCTAGCAAAGTGTCATTGGTTCTTTTTCCATCAGGAATTTGTCAGTAACAACCCAGACAATAATTTTAATAGCAAATAGCCTGCTCCTAAATAAGAGGCTTAGGTGTGATTGACAAAGTGTGGATGTATTAACTACACCCCTGCCTAACCCCTGTCCCATCAGGGACTGCAAGTGTGATGTTATGTAGGATATCTTTTCTTGCACTATTATTTACCTGCATGACTTCTCACATTCCAGGTTCCAGGAAATTGTCTTCAAAAAGGAAATGATAACCGACTATCAAAGAAAAGGAAACAAAATTGGAAGCAACTGTAAAGGAACTTTTAAAACTCTTTGCACCTAGTCACTCCACCATAGTTATGGCATCAAGTGTGGAAGTCTAAACCATTGTCAATAAGAACAGCTTCCTCAAGAATAAGCCTGCTAAACAACACATATCACAACTTGGTTTTAGCCTAGTTGGTTTTAGCTAGTTAACTGATATAGCCACAGCTAGGTTAGTATACTACGCTTATTTCCATAGTATTATGTCCTATGGCATTCTGCTGTGGGGATCGGCAGTAGACGTTGATTCAATTTTCATACTGCAAAAGAGGGCAGTCCGCGCTATCTACAAAATGGGTCCTCGTGAATCCCTCAGAGAAAAATTTAAAGAAATCGATATACTGACTCTGCCTTCACTTTATATTTTAGAATGTATTTTATATGTCCGCAAAAACCGAGGACTTTTCAAAATTAGAAGCGACTTCCATAATATAAATACACGCAGTAAACACAAAATTGTAATACCCAAATTCAGATTAACCAAAACTAGCAAGTCTTTTCTTATAAACAGTATACGCTTTTATAATAAGTTGCCGAAGTCAGTTACAGAACTGACCGATGGAAAGTTTAAAAATTATATTAAACGTGTCCTAATTAAAAAAGCATAATATTACAAAATTAAGGACTACGTTGAAGATAGAGAAGTTTGGCCTTAGCCCCTTCGCACATGCGGCTTCCCTGGTAGCTCATAAACGGCACAAATGTGTGGATGTCTCTAACTATTCTCAATCTTATTTTTTTTTTTCCTTTCTTCTTTCTTTTTAATCAGATGCTTTACAATAGTTTTTAAATCATTACACCTTTTGTTTAGAATAGTTACAGCACGGATGACAACATTTGTGTCACTTATTTGATCTAGTCATTTTGTGATATTTTCTATTTTTTTGTTGTATAGACTCTTTTTCTTATTTACCGATTGTTTGTAAATGTGTGGACATTGTAGGCCTTATAGATTCCTAGATCCTTGGTAACTTTTTATTTCGTTCTACGTTTCGTAGTAAGCAACGACTTATTGTCAGGCCTACGATGTCCTCCCATACTTTAGTACTAATGCTGTAACAGAAATATTGTAAAACCAAATGATTTTAAAAGAGTAACCATGGAGTTTCTTGCCGGTTCTTCTCCATAGGAAACGACCAACGCGAACCGAGCACCTTTTTGCCGACGTTTTATAAGTGCCCCTGTAGGCCTATGTAAAATAAAAATATTTTGATTGATTGATTGATTGATTGCCGACCAATACAATTAATTTCAATACCTGGTGAATAGATAACCGTGTCGCCAGCTGTCAAATGAAGAACAGCATGAGGACTGCCAACCAGGGATGACTGATTCAGTGTCCACACACCTAAGCTAATATAAAAGGTGAGGCATTTTCAAACTACTTCCTACACCTTACCACTGATCTCTACATAATGTTACATCAAAGGCTGAATACAATAGCCAAATCAACCTACCTACATGATGCTCATGTGTGATGAGTCTCATGTTTAAACTTTCATTATTTTTATGTTTTTGTAATCCTGTCGGTTGCTCAAGTACAATAATAATAGCAAAGTATTAGTACTCCTAACTACAACTAATCAATCAAAAATAATAACACAAACATCAAGCTATTGCTATCCATGGAGGAAACAACTAGCTTGATTAGTAATACAACAAATCACACAAATACTATCAGAAGCCGTGGAGGTCACTGATAATGAACACACCAAATGACAAACAATCTATAAATAGTCGTGGAGGCTATTTATAATGATAATAACAAACTATAAATAGTCGTGGAGACTATTTACAGTGATAATAACAAACTATTAGCGGCCGTGGAGGCTTCTATTAAACAATACTCTCATGTTATCCTGCTGGGTCCACGGCGTACGAACCGCCTAGAGCCTGGTTCCTTATATCCTGTCAAATCAAAGACTTCGTGCCTGTCACGGAGCAATGGTCCTAAACTCCTTATCCTTTAATCCTGTCAAATCAAAGACTTTGTGTCCATCACAGAGCGGTGTTCCTGATCCTATCCTTTAATCCTGTCAAATCCAAGACTTTGTGTCTATCACAGAGCATTACCTTCCTGTGAGAATGAACAAATAAAAATATGCTACTTACACCACACTTACCAAATACAAATTACAAAATAACTAAAGCAATCAATAATCTTATTTAAGCATAATCTAGTAGACAGTAGATCTATTACCATGTCTCAAGGTAAACTAAAAACCTAACTCATACAAAGCATAACCATTGAATGAATATTGTTAGATAGTTCAAGCGAAAATATCCTACTAATCTAGTAGCTGATCATTCTATTTCAATAAACTCAATTCATATTGATATTGCTGTATAATTGAAGCAACATCATTCCACTCAGCTAGTAGCTGATCATTCTATTTCAATAAACTCAATTCATATTGATGTTGCTGTATAATTGAGGCAACATCATTCTACTTATCTAGTAACTGATCATGCAATATCACTATACCCAACTCATTTAATGTTGCTGTATAATTGAGGCAACATTATTCTATTCAGCTATTAGTTGACAATACAATATCAATAAACTCAATTAATGTTGTTGGATAGTTTTGCCAACAATATCCTATTCAGCTAGTGGCTGATTAAACAATATCAATAAAATCGATTCAGTTAATGTTATTGAATAATAAACAATTTTTATTCAGCTAACAGCTTATCATCCATAAACTGCATGCAGCTTTAAGTCTGTAACTGTGCATATGTGTGTTGGTGATACATAAATGCATTTTATTTTGAATATGAGGAAAACTGAATAGATGTTAGATCTATTACAAGTTTTCCATGTTGACTGAAACTTTTTGTTACCAAATCCTACATTTCAATGAACATTGTAGGTTAATAAAAACAACATTAATCTGCCGACAGAATTTATCTCCATTATTTCAGATAACAAGCTCAAAACTCCAAATACTGACAGCGACGGCAGGTGCAGGGCGCGCACCGCCGATCAGAATGGCCGTGTCGCCGCAAGAGCTTTTACCTGCTGAGACTATTCATTAATCTAATTAAGAACCAACTCATAATTCTCATTTGTGATAATATTGATGAACTTGCCATGCCATCTGTGTAGTGGCAGTGCAATTATTACAAAGAATCTAGAAACGTTTGTATCGATTATCAAGAGACTGAGCGCCATCTATTGGGTTGTGTGTTAACTACTGCTTAGATGGGAGTTGGTCTTTCTGACAAATCATTGAGTTATTTATTAAACAAAAGCCTTTAGCTAGAACTATAGTTAAAATTAAGATTAGCATTTTATGATGACTGGGATTTTAGCAATGGCATTTTAGATTTTAACAATGGCAATATTTAATTTAAGCAAGCAATTATTGTTGTTGAAAGTAATTAACCTCACTGTCCTTTCGCGCGTAACAGTAAAACCCCGCGTGAAACCCTTCGGGGGCCCCTTGATTACGCCATTGCGTGAGTCATCCGATATCGTAAAGATAAACACTTGTAACTCGAGTTATATTAGCTCTAATCTTAAACGGTAAACAGTGTCGGGTTCGTGATGAACGGGGCCATTTATTAATAATAACCAACTCTTTTAGAACTACTTGAGAATTATACATATCCCATAGATATGAGAGAGGTCGCAGCAAATACGTCTGTTTTCGTTGCTTATTTTTGATTGGTAAAACTACTCATTCAATTTACACGAAAATTTATATCTAACATCACAAATATACAAGTAATCTAATGACAGTGTTTTTTAGGAGTCCTACATACATTATTCTTATAAGATCCTAACTCAAACTTCTTGTTAGAATCGGCCATTTTAGAATTCCGCTGTTCAAAGCATGAAAATACTTGAAATATCAATAAATATGAATAGATATGCCTCGAATACATGAAATAATGAATTATCACTATTTTTTCTTTGCTACTATTGTTTCCAAGACCATTTTACATGGTTCAAGAGTCAAATTTTTTTTTTTATTTCGACTAACAAACTTCACAACAAAGGATTTTTTGTTGGCTCAAATCATAATTTTTTTGTTATTTTTTCAAGCAAATGACTATCTAAAAAGTTGCATTATACACTTATAACATACTATACATTTACTTACCAAAGTTTTACAACGTATATCTCACAAAAACAACACTTTTCCGAATATAATAACACGGGTTGCCATTGCGTTTGACATTCGACATAGACGAGTTTCTATATTTTTTTTAATAATGTTGTGCCGTTTAGTATTACTAACGATTAATTTTGTTTGAATCGACTACTAGTTGACCATAGAGGTAAATTTTGACAGAACGATTTAGAAATTTACTTTTTTTTATATTAGCGTTTAAGTTCGAGCGTTCGAGCCGTTCCATAAATGGAACGGCGAGGCTCAAGGCAAAGGTCCGTCCGTTCCATAAATGGAACGGCTGGGACCTAGAGGTTAAGCTTTAACTTAATAACGCCTTTGCATTTGTCGATATTGGTATTGTTTAATTACTAAAATAATTAATGGTGAAGTTAGTATTGTTTAACTGAAGTTTTAATGAACTTACTATGTAATAAATTACTGTACTGAACTATTGAGTGTGTGTTGCGTACTTCCGCCCACTCAGAACCATAGGCGCAGCGAGACGAGGTGTCGTTCGAGCTAGCTCGCGATTGGAGAATTGAAATATTAATGAATTGAAGTAGTTTTTGAAGTGAGCAATAATAACTTATGTTAATAAGAACTGTAATAATTGAGATCCAAAAGAGTGTGTGAGTAGTTTCTTGGCTCGTTCTTCTACTCACATCAACCATGTTTGTGAATGAGCGGCTCAACTGGAAAGTTTATAAGTGTTAAAGTGCCTGTAACTGGTTTATTAGAAATAAACTTGCAGTTTGAGTCAAGTGTTGTGTGTGATTTCAACTACCCATCCACCTATCTAAAAACAATGAAGATTAATGTTGCACAGTTAACGACTGAAAGGCAATATGGCGTCGATATTCATTTATGGTGGAATCCCCGCCGTGATATATATAATATTGATACCATCTTTATGGTTAACATCCCGATTCAAAGCAATCAGACTCGGATGGGTTATATTAGGTTAGAAGGTTAAGGCGGGAGCGGAGTGGAGTGCCAGGTCCCCACTATGTTGGTGAATCATTTGGGTTAGGTTTGGTTAGAACAGTGACCGTTAACGAGCGAAGGCGAACGAGTGAAGCGAGCGTGCTGCGGGAGCAGCGTGACAGAAACAAATCGCTGCAAAACCGACTCCACGTAGTCTTATCTGGCCTACCCCCTTTTTTTTTAGGATGGGAAATCATCAAACGACTTCTCCCGCTCTGGGCGGAGCGGAAGGGAGTGTCAGACTTGACTGACTAAAACCCATCCATGTTCCTTCTTAGCCCTTTGTGTTCCAGGGCCACGGTATCTCTTTCGAACAACCCGCAGCCCTGGCAGGCATCGGCCCTCTCGGACCCCTTCCGATTTGCTGACATCTCCAAGAGGCGCGCGTGGAACACAAACGCGCCGTCGGCACGGCCTGTCGTCATAAAACGGACGGACGGTGAGCTAGCCCATTCCTCACCGTCCACAGGCCCGCGCCTACGGTGGCCGAGGGCCACTGGTTGCCCTCCGACGCCCGGGGCGTCTCCCGCGGCGGCTGGGACGTGAGGTTCTCTCCCTCTCACGTTCCGCCACCTCCTTCGCTAGAATGACTGCTTCGCAGAAGGAGGCGACGGCTTCCCATTCCCTCTTGACCATGACCATGACCATCCGGACCATGGATTGAACTAGGGCCGGACGCGAGAGGTCGCCGCCGCCAATTGCCGCTACGAGGACACGGCGGTGCTCAGCCCAAGCGGGGCATAGCTCCACGGTGTGCTCCACCGTGTCCTCCAGCCGCTCCTCACAGTGGTGACACCCGGGCGTTTCCTCCCACCCGATTCAGTACAGGAACCTCCCGAAACAACCGTGTCCGGTGAGGACCTGCGTCAGGCAAAAGGTGAGGGCGCCGTGCCGCCTCTCTAGCCACTCCTCAAAGAGGGGACTTATCGCCACTATTGTGGCGTGCCCTGCACGGGGTTGCGACAGTCGCTCTCTCCATGTCACCATGAGATCGCGCCGGAGGCCTGTCCGCCGAGCGACAATTTGCCGCGGCAGCGGAGTTTCCCCCCGGCGTAGTGCCTCCGCGCGCCATTCGTGCAGGCACGCGAGGACTATCGCCTCCAGATCCCATGGTGGCAATCCGGCCAAGAGGTTCGCCGCCTCGCCGGAGATCGTGCGGTACCCCCGGATCAGCCTTACGGCTACCACCTTCTGGGGCGCGTTCAGGTAATGGGCGGCTCGCCGCCTCAGAGAACGCGCCCACACCGGGGGCCCGTAAAGGGCCATGGACCGCACGACCCCCGCGTAGAGCCTCCGGCAGGAGGCGATTGGACCCCCCAGGTTGGGCAAGAGCCGCTTGAACGCAGCCCCTGCCCGTTCCAGTTTGGGGGCCAAACGTCGGAAATGCTCCACGAAGTTCCACCGGCTGTCGAGGACAAGCCCTAGGTACTTCAGCGTCGACTCGACGCCGATGAGAACCCCTCCTACCGTCAGTATGGATCCCGACGGTGGCGCATTCCGAGGCCCATGAAAGCACATGGCCTCGGACTTGTGCAATGCCACCTCGAGACCCAGTTGCCGGATTCTCTCCACGACTTTCGCAACCCCGTGTGTCATAAGTTCCGGCCGCCGCCTCGTGCGACCTGCCTTGTGCCAGCACCGGCGTGTCGTCAGCGTAGCAAACTACACTGACACCGCTAGGGAGGTTGGCGCGCAGCACCCAGTCGTAGCCGATGTTCCACAAAGGCGGCCCCAGAACCGATTCCTGTGGAACACCGCACGACTCCTCTCGCCGGTTTCATTCTCCGGTGCGACCGTGGTAGATGACGGCCCTATCCGTCAGGTAGTCCCCGACCACACGACGAAGGTAGGTCGGCACTCGGTGATACCGGAGTGCCTCCCTAATGCAGCTCCAGGGCATGGTGTAGAAGGCGTTGGCGATGTCAAGAGACACCGCCAAGACAACCCCACCCCTGGACACCGCATCCCCCGTCGTGAGAGCCCTCACGCACATGATGGCGTCCACCGTCGAGCGCCCTCTGCGGAAACCAAACTGGTTCTCCGCAAGATCCGGGCCCCATCCCCACAAGGTGCCCGGCGAGGCGGTTGGCAATGACTCTTTCAAAGAGCTTGCCCACCTCGTCGAGCAACACAAGGGGCCGGTATGCGGACGGAGAGTCCGCAAAGCGCCCCGGCTTCCGGATGAGGACCAGCTTCCCCGTCTTCCAACGAAGCGGGAACTGGCCTCTCTCCAAGCATGCGCTTAAGAGCCCTTCCAGTCGGGGCCCGAGAGCCTCCGAGGCCATGACCCAGGCTTTGCCAGGCAAGCCATCGGGTCCCGGGGCGGTATTTTTGGCTTTAAGCCTGCTTACCGCCGCTCTCAGGTCTACCCCGGTCACTTCCGGAATGTCGTCATCGCCCTCGATGTGGTCCGCTTCCGGCACCGCAAGCGGCGGAGCCATAGGCGGGGGAGGATGTTCCCCTCGCAGAGGGAACAGAGCGCTCACCACGTCCTCCACGAGCTGAGGGCGGAGACTCTGCGTCAGCGGGGGGGCCCAGGTGCGGAGTTTGTCCCGCACCATCTTGTAAGGGCGCCCCCACGGATCTCTGTCGAGAGTCTCCAGCATCTCCTCGCGACCCAGGTCTCTGGCCCGCTGGACAGCCTCCTGGAGGGCGGTCTTCGCTGCTCTGTATCCCTCGTACAACTCCGCCTCAATGGCTGCCGCATCCGGAGGGCGGATGCGGAGCCTGCGATGCCTGGCGTACGGGTGCCGCGCGGCGACGTACGCCTCGCGCAGAGACGTCAGCTCTCGCGACCACCAGTACACCTGACGCCGGGCGCTTCCTGGCCGAACTCGTGGCATTGCCACGTCGCAAATGTCGGACATGGCCTCCTGGAACCACCCTGCCTCGTTGTTGATGTCGGCAGGCCTGTTCGGGGATGACACCCAGGCCTGCACTATCGTGGCTTCCAGGAGGAGCTCCCGGTCCAGCTGCTTCAGCGCCCAACGCGGACCACTCGGGGCCTGTAGGACCGGCGCGCTTGAGTCCGGGGCAGAGATATCGAGCCGGATGTACCGGTGGTCGGAATAGTCCTCCACCCCCTCCATTACGCGCCAGTCAATGACACGCGGTGACAGAGCGGGGCTAGCGAACGAGATCTGGCCTACCACTACAGTGTTATTTAAAATCGCGTAGGTGTGGAGGGGCCAGGTAGCCCACGAGCTGAGGAGCAGGTGGTTTTAACACTCGCCGCCGCGGCTAAAGCCGAAGGCGCGGTGGTGAGCGTGAAACACATCTGCGACGATAAGCTCGCATGGGACCGCCGGAGCCCCGCAACGCCGGAGCCGTGACAGAAACCATGCCTGCTGCATGTTGCATGCTTGCATTCTTGCTTGCATTTGTTTGTTTTGCTTGCATTTGCTTATATTCGCTTATATTTTAAGATAAGATAAGATAAGATAAGATAATATTTATTTGCATAAACATGTGTCATACATACATGAAAATACATGCATGCAAGATGTTAGAAACATTATTAGGTACAGACATGTTTGCCACATGATGTGACGTGCAAATATAAAGAAATTTTATTAATTATAACATTCTCATAATAAATTAGGATATTGAAGTTTAATAACAATACTGTAATAAATTAAAAAATAATAATAATAATAAAAATCAAACAGAACATTAAAGCAAAGATAAGTTATTAAGAATGTTATACAATAATCATGTCAACGATAAAATATAATACAAAAACAAAAAAACATCCAAAATAATTAAACTATTCCATTGTAAATTAACAAACACAAAAAAAATTTAAATACAAAAAATAATAATAATCAAATTAAATAAGCTACTATGTCCATGCAAATCTTTCCTCTAGGAACTCGTTAATGTTATAGAATGCTTTTTTTACTAAATATAACTTAAGTTTTCTTTTCAAGTGTACATTATTAAGCTCTTACTCTACAGTCAGTAGTGTCTCTTTTGCTCTCTTATTTTTTTTACTACGCGTTTTTATCATTTTAGATCAAATAGGTTTTATGTCACTATCAACAACACTTGTAACGGGATATTGATTATTGATTTATTGTTTTTGGTAGGTTTTATGTCATTTGAGTGAAATATCAAACGATTTTATATTCAATGTATGTTATGCTTATAAAAATTAGTTACTTTAAAGTTATATCAATCGTTTATTATATTAACTGATCATTATATCGAATAAAATTATAGATTTAGTTGTTATATGTTGTAAACATTAGAGATTTTGTAATTATATCATATATACTTACCCGTTTTTACTACGCCTTGAATTATTTTAGATCAAATAGGTTTTATGTCTTTTGAGTGGTATATCAAACGATTTTATATTCAATGTATGTTATGCTTATAAAAATTAGTTACTTTAAAATTATATCAATCGTTTATTATATTAACTGATCATTATATCGAATAAAATTATTAGTATGGAAGAGAAAGACATGCTGCGCCGACCCCAAATACATTGGGGTGAGGGCAGTAAAATTATGGTGATGATTTTTACAACGGTCAATGTGGGCCTGCAATCGATTAAGAGTTTGCCAGATTAGGCACTGGAGTTCATGTCCAGGAGGAAGATGTTCTGTTGGATTGATGAGGGTATGACTTGAAAGTTTCATGGTATTTGTCTATGTATAAATGCATTTAAGCAACTAACTTATTGTATAGCTGTAAACTTATACTTAATATTAAAGTAGACAATAACACGAATGTGTAGTTTAATTGCGTTACGATCAGTATATATAATTACTTAGTCTTACAAACAATTATGTTGGATCGTTGTTATGTAAACATATCGGACTTTTATCATTCGTCACTTACTTTCGGGCCGTTGAAGGTGACAACAATGTTTCGACAGCGATCAATAATTTTAAAGCCATCATTTGAAGTACTACCCAATAATAGACTTGATAAAGACATTCAAAGAGTAGCGTATTCTTTTAATTTTGTATTCAATCTTTTTTTTGCTTCAAAATATTGTATTCGAGATAATCATATTTATCCAAACGGAAAAAAAAATATTTTTTTGTCGTTTTGTCACTTGTTAGTGACGACTGCGTTATGCGTGTACCAGATGGCTGAAATAATACCTGTACTTTGCAATATCACTAATATGGCTTTTTTCGGAATTCACTTGACTATGTTTGTTCTGTTTATCCTTAACTTCTGTTATTTCATCTGTTTCACGACCATGTTTATTCTGGACCTTGTACATAAGCACAACTACGTCTTTCTTATCTTGGAACTCCAATCTATCCATAACAGCATCGATTTCAGTAAGAACATTCGGAGCTACATCATTTGGAACTGGATCTCAATGTTAGCTATCATCAGTAGTGAATCTGTTTTTCGTTACTTCTTAGATAATTCTATCCCAAGCTTTATTTACAACATCATGTTCTTAGAATTTGATGTTAGTTCAGTGCTTACCATTCGAGTTATAATACTGCTAAGATTATATGTTGAGAAGTGGATAAAAGATGTCCTGATGCTGAACGATGAACAGGGGAATGAAGAGCGGTGTGTGAAACTACTCAAGATTTATCAAAATATTTTGCAAGCTTACGATCTGTATAATCAGATTTTTCAAGTATTGGTAAGTCGGTAAAACTATCACTTGAAGCTTTCGGATGCTTACATAAAAATGTATACCTATATGTCCAGTGTCGATATGTCAGTACCGGAAAACTGGTATCTTCTTTCGCTGTATTTTTTTTATCTGCGAGCGCATATTGAATGTTTGGCAATATGTATTTACCCGCACCGATCAGTACAGACTCATCCGGACTCGCCCAAACTGCGAACCCGTATCTTTGTGCAAGCCTCTTTCTTAAGAAACAATAAGTGTCTAACTTTAATTTGTTTTTGTCCTTAGGTATTATATCAAGTTTTTGAAGCGTTTCTGCGTTCTTTAGGTTGTTTTGAGATAGTATTTTTTATATTCAAACTACTAGAAGGATTAAGAGTTTCGCTGCCGATGAGTCAGGTCAGTAAAACGATAATGTTTGAATTAATACTAATATTTATAATTACATTCATGAACACACGAAATACTTTCTTATAATTTATTTCTTATACACGTATAAAGTACACCCCTGCCTTACCCTTCAACGATTACAGGCATGATTTTATATGGTGTCATATTACTCTTTCCAGATTTTGCTATTCAGTCTTCCGACTGTTTTAAAAGCAGCAAGTTGTATAGTATTTCCAATTATACTTTGTATTAATTGTGAGAAGTTCTATATAACTGTTGAAGAAGCTGAGACGGCGTGTATACAGCTTATGGGGAACAAGAACTGCCCAAGTAAGAGCATTTTTGTGTGCATAGGCTCTAAAACTCGTGGCCAAGTGGTGGACGAGCATAAATACAAAAATCTTAAAATTATTTCTTACCTTACAGAAAGTCAGAAACATCTCTGCAAGAACGTGTTACAATCAAACCGTACGTTCAGAAAGATGACCGCATGTGGCGTGTTCAAAATCGACGCTACGCTACCGATGTATTTGATGGGAATTATTACTAATTACGCTATTGTACTCCTGCAGTTCTTTTTTCTTTGAATTCTGGTGCGTTTATTTTTAAAGATCAATGTTATCACTAGAAAGAAGGTTTCAATTCAGGATAGAATAATTTTCTAAAATATTTTTATTTTTTAAAAATACAGTCAGTTAGCTTTTTTCTTGTAAATATCTTCCCTTTAAGTTTCTAGACTAATCTAGACGAAGGTCTGATAACCACCCGGGCATCAGAATATCGTCTAGATTTTTATCTATAAAGTGAATTAAACATGTTGCCAATTAAACTGAATTTTATTTATTTTATGCTAAAGTTTAGATCATCTGTATGGTGTTGGACGTAAAGAATAGCACCATCCCACATTTTCCCGTGGGTGTCGTAAGAGGCGACTAAGGGACTTGCTAGAGAACGGGCAGAAGCGTTCTCTGTGCTTTTGTAACAACCGTACTGTGATCGCCAACCCACCTGCCAAGCGTTGCGATTATGGCAACCCCCCCCCCCCCTTCTTGCGGAAGGCCTTTGTCCAGCATTGGACGTCTTTTGGCTGAAATGATGATGATGAAAGTTTAGATATAAAATAGTTTTTCAAAATGCATCGTTGACAACTAGAGTTAGTTGTCAACGATGCAGTTTGGATGGATCAGATAAAAATGGCATCAAAATATAAACTACTAGCTGTCCGGCGCAACTTCGTTTGCGTCACATTTTCCCCGTTTTCGCAACATTTTTCATTGCTGCTTCACTCCTATTGGTAGTAGCGTGATGATATAGCCTATAGCCTTTCTCGATAAATGGGCTATCTAACACTGAAAGAATTTTTCAAATCGGACCAGTAGTTTCGGAGCCTATTCAATGCAAACAAACAAACAATCAAATCTTTCCTCTTTATAATATTAGTTTAGATTTTATTTGACAGATGTCTACATGGGCAATTATAAACGCCAAAAAACCTGCACGGACAGCCATTTTATATTGAGAAAAACCGGCAAGAAACTCCGTGGTTACTCTTTATTTTATACTCGTTATCTCATCAACCATTGACTTTAGAAAATAAGTATCTATAGAACCTCGATATCATTTTTCAAGAGCTATCGACAGACATCACCCAGTTATAATCATAGGTGTTTTTCAATCCTCAGTTACATGTATGGAGCGTCACCTCTCTTGTTATTTTTTTCAATGTTTAACATTATATTTGTGTAGCGGTTTATAGAAGGGCATTTTTTGGGTAATAAAGGTGCCAAATGACACAATGATTTCAAAATTGTGATACTAAAAGGCTAGGCAGAAGATGATGAATTACCTAAATTCTTCAAAGATTTATTTATATTTTACTATTTTATTTTTGTAGATGTTTATTTATATAGTTGAGTGAGCCTTGCGATTTTCGCACAGTCGCTTTATGGGCACGTATCTCCATCCGCCAAAGAGCGAGTCGAAGAGTGATGTCACTTATTATTATGTCTCACCTATTAAATATTAGGACATTCTCATCGCATAGTACCCGCCAAAGTAGTAAAGTAGACAAGTAGTTATCAAATACATATTTATCAAAACGCACTATCTCACATTAAAATAGCTTAGGATCTACTCAAGGAGATTTAAAATAATACAAAGAAGTCTTAGCAAGAAATGTCATGAAATGTAGTGATTCCTCGTGTCAGTGAAACTTTAATGAAAAATGCCGTAATAGCCAAGTTTGACACGATACACTTGTACTGGATAAGTAATAAATGATATAATTATGAAATCACTAATATTTACAAGATATAACAATTAAATCTACAGTTTTATTCGATATAAGGATCAGTTGATATAATGAACGATTGATATAATTTTAAAGTAACTAATTTTTATAAGCATAACATATAATTTCTTCCTTTCTTTCATTAACAATATTATTTCTTTTTATTTCGTTCTACGTTTTGTAGTAAGCAACGACTTATTGTCAGGCCTACGATGTCCTCCCATACTTTATTACCAACGCTGTAACAGACATATTGTAAAATCAAATGATTTTAAAAAATTAACCATGGAGTTTCTTGCCGGTTCTTCTCCATAGGAAACGACCAACCCGAACCGAGCACCTTTTTGTCGACGTTTTATAAGTGCGGTGTAGGCCTATGGAAACAAAAATATTTTGATTTTTGATTTCATACATTGAATATAAAATCGTTTGATATACTACTCAAAAGACATAAAACCTATTTAGTCTAATATAATAAAACGCTTCTAGCATGCAAGCAAGCATGCATCATGCAGCAGGCATGTTTCTGTCACGGCACCGGCGCTGCGGGGTTCCGGCGGACCCATGCAAGCTTTTTGTCGCAGATGTGTTTCACGCTCATCTGTGGCAAATGTTACAACCACCTGCTCCTCGGCTTGCGGGCCAGTTCGCCCCTCCGCGCCTACGCGGTTTTAAATACTCAAGAGGTAGGGCAGATAAGACTACGTGGATTCGGTTTTGCACCGATTCGTTTCTGTCACGCCGCTCCCGCAGCACGCTCACCTCACTCGTTTGCCTTTGCACGTTAATGGCCACTGTTCTAACCAAACCTAAACCAAATGATTCACCAACTTAGAGGAAACCTGGCGCTCCGCTCCGCTCGCGCTTTAACCTTCAAACCTAATATAACCCATTTGAATCGAATTACTTTGAATCGGGGTATTAACCATAAAGATAGAAGACAGGTATCAATATTATATATTTTAAACGATAGGCCTAATGATTTTCGATTAAATAAACGTTATATCCAATAACATTATACGAAATAGGTTTTAGAGTATATAAATGTTATATCTAAAGAAATTATTTCAACACTATATAAGGTATAACTCACGTTTATTAAACCTTGTGAACTTGTACCCAGATGATCTTTAGAGATTTAGTGACCCTTGTAAGAAGACACAGAATTTGTTCGTTTTGTCAATCGTAAATAATGTTTAAATATCTTTGTTTCTACTACAAATGTTGGTGACGTTATGATTAACGCTTTCGACCGTTTTCAAAAAATAGGTACATTTGTTTTTTTAGATTTGGTGGGTGATATTTCCGGTTCGGGCAGGCAGTTATTAAAAAAATATGTATCAGTTTTATGAGAGGCTTAGGCCCGTTAACAGTGAGCCACTTTTGTAGCAGGCCTTCGTGCACAGTGTCGAAAGCTTTTTCGAAATCCAGCAGAAACATACTTGTGGACTGCTTGAGATTTAGGTGATGGGAAATCTGTTCACACATTTTAACCAGTTGTTGTGTAGATGAGTGAGTGGCCGACCAACAAGTAGCCATGTGCGCAGCTCTATAGTTGACTTCGTTTAAATTCTGATGGTGGTTGTTCAAGATGGGTAAGAAAGGAGGTGGGCCAGATCCAGTAGAAGTGCTCTATCATCATGATCGTCAGCCTATAATGTTCCTACAGCTGGGACACAGGTCTCCTCTCTATAAGAGGGAGTGGGCTGTCATCCACCACGCGGGCCCAGTGCGGATTGGTAGATGTCACATGTCTCTTCGAATTTTTAGTTCTAGGACATGCCGGTTCCCTCACGATATTTTCCTTCACCGTTTTTGAGGGCAGCTGTGATGAAATAAATTATACAAAGTAATGCGCCTGCCTGGGTTCGAACCCACGGCTTACTGCTCGTACGTCGGGTCTACCACCACTAGGCCACTGCTGCTCTCGAAGTGCTCTATACAGGCGTTTTATTCAAATGAGTCGAGGCCAAATGATTTTTATTGCAGCCAACGGCGGGCCGCCATCGATTAAGGGATTTCCAGATTGCCCACTGGATTCCAGAAGATTTCCAGGAAGAAAATGTGCTGATTGATGAGGGTATGTGACTTGATAAGATTCATGATATTTACCTATGTATAAAAGGACCTAAACAACAAACTTGGCCACTTTATGTGAAGTCTGTTAATTTTACTCGTAAATCTATATTTATAAATTAAAATAATAAATAAGCCTTTTATTATTTTTCATTTGCATGTAGTTTTACAATTAAACATAATAAGTGATTTCATGCAACAATAATTTAAAATAAATATTAAAAACTCATTTGTTATTCACATTCCTAAATTCAATTTCAATTTTTGTTTGGTTTAATTTTATTTTATTTAAATTTTTAATTCTTGTTATTAAGTAATTTTATTTTATTTTACTGTACTTCTAAATAAATTTCAATAAATATAATGAGAACGCCTCTGCAGCTCCCTCCATTTTTGTCCATAGTTTTCTATCTCTCGCCTTTGTTTGCCAAGCGTCTCCTGCTATTTCTGTGATGTCGTCGACCCATCGTCTAGAATCTAGAAACAAAACAACGATAAACGAGGCAGGCCATCTAGACTCTAGATGGCCTACCTCGTTTCCTTTGTCCCTTGGGTCGTTTCCATACCACAACACGATTCGTCCACCGAGAGTCCTCTATTCTGGCCAGATGACCTGCCCATTTCCATTTCAGTTTCATTGAGTGGTGTAGGAAATCAATTTGTTTTGTTCTCGCTCTTATCGTAGTGTGGCGTACTTTATGTCTTTTCCGGAGTCCTAGGATGGATCGTTCCGTGGCGGGTTGACATATTCTTATTTTTTTTTTCTTATGTTTTGTGTATGTCCAAGTTTGTGAGCCATAAGTTAGGCAAGGAAGTATACAACTATCCATTAATTTCCTTTTTATTGAAAGTGTCAAGTCTCCTTTCATTATTTCTCTGTGAGCCCAGTACTCTTGCCATGATATATGTATTCTTCTCGTTATTTGTTCTAAGTTGTTAGTCATTTGGAATGAAACTTGTTTATTAAGGTATGTGTAAGTCTCTACATAATCGAGGTTTTGGTTTCCAATCTATATTTGTGATTTTGAAGAGTTGGTCATCAGATTAGTTTTCTGCAAGTTCATTTGTAACACTACTCGAGCGCTTTCTGCCTGTAGATTTTGTACCATATGTTCCAATTGCGAACTTGATTCTGAGAATAATATTATATCGTCAGCAATACGTAAATGGTTGAGAAATTCTTTATTTATTGTAATACCAAGATTTTCCCAGTTAAGGTTTTTAAATATCATCTAGAGATGATATTTACGTTCTACGTTGATAAATACCTTTGGGAAAAGGGGTCGCCCTGTTTTACACCTCTTTTATTTCTTGTTTCTGGGCCACTTGTTTCCAGGCTAATTTTGCTAGTGCGTCTTCCAAAAATTGTTATTATTATATGTCAATTGGTGTCGTCTATATTATTCGCATTTAGCGCCTCCCATATGGAATTGTGCAAGATAGAGTCAAACGCTTTTTGGTAATCAATAAAGGCCGAGTAGAGAGGCCTTCGGAATTTTTCTTCTTCAAGGTTTGAATGTGGTCGACGGTCGAATATCCTCTACGAAAACCCGCTTGTTCTACCGGTTGATTTTCGTCATTTTTTGCAGATATTCTGCTTAAGACACATTGTGAGAATCGTTTGTAGAGGCTAGGTAGTAAGCTGATGGGTCGATAATTTCCAATGTCTTTTGGGTCGCCTTTCTATATTTTTATAATTCGATTATTGTGTAGCAGTAAACTTAGAATGGTAAAGTAGACAATAACACCGATGTATGTTTAACATAATGTAATTACTTAGCCTTTCTTGCCATGTGATATTTCCAGCTTGTATCATTCGTCACTAACTGTCGGGCCGTTGAAGGTGAAAACAATGTTTCTACAGCGATCAATAATTTTAAAGCCATCATTTGAAGTACTAGCCAATAAGAGACTTGATAAAGATATTCAAAGAGTAGCGTTTTCTTTTAATTTAGTATTCAATCTTTTTTTTACTTCAAAATATTGTATTCGAAAAAATCATATTTTTCCAAACGGAATAATTTATATTTTTTTGTCGTTTTGTCATTTGTTAGTGACGAGTGCGTCATGCTTGTACCAGATGACTAAAATAATACTTGAACTTAGGAATACACCTAATATGGCTTGTTTCGGAATTCGCTTGACTTTGCTTGTTCAATTTATCCTTCACTTCTGTTATTTCATCTGTTTCACGACCATGTTTATTCTGGACCTTGTACATAAGCACAACTACGTGTTTCTTATCTTAGAACTACAATCTATCCATAACAGCATCGATTTCAGTAAGAACATTCGGAGCTACATCATTTGGAACTGGATCTCAATGTTAACTGTCATCAGTAGTGAATCTGTTTATCGTTACTTATTTTTCGATAATTCTATCCCAAATTTTATTTGCAACATCATGTTCATAGAATTTGATGTTAGTTCAGTGTTTACCATTCGAGTTATAATACTCCTAAGATTATATCTTGAGAAGTGGATAAAAGATGTCCTGATGATGGTCGATGAACAGGGGAATGAAGAGCGGTGTGTGAAACTACTCAAGATTTATCAAAATATTTTGCAAGCTTACGATCTGTATAATCAGATTTTTCAAGTATTGGTAAGTCGGTAAAACTTTCACTGGAAGCTTTCGGGTGCTTGCATAAAAACGTGTATATGTCTAGTGTCGATATGTCAGTACCGGAAAACTTGTATCTTCTTGTGCTGTATTTATGTTTTTTTTTTATCTGTGAGCGCATATTGAAAGTTTGGCACTAGGTATTTACCCGCACCGATTAGTACAGACTCATCCGGACTCGCCCAAACTGCGAACCCGTATCTTTGTGCAAGCCTCTTTCTTAAGAAACAATAAGTGTCTAACTTTAATTTGTATTTGTCCTAAGGTATTATATCAAGTTTTTGAAGCGTATCTGCGTTCTTTAGGTTGCTTTGAGATAATATTCTTTGCATTGAAACTACTAGAAAGACCAGGAGTGTCACTGACGACGAGTCAGGTCAGTAAAACGATAATGTTTGAATTAATACTAATATTTATATATTCATGAACAATTGAAACACTTTCTTTCTTATAATTTGTTTCTTATACACGTATAAAGTACACCTTTGCCTTAGCAGCATATAAAATCACTCGACGAAAGTCAGTTTCAACGATTACAGGCGTGATTTTATATGCTGTTATATTACTCTTTCCAGATTTTGCTATTCAGTGTTCCGACTGTTTTAAAAGCAGCAAGTTGTATAGTATTTCCAATTATACTTTGTATTAATTGTGAGAAGTTCTATATAACTGTTGAGGAAGCTGAGACGGCGTGTATACAACTTATGGGGAACAAGAACTGTCCAAGTAAGAGCATTTCTGTGTGCATTGGCTCTAAAACTCGTGGCCAAGTGGTGGACGAGGCCCAACAAGCATAAATACAAAAATCTTAAAATTATGTTCTTACTTTACAGAAAGCCAGAAACGCCTCTGCAAGAACGTGTTACAATCAAACCGTACGCTCAGAAAGATGACCGCATGTGGCGTGTTCAAAATCGACGCTACGCTACCGATGTCTTTGATGGGAATTATTACTAATTACGCTATTGTACTTCTGCAGTTCTTTTTTCTTTGAACTCTGGTGCGTTTATTTTTAAAGAACAATCTTTTCATTAGAAAGAAGGTTTCAATTCAGGATGGAATAATTTTCTATTTTTTTTTTAATACAGTTAATTACCTTTTTCTTATAGAAACCTTCCCTTGGAATTTCTAGACTAATCTAGACGATGGTTTGATAACCGCCCGGGTATCAGAACATCGTCTAGATTTTTATGTATAAAGTGAATTAAACATAGTGCAAATAAAAATGAATTTTATTTATTTTTTATGCTAAAGTTTAGATCGTCTGTATGGTGTTGGACGTAAAGAATAGCACCATCCCATATCTTCCTGTGGGTGTCTTAAGAGCCGACTAAGGGATTTGCCAGAGAATGGGCAGCAGCGTTCTCTGTGCTTTTGTAACAACCGTACTGTGATCGCCAACCCACCTGCCAAGCGTTGCGATTTTGGCAAAACGCCCCCCTTCTTGGGGGAGGCCTACGTCCAGCAGTGGACGTCTTTTGGCTGAAATGATGATGATGAAAGTTTAGATAGAAAATAGTTTTTCAAAATGCATCGTTGACAACTAGAGTTAGTTGTCAACGATTCATTTTGGATTGCATATGGTTGGTTGTTCTGTGGATGGAAGAATAATTAACAACATTAGCTATGCTGACGACATGGTGCTGCTCAGCCCATCAATCTGTGGACTAAAGAAGTTGGTGGCCATTTGTGAGAGGTATGCGGAGGCTCATGGCTTGAGGTATAATGCCACTAAAAGTGAGGTGGTGGTGTTTAAAGTTCGTAATAATACACCCACGAATATACCACTGGTGACGTTACAAGGAACACCATTTAAGGTGGTCACTCAATTTAAATACCTCGGTCATGTGATCACAGATTCTCTTATGGATGACCATGATATAGATAGGGAGCGCAGAGCGTTGGCAGTCCGATGCAATATGCTTGCCCGCAGGTTTGCGCGGTGCACTGATGATTTAAAACTGACGCTCTTCAGAGCCTACTGCCAGTCGTTTTACTCGTGCAGCTTGTGGGTTAGGTATACGCAGAAGGTTTACAACGCTCTGCGCGTGCAGTATAATAATGTACTGAGGATATTGTTGGGGCTGCCTCGGTTTTGCAGTGCATCGGGAATGTTCGCGGAAGCGCGAATAGATGACTTTCATGCCATCATACGCAAACGGTGTGCATCGATGTTGCGGCGATTGAGGGGTAGCCCAAACAGTATTTTAGCTACACGTGCGGACAAGATTGTCTTGTGTATGGTCTGAAATAAAAAGTTTGAATTTGAATTTGGATGGATCAGATAAAATGGCATCAAAATAAAAACTATTTTATTTGACAGATGCCAAAAAATGATCTGTCAAATAAAATAGTTTTTATTTTGATGCCATTTTATCTGATCCATCCAAATTCAAATTCAAACTTTTTATTTCAGACCATGGATCCATAATAGTGTTAGTATGAACTTATCCTACGTTGTTGTAAATAAGAAATCACATCAAATTTAAAAATACTAATTGGCTACATGAACATGTGCACGCACATGTCTGCCAGCCCAGAGTCTAATAAAAAGTCCGTCAATCTTGTCCGCACGTGTAGCTAAAATACTGTTTGGGCTACCCCTCAATCGCCGCAACATCGATGCACACCGTTTGCGTATGATGGCATGAAAGTCATCTATTCGCGCTTCCGCGAACATTCCCGATGCACTGCAAAACCGAGGCAGCCCCAACAATATCCTCAGTACATTATTATACTGCACGCGCAGAGCGTTGTAAACCTTCTGCGTATACCTAACCCACAAGCTGCACGAGTAAAACGACTGGCAGTAGGCTCTGAAGAGCGTCAGTTTTAAATCATCAGTGCACCGCGCAAACCTGCGGGCAAGCATATTGCATCGGACTGCCAACGCTCTGCGCTCCCTATCTATATCATGGTCATCCATAAGAGAATCTGTGATCACATGACCGAGGTATTTAAATTGAGTGACCACCTTAAATGGTGTTCCTTGTAACGTCACCAGTGGTATATTCGTGGGTGTATTATTACGAACTTTAAACACCACCACCTCACTTTTAGTGGCATTATACCTCAAGCCATGAGCCTCCGCATACCTCTCACAAATGGCCACCAACTTCTTTAGTCCACAGATTGATGGGCTGAGCAGCACCATGTCGTCAGCATAGCTAATGTTGTTAATTATTCTTCCATCCACAGAACAACCAACCATATGCAATCCAAAATGAATCGTTGACAACTAACTCTAGTTGTCAACGATGCATTTTGAAAAACTATTTTCTATCTAAACTTTCATCATCATCATTTCAGCCAAAAGACGTCCACTGCTGGACGTAGGCCTCCCCCAAGAAGGGGGGCGTTTTGCCAAAATCGCAACGCTTGGCAGGTGGGTTGGCGATCACAGTACGGTTGTTACAAAAGCACAGAGAACGCTGCTGCCCATTCTCTGGCAAATCCCTTAGTCGGCTCTTAAGACACCCACAGGAAGATATGGGATGGTGCTATTCTTTACGTCCAACACCATACAGACGATCTAAACTTTAGCATAAAAAATAAATAAAATTCATTTTTATTTGCACTATGTTTAATTCACTTTATACATAAAAATCTAGACGATGTTCTGATACCCGGGCGGTTATCAAACCATCGTCTAGATTAGTCTAGAAATTCCAAGGGAAGGTTTCTATAAGAAAAAGGTAATTAACTGTATTAAAAAAAAAATAGAAAATTATTCCATCCTGAATTGAAACCTTCTTTCTAATGAAAAGATTGTTCTTTAAAAATAAACGCACCAGAGTTCAAAGAAAAAAGAACTGCAGAAGTACAATAGCGTAATTAGTAATAATTCCCATCAAAGACATCGGTAGCGTAGCGTCGATTTTGAACACGCCACATGCGGTCATCTTTCTGAGCGTACGGTTTGATTGTAACACGTTCTTGCAGAGGCGTTTCTGGCTTTCTGTAAAGTAAGAACATAATTTTAAGATTTTTGTATTTATGCTTGTTGGGCCTCGTCCACCACTTGGCCACGAGTTTTAGAGCCAATGCACACAGAAATGCTCTTACTTGGACAGTTCTTGTTCCCCATAAGTTGTATACACGCCGTCTCAGCTTCCTCAACAGTTATATAGAACTTCTCACAATTAATACAAAGTATAATTGGAAATACTATACAACTTGCTGCTTTTAAAACAGTCGGAACACTGAATAGCAAAATCTGGAAAGAGTAATATAACAGCATATAAAATCACGCCTGTAATCGTTGAAACTGACTTTCGTCGAGTGATTTTATATGCTGCTAAGGCAAAGGTGTACTTTATACGTGTATAAGAAACAAATTATAAGAAAGAAAGTGTTTCAATTGTTCATGAATATATAAATATTAGTATTAATTCAAACATTATCGTTTTACTGACCTGACTCGTCGTCAGTGACACTCCTGGTCTTTCTAGTAGTTTCAATGCAAAGAATATTATCTCAAAGCAACCTAAAGAACGCAGATACGCTTCAAAAACTTGATATAATACCTTAGGACAAATACAAATTAAAGTTAGACACTTATTGTTTCTTAAGAAAGAGGCTTGCACAAAGATACGGGTTCGCAGTTTGGGCGAGTCCGGATGAGTCTGTACTAATCGGTGCGGGTAAATACCTAGTGCCAAACTTTCAATATGCGCTCACAGATAAAAAAAAAACATAAATACAGCACAAGAAGATACAAGTTTTCCGGTACTGACATATCGACACTAGACATATACACGTTTTTATGCAAGCACCCGAAAGCTTCCAGTGAAAGTTTTACCGACTTACCAATACTTGAAAAATCTGATTATACAGATCGTAAGCTTGCAAAATATTTTGATAAATCTTGAGTAGTTTCACACACCGCTCTTCATTCCCCTGTTCATCGACCATCATCAGGACATCTTTTATCCACTTCTCAAGATATAATCTTAGGAGTATTATAACTCGAATGGTAAGCACTGAACTAACATCAAATTCTATGAACATGATGTTGCAAATAAAATTTGGGATAGAATTATCGAAAAATAAGTAACGATAAACAGATTCACTACTGATGACAGTTAACATTGAGATCCAGTTCCAAATGATGTAGCTCCGAATGTTCTTACTGAAATCGATGCTGTTATGGATAGATTGTAGTTCTAAGATAAGAAACACGTAGTTGTGCTTATGTACAAGGTCCAGAATAAACATGGTCGTGAAACAGATGAAATAACAGAAGTGAAGGATAAATTGAACAAGCAAAGTCAAGCGAATTCCGAAACAAGCCATATTAGGTGTATTCCTAAGTTCAAGTATTATTTTAGTCATCTGGTACAAGCATGACGCACTCGTCACTAACAAATGACAAAACGACAAAAAAATATAAATTATTCCGTTTGGAAAAATATGATTTTTTCGAATACAATATTTTGAAGTAAAAAAAAGATTGAATACTAAATTAAAAGAAAACGCTACTCTTTGAATATCTTTATCAAGTCTCTTATTGGCTAGTACTTCAAATGATGGCTTTAAAATTATTGATCGCTGTAGAAACATTGTTTTCACCTTCAACGGCCCGACAGTTAGTGACGAATGATACAAGCTGGAAATATCACATGGCAAGAAAGGCTAAGTAATTACATTATGTTAAACATACATCGGTGTTATTGTCTACTTTACCATTCTAAGTTTACTGCTACACAATAATCGAATTATAAAAATATAGAAAGGCGACCCAAAAGACATTGGAAATTATCGACCCATCAGCTTACTACCTAGCCTCTACAAACGATTCTCACAATGTGTCTTAAGCAGAATATCTGCAAAAAATGACGAAAATCAACCGGTAGAACAAGCGGGTTTTCGTAGAGGATATTCGACCGTCGACCACATTCAAACCTTGAAGAAGAAAAATTCCGAAGGCCTCTCTACTCGGCCTTTATTGATTACCAAAAAGCGTTTGACTCTATCTTGCACAATTCCATATGGGAGGCGCTAAATGCGAATAATATAGACGACACCAATTGACATATAATAATAACAATTTTTGGAAGACGCACTAGCAAAATTAGCCTGGAAACAAGTGGCCCAGAAACAAGAAATAAAAGAGGTGTAAAACAGGGCGACCCCTTTTCCCAAAGGTATTTATCAACGTAGAACGTAAATATCATCTCTAGATGATATTTAAAAACCTTAACTGGGAAAATCTTGGTATTACAATAAATAAAGAATTTCTCAACCATTTACGTATTGCTGACGATATAATATTATTCTCAGAATCAAGTTCGCAATTGGAACATATGGTACAAAATCTACAGGCAGAAAGCGCTCGAGTAGTGTTACAAATGAACTTGCAGAAAACTAATCTGATGACCAACTCTTCAAAATCACAAAT